>OY998165.1:24441932-25843865 GCA_963921995.1 Oxystoma pomonae
TCTAATTTTCTCATGTTTCCGATACTACTAGGATTTTGTCAATTTTTTTTTAGTTTTGAGTAAATCATTCCGCAACTTTGCCCTAATTTAAACATTTTCGTATCTCCTACCGTTTACGAGATCCCCATGGTGAGCATTCAATTTGGAACACCCTGTATATAGTCTTAATTTTAAAAAAACGGCCGCCCGGTGCAGGTGCTCAACTGCTCCACCCCTGGAGCCCGGCCTGCAAGTCAAAATTGACATTGAGCCTCTAAAGACCCGTATCGTAAGAAGGAGCTCAAATCTTAACTCAAAATTTTACTCTTGCGGAAAACTTCTGGGAAGTAATTTCATGAGCAATATTCTTAACTTACGATCAATTTGTCAATTGACCGGACTAAACTATACACCCAATACGGTCGAAATCAAATAACAACGCGTTGGCCAGAAGGCGGGGAAATGAGAAACGCTTGGAATGACGCCATGACCAGGTAGAATATGCTGTGGAATTCAATCGGCCGCCATAATTAATACAGCCCCTAAAACAATACAGTGTGCGCGGAATTCCACCGCGGGAAAAAGTTGCTCTTTGTTTTTGCCCGGGCTCGCCGAAACTGGCCCCGCTCACTCCATTCAAAACATTTATGGGAATGCTATGTACGTAATATTCGATTGTTCTCCCGCTTAGATTAACTACAGGCCTACGCCATAGAAGGCCAATACTTAAGTAGCATTTACACAGGCAAATATTCCTTTGATCTTCGAAATGCCGACAAACATTCGCGCGAATTATTTATTTAAAGATTCGCGCAAAAGGTTCGGGGTTCCAGTAAAAAGGTTCGAGTTTTTCGGACAAAATTTGCTGAAAGAAATATTTGGAGTAAAATAAAAATTAGAAAAATTATTTACCGTAAATTATTGAACTGAATTGTAATATAAAAATTAAATTTTAAAACCTTTCCGACGGAAAAGCGATTTGTCGCACTTGATAAAAAATAATGAGGATTACTTTATTTCATTTTGTGGGGTTTTTGTTGTGCGGTTTGTTGATGGGGTTTGGTGGTGGGGTTTGGTGGTGGGGTTTGGTGATGGGGTTTGATGAGTTTTGGTTATGGGGCTTGGTAGTGGGGTTTGATGGGGTTTGGTGGTGTGGTTGAGTTTACACTTAATTAAGGAAAACCAAAAAAGTGTTGAAGCATAGCAACAATTAGGTACAAACTTATTTAGTAGATATCTACCAACCTCACAACCTACCACCCAGGCTTTTACTATTTAATCGAAAAATAAAATAAAATATTGTTGGGGTTCCAGTGATGTGAGACCAAAAATATTGTCTATTTCCACTTTCAAAAATATATTTCCAAAAAATCTTGCGAAAATTTGCCCGTATGTTCGTGGCATATGATTGCTGCAAATGTTCGAGCGTTCAGGCAAACGTTCATCGAAAAAGGTTCGCCAGATTTGGTCCAAATTTTTGGACGAACCTATTCGCTCTGTGTAAATGCGCCTTTATAGCACAAAGTGAATACCTAGAGAAGCAGAAGTGCAATGATAAACGTACCAAATTGGATTGCCCTCGCAGGCTTTTGGCGCAAATATCTGCTATTCACTGATAACACTAGTCAACACAAAAAAAAGATCGCCAATAAAAATAGCTCACTCTTATGGATTTTGACCTGCTCGATGCAAATCCATCGTTTAAAATATTTTCCGAAGTCTGGTTTACATGATACGAACCACAACCCTATTAGGCTGGCGCATGCTGTTAACGGATGAGACTGAGTGTTATGTTTCGTAGTAGCTGTTTTACTTGGCACGCACTTTGGACATACAAAATACTTAAAAAACAACAAAGTGAATTTGTTTGAAAGTTTGAGACAATGATGTGTTTGAAATTAACTCTGTGTTTCGGACTTCCATTGTCTATATTTTATTTATACACGACGTTTCGATCAGTACAATCTCTGATCGTCTTCAGGTGCAAACTACAATCAATTCCTAAGGCTACGTACTTATATACTGTGAGAAATCACTCAACCTTGAAGTTTAAGAAGTTGGCTCCGCCCAAGGAGGGGCTTCCAAATATTTGGGATTTCAACCACCAAGTTCCTTGTGAGTGTGGTGAATCATACATAGGCGAAACTAAAAGACCACTATCTGTTAGGCTTAAGGAACATCAGACGAATACCCAAAAAGGTGAAACCACGAAATCAGGAATTGCCGAACATGCATGGTCAAAACAACACCGAATGAAGTGGGCAGAAGCAAAGGTTTTGCACAAGGAGTCACACTGGAAGAAACGAAAATTCCTTGAAGCTGCCTTTATTGGGCAGAATCAGGGTATTTTCAGTAAACCAAGTGTTGAAATCCCAAATATTTGGAAGCCCCTCCTTGGGCGGAGCCAACTTCTTAAACTTCAAGGTTGAGTGATTTCTCACAGTATATAAGTACGTAGCCTTAGGAATTGATTGTAGTTTGCACCTGAAGACGATCAGAGATTGTACTGATCGAAACGTCGTGTATAAATAAAATATAGACAATGGAAGTCCGAAACACAGAGTTAATTTCAAACAAAGTGAATCTCGTGTCTGCAAATAAAAATTAAAGTAACACTCGTGGCATATCGGACAAAGCGTTTTTGTTTCTCACAGACCTGTTTCATCCTTGTTAGGAATCATTAGGGAGTCATAGGATTGTACCTGGCAGTTGAAGCTACACCGGCACCATGCACACCTCTCGAATTTAAAACAAAAAGTTTGTAATCTATATATTTTATTTCTGCTGTTATTTGATTGTGCCAATGTATATAACCAGGCTTCTCGGGTGGGGGAGGGGTTAACCCCAACCCCCCCCCTCGGTTCGCCACTGATTCTGGCCATATTTTAAGATATTACATAAACTCTTAAAATGAATGAAAGTATCTTTGGGATACATTAGGTAATCTAAGCCTTCCCTTTTTGTTCACCGATCCCTATACACGAGCCAAATAATTGTTAATTTAGGCTCCAAATCCACAAATTGGTAAAATGAAGAGAAATAGTTTCGAAATCAAGCGGCGTAAATACAGTGCGTGCAAAAATTAAGTGGTTTTGTACCAAAATTACCACCCTGGGTATACTTTATAATATATTCAGCAAGTTTTCTTTTGGTGTGTTTTGTGGAAGAATTTTACAGGCTGAGTTAAATTACTTTATTGAAAAAAATACAAACGCCTTAAGAAATGAGGCTAAAACGCAGAGAAAAAAGTTTTTTTTGGTTTATCTGAAAAATTACTTTTTTTACTCTCACTTTCTTTAGCCATTACACATGTGCAGTCAAAAAAATAGCTCGACAAAAAATTACACTTCGGCTTGTTTTATTAGTTTTTGAAAAACTAATAACTTAAATAAGGACAACACATAAAAATTTCGCGAGTTTTAACCATTATTTTGACGTTATTTTTTTAGAAATATTAAGATCTGACTATAAAGGACATAAAAATCAACACGACATTTATTAATTTTATACGCACCTAAAACCGGTTTTAAATCAAATCGCTTTCACCGAGGGTTTACATGGCAGTTTACAAAGAAAAAAACAAATAAAACAACTAAGTTAACAAGAGATTTATTGATAAAACAAGGCTTGAGAATATCTTTGGGTTGGAAGCAATACGCTAAAGTATTTTTAAACAAAAAAAACAACGTCACAATCAAATAAAAAGCGATAAACTGCTTTCTTAAATCGGTTTAAAATCTAATTGATTTAGTGCTTAAATAGGTTTTGTTGGTGTTTATACGACAAAACTTTTAAACCGTTCTTAAATAAAAGCGCTTTATGAGGCCCGTATAAACAAAGTAACTGTCATAATTGCAGATACATTTAGAAAAACAAAAAATCGCAATATGTTCGGGGGATAAAATAATACATTTTACGAACAAATTATTGTGTTCATTTTCATTCGAGCGAGTTTTGTTTGTTGGGAATTATTTAATTATCAATTTTAACAATCATCCACCTCAGTGATTGGTTCGAATTTCGCAGTTATTTTTCGGTAGGTATATCGAATTTCACATGAGCCAAATACGAGATATGGCTTTTTGCGCAATTGATTACCAAACGTGCCTTTTGGGGCCTTTTGTTAATTCGACAGGCCGAGAAATATAAATTCTGATACGTTTTTATGGATGACTGAATCATATTTCCAGCTAAACATAGGAGGAGTTCGTAAAATCCACATCCAGAAAGAACCAATTTTTATAGACAGAGAGGTGGTGGCAATTGAGGTGTATGATTTCATCTTTCGCCAATTTTTTCGCCTCTGTGTACAATCTCGCAAGGAACTATCCTCAAGGCGAGGACATAAGTTCTCATGATAATCTTACACAAGTTAACATAAGTGCTGTTGAAGTTAAAAATACATTAAAATCCCTTGACATTAACAAGGGGAAAGGTCCCGATGTCCTCCCAAATACTTTTAAAACACTGCTCCCATACCCTGTATTTTTCACTTGATCTAATTTTTAACAGTTCACTCAAATCTGGCAAATTTAAGAACATTTGGAAATTATCCTACATCACCCCCAAACATAAAAGTGGAGAGAAAAGCAACATTAAAAATTACAGGCCCATAAGCATTTTATCAGCCTTACCTAAAGTCTTTGAAAAATGCGTAATGTTGAATAGTTGATACTAACTTCACTTCATTCACTAATACCATCTTTCAAAACTTTAAAAAAGGTCTCGAAACCCATGCAATATACACTGATTTCAGCAAGGCCTTTGACAGAGTTAATCACTCTTTACTATTACTTAAACTCTCCTTCTATGGTTTGTCAGGGGCCTTGCTGAGATGGGTGGCCTCCTATCTAATAGACAGATGGCAGCAGGTTCAAATTGACGGTCACCTTTCAAGTGCGTTTATAGTTACATCCGGAGTACCACAAGGTTCCTACTTTCCTGTAACTTCTTGATGTTTGCAGACGATTTAAAACTATTCATTAAAATTGAATCACTCAACAACAAAGAGATATTGACATTGTCTTCTCTTGGTGCCAGGCGAACGACATGTCTTTATGTGTCAAAAAATGCAGACTCAGTACTATATCAACAATATTATTCTTGAAGAAAGTAATAAAAGACTTAGGGGTTTACTTAGATAAGGAACCTAATTTCCATTCCCACTATGAGAATATTATAAACAAGGCTAACCGTATGTTAGGGTTTATCAAAAGAACATGTAAGGACTTCAAAAACGTTTTTGCTTTAAAAACACTGTATATATCATATGTCAGATCAGTACTAGAATTTTCAAACATTATTTGGTGTCCATATAATCAAATTCATATAGACAGGTTAAATAGCATTCAAAATAAGTTTGCGAAATTTTCCAGTTTCCAGTTCCACAAAACAGGCTGTAAGAACTTAATCTAAATAGTCTGACAAGCAGAAGGGAATATTACGATGTCTGTTTTGCCTTGAATAACATAATCCAAAGCCCTGAATGTCTAAATACTTTTAAAATCCATGTTCCTGCTTACCACACACGTAATCTGTCCCTTTCGCATGTTCCTTTCTGTAGGACAAACTACTTAATTAATTGTCCAATTAACAGAAGATCGACTAATGTTAACAAATTATTTTATTTAACTGAACTAGATTATTTTAATTTTTCTGCTCTTGGCAAATTTAAGCTATCTGCCAAGAAAACTGTGTTGAAATAAAATAATTGCTTTCTCTGTATACTGTATGTATACTTTATCTGTATACTGTAGCTTATGATTAAGTTAGTGTACCTAAGTAGACTGTAAATTCTTTAAAATGTACCTTTACGTTAATAAATAAATAAATGTCATAAGTAAGTGTAGTTTCCATCCATACGAATTCCGTAAAAATGTTATGATGCTCAGGTGGTCCTAAATCTTGCAAAAAATAAAAGCTCTATGAAATCATTTCATCTCTCTTCCGATAAAAGTTATTGTGCTAAGGGCTACACCAATATTACACACCTCTACGTGGGGGCTTTTCTTAGAGAGAGGCCTCAAAACTTTTACAAAATAATAGCTATATTATATATATATTAGGGCTAATATGTTAAGGGCCACACCAACAAAAAAATTATTACACACCTCTGCGTGGGGGCTTTTTTTACAGGGAGGCCTCAAAAGTTGTAAAAAATAATTGCTATATGAAGCCATTTCATCTCTTTTCTGATTAGTGATGGTTAGAGCGTTTTTTTTTTCTTATCTTGGTTTGGCCCTTAAAAGGGATGAAATGACTTCAAGTTTTGGGGCCTCCTGTAAAAAACGTCTTCCAGTAACAAACGCCCCCACGTACAGGTGTGCAATATTTTTTTTTTGCTATATTGGTGGGGTCCTAAACACAATAGCACTAATCAGAAAAGAGATGAAATGACTTCATAGAGCTATTATTTTTTGCAAGTTTTGGGACCTCCCTATAAAAAAAGCCCACACCTCGAGGCGTGCCATATTTTTTTTTGTTATCTCGGTGAGGACCTTAACATAATAGCACCAATTATAAAAAGGATGAAATGACTAACTTTTTGATGTACCATAAATATTTGGAAAAATATTAACTATTCGTAAACGCCCCGCCATAGGTGGGTACCGTTTGATTTTTTTTAAGTCCTGAGCTAAGCAGATTGTTTTAATATAAATTGCGCAGATAGGATGAAATGAGGTCATATAGCTATTATTTTTTGCAAGTTTCGGGGCCTCCCTGTAGAAAAAGCCCCCACCTAGACGTCTGAAAATATTTTTTTTGTTATCTTTGGTGTGTCTTTAACAAAACAAAACCTCAAATGGGATGAAATGATTAATTTTTTACTGCCACCACCTCTCGATCTATTAGGCTGTGATGAGGACGACAAATCCGCCTCTCACCTCATCTTTGAGTGCCCGGCACTTAACTACTGGCGAACTCGGCAACTTCTAGAAGAGACATCTTCTCAGGAGGGAGGTACTCAGAGGAAACCTGTAAAGACGGTGCTGAACCTAGCGCAGGCATCGAACTTCCTTTAGGTGAAAGAATACAGCAAGTGATACAACAACCAATCAGCTGCCGTATCAGGGAATTCGTTCAAGGTTATAGTTGGCAATCGTGCTCACCATGGGGATCTCTTAAACGGTAGGGGATACGAAAAGGTTTAAAATAAAATAAACGAAAAGGGCAAAGTTGCGCTTTGCTCAAAACCAAAAAAAAAGTTGACAAATTCCAGGTAGTTCCGGAGATAGGCGAAAAAAACCGAAATCCTTATTTTTTGTTTTTATTTTTCTGCGCCCTTATTCTTAAAGCTGTCAAAAAACGCTTAAAACTTTCTACAGGCACTTTTTAAGATCTACATAATAAGAGGTCCGTATTCGAGATTTGACCCTCCCCATACATCATTGAACACCATCATACACTTTGATTTCCAACTTTGAATCACTCACAAATAGGCATCGTTCCGCATTGGTACTTATCCAAGTTACCTGATACGGATTCGTCCTGGCGTGTTAATATTTCAAATAGGATTATGCTCTTAAGACAATTAAAAATCAAAAAAGAAGTTGTTTGAAATCAAAGTGTATGATGGTGTTTAATGATGTATGAGGAGGGGACCAGTGGAACCACTGACGAGCTCACGCTGGTTACCCAGAGCGAAACATCGTTTAATCATTTCTCTTGAATTTTCGTTATTTCCATCCGAGATCTTTTGTTTTTAGATTCTTTTCGATTGATGTAACTGATTTGGAGGTTTTTTAGCTTTTTTTTTTAAAGCTTTCAAAATGTTATCTGTCATCCTTTATGAACCGAAAGGCAGGAGAAAAAAAAGGATGTGTCCATCAGAAAAAATGAACTTGACAGTGCTCCTGAAATGTCAAGTCTCAAAAACGGACCTCTCACTCGCTAGATCCTAAGAAAGTGCCTGCAGAAAGTTTTAGCGTTTTTTGACAGCTTCATGAATAAGGGCGCAGAAAAATAAAAACTAAAAATGAAGATTTCGGTTTTTTACGCCTATCTCCGGGACTATCCGGAATTTGTACAAATTTTTTTAACTTTTCGTATCTCCTACTGTTTAGGAGATTCCCAGGGTGAGCATCGAATTTGAAACACCCTGTATTACTTCTGAAATTTTGCGCAAAACAGAAGACCCAATTACCAAATTATTTAAGTTTTTATTCAAAGAAAAAATCGAAGAAGAACAAAAATACTCGGATCTCGTTTTGATGACCAACTATCCGGGGAGGTCTGAATAAGGAGAGGTATTCGCTAACGCTACATATTGTATTCGCTAACGCTGCATATTGTATTCGCTGTTATTTAATAGGGACTTATCGGTACATTATAGTCTGACTTTAATAAAGTCGGTACTATTTTTGACAGTTTTGCACGATTGCCCATATTTTAGTCACTTTAAAAATCTGTTATGAGACGGCGCGGCGCTTGCGGAGGCTATTCGAAACCTACGTTCGGGCACAGTATTCTTCTGCGCAGTGTTATCAAAATAATTAATACGTTTATTTCGACAGATCTATCCGGATCGGAAGCGGATTGGCTTCATAAATCTCGCTTAAATTTCCGATATAAACACGTGGGATTAAGGGATTGAAAACTTCAATCCAATCCTGAAATTTTTTGGATTGGATTGAGTTAAGTCAAAGTCAATCCGCCGAAATAAACGCGCTCGACGGATTGACCTTGCCGTCGACCTTGGTTCTCGCTTTGGAGCCCGAAATTTTTTAAGAAGAAGAAGAAATTGCTAACTGTCCACCCGAGAATTTGTTGTGGTCTCTTTTTTTTAAAGATTTATTATTTTATTTAAGATTTTATTATTTAATATATGGTTTCTTCCTTTGCCCAAGTGTTTCTTTTTTCCATCTTGATTTCAATTTAATTTTTTTACAAAACGAGAAGAGAAAATTTTAAGGTTAGGAAAACATCAAAATTGCGCAAGCGCAATGTTTCAATCCAATCTTTAGGTAAACACTTGATATTAGGGATTTAACTTTTATTCCTGCGATATAAACGTTCAAGATTAGGGAAATAAACGTAGTAAAAGTGTATGGCTCTTAAAAAAGGAGAATCCCATAAGGGTGTGATAACAACTAGAACTAAATGTACAGAGCGCTTCAGGCTACTGCGAACATAGGCCGGAAGAAGTCCAATTTGCCACCGCACACCTATCAGTGGAGCAACCAACACTCAGTACGCAAATTTTGTTAACGTAATTTTCTTGGGTTTTGTCACTGATAAATTAGAGCGTTTTATTTTCAACTGCTCAGATTTATCACTAACAACGTGTTAAAATGAAAATAATAAGGAGAAACAAAATAAAAGCAAGTTCTCAAAATAAAATAATACATTCTCCCAGTCAAAAAAAAAAATTAGAGCAAATCTTCAAAAAGTCCTCCTTGCTCGGCTCGAAAATATCCGAACCTATTATAAAAACCCCTTCTAACGTTTCCAAGCATGTTAGGGGCGATAGTTTGAAAAGCTTATTCAATTTTAATCCGAAGTTCTCCCAAAGCCCTTTCATGTCCGTAAACTTTATTTTTGATATAACTCCACAGATAGAAGTCATTAGGAGCAAGATCGGGTGATCGAGCTGGCCATAAACTAGTTCCCTGACTACTTATAACCCGATTAGGAAATACATTATCAAGATATTCCCTAACAACCATCTTGTCGAAACCATGTTTCACCAAATCTCACACCTAACAACTGCCTAGCAGTTGGAATAATATGCTGCTGCAGTAGATCCAAGTATCTAGGATCATTCAAATTGCCGTCAATAAAAAATTACCCAATTGCGCGTTCCCCTACAATACCCCTCAAACATTTAGTTTTTGGGGATACCATGTTCTTACGTCAAAATACAAATGCAAATTTTCCCTCGACCAATATCGAACGTGTGTTGAGTTATGACGATTCAATAATGGAAAAGTGCTTTCATCTGTGAAAAGAATAGATCTCAGAAAGTTTTCATCACGATTAGCCCTTTCCATCATTGTTTCGCATAATTCCATACGATGATAGTTGTCCATTCTTCTTGAGAACACGTAAGACAGTGACTGAAGACGTATCAACTGCTTCGGCAATTTAGTGGTTAATTAATTTTCGATTTTCCTCCACTGCAGCTCAAATCATCACATATCGTACTTCCTGCTCGTCATTCAAAACAGTGGGTTTTTTTATGGTTTCTTGGCTCTACACAACCAAACTTTTCAAAATTCTGCACAAACCTATGAATCGTTGATAAACTAGGTTCTGGGCGATTTACAAAATTCTCCAAAAAAAGTTCTTGAATAAGTCTCAATGGTCTACCTTTTTCGGCAACTTCGTAGACATTCATTTTTAGTTTTAAAAATGTATTATTTAAGGTGACCAACCATCCCGGTTTGGCCGGGACAGTCCCGATTTTTAACCATTTGTCCCGGGGAAAAAATCCGTCCCGGATAGTCCCGGTTTTTCAGCAAAAGTTCCGGTTCGGCCCGGTTTTGATACCACTGTATTTTGTAACTTTAAAATCACTGCAATAAAAAAAGCGGATGTTCTCTGCCATCTATATATTTGAATTGAAACCTTACTTAAATTATTTTTCCTTAATAAGTATTTTGGAAAATACATCTTAATATTATTAGGGGTGCATATAAGAAAAAATACATGATATACACTATCGGCATCATAAAAGTGGTACGTGATAAACATAGGTATTTTTTAAATTGTATGGTTAACTACCGGATTATATTTTGTGACAGACTGGTACTAAAATGTGAAAATATTGACATCAAAGATTGCTTTCAAAAATAATTTTTATATTACAATTATACGCTAACCCATAAAAGAACTGTGACAAAAATTAAAAAACACAACTGTAACGAAAATTTTAAAACAACAGAAACAAATTATTAGGTATATAAATTTTAATATCTGGTCATTGCGCCATTCACCTCACTTATACCGTTTAACCTTCTTGGTAGAGAATCAGCCAAAATTTCAAAAAGGTTTTCATTTTCACCAATCACTTCTTCATAAGCATTGACTATTAACTGGACCAAGTGATGTTGATTTCCCGGCACAATATTAAAGCTTTCCAGCTTTTTTGAAATTAAACCCCAGATATTTTCCATAGGATTGGCGTCTGGGGTTTTCGCAGGGCAAGGAAGAACTTCAATATTTTGCTTCCGAAACGAAGTTTGGCAAATTCTGGCCGTATGAGCAGGGCAGTTGTCTTGTTGAAAAATAAACTGGTCTTGATAAAGTTCTGTGACGTCTGGAAGTATGGTGTTCTCTAAAATGTCCACGTAAAGCTGTGCTGTGAGCCTTCCATTGATTCGAAATAGAGCACCATGACCACATATTTACCAAAAATCTTCCAGCGCGATCTCATAGCGCGTTCTTGGTGGACGATATACCCGAATTTGTTTTCTGTTACTACAGGTTTGGAAAACTGTTTCATCGGAAAATATTACCTTTCGCTAAAAGTCTGGTTCCTTTAGAGAGTAATTAAGGGCAAAAAGTAACATGGCCTGTTTTTTTTTTCATTCGTAAGATTAATTTTTTTAGCGGCTACACGACATCTTAAATTAGAGCCTTTCCTTACGCGATTTCGTGCCCCTCTTACACATCCTGGAAATTGCCTGGGCAACAGATGCAAAAGGGTTTTCTTCCATAAAAGCGATAAGGTCATAATCTTGATCATCAGTTGAAACTTTAAATAAACCAGTTCCTTGTTTTCTCTCTATTGTCTGATCTTCTTCGCATCGTTTTTTAATTTTTATAATCGTGGTTATACTGCGTCCATAATGTCTAGCCACGTCCCTAATTTACCATCCTAGTTGTAGTTTTGCCAGGAGTTGGGCTTTATCAAATAAAGAAATTTGTGGAGGCATTTCTTATTTATTTGTCAGACTGAAATACAGAATGACATACTTTGACAGTTTAAGAAAAATACAATAATGGGTGACTTTGTTTGTAAAAATAGACCAAGGTATTACAACAAAAAGTATTGTGTACCACTTTTATGATGCCGATAGTGTACAATACATTGAATGGACCGAGTGTCCCGGTTTTGCCCCTTTAGGAGTTGGTCACCTTATATTATTTCACTTAAGAACTTACCAATCTGTTTCTCGAGCAAGGCAGAAATAAAACAAAATAATAAAAACAAAATAAATTTAAAAAAGATAACACTGCAGCGTGCTTCGACCCCACCTCGGTCGTACAGCACGGAGAGTAAATTGGACTTGATTCCCCCGATGTTCGCAGTAGCCTGAAGCGCTCTGTATATGACGTTCAAATGTCAACAGTGTCAAATACCGTTAGTCGTCGGCCTTTTTGGGCACGACCAAAAACTATCTAATAAGGGGCGTCGTCTCTTTACAGACTCCACGAAGTGATGAAACAAAAACGAAATTGTAAACAATAGAAAGCTCGGGCACAATTTTATAAATGCAGCTTTATTGTATGCAAGTCAGTTTAAAATGTTACAAATTATCGTCTACAGGCGGCACGCTAGCATTGTATGTTAACTAGGATGTTATTAAATGAAAGAATACTGTGTTATATTATGTTGTCATATGCACACGTGTCCGTGGTTCGTGGATGTTTTCCGGCATTAATTCGAGAGCCTTTTAAATGATAGACTTTTAATATAACTATGAGATAATAGGGATATTTTGGAACGCTTATTTGAGACTTCGTAGTGGTTGTGGTAATTACTGCGTCTGCGCAATAGCTAAACGTCATCCCGTTTGGTAATTAAACACTAAGCTACGAATCCATTTCGTTGTGGATGTGGTTATTTTTCTGGTTAATTTTAGAGAATTTTGGCGCAATTTAAAAATAATAAAATATTACCAGGTTCCAAGCGCGGATCTGGCCTTAAACCCAGGGGGGGGGGTAATTAGATTTCGAGATATCGGTTTATCTTAAATATGTGAATAAGAATACTCGTTAAATGCGTCGCAAGCGAAAATTTTTTTATCCCTTTGAATTAAAATTGTGGACATTAATAGTTTTATCTAGCGCCGCAGGCGAAAAATTTAGCGATTTGTGTTGGCGATTCTTTAAAATTTTCGATTTTCGTTATGTTATTTGCTAAAATTTTGAGTCCAGGGACGGGTAAGACAGTTTTTAATGTGTGTACTGGTAAAATTGATGCGTGCTAGTGGTTGTTAAAGACTACCACAGCGGTTGTCAAAGTTGTCAAAATATTAAGCGTTCCAAAATTTCTAATATAACGGCCCTTCCCTTGCATTTTCCGAAAAAAAAGCCGTAGCGATAATAACCTTCCAATCGAGTTGCCTGGAAAAAACGCAAAGCCGAAGAAATTATTTGCGCGCGAGCAGACTGCTTCGGGCATACGCAGTAGATTCTTCGCCTTTGGTCTTGCCCATGGCCAACCCTGATTTTGATATTGTATTCTTTGTTTTTTAAACTTATTATTGTTATTGAAGATGCAGGTTTATGGGTTGAGGGATCTTATAAATGAAACATCCTTTTTTTGAAATGCCAACGTTTCGCACAATTTATCTGCTTCTTCAGGTCGTTCCATATGTCAATTCTATTGCCAAAAGTAACGTAATTTTGATTAAAACTTTTAAAAAGACGTAAAAAAACACATTAAAATATTATTAATACGGAGAGTATCTCGGTCAAATTTAATTTTTACACAGTCTAATTTAATTTTTACACAAAGTCAAATTTAATTTTTACATACAGTGTAAAAATTAAATTTGACCGATATACTCTCCGTATTAATAATATTTTAATGTGTTTGTTTACGTCTTTGAACAGTTTTAATCAAAATTACGTTACTTTTTGTAAAAATAATGCCTTTTTACCATAAGATGGCACCTCTTGGCAATAGAATTGACATATGGAATGACCGACTTGAACAACCCTGAAGAAAAAAATAAATTTTGCGAAACGTTAGCATTTCAAAAAAAGGACGTTTCATTAACAAGATCCCTCAACCCATAAACCTACACCTTGTTGTTCTATTCTTATTAAAAAGTTGCATGTATCCTGGGGAATTTTTTTTTATGTTGTCAACTTGCCGATCAGCTGTAAATGTTAGGTTATGAGTTTTATTTTCGAATTTTCCGACAAATATTCCACTTCCTCTTACATTTTGCCGAAAAAACAAAATAACGCAAAATTGTTTCTTTTCTTTCCCTTTTCTCTTTGAGTAAGATCTGATTAATGCGGCCAACCTAAACTGCAAATATTGCATCTGGCAAAAAAAATATTCATAGATTCAAAATTAAAATTGATTCTATTCTCTATAACTTCAAAGAGCTTGGAAGACCCGACCCCTAAAGGAAGTAATGTAATCATCTAAAAATCGCACTTCGAGATTTTCATGATCCTACACGAATTTTGAGGTTCCGAATAAAGATCAGCACGAATCCAGACGCTGTCGCTTTGTCTGTCGGTCTGTCTGTCGCCTACTTTAACTCAAAAACCCCTGCACCAATCCCCCTATTGTTTTTGAGCATTCCCCTATTACACCCTTCGGAGCTACCACCAAAAAACTTCATCCCTAAAAACTTTTTTCACCGTGTGATACCTCTTTAGAAAGCTTATAAAAATCTTAGTTTAAAGGCGCCAAAATTTTTGACTACATACTATATATATATATATCACATAAAAAATGCAAAAAACTCTTAAAATTCTATTTTCTGTGTCATATATCTCAAGTTATTTATACTTTATTTTATGGTATTCAAGTTATTAGCTATTTTGGCAACTTTTGTTTGGAAATTTTCAAAAAGGAAACTATACAAAACACTTTTTAAAATAGGGAGATATTTAAAATAGGGAGATATTTAAAATGGTTAAGGACTTCTAACACAAGAAAGCATAATTTTCATCAACTTTTGTAACATCTATATTATCGATCAGCGTCCTCTCAATATTAAAAAAAATCAACTAAATAAGAGCTAGTAAGAACCGGACAGGAAACCACTGCACCTGCAACTCATCTTCTGCATGAGATGCTCTCTCTCACTAAATGTATAATTTTACCACAGATTCTATTAAAAGCATAGAATTATACAATTCGATACCTCGACCGTGAAGATGCAGGTATATATATATATATAGGCAGGCCCAAAAAAAAACTGGGCTTTTTTGACTATCCATTCCTTAAAAGGTTTTTGTCAGATATCAAAAGTTTAACCATTTTGAAAAGCCAAGGCTTGATTGACAATTTATGAAATACCAAGATGGCGGACATTTAAAAAAAATACTTTTTTTACTCTCTCTATAATTTGTTTATGCATCCCTCTGGTAAAAAAAACTTAAAATTTTCGTCTAAGGCTTTATCTTTAGAGACTGTCCTGATATATTACCTGTTACCATCGCCTAAGAAGAGAGAAAGTTATGCAGTGGCACACCCAGGAATTGACTTCGGGGGGGGGGATAAGGATAAATAATAAAAAAACCTAAGGGAGGGGGTTAGCTGACTATGCGAACTATCCAGAGAATGGAACGCTTCCGATCTCAGTTAAGACTAATTTTGACTAAAAAAGCTTATTATAGTGTTGACGAGCTTTTTACAGATGTGTAAAAAGGAGAGCTTAATATTTATATCCTTTATATGGTAACATCTGTACAATTTTTATTTTGTGTTTTACATTAATATATTTTAGGTGCTTAAATTGTGTATTTCAAATTTTAATGGTCAAAGTATAAATGTTTATTATATATATCTACGTATAATTTATATTTTATAAATTTTAATTTTTATGGTTTAGTGATATTACTTTTACTAATGCGTGTAATATTGTATTTTTGTCAATTAAAATTTCTATTTTATGACAATAAAGCTTTGTTGAACTTGAACTGCAACGTATATTTTTATATAATTTTAAAACCTTGGCTTTTTTGGCCTGACCGAATTTGGTGTACCAAACACACATTTGAACAATTTAATTTTTTATTTCTTACCCGAATTTAACAATTACTACATCAGTACACTCGCAAAAGTTAAGCTTCTCACCAGTGGTGCAAATAAAAAAATTGGTGGGGGGGTCAAAATAGAACTTTAAATTGTCTTAAAAAAACTATTACAATAGTATAGACATTGTCATAAATAAATAAAGACAATAAAATACCACATTCACATTAAAAAATAAAAATAAGTTAAAAGATATCAATACTTAAAATTACAAGTGTTAAGATACCTTTTTTAAAATTAATTGTTCTTATAATAACTTTATTTTAAGAAGAGGCATCATCATCATCATTCTTCTTATAATAATTTTATTGTAAAAATCTATCATTTTAAAATATATATATGTAAAAACTAAAAACGTTTTTAAAAATTATTAACTTTACCCAAAATGGCTTATTATACATACATGTGCAAAAAAGACGCAAAACAAACAACTACAAATTTAACGCTTTTGTTGAAAATAATTTTGCGATTTCCAAAATGATTAAAATTTTTAAATTTGGACATAATCTTTTTAAGAACTGGACAGTCAAAAAGTCTCAGTTTTTTTTAGGCTACCCTATATATATACACAGCAAAATATAATTGACATAGATTTAAGATTTAACCTTCTCGTCTGGGTTTCATGAATGAACCGTGGTCGGAACTACTTGAGAACCTGTAGCGGGTGAATCATCTTTTTGTAAAGCGGTACCCTGCTGATTTTTAATGATTGTTACAAAATAATTTTGGTTAAATCATTTGATAAGGGAGGTAATATCCCATAAAGAGGGTGGATAATAATAATAGATAAGTAGTTCTTTGAGTTAAACTGATCTTCGTCAAATATTAAACACTAATTTTATAGTTTTTTAATTGCTATCAGTAGTTTCATGTATACTATAGAGTTATTACACAATACACTTTCTTGTTAGAGTTTCTACTGTTTGTATCCAGCAATGAGCTAACGTATTTAGTGCTTACGTATAAAGTTGATGATAGAGGCTATCAGCTAAGGCTTCAGCTGGAATAAGTTTAAGAAGTTTTAACTTTCTGTGTAGGATGCTTTTCAAATAATATCTTAAACAACTCAGATATATAAGTTTACTTACTACCAACCCATAATACTAATTTAACGAGCGTCCCAACACGACTGTAATGGACCATTTACGCTCCTAGGATAATAATGAAGCTTAGACGTAAACCACAAGATGGCGTGACAAGCGATGAAACTTTATTTTATAAGAGCACTAATTGACGCAAAAATGTGAATTATTTTTCTATATTTTTAAGACAATAAATATTTATTAAACGTAAATAAATCCAATATAATTCTAGTACCTAACCAAAAATAAGTCGCGTTAATAATATTAAGCATATTTGAGAAAAAAAAAACCTTGTTTTTAAAAATATATATGAAAAGTCCCTTAGTAGCCTTATTTCTTTTGACGTTTTAGATAGAACGTCATTGAAACTTCAGGTTATGAATCTTGTTTACTTAACAGTGTTCGCGTTTGATATTTTTAATAATTTCTGATATTTATGATGACAATTTCATTGGTCGTATGTTATGATCATTACACGAAAAGATAAATTAAGACACTCGCCTGCGGCTCGCGTCTCAAACTTCATCTTCGCGTTTAATCACCATCATAACATGCTTGATATGTAAACTCCTATGAAACAATTTGTTCGATTTTTATATCTTTTTATCTAACGACAACAACAAGTTCGTCTGTCATCAGAGAAAACTATTTATTATACATAAAACTCTGAATCACACAGACCGTTTATATGTTTTTTACCTGTAGCGATGTTTCGATTAACAAAACAAAGAGCTTGAAAGGTGAAGTCTGTAAGCTCAGGCGCATCTTTAACCTTAACAAGAATAAAGTCGCTTCAGTAAAATTAGCCACAACAAAACCAATAATATAAACAGCGCTGACCATCCTCTACGTTTAAGTGGACTGAACTATAAATTGAGTTTGCTGAAGGTAATGAAATCTATTATCATACCCTTTTATGGTAAAGTATTCTCTTCTTCTTCTTCAAGTGCCATGCTTTCTTCGAACGCTGGCCATCATCAGCGCGATCTGTATCATCATACCATTGTCTAAGATTTTTAAGCCATGATATCCGTCTATGACCCGGTCTTCTGCCTTCAATTTTGCCTTCTATTATCAATTTTAAAAGTTTATATTTGTCATTTCTCAAAATATGACCAAAATATTCAAGTTTTCGTTTTTTGATGGTAAATAAAACTTCAAGGTCTTTATTTATTCTAATTAAAACATCCGCACTAGTTACTCTGTCCATCCAAGATATCCCTAGTATTCTAAGATAACACCACATCTCGAATGCCTCTAACTTTTTGCACATGCCTTAATATAAGATGCTAAAAACAAAACACCACTTTGATAAAAGATGATCTGGCCTATTCAATTCTTGCAAGAACTTCTTGCATAAAAAACAAAATATCAAAAGATCTTGGGTGGAAATAACGAAAATTCAAACTTGGATGAGTATCCCACAAGGAACACACAAAATATCAAAGCGAAAAGAGAAATGAATAAACGATGTTTCGCCCTGGGTAACCAGCGTGGGCTCATCAGTAGTTTCACTGGTCACCCTCCACTATACATCATTAAACATTAGATTTCCAACCTTGAACCACTCACAAATAGGCATCGTTCCGCACTGGTACTTACTTATCCAAGTTACCTAATACAAATTCGTCCTGGCGTGTTAATATTTCCAGTAGGATTATGCTCCTAACTCCTACTGGAAATATTAACACGCCAGGACGAATTTGTATTAGGTAACTTGGATAAGTAAGTACCAGTGCGGAACGATGCCTATTTGTGAGTGGTTCAAGGTTGGAAATCTAAGTGTATGATGGTGTTTAATGATGTATAGTGGAGGGTGACCAGTGAAACTACTGATGAGCCTACGCTGGTTACCCAGGGCGAAACATCGTTTATTCATTTTTCTTTTCCCTTTGATCTTTTGTGTGTTCCTTGTGGGATACTCATCCTTGAATGTTCGTTATTTCCACCCAAGATCTTTTGATCTTTTGTTTTTTAGTTTCTTTTCGGTTGAAGTAACTGATTTGGAGGTTTTTTAACTTCTTCTTTAACTTCTTGCATGTTGTCCCAGTTCTCATTGAGGAGACAACCTAAGTATTTGTATGAATTCACGCGTTCGACTTGCTGCCCATTTACTTCTAACATGCCTCTGATGTTCTTTTCCTTGGGTATGACCATCAATTTTGTTTTCCCAACATTTAAGTTAAGCCCCAATTGCGAACTTTTGGCAGCAATTTGATTCAACAACTCTTGAATGCCTTCTTGCTTTTATGCTATTATGACAGTGTCGTCGGCATATCGTAGGTTGTTGATTTTTATGCCGTTTATGGTCTATTATTTTGTTACTATAGATATTAAACAACACCGGAGACAATATACAACCTTGACGCACACCTCTTCTTATTGTGAACCTCTTCGGACACACAACCTTTATCAGTCTGATTTCAGTATAGATTAGCTATTATCTTTAGATCTCGGTCATCTAGACCAACTTCTCTTAGCGATTCTATGAGCTTTTCGTATTGGACTCGACCAAACGCTTTCTCATAATCTATGAAACAGGCATATACTGGCTCCGACACATTCCTAGACCGCTAAACCAAGACTTGAAAGGATTCGCATTTTCCATAAATCTTTTTATGGATATATATTCTTTAGATATATTTTTAACATATGGTTCATTAGGCTGATTGGGCGGTAATCACTACACTTCTTTGCTGAATTTTTTTTAGGCAGTGTAACAATGGTTGAATTTAGCCAGTCATCAGGGATTTCACCGTTTCGATAAATCAAGTTAAAGTTTGACCAGCGTATTTACCGTTTTTTATTAGCTTTAAAACCTCAGTATATACTTCGTCTTACTCTACCGCTTTTCTGTTTTTGGCACAACACACTTGGTTTGAAAATTCTTCTGGCTGTTCGGATGGGTTATCGGCAAAGATATTTTCTATGTAGTTACACTATTCTTTTAGTTTTTGTTTGGTATCCCGTATGATTTTGTCCTGATTGTCCACAAGGATTCCAGCTTGTCTTCTATTAAATAATCCAGCTGCTTCCTTTATGCCTTTGTGTAAATTGAAAGTGTCATGGTTAACATCTAAATCTTCTACCTATCCAGTCTTGTTTTGCTGACCTTATCTTTTTTTATTTTTTTTATTTCTCTGTTGATTTCATGCTACTGATCGTTGTCTTTTTAACTGCGTCGTTTATCCATCAACTCAAGGATTTGATCGGTCATCAAAACTTTCCTTTTTATTTCTTGTTTCGTCCTTGCCTAAAGTGCTTTCGACTATGGCACTTTTAACCTTTGTCAAAACCATTTCTGCATCTTGCTCCGTAGACTCATTAGGATACTCATCTTTTGTAATTAACTGTTTGGTATAACGTAGTCAATGTGTATGCGACACAAAATATTTTGAATTGGTAGATGAAAAAGAACCATAAAGGCGCATTTACACAGACAAACTTTCCTTTGATGTTGAAATGCCGACAAACATTTACACGGGCCTCTTGAGCAAAATGTTCAAAGAAATGTTCGCGCAAAATCTCGTACAAAAAAACACACGTAAATTTTGGAGAGAATGTTGAGCAAAATTTGTTTGAAGAATTGGGGGTATAAAAATTTCTTTACAAATTCAAAATATATATTGTTATCGGGATTCATTGAACTGAACTGAAAATAGAAAAACAAAGCTCATAAGCAACTCCGATTGATCTGATTTTTATAGGGGATATGCCAGTATACTTGTAACTTTTTTGGGGTTGTAAAAAAAACGTGAATAAAAAAATAATAATTGGCACTTATTTATTGTTTCCTGTAAAATATGATAAAAATTTACGTTTAAAAGAATATCCCTTTATTTTACTTCCTAGTTTAGTCTTTTACAATAATAATTAAGTCAAATAAAAAAACCTATATACATTTTATTAAATCTCAAATATATGAACAAAAGCACGTTCGGTTTAAATAATACCCGTTTATTACCCACTTTTACAACCCTACGAACCCGACCCTTGTCTAAAAAATATAATTTAGCAGTAATTTAGTAGACTGTGTCGCCGATCTATCATCCCCCGTTTTGGATTTCGCAGGTAGTAGGCCGGCCACCCTTTTGAATCGCAATGTTGCCCTTTGCATATTGTTGGTTCAGTGTCAGTAATCGACCTTGATTATAACATTAAATTGACAGTAAATATCTATATCTTCAGCATTTTCATGAACTTTTTGCTTTTTTAAGCAACCCTTGGGACCTTAAACTAACTAGGTAAATCTGGTGTGAGGAATTAAAAAACAACAATAAAAGCTAAAGATAAAGTAAAGTTACAAAAATATGTTTAAAAAAAATCCCCCTCCCCACCACTCCTCATAGTCGTGAAGCGCGGATTTTTTTGGAAAAGAAAAATTTTCCTGGTTTTTTTTTGACTTTAGGAAAAAAACCCTTGGAAATAAAAAAAACTCGCAAGAAAATCCCAAAAAAAAACCCCGGGCAAAAAAATCCGGGAAAAACCCTAAGAAAAAAATATTATAAGTAACCCTAATTCAAACAAAACACAAACAAACAAACAAAACTGATAGTAGAGCCAATAATAATGTTTCGCTTGCCGTCGGCTTTTTTTCACAAAAATTTTAAAGAAAAGTTGGTGTTCCATTTTTTTAAAGAATCGAGATCACTGATCACTGATGTGAAATTTTATTTATTCTCATCTTTAAAAATATGTTTCCAAAATAGATAGTAATAATTTGCTCAAAAATTTACCCGAACAAAATGTTCGAAGAAAAGCTCACAAAAATGTTCACGCAAAAAATTTTAGATCTTTTGCACGAGCTTTTATTTGAGCATGTTCGTCTGTGTAATTGCGCCTTAAGGAATAAATAATATTACAATAAAATTGAGGAGAATACTGTAAAGAAAATAGTCTTGCTTTCGTCGAAACGTTCAGAGTTTATTGTTCCAGGTAAAGGGCAATTGTGTAACATCAGTGATATGAATGGATGGGAAGAAAACGCTTCCTAATAACTCCGTTTTAACTTACTCGCTCTCATAACCCAGTAACCTGTCTGCCTGACGGGAATCTAAATTTTTATATTTGTTAATCCTTTTCTATTTCTTGTGGGGATAAATAAGAAAGTCCTTCTGGTCCACAGGTCAAGATTGTTTGTGGATTTTGGGCGGTTAGCTTTAATAAAGATAGAAGTGACTCTGTAAAAAAATGATGCAAAACCCTGCCTCCCTCGGAATTGGTTGATAATGTTTGAAAGGGAGGATAGATTTGTCAGTTTTGATGTCGAAAGTGTCCCGATAAAGCAATCGCTATATATTATTAGACAGAGGCTGGTCGATGACGAATCCCTTTATAAACGTACCAGCCTGCCGCTGGAGGGAGTGATGGAGTTGTTAGAGTGCCGTCTACATAATTCTTACTTTCCGATGAAAGATAGGTTTTATGCTCAGGAAGACGGTCTGCCAATGGGTTCATCGCTTTCGCCAGTGGTGGCCTATATTTACATGGAGTGGTTTGAATCACACACGGTTTATACCGCAACATATAAACCTAAGCTCCGGCTAAGATATGTTCACGATACTCTTATTGTCTAGACCGGGAATTACCAACAACTTTCAGGATAATAGAAGACCCACCATTAAATTCACAATGGAGTTGGAGCAAAATTGTCAAGTTCCTTTTCTTGATGTACTTTCAAACGAGTAGAAAGCGACATCAAAACAACAGTCTATCGTAAACCCACTCACACAGGACACTATTTAAATCAAAGTTCAAATCATTCTGGTACAACCAAACGAGGCATAATAAGAACTTTGTATAACAGAGCCGTTCAAATTTGTAACAATTCTCATGAATTGGAAATCGAAATAAGATAAGAAGGATCTGCAGCAGAATGGTTACAGCCTAAAACTTATAACAGATACTATTTCTAAATTTCAGCAAACAGGACAGAGATAACAAGACAAAAACCAGGCAAACGCATTCCTTACAATTCCGTACATTAAAGAAGTATTAGGGAAAATTCGAAGAGCAGCGAACAATTTTAATATTAAAACAGTTTTTAAATCTAATAATACAATTCGAAGCCTTCTTAGTAAAACAAAACCGGAGAACAAACAAAATAGTGAATGCATTTACCAAGTTCCTTGTGAGTTTGGTGAATCATACATTGGCGAAACAAAAAAGACCACTTTCTGTTAGGCTTAAGGATCAGACGAATACCCCAAAAATAAAATCAGGAATGCATGATCAAAGCAACACCGAATGAAGTGGACAGAAGCAAAGGTTTAGCAAAAGGAGCCACAATGTACGAAACGAAAATTCCTTGAAGCTGCCTTCATTGGGCAGAATCAGGGTATTTTCAGTAAACCAAGTGCTGAAATTCCAAATATTTGGAAGCCCCTCCTTGGGCGGAGCCAACTTCTTAAACTTTACGGTTGAGTGATTTTCGATAGTATATAAGTAAGTAAGCCTTAGGAATAGATTATTGTTTGCACCTGAAGACGATCAGAGATTGAACTGATCGAAAGTCGTGTATAAACAAAATATAGACAATAGAAGTCCAAGCACAGAGAGGCGAATACAGAAATCGAGTTGTGCTTGTGGTCTTAGAAAACCAGAAAGAAATAACAAAATGTCTAGCGTTATATCAAAATGGCGACATCTGTACCGTTAGAAGAATCGTTTTCAACTCAGCCTTACATATTTCCGTGTAACGTACATCAGCGAGAGAACGTAGGCGTAGGTGAAAACTGTTAACATGATGGATATTCTGTGGTTATGGTTATTGTTGGCTGGTACAATGCTTTTATGCCCATTATAATTATGTTAAACCTAAAATAAAAAGCGACATTTTGTTTGGCTTCAGTAGAACTTTCTGTCCTTTTTGGTTTTGTTCAAGTGTTACAAAGTCTAAATTTTGTAAAATTTAAAGATCCATTTAAACTACACATTCGGTTTCTCTGTAAACAAATTATTGTTGTAAATATGGCGAATTTAGTTGCACTTACAAACATAGAAACGATTAACGTATTTTTTGTATGGTTAGTCCTTCAGGCTTCGAGCAAAACATTGTTTTGTGTACCCGCGCATAAAATCAAATCCAAATCTCTATTTAATGTACCCAAATACAAGGAAAAAACCCACAAAAGACGAAAGGAAGTGAACCATAAAGTCAACGTCAAAGTGACTAGGCAACTTCCATAGCGTTTGACGGTCATTGGGCCGCGACTGCATAAATGCACCCTCGTTTTCTCTTTCTTACGAATAAAAAAAAACGGGACAACATGCTTTAAGTGATTAAGCTTTAATGCTTTACCCAATTAACAGTAACCAAGAGAGCCAATGACTCATACAAAAACTTGTTTGATACCCTGACGGTGAAAAAAAAATCTACACAGATACTTCACTCTCAGTAGTCAGTTTATAAGCAAGTCTCTACACCTTCTCATTTTTTCGAGTAGAAGCCTTACACAGGGTGGATTCTTTAAACGGAATGGTGCTTCTAGCGAATTAGAATTTGGTTTTATAAAAAAATGCAAAAACATGTCTACTGAGATTTTGAATTTTCTTTAATCGTGCTATCTTGGATTTTTTTTATGTCGTTTTGTTTACGAGGTACGGCAAAAAAATATATTTTTTTAAATACGACACCCTGTATAGTTTGATATTTTTGAATTCTAAAAAAATTATCTTTTTGACAATACCACACACTAATACTCTATCTCTTATGGTTTCCAAGATAGAGGCATTTAAACTTGCATGGAATTGTTGTCTATGCCCTGTTTTACGGGGGATATTTGAATGAATATCGAAGTTTACCATACAGATTTAGAAAAAAATGTCTTGATTATCGTAAAAGATAGATCCTACTGTGTTGCTGAAGAGAGAATTGTTTGCAGATTTCAAAAATTGCAAAATGTACAGGGTGTCCTATTTAAAAAGGCAACATCCAAGATAGCACGATTAAAGGAAATGAAAAAACTCAGTTGATCTGTTTTTGGATTTTTTTATTCAACCAAATTCTAACCCGCTAGAAGCACCGTTCAGTTTAAAGAATCCACCCTGTATATTAATACCCATTAAAACCTCTCAACCACTAAATCTGGTAAAAATCCAGACAAAGTAGTTTCCAGATATTACTGATGTATATATCGCATATTAACAACGGATTTGTAACGCACAATAGAGCTTGATCACTGGTAAACTTTACGCTGTGGTACCACTCCGTCACTTGACCTAGGTTGTTCTACAGCTTAAAGGAACACTTCAAACTGATGCAGTACCGCTCGACAAGATCGTAACTCTCTCCTTTCTTTATGTCGAATAAAGGAAGGATGAAAAATAAGTAGTAAGTGTGCTGATGACGACTGAAGCAAAATATAAAACCTAATATGCAATATATATACTTAGGCTGGTTCATGCTCTTTTTCCTTTAACAATTATTAAATCTCATGTATTCAGATGTGGGTGTTCATGATTCTTTCTTTTCCGTATCTTTTTCCTTAAGGTCGTAGTTACAATCTGGGGAATTGTTTTTAGCAACACTGTACAGGAAATCAATTTAACTATGTCGACCTGATTTTTGGGCAAAATTTTACGTCATTGAATTTGTTTTTCAATGCCAAACGCGGAGACTTTATTTATGTTTATCCACAGTGGGACACCAGAGATTGTTTAGCACGGGTCAAAAATTTGCTAGACGAAATAATCGTATTCTATTTTAAACAGGAGCGTCAACGACTAGCAAGAATCTTTCCAACCTCTAAATGGAGCTTTACTGACCTGTTTTGTTAGTACTCAAGTATCCGTGTGTTTTTGAAACTGAGGTTCTAAAATCTATCCTTTGCACACCAAGATTTAAAAATAAAATTATGTAGGTTATGGGCACCGAATGTTTCTATGCGAATTACTAGTAACCCCAGCGAGCCAGCAAAGTTTTCTTGGTTCTTTGATAGACTCGGCGTAATGCCCGCGCAGCGCTAGGCCTTTTTCGGCGGGCGACCGCACACGCGGAGTGGTTTCATATTTGCTTTAGAACAATGTTTTTGAAAACACATTTTTGAAAGATAAACATAACCGCGAATGGTTTTCTGTCAGAAAACGTGAAAATACTCTTCTGTCCCACTGCGGCCCGATTTAAAGTTTGTTGAAAAAACACCTGCAGTTACCATGGAATCGTATGAATTCTTTGATCTATCGGCCAACACTTGAACTGCGTGTGTCTCCCAAATTCAATGAAGTGTGATTGATTGATCGGTTTTTTTTTCCGGAGTGCAAAGGCTTTTAGAAAAAAGGAAACTTAGTTTTTATTTTCGCTAAAGCAAGGAAATATAAAAAGGAAAAATGTAATCCAGAGAAAATTGTGAGTATTTCTCTGTTTTTTTTTTAAATCGGGTTTGTTCTAAACGGCAATTATTTTGAGGCTTTTGAGAAGATGCCAGCACCAGAGCTTTTATTTTGAAGAAAAAATAATTGAAAATTTTGAAAAATTCTTCAGAAGTTTTTGGTAAGCATTTAAAAATGATCACCCCTGCAAAATTTCAGCTAATTCTGACGTTTAGTTTTCCCTGTGCACTCTGGCAAAAGATTAAAAAAATTAAAGAACAAGGCGTTGCCAGTTGTACTTTTTTTAAATTAAAATCTGGGGAGAAACTATAGCCTTAAGTCTGCAGCTGGCCAAATATTTCTTGACGTTTTTTTCATGTCAAAATTGATTTTTTTTTAAAATATTTCCAGCAGTGTAGTTATTACAGAAAGGGGTGGCAGTTATTGTTCACAGTACATTGTTCTTCGCCGCGCTGTCGCATTCTCTGAAAAAAAGTGCCCTCCTACGCATGATGGTTCTTGTTGGGTCGGGATGCGGTGGATATTGCTATCTCCTAGAAAGGGCTTTTGGTGTGGCTCTACTGGAAGATACATTGACTGTGGCGTCTGCCTCCACTTGGCATACCTGGATGTGGCGGTACCATAGTTTGTCTCCTTGTGACATCTGTGGTAACACCTGGTATAAATCAGGGAGGGAGTACTCATTTTTAATATCGAGTCAAGAATTAGGCCCCAGGTCAACTCAGACCTGTGTGTGTGTGTGTGCTATATAAAGACTTTTATATTAAGACTTTTATTTTTTATCTTCCAAAACCAAAAGGCCAAGGACCATATTCATTTAGTTGATCAAATTGAATTTAAATTAAATCTGTAAATAGTTAACATTTACGCCGAACACCAGCAAATTGAATATTACAAGAACCTAATTATTTTTGCAATTAGTTTTAACGATATTAATTAAATAACCGTTAAACAGAAAACTCAAACTGGTGACATTTTCTTTACTGAATTAGGCCTTGAGTGGGATAATACTAATCTTTTTGTTAGAGTACTGCCAATGTAAAATTGAAAGATTTTAAAATTAATTGATGGCGTCAAACGCTAAGACATAGAAGAAGATTACAATAAAAATTTACCAATTAAATTTTTGTATTAAGTTACTACAGGCACAGAGGACATACCCTACAGACTCCAAGTCAAAAGGAGATATACAAATTCGAGACTTACCACAGGTACTAACATTTGATTGGACCACTTGGACGATATATTGTGACTTACCTAAAATAAACAATAAAATAAAAATCAAAATACGAAAAAATAATCAATTTTATAGAACACCAAGGTCAAATAAAAAAATTAAATGGACGCAATAAGCAAAAGACCTTGTTTTGGGACGTTTCTGAATTGCAAAGGAATATAATAGCTATAGATTTTCAAAAAACAAAAAGTCTACGGAATTAGCTAATAGGCTCGTTACAAAAAGTGTCCGCCAAATGGCAAACAAAGCAGATATTTTACAGGTTATCAGTTGGTTTTAACCGATTTTTTGTAGTTTCTTCTTCTTTTTCTTTCTGCAATCTGCACCCACTCCACTGCTTTTCTGGGAGCTAATTCTTCAGTTGCGTTAATGGGAACTTTCATACGAACGAACGTTTAACTTACGTTTAATCTCTCAATATTCAAGAATTAGGCCCCTGAGAAGTTTCTAAAATTTTTAAGCCATGACCTACCATCTCTTATTAATTTTAAGAGTTTATTATTTCTTAAAATGTGGCCAAAATATTCAAAGTTAAATTTTTTGATGGTGAAAAAAACTTCAGATGTTTATCTATTTTGAGCAGAACATATACAGGGTGATTCAAATTGGGCACTTTTATATGGATACAGGTACTTCTAGCGGAGATAAAGAAAAACCAACCCCCCTTGGCGAGGCTCAAATTTCATGATAAGATTTTTGGTACTAACCGCATTTTGATATGTTTGATATGTCCACCTATCTTTGAGCTAATGGGGATTTTTGAAAAGTCTGAATTTTGAGATAGGCCTTGTAACTTTTTTATTTATGAAAAGTTTTTTTTGGTGTAAACTGCTTTTTTGTAGATCTTTTAGAGCAAAATCCAGATCTCAAACTGGATTTTATCCGCCTCTTTTCGTTTACAAGATATAATGCAAAGTTACTTTTTTCTTATAGAACAGCCTGTTTTTTATTTAATTTTCGTGTTCAGAATTACATTCTCATCAAAATGATGTATCACATGTGATATTTTGGTTAAGTAGTTTTTGAGATATTTATCATTTTCTTTTCACAACAAGGTGGCCATGGCCGGACATGGATATGACAATAAAAATTGAGTATGCACCAAAGACATGAACTTATAAGGTCATTTCAAATATGTCATCATCATTTTTCATTTGAACAAGGCTTCTACCAATTTCAATTTAAAGTTTATATTTTCTTATGTTTTTATACAGGGTTTTTCAAATTCGATGCTCACCATGGGGATCTCCTAAACGGTAGGAGATACGAAAAGCTTTAAATTAGGGAAAAGTTGCGCAATTTGATGC
This sequence comes from Oxystoma pomonae, assembly GCA_963921995.1. Taxonomy (NCBI): domain Eukaryota; kingdom Metazoa; phylum Arthropoda; class Insecta; order Coleoptera; family Brentidae; genus Oxystoma; species Oxystoma pomonae. The sequence continues at coordinate 24,470,817 of OY998165.1, forward strand.
TTTGCTCAAAACTAAAAAAAAATGCAAATTCCGGATAGTTCCGGAGATAAGCGGAAAAAAACAAAATCTTTATTTTTAGTTTTTATTTTTCTGCGCCCCTATTCTTAAAGCTGTCAAAAAACGCTTAAAACTTTCTACAGACACTTTTTTAAGATCTACCTAGTGAGAGGTCCATTTTTGAGACTTGACGTTTCAGTGTGACAGGAACACTGTCAAGTTAATTTTTTCTTATGGGCACATCCTTTTTTTCTCCTGCCGTTTGGTTCATAAATAAATTTAAGCCTCATTGAAGTAGCCAACGTTGAACGCCACAACCAGGAAATTAGTTTAAATTTCACTAGAAAAGTCTGCGACATCATAGTTGCATAACGATGTGGCAGCATGGAGGAAATATCTTTTTATGACCACTTCTAAGTCGCAAATCATGCCCCATAAACCACAACGAAAAAATTTCATCAGCAAGAAAACGGGAGAATTGTGAGGTTGCGCTTAAAAATTTCCTTCGCACTTGAATTTCGAATTTCTGCTTGTAAAACTTCACAATTTTTTATCGCATATATAATGCTTACTAGCTATAACGAAACTAACAAATTTGAAGATATTGTTTGTTTTGGAACTAATCCACTCCTTTTTTAACTCCATCATATAAAAAGTGCCTCCACACGTATCGGGAACGTGGTTGCGACATAGCAGTGTTGTATTTGGTACCTAACTTTGAAGTCATGGCAACGGTATGGTTTACAGGCACGTAGCGGGGTCAAGTTGTGCTTACTTTCAGGAAATTCTATGTGTTGCCGGTGGGTTAACACAAGAATTTTAGCACATTTCCTAACATATTATTGTAGCAATAAAACATTTCTAAGAGCCAGTTTTCGCTTAAGACCTTTGTGCTTATTTTAATTTTGCTACCTTATAAAACGTCCTCGCGAAGAAATTTTGTCTTCTTACTTCGCTTTAGAGCTGAAATAATTAAGAAACTTTCCCTATAGATCGCTCGGAAAAGTTGAGGAAAATTTTATAGCTTCCACAAATTTATTTGAACTTGGGCGAACTTCAAAAATAGAACTTTATATAAATTTCGTTTAGCAAATTGTTCGAAAGAGCGAGTCAGGTGGCTTATTTTTATAAAAGAATATATGGAGGAAACAACTACCTGCCAAATTCCAATGAACTAAATATTTTTTTGTTCCTCTTTTTTTAGTCAATTTTCTTTTTTTTGGACAGTTTATGCCCATTTGCTCTACGTTGTGCTTAAGTAATGAGTAGTAAAGAAATCCATAATTTTTAAGTATTCCCTAAATTTTATTCGTTTGCTCTGGCCAAAAAAAAGTTTTCCATAGCTAGGAATTAAATATTGTTATAAGTTCAACCACTGGATGGCGCTGCTTGTCATAAAAAATAATTATTATTTATTATTGATTATTCTTTGAGTCAATTTTTACATTCATTTTTCAGCTTCATTAAGGGTCATTTAAACATATACCGGGTGCAGGAAACCTTGGCAACAACTTTCTTATTTTAAATTGAACACCCTGTATATTTTTGCTTTTTTGGGTTGTGCAAAATATTTTAGGTACATTTTATGTATAATATTCTATACCTATGTTCATCTGTTTTTAAAATATTGACAGGTAAAAATTGACATTTTTTAACTTTGACATCCCGTAACATCGAAACGGTTAAAGATAGAGCAAAACAGTTTTTACGTTTCCATCTTGGTTTTTCACAAGCTATCGTTTTATATCTAAACGGAGGGTTAATATTTTATATTATTTATTAGTTTAACCCTCTAAAATAGTATCAAACGATAGCTTGTGAAAAACCAAGATAGGAATGTAAAAACCGTTTTGCTCTATCCTTAACCGTTTCGATGTTATGGGCTCTCAAAGTTAAAAAATGTCAATTTTTATGTGTCAGTATTTATAAGTAGTTGAACATATGTATAGGACATTATACATAAAATGTACCTAAAATATTTTTTGGAATCCAAAAATGCAAAAATATACAGGGTGTTCAATTTAAAATAAGAAAATTGTTGCCAAGTTTTCCTGCAGATGGCAAAACTGCAAATATAAGAGTATTTCATCAAGATAGTTTACATGAACTTATGTTAGAACAATACCTTCTCCACATAGGCCAACCGTTTTAGTGTCCTTTTCTCGACCTTCGCCGCCATATTGACATAAAACTAATGGATTTTCTGTCACTTTTGAGTGAAAATGGCGGCGACGGTGGATTAAAGGACACTAAATCGGTTGATCGGCCTGTATGGAGAGGGTACTGGTTAGAATAGAAAGGTTGAAAAGTTTCCATTGTATATAGTCTCCAAAATATTCTAATAGGTTACTCACCTTGGGACACCCGGTATATGGACCTTAAAATCCCCAATGCTAGAAAGATGCCCTCCAGTGGCACATAATCGGAGGGTTCTCAGTATAATTAGTTAATTGAAGAGACAGTTGTATTGTTTCTTAAAAATAAACAGTGATATTTATTTTAATTAAACTAATAAACAACAAAAAAACTTGCATAAAAATATGTGACCGTAAAAACTTGAAGCCCTCATCCATTGGGACATCATGGGAATTAAATTGAATGTGGGCTTGTCTCTGCATTGATTCCAACTCGTCTTGTATGAGTTGCAAAATATTTCGAACTGTTGTTTTGATTATTCGGAAACGTTGCAAAAATTTAAATCTAGACCCTTCTGGCAAAATCGTCATTTAAAAATTCCATTTTTATTTTTTTTACCGTTTTCGAGTTGATAAAAAATGAGGTTAGAATTCTCTCCGAAGAATGATTTAAGGCTCGATATCTGGCATCTTAAATTTAGGTATTCGTTAGACTAAAAAGAAAAGCTGAGCAAACCAAATCAGCTACTTAGGACCGATAAGAGATCCTTAGCGCAAAGGACTCCTTAGAACAAACGCAGAGCAATTGGGCATTAAAGCATTTCTTTTTATTTGTTTGTATTGCGTTTTTGAGGAATGGTAAGATTGATTATGAGTCTATGGAGAAGCCTAGTTAATCCATTACGCCTTACCTAGGCTAAACTAGTAAGGAACATCTAATAATCTAGCCAGCCAGAACAAAAGACATTGACTTAGCTCCGACCTTTTGCACATGCGCGAAAATTTATCGATCTAAGGAATTTCGGTCAGTTTCGGCCGGCTTCACGGCTTCACGGCATCATCACATCATTTATGATGCGGGTATTTTTCACTGTTAAAAATTAGAAAAAAAAAATCAAAAATCCAGGATTTTTGAGAAAAGTAAATAAATATTGAATTCTTTCTGGCAAACAACAACGATCGACTGACTTTATGGCTTCATTACTAAGCCAAACGAGATAACAGAGAGAGAGAGAAAAAGAGAGATAAATCTAAGAGAGAAAGTGGAGGGACATCTTGCTTACAACTTCGTGCATGCTGAAGGCATTGGGAGGGCGTATATTTAATCTTATACGTATGAGTTTTCGACGGAAACCCACAAAAAAGCCGAATTTACAAAAACCGAAACAGAATTTTATAGAATTTTAATTTACTCGATTCTTAAAAGACAGGAATATAATTTAACCGATTATAATTTTCCCGAACCTTAAAATATCAAAATTACAAAAGTATCGAAAATAAGGGTCTAGAAACGACCCACAAATTGATAGAAAATAATATGCCCGATCCTTAAATGAGCAGAACCACAATCTGTATTGCGGCGTTGACAAGTTTCTCTATTTGGAAGTTTACACGTGGATTTTTTTTATTAAACGATTTTATTTAACTTCACAGTTTCTGGCTGTCTAAATGTCTATCAAATCTTGCGATTGATTGAAGAATGTAAAGGGGATAAATTAATACACACAACTTACTTCGAATCTTCCCTGCCGTAACCTTGGCAACGTTGCAACTGAATTCGTGCCTATCGGTTCAAATCATTTTCGGCCAGATTGGGGTTCTTGAATTTTGTGATTCGGCATTATTATGTTTCTATCAAATTATTTTCGTTAAAAATATTTTCTAACATTTTGTGTTTCTATAAAAATATGTTTCGTTTAAATTTAATTCTATGCATATATTTTCTAGCGATTTGATTTTCCCGTTACTTCATTTTCGATACAATTTTTTTCGGAGCAATTATTTTCTTTTTCGTTAAATTCTGACAAATTATGTTTCTGCCAAATTTGGTTTCGGGTTTTTTATAGGGACAACTTTTTGGGCACAGTTTATATTTTATCGCTCTATAGATAAAAAGTAATTTGAAATAATTTTTTGTTACACATTATTCTAAATAGCCTTTTTTAGTGTTAGTAAAAAATAAAATACAAAAACTACCCGACTGCAAGTAATGAATCAGGTTTAGTATACAGAACAGAGAAATATATTGCAGTCGCATTCCAATTGAATTCGTTTCGACAGCAAAACATTTCTCTATTCTGTATTGGGAAATCAAAATAAGAAAAGCATCCTCCAATGAAAAGCTCCCAACTATCCTAAAGCCCTAAATACAAAATTTTGTCATGGTGTCTGTCTGTAACTAGATAACTCAAAAACCGCTTAACCGATTTTTATCAAATTTGACACAAAAACTCTTTGTCACCAGACGCAGAGCTGATTATTTTTTGATGGGGGTGGGGGGTTGGCAAGAGGGTAGGAGGCGGGATTAAACTTTTTTTTAAATTGTAACTCACAAACCGTAGCAGCTAGCGACACAGGTTTTCAGATTAAGATAGATAATTGCATACTTTTAACCAAAAAAAAAATTGAAAACATTTTTGAAAAAATATATATATATTTTTAAAAATTTTATGGATGGCTGTACGTGCCTGCTGGTTCCATTTTATTTCAAAATTGTTTTGCAGGCTGATGATGCCAACATCCTTTGTGGCATAACATGTAAAAATTCTTTAAACAGTATTAAAATAAGTATACTTAAAAGTAAAAGGAGACCCTGACATTTTCAGCAGTCATCTAATGTCTCTCTTTGGTATTATACAGATCTATTTACAGGACTGATACTGTACTAGAACAATTGTGCTGTTATACCGGGTGTTTCAAAATTTAAATACCGGCTAACTAGGCTTGTTTAGCAGCATTCAGTTAATTTTTTAGAGAAACTAAAAAAAGTTAGTATGAGATTTTTACATACATTTTTAAGGTATTTTTCCGTTAACTTACAAAAAAATCCTAAATAATAATGTTTGCATAGGGAAGTGAGAAAGGAGGAATATGTTTACTGTTATTTTTTGACGATAACTTTAAGTTTGAGGTAAACCATTTACCGACGTTAAAAACATGACGAGAACTTTATATGGCCACCCTGTAGAGTTATCCAGGATAAAAATGTAGCAAAGGAAAGGTGCAATATTAGAAGCCTTCTATAATCTAAATAAAGACGATTTCGAGGAGCAACAAAGTGCCTCTTACTCAAAAGCAGTGTAACCAAGCAGTTTAAATTTAAAGACGCCCTCTTTTGTACATCGCGATGCGTAACTCGGTTGTCTTAGACTAAACAGGCTGCCCCCATGTAATGTAGGCACATATGTATGCAATGAAAAGCTTAAAAAAAATTGGTTTGCGGTTTCTGGGGTTATGTTTTCACAACCAGCAGATGGTTCTCTCAAAATGTGTTGGATATCGACGTTTGCTTGCGTTACAAACAATTTATTTTTTGATATTAGGGCTCAGAAAACAAAAATAACAGAAGGCAGATTTTCGGTCCCACGAAAAACCATGGCCAACCGGGCATGGTTTCCTGATAGCAGAAAATGTTACTTTAATAGAGTTGCAACTTAGAAGTGGTCATTAAAAGTTATTTCCTCCCCACTGCCACATTATTATGCAACTATGATGTCGCCAACTTTTGTAGTAAAATTTAACGTAATTTCCTAGTTATGGCCTTCAACGTCGGCTACTTCAATGAGGCTTAAATAAACGAATAAAAATCGGGGCTCCTACAAATTCACGAATGAGAAGGATTTGATTGATTGAGTCGTTTGTGACTGTGCCAATATGGCACGTGTCCACTGCGACCACTATTGGGTCTATTGTGGCTCACTTTTAACATTTTTTGTTGCTCCAGAATATTCAACCCCTTAAAGAGTCTCGCAACTTGCTTTGGTGAAGCATCATTCAGATCCAGTCCGTCGATCTGTGGTTTATCGAAGATACGTTGACGCTGACGTGCAATTGCCGGACATTCATACAGCACATGTCTCGCCGTCTCATCATACTCCATACAGAGCCTACATTCGGTGTGCTCACTTAGACCCGTTCTGTGTAATGGTACTTTCAGCCTGCAGTGTCCGCTGTATAGATCAACCATTGTCCGGATGTCCTGCCTGGTGAGCTCAATGAGTTTCCCGGCCCTCTTCCTGCAGGGTTCTGTAATGAACTCTTTGGAATGTGCCAGTCCCGGCAATTCTCTCCAGTATTGGTAGAACTTGTTTTCCATCCAGCCTGAGGGAGCAGTGTTGATTGTGTTGTGTGCTATTCCAAGGGCTGGTTCGGGGCCAATAAAGACGGCAGAGGCCGCTTCACGCGCCAGCTGGTCGGCAGTCTCATTTCCCCAATTCAGTGTGTCCTGGTAGCTCCTAACGGTTCTCAATGGGCACCTATAGGATTCAAGAGCCTTAAGGGCCGCTTGACGGTCGGAGTATCTTTACTGATCTGCTGCGCCAGTTATGATCTATCATCCAACGTCTGGCGAAGAGTTCCGCCTGGAAGATTGTAGCCATTCGTCCAAGACTATGTATAATCCCTGATATTTTCCTGCCTGCAATAAGCTCCGGATCCAACGCCTGAAGGCATTTTGAATCCGTCAGTGTACCAGCAGCTATCTTCACTTGAGAAAATTATTCTGTTTATCGTCCAGTCCTCCCTATCTGGGAGAATAGTGTTGTATAGCTTTTTGCTGCTTACTGTTGCGTGCATTAGAGAAAGAAGTCGGGGATTCTTACGTAAGGTGCACGCGACACTAGAAAGCATAACAAACTTATAAGTACCAAATTGTTGTTATGACGGCCACACTACTACTATAGGAAAGTAGAGTAGCCTTTTCCCATGTATCTGTTACTATAAATGTTAGCTGGGACTGTTAGGTATGTAAATTGTAAAATTACACGCAGCAAGTAGTCACTAGTATGGCCACACGGTAACCAATAATTGATTGCGTAAATTCAATAATCTTTTTAATCAGTGTAAGTAAAGATATATTGGAAGCCGTCATTGGGTATATAGGGTGATAGCCTGGCTGATCTAAGGGCTGCATAGTACTAGAGTGGAGTCGTTTACATTAGAAGCGCGGTGTTCTTTACGACTCAAAAGCTGCTCTTCCATACTTTGTTGTGGTGCATCGTTTGAATTACTTTACATCACATAAGTATAAAGTTTATATAAAATTCGAAATTCCCCCCAAAGTGAAGCGCCCTTCACTTCACTGAACGTACACGGTAAAAAAAATCAGGTGAAATTAATCCCAAATATCCTAAAAGAAGCGCACAAAAAATTGTGTATAAAAAGTTAGCTTTTGCAAGTAATGATACCTTTATGTGTATTACTTATTTAGTTTGTTTATATGGGTCTCTGAAGGTGGGTATAATTACAATCAATTTTATTTTAAAGCGATTTAAGAACAGCTGCTAGAAAAAACGATTTTATTTAAAACCGGTTTTAGGCGAATATAAACGTAATAATTGAGTATTCTCTTAAGGCGCAATTACACAGACGAATATGCTCAAACAAAAGCTCGTGCAAAAGATCTACAAATTTTTGCGTGAACATTTTTGTGAGCTTTTCTTTGAACATTTTGTTCCGGTAAATTTTTGAGCAAATTATTGCTATCTGTTTTGGAAACATATTTTTAAAGATGAGAATAAATAAAATTTCACATTAGTGATCAGTGATCTCAAATCTTTAAAAAAAATGGAACACCAACTTTTATTTTAAATTTTTGTGAAAAAAGCCGACGGCAAGCGAAACATTATTCTTGGCTATCAGTTTTGTCACATGGATTAGGGTTACTTATAATATTTTTTTCTTAGGGTTTTTCCCGGATTTTTTTGCACGGGGGTTTTTTTGGGATTTTCTTGTGAGTTTTTTTTATTTCCAAGGGTTTTTTCCTAAATTCAAAAAACAACCCAGGAAAATTTTTCTTTTCCAAAAAATTTTTTCAAATATCGGCAAAAAACAAAAAAACTGCACTTTTAAGCGGTAATCCGCGCCTCACGACTATGAGGAGTGGTGGGGAGGGGGAATTTTTTTAAACATATTTTTGTAACTTTACTTTACTTTTAGCTTTTATTGTTGTTTTTTAATTCCTCACACCAGATTTACCTATTTAGTTTAAGGTCCCAAGGGTTGCTTAAAAGAGCAAAAGGTTTATGAAAATGCTGAAGATATAGATATTTACTGTCAATTTAATATAATAATCAAGGTCGATTACTGACACTGAACCAACAATATGCAAAGGGCAACATTTCGATTCAAAAGGGTGGCCGGCCTAACTACTACCTGCGAAATCCAATACGCGGGATGATAGATCGGCGACACAGTCTACTAAGTTACTGCTAAATTATATTTTTTAGACAACGGTCGGGTTCGTAGGGTTGTAAAAGTGGGTAATAAACGGGTATTATTTAAACCGAACGTGCTTTTGTTCATATATTTGAGATTTAATAAAATGTATATAGGTTTTTTAATTTGACTTAATTATCATTGTAAAAGACTAAACTAGGAAGTAAAATAAGGGATATTCTTTTAAACGTTAATTTTTATCATTATATTTTACAAACAACAACAATAAATAAGTGCCAATTATTATTTTTTTTATTCCCGTTTTTCTTACAACCCCAAAAAAGTTACAAGTATACTGGCATATCCCCTATAAAAATCAGATCAATCGAAGTTGCTTATGAGGTAAAATGTGAATTTCGGCATCAAATCGTTTTTCCGTCGGAAAGCACTTGATTAAAAATACCTTATTTCAAAACTTTGTTCTTCTATTTTCAGTTAAGTTCAATGAATTCCGATAACGATATATATTATGAATTTGTAAAGAAATTTTTATAGCTCCAATTCTTCAAACAAATTTTGCTCAACATTCTCTCCAAAATTTACGTGTGTTTTTTTGTACGAGATTTTGCTCGAACACTTCTTTGAACATTTTGCTCAAGAGGCTCGTGTAAATGTTTGTCGGCATTGCAACATCAAAGGAAAGTTTGTCTGTGTAAATGCGCCTTAACATTCTCTCCAAAATTTCCGTGAGTCTTTTTGTACGAGATTTTGCTCGAACTTTTTTTTGAACATTTTGCTCAAGAGGCTCGTGTAAATGTTTGTCGGCATTTCAACATCAAAGGAAAGTTTGTCTGTGTAAATGCGCCTTTAAGTGACGTCCAAGATTAGCATTTTATAAATTCTATTACTCAAAATAAGGAGTGCATTAATACTCAATGATTTTTTTAAATATAGATTTATTTTATTCAAATACTAAGTAATGTTTTTTAATAACTACGCAAGTATAAAAATTTCATACCTATTCTTTTCCAAATTTAATAAAATTTCACTCAAGATTGTGATGGGATTTTTTAAAATGTATTATCAGAGAAAAATTAGTTGTCACTGTTGGCAGATAAAATATACAAGGCGAGATTTTTAAAACTACACTAATGTAAAAAGTACAGCCAGTTTGCTCAATTATTATTATATTATTTCGGCCTTGCCAACTATAATTTTTTGGCGATAGTGCCCACGCAATTTTGGCCAATAAAAAAAAAGTGCCCAGGCGCTTGAAGTATTTCCTGGGTGCTTATTCTTGATGGGTAGGGAGTAGAAGAGGCGAGAGAAGTAGGCGGGGTTTACTAAAAATTTGACGACACTGTATTCTTGAAAAAAAGTTAAGAGAGGGAGCTGCTCAGAGAGCAGTCATGTTCTCTTAGTAAGACCCAGTAGTAGAGGCCGATCCCCGGGTATTCTAACCTAATTTTTATATTGATTTTATCTGTTTTTTTTTCTGAGTAAAAGCGTAATCATACAAGGCTAAAATGAATGTTCAACAACATAATTTTAAATGATGTAGTAGTGGAAGATGCTCAGGAAGTCGTGGAAGATGCAGTGGAACAACTAGGGGTTCCAAGGGATGTTTTGGACAAAATAAACCCCTTTGATTTAACGGAATATAAATATTTCCAATTATTCGGATATTTTTTTCAATAAAATAACGCTTGCCGCACACGTGAATGTAGCAGAGAAAGTTCCCCTGTATATATTCGATCTAGCGTAGATAAATTCTATAAGCAGATCTTTTTGTTGGCTCGATAAAGGCCTGGATTTGTCCACGTTTTCTTTTGAAACTTGTTTCTCCATTTTGTAAAAAATATCAAACGAAAAACAGCGTTATGTACATTGAGAAAAATTTTGGTTGGTTGGGTAGGTCAAAATGTGTGGCGTTTTGGTTGGTTTCACAAACTGGCAACAGTGTTCCCAAGGACTATATTAACCCGCCCACTCCCCATATCTCAAGAATGAGGATATTTGTTCCCGGGGACCGTGATCTAGGGATTAATCCCCGGGAGCTCCCCGGGGATTCTCCCATCTCTCGCTTTCAAGAATAAGCACCCAGGGTAGAAAAAAGAGACCCCCTGAAAAGTAACTATAGCAACTTTAGTTCTGAAAATTTTGTTAGTATAAAAAATTTAAAAATATATATATACAAAAAATATTATAAAGAATTTTATGGTTTAATAAATGTTTATGTGTTTTTTAGTTTTTGAAATATATTATAGTTGGTATCTTTCTTATCGTGGAATAAAAGTATTTTTGTCATTTTTTTAAAATGCAGGTTGATCACTGACAAAACCGTTATTTTTTTTATGAATTTATGACATTTTTTCAGAAAAATTATGACATTTTCGTGACATGTTTTAAACAAATATATGTGAATTTTAACTTCAAAAAATTATCACTAGCACACACCAATTAAGGAAGACCAAAAAATATTAAAAAATCGTCCATTATCAAAAAAAAAAAGATCAAATAAACCGTACATATAATAGCATGCGATCATTAACTTTTATGCACTTCAGGGATTAAATAGATACTTTTAATCCCTCTTTTTAGGGACTAAAGTGACATTTTTAATCCCTAAGGGATTAGAAGTAAATTTAAAACTAATCCCCGAACATTATAATTAAATTTATGGCAAGTCAATCCAAACAGCACTTGCTCTGGGCCAAGATTTCATTCTTAGGACCCTTTCTTGTAGTTGACGAATCATTTGGCGTAGAAATAAGGTAATTTTAACAAAATAGTAAATAAACCTCGGGACTAAAGTGTCGTTTAATCCCTTAGCGAATTGTAACCTTGCCTACGGTCGGGCTACAAACCTTTCGCCGCGGGATTAAATGTGGCACTTTAATCCCTAGGTTTATAATGTACTATTAAAGAACTATTAGTCAATACTTAGCTTAATTAAAATATGCTAATATAAAAAAAAACAAGAAAGTTACATATGTTCGGTTTGATTTTAGAGAACTATTCAGTCAACACTTAACCATTGTATAAATGACTTAACTAACACCTATGTTATATTATAAACACATACTAATATAAAAGGAACAACGTTATATAAAAATGCCTTTTCCATGAGCCTTCACTTGACCAGTGCCACTTCCATCAATTTTAAAGTTTTTGCAACTTAATTTCCAATAAGCAGAATAAGAAAGAATAAGAATAAGTCCAAAATGTAGTGTTTCTTGCGGCTAATCATTTTAAATTCACCAAATCAATGTATACAGGGGCTATTTGCAAAATAAAATTTGTAAAATTACAAAACTGTCTTAGAAAATAGTGATCCACAAACGGTAGATTGTCAAATTTTATGATTTTTATGACATTTAGGCAATTTTAGGACACATCTTTAAAAATTATGACAAATTATGATTTTATGACAAGTGGTCACCCTGAAATGGCCATAAAACTTTCTCATAAATTATGTATAACATGTGAAATTTGTATTAGTAGTTTCAAAGATAGTTAATTATAGTATGTCATAAACAATTTGATCGATCGATCACTGACACCAGTTTTCAAAGCCTACTTCTACAGCATAAGCTACAGTATCACAGACACTTCACAAAATTGTTTTTTTAACATTGGAAATGAGTATATTTTCACAATACGTCATTGATTTAGTCGGTTATATATTTGTAACATGGGGGTAAGATGCGGAATGGGAAAAGGGGGACATCTATAGCGACATCACCTTTTGTTTGGTGCCTGCAGAGAAATGGAAGTTGGTAGGTGATCCGTGATGGAAGTGCTTTGGTTGCAGAGAAACGCTAGCGAGTGTAGAAGGGGCTTTATGCCTTCTTATGTTGAAGGCTGCTGTAGAGAAATGTATAGGCGAGCGTAGAAACTGCTACCTGTCAATTTGATCGACTTGTGTTAATTATGGTCAAGTTTATACCAAATTGGTATGCGTTAGTGACAAAAACAATTTAAAGTATGGATATTTGTAAAAGACTTTATTTTCTTTTCTACAAATCCATTTTCAACGTTTTTGCAGTGTACGCTTTAAATGTTACGTTTTGTCGGTCAGTTTTACATTGTGGGCCGTCTAAAACAGCGAAACTTTTTCCAAGTTCAAAGCTTCGTGCATGCAACCACCCAGTTATTCATTTTACGACAAGAGAGTTGTACAATATTCGTAAATGCCTTTTAAAGCGATCTCGTATTTCGCGTTTTAGCGCTAAATTTACGCGAACGAATCCATAAAGCACTTTTTAACGACTGGCACTATAAAAATAAAGCATTTGAAATAATCGACTAACTTTTAGAATGGTTTAAGCATTTGTTAGAAGAACACATAGACGAACGTATAATATTGTATAAGGCAAAGCTGCCGGTCCCCGCAGCAGGTACTCCGCAGTAGGTACCGTATCGGCATGCCGCACGGAAGGTCTCGGGTTCGAATTCCGGCTAGGTGCATAGCTATTTTGTGTTTGTCTTTAACTTTGCAAAAAAAATTGGCTAAAACTCGGCATTGATCCTATAATGGATGGAATGTCCCAGTATAAAAAACATATAAGGCAACGCTAGATGCAAAAGATTTTAACAAATATTTTCCCTTGTTTATTGCAGCAGGATAATCTCTAAAGTTATATCTTCGTTTTCAAGGGAACACACTACAATTCATTTTGTTGAATTTTTTTTTTATCAAGGTTCTGTTTGTACCGGGTGCTTATTAAATTTTGAAGTTTTAACTCGTTTAATACGGATATCATGGCTTAAAAATCTTAGACAAAGGTATGGTCTTAGTACTACGACACTTTTTCGAAAAGCAACGGACAGGGTACAGATGGCACTGATGATAGCCAACGTTCGAAGAGAGCATGGCACTTGAAGAAGAAGAAGAAGATAGACCTTTAAACAATGTGGTACATAATTCATGACCCTATCTTAATTTGAGGACCCAATTTTCAATACAAGAAAAATTAAAATCGATCCAAAAAATATCCCTCTTGTTCTTCTAGAAACGGTATTTGTAAATTTGTTGATATCTGACTTAGTTTGGAAAATATAATAAGTTTTCGAACTGTCGCGACCCGTATACTTTTATAAGTAAAGGGTAAGTCAATATATAACAATAAAATTTACTGTTTTAACCTTGCCCTTAAGTAAAAGAATTATTTTACTTAAAAGCTGGTAACCAAAATTTGTAGAACATCCAACTCTAAAGGAAGAATTATTACGTTACCTAGATAAAACCACATGAAACGATAAATTTAAACGCACCAAAGACTACACTCAACACAACATAAATTTTTCTGCCAAAGAAATAAACCGTATTACAATCTGATCTATTTTACTTAACGGTAAATCGAATTTTTCAAAACAATCGTTTTTAAAGGAAAATCGATTTGTACAGATTAATGGGAATCAAAATAAATAGGCGAGTGTTTTGTTTTTTTACATCTTTGCATCATGAAAAAGTATTGTATTCAAATTACATCTCATGTGTATGAGATACTATAATGGCCCAAGGATCGCAAAATGTGTAAGAATAATAATTTTTTCTATTAGCGTGAGGAAAAATCAATTTTCCGCACTAGTGGGGCAAAGTTAACTTTATGGTACTTTTCCGCACTCAACAAAAAATAAAAAATAAATATGTTTCTATATTTTAAAAAATTTTCATTTTGGGTTAGGTAAACATTTTAGTCACAATAAATAAACAGTAACATTTTTAAAATTCCTTTTATTGGGTTAAATGAATACTTACGTCAAGCGAGACTTTTCCACACTTGTCCACACTTAATTGCGGCCATCTGCAATCCCGTGCGGAAAAGTGGTACTTTCCGCACTAGTTAGGTAAACTAACTAGCGTGCGGAAAGTTAGCTTTAACAGCCCGTAACATGGAAACGGTTGAGGATAGAGAAAAACGGATAGTTTAACCCTGGGTTAAAAATAGTATAAAACGATAGCTTGTGAAAAACCAAGTAAGTAAAAACCGTTTCGATGTTACAGGCTGTCAAAGTTAAAAAATGTCAAATATTTTAAAAACAGTTGAACATAGGTATAGGACATTATACATAAAATGTACCTAGAATATTTTGTAGAATCCAAAACTGCAAAAATATACAGGGTGTTCAATTTAAAATAAGAAAGTTGTTGCAAGGTTTTCCTGCAAATGGCAACACTGCAAATATGAAAGTATTTCATAAAGATAGTTTACATGGACTTATGTTAGAATAGAAAGTTTGAAAAGTTTCCATTGTATAGTTACCAAAATAGTCTAATAGTCTAATAAATAAACGCAATAAAAAACATTATGTGTATATACAATACTTGTTTTAAAATCAAGGTAGTCCCAGTATCTAAATGCACTATTCAATATTTGGTTGATTCTTAAAATGTAACATTTAAAGTGGGGCACCTAAACATTTGCAATATACGGAAATTTATTAAATTCACACTAAAGGATCTTTCAAACAAGGCATAACAAAGTTATGATTGTTTTCCACAAACCAAAACTACTTTTTTTGCACTCGACGCGCGTTTCGCTAATAACGTTAGCATCATCAGGAGACGATAAACAATCATTGTTTATCGTCTCCTGATGATGCTAACGTTGTTAGCGAAACGCGCGTCGAGTGCAAAAAAGAGTAGTTTTGGTTTGTTCACTTAAAACGTTAGCATCATCAGGAGACGATAAAAAATAATTGATTATCGTCTCCTGATGATGCTAACGTTGTTAGTGAAACGCGCGTCGAGTGCAAAAAAGAGTAGTTTTGGTTTGTGGAAAACAATCATAACTTTGATATAGTGCAACCAAAAGTTCCGAATTCCCAACATAGTATACAAGGCATAGGCTTAGTCACTAGATTAGTATTTGGTTTTGTTATCGTGTTAGTTATAGTTTTAGCCTTAAAAATTCTTTGTTATAGTCATTACAATCACTAAGCAAGTGCATCCAACCTCACTTTTTTGATGTTTTGTTTTATTTACTTTTATCCCACGCACGAGAATACTCTTGTGGGGTAATTTGTATTTATTGATAAATATTAACTGTTGTTGTATTGATTGATTGTAAATTATAACACTCAATAAATGCCTAATAATAATAATAATGTTTTTTAGTTTGTTTTAAAAGAAAATGAGGTTTAATAGAAACCATTTTTTTTGAAACCTTCAAAACACTTAGCAAGTTGTTTTTTGCTTTTAATTTGCCTGTATAAAATTTTTTTAAATTTTGATTTCATTTCTGTCAATATAGATGGGCGCCATACTTAAAATTTGGAAGTCGCGCATGCGCATTTATATTTGTTTCAGTCGTAATTTTAGTTATAAAAGTTGAAAGTTGCCAACTTTTCCTTAGGATTGTGACTAAGATGCCTTGTGTGAACGATACGTAAATTCACATACTAACATCATATATTAAGTACCTACTTTTTAAAAATATTTTGCATGCGGTATCTTTTTTTAGTTGTTTTCATATATGACATATGGCAGACCGGAAGATTGCGCACTGGAAATTTGCGCACAGAAAAATGCTCACAGTCATATATGCGCATAGGAAATATCCCCACGCGGAAAAATGCGCACACGGACAAAAGCGCACATGGAAAATTCCTCACGTGTATAAAAGCGCACACGGAAAAATGCGCACAGCAAATTAAGGTAAAAAGGTAAAAAAACCTTTTTGGTTTTACGGAACGGATAACTCATTTATTGGGTTGGTTGGTATATATTAGAGACATAAAGCTATTTGTAACTCATTGTGGTATAGGTATCCGCATCTAGCGAGAACCAAGCACATTAATTGGTTAGAAACTTGTACCACGTTCGAAAAGAGCAGATATATGCTAATCTAAGGTATTCTTGAACGCGATAGGTGTTGAGATGCGTTAGGTATCACGTATCGTTACGAGACACGTATCGAATCTCAGCACTTATTGCGTTCAGAAACACCTTAAATTAGCTCTTTTCGAAAGTTTCTGACCAATCAATGTGCTTGGTTCTCGTTAGATGCGGATCGTATTCTGATATGTTATTCGTACTTGTTTTAATACTACTATGTTTTTAATTTTCAAGAAACCGTTCCGTAAAACTAAAAAAGTAAAAAAATTTGCTGTGTGCATTTTACCGTGTGCGCATTTATACACGTGAGGAGTTTTCCATGTGCGCTTTTGTCCGTGTGCGCATTTTTCCGCGTGCGGATATTTCCCGTGCGCTTATATGACTTTGAGCAATTTTCTGTGCGCGAATTTCCTGTGCGCATTCTTCCGGGATTCATGACATATTACTATATGTATTTGCATTACTTTTTATTTTTTTCTTTTCCTAGATGTAGAGCAGGTCTCGCTCGCGCACAAATTTACTTAACTTAAGGTTTTTTGTACAGTGTTCGGGCTTAACTAAATGCGCGGATTAATTTTCTAAAACATTTTTCTATTGATTTTAGTTTGAACATTTTATTCATGGAAAAAGTATAGAGCGATTTATACTCAAGTGGCGCTGCTGATGGCGAAAAAGCGTACGAAACTAAATGATTGTCACTCGTTCAGCCGACACAGACGCTTAGTGAAAAAGCTGCTTCAATTTCCACTACTAATGAGTGCTCTTTTTAAAGTTCATTTGCGCGGAGCATTTTTGCCGATATTTTTTGTGCGGGCGTATATTAATTGGGTCTTTCGTGAAATAGACCGCAAACATGTTCTTTTTTTAATGCTGAGCCTTTTGTTAACTAAGAGCTGAAATTAGAACTCTGTTTATTGCTTGTGTGTGTGTGTAATTTAAAACATGTTTTGATTTTCTACAGTCAGAAATTTTATTTTTTAATCTTAGAGTATGGAAGCTTGCCCCACGTATGCAACAGAACATGCTTCTAGGTATCCCGCCGTGCATGAGACGAAAGTGAAGCCAAGTCGGCCAGCATTCGGTTGGTGGCTGTTTTGGAGTTTGCTTTAATTTTTTTTTTTTGCTTGTTATGGATGGATATTGAAAATAGTATTTTTGTACCCATTGAATATACATCTACGTATAGAGTGTGTCTCAAAAGTCTGCAATAATGGATTTTTTGGGAGAACTATTGTTTTTTAAAAAAAAACTTATATAGGATCATTTAAGGTAAAAAAAAAGGTTTGAAAAAAAATGTATAGACTTTTACACATGGCGTCCCGAAAATAAAATATGACACAAACTCATCTTTTTTAAATTGGAAACCCTGTATATTATCTCATTTTCTGAATTCTTTAAAAATACCAAACACTATCGATGGGATTTACTAAAAGGGTTTAGTCTATTTTGGAACGGTCCTAATTTTAAGTGAAATTTTTGGTTTTAAGCATTTTAAACCAACCCTCCTTAAGTTTTGGGCATAATTTGATTTATAAGAAGAATTTGAATAAATTTTTTTATTGAATAATCATCTTAACATAATCTTTTGATGGATTTACGAAGAAAGTTTCAATTTAAAAGAGAAGAAAATTAAAAAATTTAAACCCACGCGGGGTTTAAATAGTAAACACTCTGTAGAATAAATTAAAAAATTAAAACTTACCCTTGTTAATTAAGTTTTCCAATTAATACTTGATGTCACACAACGATTTAGATGGGTAATAATAAAATAAGGAGTGGATTCATTTTGTATTTATTTAAAAGGTGTTTTTATTTATGAAATGTATTAAAAACTTAAATGCAAGTTTTTTTTACATTTCTGTCACTGTCGAAATGTCAGATTCAAAATATTACATGCGTTCAAATCACAAACAGCGAGTTCGGATCTCTTATCTCTGCTTGCACCTTGGCTTGCACCAACCTCTACTTATGAAAGCTACAGCTTTGAAATGAGTGGGCTTTGAGTAAGGAAAGTTTTCTTGACCGATCTTTTAGATAACCTCAATGTTTTAATTTTAGTTTGTAAATAAATTAATATAGTTATTTTGGGTTTTTTTGCTTGGTATATTTTTAGTGCATAATCAGTGACCTTCACTTATGTTTGTTTTGCCTCGTCGTGCCCTCATAAATATATTTTTTGTGCTCAAAACGGGTTCAAAATATGGCGTTTTTCTGGACAAAATTGGAGGTGTTTTATTGGTTAATGAACAATTATTAAATAAGGCAATTTAATCTTTGGAAAAACGGTTACTTAAGGAAATATAAACGAACTTATTACCAATTGCCACAAAACAATCCTTTCTGGGGGCTATAAATTTAAACCACCCCCGAGAGGCGGTCTAAAAAATCACCAATTTTATAACCTCAAAAACAGATAATAAAGTTATTATGTGCCAGATTTTTGTCAAAAAAAAAATAGTTTTAACGCATTTAGGGCAAAATACTCAATAACTTTGTGTCTTTTCTGTATGGGTAAGTTTTTATTGAAAATTGGTTTTAAAATGTAGTACCCCCTACAGGTGTACATATTTAGACCTGTGAAGGCGCAATTACACAACAAAAGCTCGTACAAAAGATCTAAAATTTTTTTCGTGAACATTTTTGTGAGCTTTTCTTTGAACATTTTGTTCGGTAAATTTTTGAGCAAATTATTGCTATCTGTTTTGGAAACATATTTGAGATGAGAATAAATAAAATTTCACGTCAGTGATCAGTGATCCCAATTCTTTAAAAAATGGAACACCAACTTTTATTTTAAATTTTTGTGAAAAAAAGCCGACGGCAAGCGAAACATTATTATTCGCTATCAGTTTTGTCACATGGATTAGGGTTACTTATAATATTTTCTTAGGGTTTTTCCCGGATTTTTTTGCCCGGGAGTTTTTCAAATATCGGTAAAAATCTCAAAAGTTGCACTTTTAAGCGGTAATCCACGCCTCACGACTATGACGAGTGGTGGGGAGGGGATCTTTTTTAAACATATTTTTGTAACTTTACTTTAGCCTTAGCTTTGATTGTTTTTTTTTTCATTCCTCACACCAGATTTACCTAGTTAGTTTAGGGCCCCAACGGTTGCTTGAAAAAACAAAAGGTTCATGAAAATTCCGATTCAGAATTCTAGTCTATTACTGCTAAATTATATTTTTTTAGACAAGGGTCGGGATCGTAGGGTTGTAAAAGTGGGTAATAAACGGGTATTATTTAGACCGAACGTGCTTTTGTTCATATATTTGAGATTTAATAAAATGTATATAGGTTTTTTAATTTGACTTAATTATTATTGTATTGTGTTTTAAACTAGGAAGTAAAATAAAGAGATATTCTTTTAAACGTAAATTTTTATCATTACATTTTACAGGCAACAGCAATAAATAAGTGCCAATTATTATTTTTTATTCTCGTTTTTTTACAACCCCAAAAAAGCTACAAGTATACTGGCATATCCCCTATAAAAATCAGGTCATTTGAAATTGCTTATGAGGTAAAATGTGAATTTCGACATCAAATCGTTTTTCCGTCGGAAAGCACTTAATTAAAAATACCTTGTTTTAAAACTTAGTCTTTCTATTTTCAGTTAAGTTCAATTAATTCCCATAAAACTATAAAATTTAAATTTGTAAGAAATTTCTATACCAACATTTCTTCAAACAAATTTTGTTTAACATTCTCTCCAAAATTTCCGTGAGTCTTTTTGTACGAGATTTTGCTCGAACTTTTTTTTGAACATTTTGCTCAAGAGGCTCGTGTAAATGTTTGTCGGCATTTCAACATCAAAGGAAAGTTTGTGTGTGTAAATGCGCCTTTAAGGTCTATCTTTTATCTTCTCCAAGATATCCAAGTTTAAATTTGTGTGGTTTTTTTGCTTTTGTTATTTACTACGTTTATTTCGACGGTCCGATCCGGATTAAAACTCAAGCCGCTTGAAAGTGTAATCCCTAATCTTGAGCGTTTATATCGCAGGATTAAAAGTTAAATCCCTAATCTTGAGTGTTTACCTAAAGATTGGATTGAAACATTGATGTTTTTCTAACTTTAAATTGTTATTTGTTGTCGTTTTGTAAAAAAATTCAATTGAAATCAAGCTGGAAAAAACAAACATTTGGACAAAGGAGGAAACCATATAATAAATAATAAAATCTTAAATAAAATATTAAATTTTTAAAAAAAGAGACCATAACCAACAAATTCTCGAGTGGAAAGGTCGATGGCAAGGTTAATCCGTCGAGCGCGTTTATTTCGGCGGATTGACTTGACTTGACTCAATTCAATCCAAAAAATTTCAGGATTGGATCGAAGTTTTCGATTCCTTAATCCCAAATGTTTATATCGGAGATTTAAGCGAGACTTTGAAGCCAATACCGTTCCGATTCGGATAGAGCTGTCGAAATAAACGTAGTAATTGTTGCGCCCTCGAAACCGCAAAAGGCGGTTAGGTCGTGACGGTACTTGCGTGATCGAACTTTTGACACGAACGGATCCTAAATGTTCATGCGTTCAAATGTAAACGTAGTTGTGATCGAGACGAGTGGATATGCAACTTGTAGTCCTTGTTTGTGTACTGCAGGGTTCAGAAATAAAGAGATGGATATCTTTGTTTCACTTGTTGTTTATTATGTATAGCTTTCTTTGTCACATGGATTAGTTAGGATGAGTTGTACTTAGTTAGGATTAACGTCTAATATTTACAAAAGATTGAATAAAAGGTGTTTTTGTTTTCTAGATATGAGTGTACTTAATTAAAAAACACAAAAAAATAAAGTGATTTATTTAAATTAAACCAAAATGAACACACAAAGCCCATTTGTGAATTGTAATTTTACTGCTTCTTTTTCCCATTGTGATGTGTTCCTTTTCCACTATTTAAACGTCGGCGATTCTTACTGGACTCCTTTCATAAAAATTCAATGTCCCGTCAGAATAAAAATCTTTTAAAGAGTAAGACGTCGATGAGTCTTGAACCATTTTGGCTACAGAAAGGCGCAATTACACAGATGAACGCGCTCAAATAAAAGCTCGTGCAAAAGATCTAAAATTTTTTGCGTGAACATTTTTGTGAGCTTTTCTTTGAACATTTTGTTCGGGTAAATTTTTGAGCAAATTATTGCTATCTGTTTTGGAAACATATTTTTAAAGATGAGAATAAATAAAATTTCACATCAGTGATCAGTGATCTCAATTCTTTAAAAAAAGGGAACCCCAACTTTTATTTTAAATTTTTGTGAAAAAAATCCGACGGCAAGCGAAACATTATTATTGGCTCTACTATCAGTTTTGTCACATGGATTAGGGTTACTTATAATATTTTTTTCTTAGGGTTTTTCCCGGATTTTTTGCCCGGGTTTTTTTTTGGGATTTTCTTGCGAGTTTTTTTTATTTCCAAGGGTTTTTTTCCTAAAGTAAAAAAAAACCTAGGAAAATTTTTCTTTTCCTAAAAAATTTTGAGCTTTTTAAATATCGGCAAAACTCAAAAATTGCACTTTTAAGCGGTAGTCCGCGCCTCACGACTATGAGGAGTGGTGGGGAGGGGGATTTTTTTTTAAACATATTTTTGTAACTTTGCTTTACCTTTAGCTTTTATTGTTGTTTTTTAATTCCTCACACCAGATTTACCTAGTTAGTTTAAGGTCCCAAGGGTTGCTTAAAAAAGCAATAGGTTCATGAAAATGCTGAAGATATATATATTTACTGTCAATTTAATATAATAATCAAGGTCGATTACTGACACTGAACCAACAATATGGTGGCCGGCCTACTACCTGCGAAATCCAAAACGCGGGATGATAGATCGGCGACACAGTTTACTAAATTACTGCTAAATTATATTTTTTAGACAAGGATCGGGTTCGTAGGGTTGTAAAAGTGGGTAATAAACGGGTATTATTTAAACCGAACGTTCTTTTGTTCATATATTTGAGATTTAATAAAATGTATATAGGTTTTTTAATTTGACTTAATTATTATTGTAAAAGACTAAACTAGGAAGTAAAATAAAGGGATATTCTTTTAAACGTAAATTTTTATCATTGTTTTTTACAGGCAACCACAATAAATAAGTGCCAATTATTATTTTTTTATTCTCGCTTTTTTTACAACCCCAAAAAAGTTACAAGTATACTGGAATATCCCCTATAAAAATCAGATCAATCGAAGTTGCTTATGAGGTAAAATGTGAATTTCGACATCAAATCATTTTTCCGTCGGAAAGCACTTGATTTAAAATACCGTATTTTAAAACTTTGTTTTTCTATTTTCAGTTGAGTTCAATGAATTCCGATAACAATATATATTTTGAATTTGTAAATAATTTTTTATTCCCCCAATTCTTCAAACAAATTTTGCTCAACATTCTCTCCAAAATTTACGTGTGTTTTTTGTACGAGATTTTGCTCGAACATTTCTTTGAACATTTTGCTCAAGAGGCTCGTGTAAATGTTTGTCGGCATTTCAACATCAAAGGAAAGTTTGTCTGTGTAAATGCGCCTTAAGGCACTGCTATTGTAAAATTAAAAACAAAAAATTTATCAGCCACCGCAACCAACGACTTTGAGAGCTGGCGGAAATAATCGACGCTAGAGTACCTATGTCGGCAAATTGAAAGTTTTGGTCGGGAAATGCATTTTTCCTTTACCAATATCATGACAAAAAAGGGACAGAATAAAAACAACGAAGATTTTCCCTAATTCTTCTCTTTGTGACATGGGCACTCAAAATAATAATAACGGCTGATTCACATACATTTTAATGAACTCTGATAAATTTGACAATATCTGCCCTATTTAACACATGAAAACGATTAAAATCAATAATAATAGTTAATTTCAACAAACAAAAAAACACTCGCGTTGTCCAACGACAAGGTAACGTTTTACGGAAAAAAACGCTACTTATTTCTCATATCGATTTTGTCTTCCAAAATAAAGGTATCAATTTTATAGTTGTCAAAATGGTTTCTCTCGCCACCAGGAGGTTAACTATTATTAAAAGATGGAGTTCATGGGTATACGTGGAAAAGCTAAACAGTTGATTAAAAATTATCTTCAAAATAGAACTCAGAAAGTAAGTAGGTCCAGTATTAGGGCCTTTATTATTTTTGATGTATGTAGACGAATTAACAAAACTTTTAAAAAATAAACAAAAATATGTTTTGCATATGACACACTCATTTTAATAGAAGGTGATACGTGGAAATAATCCATATACAATGCAGAGCAAAGTATATCAACGGAAAAACATTGGCTTGATTTTAATCAGTTTACATTACATACAAAAAATAAATTTCATTTGCTTTAATAAAACAAAAAAAAATATGCCGGAAAACTTAATACTTAAAATTCATAGCCCTCTATGTGACCGCGTAAACTGCGATTACACAAAAGTATATTATAAAAGTTATGTTGTTTAAAACAAGACGATATCCTAGGGACTATGTTTATACATTCTACATTAAAATGACATTAAAATACATGTTGACAAAAAAATACTACAAAAGCCCTATACAACACAATATAAACACTAGATCAAACAAAGCAAATAACTTAACATGTCCACAAATGCATTTTACTACGACACAACGACATCTTAAGGCGCATTTACACAGACAAACTTTCCTTTGATGTTGAAATGCCGACAAACATTTACACGAGCCTCTTGAGCAAAATGTTCAAAAAAAAGTTCGAGCAAAATCTCATACAAAAAGACTCACGGAAATTTTGGAGAGAATGTTAAGCAAAATTTGTTTGAAGAAATGTTGGTATAGAAATTTCTTACAAATAAATTTTATAGTTTTATGGGAATTCATTGAACTAAACTGAAAATAGAAAGACTAAGTTTTAAAACAAGGTATTTTTAATTAAGTGCTTTCCGACGGAAAAACGATTTGATGTCGAAATTCACATTTTACCTCAAAAGCAAATTCGATTGACCTGATTTTTATAGGGGATATGCCAGTATACTTGTAACTTTTTTGGGGTTGTAAAAAAACCAGAAAAAAAAAAAAAATAATTGGCACTTATTTATTGCTGTTGCCTGTAAAATGTAATGATAAAAATTTACGTTTAAAAGAATATTTCTTTATATTACTTTCTAGTTTAAAACACAATACAATAATAATTAAGTCAAATTAAAAAACCTATATACATTTTATTAAATCTCAAATATATGAACAAAAGCACGTTCGGTCTAAATAATACCCGTTTATTACCCACTTTTGACCCTTGTCTAAAAAAATATAATTTAGCAGTAATAGACTAGACTTCTGAATCGGAATTTTGCTCCTTTGCATATTGTTTGTTCAGTGTCAGTAATCGACCTTGATTATTACATTAAATTGACAGTAAATATCTATCTTCAGCATTTTCATGAAACTTTTGCTTTTTTAAGCAACCGTTGGGGCCTTAAACTAACTGGGTAAATCTGGTGTAAAGTAAAGTTACAAAAATATGTTTAAAAAAAAATACCCTCCCCACCACTCCTCATAAACGGGAGGCGCGAATTACCGCTTAAAAGTGAAATTTTTGAATTTTTTGCCGATATTTGAAAAACTCAAAATTTTTTTGGAAAAGAAAATTTTTCCTGGGTTGTTTTTTGAATTTAGGAAAAAAACCCTTGGAAATAAAAAAAACTCGCAAGAAAATCCCAAAAAAACCCTCGGGCAAAAAAATCCGGGAAAAACCCTAAGAAAAAAAATATTATAAGTAACCCTAATCCATGTGACAAAACTGATAGCCAAGAATAATGTTTCGCTTGCCGTCGGCTTTTTTTCACAAAAATTAAAAATAAAAGTTGGTGTTCCATTTTTTTAAAGAATTGAGATCACTGATCACTGATGTGAAATTTTATTTATTCTCATCTTTAAAAATATGTTTACAAAACAGATAGCAATAATTTGCTCAAAAATTTACCAGAACAAAATGTTTAAAGAAAAGCTCACAAAAATGTTCACGCAAAAAATTTTAGATCTTTTGCACAAGCTTTTGTTTGAGCATGTTCGTCTGTGTAATTGCGCCTTTAAGTACACTGGATCATATACAACAAACTACCGGAAACATTTAAACAGAAGAATTACAACAAAATAAAACACAAACTGACAAAATGGATAATAAGCAATAATATTGATACAAAACTACCCTACAGATAAATTTTATTTTATAAATCTCTAGTTACTATTTTCAATTTTGTAATATTTTGAAATTTTTTAAGCAGATACATCAGTCATAAGTATGTAGGTTAGATTAAGATTAAAATTATTAATGAGTGTAACTTGACCATTTCTTTCTTTTACAATACAAGTTTTTTAGAAACTCGATGCGAAATAAAAACAAATTAGAGTAAACCTTAATATTGACAAATTTTCTATCTGTTTATAAATAAATAAAATAAATATTGTTAAAAAGCATTTTTCTTATTCTTAAAATATAAAAATATATACGGTGTTCTATTTAAAAATAAGGATCGTTACAGCTCAACCTGTAAACGTTATATATATTTGACAATTGCTAGAAAAAATATCGCATATACTGAATGCTTTTTGTTTGAACATCCAAGGCCAATAGTAAAACCTTAGAACATTGAACTACTAGAAGGAGTCTGGTCTGTCTGGTTACACTGGTTGTTTGAGTGCAACATCTACAGTGGGGAAAGGGGAGAAAGAAATCTGTGTTGCCAATTTTAATAATAAAATTATGCAACAAAAAACTTATTAAATTTGGATTCAGTTTTGACGCTTATTTATTAATTAATTAATTAATAAATGAGGTTTAAGATATATATTGAAAAAGCTAATATTCACCATATATAATACTCACAACCTATTTACAACTTTCGACGTATTTTGAAAATTTAACATGTGTTTTCCTTAATTTGTAGTCAACGTGGCAACATTGATTGTTTGTTGCGGTTTCTCGATTTTTCCTGGAATGTCATTATTGTTTCGAAAGTAAAAGTTTCCGCACTTGTCAATAGTGTTTTTTTGATATTTTTGTGGAAAGTTTGTGGCGAAAAATGGTTCCGAAGTGTATTATTATATCAAAGTTGAAACAGAAGCCGGGGGACCGCAGAATTTCGTTTCACAGGTACGTTAAATTAAAATATTAATTAAATATTAGGTTATAATTCGTCATATTTGGCCATTCTTGGTAAACAAAGGCAGGAAATCTGTGTTGCCGGCTTGTCATTAATTTCAGGGTGAATAGGGATTTCCATAGCACCTTTTTCTTATTTTTATAGTTTTACATCCTACTTGAATACATTTTTAGGTTTTTTTATATAAACATAGATTTTTATTACTATATCTAGACCATTTAATTACACGGAACTAAAAATTATTGAAGGTATTTTAAATAATATTAAAAACAGGGGAAAACGTATTAGGTTAACATCTTAACCCCCTACCCTAGGTCTGAAAAAAAAGCTCCTTCTAGTAGTTCAATGTTCTAACAGTAATACACTTTCGCTTACGGAAGATTTATAATGGATGACCCTGTACAGCCCAAATCAAACAGCAATTATTATTTTTCTTTTCTTGGGTTGGTAGCTAGCGTTACGTACTTGTAGAGGGGGGGTCTGAGGTTTCGCTACACGTGCGTTGCAAGGGAGAGACGGAGGAATCAAAATTTCCGAATTTTTCCGTTACCTATTTTACGAGGTACTTTATGAAGCAGCAGCACGTCTACGCCAATGATTCGCTGTGGCTAGGCGCCTACGCCACTTTTAGCTTTATTACTCTTTTTGTGTTCCTTTTTGCAGCCGATCCTCGCTCATGAATGGTGATTCGTGAGTCACAACAAAGTTTAATATAAGCATGTTTTCACAGTTATATAATATAAGTTCTAAAATATTATAAAGGGAGCATTTAGAAAACCATATAACTTTGAGATACTATAACGGCCCAAGTGCCGCAAAATGTGTAACGAAAATAACTTTGAAAAACAAAGAAAATTCAAAATTGCGGTTGGCTTTAAAACGGTTTCGGCCACCAGGCCATAAACCAAAAATCTACTGCGCATGCATTAACAAATCGATGCCTGGTGTCGTAGTGACCTTACGATAATTTAAAGACGAGATATTAATTATATAAATATATAAGATATAAAACAACATCATCTGTCCGAAAACTTTGATTTTATTTAATTGAATTTATTTATTATATTATGCTGAACCCACTTCCTGAGAAAAATTGGCATTGTCGAAAAGTTTACATTTTTTACGAGGTATGGTTTTGCCATTTTGTTTATTTATTGTGGAGTTTTTGTGTTTTAAAATTTTGTGGCGGTACTTTCTGTGATTGGGTGTGTTATTATTACACGGGAAACACTAGACAACACTTTTTCAATTTTTTTTACGGTTGTCTCCACTCTTTTAATAGATTTTCCAAAAGTAAACAAAGATATTAAACATAAACCTACATTTTTGCTGTCAGATGGTTGTCAGTTGCTTTCACTTCTGACGCAATCGACGTGATTACCCATTACACTTCCCGTCTATAGGATTTTTGCAGGCCAACTTAATTGGGAGAGTTATTATTGGTACGCATTTTTCTCGGGAACAGCAAGGGGAGGAAGGCCCTCCCCATTCTTTTTTAGCAAACCTTTTATAGTTATATGAGAAAAACAAATAAAACCATCCTAGCTCGGCCACCTTAATGAGTGACAGCCTCGGTAGCAGCCCTATCAGCCTATGTGAAATTTTGTTTCTGTGCCTCCTTTAGTTTTATATATAATATTACGGGGAGACTTTAACTTTTGGGACACCCTGTATTAATACGTCGTTTTACTTACCTTTTATTTTTGAAGTATAGAAAAGCGTTTAAGCCACCTGATAAACTTTACCAGCACTTACCTAAAAAAAAGAAAACAAACGTATTAAGTACTTATAACCATCTAAGAGAGTCATTACCCAACCAACAACTATAGTCAATTTTACTGGTGTCATTGTCATTGCCACCAAAAATGGGTTAAAGCGTAGTAATATTTCCTACAAAAAACTATTTATAGGAAATATGTCATTATTGTCATTTGGTGTGGTCACTAGTACGGTTAAAAAATTACCACCTTGTCGTAAAAATATAAAGTTATACGCGAAAGTAACACCATGAGCTTCAGGCTACTGCGAACATAGGGAGAATCAAGTCCAATTTACTCTCCGTACCGTACGACCGAGGCTGCAGTGTTATCTTTAAGAAATTTATTTTGTTTTTATTATTTTGTTTTATTTCTGCCTTGCTCGAGAGACAGATTGGTAAGTTCTTAAGTGAAATAATCATAAAGGTATAACTTAAATAGAGACATTATGTTTACCACAGTTGCGATCAGACATAAGGTAAACAATTTGGCGACAATGCCAGATTGCGCTGAAAGTTGTATCTCTACACGTAATGTTTTTAAAAACAAAAACAAAAAACAATTTTTTTAAATGGAGAAACACCTTATTATTATTCAAATATATAAAGAAATTTAGGTATATTATATATATTATACAATTGCATTTAAATTTCCTTGAATTATCACAATTCTAAATCAATAAAGAATTTATAATGTGGAGGTACTTGTTATGGTACTTGAAATACACCCCATTTTTTCGATCGAAATATCATATAAAATACCTGATATTTTGGCCGAAAGAATAATTCTTTTTATTTCCCAGTATATATCGGGAATGTGACAACCTCGCATTTCTGGCGGGTCAGCCATATAAACGTGTGTACGTTGCTCCATTCATAATTTCTCTACGGCGTTGTAGCATTAGCATAATCGAAGTTTTGGTATATTTTACAGATTAATCGAGAGTTTTTTAATATTTTTTCAATAGATTTTTAAGTGTTTGTGGCCAAAGTGATGTGACAAAGTGCGTAGTGTGACGAAAACTGGAGATTGCAGGTGAAAACCAAACATTTCACAGGTTTGTTATCATATGTTTTTTCGACGCCATCTTGTGATAGGCCGCCATAGGCGTGCAACTAATGTTGCAATAAATACAAAATGTAATTAATAAAATATAGGAAAGAAATAAGTTTTTTTGGAATATTTTTGCGAATTTGTGATAAAAACAATACGGTAAGCACTTATAATTAATTACACTATATTTGGTATAATGAACCAACCTCAGCTGCGACATTTTTAAATATCCTATATGAGTAGCAAAAAAATATAAGAGGTGCGTATCACATTTATTTATAACTACATTCACAGTTTTGGTACTATCTGTAGTCAGCCTATTTTTTCTGCTGAGTTTTTTTTATAAAAAAAATATAAATTTTTAAAACATTATTATGTCAGACACAGGAGTAAGAATATATGTTTGTTACAACTTTTTATTTATAATATTTACATAGGTAAATACTCCTTGTATTTATTAAAAATGTAAAGATAGTTTTGTACGTGTTAAATAAAAATTATAGTAGAGTTACTTTACTATTAGTACCTATAATAAAGGTATCATCCTTTTTCGAAATACCACTATTTTTAGTCGAATTTGCTTATTTTTGCCACAATGGTTTTTTGATAATTTGCCTAAACAGTGAGGAAAGTAATACTTTTCTGCACACGATGGCCGTTAAGGGCGAAAAAAGCACTTTTGACACGTTTTTAGTGCAACCATTTTCTACAAGCATAAAAAGCTTCTCCCTAAGGTTATCTATATTTGGTATTTTTAAAATTAAAACCAAAAAATAGTTTTGTTTCCATTTTTAATTTAATCTAGTTTATAAATGCATCGAAAAACTCCAATTAGACATAAAATTCACGCCATGCCAAAAAAATACTTTTAGCTATGCTAATTTTTTAATAAGGTTGTGCAGGTCACTTGATATTAAATAGGTAAAGAAACTACTTCGCAAATGCGTGTGAAAAAGTCTACTGTTACATATCAATTTTAATGTGGAAAGTTCAGCTTCCCACACGCCGTGCGTAAAAAAATAAGCACAACGTGCATAAAAACTGTCATAGCGTGCGTGAAAAAACGTTTAACGCACGCAATTTTTTTTTAAATGGTACTTTACGCACCAAATTTTTAAATTTTGGGTTTGAAATGTGTGTTCTAAAAACTTTTTGATCAAGAAAATCATCATAAACACTCGTAGAAAAAAAAATTTACCTAACCCTTGCGGAAGTGTCTTTCCCGCCCGAACTCCTCCAGTGCGTAAAAGTATCACTTTTCACACTAATGAGGCAGATAACTATCTGGAGAACATTTAAAAAATTAATATTTTCTATGTTTTATCTTTACATAAATATTTTCACAATGACAAATATAATACCGCTTCATACCCACGGTATTAATTGTTAAGTATAAAAAAATTAAAGATTGTATTTCCAAAAAAATGTCTGAAAATAACGACCAAACCTTTTTACATTTATAAATAACGAGCCGCTTCTGCCCGCTGCTAAATGTAAGGTGTTTGGAGCATGTGTGAGGAGGAGCATGTCTGGTACAGCGTTGCCATTGGAACATAAAATGGTTTTCCCTAAATCTAACGACTGATCGCGTTTCAAAGCAATTTATGAATGACTTGATGGGTCTATTTTAGTTAAACGTCTTTGGAAATACATTTTTTAAAACTAAAAATGGATGTCTACGAAGTTGCCGAAAAAGTGCAGATGGTCAAGGCAGACCTTGAGACATATTTAAGAACTTTTTTTGGAGAATTTCGTAAATCTCCCAGAACCTAGTTTATCAACGATTCATAGGTTTGTGCAGAATTTTTAAAAGTTTGGTTGTGTAGCGCCAAGAAACCATAAAAAACCCACTATTTTGAATGACGAGTAGGATTTACGAGATATGATGATTGACGCTGCAGTGGAGGAAAATCGAAAGTTAACTAGCCACCAAATTGCCGAAGCAGTTGATACGTCTTCAGCCACTGAATTACGTGTTCTCAAAAAGAATGGTTATCATTCTTACAAAGCGTCAAAAACGCATCAAATTTTTACGGAAGACAACTATCGTCCTATGGAATTTTGCGAAACAATGATGGAAAGGGCTAATCTTCATGAACACTTTCTGAGATCTATTCTTTTCACCGATGAAAGCACTTTTCCATTATTGAATCGTCATACCCCAACACACGTTCGATATTGGTCGAGCATTGTATTTGTATTTTGACACAGGACACAGTATACCCAAAAACTAAATTTTTGGGGGGGTATTGTAGGAGAACACGTAATTGGGCAATTTTTTATTGACGGCAATTTGAATGGTCCTAGATACTTGGATCTAATGCAGCAGCATATTATTCCAACTGCTAGGCAGTTGTTAGGTGTGAGATTTGGTAAAACATGGTTTCAACAAGATGGTTGTCCCGCTCACAATTTTGGCCTTGTTAGGGAATATCTTGATAATGTATTTTCTAATCGGGTTATAAGTACACGGGGAACTATTTTATGGCCAGCTCGATCACCCGATCTTGCTCCTAATGACTTCTATCTATGGAGTTATATCAAAAATAAAGTTTACGGGCATGAAGGTGCTAATAATTTGGAAGAACTTCGGATTAAAACTGGAGAAGCTTTTTAAAATATCACCCCTAACATGCTTGGAAACGTTAGAAGGGATTTTTATGATAGGCTCGGATATTGTCTAGCCGAACAAGGAGGACTTTTTCGAACATTTGCCCTATTTTTTTTTGACTAGGAGAATCTTTTTGGTTTTTAGAATATATTACTTTATTTAGAGAACTTGCTTTTATTTGGTTTCTCCTTATTATTTTCATTGTAACACGTTGTTAGTGATAAATCTGAGCAGTTGAAAATAAAACGCTCGAATTTATCAGTGACAAAAAACAAGAAAATTACGTTATGAAAATTTGCCTATTTATTGACCAAATTCCGGTTTCATGGACTACACTTCACATTGCACCGTGGTTAGAGGCGTACTAAACACAAGCCGCGAACGGTGATTGCAAGCCTGAGTGTTGGTTGCTCCACTGATAGGTGTGCGGTGTCCCTGCGTGTACGTACACTGGCAAATTGGACTTCTTCCGGCCTATGTTCGCAGTAGACTGAAGCGTTCTGTATATTCCACTATGTACCTATACAGGGTGTTTCAAATTCGATGCTCACCATGGGGATCTCCTAAACGGTAGGAGATACGATAAGGTTTAAATTAGGACAAAGGTGCAGCAATTTTATGCTTTGCTCAAAACTAAAAAACAGGTTTACAAATTCCGGATAGTTCCGGAGATAGGCGGAAAAAACCGAAATCTTTATTTTTAGTTTTTATTTTTCTGTGCCCTTCATAAAGCTGTTAAAAAATGTTTAAAACTTTCTACAGGCGCTTTTTTAAGATCTACCAAGTGAGAGGTCCGTTTTTGAGACTTGACATTTCAGTGTGACAGAAGCACTCAAGTTCATTTTTTCTTATGGACACATCCTTTTTTCTGCTGCCGTTTGGTTCATAAATGATGACCGATAACATTGCAACCTCATTTTGACGTTTTGGGTTTATTGACCATCATCAGCCTAAATTTAAGTTTTGCTAAACCTTGATGATGGTCAATTAACTAAAAACGTCAGGTACTTGTCAAAATGAGGTTGTAAAATATCTGTCCTCATTTATCAACCAAACGGTGCAGCATGTGTCCATAAGAAAAAATGAACTTGACAGTGCTCCTGTCACATTGAAATGTCAAATCTCGAAAACGGACCTCTCACTAGGTAGATCTTAAAAAAGTACCTGTAGAAAGTTTTAAGCGTTTTTTGACTAAGGGCACAAAAAAATAAAAACTAAAAATAAAGACTTCGGTTTTTTTCGCCTACCTCCGGAACTACCCGGAATTTGATTTTTTTTTGGTTTTGAGCAAAGCGTCAAATTGCGCAACTTTGCCCTAATTTAAACCTTTTCATATCTCGATACGAAAACAGTCCGAGGCTTACTTCATAGTTTTTATTTTTTACTTTTTCACAACGTTTCGATTGCTTATGTATCTGCAATCGTCATCAGTATTCACCTGATGACATACATACATACACACATACATACATAAGCATTCAAAATGTTGTGAAAAAAAATAAAGACAATGGAAGTTCGAAACTCTCGTTTATACTTTACTTTGACCATAAAACATCCGAGTGCGGGAAAGTCTAGGTGTACATTCATTCCCGCAATAGTGCGAGAAAGTCTCAGGGTTGAATTAAAATGCGTGCGGAAAAGTGGTGTTTCGCGCACGGTCGTAGAAAAAAGTTATTTCGTTGTATCTACTGCAAATTCCGCGCGCTGTTATTTTCAAAATCCAAATAAAAAAGCATCCGACATTGTCTGTTGGTATTTGCCATTTGCAAAGACAGAATAATGGCTATAACAATGCATTTGCGTAAGACATTCAAGTGAATTCTTCTCTCGATGACATTTTAAGGAATTCTTTAGATCTACGGTTAAGGATTGTCACATTGAGTACTTTTGGGTTATTTAAAGCCGAGTCGATCATTAACGTTAAGATAAGTGTCAAAATAGGTTCGCCTTTTAAATGTTATTGCTAAAATTATGACTGTATTAAAACAGAAAAAAGTTGAAGAAGAAAGAGTATGAAGAGTTTCATATGGTTTCATATATTTTGTGGGGTGATTCATCCTTTCCTTTATCAGTGGGGTTATTACTTTCTATGACATTTTTTGAAGGGTATTTGACGTAATTGGTTTTGGTGAAATAGTTTTGTGTCAGTATGGTCGCGATTCTTCAAAAACCGTCAGAAAATCTCGCCCTTACAAAAAATTTGATGATTTTTAAGCACAAGTTTACACTTAATGCTTTTTTGTCAGGACTATTTGCTTTTATTCCTTAAAATTTAGTTTCTTAATACTGCTCTAGTAAATAAACAATATGTCAGTTTTAATTTTTGTATAGGCTGTTTTTTTGAAAATCCTGATATGTGTAACAAACCTTTAAAGCTTTTAACATACAAAACCATAGATAGCCATGAAATATTTCGCTGTTTATGTTCAGAAAAGTCACACAAATTCTGTCTTTCCTTTTACATAATGAGAATTTTCGACACTTTTTGACGTTTATTTGTACACGTAGTAACAATTTAGCTCCGCCATAAACTAGTCCTGCAGAATATCTCTAAAGTATTAAATTTACAAAACTTTATTAAAAAAATTACGCAGTTTCTCTTACAACGTTAGGATAAATATGAAGGACGCTATGTTTTTATTGTAAATGAGGTGATAAATAAAAATCGCCACTTTTCAGAATTCTGACAGGTGAGATTTTCTGTCGTTTGTGAAGAATCACGACCTATGCACTATTTTCCCTGTTCATTATACCAAAAAATTCTATTCAGGCAACTTTTTTCCTGATTATTTTATTTTAAAAAATCGTTTATAAATTTTTTTAGATTTTTAAGTCATGGTATCCGTCTACGACCCGGCCTCTTCTGTTTTCAATTTTGCCTTCTATGAACAATTTTAAAAGTGTATATTTGTCATTTCTCAAAATATGGCCAAAATATTCAAGTTTTCGTTTTTTGACGGTATATAAAACTTCAAGATCTTTATTTATTCTAAGCAAAACATCCACTTTAGTTACTCTGACCTTCCAAGATATCCTTAGTATTCTACGATGACACCACATCTCGAATGCCTTTAACTCTTTGCACATGGCCTCAGTCAGTGTCCATGCTTCCACGCCACAATATAAGATGCTAAAAACATAACACCGAAGCACACAAATTCGGAGAGTGGTATTAAGATCGCGACTACACAATACTGATTTTATTTTGATAAAAGATGATCTGGCCTGTTTAATTCTTGCACGAACTTCTTGAATGTTGTCCCAGTTCTCATTGAGGAGGCCATCCAAGTATTTGTAAGAATCCACGCGTTCGGCTTGCTGCCGATTTACTTCTAACATGCTTCTGATGTTCTTTTCCTTGATATGACCATCCATTTTGTTTTTCCAACATTTAAGTTAAGCCCGAATTGAGAACTTTTGGCAGCAATTTGATTCAACAACTCTTGCAGGCGTTCCAGCGATTATGACAGTGTCGTCGGCATATTGTAGGTTGTTGATTTTTTTTACGGTTAGACGCTTTTCGGAGTTATGAAGTGCATTCTCTAGTATTTTGTTACTATAGATATTAAACAACAGCGGTGGCAATATACAACCTTGGAGCACACCTCTTTTTCCTTTTCGACCTCTTCGGACAGTTGTCCATTAACCTTTATTTGAGCAGTCTGATTCCAGTATAGATTAGCAATTATCTTTAGATCTCGGTCATCTAGACCAACTTCTTTTAGCGATTCTATGAGCTTTTCGTGTTGAACTCGACGAAATGCTTACTCATAATCTCTGAAACTAAGGCTAAGACTTGAACGCCAAACAGGGCCTCTCTTGTCAAGAACCCACCACGAAGTCCAAACTGCGTGTCGGCCATAAAGGATTCGCATTTTCCATAAATTCCTTTATGGATAATCTTTAGAAATATTTTTAACATATGGCTCATTAGGCTGATTAGGCGGTAATAACTACACTTCTTTGCTGAATGTTTTTTAGGCAGTGTAACAAATCCTCTCACATTTCCCGGTCCCATTAGTTTTTGGGGAGCAGACGAAATCAACCCACTTTTTATAACGTATGAGGTAAATAATAATCCATCAAATTGTTTGAGTATTATTTGCTTTAAATTCTTTATATATGTTTTCTTCGGCATTTGCAGCAACTTCGTCTTTTAATCTGACATTTAGGATATAATAGGGAATTATTGAAACGCAGTTAGGGCCCGGCACTAATAAGGCCAGGCACTATTTTGACGCTGTTAACAGATGCGCAAGCGCAAGAACGACCATATTTAGTGCCGACACTAATAAGGTTAGGACCTGCCCTTATTTGTGGAGGAATTATGCTGGGCCGCATCTTGGCTGTGTCTAGCCGTATTTGACGTTTTTGACAACTATTCGCCATTTTTTTTACCTTAACCCTACTTTCGGGAATTTTTTGTGTTGTGACGGCCAAAAAAGCAAAAGTTGGGACAAAATAGTTATATTTTTATGAAATCAGATGACATAGCACAAGAAAATTAAAAAAAGCATGGCTAAAATATTTTGTTTTACCGATGAAGACAATATTTATTTGCTACGAAAAGTAGTTCAACAAAATCCCTTCAGAACTCTAAATGGTCCTTCTCTCCATCCTCCACAAAGACCTCTGTTTCCAACACATCACCCATGCTTTTGATTACTCAAAAAATATAAAAAAAAAACAACACAAAATTTCGAAAACAGGCAGCATTATTTGTAGGTTAGAAATAAAGTCGTATCGTCACCATTTTGCTAGAGGCGCGTTCAATAATTCTATAATTTGCACCTTTTAGAGCCAGGCACAGCCTGTGTTACGGTCGGCGCTAAGTAGGCACTATCCAGTGCGGCCGTATTTCAATAATTCCCTATTTATCCAATAATAACACTGCACATCGCAGAGGCCGGCCGTCATATGTAAGCACCTACAGCAAATAGAGGTGGATAAATTATAAGCACGTTTTTATGAGCGACTGAATCCAGTTCAATACAAACTACGTTTATATTTTAATAAGGAGTGAGATGATATAACAAGGGAAATTCACAAACAACTTTTCTGTAATGTTAAACCGAGTGCCAGCGGTTTTTTTTAGGGATTGATCGATTCTATACTGGCCAAATCAAAACTACATATATCCTAAAAATAAACTAACAATCACCATGCCAAAGGGGGCCTGGGGTATATTGGACAAATTGACAAAAACGTTGTCATAAGAGTTAGATATGTGTTAAACGAATAACTATTTAGACTAGAGGCGTTTTCTCGCGTTGGAATTGTTTAAAATGTTTTTAAAAAGTTTGAAACATTTGTTTTCTCGCGTTGCAACGGTGACGTCACATCTAAACGGGTTAAAAATATTTTGAAACTACATTTTTGTTTTCCCCAAAGATTTTTTTTTGTTTTTCCATGAAAATGGATGAACAAAACGTTATATTTAAAAAGTTCGTGGAACGTGAAGTCATCAAAAATCTGCCCGTACACTCGAAGGTTTTATTAAATAAACCAGTAATTGATCCATTTTAATTTTAAGCACCAAAAAAATAAACAGAAAAACAAAAAAGTGAGGTTACACTAAACTACGTCAGCGTTTTGAACTACTCATTTCTTCTCGGTTCTAAATGATGACGTCACATCTAAATAGTTTCAAATAATATTTCAAAATAATTTCAACGCGAGAAAACGCCTTAGGTTTATTGTCTAAGACATTGTACTTATAAGAAAGCTATTTTATTTTTGAAGCTGGTTTACCCAACTTTTCATATCGATAATTCATAGCCCAATCATAATTTTAAATACATTATTGTTAATAAGTGTTTATCCACAGTTATAATTCACAATATTCATAAGAATAGTGCATCATTTTCATTTCAACTTGCACGTGCACTATCAATATAAAACAAATCTTAAATGCCCAAGTCAAAAGCAAAGACAAAATTTTAGTTGGTTGATCTCAAGATAGAAGTGACTGATGAGAAGAATACCTGACCTGTTGAGGTTAGGAAAAGAAAAACATTTTTTTTTTGTTGACAGATGTCAATTTAGTATGAACTTATCAAAATTTATCGGAATGTTCGCAGAAAGAGTTTTTGGTCAGATCCACTTTTGTAGTTGACGTTAAATATAACCTAATTTTTTTTTTGTTATATATAACCTTACTTTTAAAATTTAGCAATTTTATAAATAGGTTTTTCAATAATATTGCGAAAACAAATAAATAAAAATAAGCATTAGTATAAAGTTATTCTTCCTTAAATACCGGACTCCGTTATGGTTAATAACTACTACAATATGACTAGCAACTGTGCAGTCGCAGAAATAACTCGCAGAAACACTGACCAAAGAGACCAGATTAACAGTAAAATTGTGCTTATCAACTGTGAATTAAAGTTATGACTTAATTTCTTTGGTTATGACTTATCAATATGAAAAGTTGCGTAACCCGCCTTTCCTTGGAAACTGTATTAAATAAATCCAACATAGTATTTTTATTTTTGCAATCAGGAATAATTTTGACTGACAAGATTTGACAGTTGCGATGACAGCTGCTAATTTTAAAGGGCATCAATTGAAAGTTTTAATTTGTATTCCTGAGCTTTGCCGTGACAATAAAGACAAACAAATCTTGCGTTGTATAGTAAATCAAACATATTTTCCATTCATCGCTACCAAAAAGGAAAAAGAGAAGTAGTGGCAAAAAAGCCGGAGGACTAATTTGGCCCCAACCGTCCATAGATATAGAAGATGGCAATAGAGAACGCTTCTTAAGGCCTTCACACACAAATTTGCATAGTCCATAGCATGGAATAAAGACATTGCAAGACACACGTTTTTATGCATATGCATGTTTGTTTTGTTTCAACTGTAAAATTTACATCACATCCAAAGAATTTTGTTTTTGTTTTTATTCAATTAAAAGTTCATCAGAAGTTGCAACATTTTCGGAGCCATTTTCATTGTTTTCGATAGCACCATCCCCACCCAGGTTGCAATTTTCTCACTATCACTTATATTATCTTGCGTTGTATAGTAAGACAAACATATTTTCCATTCATCGCTACCAAAAAGGAAAAAGCGAAGTAGTGGCAAAATAGCCGGAGGACTAATTTGACCCCAACCGTCCATAGATATAGAAGAGGCCAATAGAGAACGCTTCTTAAGGCCTTCACACACAAATTTGCATAGTCCATAGCATGACATAGAGACATTGCAAGACACACGTTTTTATGCATATGCATGTTTGTTTTGTTTCAACTGTAAAATTTACATCACATCCAAAGAATTTTGTTGTTGTTTTTATTCAATTAAAAGTTCTTCAGAAGTTGCAACATTTTCGGAGCCATTTTCATTGTTTTCGGTAGCACCATCCCCACCCAGGTTGCAATTTCCTCCATGGCTACCAAAAAGGAAAAAGCGAAGTAGTGGCAAAAAAGTCGGAGGACTAATTTGGCCCCAACCGTCCATCGATATAGAAGAGGGCAATAGAGAACGCTTCTTAAGGCCTTCACACACAAATTTGCATAGTCCATAGCATGGCATAGAGACATTGCAAGACACACGTTTTTATGCATATGCATGTTTGTTTTGTTTCAACTGTAAAATTTACATCACATCCAAAGAATTTTGTTGTTGTTTTTATTCAATTAAAAGTTCTTCAGAAGTTGCAACATTTTCGGAGCCATTTTCATTGTTTTCGGTAGCACCATCCCCACCCAGGTTGCAATTTCCTCACTATCACTTATATTATCTTGCGTTGTATAGTAAGACAAACATATTTTCCATTCATCGCTCATCGCTACCAAAAAAGAAAAAGCGAAGTAGTGGCAAAAAAGTCGGAGGACTAATTTAGCCCCAACCGTCCATCGATATAGAAGAGGGCAATAGAGAACGCTTCTTAAGGCCTTCACACACAAATTTGCATAGTCCATAGCATGGCATAGAGACATTGCAAGACACACGTTTTTATGCATATGCATGTTTGTTTTGTTTCAACTGTAAAATTTACATCACATCCAAAGAATTTTGTTATTGTTTTTATTCAATTAAAAGTTCATCAGAAGTTGCAACATTTTCGGAGCCATTTCATTGTTTTAAAATTTTATAAAAGTCTCAAAAAAAAACCATCAAATAGTTACGTGACCGAAATGGCGGCTGAAAATCGAGCGCTGATTGGTTAAAACCCTACGCTATGCGTTATGCGGTGCAGCACAAGTTTGTGTGTCATTAGATATTTGTTGAGCGACCATTTTGATAGCTGCGTCATAATTGGCAACTTAACCTCACGTTTTTTAAAGTGCAAACATCTACTGACTTTGATGTTTGTTTTTTTTTCTGCAGTTCATTAACAAAAAAATAGCACAACCTACGTATGAACTAAAATCTACTCGTACAATTGTGAAATGAAAACAAGAAAAGCGCCCTCTAATGAAAAGGCCTCCAACTATTCTAAACCCCCCGTTTCTATGGTAATCTTTGAATTAGTCTGCAGTGGGACAGCAAAGTATTTTTACGTTTTCTGACAGGAAACCGTTAGAGGTTATGTTTACTCATCAAAAATGTGTTTTTAAAAAATTATTAAAAATATATGCGGTGTCCCAAAAGTTCGAATCCACCCTAATATCTTCAAAGCCAAAAGAGACAGAGAAGTAAAATTTCACATAATTAGATGGTTTACAAAAAAGTCATTAACGAGGCGGAGCTAGGGCGGCGACGATACTTTTTTTTAATGAGATACCCTGTATATTTTGGAAAATTAAATAGAGCTTCTGTTTCCAAAAATACCTAATATGTTACCTTTTTTTCTAACGTTTTTTAAATAAAATGAGAAAATCATCTTCATAAGACCAATGAGTTAAACGAGAAAACAGATATTCGGTGGTTCTTTGTCTAAATCATTGCTCTTATTTAAAAGTTTTTCTTATTTTATTTAAAAACCGATAGAGAAAAAGTTAACATATTAGGTATTTTTTGTCAAATCTGGTGGTAATTGCATGTCTATATTCTACACTTTAATACTTATATAATCTTGTCAAATCTTCACAATTCTTTATCCTATTTCTCATGAATGAATCTTGTAAAATCTCATCAAAATCTTGCTTGCTAAACCTTATGAAATCTCATGTGTCTGGTGTAGACTTGATCAGTGTTTAAGAGTTTTGAAGTGGTTTTTTTGGCAAGGAACATTCAACGGATAACTCATAATCGCTTCAAAGTTGAATGTCTTTGCTTCAAAGCCTATTATTGGTCGATATCAGGGAAAGGACCGTTCCCGTGCGATCTTTCCTACGATATTTAACAATCAGCCCTTTGAGAGTACGTGAACCGAGAGCGTTACTGGAGGAAGCTACCATCAAAATGGCGGCATATAAATGCGCTCCCGTCGAAAACCGTTCTATTCCCGTCTGATCTCTATGCGATCGACCCAAGCGGCGGGCAACCATTGTATGCTTTGCCTTTTTGCTGCGATGTTTATCTTCGAGATCTGCAAAAAGTTGACGCAGAATAAATTACCCGGTAATTGCGGCTAAACATTCGCACAATGCGATTTGCGTGCCGCGCGACCGTTTCGCCATTGCAACCCCCTTAGAACAAGAAAAAAGCGTGCAGTTCGCAGGGCCAGTTTTTCAATAGCGGGTAACCAGCGAGTTAAATTAACTCGGGATATTTTATTAGGTTAACTCTGGGGTAAGACAACTTACCGATATTTTATTAGGTTAACTTTGGGGTAAGATTACTTACCGTCGCTTTGAAGCCAAGATTACCCGGGAGTTAACTTTAACCTATATTTTAAAGGTTTTTATAAGGTTATGTTGCTGGAGTTAACGGTAACAAGCTATCGAGAAACCGGCCCTAAGAAAATAGTTTTTAGCAACACTGCACGCATTTTGATGACCAAATGACCTCGATGAAACACCAGGTACTTCGATCTACACCATGTTGTTCCAACGAAAAGGAAACAGGAGATTTTTTACGCTAAGCATAGCAGGGATGTTCAGGGAATATTCTGTGTCCGCAGTTTTGTTATTCCTACAACATCCTGATAGAACATTCGTAGAATATTTTCGCAGGATTTTCATAGCACATATATAATATTATAAGTCCTTGTCATAGAACCTTGAAGGCGGGGGAAAAACATATTTTTAGCTTGAAAAAATACGTTCTATCACAAAACACCCTAAAAAAATTTTAAAAAAAAGTTATTTAAACCTTCTGGCATCCATATAACACTTTTCCAACGACTTAACCTTTTGCGTTTGCGCTACGGAGGCTTATGAGAGAAGTTATATATTAGCAGGGTATAACCTTTTGGTCATTGTTTTCTGTTAGAAGAGCACCGTGAATTGTTTTTTTTTACATAAAATCAGGATCACTCCCGAACGGCTCAACGGATTTTCATAAATATTTTTTATTGGATAAAAATATTACCCCCGCCCCCCCGGCCCCGAATCCTCTCAAACGGTAGTGGAAGGGGATTATGTTATTTGTTCTATGCAGGATAACTCCCGAACGGCTGCACCGATTTTCAAAATTATTTTTTTATTTGAAATAAATATTAGCCTACCCCAACAAGCTTTTTGAACAAAATAAAATCTTAAATTTTGCTGCGTAAATATGATCGTAGATAGAAAAATATTATTTCCTTCCATGGCATGATTTCATGATATTTTTTTAGGCCAGCAAAATGATTTTTTTCTTGTTACTAAATATAGATTATTTATTTTTAATAAAAAGAAAACTTGCAGTGACAGATAAACATATCCCGAAAAAAATCTTTACCGCAGCTGTTACATAAAAAACGTTACAATATTGTGTTGTACTTTGGTAGAACATTGGTAGATTATCCTGACTAGAATATTCGCTGAATGTATTACCCAGGATATTTCCAGAATATCTCCTAAATGTGCTATCAATGTGCCAAATCAAAGGACATTTTTAGGACCTTAATAGAACATTCATGGAATATCCTACTTGTAATATTTGCTAAATGTAACTACCCAGGAAATTCTGAGAATGTCTTTTAAATGCGCTAGTTATGTGCTCAAGTCAAATGTTTTTTGGGAGACATTTTCTTACAGTCTGGGAATATCCTATGAATTTGCCAGGACATTCAGACATTCATAGCACATCGAGGGAATATTCCTAGAATATCCTGTGCTATCAGGGTAGTTTTATGGTTCGCGTTTTATTTTAAATTTTTTTTTGGATTTTTGTTCCAGCATAATTTCCAAACGAGACTCACGAGACCTCTAGTTTGGTCTCGTTTTGATAAAAAATATATTTTCCTTCCACTCCCACTACAATACTCAAAAAATTATTAGAATTTCCAAAAGCTGACGTTGCATGCTGACTTTAATTTAGATACCTGGGCCACTTTTCCGGGCCCATTAAACCCCGAG
This sequence comes from Oxystoma pomonae, assembly GCA_963921995.1. NCBI lineage: Eukaryota > Metazoa > Arthropoda > Insecta > Coleoptera > Brentidae > Oxystoma > Oxystoma pomonae. The sequence continues at coordinate 24,514,103 of OY998165.1, forward strand.
AAGGGTTTTATTTCTAGCATAACTATAATATGGTAGCTATATATGGCCGACTTCAAAGAAGTTGGATTTTATACATACAAATAAAAATTATTTTATTTGCATTTGTTTCCGTGAACCGATATTAGTAAAACCTATGTCCTGTCCAAGAATTCGTGATGATTCAGTAATCTTTGCGTGATGCACAGACTGTTCAGAAAGATATTCAATTCAAAGATATGTATAGATAAGAGTTATATTTTAAAACTAAAATAAATTACCCAACATTACACATCGCAGGTAAGCCTAAACATTATAAAAATCAAAAATCGCACTCCGTGTAACCTATATAAGTAAATCATTCTGAAATATTGCTAATAAACTATTATAAATATAAATTAAAATGCGATTTCTAGGAAACTTGCGCAAACTCAAGCTTGCCAGGAACTCGCCTAAATCAGCTAATCTATTATACCCAGTTAAATAAACGAATATGTAAATGGATAAACCATCTAAGTCGCAATTTTAAAAAGCCGTTTTTTTCTTAATTTTTGATGTAATTAAAGATCCTACGTCTAATAATAAATTGTTTAATTTTAATTAAACATTATCAATTTGTATTTTAGGTATTGTTAGGACACACACAAAAACCGACCAAGTTTTAAAACAAACCGCGTTTTGGTAACTTTCTCGAAAAGGAATATGTGACATAGGCTGTTTATCTACTAACGCTTCGAATTTATGTAATTATTATTTTATACATGCTAACCTGTAATTATTTAAAGCTCATTGTTCCAACAGACACCGGTGTTACACATTGTTTTTATTGTTAAACGCATTTTTATGTTTAATTAGGCGATTCTATGATTTAGATTGCAAAAATATGTAATAAAAATTGAAAATATATGTATAATATTAAAAATTGCAAGTGCTTTAAAAATCACCAGCAAAAAGTAACTATGTATATAGCAACATAATTTTTTTTGAGTCAGAGGTTGGTTATTTTTAAATTCTTAAACAGAAAATCTCAATTTCGATAAAAAAAAAGTTCTGGTAGGTACTGTCATCTTTCACGAATCTTTCAAACTAAGTGCTGCTAACAATAAACCCGATTTTTCAAAAAACTGGAGAATTATAAAAACAAGTTTTTCTTTTTCTAAAAGCCTGTGCTCTTTGCACGGAATAAATATATACTGGTACCAAAAGGATACATGTAAATCAAAGCGCAACTTCGTTTTGGTAGTCGTTGGAACAAGTATGGATATTTAGGCTCTTTAAGGCAAACACAGGTTATTTAAAACAAATTTAAGTAATACTTAATAATTTATTTACTTAATCGAACACGAATGAAAAAGAGTTACTTGAATTAAAGAAATAATATCCTCTATTACTCCAGATTGCTTGCTTGGCCTTTAGAAAAAATTATTCAAGGAAATGGTGCAATGACCAGATACTGAAGTTAATATTTTTGATTTTTGTTTATCGATAGTTTTTTATTTCTATTTGTTTTTTAATATTTGGTTGTTTATAAAACTGATCCTGTTTATGTGTATTGACCTTTCTTAACCCAAATCCTTCCAGTTCTTTCTTCTTTGTGTTTTCATTTTAGTCTCACTATAGTGGACTTGTTTGGTCCATTTTGACCGGCTATTTGACGAAGGGGCCAACCTTCTTCTAGTTTTGTGTGTTTTATCTTTTTCTTTTATATTTCGTAACAGCAACCTTAAAACCTGTCATATATTTAGGGGTTGATAATAGGTCATTATTAATCATCATGTTTTACCCAAAATTATTATAGATTCTGATAATTATGTTTCGGCTAGCAGCGGGGATAACTTCTATTAGATTTTTCTAGAGTAGAGAACAGCCGCGCGCACACGATACGCGGGCAGACTTTATGCTGTGACTCGGTTAATTTAAAATATAGTTAATATATATGTTTTGTATTACGTGTAATAGTTTAAAGATGTACATCACCAGCCTACCTAAGTATACAACCAAAGCCTGAGGGAGACAAAAACTATTGTCGAAACGTTGCTTATGAATTAAACGTATACAACAATAACAAGGTTATTGTTTATTCCCAATAATCTCTACACAATAATTTTTAGCATTTTTACAATCTAAACCAATTGTTTCCTATTTCAAAAATTACATTTAAGAAGATGAGGTTTTTCTAGGGGAAGCACCACTGCTTTCCTTGCTTCCAAGAAACGCACGCCATTGCCAAAATCCTTAGGTTTTCAGATGTTTGGCATATTAATTTCCTCAAAATAAATAGCTTATTTCCTGTACTACCTACCTATATTCCACATTTTAAGGCGCAATTACACAAATAAACTTTCCTTTGATGTTGAAATACCGACAAACATTTACACGAGCCTCTTGAGCAAAATGTTCAAAGAAAAGTTCGAGCAAAATCTCGTAGAAAAAAACTCACCGAAATTTTGAAGAGAATGTTAGAGCAAAATTTGTTTGAAGAAATGTTGGTATAGAAATTTCTTACAAATTCAAAATATATATTTTTATCGGGATTCATTGAACTTAACTGAAAATAGAAAAACTAAGTTTTAAAACAAGGTAGTTTTAATCAAGTGTTTTCCGACGGAAAACCGATTTGATGTCGAAATTCACATTTTATCTCATAAGCATCTTCGATTGATCTGATTTTTATAGGGTATATGCCAGTATACTTGTAATTTTTTCGGGGTTGTAAAAAAAACGAGAATAAAAAAAATAATAATTGGCACTTATTTATTGCTGTTACCTGTAAAATGTTCATCTCGCGTTTTGGATTTCGCAGATAGTAGGCCGGCCACCCTTTTGAATCGGAATGTTGTCCCTTTGCATATTGTTTGTTCAGTGTCGACCTTGATTATTACATTAAATTGACAGTAGATATCTATATCTTCAGCGTTTTCATGAATCTTTTGCTTTTTTAAGTAACCCAAATACTTTTAAAAATCTTAGGGCCTAAAAGTAACTACGTAAATCTGGTGTGAGAAATAAAAAAAAACAATCAAAGCTAAGGGTAAAGTAAAAATACAAAAATATGTTTAAAAAAAAATCCCCCTCCCCACCACTCCTCATAGTCGTGAGGCGGACTACCGCTTAAATGTGTAATTTTTGAGTTTTTTGCCGATATTTGAAAAACATAAAATTTTTTTGGAAAAGAAAAATTTTCCTGTTTTATTTTTAATTTTGGAAAAAAAACCCTTGGAAATAAAAAAAACTCACAAGAAAATCCCAAAAAAAACCTCTGCAAAAATCCGGGAAAAACCCTAAGAAAAAATTATTAAAAGTAACCCGAATCCAACCCAACTAAAGCTAATTCAAAATAATATTTTTTGATTTCCATATTTTAAAAACCGAGAATAGTAGTTTTCACTAGTGGCTAAAATAGTGCTTTTTTTTACAAGCGTTGGTTAAAATAAAGAGCGCAGCGAGGTATTTAAAAACGCGAGTAAAAAAAGCACAGTATTAACACTTTTATCTGAAAATCCAAGAAAAACAGGAAAATACTTTTAAAAATCTCAAACGAAGATCACTTCTCGCAAAACACACCATCTTTACATTATAAAGCAAGGCGGCTGGTAAATGAAATAACAATGGTTGCCATAGCGATGTGCCTTTTTTACTCGGTGACATTCATTGCTGCGACATTTTAATCTTTAACAGTTTGATATTTTCAAGCTGTTTTTAAATGATTTTTTCGTAAATACTTGGTGAAAACTGGCGGAAATGGCTTAATTTTTAGGCAAGAATGATTAGATTTTTTCAATATTACTATTTTCCGCTATTTCTCTTTAATTTTGGGTAACCCAACTTTTCACTTCCGAATTACTGAGCTTTGTAATCCAATAACGTAAAAACACATTTTTTACACATTTTTACCAAAATTGCTAAACGCCATCAATGACATTATATAGCACCTAAACGAAACTAATAAATATACCGAACCTGACGTATGCCTATTTTTACCGGATTTTTAATGAAATAACTACCAACAAAATTTTTATATAATATTTTTCGTAGTTAAAAAATAAGTAAAAAGTAATTTAGAGCAGAGTTAAATTGGTTTACGCAGGGTTTGACAGCGTTGCGTTCCGACTGTTTAAACCTTCCTCCCCTCCCCCAGGGTCCTGGAAAAATAACTACTCTCCAGAACAGTTCTCTAAACATATCCACCTGCATTTTAAAAAGTAATTACTTCGAAGACATTTCCGTTTTCTTTTTATAATGAAAGAAAACCAAAAAAGTGAGAGAAAAGAATGAAATGTTATTACCTACATGGTAAACTATTAACATTTCATGTGACAAAACTGATAGCCAATAATAATGTTTGGCTTGCCGTCGGCTTTTTTTCACAAAAATGTAAAATAGAAGTTGGTGTTCAACTTTTTAAAAGAATTGAGATCACTGATCACTGATGTGAAGTTATATTTATTCTCATCTTTAAAAATATGTTTCAAAAATAGATAGCAAAAATTTGCTCAAAAATTTATCCGAACAAAATGTTCAAAGAAAAGCTCACAAAAATGTTCACGCAAAAAATTTCAGATCTTTTGCACGAGCTTTTGTTTGAGCATGTTCGTCTGTGTAATTGCGCCTTTATACTTTTATTAATTTTTTTTTCAAAGTTGTGGCGTATTGAAAATATTGATTTCACTATGTGTGAGACATCTGATATGTTAGTATACGGAATTAGGTGAAAAAACAACCTGTTTCTCGACTATGTCAATAAATCATCAAGAGGGCTATTAGAAATGGCATTCTTGCAGAAAAATCCATCCTAATGAGAACCATATTATATTTACTAGAGAGATACTTTGGATGCCGCTGTAATAATGTGTTACTCTTTACTATAAGAAATGAAATACTTTAATATGAACAAGAACTCAAAATTACGTTAAACTCACCCGTATTAAAACAAGGAATTTTAATAATACGGAGGTCTAAAAAATGTAAAATAATGTCTACAGGGTGTTTCAAAATTCAGTATCAAGATTTAAAGGGCGTATTTTTCATGTCAAAATGAGAACTTTTCTTATAAACATGTGTCCGCGAACGCTTCGATAACTATAAGATTTCAAGATTTAAAAAAAAATTATAGCTCTTACAATTTTTGAGATATTTAGATCAAAGGACCCCGCTTACTTAGCATTGCCACTGGCTTTCGGTTGGAATGGGCTGGGCGTTTGATATGTTGTATATGTTCTCCCTGATCAACGTTTACATAGACCTCTTTTCGATCCGACGCACGGATTCATATGTTATAGAAAAATCTTCAGAGAAAAAAAAGTATGAGCTACATATGTGTAAGCTCATCACACACATTTCTACTATGTATATGTGTATGCCATGCTAGAGACCAGAAGGCTCAGCCGATTTTGACAAAAGTGATACCGCTGGAGTGCTCTGAGCCTTAGAGGTACTACATGCCATATAATGTTCAAGAAGAAAATCAATATGGCGGATGCGAGCTGCCATTCTTTTATTTTTACCTACCTAGCCCACACGGCTAGTGGAGGTATTGTTTTCGTCGGAAAAAAGCTTTTGAGATATAGTACCTCTGAAACTCAGAGTACTCCAGCGGTACCACATTTGTCAAAATCAGCTGAGCTTTCTGGTCTCTAGCATGGCATACATATATACATAGTAGAAATGTGGACAATAATCCGAGCATTTTCCGGGTTCAGCGGCGTTTTATCTTTTTTTTTTTCTTTGAAGACTTTTCTATAAAATTTCAAAAAATAAAAAATATTTCACCGTTTGTTCTTTCTTAATCAGCGATTTTACTAAAAATAGCATTTTGAAAAAAAGTTTTTTACATTTTTCAAGTTTGTGCCGCCACTGAGAGTGCATTCAATAGCGTGGTTCTCTACCTAAAAACTGGGGTACTGGAAGTAGCAAGTTAGCTACTCGAATGCAACAAAATAGGCAAAAAACTGATTTTAGTGAAAAAACCTTCAACTTTCTAATCTGCAACATATCAAACGCCCAGCCGATTCCAACCGAAAACCAGTGGCCATGCTAAGTGAGCGGGGTCCTTTAAAACATTCAACATGCCAAGTACTTGTAAGAATCTACAGGGAGATATTCTTTCGGAGGCAAGCCCTTTTCCACCTCATAAACTTTTTGTGGTCCACCGCTGGTTGACTCTGACATACGATATCAATTCTTTGTTTGTGTGGTAACTTTTTTGACCGTTATCGTAAAAAAGACTAATATTCCAAGTAACATTTAAAGTTATCACGATGTAACCGGCACCACATAGAATTATTGAATTGAATTGCCCCTGCTACGTGCTGTATACTATACCGCGACGTAATAATTCCCCCCCTAAATTTTCGGTTATTATTACGTAGCCACGACTTCAAAGTTAGGTACCAAATACCACACTGCTATGTCGCAACCACGTTCCTAATACGTCGTGGAGGCGCTTTTTTATGTGATGCAGTCGAAAAAGGAGTGGATTAGTTCCAAAATTCCTATTCGGTCCTTTTGATTAACAAAACAAAGAATGTCGCAAAATTTGTAGGTTTGGTTATGGCTAGTATGTATTATACCGGGTGTCCCAAGGTAAGTAACCGATTAGAATATTTTGGAAACTATAAAATGGAAACTTTTCAAACTTTCTATTCTAACATAAGTCCATGTAAACTATCTTTATGAAATACTTTAATATTTGCAGTGTTGCCATTTGCAGGAAAACTTGACAACAACTGTCCTATTTTAAATTGAACACCCTGTATGTTTTTGCATTTTTGGATTCTACAAAATATTTTAGCTACATTTTTGGTAACAGGTGAAAATTGACATTCTGCCGTTTTCTTGTAACTGATGCAATTTTCTCGTTGTGGTTTTTGAGGTTATGTTTTCACAACCAGCAGCTGGCCTCTTAAAATGCGTTGGATATAGACATTTGCTTAACATAATATAATTTGGGTATAAAACAATTTATTTCTGCAATATTACTAAAAGGGTTGCGACTAAAAAGTTGTCATAAAAAGTTAAAAGTAGTTAAACTATGATATCGCAAAACTTTATACTAAAAGTTAAAGCAATTTCGTAGCTATGGCGTACAATTTCGGCTACTTCAATGAGTCTTAAATTCATTGACGCAAATAAGTAACAAATGAAAGTCGGGGCCATTACACATTCACTAAGATAAGAAGGGACTTTGGAGAGACGGGAACTTGATGTTGTCCCATTGTGGTAAGGAATACTTTAAAACGGTACTTTAAAGCAATACGACTAAGAAGTCCATTCTGAGGACTGGGGATGATTAATACGTAAGGTCCATTTTTACGCGACACTAGAAAGTACTCCAAACTTCTAAGTCCCAAATTTGTATTCTAACGACCACACTAATACTATAGGAAAGAAGTGATACCTTTGGCCATGTGGCTGTTACTATAATAGAGACATAAATCTATTTGTAACTCATCGCCGTATACGTATCCGCATCTAGCGGAACCAAGCACATTAATTGGTCAAAAACTTGTACTACGTTCGAAAAGAGCAGATATATGCTAATCTAAGGTATTCTTGAACGCGACAGGTGTTGAGATGCGTTAGGTATCACGTATCGTTATGGCACACGTATCGTATCTCAGCACCTATTGCGTTCAGAAACACTTGCGTTCAGAAACACCTTAAATTAGCATATATCTGCTCTTTTCGAACGTGCTACAAGTTTCTGACCAATCAATGTGTTTGGTCCTCGCTAGTTGCGGATACGTATCCCGCGATGAGTTACAAATAGCTTTATGTCTCTAATGTCTAAAAGCACCAACGTTTAGCGTCATACTTATTTTGAGTGGCGTATTAGACTGTGCTGTCACTGATATGATATATTCTAAACAATTTAGGTGGCAGGTATCACTTAAGTGTGACACTTAATGGTTCGAAGAAGTGGCCCTTAACGTTAAGCCTATCTTGAAATAGGGTGTCCCAAAAGTCAACCCCACTGAAACTTTTAAACGTGGGTTGGTAAAATGACCATTACTTTTGGAAATATGATGTAAATTTCTGCCTACAACAAAATTATTTTAAGCGAATCTTAAGCAATAAAAAAATTAAACGTAATTTTCCAGACAAATAAAAACCGGAAACTTTATCAACAATTTTCAAGAAAATCGCGGGACAATATTAAAATTTTCAGTGGAACGAAAAAATGCGAGGAATGAATAAAAAAAATAGGCACTTTGGAAAACTGGCTACCACTCGGCATATTCGCTCGAAACAAAATGTAATTTGCCTTAATAAAAAGCCTTTTATATTTTTGAGAATTGCGGCAATCACAGAATTGGAAAAATTACCATAGAATGAACATTTATTAATAATATACTTTTTAACGTAGTGTACCTATACCATTCGCTACTAAAATTTTGGTTTTTAGATAAAAAAACAACTATGGTAAACAAAAAAAATCTAAAACTGAAAAAACGTTAATCGGTTATTACACTCCGAGAAAACACTCGCACAGCATGGGAACATACCAACATGAACCCCACGTACCTTACTTAGGTTAGGCTTGTTATGAGTCTACTGTGGCTCATATTTGTTTATAGTTCACTCCACACAATTTCATTGAAATCTTGGGGTGCTTTTGTCCCAGGACCAAGTAGTTTTACCCTAGTTTTCAATAGTCCTATGCTGTGACATGGGATGTGTACTGGCGTTTTCTCCTCCTCTTCACAGGATCTACAAATCGGTGTATTGGTCACTACAATTCTATTCATGTGTTTCTAAGTCGGCATACAGACTTGTGATTATTCTCAGGCTGTTCTATATTGGTTCCAGTCGCTGTTTTGCTCTGTGTTTCGTGTGGCTTATTCAGAAAGGCTTAGGAGTGGTGTTGTTCAGGAGTTGAGCGCCATTGTTGCGCCCCTTTTCGATCAACCACCACGTATCTACCCTGCTAATCAGATTAGCCCAAGAGTTTTTTGATGCGGATATTTAAGCATCTGAAAAACCGAACTATAAATTTCTAAAAAATGGAAAATCCGCTGGACCCGGAAATACCGGGTGGGCCATAAAAAACCGGACAAAATGTTTTCCGCTATAACTTTTAAACTATACCACCGATTTTAGTGCCATAAACTGTTCTTTGCAGGGAATTGAGCAAGACTTTGATTAGAAATATTTTTGTTTCCGCCATCTTAAAATCTAAGATGGCTGACAGAAACAAACTTTACCCTTCAAAGAACTTCGTTTAATCTTATGGTACGGACATTTTTTGGATCGTAAAAAAACTTTATTTCTGGCACGCAGACCGAGGTACGAATCATTAAAATCGGTTAAGTGGTTCCCAAAAAAAATAAAAAATAATACGGATTATGCGAATGCCGTCTCAATTCCGCCTGCATACATTTTCTCATAAATTCATTATTACTAAACCGATTTTGATGAAATAAAAAGCCTGATAGCGAAAATCGATTGTTCTTTAACTACTGCTATTGAAATTTGTCGCCATCTTGAAATCCAAGATGACGGACAAAATCAAACTTGTCCCTTAAAGAGGCTCGTTTATTTATATGTTCTGTAAACTTTTTATTTTTTTTTAACTTGTATAAAAGTTCTGCTTTCGCCAAAATCGGTTTGGTGGTTCTCCAATAATTAATTTTTGTTTCCATCGCTGTTTTCCACATTATACCATTGCCTTCTTTACTCAACCGATTTCAATAAAATAAAAAGCATCATGACGAAGATCAAAAACTCTTAAAAGATCACTATCGAAATTTGTCGCCATTTTGAAACCCAAGATGGCGGACACAATCAAACTTATCTCTTCAAAAAAGATCGTTTATTCTTAGGTTTCAAGAACCCAAAAATATCGTTTCTCCAACGTGCGTAGCTAGTACGAATCATTAAAATCGGTTTAGTAGTTCTCAAAAAATTAATTTTTGTTTTAACCATTGTTTCCTCATAAACTCATTATTACTAAACTGATTTGGATAAAATAAAAAACATCATGGTAAGAATCGATTTCTCTTTAAAGGCCGCCATTGAAATTTGATTTTGTCCGCAATATTGGGTTTACAAATTACGACAAATTTTAATAGTGGTCTTTAAGGTTCAGTCGATCTTTGTCATAATGCTTTTTATTAAATTAAAATCGGTTCAGTAATTATGAATTTATGACGAAATTAATGCAGACGGAATTGAGAAGGCAATCGTATAATCTGGAAAACAGTGATGGAAACAAAAATTAATTTTTGAAGAACCACTAAACCTGTTTTAATGATTTATACCTCGTTGTGCAGTAGAACTTTCCTACGAATAAAAAAAATAATAAAAAGTTTTAGGAAATTATGAATAAACGAGCCTCTCTAAAGACCAAGTTTGATTCTGACCGCCATCTTGGATTTTAAGAGGGCGCAAAATTTGAATAGCAGTAGTTAAAAAATAATCGAATTTTGCCATGTTGCCTTTTATTTTATTATTTCATAATAATGAATTTATGAGAAAATGTATGCAGACAGAATTGAGACGGCAATCGCATAACCCAATCCGTAAAATACTGATGAAATTTTTTTTTTTTTGGAACCACTTAACCGATTTTAATGATTCGCACCTCGTTCTGCATGGCAGAAATAGCGCATAAAACATTCCGAAAATCTTCCGTAACATAAGAATAAACGTGACACTTTGAGGAGTAAAGTTTGTTTTTTTCCGCCATCTTAGATTTTAAGATAGCGGACAAACATATTTTTACTCAAAGTCTTGGTCAATTCCCTGCAAAGAGCAGTTTACTGTGGTATGGTTCAAAAGTTATAAAGAAAAACATTTTGTCCGGTTTTTTATGGCCCACCCGGTATATAGTCCAATTTTTTGATGAGCGTACTGACGTAATTTTTTTGGATCTCTATTTGATACATTGTTTTAGACAGCGATAATAAATATGTAAAAAAAAATCAAGTCGTTGATTGTTTCAACCGTTACTTCAAATTGACAACAACAAATTATTTGTCATGCGAACTGTTGACAACAAAGAAATACGTTTTTAGAGGCAATAATGACGTCAGTTCGCTCATTAAAAATTTGGACTATACCGCCAGAGTTATTTAAGTACGGGACGGACGAACCCTTTAAGCATCTCACCAAGTTATTTAATAACTGTGTCAACGTAGAATGGAAGTGCCTGAAGAATGGAAGATATCGTATATGTCGACTATTCACAAAAAGGGAAGCAGAGAGAGAGAGAGAGTGGATTCTTTTCCCTCTCACCCAGACCATAGAAAATAAAATATCATTTCAACAGGAAATACACCTACTATATGTAGACCTAAAAAAGGCATATGATAATATCCCCCAGAGCAAACTCTGGGAAGCACTAGAAAAAACCAATATTAATGTCAACTTAATTAAAGCCATAAAAAATTTGTATAAAGACAACACAACCAAAATTAAAATCGGAAAAATGACGTCAAAGGGGTTTAGAGTAGACAAGGGGCTGAAGCAGGGTTGCTGTCTTTCACCGACGCTATTTAAAATCTACCTGGAACAAGCCTTAAAAGCGTGGAAACGGAAGTGCAAAGATATGGGCATCCCGCCTAATAATACAACTTTATACACTATGTGTTTTGCCGATGACCAAATAGTTTTAGCCCAAGACTACGAAGTCCTGGAGTACATAACTCGAAAGTTAATCAAAGAGTATGCCAAATGGGATCTTGAATTTACCTTAAGCAAAACTGAATATATGTGCATAGGCGGAATATAAGAAGATCTAGTTCATTCAGCAAAGAATAAAGCATGTCAACAAATATAGATATCTGGGAATGTATATAGAGTAGACGACAATACTGATGAAGCAATAAGGGATCGAGTAACCCAAGGACGAAAAGCCATCAGTCTGTTAAATAGTGTACTGTGGGACAAAAGTATATCGAAGGCAAATAAACACCGGGTCTACAACACCATTATCAAAAGCCTAGTCACTTATGGCAGTGAGGTATGGCAATTAAAGCAACGGTCAGAAAATACACTAAGAGCCACTGAAATGGACTTCTGGAGACGCGCCGCTGTAAAGTCAGAGTTGGAGGGAATCAGAAATGAAAGAATTCAAGAAATAATGGGAGACGAACATACAATAGTAGAAGACATTCAAGTTGCACAACTCAAATGGACACGTTTAAAGGATAAATGAGGACAGATTACCCAAACAAATTTTAAACACACACGCACCCCAGAGAAGAAGGAAAGGAGGACGACTCAGAAAAAGCTGGAGAGAAGGTGTTAATAAACAAGTCCGAGAAAAAGACAACCAGATTTATGGATGGAGAGGGATCAATGGAGACTGGAGATCCGAAGACGTCGAAGAACGTTTTAAACCGATTTATATATATATGAAAACCGATAACGCAAAATTACACCTCCTTTGGATCCTCCAAAAATTCTATGCTCACTCGCCTTAACTCTTTATTTCCTGTGTCGTTACTCTTTGGCTAAAACATCGCGAATAAAACACGCTTTTCACCTGAAAAAGGTTCAAAGATTATATCGCTCTAGAACAAAGTTTAAAAATGCAAGGACCAAAATAGTCTTTAAAACAAAAAAATATATATAGAAATATGCAAGCGACTGGAGTGCTACAAAATGCAGTTCTGCATCCTCTGTGGGTCTATTCAAAATGTGTTCTTTTGGGATTTCTTTAAATTTTGATCAGTTGTATTGATTTAGTTTTAGAGATTTCTATCTCCTAGAAGAACTGCATTTTTATTTTAGAACATAATTTTCTCCCAAATTTATTAAATGAATCCAGCATTTCTCTATTTTCAACTGGGGATTCAGGATCATTTTGTTATCTGCAGATATTATATGCAAAAAAACACAAGATTAAACTACAGTTTAGAACTTGAATTATCTTTATTTTTTAATTTTTAACGTTTCGGATGAATACTGCACAGTTCTTCAATTTGTTCCAAATACACATGTTGACTTGTATATTCGAAAAAAATCAAAAATTACCCAAATGATTTTTCTGCTCTATTTTGCGCTTTGGCGTTGGCCTTGAATAAATTTGAGCACATCCAAATCATCATTCCTGAAATCGCCCCAAACATTTTTTTCCAAAAAAAAAACACTATTTACCAGGTAACAAAAACAAAACAAACTTCAAAATAGAACATCCGACGTCATTTGTTACTTAAACTCGAAATTAAACGGTAGAAATTGGGCGTTTCAGTTAAACATCCGTTAAGAACGCTTAAACTCCTTTTAAAAAATGGTGCCGTTTAACGTTAAACTCCGATTAAAACTGAATGGTTCAACCGGCGGTAAAATTATTTGCAAAACGTGCCAAGATTTAGATCAACCTTACGCAACACATGAAATCGTTAAGGAGGTGTGCAAAATCAGTCATTAAAAAAAAACAAATTCTAATTGCGGCACATTTTTTTTCTTATCAACCTGCGGTATAGACGAACAATGAATTGTTGTTGAAAATATTCAATAAAAATTTTGAACAGGCTTATCGCAATTTTTTGGTTCTGATAACGTCATACTTACCGATTGATTTAATAATATGCGGTGATAAATTATAAGTTGTAGGCGGTTAAACTTATAAAAACTACTTATTATATTTTGAAAATTTTATCGACAAAATAATTGATTTTATCATTTACTTATAGGTTGGTATTGTAGAAATTTTGGAACTTGGTAGTGGTAGTGTTTAACAACAAGTAATTTTAGGGTAAGGGCGAGTTTGTAAATTCAACATTTTTTTTGACAACGGTGGAACATCGGTGCCAACATTCGGTTGAGAGATGGGTTTAACATCTATCTAGAATTCAGAAAGAACGCGCTGCCTCAACTTCGGCTCGAGAAAATCGGAAATGTGATTTAAAGGCACTCATGCAGTACTTCTGCAGTGGCGATCTCTCCCCCCCCCCTTTTTTTCGAGAATTTATTTAAAAAAATCGCCGGTTATTCATAAAAACAGTAAAATTTTTGATAGTTTTTTAAAAATTTTCGCCTGCGGCGCCCTACTGGGTGGAAAAGTTACATTAATTTTAAAACTTTCTCTTTACTTTTACAAAATTTTGACCTTACGCCCCCTCCCCTTTTGGGAAAGCTGGGACCGCCACCCACTTTGGGAGTTTTTTCAACACAGTCTTTAATGCAAGTATGATTTTGCGTCAAATTTAGTATGATGTCTGGCTCATCATCAGAGTCTTCACTTTAACTGTATTGCTTTAATTTTATGACTATCTGACTCATAAAAAAAATTCATCAAAAATTTCTTCATTTGAATAAGTTTTATACGTTTTAAAAATATTTAACCATAAAGTAGGGTTATGTTTAATCCAACGAAGCCGGTGGCACTCGGTGCCCACATTTGTTGAATTGGTGAAATCCATCGAAAAATTTAGGAACTCTATTGTTGGACTGGTGAAATCCATCTAAAATTTATGAACTCTTTTGTTGGCACCGGTGCATTTACATACTCGCCCTAATTCGAACTTCGACAATAGAATAAGAAGTCGTTTTTTTTCAAATTGTACAACTTTAGATATATTCTCGCTTTTCGCGGAATTTATTCGCTTATCGAACCGGGAAGGTAGAGAAAACAAACCGATTTTTTAAAGGACTTAAAATAATAGATCGTCGGCAGATCAAAGACCATCAAGAAGTTTTCATATTCATTAAAACTCCAAAGGTATTTTACAAGAATTCAGAATGCCGGTCGGTTCTCGTGATACCAAGTTTTAAAAGCAAGGCAAGGCCAAAGTTTATAGTATGCAAGCGCTTAAGATAGTATATATGCTGCTTACAAAATAAAAAAAAAACAATTATTTGATCTCGTTTTCACCGCCACACTATGGTATAAGTGGACCTTGTTTTGGCCAAAAATAGTTTTTTGCGTTCAATAGACCCATTACTTATTAAAACTATTACATTTAGCAAAACCTATCTTTTTTGACCAAAATAACATAAAATTATGTGTCCGCCTACGCCTTACACACCTCCCACCTCCCAAAAAAATTATCAACAATGTGTGAATCACCTACGTTAATGCCGTCATTTAGAACAAATAAAATAAAAGGATTATTTGTCTACTAGGACAAAGTATTTGTGATGGATGTACAAATACTCGAGTACCAGTGATGTTGGAAGGTCTAAATCCGAGTGGGAGGGGAGGGGGAGAAACATGCGAGTTTTGAAAAATAAAATGTATTATATTATCTGGTACCCGACCAGATTCGAGAGGAGATCACTAGATTTTCAGGGAAGAACCTACCCGACCAACGCCCCTCCCCCTCTCTCACAGACCCACCCCTCTTCCACATCCCCCTCCCTTGTCGAGGCTTTTGTAAGCACCAAGTTTGAACGTAAAGTAGTACGTTTCAGTTTTTTTCAAATGTGATGATTTGATCCATAGCAAACTTAACCAAAGCAGTTGTGCTTGTTGTATGACATTTCTCTGAGACGCAAACCTCAAAAATCTCTTCATACCCCATAAAAAAAAGGGAGTGCTTGCTATTTTGTCCAGCTTCGGAGTTTTGAGGGCCCACAAGAACATTAAAACCGCCAACTTCTGCAGCGATATAATACGTTACGTAGTGTTAATTATACAACGACAATATATTAGAGAACAAAAAACCATTCACAGGACAAATAAATCCTATACTGGATATAGTACATAATTTCAAGTCGTACCCCAAAAAGGTAAAAGTTTTTAATCCATCAAGAATCTGATCAATGACGCATCAGATTCTTGATGGAAATGAACAGCATCATCAAAATGTGAAGACAAGGTTCATTGAAGTTTATTCGGTGAATCTACACAAAATCAAATCAATTATTACAGTAGACTTCTACAAATTGCCCCCAAATTTTTTTGCAACCTCATATTTGACTTCAGGAGACCAAAATACCCCAGAATTGATGTATCATATACCCATCTTTCACATTCACATTCACAGACGACCGAAGAACCCCTAAATCGACGTGTCATATGCCTATTGTTTGTTCAGATATTTTTTGCTCAATTTTGACAAGTTGAAATGGCCACCATCTTGGATATCCAGATACCTGATGGATAGTCTTCCGACGGTTTTTTATTGCCTAATATGTGCCCAAGTACCGTGCAAAATCTCCATAATAATTCCAGCAGTAAAATATTCTGGTGAGGTTTGTCACTAAGTCCATGCACTATATGGGATATGTGTATCTAGAGCATCAAAAGAGAAATCGAGCGCAGACGCAGCTAGACGCAAAAAAATTTAAATGATCCAATAAGCAGACATCATGACCGAAATCATAATATAAGTATCATGGTTTAACTTTGTTTAACTTTTTTTGTTGATCAACAGGAACTCCGAAAAAACTTTTTCTCGACATTTTTGGTACATATTCGATTTCTCCAGGATTTAAAAAAGCGCTCTAGGGTTTTTGAGATAAAATTTCACCTAGAAATAATCTACTTACCTTTAGTTACAAGAACCATTATCAACAATTGTCTGTCTCAATCTCACTTTCCAAAAATTCGCGTTTAAACTCATCAGAATATTAAGAGCAATTGTTAAAAATTCCTAGCTAACAAGAATTGTCAAGTTTAATCAACGAAATATCAAGGCCTACTTGGTTATAAGTCTAAACTTTGCCGGGATTTCCCGAAGCAGTCATTTAGTTATAGAAAATTTATAACTAAATATTTTTATTGTCACTTCGCAATTTTGCATTTTTGGCCAAAATATACTAAAGTGCGCCAGTAGAGCCTGAAGGCATTTCTTTAAGCCAAGTAAATATAAGTAACAATAACCATTAGGGTGACACGCAGGGGCGTCAATTGGGGGTAGGGGGGGGGCAATTGCCTCTCCTGAGTATTCGCACGCAAAAATCAATCAAACATGGTTAATGAGTTTGACCTGGACAAAAACAATTTGCTTTGCTAAACCATAATGATTAGGTCTAAGCTTTTTTGATTTTTTTATTGCATGTTCTACCAAAAAATTTGTTTTGTTTTTTATGTTTACTTGAGTTATTTTGGCATCAATAGAGTGGTTTTTTTTCGTTCATATTTTTTTTTAAGTTAGGTATGCCCCCCCCCCAAATGTGAAATGACGTCTCTGGTGACGCGGTATAAATACAATTTTCTACACATATTTGGGTGTCTCGACTTATACTCAAACAAAATACCTAAACTTTGAGAAATAGAACTATAAAATTAAAAAATCTCTATATCAAAATATAATCAGATAAAATAAAAGATATTAATCAGATAAAATAAAGATATTACTAGAATCAATAAGGACACCTAAAGAAGAAGACCAAAGTGTTCCTAAGTAAGACATAGGTTCTTTAACACTGAACACAAAAGGCAGAAATTAAGAAAACAATAAAAACTTCATTCCAAATCCAATCAGACCAATTCAGTTTCTGTGTATAAATTTCATCGTTTCGGACAATTTGAAATTAACTTGTTCTTAATAAGTTTTTCTTAATGGACGCATCAACAAAAGATGTCACGGGTAAAAAGGGTAAAAAATGATTAAGGTCGTAGTTATAATCTGGGGAATTGTTTTTAGCAACACTGTACGGGAAATCAATTTAACTATGTCGACCTGATTTCTTTGCAAAATTTTACGTCATTGAGTTTGTTTTCCATGGCAACGCGGAGACTTTATTTATGTTTAACCACAGTGGGACACCAGAGATTTTTTAGCACCGGGTCAAAAATTTGGGGTTAGGTTACTTATTTTGACTTTTCGCGTTCTGTGCCGCTAAAAAACAAAGTAAAATACTAAAATAAAAGAAAACCATTTATTGCAGAATTAAAACTACGTATTAAAGTAACTGGGTGTAATGTTTAAGGTTGCATTTACAGGTGCATTTATAATTGAATTGGAAACACTCCCGCTAGCTGATACCGACAACAGGTTAACTTAAAAGCATGCAGATTTAAAAAATCGGCTACTGGCGCTAGACGAAATAATCGTATTCTATTTGAAACAGGAGCGTCAACGACTAGCAAGAGTCTTTCCAACCTCTAAATGGAGCTTTACTGACCTGTTTTGTTAGTACTCAATTATCCCTGTGTTTTTGAAACTGAGGTTCTAAAATCTATCCTTTGCACTCCAAGATTTCACTAGTACACTTGCACATAACTATGCCGCAATAATTTAAATTAAAAAAAAATTGCTGAATCAAAATAAAAACAAAATTATGTGAGGTTATGGGCGCCGAATGTTTCTATGCGAATTCCTAGTAATCCCAGTGAGCCAGTAAAGTTCTCTTGGTTCTTTGATAGACTCGGGGTAATGCCCGCGCAGCGCTAGGCCTTTTTCGGCGGGCGACGGCACATGCGGAGTGGTTTCATATTTGTTTTAGAACAATGTTTTTGAAAACACATTTTTGAAAGATAAACAGAACCTCGAATGGTTTTCTGTCAGAAAACGTATATTTTTAATTTATATTTAAAGTTTGTTGACACAACACCTGCAGTTACCATGGAATCGTATAAATTATGCGGTCTATCGGCCAACACTTGAACTGCGTGTGTCTCCCAAATTCAATAAAGTGTGATTGATTGATCGGTTTCCTTTTTCGCAGGGCACAGGCTTTTAGAAAAAAGGAAACTTAGTTTTTATTATCGCTAAAGCAAGGAAATATAAAAAGGAAAAATGTAATCCAGAGGAAATTGTGAGTATTTCTCTATTTTTTTTTGTAAATTGGGTTTGTTCAAAACCGCAATTATTTTGAGGCTTTTGGGATAGATGACAGTACCAGAGCTTTTATTTTGAAGAAAAAATAATTGAGAATTTTGAAAAATCCTTCAGATATTTTTGTTAAGCATTTAAAAATGATCACCCCTGCAAAATTTCAGCTAATTCTGATGTTTAGTTTTCCCTGTGCACTCTGGCAAAATATTAAAAAATTAAAGAACAAGGCGTTGCCAGTTGTACTTTTTTTTACTTAAAATCTGGGGAAAAATTATAGCCTTAAGAGTAGAGATTCTTCCTTTTTCTGTCAGTGACCTTAGCTGTCGAAGTGGCGTTCAAAACGGGTCATATGATATCCATACTTTTTATAGAGTCAAATAAACATCAGAATTGGCTGAACTTTGAATGGAAGGCACATTTCGCAAAAATTAAGACACGGCTCAGAGCACTCTTTTGATTTTCTGCCGAATAAGCTAAAATTTCGTTCTAAGGCCATTAATTCAAAATAATCAAACCTTTGAATCAAGCCTTAGAAAGAAATTTAAACTTATTCCGCAAAAAAAAACAAAAAGTGCTCCGAGACGTTTAGTTTTTACAAAATCTGCCTTCCATTCAAAGTTCAGCCAATGCTGCTGATGCAAGTTTATTTGACTCCAAGTTACAAAGCGACTTAATTTCTGAGATATTGTCGCCATCCATGTGGTGTTTAGATCTTACTTCAACCTACTCGAAATCACCACATTTCCTACAATATGAATTTAGCTATACACGTAGTCTAGGTTAAAGAAATGGCAGGAGCTGCCTAACTGCCTAGACAAAATCCAAAGTGTCAAACTAACAGCAATATGTCTGATTTATCAGCCGCAGCTGTTTTAAAGCAGTTGCATCCCGATGAGAGAATACTTGAGCAAAATCAGATTTTGTTTGAACTTCACGATATTTATCTCGAGAAGAGAGATCCTGATGATGAATTGGAATTGGTTAATAAAAGTGATGAAGATGAATTTGTCGTTGAAAATGTCAAAGAAAATATAAACAATGGGCTTGATGTGTAAGAAAAAACAGAAAAATAACTAAAAAGACTCTAAAAAATAACTTTTTGGTTGCAGATCTTCATCCCTGAAGGAAAATGCCAATTTAAGAATGTGCGAATTAAGGACAAGCAATATTTGCTGTAATTCAATGGGATGTATCCTTATCAGAAGTATCACAGACAGAAGTATTTCCAGTCAAGGAGATTTCAGAGGTAGATCAACCCAGAGAACCACTGTACACTCCGCCAGGTAAAAAGAACAAACTTCAAATAATAAATTAAATAATTACTCTGTATGTTTTTAAACGTTTTTACAAGCTTTTATTTAACTTGCAATGTATCTATGTAAATATGTATGTTTGTTCGGGTAGAATTTTGCAACTTAATTTTGGCCAACTTCCCGACATCCGATCGGCTTCAAATTTGGCATGCTTATATAGTTGCGGTGACAACACAAGAATATAGAGTGATGAAATTGACAGCTCCCCCCTACTAGAAGGTAGTGGAGGGGGGTACAGTTAAAGTACGCCCGATTTCGTTGAAATTTGGTATGTTGGGGCACTTGGGGATGGAGATAACGAATTTTAATCAGATTTTAAAAATTCAATATGGACGATTTTTGGTCATCTTTTGCTAACCAATTTTAACTAACTTTTCAAATTCGGCATGCATTTATAGTTTCCGGTGACAATACAATAATATGTCATTATTAAGGCGCAATTACACAGACGAACATGCTCAAACAAAAGCTCGTGCAAAAGATCTAAAATTTTTTGCGTGAACGTTTTTGTGAGCTTTTCTTTGAACATTTTGTTCGGGTAAATTTTTGAGCAAATTATTGCTATCTGTTTTGGAAACATATTTTTAAAGATGATAATAAATAAAATTTCACATCAGTGATCAGTGATCTCAATTCTTTAAAAAAAGAGAACCCCAACTTTTATTTTAAATTTTTGTGAAAAAAAGCCGACGGCAAGCGAAAAATTATTCTTGGATATCAGTTTTGCCACATGGATTAGGGTTACCTATAATATTTTTTTCTTAGGGTTTTTCCCGGATTTTTTTGCCCGGGTGTTTTTTTGGGATTTTCTTGCGAGTTTTTTTTATTTCCAAGTGTTTTTCCTAAATTCAAAAAAGAACCCAGGAAAATTTTTCTTTTCCAAAAAATTTTGAGTTTTTTAAATATCGGCAAAAAACTCAAAAATTGCACTTTTAAGCGGTAATCCGCGCCTCACGACTATGAGGAGTGGTGGGGAGGGGATTTCTTTTTAAACATATTTTTGTAACTTTACTTTACCCTTAGCTTTGATTGTTTTTTTTCATTCCTCACACCAGATTTACCTAGTTAGTTTAAGGCCCCAACGGTTGCTTAAAAAAGCAAAAGGTTCATGAAGTCTGGTCTATTACAGCTAAATTATATTTTTTTAGAGAAGGGTCGGGATCGTAGGATTGTAAAAGTGGGTAATAAACGGGTGTTATTTAGACCGAACGTGCTTTTGTTCATATATTTGAGATTTAATAAAATGTATATAGGTTTTTTAATTTGACTTAATTATTATTGTATTGTGATTTAAACTAGGAAGTAAAATAAAGAGATATTCTTTTAAACGTAAATTTTTATCATTACATTTACAGGCAACAGCAATAAATAAGTGCCAATTATTATTTTTTATTCCCGTTTTTTTACAACCCCAAAAAAGTTACAAGTACTGGCATATCCCCTATAAAAATCAGGTCAATCGAAGTTGTTTATGAGGTAAAATGTAAATTTCGACATCAAATCGTTTTTCCGTCGGAAAGCACTTAATTAAAAATACCTTGTTTTAAAACTTAGTCTCTCTATTTTCAGTTAAGTTCAATGAATTCCCAGAAAACTATAAAATTTAAAGAGTCTTTTTGTACGAGACTTTGCTCGAACTTTTTTTTGAACATTTTGCTCAAGAGGCTTGTGTAAATGTTTGTCGGCATTTCAACATCAAAGGAAAGTTTGTCTGTGTAAATGCGCCTTTAGGCATCCCTCATAGTAGGAGAGTGAAGGGGGGAAAACACCTAAGTTTGTCCGATTTCCACCAAAATTGGTATACGGGGGCTTTTGCGGATAAGGAAGACGAATTTTTGATCAGATTTTGAAAATTCAATATGGCGGATTCAAGATGAACGATTTTCGGTCATGTTTCAATTTTGGTATGCGTTTATGGTTCCGGTGAAAATACAATAATATGGTATTCTCAGGTACCCACCTCCCTCTTACGAGGAAATTGGAGGGGGAAAAAGATTTAGTTTGTTCGATTTAAATCAAAATTGGCATACAGAGGTTTTTCGGGAAGGGGATATGAATTTTTGATCAAATTTAAAAATCTAAAAATTAACGGTGTGTGTTCAAATTTAGTATGCGTTTATAGTTCCGGCGACAATACAATAATATGGTATTATTAGGTAAACACTTCCATCTAAATTTGTAATTTGCGCTCATCGCTTTTATTATGGTATAAAAAAGATAAAAAATTAATGTCTACTTTTGAGTGCTAATCAGCGTTCTACTTTTTTTCAAGATCGGATCTAAACAGTTCAGTCTACCTATGTGCCGACGAAACCCGTATCACGAACATATCATCAATGGCCAAAATGCTGGATTGGTTAACTAACTGCCTCTGGAAATGCAGTACCGGGTGCCAACAACTGCCCACAGATCTGCCGCCGAACAAGAAGTATGATTGAATATTTTTGGCCAACTTTTTTGGTCTAGTCTGTACGCGCTCTAATGATAAATTTTACCTTGATATATTATGTATTTAGAGCACTTATAAGGTTTCTGGAATTATTACTGATATTGCCTGTTTACAAGCTTGCCTGTTTGGATACTTTCAAAAGATTAATCAGACTCTGGTAATACTCCCCAGTTGCCAAAAGTCTCAAAGAAATCACTAAACGTTCTATTACACTAATGGCATTTCGAAAATTTGTATCTTTTTTCTTTTTCGAGGGTCCGATGATTTAAGGCGCATTTACACAGACAAACTTTCCTTTGATGTTGTAATGCCGACAAACATTTACACGAGCCTCTTGAGCAAAATGTTCAAAGAAATGTTCGAGCAAAATCTCGTACAAAAAAACACACGTAAATTTTGGAGAGAATGTTGAGCAAAATTTATTTGAAGAATTGGGGGTATAAAAATTTCTTTACAAATTTAAATTTTATAGTTTTATGGGAATTCATTGAACTTAACTGAAAATAGAAAGACTAAGTTTTAAAACAAGGTATCTTAATTAAGTGCTTTCCGACGGAAAAACGATATGATGTTGAAATTCACGTTTTACCTCATAAGCAGCTTCGATTGATTTGATTTTTATAAGGGATATGCCAGGATACCATAATTGGCACTTATTTGTTGCTGATGCTGGGTTAGGAGAAGGTAAAAACCGTAGACTAGTGAGAGGGGGTTTTGGTCAAATGAACATTGACACACAAAATTACATGACAACAAACAAGGGTCAACGCAGTTTTTTTATGAAAGTTTTAGAACAAATCTTTCCATAAATAAAGGGCTCTCCGACGCAAAACAAAGAAATTCGTTTTATTTTATTGACGCGTAGAACTTGCGTTTCCGATTTTTTAAATATTGAAATTTTTGGCGATTTTTACAAGCTTTTATTTATGTATGTTTGTATGTTCGGCTCAAATCTTGCAACTCAAATTTGGTATTCAATTTCAGTTTTCGGTGTGTATTTATAGTTGCGGCGACAATACAATAATATGGTATTTGCTATGTTTTCATGGGTATTGAGTTCGTTTTCAAAACTCATTCCATCTTTTTCTTTTATATAGCGTGTTCTTGGTCTTGATAAAGAACACGCTATATAAAAGAAAAAGATACAATGAGTTTTGAAAACGAACTCAATACCCATGAAAACATAGCAATTATTAGGCACCCCCTCCCGCTAATGAGGAAAGTGGAGGAAGAAAAAGATTTATTTTTTTCGATTTCAATCAAAATTGGCATACATGGGTTTTTAGGGAAGAGAATTATCGAAAGGATGGATTTATGATAGTCTAAAAATTAAAAAATTATTTTAAATAAAAAGAAGCTTTTATAAAATATAAAGTGCACTAAAAAGTAGAAAATAAATTTTAGCATTCTCATATCATAATAAAAGCGACGGGCGCAAACTAAAACTAAAAATGTCCATCCATATAGCAGAGAAACGTAGAGTAGTTTGGGTCGAGTTGGGTTGGATTTACTTCACAAAAAATTGAACTTACAATACCAGATAAAGAATTCTTTATATTTACACGTCGTAGTTGTGGTGAGAGTATTTTTTGTACTTATGGTATTTATTGTCTTTTTGATACGTTAGTTATAAACGCCTTACCACTCATATCTCTTTATATTACTTCCTAGTTTAGTCTTTTACAATAATAATTAAGTCAAATGAAAAAACCTATTTACATTTTATTAAATCTCAAATATATGAACAAAAGCACGTTCGATTTAAATAGATCCCGACCCTTGTCTAAAAAATATAATTTAGCAGTAATAGACTAGACTTTTGAATCGGAATGTTGCCCCTTTGCATATTGTTTGTTCAGTGTCAGTAATCGACCTTGATTATTACATTAAATTGACAGTAAATATCTATCTTCAGCATTGTCATAAACCTTTTGCTTTTTTAAGCAACCCTTGGGGCCTTAAACTAAGTAGGTAAATCTGGTGTGAGGAATTAAAAAAAAACAATCAAAGCTAAGGTTAAAGTAAAGTTACAAAAATATGTTTTAAAAAAAATCCCCTCCCCACCACTCCTCATAGTCGTGAGGCGCGGATTACCGCTTAAAAGTGCAATTTTTGAGTTTTTTGCCGATATTTGAAAAATTCAAAAATTTTTTGGACAAGAAAAATTTTCCTGGGTTGTTTTTCGAATTTAGGAAAAAACCCTTGGAAATAAAAAAAACTCGCAAGAAAGTCCCAAAAAAAACCCCGGGCAAAAAAATCCGGGAAAAACCCTAAGAAAAAAATGTTATAAGTAACCCTAATCCATGTGACAAAACTGATAGCCAATAATAATGTTTCGCTTGCCGTCGGCTTTTTTTCACAAAAATTTAAAATAAAAGTTGGTGTTCCATTTTTTTAAAGAATTGAGATCGCTGATCACTGATGTGAAATGTTATTTATTCTCATCTTTAAAAATATGTTTCCAAAACAGATAGCAATAATTTGCTCAAAAATTTACCCGAACAAAATGTTCAAAGAAAAGCTCACAAAAATGTTCGCGCAAAAAATTTTAAATCTTTTGCACGAGCTTTAGTTTGAGCATGTTCGTCTGTGTAATTGCGCCTTTATATTAGATATTCAAGATCAGTACTGGTCATTCTTAAAAAGTTTTTGAAGCTAGATCGCATTTCTCCACAAATACTGATATCATCTTTTCGTAAATCTTGCAATAATTCCTCAACATAGTCTTTTTGTGGGTTCTTTAAGCTCGGTCCAACCCAAAAACGTTTTTCCTTTTTTTGGGTTAAAAATAGAAAACCAGCTGCCATAGTAAATAAGTCGTTGGTCCTTTGTAATTCAAAATATCGAGCACGCCATATCTTCTATCAAGGACCACAAAGTTGACTAATTGTTTTCCTATATGTGGACAGCAGTTGACAATGTGTTCCTTCCTGTTTTCGAAAACTTGCAGTTTTATTTGTTGGTGTTTGGTTGATGTTTTTGTTTTGTTGGTTTGGTGTTATGATAATTGGGCCATTATACTATCTCATAGTTCTATGATGAACATTTACATCTAAATGCTTTTTTTTCCTTGACTCTAACAATGCATTTTGTTTTTCCAACATTCAAGACCAAATTGCGAAATCACCAAATATTAATAAAAAGCATTATTACACGAGTATTTAATTAGCTCAGCAATATCTTTCGACCTTCCCTTGCAATCGGCTACAAAATTGAAAAAGCCGTCGTGAAATATTCGAGGCGAAGAGACTTACTTATTAAACCCTTAAATTTAAATTCTTTTCCTAACTGATCAAGTTCTAAAATGTTAAAGACATTTATTACCATCTCAGCCCTTGTACTAAATTATCAGTTTTTTTACCTACCGACTCGATGTTCGCTGTGTTAGACCTATGCTACAAAAGTTACAGAGCGTTGTTAGTAGATGTGGAAGTGTTTTTGAGCAAATTGGAAACAAGAGAGTTTTTTAAATATTGTTTTAAGTTTCACATTTTCTAAAATTCGGGACGGCGAACGCTTGCTCAATGTTACTATTTTTGTTACCCGGCTCAAGTATTTGTCAAAAAGTGAGATTTAGCAAACAATGGGTTTCGTTTTACTCAAATATGGACCGGTTGTTCAATGGCCGTTTAAAGCCAGTTCAATGTTTACTTTAATGCCCATTTTTAAGAGGTTCAACCGGAAATGTAGTAGAAAAAAGCAGTTTTTCTTTTTAAAAGAAGAAATATATATAAATAATATTTTCATTGTTTAAAGAGCTTTTTGAGAAAAAAAGTATAATTTAGACAAAATTATATTATCCCAAAAAACTGTGTTATTTCATGTGTTGAGTGACAGTCCAAACTGCTGGTTAAGGTGAATTTTAAACTTTTATTATAAAATGGAACAACTAATGACTCTGTGGAGATTATTACCGTGGTTCCAAAGATGTTAGAGTAAGCCCTTTAGTAAGCCCCTCAATTTTGTGTAACCTTTTCTGAACCTTATATGAATTAATTTATGTTTAGTTTTTTGTTTAATGACCGTCGGAGGATTTTTAGACCAGTGCCAATGGAAACTTACAGGGTGTTGGTCAAATGCATTTGATTGTAAAACTCCGAGCTTTCGCATTTTTTGTTGATTCTTCATTTTCAACAATCATACTTTTACTTTTTTTTAGTCGACCATACTATACCAATATGGTATGGGGGACTATTAAAATCGTGAAATTTTGACTTGTCTTAATTTTATAAAAAATGAGTTACTAAGGTTCCAAAACACCTTAATCGATGAAAAAGAAAAAGTTGTCTGTCTGTATACACGATAACTCAAGAACGCCTTAATCGATTTTAACAAAATTTGGTACAAAAATCCTCTATTGAAGGGGGAAAAAGGGGGATAAAATATTTAAAAAAATTGTAACAAAAGCAAGTAGCGATATACGGTTTTCAGATTTAAGTTTCCATGAATATGGACTACAAATTTTGTTATAAAGTTCAAATTTGTGGGAGCCTTACTTTCCGAGTTATTTGAAAAAACGTTAAAATATATTAAAAAAATCATAACTTTAGAAGTAAGGCAGCTATTGATTTTCAGATTTTGGTTTTCGTAAATATTACCCAAAAATTTTGTTATAAGGTTCAAATCTTTCAAAGCTACAGTTTTCGAGATATTTTCATTTCCTTTCAACATAAAATAATTGATTGTATGGTGGACTATCCGTGCTTTCTACCACCAATTTTTTTATTATTTATTTCCTGTTTAAATGGAGATTTGTGGTATCATCAAATAATTATATCGGAGATTAAAACATTGATTTTAGAAACAAGAAACTAAACTCAAAACCATCCTTTGCGTTGCGTAGTCGGGTAATAAGGTTATTGGTTTTAAATCAAGACATTTTTTTTTTATTTAGAGACCTTTTTATTTTTGATTTTATCAATATGACATAACGTCATCGTAATACCAAATTTAATGCTGTCAGACATTACAAGCTGATGGTTTGAGTATAGACTAATAAAAGTGAAAAAAGGGGATTGCAAACAGGAGTACATAACTTTCTTAAAAATGTACAGGGTGTCCCATTTTCGAAGATAGAGACATGCAGTTTTTTTGCGCTTTAAAAAATGGTACTAACAGATTTATTCTATATTTTGTAGTTTCTGAGCTACCGAGGAAAGTTGAAAAATAATCGGAATTACCAATTGATTATATCTGTTTTAATTTAGGAGATAATTGAGTTCTGTAAAAACATGTCTGTGGCAACCTTTTGAGAAAAACACAATGGTCTTTTCGAAATTTTAATCCGACGTTTCGTTTCGGAGATACCATCATCGGGATTTTTAAGTTTGTTTGATAATAAAATATAATTTTTTTATTTTAAAGTTTTGATAGCAAAAAAAATCATCTTCAGTGGATTGTTTTTTATGGTACGGCCCTGTTCCATTTTATTTTATTTTTTTAGATTGATTTTATCAGTATGACATAACGTCATCGTAATACCAAATTTAATGCTGTCAGACATTACAAGCTGATGGTTTGAGTATAGACTAATAAAAGTGAAAAAAGGGGATTGAAAACAGGAGTACATAACTTTCTTAAAAATGTACAGGGTGTTCCATTTTCGAAGATAGAGACATGCAGTTTTTTTGCGCTTTAAAGAATGGTACTAACAGATTTATTCTATATTTTGTAGTTTCTGAGCTACAGAGGAAAGTTGAAAAATAATCGGGATTACCAATTGATTATATCTCTTTTAATTTAAGAGATAATTGAGTTCTGTAAAAACATGTCTGTGGCAACCTTTTGAGAAAAACACATTGGTCTTTTCGAAATTTTAATCCGACGTTTCGTTTCGGAGATACCATCATCGGGATTTTTAAGTTTGTTTGATAATAAAATATAATTTTTTTATTTTAAAGTTTTGATAGCAAAAAAAATCATCTTCAGTGGATTGTTTTTTATGGTACGGCCCTGTTCCATTTTATTTTATTTTTTTAGATTGATTTTATCAGTATGACATAACGTCATCGTAATACCAAATTTAATGCTGTCAGACATTACAAGCTGATGGTTTGAGTATAGACTAATAAAAGTGAAAAAAGGGGATTGAAAACAGGAGTACATAACTTTCTTAAAAATGTACAGGGTGTCCCATTTTCAAAGATAGAGACATGCAGTTTTTTTGCGCTTTAAAAAATGGTACTAACAGATTTATTCTATATTTTGTAGTTTCTGAGCTACCGAGGAAAGTTGAAAAATAATCGGAATTACCAATTGATTATATCTGTTTTAATTTAGGAGATAATTGAGTTCTGTAAAAACATGTCTGTGGAAACCTTTTGAGAAAATCACAATGATCTTTTCGAAATTTTAATCCGACGTTTCGTTTCGGAGATACCATCATCGGGATTTTTAAGTTTGTTTGATAATAAAATATAATTTTTTTATTTTAAAGTTTTGATAGCAAAAAAAATCATCTTCAGTGGATTGTTTTTTATGGTACGGCCCTGTTCCATTTTATTTTATTTTTTTAGATTGATTTTATCAGTATGACATAACGTCATCGTAATACCAAATTTAATGCTGTCAGACATTACAAGCTGATGGTTTGAGTATAGACTAATAAAAGTGAAAAAAGGGGATTGAAAACAGGAGTACATAACTTTCTTAAAAATGTACAGGGTGTTCCATTTTCGAAGATAGAGACATGCAGTTTTTTTGCGCTTTAAAGAATGGTACTAACAGATTTATTCTATATTTTGTAGTTTCTGAGCTACAGAGGAAAGTTGAAAAATAATCGGGATTACCAATTGATTATATCTCTTTTAATTTAAGAGATAATTGAGTTCTGTAAAAACATGTCTGTGGCAACCTTTTGAGAAAAACACATTGGTCTTTTCGAAATTTTAATCCGAGTTTCGTTTCGGAGATACCATCATCAGGATTTTTAAGTTTGTTTGGTATGGCCCTGTCCCATTTTATTTTATTTTTTTAGACCAGAGTAGAGATGGAGAGGCCCTGTCCAACTTTAAGAGTAGATATTTTTTGTGATATGCACACTTTTTGGTGTCAAATAAACAACCAAATATGCTAAAATTTCTTTTGTAAGGTCACCGATTTAAATATTTGAATATTTCGAATTGATGGCCTCCGAACCGTCGCTTAGTTTTTACAAAATATGCTTTCCATTCGAAGTTCAACTAGTTTATTTGACTCTAAAAAGTATAAATATCACATGAACCGTTTTGAACGTCACTTCAACATTTCCTTGGCTAAGGTCACTTACCAACAAAAAAAAAGTTGAATCGCGTTCAAAAGCCCGTTCAAAAGTCAATCGTATTGAAAATGTACTCAGTTCCAAATGACGTAGGTAAATGTAACAACCAGGACGCCACAATTCAATCGTCAAAGTGTGTTCATTTTATTTTTTATTTCCTGGAAATATTCTTAAAATTTAAAATATTTTCAAGTCCGAGAACTAATTTATAGACGATCAAAACAAATCCCATATATACAAAAATAACAGGTGACGTTAATTAGGAAATGAGCAAGCAAAACGCAGTAAATTCAGAATATTTAAATTTATAGAGAAACTAAAAACCATTTTTTATCCCTTCATCAAAAACATGCAGATAACTAAAGCATGGCTTTATGGTTACCGATGAAAAAAACTTTTTTTTTGATCACGGGTGCAAAAAAAGATTTCTGTCCGTTTTTTACCCAAAATTAAAAAGTAATAGCGGAAAAGAGTAATATTGAAAAAATGTAATTATTCTTGCCTAAAAATTAAGCCATTTCCGCCAGTTTTTACAAAGTATTTACAAAAAAAATCATTTAAAAACATCGTCAAAATATCAAACTGTCAAAGATTAAAATGTCGCAACAATGAATGTCACCGCTATGGAAATGAAATGAAATAACAATGGTTTCCATAGCGATGTGCCTTTTTACTCGATGACGTTCATTTTTGCGACATTTTAATCTTTTACAGTATGATATTTTGACGATGTGTTTAAATAATTTTTTCGTAAATACTTGGTGAAAACTGGCGGAAATGGCTAAATTTTTAGCCAAGGATAATTATATTTTTTCAATGTTACTAGTTTCCGCTATTTCTCTTTAATTTTCGGTCAAAAACGGACAGAAATCTTTTTTTGCACCCGTGATCAACATCAAAAGTTTTTTTTGCATCGGTAACCAAAAAAGTCATGCTTTAGTTATCTGCAGACAGTTACTAAAATCATGTTTTTGATGAAGGTATAAAAAAACCATTAACTACCATTTAGTATCAATAAAACTTGAAATGTTAAAATAAATAAAAATTATTTTGTAAAAAAACATGTTTCTGGATGTTTGTTTTCATAACTTCTATTATTTTCCTCACGCCCTTAGAAATCACTTTTCCGCATTCGACGTCGTTCGGTCGAGTCTCGTGCAAAAAAATGGATTTTCCACACTTGTTAGATAAATAGCGCCTCTAAGATTTTTTAGCCACTTGCACAACTTTTTTTTTTTTCAAGTCCTTCCGTCATTTTTGACACTACCATTACACTTTTTTTACATTGTTTCTAAATCTAACCAAATATTTCTTAGCTTATAACAAAAAGCTAATTAGATATGTTTTAACTGTAAAAAACTCAAAAACTCTTGGTATTTCAAAAATGTTGAAAAATGGATTTAGTGCGTTTTGCCACGTTACTTCTCCATTTTCTTGAGAAAAAGTGTCACAATTAGTCACAGGAAAACGTTGTGTAAGTGCAAAACGTTAACACCAAGCAATAATAGTAATAAATTAAAAAACAATAATTATTCCATGCGATAAAAATCAGATTTACCGTTAACTTAATGATAATTTTATTAGCATGGGAAAAATGACATTGAAGTGCAATTAACATAAATAAAATAAATAATCAGCGCATTTCAAGCTAGAGCAGTGCCTTTTCATCATAGGATATGGCAGGATTTCTCCGGACATATCCAGTATTTTGGACAAAAATGAAAATTAAAAAAAAATTGAAATTGTGTACTCCAAAAAAACTTTTATTGGGTTGGGTTTATTTTTTTTATTGTGTAATAACTACACAACATTATTCAAATTTCATAATTTTGGGTGGGTCCTGTGGAAAGAGGAGATTTTTTGATTTTGAGAATCGGATGATAAAATTGACAGAGGTGATAAATATAATATCTTTTTAATTGTTCGACACAATTTTTCTCTTTTCAAAAAACTTATGAAAGTTAAATGTCATGAGCAATAAAAAAAGTGCAGTTTAGTTTAGGTAGAGTTATGTGTTGCTAATTTAAGGTGCAGTGTAAAAAAAATACTTAAAAATGTTTTGGCAGTAGTTTTTTGTTTATCACAGTGTTCTGAATAAGAAATTAAATTACCTCGTTTTAGCGGATTTTCAGCAGGTCACATTCTAATAATAAAAATAACAAAATGAAGGGCAATTTAGTGCCCTAATAAATTTACAGAAAATATTTGTGGCGTAGAGGGCAAAGGGTGAGGGAAAAAATTGGAAAAAAGTTTTTCCTCGACCAGAATTTGAACCCGGGACCTCTAATGCTCTGCCAACTGAGCTACCGAGGAACTGGGGTTTTAACTGGCTATTCGGAAATCCTTTCTTCCGATTCATTTGTTAGTAGTGAGGAGATCTCTGAAGCCTACTGCGGCTCTAAAAACCTAGACATGTTATAAAGACAAGGAGGTACACATTCACGATTATTAGTTGTACGAAATTTCTATTTACCTATCAACCAACGATACACGACATATAGCGTTTTATTGGAGGTGTCAAATGGCGAAACTCCAACTAATAATTTCAGCCTTACATATTTACAAAATGAAGGGCAATTTAGTGCCCTAATAAATTTACAGAAAATATTTGTGGCGTAGAGGGCAAAGGGTGAGGGAATAAATCGGAAAAAAGTTTTTCCTCGACCAGAATTTGAACCCGGGACCTCTAATGCTCTGCCAACTGAGCTACCGAGGAACTGGGGTTTTAACTGGCTATTCGGAAATCCTTTCTTCCGATTCATTTGTTAGTAGTGAGGAGATCTCTAAAGCCTACTGCGGCTCTAAATACCTAGACATGTTATAAAGACAAGGAGGTACACATTCACGATTATTAGTTGTACGAAATTTCTGTTTACCTATCAACCAACGATACACGACATATAGCGTTTTATTGGAGGTGTCAAATGGCGAAACTCCAACTAATAATTTCAGCCTTACATATTTACAAAATGAAGGGCAATTTAGTGCCCTAATAAATTTACAAAAAATATTTGTGGCGTAGAGGGCAAAGGGTGAGGGAATAAATCGGAAAAGTTTTTCCTCGACCAGAATTTGAACCCGGGACCTCTAATGCTCTGCCAACTGAGCTACCGAGGAACTGGGGTTTTAACTGGCTATTCGGAAATCCTTTCTTCCGATTCATTTGTTAGTAGTGAGGAGATCTCTGTAGCCTACTGCGGCTCTAAAAACCTAGACATGTTATAAAGACAAGGAGGTACACATTCACGATTATTAGTTGTACGAAATTTCTATTTACCTATCAACCAACGATACACGACATATAGCGTTTTATTGGAGGTGTCAAATGGCGAAACTCCAACTAATAATTTCAGCCTTACATATTTACAAAATGAAGGGCAATTTAGTGCCCTAATAAATTTACAAAAAATATTTGTGGCGTAGAGGGCAAAGGGTGAGGGAATAAATCGGAAAAAAGTTTTTCCTTGACCAGAATTTGAACCCGGGACCTCTAATGCTCTGCCAACTGAGCTACCGAGGAACTGGGGTTTTAACTGGCTATTCGGAAATCCTTTCTTCCGATTCATTTGTTAGTAGTGAGGAGATCTCTGTAGCCTACTGCGGCTCTAAAAACCTAGACATGTTATAAAGACAAGGAGGTACACATTCACGATTATTAGTTGTACGAAATTTCTATTTACCTATCAACCAACGATACACGACATATAGCGTTTTATTGGAGGTGTCAAATGGCGAAACTTCAACTAATAATTTCAGCCTTACATATTTACAAAATGAAGGGCAATTTAGTGCCCTAATAAATTTACAAAAAATATTTGTGGCGTAGAGGGCAAAGGGTGAGGGAATAAATCGGAAAAAAGTTTTTCCTTGACCAGAATTTGAACCCGGGACCTCTAATGCTCTGCCAACTGAGCTACCGAGGAACTGGGGTTTTAACTGGCTATTCGGAAATCCTTTCTTCCGATTCATTTGTTAGTAGTGAGGAGATCTCTGAAGCCTACTGCGGCTCTAAAAACCTAGACATGTTATAAAGACAAAGAGGTACACATTCACGATTATTAGTTGTACGAAATTTCTATTTACCTATCAACCAACGATACACGACATATAGCGTTTTATTGGAGGTGTCAAATGGCGAAACTTCAACTAATAATTTCAGCCTTACATATTTACAAAATGAAGGGCAATTTAGTGCCCTAATAAATTTACAAAAAATATTTGTGGCGTAGAGGGCAAAGGGTGAGGGAATAAATCGGAAAAAAGTTTTTCCTCGACCAGAATTTGAACCCGGGACCTCTAATGCTCTGCCAACTGAGCTACCGAGGAACTGGGGTTTTAACTGGCTATTCGGAAATCCTTTCTTCCGATTCATTTGTTAGTAGTGAGGAGATCTCTGAAGCCTACTGCGGCTCTAAAAACCTAGACATGTTATAAAGACAAAGAGGTACACATTCACGATTATTAGTTGTACGAAATTTCTATTTACCTATCAACCAACGATACACGACATATAGCGTTTTATTGGAGGTGTCAAATGGCGAAACTCCAACTAATAATTTCAGCCTTACATATTTACAAAATGAAGGGCAATTTAGTGCCCTAATAAATTTACAAAAAATATTTGTGGCGTAGAGGGCAAAGGTGAGGGAATAAATCGGAAAAAAGTTTTTCCTCGACCAGAATTTGAACCCGGGACCTCTAATGCTCTGCCAACTGAGCTACCGAGGAACTGGGGTTTTAACTGGCTATTCGGAAATCCTTTCTTCCGATTCATTTGTTAGTAGTGAGGAGATCTCTAAAGCCTACTGCGGCTCTAAATACCTAGACATGTTATAAAGACAAGGAGGTACACATTCACGATTATTAGTTGTACGAAATTTCTATTTACCTATCAACCAACGATACACGACATATAGCGTTTTATTGGAGGTGTCAAATGGCGAAACTTCAACTAATAATTTCAGCCTTACATATTTACAAAATGAAGGGCAATTTAGTGCCCTAATAAATTTACAAAAAATATTTGTGGCGTAGAGGTCAAAGGGTGAGGGAATAAATCGGAAAAAAGTTTTTCCTCGACCAGAATTTGAACCCGGGACCTCTAATGCTCTGCCAACTGAGCTACCGAGGAACTGGGGTTTTAACTGGCTATTCGGAAATCCTTTCTTCCGATTCATTTGTTAGTAGTGAGGAGATCTCTGAAGCCTACTGCGGCTCTAAAAACCTAGACATGTTATAAAGACAAGGAGGTACACATTCACGATTATTAGTTGTACGAAATTTCTATTTACCTATCAACCAACGATACACGACATATAGCGTTTTATTGGAGGTGTCAAATGGCGAAACTCCAACTAATAATTTCAGCCTTACATATTTACAAAATGAAGGGCAATTTAGTGCCCTAATAAATTTACAAAAAATATTTGTGGCGTAGAGGTCAAAGGGTGAGGGAATAAATCGGAAAAAAGTTTTTCCTCGACCAGAATTTGAACCCGGGACCTCTAATGCTCTGCCAACTGAGCTACCGAGGAACTGGGGTTTTAACTGGCTATTCGGAAATCCTTTCTTCCGATTCATTTGTTAGTAGTGAGGAGATCTCTAAAGCCTACTGCGGCTCTAAATACCTAGACATGTTATAAAGACAAGGAGGTACACATTCACGATTATTAGTTGTACGAAATTTCTATTTACCTATCAACCAACGATACACGACATATAGCGTTTTATTGGAGGTGTCAAATGGCGAAATTCCAACTAATAATTTCAGCCTTACATATTTACAAAATGAAGGGCAATTTAGTGCCCTAATAAATTTACAAAAAATATTTGTGGCGTAGAGGGCAAAGGGTGAGGGAATAAATCGGAAAAGTTTTTCCTCGACCAGAATTTGAACCCGGGACCTCTAATGCTCTGCCAACTGAGCTACCGAGGAACTGGGGTTTTAACTGGCTATTCGGAAATCCTTTCTTCCGATTCATTTGTTAGTAGTGAGGAGATCTCTGAAGCCTACTGCGGCTCTAAAAACCTAGACATGTTATAAAGACAAGGAGGTACACATTCACGATTATTAGTTGTACGAAATTTCTATTTACCTATCAACCAACGATACACGACATATAGCGTTTTATTGGAGGTGTCAAATGGCGAAACTCCAACTAATAATTTCAGCCTTACATATTTACAAAATGAAGGGCAATTTAGTGCCCTAATAAATTTACAAAAAATATTTGTGGCGTAGAGGGCAAAGGGTGAGGGAATAAATCGGAAAAAAGTTTTTCCTTGACCAGAATTTGAACCCGGGACCTCTAATGCTCTGCCAACTGAGCTACCGAGGAATTGGGGTTTTAACTGGCTATTCGGAAATCCTTTCTTCCGATTCATTTGTTAGTAGTGAGGAGATCTCTGAAGCCTACTGCGGCTCTAAAAACCTAGACATGTTATAAAGACAAAGAGGTACACATTCACGATTATTAGTTGTACGAAATTTCTATTTACCTATCAACCAACGATACACGACATATAGCGTTTTATTGGAGGTGTCAAATGGCGAAACTTCAACTAATAATTTCAGCCTTACATATTTACAAAATGAAGGGCAATTTAGTGCCCTAATAAATTTACAAAAAATATTTATGGCGTAGAGGGCAAAGGGTGAGGGAATAAATCGGAAAAAAGTATTTCCTCGACCAGAATTTGAACCCGGCACCTCTAATGCTCTGCCAACTGAGCTACCGAGGAACTGGGGTTTTAACTGGCTATTCGGAAATCCTTTCTTCCGATTCATTTGTTAGTAGTGAGGAGATCTCTGAAGCCTACTGCGGCTCTAAAAACCTAGACATGTTATAAAGACAAAGAGGTACACATTCACGATTATTAGTTGTACGAAATTTCTATTTACCTATCAACCAACGATACACGACATATAGCGTTTTATTGGAGGTGTCAAATGGCGAAACTCCAACTAATAATTTCAGCCTTACATATTTACAAAATGAAGGGCAATTTAGTGCCCTAATAAATTTACAAAAAATATTTGTGGCGTAGAGGTCAAAGGGTGAGGGAATAAATCGGAAAAAAGTTTTTCCTCGACCAGAATTTGAACCCGGGACCTCTAATGCTCTGCCAACTGAGCTACCGAGGAACTGGGGTTTTAACTGGCTATTCGGAAATCCTTTCTTCCGATTCATTTGTTAGTAGTGAGGAGATCTCTGAAGCCTACTGCGGCTCTAAAAACCTAGACATGTTATAAAGACAAGGAGGTACACATTCACGATTATTAGTTGTACGAAATTTCTATTTACCTATCAACCAACGATACACGACATATAGCGTTTTATTGGAGGTGTCAAATGGCGAAACTCCAACTAATAATTTCAGCCTTACATATTTACAAAATGAAGGGCAATTTAGTGCCCTAATAAATTTACAAAAAATATTTGTGGCGTAGAGGGCAAAGGTGAGGGAATAAATCGGAAAAAAGTTTTTCCTCGACCAGAATTTGAACCCGGGACCTCTAATGCTCTGCCAACTGAGCTACCGAGGAACTGGGGTTTTAACTGGCTATTCGGAAATCCTTTCTTCCGATTCATTTGTTAGTAGTGAGGAGATCTCTAAAGCCTACTGCGGCTCTAAATACCTAGACATGTTATAAAGACAAGGAGGTACACATTCACGATTATTAGTTGTACGAAATTTCTATTTACCTATCAACCAACGATACACGACATATAGCGTTTTATTGGAGGTGTCAAATGGCGAAACTCCAACTAATAATTTCAGCCTTACATATTTACAAAATGAAGGGCAATTTAGTGCCCTAATAAATTTACAAAAAATATTTTCCTCGACCAGAATTTGAACCCGGGACCTCTAATGCTCTGCCAACTGAGCTACCGAGGAACTGGGGTTTTAACTGGCTATTCGGAAATCCTTTCTTCCGATTCATTTGTTAGTAGTGAGGAGATCTCTGAAGCCTACTGCGGCTCTAAAAACCTAGACATGTTATAAAGACAAGGAGGTACACATTCACGATTATTAGTTGTACGAAATTTCTATTTACCTATCAACCAACGATACACGACATATAGCGTTTTATTGGAGGTGTCAAATGGCGAAACTCCAACTAATAATTTCAGCCTTACATATTTACAAAATGAAGGGCAATTTAGTGCCCTAATAAATTTACAAAAAATATTTGTGGCGTAGAGGTCAAAGGGTGAGGGAATAAATCGGAAAAAAGTTTTTCCTCGACCAGAATTTGAACCCGGGACCTCTAATGCTCTGCCAACTGAGCTACCGAGGAACTGGGGTTTTAACTGGCTATTCGGAAATCCTTTCTTCCGATTCATTTGTTAGTAGTGAGGAGATCTCTGAAGCCTACTGCGGCTCTAAAAACCTAGACATGTTATAAAGACAAGGAGGTACACATTCACGATTATTAGTTGTACGAAATTTCTATTTACCTATCAACCAACGATACACGACATATAGCGTTTTATTGGAGGTGTCAAATGGCGAAACTCCAACTAATAATTTCAGCCTTACATATTTACAAAATGAAGGGCAATTTAGTGCCCTAATAAATTTACAAAAAATATTTGTGGCGTAGAGGGCAAAGGTGAGGGAATAAATCGGAAAAAAGTTTTTCCTCGACCAGAATTTGAACCTGGGACCTCTAATGCTCTGCCAACTGAGCTACCGAGGAACTGGGGTTTTAACTGGCTATTCGGAAATCCTTTCTTCCGATTCATTTGTTAGTAGTGAGGAGATCTCTGAAGCCTACTGCGGCTCTAAATACCTAGACATGTTATAAAGACAAGGAGGTACACATTCACGATTATTAGTTGTACGAAATTTCTATTTACCTATCAACCAACGATACACGACATATAGCGTTTTATTGGAGGTGTCAAATGGCGAAATTCCAACTAATAATTTCAGCCTAACATATTTACAAAATGAAGGGGAATTTAGCGCCCTAATAAATTTACAGAAAATATTTGTGGCGTAGAGGGCAAAGGGTGAGGGAACAAATCGGAAAAAAGTTTTTCCTCGACCAGAATTTGAACCCGGGACCTCTAATGCTCTGCCAACTGAGCTACCGAGGAACTGGGGTTTTAACTGGCTATTCGGAAATCCTTTCTTCCGATTCATTTGTTAGTAGTGAGGAGATCTCTGAAGCCTACTGCGGCTCTAAAAACCTAGACATGTTATAAAGACAAGGAGGTATACATTCACGATTATTAGTTGTACGAAATTTCTATTTACCTATCAACCAACGATACACGACATATAGCGTTTTATTGGAAGTGTCAAATGGCGAAACTCCAACTAATAATTTCAGCCTAACATATTTACAAAATGAAGGGGAATTTAGCGCCCTAATAAAATTACAGAAAAGATTTGTGGCGTAGAGGGCAAAGGGTGAGGGAAAAAATTGGAAAAAAGTTTTTCCTCGACCAGAATTTGAACCCGGGACCTCTAATGCTCTGCCAACTGAGCTACCGAGGAACTGGGGTTTTAACTGGCTATTCGGAAATCCTTTCTTCCGATTCATTTGTTAGTAGTGAGGAGATCTCTGAAGCCTACCGCGGCTCTAAAAACCGAGACATGTTATAAAGACCAAGAGGTACACATTCACGATTATTAGTTGTACGAAATTTCTATTTACCTATCAACCAACGATACACGACATATAGCGTTTTATTGGAGGTGTCAAATGGCGAAAGTCCAACTAATAATTTCAGCCTAACATATTTACAAAATGAAGGGGAATTTAGCGCCCTAATAAAATTACAGAAAAGATTTGTGGCGTAGAGGGCAAAGGGTGAGGGAATAAATCGGAAAAAAGTTTTTCCTCGACCAGGATTTGAACCCGGGACTCAGTTGGTAGAGCATTAGACTGGTATTCTAGAGGTCCCGGGTTCAAATCCTGGTCGAGGAAAAACTTTTTTCCGATTTATTCCCTCACCCTTTGCCCCCTACGCCACAAACCTTTTCTGTAAATAATAATAACCTTTTCATCCGGTAGTTCTCACCGCTTGATTTTATCTGAAGTGTGTGGAATCTGAATCCTGTAATTTGATATACTTCTTAACACGTTTTTTTTACTTTTTTACAAAATGATTGTGCACTGTGTATTGTGTGAGAATGTTTACAATAACATTGTTTGCAGCATTTAGCATGGTAATTTTTACAAAAGCAAATTTGCTGATTAGTTACTGTTATTATCATTCCATTGTCAAGGATATAGATAGGGGTATTTTTATTATTTGTTTTTTCTGGTGATTAATTTTTGGGCAATTCCACGCCAGGGGCGTAGATATGATTTTTACTAGGCATTGCATACAAGCAAAGCATATTTGATCATCTATGGCGTTAGCTAAGTTATTCTAAAAACTAATTCTAATCATTCAGTCTTCGTCAAAACAACAGGTAGATTACGATCTAGGCGTACATTTTCATATTCAAAATAGGCATTCAATTAGCTATTATGAATGTTTCTTCCTTTCTGGTAATCCGTGGTTTATGGTAGTTAGCAATTTAATGTGGTTATAAAAATACAAAACCTTCTAAAATTAACGACCGTCTGCCGCCATTATAATCCCGTCCTATTCTACTACTTACACAGAAAAAAATTTATTGACTTGGCAGCTCTGCAAACGGCATTTTTGATTTAGTAAACCAGGAGAACCCTAACCTAATTAGATAAGCTGGTACTCTAACATTATTGAAAAAATAGGCTCATTTCACGTGGTTATTTTATTGTTCGGTTGGATATTCTGGAAACTATACAATGGAAACTTTTCAAACATTCTATTCTAACATAAGTCCATATAAACTATCTTTATGAAATACTTTAATATTTAACACCCTGTATATTTTTGCATTTTTCGATTCTAAAAAATATTTTAGGTACATTTTATATATAATGTCCTATACGTATGTTCAACTGTTTTTAAGATATGGACAGGTGGAAATTGACATTTTTTAACTTTGACAGCCCGTAACATCGAAACGGTTAAGGATAGAGCAAACGGTTTTTAAATTCCTATCTTGGTTTTTCACAAACTGTCGTTTTATATCTAAACCCAGGGTTAAAATATCCCAAGGTTAGTTTAACCCTGGGCTAAAAATAGTACAAAACGATAGCTTGTGAAAAACCAAGACAGGAATGTAAAAACCGTTTTGCTTTATCCTTAACCGTTTCGATGTTACGGGCTGTCAAAGTTAAAAAATGTCAATTTCCACCTGTCAATATCTTAAAAACAGTGGAACATACGTACAGGACATTATATATAAAATGTACCTAAAATATTTTGTAGAATCGAAAAATGCAAAAATATACAGGGCGTTTAATTTAAAATAAGAAAGTTGTAGCCCAGTTTTCCTGCAAATGGCAACACTGCAAATATGAGAATATTTCATAGAGATAGTTTCCATTGTATAGTTTCCAAAATATTCTAATAGGTTTCTCACCTTGGGACACCCGATATAAAGATTCTTTTTTTTCTTTCAAATCTGGAGGTTCAGTAAACCAGAACAAGTAGATAAGGTGTTACTCTAACATTATTGAGAAAATAGGTTCATTTCACGTGGTTATTTTATTGTTCAGTTTGATATTCGTAGTATGAGAGTGATTTGTTAAATGCATATACAGGGTGGAGATTTTGAATGGAAAATTGGCCGTAGCGGGTTAAAAAAATTGTTTTTTCAAAAAATCCAAAAACACGTCAACTAAGATTTTTAGCAGCTAAAATTTTCGGCAAAATTTTTTTGTGAACGAACCCTCAGAAAGGAGTCCATTCACATACAACTCTTTTTTTCAAATGAGAAGACCCCGCTTGTAACACTTTGTTGGAAAGCTTATCGAAAAACGCTCGTGTAATTTCTTTTGACATTGGTCAATATATTTGTCAAAATCCTCAAGAAATCGTTGTGTTAAGCTTCAAATGCAACATTGCCTCTAGCGAGTTGGAAATTCGTTTTTTAGGAAAATCCAAAATCACGTCAATCAAAATTTTCGGCATAAAACTTTTGTGAACGGACCCTCAGAAATGGGTCTATTCAAATAGAACTTTTTTTGTCAAATGAGAAGACCCTGCTTGTGGCACCTTGTTGGAAAGTTTATCAAAAAAGAAAAACGTTCGTGTTAAAAATTTTCGGCTTAAAATTTTTGTGAACCTACCCTCAGAAAGGGGTCTATTCATAAACAACTTTTCTTTTCAAAGGAGAAAACAAATTTCCAACCCGCTAGGGGCAATATTACATTTGAAGACCGAAACAATCATTTTTGAGGATTTTGACACATGGATTCACAAATGTCAAAATAAATTACACGAGCGTTTTTCTTGTTCCATAATCTTTCCAACAAGGTGCCACAAGTGGGGTCTTCTCATTTGAAAAAAAAAGTTGTATGTGAATAGACCCCTTTCTGAGGATCCGTTTACAAAATTTTTTTGCCGAAACTTTTAGCTGCTAAGAATCTTAGATGGCGTGTTTTTGGATTTTTTGAGAAAACAATTTTTTAACCCGCTACGCCCAATATTTCATTTAAAGTCTCCACCCTGTATAAAGATTCTCTTTTTTCTTTCAAATCTGGAGGTTCAGTAAACCAAAATAGAGACCTTTTGCACCTCTTATTTTGGTCAAAGATGTCTGCTACATTTCATACATCTTTGTTTTGGCCCAATTTCACTTTATCCCTTATTTGAAGCGTGCGCACTTGATAAGAAATAACGACTTCCCTTACTAACCGATAAAGTTGGACGTTACCTGCGGGTGAATACTGTATTGACAAACATTAGACAATAGAGACATAAAGCTATTTGTAACTTATCGCGGTATACGTATCCGCATCTAGCGAGAACCAAGCACATTGATTGGTCAGAAACTTGTAGCACGTTCGAAAAGAGCAGATATATGCTGATTTAAGGTGTTTCTGAACGCAATAGGTGCTGAGATACGATACGTGTGCCGTAACGATACGTGATACCTAACGCATCTCAACACCTATCGCGTTCAAGAACACCTTAGATTAGCATATATCTGCTCTTTTCGAACGTGGTACAAGTTTCTGACCAATTAATGTGCTTGGTTCTCGCTAGATGCGGATACGTATACCGCGATGAGTTACAAATAGCTTTGTGTCTCTATTTAAAGTAAATATTTCAACGCATCGGTATCGATATACGATTCGCGTTCGAAATAAAGCCAAAATAACTACATTTTTGACTTGCTCATGCCATGTTTCGAACGATGTCCGCCTTTTTGACGAATGCGATTACACAAAAGCTGACTGCAATCGATGCGTACGGAGTGATGAACGTATCGTTACGTCCATCCCAACGCACGCATCGATTGCTGTTAGCAGTTCTGTCAAAAAAGCGAGCATTGTTCGAAACGTCGCATAAACAAGTCAAAAATGTAGTGTAATTGGGCTTTATTTCGAACGCGATACGTATACCGATACCGATGCGTTGAAATATTTACTTTAAGTGTCTATTGACTTGTACTGGCAACATGACAAGTGATTCCCATCTGTTCTTCATAACCTTCATTTGCTCTGTTGTATTTTCGAGTTTTTAAGGATTCTTAATAATTAAAATTCACCGTAAAAAACACAAGAAAAGATATTTTAAATGAAAAATATTTTTGGACAAATTATTTTTGTAAATCTTGATAATAATAAATAGATACCGTATGAAGTCGTCTGTAAAAAAATCAAAGCTGGCGTGCAAAAACTAAAAAAGCTGCTGTTGGGACGCATCTATGTTAAGATATTACTGCTGGCATTTAAAAAGAGAAGATACTTTTCAACACCAAAGAAAAACTTAAATATTGTTCATATTTTTGTATAATATAAACTTTTTACCATTTATTATATTATCTTTTATATTTTAGTGTGGGCAAATATGTTAATAAAAAGTTTAATTCGAATTAAATAGATAATTAAATAAAGCTATGTGTATGTTGGACGTTTAAATTTTTTTACCTACCTTACCTGAAAATAGTACGTAAAGGAAAAAGAATATTTATGTGTTCTTATTTAGTGATGTGTATGAATGAATAAATAGGAAGAATTGAAGTGAGTATTTTTTTTAAATTTGTTACGCAGTGTTACTTTCGGGCAGCACGTTGATGTAAAAAAAGGAATAGAAGCCGGAGAGACAACAATATATAATATACAATAAAGGAGTTAATTTCTAAATTGACCATAAAACCTTTTTCTGTAAAATGACATAATACCCATAAGTAGCATAAATCACTTACCAAACTTTTCTAAGCCTTGAAAAAACTACAGAGTACAGAGGTGGGACTTACCTAAAAACAAAAAAAAACCATTAATAAATAGGA
Source organism: Oxystoma pomonae (assembly GCA_963921995.1). NCBI lineage: Eukaryota > Metazoa > Arthropoda > Insecta > Coleoptera > Brentidae > Oxystoma > Oxystoma pomonae. Next base: position 24,558,131 of record OY998165.1, read on the forward strand.
ACAACACAAATTGAATAAGAATGTGCTAAATTACATTATAGGTGTGCCTGTGTTTATCTCATACACCTATTAGCTTAAATATACGCCTTAACCAATCCAAAACAAAAAAAAATAACAAAATAAGACATTGGCTTAGCTCCGGCCTTTTGCGCATGCGCGAAAATTTATTGATCCGAGCATTTTCGGTCAGTTTCGGACGGCCGCGCGGTCTACGTCACACGTCTTAAATCGAGGTGACGCCATTTTTGTTGTTTATTTGTTTTGCTTTCGCGTTTTCATTTGTGCTGCGCATATTTTTCACTGTTAAAGATTAGATTAAAGTGTAGTGATTACCGCTTAATAAGATTATTCATAAAAGAATTTAATTTGTCAATCGTTTATGGGCACGCAGTTTGGATTTCGTGGTGGGTTCGGGACAAGAGAGGCCGTGTTTAACATTCAAGTCTTAGTTCAGCGGTCTAGGGATGTGTCGGTACCAGTATATGCCTGTTTCATAGATTATGAAAAAGCATTTGATCGAGTCCAACACGAAAAGCTCATAGAATCGCTAAAAAAAGTTGGTCTAGATGACCGAGACCTAATCTATACCGGAATCAGACTGCTCAAATAGAGGTTGATGGCCAACTGTCCGAAGAGGTTCAAATAAGAAGAGGTGTGCGCCAAGGTTGCATAACTGCGAATTGGGTCTAACCATAAACGGCATAAAAATCAACAACCTACGATATGTCGACGACACTGTCATAATAGCAGACACGCTGAAAGGCCTGTAAGAGTTGTTGAATCAAATTGCTATTCGGGCTTAACTTAAATGTTGGAAAAACAAAATGGATGGTCATATCCACGGAAAATAATATTATAATTATTATTATAATGGGCAGCAAGTCGAACGCGTAGATTCATACAAATACTTGGGTTGCTTCCTCAATGAACACTGAGACAACATGCAACAAGTTCGTGCAAGAATTGAACAATCCAGATGATTTTTATCAAAATGAGATCAGTGTTGTGCGTAGCATCTCATATTATGAATGAGGCCATATGCAAAAGGTTACAGGCATTCGAGATGTGGTATTATCGTAGAATACTAAGGATATCTTGGACGGACAGATTAACTAATATGTTTTGCTTAGAATAAATGAAGATCTTGGAAGTTTTATTTACCATCAAAAAACGAAAACTAGAATATTTTGGCCATATTTTAAGAAATGACAAATATAAACTTTTCGAATGGACTATGGCACTTGAAGAAGAAAAAACATTAGGAAAAAGTAAGTTAAAGGCTGCGGCTGCAAGACATGCCCAAATCCCCCCCTTGGCAACGCCACTGCCTTTAAACTTTGATTATATAACTGGTTATATAATCAAAGCTTTAAAGAGAAGCCCCTTTGAGACGCCACTGAAATACTAAGACGGGAGGAGTGGTTGCATAACGGTGAAATCGTCCACACATTTAAATCTTGCTCCACACTGTCCCCGACATACAGGCGTTTATTACTGAACAACACATTTTATTGCTAAAAAAATCTTTAAAAAAATTATTTGGTAGAAAGTAAAACGCTCCAGTTTTAAAGCATTTTTCGGCCTTCACACCACGCGACCTTTTTCGATTAAAACAAACAAACCCAAGTCCAAGGGTTCACAAGAAAGAGAAGTAGATACAGGTGTTCCCTTTAGTAAATAAAAAAAAGCCACAGGCAGGTCCTTTTATCTGTGGTTGTTAATTTAAATTGTAAATAGGTCTTATCGCGATAGTTAAACAGGTTCGGTCGTAAAGAGGGGTTTTGATAAAGCCACAACGGCACTTACTTGATCAGTGTTGAGGTTCAACCAGCAATTACACTGATTTTACACCTAAAACAAAGCTAACACCCTATCCCATTTTTTTTCCAAAAGGTGAGTATGATACATATTTTATGGATCCTAATAGCAGTTTCCGATCCTAATGAATTCCCACTCAACAAACTTCAACAACCAAACCAAGTTTTGCCAGGTCAGTCAGTCAATTTCAAACTAATTTTTTTTTTAATATTCAAAACGGGGGGTGCAGCCGGACGTCAAGCTACACCCCCCCTCATTTAAAGCGTAGAGAAAAATGAAAAGCAACTATCCCAAAGAAATAATTTCGAACTCTTAATATCACCAAAAAGAATTTCGAAAAAGCCACTAGTAACTCTGTTTTTTTTTTTAAATATGGTGGGGGTGCAGGTTGACGTCAAGCCACCCCCCCTCCCCCGAAAGATATTCGAGTTTTGATATGCTTATAATTCTGAACTAATTTTGAACCAGTGGCGGATCTAGAAATTTCACCAGGGGGGGGGGCGCACAAGCAATAAAACTTATGTAGGCCGGCTCGAGCGACTACGAACATAGGGCAAAAAAGTCCTTTTTTATGGTGATAATTTTTTTTGGGGGGTTTGGTTAGATTGATCTCATTTCTTTTAAAAAATGGAACACCAAAAACTTTTTTTTAATTTTTATTAAAACAAACCGACGGCAAGCGAAACATTATTGGCTGTCGAAGGTACCAAATATGTTTGTAATTCTTCTATGGAAATAATAAAATTATATTCTATTCTATCACTTTTTTGGTTTTGTTTCTAAACTAAAAAAAGAAAACAAATTATATCCTTCGAAGTAATTTAAACTTAAAAATGTAGGTGGATATTTTTAGGGGACGGTTCTGGCGGGGTAGGTAGCTATTTTTTTTAGGATCCTGGGAGGAGGTTTAATAATATAAGCGGAGGCTCAGAAAAGTCGTAACGTAGCACTGCCAAACGCTGCGTATATCAGCCTACAACCCGGCGCCGACGGCGCGGCGCCGGGACGGCTCCAAAGTATTATTTCAACTACCAACAATTTTCTTTAGTAAAAGCCTCCCTTTATTGTATAGGTATATACAACTTGAACTTTTTTTATTAATTAAATAAGATAGAAAAGTATATTACTAGTATATGATATATAGGGTGATCCATAAAAAACCGCAATTTTTTTTAGGGTATAAAATCGTTAGCAGTTGTCCGATTTCAAAAATTCAGGCTATAAGATCCTGTCACCAGGATTGACATTTCGCTAAATTCAAGATAGCTAACGCTAATTAAAAAGTTAGTTAAAAAGCCACACACTTCACATGTATCAAGGTATCACTTGTTAAAATTGGTCATGGAATACGAAAGATGTAAGTAAAATTAACAGGGTAGGTTTTTGGCCTCTGGAAAATTATTTTTGTGTTTAAGCATACGGTTCTACTATACTTTGGAAAAATTAACGGAGATATGTTTGTGAATCAGTAGATATCTGCCGCGCCAATAGTCAAGAGAGTAGTTTTTTGAAATTAACTCTGTGTTTCGGACGTCCATTGTCTATATTTTATTTATACACGACGTTTCGACCAGTACAATCTTTGATCGTCTTCAGGTGCTATACGTACTTATATACTGTGCGAAATCACTCAACCTTGAAGTTTAAGAAGTTGGCCAAGGAGGGGCTTCCAAATATTTGGGATTTCAACACTTGGTTTACTGAAAATACCCTGATTCTGCCCAATAAAGGCAGCTTCAAGGAATTTTCGTTTCTTCCAGTGTGACTCCTTGTGCAAAACCTTTACTTCTGCCCACTTCATTCGGTGTTGTTTTGACTATGCATGTTCGGCGATTCCTGATTTCGTTGTTTCACTTTTTTGAGTATTCGTCTGATGTTCCTTAACCCTAACAGACAGTGGTCTTTTAGTTTCGCCTATGTATGATTCACCACACTCACAAGGAACTTGGTAAATGCATTCCTTATTTTGTTTGTTCTCCGGTTTTGTTTTTGTTTTACTAAGAGGAGTTGGAGCAAAATTGTCAAATTCCTTTTCTTGATGTACTTGTCACACGAGTAGAAAACGACATCAGAACAACAGTCTATCATAAACCCACTCACACAGGACAATATTTAAATCAAGGTTCAAATCATTCTGCTACAACCAAACGAGCCATAATCAAAACTTTGTATAACAGAGCCGTTCAAATTTGTAACAATTCTCATGACTTGGAAATCGAAATAAGAAACATTAAGAAGGATCTGCAGCAAAATGGTTACAGCCTTAAACTTATAACAGATACTATTTCTAAATTTCAACAAACAGGACAGAGATTACAAGACCAAAACCAAGTTAAAGGAGTATCAGAGAAAATTCGAAGAGTAGCGAAAAACTTTAATATTAAAACAGCTTTTAAATCTAGTAATACAATTCGAAGCCTTCTTAGTAAAACAAAACCGGAGAACAAACAAAATAAGGAATGCATTTACCAAGTTCCTTGTCAGTGTGGTGAATCATACATAGGCGAAACTAAAAAACCACTATCTGTTAGGCTTAAGGAACATCAGACGAATACTCAAAAAGGTGAAACAACGAAATCAGGAATCGCCGAACATGCATGGTCAAAACAACACCGATTGAAGTGGGCAGAAGTAAAGGTTTTGCACAAGGAGTCACAAGGGAAGAAACGAAAATTCCTTGAAGCCGCCTTTATTGGGCAGAATCAGGGTATTTTCAGTAAACCAAGTGTTGAAATCCCAAATATTTGGAAGCCCCTCCTTGGGCGGAGCCAACTTCTTAAACTTCAAGGTTGAGTGATTTCTCACAATATTAGGAATTGATTGTAGTTTGCACCTGAAGTCCCAAACACAGAGTTAATACACATCATTGTCTCAAACTTTCAAACAGTAGTTTTTTGGTTTTGCTAAAACGTGGATTTGAATCTATTGTCAAAGTCATGTCAGAAAAATCCAACAATAAGTGGCTAAAAACTCACTCTGTTAATTTTATTCCATCTTTCGTATTTCATGACCAATTTTAAAAAGTGATACCTTTTTAAACACGACGGATGTAGCTTTTTAACTATTTTTTTCTATACTGAGACTTCCATCCATTACATGATCAATGCCCAGAGTTAGCGAAGTTTTTTTTTGTAAAGTTAGTCAGTTAAGACAGTGGCCCACATAAAAAAATGGCAGGTTGGGGGCCAAAAATTGACATTTTTTTAAAAAGCGTCCGCCCATACCTTAAAGCTTTAGCTTTCCAATAAAAGAAAAATTTTTGAAATCGGACAAGTGGGCAAGAATGTATACCATAAAAGAAAATGTGCGATTTTTTATGGGCCATCCTTTATAATAAAATAATAATAAAAATAAAAAGCAAATCTTGAAAAGCGGAATAATCCAAATTTTGTTTTAAAACTGTTGACCCTTCTTGTTGTCGCATGACACTTGACCTATTCGGCGATACCCTTTTTACATTTCAGTCAATAATTAAATGAAATAAAACAACAAACCCTAAAATCCCTACTCTCTTTTGTTCCTGTATCAGATCGAGCCATATTTCTTCAGGTAAACTCTAAGGAAGCCCTTCAACGTCAATGGTATTCAAGTATAGTAGAGGCTACGAACAAGTTCAAGCAGCCCTTAGTTTTACAAAAAGTCAGAGATATCATTGTTATGGGGCACTTTAGCGCAAAACTTGGAAACGTCTCAAGAGAAGACATTGTTGGAAGGTACAGTCTTGGTAAATATATCAAATGAACGTGGAGATCGCCTTTTCCGATTCTGAAAGGAAATGGATTTTGTCGTGGCAAATACTTTCTTTAAACTTCCAACTAAACGCGGCAGTAATTATTATTTTCTCCTCTTGTTTCTGTCTTCATAAAAGATGGTAGAGATGAATTTTATTATATGATTTTTGACAACCCGCGAAAACTAAACTGATATATCTCCTTTAAAAATCGGACCAACCGTTCCTGAGTTACCTATGTCGAAAAGTATTTTATTAAAAATAGCTATTATTTTAAAACTTAAAAAATTAATTCTTAGTTTTTCTGATTTCAGTTAAGTTCAATGATTTCCGATAAAAATATATATTTTGAACTTTTCTTCAGACAAATTTTGCCCGAAAATTCTCGCGAAAATTTCCGCGAGCTTTACCTATGTCGGAAAGTATTTTATTAAAAATAGCTATTATTTTAAAACTTAAAAAATTAATTCTTAGTTTTTCTGATTTCAGTTAAGTTCAATGATTTCCGATAAAAATATATATTTTGAACTTTTCTTCAGACAAATTTTGCCCGAAAATTCTCGCGAAAATTTCCGCGAGCTTTACCTATGTCGGAAAGTATTTTATTAAAAATAGCTATTATTTTAAAACTTAAAAAATTAATTCTTAGTTTTTCTGATTTCAGTTAAGTTCAATGATTTCCGATAAAAATATATATTTTGAACTTTTCTTCAGACAAATTTTGCCCGAAAATTCTCGCGAAAATTTCCGCGAGCTTTACCTATGTCGGAAAGTATTTTATTAAAAATAGCTATTATTTTAAAACTTAAAAAATTAATTCTTAGTTTTTCTGATTTCAGTTAAGTTCAATGATTTCCGATAAAAATATATATTTTGAACTTTTCTTCAGACAAATTTTGCCCGAAAATTCTCGCGAAAATTTCCGCGAGCTTTACCTATGTCGGAAAGTATTTTATTAAAAATAGCTATTATTTTAAAACTTAAAAAATTAATTCTTAGTTTTTCTGATTTCAGTTAAGTTCAATGATTTCCGATAAAAATATATATTTTGAACTTTTCTTCAGACAAATTTTGCCCGAAAATTCTCGCGAAAATTTCCGCGAGCTTTACCTATGTCGGAAAGTATTTTATTAAAAATAGCTATTATTTTAAAACTTAAAAAATTAATTCTTAGTTTTTCTGATTTCAGTTAAGTTCAATGATTTCCGATAAAAATATATATTTTGAACTTTTCTTCAGACAAATTTTGCCCGAAAATTCTCGCGAAAATTTGCGCGAGCTTTACCTATGTCGGAAAGTATTTTATTAAAAATAGCTATTATTTTAAAACTTAAAAAATTAATTCTTAGTTTTTCTGATTTCAGTTAAGTTCAATGATTTCCGATAAAAATATATGTTTTGAACTTTTCTTCAAACAAATTTTGCCCGAAAATTCTCGCGAAAATTTCCGCGAGCTTTACCTATGTCGGAAAGTATTTTATTAAAAATAGCTATTATTTTAAAACTTAAAAAATTAATTCTTAGTTTTTCTGATTTCAGTTAAGTTCAATGATTTCCGATAAAAATATATATTTTGAACTTTTCTTCAGACAAATTTTGCCCGAAAATTCTCGCGAAAATTTCCGCGAGCTTTACCTATGTCGGAAAGTATTTTATTAAAAATAGCTATTATTTTAAAACTTAAAAAATTAATTCTTAGTTTTTCTGATTTCAGTTAAGTTCAATGATTTCCGATAAAAATATATATTTTGAACTTTTCTTCAGACAAATTTTGCCCGAAAATTCTCGCGAAAATTTCCGCGAGCTTTACCTATGTCGGAAAGTATTTTATTAAAAATAGCTATTATTTTAAAACTTAAAAAATTAATTCTTAGTTTTTCTGATTTCAGTTAAGTTCAATGATTTCCGATAAAAATATATATTTTGAACTTTTCTTCAGACAAATTTTGCCCGAAAATTCTCGCGAAAATTTCCGCGAGCTTTACCTATGTCGGAAAGTATTTTATTAAAAATAGCTATTATTTTAAAACTTAAAAAATTAATTCTTAGTTTTTCTGATTTCAGTTAAGTTCAATGATTTCCGATAAAAATATATATTTTGAACTTTTCTTCAGACAAATTTTGCCCGAAAATTCTCGCGAAAATTTCCGCGAGCTTTACCTATGTCGGAAAGTATTTTATTAAAAATAGCTATTATTTTAAAACTTAAAAAATTAATTCTTAGTTTTTCTGATTTCAGTTAAGTTCAATGATTTCCGATAAAAATATATATTTTGAACTTTTCTTCAGACAAATTTTGCCCGAAAATTCTCGCGAAAATTTCCGCGAGCTTTACCTATGTCGGAAAGTATTTTATTAAAAATAGCTATTATTTTAAAACTTAAAAAATTAATTCTTAGTTTTTCTGATTTCAGTTAAGTTCAATGATTTCCGATAAAAATATATATTTTGAACTTTTCTTCAGACAAATTTTGCCCGAAAATTCTCGCGAAAATTTCCGCGAGCTTTACCTATGTCGGAAAGTATTTTATTAAAAATAGCTATTATTTTAAAACTTAAAAAATTAATTCTTAGTTTTTCTGATTTCAGTTAAGTTCAATGATTTCCGATAAAAATATATATTTTGAACTTTTCTTCAGACAAATTTTGCCCGAAAATTCTCGCGAAAATTTCCGCGAGCTTTACCTATGTCGGAAAGTATTTTATTAAAAATAGCTATTATTTTAAAACTTAAAAAATTAATTCTTAGTTTTTCTGATTTCAGTTAAGTTCAATGATTTCCGATAAAAATATATGTTTTGAACTTTTCTTCAAACAAATTTTGCCCGAAAATTCTCGCGAAAATTTCCGCGAGCTTTACCTATGTCGGAAAGTATTTTATTAAAAATAGCTATTATTTTAAAACTTAAAAAATTAATTCTTAGTTTTTCTGATTTCAGTTAAGTTCAATGATTTCCGATAAAAATATATATTTTGAACTTTTCTTCAGACAAATTTTGCCCGAAAATTCTCGCGAAAATTTCCGCGAGCTTTACCTATGTCGGAAAGTATTTTATTAAAAATAGCTATTATTTTAAAACTTAAAAAATTAATTCTTAGTTTTTCTGATTTCAGTTAAGTTCAATGATTTCCGATAAAAATATATATTTTGAACTTTTCTTCAGACAAATTTTGCCCGAAAATTCTCGCGAAAATTTCCGCGAGCTTTTCGGTGACATTTTGTCACCTACGCTCGCGTAAATGTTTGTCATCATTTCGAACATCAAAGGAAAGCTCTTCTGTGTAAATGCCCCTTTATTAAATCTATCATAATCATTCATCACTCATATATAATTTGAATTCAGTCAGAGATTAAAAACTAAACCCCTTTAAATGCAAATACGTGCCTATTGAAATAGGGATGGTATTAGTATTTAGTGGGAATGAAATGAAAGGGATGGTCATTCATAAATGGTGAAGGCTTATTGTGAAAAGTATATTGGAGTCTTGAGTTATAATAATATAAGCCATCGTGAGAAGGGGTTTCATTGATTATTACTTTTTAGTCAACAAATTTCTTTAAAAAATAATATACTGAACAAAAAGCTTTGAAAACCGACTTTTTGCATGTAAAACGAAAAATATATACATAGTGTTTTAACGAGTTTTAATCTTCTACTGAAGATGCTAAAGCCGAGCACACACAAACGCTGCACTGCATGCACTGCGGTGGCATAGAGTTATCAACCAATCGTCGCTCCAGAGTTTTCAACATGGCGTTCTGAGATCGGGCGCTAATTGGTTGAACCTCTATACCACCGCAGTGCAGCGTTTGTGTGTGTTCGGCTTAACTTAGTAGCAGAGAATGAAAAATATAAAGTTTTGGTAAAATTGTAAACCGTTTTTGAATTACTTTCTTATGAACCTTATTTTATTTAGTTTTTGAAACATTTGTTGCTTTTGCTGTGCATCAATATTATAAATATTTTTTTTAGTGTTTAAAACGGTTTTTATTGGTACGATTTCCATGAAATTTAAAACAAGCAATTTATTCAAATTTCGAAGCTACATTATAATATACATACACTGTCCTCAGGGAACCAAGCGCACCTTGTTGTATATAACCACCTCCCCGAAGTGCTGGGGAGGTGATTCTAGCCGATTAAGATAAGGATCAACAGGGAACTGTTCAAGAACCCAGTAGATCTTCTACACAAGAGGCCCGACAGGGAACTGTACAAGTACCCATTGGACCCTCTACAAACGCATCAGGGGCGCCGATGGACGCCGCTGATTGGTCAATGAGCTCAGCATGGACGGTCCAACCGAAACAAAATTGACTGAAGAGCAACTGCTCGAAGTCCTTGCTCCACCCAGGTAGAAAGCATGCGAGACAACAACAAGCACCTAGAGATGCGTTGTTTGTCGTGTGTGGTATACTTTGGAATTTATAAGCTCTATATTACTGGGATTTTTACATATGTATTGACAGTGGCGCAGCCAGGAATTGGCTTAGGGGGGGGGGGGCAAATTTTTTTGAGAAAATAATACGTAATATACAATTTTTGTATTTGATGGGGTTTTAGGAATTTAAATTGTGTATATACCCCTAATTTTTGCGAAAATGGCAGTCAAAATGCCAAATCGCAAGAAAAATGTTTTGATAAAATTACATTAAAAAGACCATTTTGATGGTGATCCAAATTAAAAACAAATAAAAAACATCAAACATTTTTATAGCGGTCAAATGGTCAAATAGCGGGAAAAATTTTGCAATTTATGATTTCTTAAAGATCTTTTTAAATTAAAGTTCAGGCTCTTGTATTTTATTCTCTACATATTTTATTTCTTCTGGTATTTGATTGTGCCAATTGTATATAACCAGGCTTTTCGGGGGGGGGGGAGTTCTTGCCAACCCTCCCCCCCCTCGGTGCGCCACTGGTATTGAAAGACTTTGTTTGCATATATAACTGTCTTAGGCTTAGAAAATGAAAATCTTGGAATAAAAAAATTGAAATCGGAGAATATTTTTTGTCAGTGTTGATATTCGCCTCCCATTAAACCTTTTAAGTATGCGTTAAGTACCCAATTGAATTTAAAAATAAAAAAAAATCGGTATTTAACCATTGCCGTTCTTTGTGTGCCACATGAAATCCGAATGTGGCAATTTCAACCAATATAAATCTATAAGAAAGAATGTAGCCGGGCCTTAGATTAACTTTTGGCGACACAGATACCTTAGGTACCAGGTAATGAAAACGTTTTGGCCAAAACCAACAAAATTAATATTTTCAAAAGCCAGGTTTTAAAATTTAATACTTTTCTGGCAAAATTGACATTTAAAAAAATCCATGATGGTGGACAGTTTTAAAAAGTAGGTTCTTTTGACCCCTTGCAAATTTTTTGTGTGCGCCACTGGGGCAAAAGTTAATATAAAGCCTCGTCATTCCCGAATCTACTGATGTATCATTAATAAAAAAATCGGGTAAGAGTTAAAGCAACCAATTTTTAATTCATCCAAAAGCCTAGACGAGCGAAAATTATTTTTTTTTTGGCCTGACTGAATTTAGTTACCAAAGGCACCCATTTCAACAAATTGTAACTTTTTTACTTCTAACCCGATCTTTATAAGCGACACATTGTTAGACTCGGGAATGATGAGGCTCTACACGCAAAATTTAAGTTTTCTCCCAGTGGCTCACACAAAAAATTTGGAGGGGGGTCAAAGCAATCTTCTTTTTAAAACTATCGAACATCTTGGATTTTTACGAAATGACAATTTTGCCAAAAAAGTAATACATTTTAAAACCTTTTCAAAAACCTCGCGCTATTAAAAACGGACACATACCATCGAAAAGTCAAGCAAAAATGATTGCTTTTTTTTATTTGACTGAATTAGGCTTACCAAACGCACTTACTTGAAAAATGTATAAATTTCTTGTTTTTTACCCGATTTTAACAAGCGATATATCAGTAAACTGAGGAAAAACATGACTTTCGAAGCATATTATTACTTTTGCACCAGTGGTGCATACACAAAATTTGCAGGGGTGTCAAAAATACCTATTTTTTAAAATTGTCCGCCATATTGGATTTTTATGAAATATCAATTATGAAATAAGATTCCAAAATTATGATATCCTGGCTTTTCAAAATGACCAAAACTTTTAAAATCGGACAGGTAGTTTTTAAGTAATAGACAATCCAAATTTTTTTGGCCCCCATTATTTTTATATCTACTTATATGACCAAATGTTTAAAATATTTAAAATTTTTGATCTTGTCAGTTATGTTATACCATTTTAAATATTTATTTTTTTTGCATTTTATAATTTATACCAAAAGATGATAATAGACACTTATAGTAAATATTTCAACGCATCGGTATCGGTACACCGATACCAATGCTGCGTTGAACGGTATACCGATACCGATGCGTTGAAAAATTTACTTTAAGTGTCTAATGTCTAATAAAGCTTGTTATATTCTCTTCTATCAAAAAAAAAAACGCTGAAAAGGCAAAGAAGCATAAATATATGAGAAACAAAAGATTCCTTAAAAATATTTTGACACTTTCATTAGTTATTACGTTTTCAACTATAAGCGTGTCATTGAAAAGTTTAAAGTTGGCAATCATCAAAATAAGTACAGTTCTGGCATTGATCATCTACTGCGCGACCTAAGGGATCTAAGCCGGGTGCATTTCTCGCATGTTTTGCCGTCTGAGAGACCCTTCAATGTCTCGATATAAGTATTCGCCATTTTGTTTTTTTTGGTTCAAAAATGTTTATCCTTTTGGTCTCCAGAGAAAAAAAAAGGCTGCGAGTAGGTACCTTCACTGACAAGAATAAAATGTCGCGTAACTAATATGTGAAACTTGCAAGAATTACCTTAAATTTTGGAAGTTTTCCTGTAGGTAGAAAAATCAATATTGGTTATGTGTAGGCTTCTTGACTTATTCTGCACAAATTCAGAAATTGCAAATCGAGTTTTAAAATAAGAATTTCTAAGCAATTTTACTGATTTTAGACGTAAAAAAATGTCAATTGTGGTTTGTACAATCTTTCATTTATAGTTTTTTAATAAAGCTCGAGTATGCCATAAAATTTTTTTGTTTGTGCACCCTATAACAAAAAATGGCCGATGCATAAGACAGTGTTCTTCGCATTTTTATTATTGAAAGCTTTTATTTAACTTCACATTTGGTTGTTAGTTTGTCATCGATCAACGCTGGCCAACTATAGCCTTTATTGAGATTTCAGATCTCACTTTTAGCAGGTCTATTATTTATTTATTATTTGAAACAGATCGATCTTTCTGCTCCGCAAAATCGCGAGAGTAGAGAATATGGAGCAAAACAATGTCATAACCCTATTTTTTGGCAACATTTTTATCTTATTTTTTTGCTGTTTATAAAGTTTTTGCGGACCAAAACAGAATAAAAATTGATCGAAAAAGAAAGTTTATTGCAATTGAAAAATTTTTGCTCAATTCTTCTACTCCTACGAGGAAGAAGTAGTTTTTCTCCAACTTGTACTCGATAGGGGTAGCTCCCAAATGCGGGCCAAAATATGTGTCTGTGGTAGTACCCAATTATAGTGAGGAGAAAGTAAGCAACTTATAATAACTGTAGTAGTAGTAGGCTGTAGTTTTGGTACTTTAAAGCTTCAGACTATATGAAACTTTTGCAGTGGCGGTCCCAGCTATTTGAAAGGGGGGGGGGAGGTTTGGATACGAAAAAAAACTAGAATAAAAGCATAGCTTTTCTGAGGAACATATTAATATCTCAGGGGGGGGATTATCCAGATTTTAAGTTGTTTGTTTAATACATTTTTTATTTTAAATGTGTCAAAAATTTTTGAGAAAACTACATTAAAAATGGAATTTTTTGAGTCAAATTAAACTAAAATCTAGAATATCAATGGTATCATAGCGCCGCAGGCGAAATTTTTAAAAAATTGCACTAAAAATGCCGCTTTTAACACAAAATTAAATTAATAACGTAAATATCAAAGGTGTTATAGCGCCGCAACGTATGTCCTACTTTTGAAAAATATCGCCACACTTCTTCATTGCCTCGAAAATGTTATCAGGTATGTTTTGATTTAAGCTTTTGCGTACTTCTGAACAATATTGTTTCCAAATACTGACTTCTCCCAATAAAAGTTCAAGAACTTGTGTTTTGGACTAATCAAACAGTTTATAGTATTTGCAATTTGGAAACGACTTTAGTTAATTTTGCCTTGATTTTGGCTACACGTTGTATAAAACTTGGTATGAATATGTTCAGGTCAAAAATACTTTTTTATGTCCGAAATGATTTTGTTTAAAAATTGTTTATAAAAAACGAAACTCTACAATACTGCTCTGTATTTCCAATCTCATGGTTTTCGCGGTAAGTACTTCATGCGTTTGTTTATTCTTGGTGTGACGAATTGAAGGTCAAACTGTACCAAAATACTGTGGAGGGATTCTGGAATGTCTTCAAAGGAGGGTTGGCTGCCCAGCCCACATAAAAAAAGCAGTAGGGCTTTTTTAAAAGTGGATTTTTTCATTATTAATAAAATAAATAAACCTAAAAAAGGTATATTATTACCAGTCGTTTGAATCTGATCGTAAGATTCGATAAACTTTGACCAGTTGCATAGCGTTTTCTAATCCCAAACAATTTCCTATTTTATTATTCCAAATAAGACCGTAATTTGAAAAATGTCTTTCAATGCAAATTCTAAAAAAAACGATTCTGGTTTAATATTTGCAAACTCTACATTTATTATTGGATTCTAAAACCTCAGTCCATTCTGAAGCACCCTTTCTACCGCTACTCTTAGGCATTTTCCTGTTAAAAAATTCGAGTTAATAACCTCGACCTCGAAAAAAACGAAAACTTGAATCGTATAGTATAGTGTAGTAAATACACAAACTCCAAAAATAATTTTCTTTAGGTTTGTTTACATTAAGAAAAGATGATACGAACATCGCATCCGCATAAAGCGCTGGTGAAACTAAACCAAAACTGCTTTGATTTATTAACAAACAAACACCTATTTGTATGTCGTATTTTATACTTGATAAACGATCGCGAGAAAAGTCCTAATTTTAAAAAAGAACTACAATCTGTATATAATTTAAAAAGAGAACCATAAAAAACCCAATAAAACCCATTTATAAAACCCAAAAAAGCCGAGTGGGGTGGGTTTTTATATAAAAAACCCGGGTTTTTTCCAACCCTGCTTTAAAGGAACATTCTGCAATTTCTCGTTTTTTCTCCAAAGACTTCAGGGTTACCACCAGCATCTTTGTTGTCTACTTTTTTCTGGGGCAAAGGGGGGGCGCGATCGCCCCTCCCCCCGCCCTCCCCCTAGGACCGCCACTAACTTTTGTCAAAATTGACATTTCGTTTCAGTTTTCTGGACTCTGTATAAAATAACAAAATTAAATAAGTTAAGAAAAATCAGCAAATATAAATTTTCTCTATTTTGCACATGTTTAAAAACAGCACCTCTTTCGTTAAGCAAAGCTATTTTGGATCTTGTCCGATTTTCACCAATGATACCTCTTTGTACACTGAATCAGGTACAGTGTGTTTGTTTATAACTGGAACACTCAGTATCTTTTTTATTAATGAAAATAAGGGCTAGGTTTGAATTCAAAAATTTCATGGCAAATTGCAACGAACTCAAGCGCTATAACAACTTTTTTTTGTTCTCTTGGTATACAGGGTGTGGCAATAAAGCTAGTTTTTTAAATAGAATATCCAGTATATTTTTGCATTTTTGAATTTTTCAAAAAATTAGCTTTACAAAAATACCAAACACTATTGAAATATCTTTTGTAGATTCTGAGATATTTGCGTTTAAAATTTTAATAAAATACATTAGAAACGACCATCTGATCAAGCTACATTGCCTTCAATTGTTTTTTTTTTCAAGGCCACTAGATTTTTAAGTTTATATTGTTAAAATAAAGAAATACATTCATGGCCCACTTGATAGCTTGATCAGTTGGTCATTTCCAATATATTTTCATTTTGACAATTATTAAAACTTAAACGCAAATATCTCAGGAACTACAAAAGATATTGAAATAGTGTTTGATATTTTTGTAAAGCTAATTTTTTTAAAAATTCAAAAATGCAAAAATATACAGGGTGTAAAAATTGTCTTTATTGCCACACACTGTATACCAAGGGCAAAAAAAAAAAGTTGTTATAGAGCTTAAGTTCGTTGCAATTTGGCAACAAATTTTTGAATTTAGACCTACCGTTTGTTTTCAGTAATAAAAAAGATACTGAGTGTTCCAGTTATAAACAAACACCCTGTACATTGGCTTACAAAAAAGTTTGGCATAAAGGAGTGAAAAATATCTACGTTTCAAAAGCATGCGCCATTACGGATTTTCATAAAATGTAAAATCTGACAGATAGCGTATACAGTGCGGACGTAAAAAGTCCCCCCCCCTGCTAACTCTTAAACGGATTGAGGTATCGACTTCAAATAAAAACCATGTTTAATGATAACACTTTTGCTACTTTTTGACGTATTTTTATAAGCGTCATATTGACGTAAGTCTGTAAGGTCCCTAACTACTTTAAAATTTTAAATAGAGAGGGGGTCGAGTGATACCTTGTTTAAAAGGTATTTTAATTCCCTATTTAAAATTTTAATTTTTAAAAAAATCAGTTTACGACTTACAGAGTTATAAGTTTTTTCGACTATAGTTTACGCACCTCAACTTACTTTTGAACGAATTGAGATATCGACTTTAAATAAAAAACATGCGTAATGATAACAATTGTACTACTTTTTAACGTATTTTTTATAAGCGTCATATTGACGTAAGTCTGTAAGGTCACTAACTACTTTAAAATTTTAAATAGAAAGGGGGTTCGAGTGATACCTTGTCTAAAAGGTATTTTAATTCCCTATTCAAAATTTAATTTTTTTAGAAATCGGTTTACTACTTACAGAGTTATGAGTTTTTTTTAACTATAGTTTACGTATTACGTATAGTATTACTCAACAATAATAAAAGATTTAAGTTGCTAGTGACCTTATGGCCTTACCTTAAAAAATTTATTTAAAGTCAACTGAATTGGTTCAAAAGTAAGAGAAGAGATGCGCAAACTATAGTTAGAAATGCTCATAGCTCTGTAAGTAATACACCGATTTCTAAAAATATTAAAATTTTACATAGGGAATTAAAATACCTTTGAAACAAGGTAACACTCGACCCCCCTTTCTATTTAAAATTTTATAGTAGTTAGTGACCTTATAGTCTTAAGTCATTATAAGAATAATCTAAAATACATCAAAAAGTGGTAAAATTCTTATCATTAAGCATGTTTTCTATTTAAAGTCGATATCTCAATTCGTACAAAAGTAAGGAGAGGTGCGTAAACTATAGTCGAAAAAACTCATAACTCTGTAAGTCGTAAAACGATTTTTAAAAAAAATAAAATTTTAAATAGGGAATTAAAATACCTTCGAAACAAGGTATTACTCGACCCCCCTTTCTATTTAAAATTTTAAAGTAGTTAGTGACCTTATAGACTTACGTCAATATGACGCTTATAAAAAATACGTCAAAAAGTTGCAAAAGTGTTGTCATTAAACATGGTTTTTATTTGAAGTCGATACCTCAATCCGTTGAAGAGTTAGCAGGGGGGGGGGACTTTTTACGTCCTCACTGTATAGGCCAGAGCCTTAAGCCTTGTGCCCACCAACGCGTGCTCACCCTGCTTCAAAAAACGCACCATGTGACTGGACATATATTTCCAATGGTTTTAAATGCAGAGTCACGTGATGCCATGCGTGGGCATGCAGGACACGCGTTGGTGGGCATCGGGTATTAGCTTTCCGCAGAGCTCAAAATCTAAAGAATCGGACGAGATTTAACAAATTCCTAGTAGAACAAAAACTAGAGGTTTTTAGACCTATGTTTTACAAAGGGTTAAAACACCAATTACTTCGTTGGCGTTGAGCTTTATTACTTTTTGTCCGATTTTTAGAAGTGATACCTCTCTGTGCACGACAAAAACGTGTCTTTATGGCAAATGTCTAAAATCGAATACAATGGCGCACATCAAATTTTGGCCGGGGGGGGGGGGTGTTAAAAATAGGGAAATTTAAAAATCATGCGCCCTTTTCGCACAAGCTAAAATCACAAAAATCAAACTTACGTTAACATAACTACAGCCGAAAAAAAATGTACGGTTTCTTTGGCCCACCTTATATTATTAAATTTAGTAAACTTAAAGATCATAAAAATACTTGGGTATTAAACCTAATCAGCCGTTTTTTTACAATAATTATTTCGGATCACGTCATATAATAAAAAACAACAGCTTAACGACCTATTTCAAAGAATGCCATAATTTTTAAAGTTATTTCTGCGTCGTTCGGCCGTAAAATTCGATATATAAAGCATTAAAAAATATTGGCAGATAAGAAAATTGCATTTTTTATGTCCCAATGATTGCGCAGTATAAGAAATTTAGACCATACATTTGCTTTCAGTACCTATTCCTGAAAAATAGCATAACCATAATGATTTTCAATGGCGCCAGCCCTCCAAACAACCTTTAAACAATCTTCTGAATTATACGAATATCTCTAAAACTTCAATATTAATATATTCCTCGCCCACAAAAAAATAGTTTTTGTTAAAAATAATGTGTGTTGAAGTGCGTCGAGATTTTTTTAAAAGTTTAACCCCTCTTCCTACCCTCCTTCCAAAACCAAATCGGTTCAGCAACTTTTGAGTTTTGATGCCATTTCGACCCTACCTCTCAGCGGGGTATTTTATTGACCGGGGTACACGGAAAAAAAAAAATTGGAACGATAATAGCCTATAAAGAAAATGACGGCTGCATGTACAGGGTGTTTACTACTGGAACTTCAGAAGTGCTGCGCTAATGCCCTTTTAATTATTAGCCTTAGAATTAGGGGAATTTCGTCAATACCAATTGATTCAGTCTCTTAAATGTCAGGTACAGGGTGTTGTTTATAACTGGAACAGTCAGTATCTTTTTTATTAATGAAAATAAAGGGTAGGTCTAAATTCAAAAATTTATTGGCAAATTACAACGAACTTAAGCGCTATAACAACTTTTTTGTTGCCCCTGGTATACAGTGTGTGGCAATAAAGACAATTTTTTTAAATAGAACACCCTGTATATTTTTGCATTTCTGAATTTTTTTAAAAATTAGCTTTACAAAAATATCAAACACTATTTTAATATCTTTTGTAGTTCCTGCGAGATTTGCGTTTAAGTTTTAATAATTGTCAAAATGAAAATATATTATAAGTGGGACATGAATGTATTTCTTTATTTTAACAATATAAACTTAAAAATCTAGAGGCTTTGAAGAAAAAACGATTGAAGGCAATGTAGCGTGATCAGATGGTCTAATGTATTTTATTAAAATTTCAAACGGAAATATCTCAGAAACTTCAAAAGATATTTCCATAGAGTTTGGTATTTTTGTAAAGCTAATTTTTTGAAAAATTCAAAAATGCAAAAATATACTGGGTACTCTATTTAAAAAAATTAGCTTTATTGCCACACCCTGTATACCAAGGGCAACAAAAAAAAGTTGTTATAGCGCTTAAATTCGTTGCAATTTGCCAAGAAATTTTTGAATTCAAACCTACCCTAAAATTACATCTGACTAATTAATATTTATTATCAGTTATTGGTTCACAGACGAAAAAAAATTAATTTGCGTATTTTGCGTTGTGATTGTTTATCAAATATCTGGGGTCTTGGGGGGGGGGGGAATAACCACCATTTAAATTGTTTAAATTTTAAATATTAGTAACTATTATTGTTTTCGTACCACACCAATCCACTTAAATACCCACTAAAATGTACCCTCCCTTAAAAAAAAAAATTTTCGACCGCCACTGCCTATAGTAATAGGAAAATCAATCGTGTAAGTGCGTAAAACCGCGATTTTGTAAACCATAAGAAACGCCAGTATTATAAACTGTTGTAGTAAGATTTCTGGCAAAATACCAATTTATTTCTGGATTTACCTAATGCCGCGTCGCGCCGCCTTCCTTTATTATTCAGACGCTCGGTTTAGGTGAACGCATTTTATTTACATGCAAAAAACAGATTAAAAGTTAGAAAACAAAGTAATAGTTTTACACAGTGTGTCCCAAATAAAATAAATAAATAATTATAAAATAAATATATATAATAATATATAATATACTGGAGAACAAAAAAAATGCAACACCAAGTATAAGGAAAATTATTTGTGTGTATGCCGTACCTCAAAATAAATATTTGATAATTTTTTTGTCTGCTAATCTTCCCTTTTTTCACATGTTTTTTCTATTCATTTTCAAAAACAACCAGCACATAAAAGACCTTTTCTAAAAATTTTAAAACATTTTTCTCGTAGTTTTTGGTCTTTTTGGATTGCTTACAGTTTACTTAAACAATAAAAATGCCAAGAGTTCGCGGTCGCCAACAATTTCATCATTTAAACGACTTCGAGAAAGGATGCATCGTGGGCATGAGAGGATGGTTTTGGTTTACGGGAAATTGCAAGAAGGGTTAAGGCCAATTCATCATCAGTGTTAAGCCTTCTTGCTCTCAGAAATCGACGGGACTGTATACGCCAAGTAAATGGTGTTCTAGTTGCAGCTACAGGACGAGTTTTTTTAAAGATAACAGTTAATCAAACATTGCTTGATATGGGGCTGAGGGCTTACCGTCCGCTTTTGGTGCTACCTTTGACCCCACAACATAAGGCTCGCCGCTTGGAGTGGTGCAGAACTTGGCAAAACTGGAAATGACGAATGGAATACCATAAGCTTCAGCGACGAATCCAGGTTTTGTTTAGGCGGCCATGATGGACGCATGAGGGTTAGGCGATTTCGAGGTGAGAGACGAAATGTAGACTTTGCTGCTAAACGTATAGGGTGCTACATTTTTAGGAAGCAGATCACCTCTAGTTCTCATCAACGGCAATCTGACTCCTCGGCGATATATCGATGAAGTGCTGCAGTCAGTTTTACATCCCTACCTACAAACTATCTCAAATGCGATCTTTCATAATGCCAGACCGCATATTGCTGGTGAAACAATGGACTTCTTAAGGCGCATTTACACAGACAAACTTTCCTTTGATGTGGAAATGCCGACAAACATTCACACGAGCCTCTTGAGCAAAAGCAAAATGCTCAAAGAAATGTTCGAGCAAAATATCGTACAAAAAAACACACCTAAATTTTGGAGAGAATGTTGAGCAAAATTTGTTTGAAGAATTGGGGGTATAAAAATTTCTTTACAAATTCAAAATATATATTGTTATCGGAATTCATTGAACTTAACTGAAAATAGAAAAACAAAGTTTTGAAATAAGGTATTTTTAATCAAGTGCTTTCCGACGGAAAAACGATTTGATGCCGAAATTCACATTTTACCTAATAAGCAACTTCGATTGATCTGATTTTTATAAGGGATATGCCAGTTTACTTGTAACTTTTTTGGGGTTGCAAAAAAAACGAGAATAAAAAAAATAATAATTGGCACTTATTTATTGTTGTTCCCTGTAAAATATAATGATAAAAATTTACGTTTAAAAGAATATCCCTTTATTTTACTTCCTAGTTTAGTCTTTTACAATAATAATTAAGTCAAATTAAAAAACCTATATACATTTTATTAAATCTCAAATATATGACCAAAAACACGTTCGGTTTAAATAATACCCGTTTATTACCCACTTTTACAACCCTACGAACCCGACCCTTGTCTAAAAAATATAATTTAGCAGTATTTAAGTAGACTGTGTCGCCGATCTATCATCCCGCATTTTGGATTTCGCAGGTAGTGGGTCGGCCACACTTTTGAATCGCAATGTTGCCCTTTGCATATTGTTGGTTCAGTGTCAATAATCGACCTTGATTACTACATTAAATTGACAATAGATATCTATATCTTCAGCATTTTCATGAACCTTTTGCTTTTTTAAGCAACCCTTGGGACCTTAAACTAACTAGGTAAACCTGGTGTGAGGAATTAAAAAACAACAATACCCCACCCCACTCTTCATAGTCGTGAGGCGCGGATAAGTGCAATTTTTTTGGAAAAGAAAAATTTTCCTGGGTTTTTTTTTGACTTTAGGAAAAAAACCCTTGGAAATAAAAAAAACTCGCAAAAAAATCCCAAAAAAAACCCCGGGCAAAAAAATCCGGGAAAAACCCTAAGAAAAAAATATTATAAGTAACCCTAATCCGTGTGACAAAACTGATAGTAGAGCCAATAATAATGTTTCGCTTGCCGTCAGCTTTTTTTCACAAAAATTCACAAAAATTTTAAATAAAGTTGGTGTTCCATTTTTTTAAAGAATTGAGATCATTTATTCTCATCTTTAAAAATATGTTTCCAAAATATATAGTAATAATTTGATCAAAAATTTACCCGAACAAAATGTTCAAAGAAAAGCTCACAAAAATGTTCACGCAAAAAATTTTAGATCTTTTGCACGAGCTTTTATTTGAGCATGTTCGTCTGTGTAATTGCGCCTTAACACGAACTTGGCATAGAGACTTTGGAATGGCCAGCGAGATCGCCTGACTTGTCGCCTATCGAACACATGATGATAGGGCGCAATCTTAGTCGATTACCACGTCCCTCTGGAAATTTAGATGAACTCTGGCATGCTGTAAGGAGGATTTGGATGAGTGTTTCTCAATATGATATAGACCATCTCATTTTGTCAATGCCCAATAGAACAAACGAGTGCATAAATAGCCATGGAGGAGCCACTCATTATTAATTTTTTGATTATTATCATGGAGGAAGAGCATCCTAATGTATTAATATATAAATAACTTACTTTAAAAATATTTGTCCTTTCTGGTGTTGCATTTTTTTGTTTTCCAGTATAAAAATAGTTTTTTCAAAAAAACTTACATAGGATCACTACAAAAAAAAGCGGTTACGAAAAATGTATACCTTTTTACACAGGGTGTCCCAAAAATAAAATGACACACTTATTTTTTTTTCTAACGGGTTTTAAATAAAATGGCAATGGCACACGGGAAATAATTCATATTCAAAAAGTACTATTATCCGAGACGTTTTCTCACATTGAATCAGTTTTGAAAAAAAAATCAATAATTACGTTATTTATCTTTGAAATATCGTGTTATTAATGCTCAAAAACCATTTACAATCCAGTAAATTATGTATTTCTTCCCAACAATTTAGTAAAATCTGCATAAAGTTGATAATTATTTATAGAATTAGTTTAAATATGAATTTTGCCCGCTAGTTACTAATGACATCACTTTTCCAACAATTTGAATGGTTTCGAACTTTTTGCCGCTACTCTCTTCGACAAAGAGAGAAATTAAATCAGTGGCAAGACTTTAAACTGTAGACTAAGCATTAGTTTTGTCAAATACTGTGGCTAACTTCTCCTCAACTCTTAGCGTCTTTATTTTGGTTTTTCCACCTTTTCCACAAAGATTTTTTATATACTTCCTATTCCTTCTATACTTTTGGTTTTGGGAGATGGAGCCGATGAAACATTAGTTTATTCGAGTCACAAGCGCCTTTTCAAACTATGACGTAGTACGTGACGTCATTGTTCTGAAACTTTTTTGAAATAGTTGCATATGAGAAAATTATGCGAAAATTAAACACCATGATTATCTGGTAAACTCTAGGTTATCTTTGTTAATACAGACGAATGTCTGATGTCAGTATCGAGTTGTTTTTCAAATTGGAAATTCATTATCTTTTTTCAAAAGTTTGTTTACAGTCGTTAGAACAGATTATCTGTTAATCGTTTTCCATCCCATAATCCGTCGTCTGCTTTCCGCCTTGACTAACCTTTTCGTTGACCGGTAATTGGTTTCTGCTGTAATTTGTTTACAGACAGACACTTGTTAGTTGTTAGAGTTTAGAACTTCCAATGTCTTTATTTTAACTTTTTTACAACGTTTCGAATGCTTATAGGTCGTTCTACCAGAACTGTACTTAAATGAATTTTTTTTACTAAATATATTTTTTGAGTTTTTTTTGTATAATAGGTATGTTTGTTTTACACACTCGTCACAATTGTCAGCAGCCAATTTTTTGCCATATTTCAGCATTCAGCACCAAAGCATTAGCAAAGATGCCAGGGGAGTGACAATATTACCAAAATAAAGAACAATTTTATTAAAAAATGTTTATGTTAATTATGGAACAACACATAAAAATTAAATTTTTCAAAAATATCAATAATGCCAGGGGAGACACATTTGTCTGTTTTTGCCAGGGGAGAGATGCCAGGGAAGGGACATTAACCCATAAAAAAATTCATAATATGCTAAGCTTGCAGAATGGATACTACAACCTTTGAGGTTATGTTTTGAACAAAAATTCTCAAAACATATAAAGTTTTCTTACCAAAAATATACACGATTTAAACAAAAATGCATACGAGGGTATTGGCATGTAATTAATGCTTTTCAATTAACATAAATAAATATATTTTTATAAAAAACAATTATAACTATAAATATTTACCTATGCTTTGCATTTACAATTTACAAATAAAGCCACCAGTACAATAAAACTAAACCTAAGCTGCCTCCTGTAATCAGGAGGTAAGTTTAAAAGTTAGCCAGGGGAATTGACACCTTTAACATTACATAACATCATAAAAATGGAGTTTGTCTTAGTTTTTAACTTTTTCCTTTCATTTGTGTGACTTGTGACAAAAATTGGAATATTATGAAAAAAATTTTGGCTCAAAATTTCCTCCATCAAAATAAAAATTGACTTGATTACAGCCAGGGGAATGGACTTTTGACTATATTTAATTTTTTATTTATTATTAAACATAATTTAAAACTGTAATAGTAACTTAAATTTTGTCTCTTTGTTATAGATGCATTAGTAAAAAAATATTAGGTTCTTGAATAACAAATAGGTGTAAAGTTATACCATAATTACAAAAAATGTACAGTTCTGGTAGAACAACCCTTATGTATATAAAATGAGCTTCAGGCTACTGCGAACATAGGGGGTATCAAGTCCAATTTACTCTCCGTGCCGTACGACCGAGGTGGATTGGAAGCAGGCTGCAGTGTTATCTTTTGGAAATTTATTTTGTTTTTATTATTTTGTTTTATTTCTGCCTTGCTCGAGAAACAGATTGATAAGTTCTTAAGTGAAATAATACATTTTTGTCTACGAAGTTGCCGAATAAGTACAGATAGTCAAATGGTACTATCAAGGCAGACCGTTGAGACTTATTCAAGAAGTTTTTTTGGAGAATTTTGTAAATCGCCCAGAACCTAGTTATCAACGATTCATAGGTTTGTGCAGAATTTTGAAAAGTTCGATTGTGTAGCGCCAAGAAACCATAAAAAACCCACTGTTTTGAATGACGAGCAGGAAGTACGAGGTGTGATGATTTGCGCTGCAGTGGAGGAAAATCGAAAGTTAACTAGCCACCAAACTGCCGAAGCAGTTGATACGTCTTCAGCCACTGTCTTACGTGTTGGAATTTTGCGAAACAATGATGGAAAGGGCTAATTGTGCTGAAAACTTTCTGAGATGTATTCTTTTCACAGATGAAAGCACTTTTCCATTATTGAATCGTCATAACCCAACACACGTTCGATATTGGTCGAGAGAAAATTTGCATTTGTATTTTTTTTAAAATGTTTGGGGGGGGGGGTATTATAGGGGAACACGTAATTGGGCCATTTTTTATTTACGGCAATTTGAATGGTCCCAGATACTTGGATCTACTACTACTAACATGCTTGGAAACTTTAGAAGGGGTTTTTATAATAGGTTCGGATATTGTCTAGCCGAGCAAGGAGGACTTTTCGAACATTTGCTCTAATTTTTTTTTGACTGGGAGAATCTTTTTGGTTTTTAGAATGTATTATTTTATTTTAAGAACTTGTTTTTATTTTGTTTCTCCTTATTATTTTCATTGTAACACGTTGTTAGTGATAAATCTGAGCATAAAACGTTCTAATTTATCAGTGACAAAAAACAAGAAAATTACGTTATAAAAATTTGCGTATTTATTGACCAAATTCCGGTTTCATTGACTACACTCCATATAGCACCGTGGTTAGAGGCGTACTAAATACAAAAGGCGAACGGCGGCGAACGACGATCGGAAGCCTGACTGTTGGTTGCTCCACTGATAGGTGTGCGGTGTCTCTGCATGTACGTACACTGGCAAATTGGACTTCTTCCGGCCTATGTTCGCAGTAGCATGAAGCGGTCTGTATATACAGTACAGTATTATACATTAGCATTCGAAACGTTGTGAAAAATTAAAAATAAAGACAAAGCAAGTTCGAAACTCTAGTTTACTCACTTGTTAGTTGAACAAATTATTAGGGGGGCTTTGCAAAATCGGTAGATATTTATACTGGAGAACAAAAAAAATGCAACACCAGAAAGGACAAATATTTTTAAAGTAATTTATTTATACAAAGTGGATTCTTTAAACGGAAAGGTGCTTCTAGCGGGTCAGACTTTAATCGTGCCATCTTGGATTTTGTCCACGTCATTTAGTCACGAGGTATGGCAAAAATATATATATATATTTTTAAATAGGACACCCTGTATATTTTGCAATTTTTGAAATCTGCAAACAATTCTCTCTTCAGTAATACCACACAGTAGGATCTATCTTTTACGATAATCAAGATATTTTTATCTAAATCTCTATGGAAAACTTCGATATTCATTCAAATATCCCCCGTAAAACAGGGCATAGACAACAATTCCATGCAAGTTTAAATGCCTCTATCTTGGAAACCATAAGAGATAGAGTATTAGCGTGTGGTATTGTCAAAAAGATAATTTTTTTTAGAATTCAAAAATGTCAAACTATACAGGGTTTTCTATTTAAAAAATATATTTTTTTTGCCATACCTCGTAAACAAAACGACATAAAAAAAAATCCAAGATAGCACGATTAAAAAATATTAAAAATCTCAGTTGACGTATTTTTGAATTTTTTTGTTCAACCAAATTCTAACCCGCTAGAAACACCGTTCCGTTTAAAGAATCCACTCTGTATATTAATACATTAGGATGCTCTTAGTAATTGATCATTAAAAAATTAATAATGAGTGGCTCCTCCATGGTTATTTATGCACTCGTTTATTCTATTGGGCATTGACAAAATAAGATGGTCTATATCATATTAAGAAACACTCATCCAAATCCTTTTTACGGCATGCCAGAGTTCATCTAAGTTTCCAGGGGAACGTGGCAATCGACTAAGATTGCGCCCTATCATATTCCATACGTGTTCGATAGGCGACAAGTCAGGCGAAATTGCTGGCCATTCCAAAGTCTCTATGCCAAGTTCATGTAAGAAGTCCATTATTTCACGAGCAATATGCGGTCTGGCATTATCTTGTTGAAAGATCGCATTTGGGATAGTTTGTAGTTAGGGATCTAAAACTGGCTGCAGCACTTGATCTTAGAGGTGATCGCCTAAGGCTCATGCGTCCATCATGGCCGCCTAAACAAAACCTGGATTTGTCGCTGAAGCTTATGGTATTCCATTCGTCATTCCAGTTTTGCCGAGCTCTGCACCACTCCAAGCGGCGAGACTTGTCGTGGGGTCAAAGGTAGCACCAAAAGCGGACTGTAAGCCTTCAGCCCCATACCAAGCAATCTTCGATTAAATGTCATCCTTGAAAACACTCGTCCTGTAGCTGCAACTAGAACATCTCTTACTTGGCGTATACTGTCCCGTCGATTTCTGAGAGCAAGAAGTCTGAGATGCCGTAAATCACAACCTTGTAATAATCTAGGGCGTCCAGAACCCGTACGACGTCTATAAGGCTCATCATTGGACCACCTTCTCCAAACTCTTAACACTGTTGATGGATTGGCATTAACCCTTCTTGCAATTTTTATTTTTAAAGTAAACTGTAAGTTAGGTTACTTTATGTTGTAAGAAATCCAAAAAGACCAAAAACTACGACAAAAATGACTTAACATTTTCAGAAAAGGTCTTTTATGTGTTGGTTGTTTTTGGAGAGAAAAAATCTGTGAAAAAAAATAATTTTCATTCAAGTAGTTATTCATATATACATGGTGTTGCATTTTTTTTGTTCTCCAGTGTATATTAAAAAAATGGCGGCTCCAAAAAAAAATAATGCACTTACCATAAGGATTATTTGACATGATAATTACTTTAAAATGGTTTCTTCAAACTAATAAAAATGCAGTCAAACTTTATTATTTTGTATTCTAAAAACAATTTCGAAACATCTGTTTCCAAGAGATGCTAACTTTGACAATATTTTTGATTTGTTTTAGGGCGTTTGATAATCCAAGGCTAAAGTGATTTAAGAAAGAGACTATTCATAATTAGATAAAAGTAAAAATATCTTGCATATTATAAAAATTAGTTTTTGGACTTTATCGCATCTTTTTGCTCCTCTGTGCGACGCGTGTAATTGGAGAAAAAGGTGAAAAATCTACCGCAAGTGTCGACTGCACACTGCACCTGGGCGGTGCGTATTGCGCAATGCGCATTTATTACCTTTACTATAATGGGTACTGCGTTTTATGGCTAAGTAAGTAGCAGAAAGTACTGCTTACGCGGAGTGGAGAAGAAAAAAAAAACCTGTTTTACAAGTTACCGCTGTACCATGCATGGTACTAACGCTGATGAAAGGAAGTAGAAGATAAATCTTACCAACGCTGGTATAATTGTTGAGATTAGAAAATCTACTTATAGCAACGTTAACACAGCATTTATAAACGTAGTCTGCGATTGCAGTTAAGTTCGCAGTTCACACGCTGAAGATCGTCTTATTGACATTTGTGTATTTTTATTTATAAACTAAGTTGGCGTCCGCCCCGCCGCACAGTGGATTGAACCCATGTTAAATTAGGGACATAGGCGATTTGCAAACCATTGATGAGTAACTCTTTGGTAAACAACGTAATATTTAGTTTTTTTAAAGTAAACTACTATACTACTCAGTTTGTAGAGTGAAACCATATTAATTTATATGGAGTAAATTAAAACTAAATTTTTTGTCGAAAAATAAAATAAATAGAAACAGTTTGACAACTTTATCTTATTACCGGTTAATAAGGCATCTTTATGCTACCGGATGACGGTATTAAGTTACACCTAAGTTTTGTGATGTCATGTGAGCATTTTTGTTACTGGTACCTACCAAAGTTTTATCCAAACAAGGTTTTTTTGATTCTTAAATGATACGAAATCAAAAGTAATGGATGAAACAAGCTGTGTTGTGAGCAGTAAACGTTCTACTAGTAGATTGCATAAAAAACAGCTGCTTTTGCTACTTTAAGGATTATTAAATATTAAATTCAATATAAAGGGTGGGTCACAAAATCCACACTTATTAGATTGGCTGTACCTTTTGACCGAATTCCTAAGTTTTCAAAATGTTTTGGAAAGACAAAATGACAGTTTTAAAAAAAGGGCAGTTTTTCTCCCCTGAAAAAAAAAACAAAATGCGCGACACCGAAAAAAAAATCTAAGCTATTATGACGAAACTTGCAACACTCCTGTTTGTATCTATTATATCGGTCAAGAAATAAGAAAGTTACAAGCCTTTTGGTGTTAAAACTATTTTTAAATATTTTTCTTATCTTTAGCAACTTATATGCCATACTCTTTTCACAAAATTTTTTACATTTAAAATTTGCGCAGAAAGCAAAAATCTCACACAAAACTGACTGAAAAAGCACTAACCCTTCTTGCATAAGTTTGTTGTTATGTCTAAGTTTTTTTAAACGTAGGAGAGTTGAGGTCTGTATACTAGCGAACTGCATTAAAAAGCCGCAACGAAAAAAAAAAACATAAATGGGTTCTGAAATTTAATTTTCACATTGAAAACGTAAACATTTTTTTATAACTTCATGCATTTGAATCAATGGTATTGCCTTTTTGCATTGTGATTTTTCGATGAATTTCGCTAGTATACCCCCTCCCGCGATGGGGAGGGGGTTGAGGGGGGTACTTTTCCCACAAAAATGTATTGTCATCGGATCTACATTAACTATGGCAAATTTCATTGAAATCGATTAACGGAAAGTTTATCAACCCCCTCTCCCGAAGAAAGGGGGGAAGTTGTCAAGTTAAATGAAATCGTTTAAAAACCGCCCAATGTTTTTTGTTTCCAAAATTATCAAAATTAATAAAATCGGACTCGTTCTTCCAAAGTAACATTCAATTATATCCAATGTTCCACACTTCCCTATAATTCGTTCCATTGCACTGTGCGCCGTCCAAAATAACCAAAATTTATGTTTGCCGTCCGTGCAGTACCAATCAAAAGCTGTCATCTATCAGCTGATTTTGCCCATAGGGTAGTCTAACAAAAATAATATGGCCGATTCAATATGGCCGGTATAGGGTAAAGCGGGTAAACTAGAGGCCCTCTATACATTTGACAGATATTGTTTTACCAGAGGTGGGCAACTCATATTGCCCTCTCTTTCTAGTTTTTTTTCATATTTGCATGTAAAAGCGATTTTATGAAATGGAATGATGTTTTGTTGTCTCTTTTTATAATTTCCCCAGACAGTTTTTGAAAGATTGATTTTTTTTGGTTAGTAAAATATGTCAAGTTTTGACAAAAAAACAAAAACAAACAGTCAATATACACGCAGATATTAAAAATGTAAATAATAGGAAAAATATAAAGACTCCTATTGATATATATATATTTGTTACTCTTTTTCTTACAATAAAACATGGAAACATAATGTGTTATTTATTAACAAAATTATTATTTTGAATCGGAGAAAAACAAGCATTTTGCCGAAATTTTAACAATAAACTCAAAATTCGCAGTTAAACGTGGAAATGTCCCTCTACCTATCTCTGTCGCGCCCGTGTATTTACAGATAAAGTCATCTCTCTCAAATCATATAACGCAACTGTCTCTCTTCACGCCGATCCTCAGGCTGAACTAAAAGAGACAATGCCTATCTTCAGAAAGGATTACTCTTTAAAATAGTCACTTTGTGTAATCTGCATCTTTTTCCACCTTCCCAAAATTTTCATTTTTATTAGCATTACGTCTGATGGAAAATCGCTTTTTTACCCTACACCCACCATTTTTAAAGGGCCGTCACGTGATTAATGGCTGACTGTGACAGTTTGTTAGAAAGCCCTATTCTCCCATCTTTTATTTGACATAATAATAAGTATTTATTCCCAACCAACTTAAGTAGTTCATTACAGGGAATAAAAAAAAAACATTTGGATACAACATGCATTAAGTAATAATTTATAGATATTATTACATTTAAATTATATTAATTGTAAAAATGGTAATAAATAAATTGTCATTAAAAAAAAATTATATAATAAAAAAGTACTAATAATAATACAATTAAAAGGCGGGAATACAATAATTACATCATTTTAAAAGATGTTTTTTTAAAGTCTTTTTTAAATTTAATTTGTATATTCTTATTTTTTATTTCTTCTGGGATTCTATTGTATATATTAATTCCATCACAAATAATTGATTTTTTACCAAAATTTCTTATTGATGCGTTGCAAATAAGTTTTCTGTTATTTCTTGTTTCATATGAGTGGTTAACATTACTTGTAATTAACTTAATGTTAGATTTTTTACTTTCCCAGAAAATTGAATGAACTAAAATGTCTAATTTTAAAATATGGAGATTGTTAATATCAAGGTAGCCCTTTGGTTTATAAATATTTTCTGTGGGTTCTAATTTATTAATGCATTTGATTGCTTTATTTTGTATTTTTTTAATGGTTTTATTGTGGTTTTATATTTGCATTAAATAGACCAATCAAAATTAGGCAGCCAACAACTGTGTGCACTGTCTTTATAAATGCTGCCATAACTGCAAATGTCGCAAACGGCGAGCGGCCAACTGAACTGAACAGGGTTTATAAATACGCCTTAAATTCTAGAGGGCAAATTAAAAAAATATGTTATCTAGTTAATAAAACAGTGACAATACACTATCATGATTCGTCTAATAAATGAGTCCAAACGTAAGTGATTTATTTAAATACGTAATAAAAAAACAAATGAAGTATAGTAAGACCAGCATTGTCTAAAAAAAAATTGTTTAAATCTTATTATATTTAGAAGTGATTTTATCAGTTTAAAAAATAACAAGGAAGTACTTGACAAATCTTAGCCTTTCCAAATATTTATTTTCCCCATACTAAAACCGATTGTTACGCAAAAAAATAACTTTTGAAGGTTAATTTATATATTCAATTCAATTCAATTCAAAAAACGTTTATTCAAAAAATATACAAAAAGTGAACAAGTAACTACAAAACTTACAATGTAGAATATAAACGTTGGGAAATAACCACAGAAGCACTAAAAGCGCTTGTGCGTGGTTTTGTTTTTGTCCGGTTCGGTTGAGATAGAGTCATAATCAGTGTTTGTCAAAATTGAGTTTAAGGTTCACAAGCCGGGTTAGTGTCAAAGTCTGGAAATGGTTTATAGTGACTAGAACTGGGAGTAGGTAGGTGCCTATAGTATATTTCTGCTAGTGTATTTATCATTTAAGATACTTGAGATCTACCAAGTTATTAAATGTTTCTCTACCCTGGTCCGATATCCACAATTTGGTTTTCATATTAAAACTTTTGCAATTTTTTATAGATTTGATGTCATTTAGAAGCATGTTGTATAACCTAGGTGAAAAATACTTTAGACTTCTTTGTCCATGCGTTTTATTAGTGACTGTTGAACATGCAAGTGTTCTGCTTCTAGTTGTGCTGTTGTTATTAAAATAGATATCTATTTTTCCTTTTTTAATATTTTTTATTATTTCGAGACAGTATAATTGTCGCATGTCCAACAGTTTACTATCCGTAAAGAGGTTGTTGGTTGGGTATGTTCTGCATTTGCCATAAATAATTTTAATGAACCATTTTTGTAAAGTTGCTAGCTTTTGTATATGGTTTTCAGCAACACAACCCCAACCAAGAATTCCATAAGTCAAGTGGCTTTGTACCAATGACATATATAGTATTTTTAACTGATCATTATTAAGAAAGTCTCTAAGATACGAAAATTTTGACAGAAGCCCTCTTATTTTACTTGTTACATAGTTTATATGCACATCCCATCTTAGCAAGTTATCTATTTGGATACCAAGGTATTTTATTGATGAAGTTTCTGGTATCTCATACTGTTCTATTTTTAGGTTTCCAAGATTAGGAAGATTGTTTTTGTACGATGAAAAAGGCATGTATTTTGTTTTTTCTATATTTAAAGTTAATTTGTTATGCTGAAACCAGTTTTTCAATTTTAAAAAATCTTCCTCGATTTGATTCTTAACTTCTTGCCAAGTTTTTGCTCTACAAAATAATACGGTGTCGTCTGCAAAACTAACCATTGTACCTTTTAGTTTAAGATTCAGCATATCATTAATGTAAACTGTAAAAAGTAGAGGACCCAGAACGGTTCCCTGGGGCACTCCAAATTTTACAGCTGTTTCATCGCTGAAGGTTCCATCAATGTTAACTCGCTGTTGTCTGTTTGTTAAAAAATCTTTTATAAGATTAAAGATTTTCCCACGTATACCATAATTTTTAAGTTTATTTAAGATATATCTATATGTTCCTATACATCCTTTTACCTACATCGAAAAAAAAAGAAAAACTAGCCTCTATTGGGGGAAAAGCATTCGACACACATGAGACCAAAAATGCCCTTATACAAAAAGCTTTATAAAATGATATAATATTCCTATAATATGCAGAATGAATAAACAAGCATTTTTTTATTTATCCAGTTTCGTTTTGTTTATATTATTAAATAATTATATCAGGGAAATAATTTCCAAAAAATAGCAAGATAAATAATAAATCTAAAAATATTCCTGATGAAATGCGGTTGGATAATTCATGGTTTTACAATGTAGTTCCAAATATTCCACACCATAACACAAATAATAGGTACTTATTGGAGTATGCGATCGGCGTTATTTATAACCTAAACATTTTTTCTTTGCTTTTTTTGCTTTTTTTTATTTATTACAACAAAAAAATAAAATTTTAAAAAAATTTTGAAACCTTAAAAATTAAAATCCGTAAATATTTTGGCCATCACTTGAAATTTTTGACTTTTTAGATGTTAATTAATTCAGTCTTGATTACTGCTGTGTTCTTAAGTAATATTTTATAAATATAGTCATAAAGTCACACTATTACGGCCGGCGCTAAAACAGTGTCAAAATACTGCCCGGTCATAATAGTGCCTGGCTAAAAAAAATCTCCAATAAGTCTCTATTATATTCGAGCTTTGAAGTAACTATTACTGTAGGGGCAATTTTGAATGAAGGAGTTTTGTGTGGGATTGATAGATCTTTACTCACACAATCACGTGTTTTGTTCGCATTCATGTAGAAGAAGTTGATGTGACGTCATCTTTCAAGATGGCGACCAAAAATTATAAAAGATACAACTTTCGCAACCGGGGCATGATTATACTCGATCCATATAATTCGAGAACGGGGATTCCAAAAAATTCACTTTCAAGGTCATCCGATCTTAAATGACCTTGAAAATCGCATAAAACAAGTTTTTTGCAATTTTCTCTTCAAAAAATCTTAATAATTTGAGGTTTTGACAATCCAACTTCAACAACAACAATCTTTAGAGTTTGATGCTTCATGACCTTGAAAAATACCCCAATAAAATAACCACAGTGCAAAAATAACATAAAGGCGCAATTACACAGACGAACATGCTCAAATAAAAGCTCGTGCAAAAGATCTGAAATTTTTTGCGCGAACATTTTTGTGAGCTTTTCTTTGAACATTTTGTTCGGGTAAATTTTTGAGCAAGTTATTGCTATCTATTTTGGAAAAATATTTTTAAAGATGAGAATAAATATAATTTTACATCATTGATCAGTGATCTCAATTCTTTAAAAAAATGGAACAGCAACTTTTATTTTAAACTTTTTTGAAAAAAAGGCGACGGCAAGCGAAACATTATTATTGGCTATCAGTTTTGTCATATGCAATGTTAAAATAGTTAATGATGGAGGTAATAACATTTAATTCTTTTCTTTAACTTTTTTGGTTTTCTTTCATTATAAAAAGAAAACGGAAATGTCTTCGAAGTAATTACTTTTTAAAATGCAGGTGGATATTTTTAGAGAACTGTTCTGGAGAGTAGTTAGTTGTTCCCTGGGGGGGATAGGGAGGTTTAGACAGTCGGAACGCAGCGCTGTCAAACACTGCTGTAATTTTGTGTGTCAATGTTCATTTGACCAAAACTCCCTCTCACTAGTCTACGGTTTTTACCTTCTCCTAACCCAGCAACAGCAATAAATAAGTGCCAATTTTTATTTTTTTTGATTCTCGTTTTTTTTACAACCCCAAAAAAGTTACAAGTATACTGGCATATCCCCTATAAAAATCAGATCAATCGAAGTTGCTTATGAGGTAAAACGTGAATTTCGACATCAAATCGTTTTTCCGTCGGAAAGCACTTAATTAAAAATACCTTGTTTTAAAACTTAGTCTTTCTATTTTCAGTTAAGTTCAATAAATTCCCATAAAACTATAAAATTTAAATTTGTAAGAAATTTTTATTACCAACATTTCTTCAAACAAATTTTGCTCAACATTCTCTCCAAAATTTACGTGTGTTTTTTTGTACGCGATTTTGCTCGAACATTTCTTTGAACATTTTGCTCAAGAGGCTCGTGTAAATGTTTGTCGGCATTTCAACATCAAAGGAAAGTTTGTCTGTGTAAATGCGCCTTAATAAAGGGCGCTATTCATCAACTATTGAAGCAAAGAAGACCAAATTTGGTAAGACAGAAAAGAAGGGCAAGTCCAACAATATTGTTAAAAAAAATTTGGTCCAGCTATGATGCGTTTCAATATGGCGGTTGATTGTGTGACATTAATAAAAACGACATGCATATAGGTCATTTTTACCGGGGTATAGCATAAACATCTGTGACGCCATATCAAAAAAAAAAATGGTAGGGAGGTTTAAAATGCAGTGTTTATTTATGGCTAAGGTGTTAATTTGATCTCCGGCACTTAAAGTTTTTGCGTAGTGGTAAATTAGAAAAAATATCACAAAAACCTGGGTTTTCATTTGTACATGTTATTTTCAAGGTCAATCAAGGGCAAGCATCAACTAAACTTTTTTTTCATAGTAAGCGGCGATAAGTCAACAAGAATTAATGGTCACCTTGTCGTTTCTGTTTTTTTACGAAATTGGATCAAATAAAATGTGGTTATAGGTCGCCATTTTGATATTTCAGCCGCCATAAAGAAACGCGTCACAGCTGAACTAAATTTCTTTTAAAGTATTGTTGGACTTGACCTTCTTATCTTTATTACCAAATTTGGTCCTCTTCGCTTTAATAGTTGATGAATAGCGCTCTTTAGTATGTTATTTTTGCAATATGTTAATTTTACTGGGGTATTTTTCAAGGTCATGAAGCTTCCAACTGATTCAAACTCTAAAGATCGAATTTGGCATGCCTAATAGTTTGAGGTGGATTTGAAGCTGGGCTGACAAAACCTCGAATTATTAAGATTTTTTGAAGAGAAATTGGCAAAAATTTTGTTTTTTGCTATTTTCAAGGTCACTTAAAGTCGCATGACCTTCAAAGTGATTTTTTTGGAATTCTCGTACTCGAATTATATGAAATCGAATATAATCATGCCCCGGTTGAGAAAGTTGTACTATTTATGATTTTTGGCCGTCATCTTGAAAGATGACGTCATATCAACCCCTTCTACACGGATGCGAACAAAACACCCGGTAACACTCGATTGTGTGACTAAAGAGCTATCAATCACACATAGACACAAAAGTCCTTCATTCATAATCCCAGGGACTTACACTTGCAACAGCACCAATTAAATTTAGAAAAATCCTCCTTTAAAGACAAAACAAAAACAAAGCCAAGTGGTTAGGCATGAAGTATTAGGAAAAACCTTCCAAGAAGCATATAATTAACCATATAATCAGCAAGATTAACTTTTAGTTGCATCCAACAATTAATTATCCATATAATATATCACTGCATTTATATTATTAAAACCCCGAAAAGCATCATCACAGGTACAATGAAAACAAAACAAACTTTAAAGGCGCAATTACACAGACGAACATGCTCAAATAAAAGCTCGTGCAAGAGATCTGAAATTTTTTGCGCGAACATTTTTTTCAGCTTTTCTTTGAACATTTTGTTCGGGTAAATTTTTGAGCAAGTTATTTGGAAAAATATTTTTAAAGATGAGAATAAATATAATTTTACATCATTGATCAGTGATCTCAATTCTTTAAAAAAATGGAACCCCAACTTTTATTTTAAACTTTTGTGAAAAAAAGGCGACGGCAAGCGAAACATTATTATTGGCTATCAGTTTTGTCATATGCAATGTTAAAATTTTTTTCTTTAACTTTTTTGGTTTTCTTTCATTATAAAAAGAAAACGGAAATGTCTTTGAAGTAATTACTTTTTAAAATGGAGGTGGATATTTTTGGAGAACTGTTCTGGAGAGTAGTTAGTTGTTCCCTGGGGGGGGGGGGTAGGGAGGTTTAGACAGTCGCAACGCAGCGCTGTCAAACACTGCTGTCATTTTGTGTGTCAATGTTCATTTGACCAAAACTCCCTCTCACTAGTCTACGGTTTTTACCTTCTCCTAACCCAGCAACAGCAATAAATAAGTGCCAATTTTTATTTTTTTTGATTCTCGTTTTTTTTACAACCCCAAAAAAGTTTCAAGTATACTGGCATATCCCCTATAAAAATCAGATCAATCGAAGTTGTTTATGAGGTAAAACGTGAATTTCGACATCAAATCGTTTTTCCGTCGGAAAGCACTTAATTAAAAATACCTTGTTTTAAAACGTAGTCTTTCTATTTTCAGTTAAGTTCAATGAATTCCCATAAAACTATAAAATTTAAATTTGTAAGAAATTTTTATTAGCAACATTTCTTCAAACAAATTTTGCTCAACATTCTCTCCAAAATTTACGTGTGTTTTTTTGTACGCGATTTTGCTCGAACATTTCTTTGAACATTTTGCTCAAGAGGCTCGTGTAAATGTTTGTCGGCATTTCAACATCAAAGGAAAGTTTGTCTGTGTAAATGCGCCTTTACGAAACCAAATGAAGAAAACAGTAAAATAAATAAATCAGTACCTACTAGACCTAAAAACACCCTAGTAAAATTTTTCTGCAACTATAGCTTCATTTACACAACACACACTATTAGTAGTAGTATAGGGGGCCCCGTGGGCCTGGAAATTAGGCCTCTTCATGGGCCCTTTCTGCCATAGGGCACATTAGATATCACAATAATATTTTCGAGCGCTGTTTTCAATATTAATCCATTATCATACATATATCATTATCTTGGTAGGTTTCAGGCGGTTTTAAATAATTTTGAGTTTTTTAAAATTATGAGAGAATTAGAAAAAACTAAATAATACAGACAAAATTGTAAAACCATGCGAATGGTGAGTACTCGGGTGAGTAGTTAGAGTAGGTGGTATTAAAATGCTTTACTATCACAAATTTTGTTAACTTTTGATGTAGGCAGAGGTAACACTGAAAAGCCCAAAAAATCACTCACAATAAAAACAAAAAAAAACTAATAAGAGCTGAAAAAATAAATATAAACAAAAACTAGTAAAATAAATAATTATCTAAAACATTATTGGACAAATGCGTTCATCCGATGGCAACTGATATTGGATAATCAATGCTAATGAGTTTGTAATATTAAAAATACACACACACTGGATACACCACACTTTTATTTTCGACTTCTGTTTTGACCACTATTTTCAAAATTCGAAAAAACCACACAAACTAAATTTAGACAAATCCTTCTTTACCCCAAAAACCAAAACAAAACCTAAAAGTCGTAAGAGAAACACTCTAAACACCCACAAACAAAGATAATATCTAAATACTTTAAATTTTCAAGACATTTTCACAATACAAAATTAAAAAAAAAATAGTACCTACAAATCTCTACTAGAAAAAACAATAAGCAAATGCACAAATCTTTTTATCTATCCGAAATTCATGTGAAACCCAATTCCGCCATTACCACAGGGGCACAATAAAAACAAAAAAAGCTTTAACGGAAACTGATTAAATAAAGTTCTATAAAAGCTAGTAAAATAAATAAGTGCCTAAAATCATTCTTGGACAAATGCGTTTATCTGTGGGTAACTGAGATTAGATAATCCATGGCAATAAGTTTGCAGTAAAGTTTACAAAATCTACACACACTGGATGCCACACTTATATTTTCGAGTGCTGTTTTTAACCACTGTTTTAGATTTTCGAAAAAAACCACACAAGTTAAATTTAGACAAGTTCTTTATCACGGCAATAACAAAAACAAAACCAAGAACACACAGGGATAGGTACAAGATATTTTCTCCAAAAAAAATTTTTAAAAATAAATACAAATATCTGTCTATAACAAACAATAAGCAAATTTGCGTATCTTTTTATCCATCTAAAATTCATGTGAAACCAAACCCCGTAATTAGCACAGAGACACAATAAAAACCAAAAAGCTTAAACAAAAACTGAGTAAATAAAGATCTATAAAAGCTAGTAAAATACATAAATAAGTGCCTAAAAGCATTCTTGGACAAATGCCTTTATCCGTCCGTAACTGACACTAGATAATCCATGGCAAGTAATTTACAAAATGTAGACTCACAGGACACATTGGATATCATACTTATATTTTCGAGTGCTGTTTTTAAAACCACTGTTTTAAATTTTCGAAAAAACCACACTCTTCTTCACGGCAACAACAAAAACAAAACCAAGAGCAACACTCATAGATAGTTACAAGACAACAATTTTTTTAAATAAATACAAATATCGGTCTATAACAAACAAACAGCAAATGCGCCTATCTTTTTATCCATCTAAAATTCATGTGAAACCGAACCCCACCACCATTACCACACAGGCACAATAAAAAAAAAGCTTTAACGAGTAAATAAAGATCTATAAAAGCTAGTAAAATAAATAAATAAACAAGTACCTAAAAACATTTTCAATTTTCTAAAAAACCTACTATTGACTAAACTTTGACAAGTTCTTTACTACACAAACAAAACCAAGAGCCGTCGTAGGAAGCACTGTAAAGTTTATTTTAATTTCTTTGCTGTAAATACCCACAAAGAAAGAAAATAATACCTACTTGAGGGATTCTTTAAAAAAAAGATGCTTTTGTGGAGGAATTAATTATTCCGTTTCACACCGGTTTACATATTTTTATTAGGTAATTTTTTATAAATGCCTTGTTGCCCATATAATGATGTAGGATTGAAAAAAAACTAAATAAAAACAAGAAAAATTGTAACACCATTGGAATGGTGTCTAGCAAGGGTGTATTAAAAGCCTTGACTTGAATTTTGTTAATTTATAAAAAAAAGATACAGTAAAACAAATAAACAAATAAATATACCTAAAAACATTCTTCGATAAATGCGTTTATCCGTCGGCAACTGACATTAGATAATAATCCATGGCAAGTTCGTATTTACAAAATATACACACACTACTGGTTACCACACTTATATTTTCGAATTCCGTTTTTAACCACTATTTTTAACTTTTCGAAGAAAAAAAACCGCACAAATTAAATTTCGACAAATTCTTCTTCACCGCAAAAACCAAAACAAAACCAACGGTAGCACTGTAAACACGCACAAAGAAAGCGAATACTTATTTATTAACTGCGAGACAATTTCGATATTTAAAATTAAAAAATAAATACAAATCTCTGTCCATAACAAACAATAAGCAAATGCGCGAATCTTTTTATCTATCCGAAATTCAAAATTCATGTGAAACCGAATCCCGCCGAGGATGACGGTCGTCGAAACTTCGTAAAAGCAAGCACGTCAAGTATGTAAAGTATTGTAGGAATTATAGACATTCTGTTGACGTTATTGCCGAAAATTCACGCGAACACTGGCTAAACTGTATGAAAATCACTATAAAACGATTATGTACTTACCAAAATTAAAAACTGGAGCGTCCACGGCCACTTTCACGTTAATTAGAACGGATTTTAATCCGTTTATACGAAGAGTTTGTCTGTTTGTGGTATGCTAGGAATGGTATAAAGAATCTGGACAACGCAACGGCTACCGCGCACACTGAACAGCGCATAGCAAACGTTCTACAAAAGCCAGTTTTCTGCCAACGGAACGCCTTCCCCGCACCTTCCACTTTCGTAGCCCGTCCATTATCAACTCACCTTTCCCGCAATTCAAATCTGCCATCTTTCTCCTACAAACTAAAATTAACAAGAACAAACTATCATTGCAACCTTCCTATATTTCATTCTCGATCATTACCCCTGCTATACACATTCAAACCAAGTGGCGCCCCCAAACTACAAGGTACAAAGCCTAAAGACTCATTCTATGTAACGAGTGCAGGGGCTTATATTTTACATTGATTGAACTCACACTCTCGATGGCGTGAAAGTTCGGTCATGTTTAAAAAGATGGCGCTGTTTAAAAATGGCCGCGAAAATCAGGACTGAAAAAATTGTCCGAAAAATATTATTATAAACTTCAACATAAGTGAAGTACCAGAGGGTGCCGATTTAGAAATTTCATTTGGGGGAGGGGGAACATGTCGAACTTTTTCTTCGCTCTTGTTGGAGGTATAAAAATAGAAATAGTGGTACATGATTTGACATTTAGGGGGGGGGGGGATTTTAGTAGATCCGCGTCTGGAAGTACTTATGTAATTATTTCCTATATGATTTGGTTTGTATTGAAGAGTCACTCTTACTTCTATTCTAACCATATGCGAGGAGGGGGAATTTTTGAAATTAAACTACCCGGCGTATTTTTAAGGAAAATATTTTAAAGCAAAGATTATATTTTATAAATTTTCACCTGCAGCATAACTTTTGGTCAAAAAATTAAAATAACACATTAAATAAATAGATGAACAACATTTTTGACTTGCTCCCTCCCCCCCCACTCCTTTTCAAGTTTACTGTCTGCATATAACAAAAACATTGCTCTTTTGGTTACCGATGAAAAACATTTAAATTATTTTTACTATTTTTGTGCACACAGATAATGTCAAAAAATCTAATGGCCAACAGAAGGATTATAGTGCAAAATTTTAAAACGAAATAGCCAGTGGCGAAGTAAATGATTTTGTATTCCAGTTTTTTGTATGCGTTTTCCGTTTCTGAAATTTTTTGATGAAGGTATTAAAAAAAAAATCGTTTACAACTCGCAGCCAAATTGTACTTCTTTTAATTCGCGTTTTAAAATTGCTGCGTGGTTTCTGCAAAAAAAACACTATTTTAGCCACTAGTTATAAAAACTACTATTTGACACTTGCTATAACTAAGAGCTGTCAAAAATAAAGACAATTCATATCTTGCCGCTTTTATACCTCGATCTTTACTACAAGGGTCGTTCTTGAAAAAAGGTAACATTTCAAGTGGTAATTAAAAAAAAAATCAAATTAGTGTTCTTTGAGTTTTGGTAATTATTAAATGTTGCTGTA
Source organism: Oxystoma pomonae (assembly GCA_963921995.1). Lineage (NCBI taxonomy): Eukaryota > Metazoa > Arthropoda > Insecta > Coleoptera > Brentidae > Oxystoma > Oxystoma pomonae. Next base: position 24,600,227 of record OY998165.1, read on the forward strand.
GTTGTTTGGACTAAAATGTGCTATATGGCCGAGATAACAATTCACTAGTTCTTGAGTTATTTTTGAGTTTCTGAATTCATCTGCTAACACAGGTGATAGCCAGCTAACACCAGTTATACATATTTTACCCAAAATCTTTATAACTGGGTTCTTCTTGAATTTGGTGTAATAGTTTTTAAAAAACCAAAAATATATACCACTTTTTAAGTAAATATAATATGTCTCTGTATATATAATATGCCCTTACTTGATTTCTTCTTTTCTCTCTTTTGTCTATTTCCTTTTTCGTTTCTGGTGCTTTTGCCAAAGAGTTTTTGTCATTTTTTTTTCTAAAAATTATTGAGTTTTTTTAATTACAAGCGAAAAATTTCACAGGTATTATCAATAAAATATTCTGAAAGATCACACCAGTGACGTTTACGCTAGTGACATATTTAGCAAAATGTCTAAATAACAAAAAAATAAAAAAGTTACTACTTTTGTATTTTAATGTTAAGAAAATGCCTACTTTTCATACTTAAATCACATTTTTGAAAGTAAATATCTTACCATTTACTCCTTATATATATAGAAACACGTGTGACATTTATCTCGGCCAAAACGTTAATAATGTTTTAAAACCACCAAAATTTCACAAAAACTGAAGTTACATTCCTAAACTGTGTCTTCCGTGCTTCTCCATTTTCAGGTAAATGAGTTGGGTGTTGTATGCAGTGATGCCAGATTTGAAAAAAAATCTGTGACTGCATGTGGTCACACGAGTGACACCAAAATCAATTACACGTGTTTTTTTTTGTTTTTTGATGAATACAAAAAACTTATATCGATGTATTTTTTTAGGATTTAAATTTTTGAGTTTTTAATTATCTAAATCATTATCTAAATGAATTTTATGATCCTAAAGTGTCTTTTTATTATATCTGAATCTATCAACTTTGAAAATTACAGATCACACCATGTGACATGTCACATGATATGACCAACTTTTCTTCCATGGAGACATTTCTTGGAGAGTTCATTACTGCTGGATAATGTTAGCCTTTGAGTACACTAACTATTCTCCTACTTTATTTTCAAAAGGATAAGTGGCTTTAAATTTACAAACCAATTACACGCAATGTTACCTTTTTTCAAGAACGACCCACTGTAAGCAAAGATAAATAAATCGCACAAGAATCAAATTCTAACCACATTGTACCCGCCAGAGCCACAAGGCTCATATTTTGGTGACACTTAGAAGGTCACCCAAAGGTAACATTTTCGTTATTCTTTTATGGCAGCCATCTCGAATTGGAAAAATACATAAGGCATCAAATCACTCCAAAACGGATAACTTGAAAACGGATATGACTACAATGGAAGTTTTAACCATTTTTAAAACATTATTAACCGCTTAACCAAAAACTGTAAAAAAAATGAACTGTCAAGTTAGTTGCGGAATTATATTCGCTGCCAAAGTAAAAAATTTGAAAAAAACCTTATTTTTTCAATTTTATAATTTTCTGTTTGGGTCTAATTTATTCAGACACCGTATGGTATACGGATTTGATATAATTATCCTTTTTTTTACCAGTAATACTAAAAAAAAAAGCAACAAAAAAAGTGGAGCAAATCAAGAAACCGATTTAATAAATAATTTTATAATTAACAAATACACGTATTTTTGCCCTACTTCAGCCCTTTCGATAGTTTTTCATTTATATCGCCTGAAAACATTCAAATACATTTTTTTAAAGAAAAATGTGTGTTATTTATAACAAAATGTCAAAAAAACTGTAATTTTCAAAATGTTAAAAATCTGGTTTCCAAAATATCTTGAGTAAGTTAAAAGCAAAAATTAAATTTGGGCTGAGGATGATCAATAAACCCAAAACGTCACGTGACTTGTCAAAATAAGGTTGCAAAATGTTATCTATCATCTCTTATGAACCAAACGGCAGGAGAAAAAAAAGATGTGTCCATAAGAAAAAATTAACTTGACAGTGCTCCTGTCACACTGAAATGTCAAGTCTCAAAAACGGACCTTTCACTAGGTAGATCTTAAAAAAGTACCTGTAGAAAGTTTTAAGCGTTTTTTGACAACTTTAAGAATAAGGGCACAGAAAAATAAAAACTAAAAATGAAGATTTCAGTTTTTCCGGAACTATCCGGAATTTTTAAACTTTTTTTTAGTTTTGAGCAAAGCATGAAAATGCGCAACTTTACCCTAATTTAAACCTTTTCGCATCTCCTACCGTTTAGGAGATCCCCATGGTGAGCATCGAATTTGGAACACCCTGTATATCCTAAAATTGGCTAATTAAGGAACACTTCAAGCAGCAAGTGACTAGATTTAAGTAACTACTATTAATAAAATAAGCTAAAAAGGCTTGCCCAAAAGTTTTCCTTAAAAGAACATTTTTTAGAATTTTCCACAGTTGAAAATATATCAATATGTGTTAGGAATAAGCTTTCCAAGGACCTTTTTTTAATAAAGGGCACTGGTTAAAGAGCAGTGAGCAGTGCGAACCCCAATTATCTATTATTGACGCCAGAATACGTGCTTGGGAAGTGCCTTTTTCAACGTCATTTTAAAATTATTTTTTAAACATGACAATGTTAATTTGGTTGTACACACGAAAAGAGAGAAATTCACAAGCCTCTTTTTGTCAGATTCCCATTTTAGGTAAACGTGAAATTTGAAACCTTAAACTTTTCTTAAAGAATAACCAAAATAAACAAACAATCCCAACAGAAAAAAATATTTATTATTATCTGGTTGTTTTTCGGACAAATCACTTTGTAAACCCATTTATTGTTTTGAAACAAAAAATATTCCTGAACTATCTTGTAACCATAAGGAAGCTGATACAAGGATATTGTATTTTGCTTGTGTTTTCGGTCCAAAAACACAAGTTATAGTAAAGTCTGCTGATACAGACGTGTTAGTTCTATTATGCTATTATTACGCACGTGAATATCTCCCCAATTTCGCAACGCAACGCAACGATTAGAAGTAAAAATAGGTTTGTTTCTATTATGCGAATAGTGGAGAAAGAATCAAAAGCTATCGCATCTTATTTACCTGCAGTCCATGACATTACAGGTTGCGATTTGCGATTCCACTTCATCCAGTTCTGGAATAAGTAAACCAAAAGCTATTAAAATTTAAAAAGAAAGAATGGAAAGAATCAAGTAAATTGCGACTTGAACGTAGCAAATTCTTTTGTTATTTTATTATACCCAAAATTAAAAAGGAACTTACTAGCTATTTCAAGCGACAAAATCTGCCACCAACGGACGATTCGTTTTTTTTCATAGGTTTGTTTCTATTATGCGAATAGTAAAAAGATGTCGTTTCCAAAGATATATATGGATAAAAAGCCATCTGGTGAACCAGACGTAGGCAGGCCCGAGGAAAATGGTTGGCCAATAGTTAATTTAATTCGAACTTAGATTTGGTATATACTTCGCAGGCGATCGCGCCTGATCAATTTCGGAAAACAATAAATCTTTATTACACTGATAAAAATTGCGGTAAACGTTGCGGATGCAAACAACACAATTTACCTTGGACTGATTTATGTAAATGCAAAGCGTCGTGCAATAGTAGGTAATAATTGAAATCTAGATGTACCTAGTTAGTTTTTATTGTTAGGTTTTGTTGTTGTTTTTGTTTATGAAAAGTTCTAAAAAATGTCCTTTTATCAAAAATTTTATCATATACAACGTTAGCATCATCAGGAGACGATAAACAATGAACTAAATTAATCTACGCTCTATCTTATATACAATCCTTTAGTGGGCGGAGATAAGACTAATAATTTGTGATTGATCACGATTTTTAATCCTATCTCCCCTCGACCAAAGAATAAAGTGTACTAAACGGGATGGGTCCTCTATCTTTATTTAAACTATTTCTTGATTTAATGATTTCCATACTTTCATATGCATTCAAAAGTCTTTTGTTTGGTACACTTTTAAGAAGTTTTAGGTTATCTAATGTGAATCTATGATTGTTTTCAAAAGCATGCTCGGCCACACTTGACTTTTCTGGTCTTCCGTATTTTAAGTGTGCGGAGATAAGTTCTTTAAAGAACACTTAGCTAGTAGATCTTAAAAAGTGCCAGTAGAAAGTTCTAAGCGTTTTTTGACAGCTTTAAGAATAAGGGCGCAGAAAGAGAAAAACTAAAAATAAAGATCTCGTTTTTTTTCGCCTATATCCGGAACCACCCGGAATTTGTAAACTTTTTTTTGGTTTTGAGCAAAGCGTCAAATTGCGCAACTTTGCTCTAATTTAAACCTTTTCGTATCTCCTACCGTTTAGGAGATCCCCATGGTAAGCATCGAATTTGGAACACCCTGTATATATATGTCACCAACCTTGTAATCAGTGACCTTATTTTAAAAACTCTTGGGCAAACCTTTTTAGCTTATTTTATTGGTAGTAGTTACTTAAATCTAGTCAATTGTACTTGCTGCGTGAAGTGTTCCTTAATTAGTCCAATTTTAGGATATATAACACCAAAACGTCATGTTTGGAAGCTCATAACAGAAAAACTTTCCATAGTGACATATACAAAACCAAACACGGTTTTAAACTATGTTCCGTTAACAATTGTTTGGGATATTCCAGACCAAAATCACTAACTATTTAATGAGCGAAAAGGGTTTTTTTAAAAAAAGTGAAATTCTTGTAAAATTTCGGAATATTTTAATTTTTCGTAAAAGGTTGCCGAATTTTGAGATATCTTTTTTACAATTTTGATATTTAGTTATAAATAACACACATTCTTCTTTAAAAAAATGTATTTGAATGTTTTCAGGCGACATAACTAACCAAATATAAAAAAAACTATCGAAACAGCAGGAGTGAAGAAATGCCCAAAAATACGTGTATTTGTTAATTATAATAGTAGTTTTCACAACTAATGGCTAAAATAGAGCTTTTTTTACAAGCGTTGGTTTAAATAACGAGCGCAGCGGGGTATTTAAAAACGCGAGTAAAAAAAAGCACAGTTTAGCCACGAGTTGTGAACACTATTTTTTTTAATACCTTTATAAAAAAAATTCAAGAAAAACAGGAAAATGGTTTTAAAAATCTCGAACGAAGAGTACTATAAGGCAAGACGCCATCTTTACACTATAAATCAAGGCGGCTGGTAAATGAAATAACAATATGGTTTCCATAGTGATGTGCCTTTTTACTCGGTGACGTTTATTATTGCGACATTTTAATTTTTGACAGTTTGATATTTTGCCGATTTTTTTAAATGATTTTTTCGTAAATACTTGGTGGAAACTGGCGAAAATGGCTTAATTTTTAGGCAAGAATAATAAGATTTTTTCTATATTACTATTTTTCGCTATTTCTCTTTAATTTTGGGTAAAAAAACGGACCGAAATCTTTTTTTGCACCCGTGATCAAAAAAAAGCTTTTTGCATCGGTAACCAAAAAAGCCATGCTTTAGTTATTTGCAGACAGTTACTAAAATCATGTTTTTGATGAAGGTATAAAAAAAATTATTTATTAAATCGGTTTCTTGATTTGACCCACTTTTTTTTTATTTTTTTGTTTAGTATTACTGGAAAAAAAGGATGTATACTATACGGTGTCTGAATAAATTAGTCTCAAACAGAAAATTATAAAATGGAAAAAATAAGGATTTTTTTCAAATTTTTTACTTTGGCAGCGAATATAATTCTGCAGTTCAATTTTTTACAGTTTTTGGTAAAGCGGTTAAAAATGGTTAAAACTTCCATTGTAGTCATTTCCGTTTTCAAGTTATCGGTTCTGGAGATTTGATCCCTTGTGTATTTTTCCAATTCGAAATGGGCGGCCATATTGGCGTTATGCGGACATTTTTTTTTCTAGAGAATAACCAAGTGTCACCAAAATATGAGCCTTGCGGCAAAAAAACGGTTTTTTTCTCCACTAATTGGTGCAATTGGACATTTATTAGGAATTTTCAAACCTTCAAAAAAAAATAATATAAACTTACTTTTTTTGGTGCTTTAATTTTATTTCTTATTTATAATTGTACTATTCTATTTCTCTTTTTGCACCTTTTCCTCCTTTTCCTCTAAATATTGCTCTGCTTCTTTTGCTGCTGATCCTTCTGTATCCCCTTTAGCATCTTTGGCTTTTTTCTTAAGCAATATATCCACCAATTTTTCTTCTCTCGCTTTCTTCCTCGCTTCTTTGTCGATCTTCTTTTGTTCTTTTTCCTTTTTGGCCAACATTTCTTTAAATTTATCGTCTCGAGGGTCGACAGCGTAACCAAAGTGTCGCTTTACTTCTTCCACCAAACGATCGCGTTTTAACTAAAAACAAATAAATACTATGTTTATACGCACATAAAACCGGTTTTATCTAAGGACATTTTTAAATAAAATCGCTTTCTCCGAGGGTTTATACCAGGGTTCAAACTGATTTTCAATTTTTATATTCCCTGACTTTTCCCTGGCCACTCTTTAAAAATTTCCAGACATTTTTTTCCATGTTACTCTTTTAAAATTTAGTCTCATGTCTCTGAAGGTAATTTTTTTTCTCTTATTAGTGAAGTTATTAATTGAAAAAATTGTTAGCACCGCCAAACTATAAAATACAAGCAAATTTATTTTTCCAACGCATTCGGCAAACCTTTAACATTGTTGGGTCATTCCATATCAAATCAACCAGGGTATTTTACCAGACCTTCTCCGATTTTGATGATTTTTGGTACACATTTTCTACCCACCAAAAAACTCAAATTCCCAAAATTTTATATTTTTTTGACCAGTACTTTTTTGTAATTAATTTTTGAAAATTAAAAAAATTCCTAATTTGGTCTTGATATGTATATGCAAAAAATTTTATATCTTAGGAACCACTTAAGCTGGCACAATGAGTGATGGCTCGTTTTAAAGGTATTTAAAATACCTTTCGAATGATTTAGCACAGTTGGTCTAGAGAGGGGTTTTAAGAAAAAAAATAATCTTTAAAACATACACTTTTGTTTTTGATCCATCGCCAACTACTATTTACCGTAAAAAGTAAAATCCTCTATGTAGCGCTTTTCTGGGGGGCTATTTTTGGAAAATATTCTGGGAGCCTTAAATAGCAACCCCCTATTTTGACATCATATTTGAATTCTCACTGAAATTCTCTATGCAATGGTACCCCATATCATAAGATTTGCTTTACTAATTTTCGAGATATTGGCTTTCAAAATGTCAAAAATTCAATTTTCAATTTCAATCTTAGAAACTGAACAAAATATGTGTTTATTATCGATTATAAGGGGTTTTATAAGAGCAAATAAAAAATGACAATAGTTTGACGTTAGCACATACCTATTTACAGATTTTCAGTGATTTTGACGATATTATTCCAAAAATATGAAGTAGAAGGTCAGATTGTCAAATTGTTATAATTTTTTATTTCCTCGTAAAAAAACCTTAAAGTCGATAATAAACACAATAGAGATATTTTGTTTAGTTTCTAAGATATGGGCCTTTGAAAATGGAATTTTTGACATTTTGAAAGCTAATATCTCGAAAATTAGTAAAGTAAACCTTATGATATGGGGTACCATTAGATAGAGAATTTCAGCGAGAATTCTAATATGAAGTCAAAATAAGCGGTTGCTATTTAAGGTTCCCAGAATATTTTCCAAAAATAGCCCCCCAGAAAAGCGCTACATAGGGGATTTTATGTGTTACGGTAAATAGTAGTTGGCGATGGATCAAAAACAAAAGTGTATGTTTTAAAGATTATATATTTTTTTTCTTAAAACCCCTCTCTACACCAACTGTCTTAGCACAACACATAAACTTTAAAAAAAAAAATTTTTTTTTTAAAAATCTCAAAAAGGCCATTTTTGATTTTTAATATTTGCACCACCCCTGAGGTTACACTCCTTTGATTTTATTGGTTTCTTCAATTTTTTAAATCAATTTTTAACAGGAAATTTCCTGCAGAACCTAACTGCTTTTGTGCAAGTTTATTCCAAAATTTTATTATTCATTTGCTTAGAAGTTTTTCTACAGTGTAGGGTGTGCGTGGATGTAGCAATTTTTTTGCAAAATGTTGTCAAATAAAAAAAATGATTGGAGCAAGTTTAAAACCAAATGTTGCAATCCGTTTGATATTGAGTCTAAAACTAAACATTCTGGAAAATAAAGGAATGTTAAGCAGTGGATGTTCAATTATAAAAATATTGAAATAGGCATGAAAATTTTTGATTCGTGTAGACTTGCTAAGGAGTTTAAGACTTCAGAAAACGACGATGTGGCTGGGTAAGAGTTTAATTTTTTATTATTATTTATTAATTAAATTTCTATCTAATATACACTTTTTTGATATTCATATTTATTAATATATTTGCAAAATAAAATTGGGCTGTATAATTTCCGACACTTAGCTTACTTTTTAAATTACTTTTTTTAAATTAAATAAATTGTAATTTTTTTAAATTTTACTTTTTAGGCCCAGTCAGGTTCAAATAAATGATCCTGACTTTGAAGACCACAATGAGTCACTCTATATGTTAAGTAAGTCCCTGGAACTACTAGGAGAGTCGCCAATTAAGAAAACAAATGTATATAAACAAAAAATCAAAAAGGTGGAACCGTTAATGACCAGATTTGCCAAGGAATCAACGTCTACTTTAACCCAGCAAGAAGAGTACAACCGCAATTAACGAGAAATGATCAATCAATTGGAGGCAAAATTTTTAAACACAAAAAATAGAAGTGAAAAATTTCTTGTTTTGTCTTGCTTACCGCAAAGTTGGAATAGGGCAAAAATTCAAGAAGAATTTGGAGTCTCTCAATATATGGCCAGGGCAGTACAGAAATTGGTGAAAGAGAATGGGATATTAAGCTCTCCAAATCCGAAGCCTGGAAAAAACCTGAATGAAAGAGTTGTCCAAAATGTAAAGGACTTTTATCAACGGGATGATTTAAGCAGACCAATGCCCGGTAAAAAAGATTTTGTTGTGATAAGGAAAGATGAGGGCGAAAAGTAACATGTACAAAAAATATTAGTCTTGGCTAATCTTAAGGAAATATATTGTTTATTTAAAGCTGATTTTCCAGACGAAAAAATTGGCTTCTCCAAATTTTGTCAACTTAGACCTAAAAACTGTATTTTGGCAGGAAAAAGTGGAACACATTCTGTCTGTGTGTGTACTATTCACCAGAATTTGAAATTAATGATAAATGCCTCAAAATTAAATAAAATGCTTGATAAGAATAATAGGTCTTTGGCAGCAAATTACTATCAGTGTTTGTATAAAATGATGTGTAATCCACGTTCAATAGATTGCTATCTAGGAAATAGACGTCAGGAATGTCCAGGAGTAGACCATTATAAAAACATCCTTCTGGAAAAATTTGAAGAGGAACTCATTGATGAGGTAACGTATAACTATGGCATTTCATTTATTTTTGTCAAAATTAATGCCAGATTTAAAAAAAAAGGATATTTTATTTTTCTGAGGGTAGTGCAGTGTCTCCATAAAAAAAGATTTTGGAATCGAAGCAGAATGGTATTATTTTGCCACTTCTCATGGCAAGAGTGCCTGTGATGGCTTAGGAGGCACAGTTAAAATGCTTGCAGCAAAGGCTAGTCTTCAGAGGTCATGAAAATCATTACTGGCATTAATTTTAAATATTACACTGAGGATGAATAGGTCAACCATGAAAATTTTTTGAATAAAAGGTTCACTGATGTACTAACCATACCTGGTACCCACAAAATTCACGCAGTAATTCCCTATACAGAAAGCTCTTTTATATACAATATACATATATACAAAATGTTGAGTCAGGTTTTGTTACTGTGGAATATGATAAATAATGGTGGTTAGCATGAATTTTGGGAAAAAATATTGAGACTGGAGAGCTCAAAGTAAGCTTCCTTCATCCAAAAGGCCCTGCAGCCTCGTTTTTCTACCCAAGTAATCCGGATACTTTACTAGTAAAATCCGAAAGTCTGGTAAAAAAAAGTCGAACCTATTACTGCTACCGGTAGAACATATAAACTTAACAAAAAAGAAATGGTGGAGTCCTCACAAGTTCTTAAAAGACAATTAGACAAAAAGATGTAGTTGTATATATTGTATATATATTTACTTGTTTAATGCGTTTAATATACGAAAAATCTTATTGTTATGTTTTAATTATTAAATAAGCAAATACAGAGATCTAAATTAAATTCATAGCTATATAAACCCAAATTTTAGTTAATTTTGAGGTAACAAGGTTTTAAAAAAAGTTTTTGCCAATGAACCCCTTATTTCTCCATCATGAAATTTTTAGGGTAACTAGGAAAAGGTCTCAATAAAATAATGTATTTTTTTTGAAAAAAATCAAAAATGACCTTTTTGAGATTTTTCATAATTTTTTTTTATTTCTTTGAAAAATTTATGCATTGTGCTAGATCATTCGAAAGGTATTTTAAATACCTTTAAAACGAGCCATCACTTATTTTGCTAGCTTAACGGGTTCCTAAGATATTAAATTTTTTGTATATACATATACAGACCAAATTAGTACCTTTTTTAATTTTCAAAGATTAATTACAAAAGAAGTACTGGTCAAAAAATATAAAATTTTGAAAATTTAAGTTTCTTGGTAGGTAGAAAATGTCTACCAAAAATCATCAAAATCGGAGAGGGTCGAGTAAAATTTGTATTATTTTTTAGTTGATTTGATATGGAATGACCCATTTGCATAGCGGGCTATATGGATTCGTGAGTCATGTGATACCTCGAGAAAATTAAAAAATGTATTTTAAAATTTTACACGGAATACTTACAAGCATTGATCAAAAAAATTTTGTTGCAGGTGCAACAAGATAATTTTGAGGTCCAACGAATGTTTTTATCTTTATTGAATATGCGTCTCTTTCTTAAATTAACACTTTTTGAATTAAGCCTGCAAATATTTTTTTTACCTAGGTTTTTTCGATGTTTTTATCAAAGAAGAAAAAAAATTAAAAAGAACTTATCTTTACAATGAAACTGAAAAACAATTTTTTCTGATATCTGCTTCAAAAAATTCTTTAAGGTTATTAAATTAAATGATTTGCCGTTCACTAGTAATAACTTATCCGTAAAAATTTGGTTGAAAATGATATAGGTACACATGTAAATCGGGGTAATTGGAAAGTACCTTACTATCCTCCAATTTAAGTTTGACAAAAATAAATTACGGTGATGTTTAGAGAATCGAAAAACCTTTCGAATGAGGTGTCACATGATCTATATTTCTATTTAAGATTTTGGGGTGGGGGTGACTTCCGCTCTAGGGGTTAATAGAAGTAGGTGTAAAAGTACCTTAATATGATTCCCCCAACTCTCGAAACAGGTTTTTATTTTTTTTTTCTATCTTTTTTGTTTTCAAGACACAGTTGGTCTAGAGAGGGGTTTTAAGAAAAAAAATATATAATCTTTAAAACATACACTTTTGTTTTTGATCCATCGCCAACTACTATTTACCGTAAAAAGTAAAATCCCCTATGTAGCCCTTTTCTGGGGAGCTATTTTTGGAAAATATTCTGGGAACCTTAAATAGCAACCCCCTATTTTGCCTTCATATTTGAATTCTTGCTGAAATTCTCTTTCCAATGGTACCCCATATATCATAAGGTTTAATTTACTAATTTTCAAGATATTGGCTTCCAAAATGTCAAAAATTCAATTTTCAAAGGCCCATATCTTAGAAACTAAATAAAATATCACTATTGTGTTTATTATCGATTTTAGAGGTTTTTTACGAGGAAATGAAAAATGACAACAGTTTGACAATCTGACCTTCTACTTCATATTTTTGGAATAATATCGTCAAAATCATTGAAAATCAATAAACTGTAAATAGGAATGTGCAAACGTCAAAATATTGTCATTTTTTATTTGCTTTTATAAAACCTTCAAAATCGATAATAAACACAATAGAGATATTTTGTTTAGTTTCTAAGATATGGGCCTTTGAAAACTGAATTTTTGACATTTTGAAAGCCAATATCTCAAAAATTAGTAAAGCAATCCTTATGATATGGGGTACCATTGGAAAGAGAATTTCAGCGAGAATTCAAATATGAAGTCAAAATAGGAAGTTACTATTTAAGGTTTTTAGAATATTTTACAAAAATAGCCCCCCCGAAAAGGGCTACATAGAGGATTTTACTTTTTACGGTAAATAGTAGTTGGCGATGTATCGAAAACAAAAATTTATGTTTTAAAGATTATATTTTTTTTTTCTTAAAACCCCTCTCTAGACCAACTGTGAAGATATCGGCCAATGTAAGTTTTTGCTGGGACACCCTGTATAATTAGTTAACCACTGGTAAAATATCAGGTTAAAGCAGACGTTTTAAAAATCTCCCTATTCTTAGAATCTGATGTAAAATGATTAAAAATGTACATAGACAGCAGTTTGGCCAGCACATTCAACTTTCTCTTTTTGTCAAGAAGGTGAATCAAACAGTAACAAGAAACCGATCGAAAATATAACCTACAAACGCAGGTGAGCTGCCAAATAATACACAATTTTCCTGTAAAATTGCAGATTTAGAATACATACACAGAAAACAAACCGCGTTCATTTAGGTTTTATTTCAGCTGTTGCATCTAAAACTGCTCATACCAAATGTTTAATTTAAGCAAATTTCTTTCTTTTTACTTTTTCAAGTGTTATATCTTTAATTTTAATAGTTTATTTTTGATTTTTTTTATGTTTTAGTTTTTACAATTGATAGACTGATATAATAATAAGTGAAATTTTATAGAAAAAAAAACATTTACCACTCTTTCATATTTCACACCCATATTGATTTTTATCTCTTCATTACGTTAATTATGACTAATCCTTGAGGAACATATTTTCTTCTCTAGAGAAGAAAATGCTTTGAGGAAAAAATTTTCGCCTCTAGAGACGAAAATAAAAAAATTTCATTTTAACAATAATAACAAGAAAGTTCAGGTTAATATCTTGTGGTCGTAGGAAAAATAACGTACATAACTCGTTAGAAAGTGACATGCTTACGCTCGTCTTAAATATGTCATTTTCTGCACTCATCATACTTTTTAAAATTTGTTTCGGCCAAGATGTCACTAATATGGATAAAAGGGTAATTTATTATCTAAACTTCTTTAAAACCAACCCAGGCAGAGGTAAAATATCTCTGACGTAAAATAAAATTGTCGATAGGTTTAGATCTCTTTTGTAGGCAACTGAGTGAAGTTTCAAAATTGTTAACGAGTTTAGAAAAACTTTTTTATTTGTATTTAACCTAAAATTAGTCGTTGTTTTACCTATAAATTAACAAAAACCCATAAAGGTTTTTGAACCAAAAAAAAATTAGTAAATAATGCAACGAGTGTTACTTTAATCATTTTTTTATCAAAATTCAACTGCATTCTTTTAACTTACCTTAGCTTGCATGGCGTCATTTTCCTTTTTAGCTATCCTGTTAAACAAATCTTGTTTCCATTCCTCCAACTTTTCCATTTTCTTTACAATATCCCTCTGTCTTTCCATTTTGAGTTCATATTTCTCTTTTCTTTTTCTACAATAATAAAAAATCCTAGTAGTTTACCAAGTAAAGCAAATCCTGCAAGACAAAATTCGGAATAATTTATTTCCTCGTATTATCAATTTTGTTTAAATTAGTAAATTATGGAAAAACTGAGTCCAATTTTTTTTAGAAAGAGTCGGTTTTGTTTTATTGATTTTTGAAAATCCAAAAATTAACGACACAAACTAGAGGGGCGAGTGCAAGCTTGTTTTAAAGATATTTAGAAAAAAAAATAGCAGTTTTTAGTGGCCAAAATAATGCTTTTTTTATAATCGTGTAAAAAAACACAGTTTAGTCGCGAGGTTGTGATAAACACTATTTTAATACCTTCATCAAAAAATTCAAGAAACTGAAAAAACATACAACTATAACACAAAATCTTTTACCTTCGGTAAAATAATTTTTTTGATGAAGATATAAAAAAAAACATATTTTTTTATGGGCACTTAGTTCGTCTCTTTTTTATGCACAACCGGGCGTAAAAGTGCACTTTAACGCCCGCATTTTTCAAGGGTGAAATAGTATTTTAACGCCCTAGGGCGCCTTTTATGCCCGCGAACCTTAAGCTGTAAACATAAACTCTACGTTCGCGTTCAGTTCGCAGTTCACGTATCACTGTCTTTTTCTATTTTACTTAGGGAGAAAAAGAGAGAGATGGGCCAACTGAACGTTAACAAGTTTATAAGATTACACATCGTTTTTTGTTGTTTTAAGTAAATTGTCAAGGCATATATAACATACTTTGAGGTATTTTTGACAATGTCATTACAAAATTATAAATTATTATTTTTTAAATATTAAAATGAAAACATACTCATAGTGGATAAAATGTGGTAATTACCTTGGTCAAAAAAAGCTTTAACGCTCTCTGCTATTTACACACCGAGACCGTTGAAGCTGTAATTTTTGGACCTAGGTGCATAAATAACTATTACGCGGGCTTTAAAGCTGTACTTTATGACGTAGGCGCATAAATAAATATTATACACCTAGGTCAAAAAGTAAAGCAGCCTGGGGCGTTATTTAACCAGTCACGCTTCAAAATGGAGGCGTTAAACTGCACTTTTACTCCAGGTTGTGCAAAAAAATATTTTTTTTTTCGAAAAAATTAAATAAGGTTCATGGCATATCGGACACACTTTTTGCTTTTCAATTCATTACGACCAGGCCTCCAAGATCTAATCCAGAAACCTACAGGCCTGTTTCATCCTTGTTAGGAATCATCGGGGTAACACAGGACTCGACCTGGCGTATGAAGCATAACATAAACAACTTGGAGGCCTGGATCTTGGAGGCCTGATCGTAATGAATTGAAAAGTAAAATGTGTGTCCGATATGCCACGAACCTTTTTAAAACAAACTAGCACTTGCGTCTCTAGTTTAAATAGTTTTTAATAAATTCCCATTTTTGTAACTAGGTACCAGCAAGAGCTAAACTAATTAAATTCTCATTTTAAATAAATGTGAATGTGTTTTTAATTTTTTTTGGTGAATAGATTAATTACACCAAAAATAATTAAAATGATTTAACTGTCTCTGAAGTTTAACCATATACTATGAGATCATAATGGCCCATACCTAACGCGTTCGAAATAAAGCCAAAATATATGACATTTTCAGCTTGTTTATTGCTTGCGATGACAGAACTGCTGATTGAAATCGTTGGACGTACGTTCGTGGGTCCGTAACGTTACGTACATCCCTCCGTACGCAACGAGTGGAATCAGCTGTTCTGTCATCGCACCCGTCAAAGAAGCAGGCATCGTTCGAAACGTGGCATGAACCAGTCAAAAATTTAGTGTATTTTGACTTTATTTCGAACGCGTTAGGTATCATCAGCCCACGTTCAGCCAATTGTGGAAACAGGAGCCCAATTCTTAAATCACTCGACTTTTAGTCATATACAAATCACATTTTAGAAAAAAATTGTTGAAAAAAGAGTCAATTTTTACTAATTCAGATACCAAATATGCCCACAAATTCTAGCTCGTATGCACAATGCACAATAGGGACTTATCGGTCCATAAAGTCGGCATAGCATGACTTGGCACTATTTCTGACAGTACCGCACGAAGGTTGAAAGGTTTCTGATATTTTTGTCATATAAACATGTCATCTAGACATGCTCATATTGTGCCATTCTTAAAGTTGACAAATTAAAGTCAATGCCGTCCTTTATTAAAGGCAGGCACAAACATTATGAAAGTCGACAACAATGTCAGAATCCTTTTAAACTTCGTGCGGAATTGTCAAAAATAGTGCCGTCTTTATTAAAGTAAGGCTATGCCGACTTAATGTACCGATAAGTCCCTAAGATAGGCCCAAAATTTAAATATTGCATTTTTAGCGGGAAAAATAGGACGGTTTTTGACGCTCGAGTGGGTAGAAGCAATCGATGCAAATCCGAGCGAATATGACATACGAACGTCAAAACTTGCGAAAAAAAGCGCATCGCAAACGTAAAATTGTAATTTTACGGTGAATTTAATTTAATATTGCAGAATTCCAGTACGAGTTCAATGTTGTGTGTGCGTTAATAAGTGGATAAGAGAAAATGTACCCGTTTTTTCGTCAATTTTTTGCTAAAATGTGGTCCGTATACGACTGAAACTCGAGCGATTCAAGAATTGGGCCCCAGATCTCCTGAAGATGCCGAGCACTCGAATCGGCAAAACGTCGAGAAGATAAACTTCTACAGAACGACAGCCCAACAGCCCCAAAGACAACATACTTCAGTGACAGTGACAAAAACCTTTTTTCTTTCTCCAACTTTCTACAACTACTATTTAAATTAAAATTAAATAGGTTAGGATAAAATTTCTCTTTGTATTTTTGGAGCCCTTCCTGAATCTGTGCTGGATATATTGGTCAGATCAATGAATATTTCATTTAGTACAGAAACATTTCCAACATGTCTCAAAAAACCAGTGATTGTATATAATAAGGGAGGAAACCCTCGAGGAAACCACAACCTTCCATGTAAATTCCGCCCAATGGCCCACTCTTTCCAAAATTATAGAGAAACTAGTTCACTTAAGGCTCACATCATTCCTAACCTAATTTTTTAAGCACCAGTCCATTTGGATTTCAGTAAAAAAAAACTAATGCTAAAACTCTGAAGAAAAAGCTGCAGCAGTATTTTGTGATCTTTTCAAGACTTTTAACTGTGTGGATCACAGAATATTGCAAAGAAAGCTGGAAATTTTTGGGGAGAAGAGAATAGGCTTTAGAGTGGGTTTGCTCAGACTCATCTGGTCGAACACAATCAGTTATCTTTAATGATGAAAATTGTTTACCTGAAACTATTGATATTAGTGTACCCCAGGGATCTATACTGGGACCACTTCTATTTTTATTTATATTAATGACATAGTCCAGTTACCCATTAGTGAGAAATTTACTGCTTTTGCGGATGATCAGACAGCTCTGTGGCATGATTCTGATGTTGAAAGGCTCAACACAAATATCGAAAAAGAAGTCACTCAGATTACAGAATGGTGCGATTCACATCTTTTGTCATTTAATATTAAACTAATATTCTACATTTTAAATGTAAATTCAACAATATACAGTTGGGAAATGCCAACCTTCCAAATCCAGATTCCAACAAATTTCTAGGCCTAGTAATAGACAAAAACCTTAAATTTAATCAACACGTAAACAGTCCTAATCATAAAATTGCCTCTGCTTTTTTGCTGCTGCTGTTTTGCTGTTAGAGTTATAGCAGATGATCTTGGTTTGGAGATTACAAGAGGAGCATACTTCTCTTTAATTCAGTCCCACCTGTCTTATGGAATTTGCTTTTGGGGATCCTGTAGTAATTATCTTCTTAAATCAATTTTTACTTTACAAAAGACAAAAGAAAACTCTTAGGAATATGTGTGGGGTCAAAAGAAGATGCCCATGTAAGCTGTTTTAAATTTTAACTTTTTGTTGTTTTTTTATTCTTGAGACTGTGTGTATAGTTTTTTAAAAATACCAAAGAAATCTAGTCATACCTGGTCGTTACCACTGTTGGGAATCATGTCACAAATCTTACTTGTTCGCAGTCCTTTGCCGGCGACTGACTAAACCTCACCAAACCCCGCCAAACCCTGACTTGCTTAAATATTATGTGTTGTGTAACTATGCTAAGCAAGGCTTTGTCAATGCATGATTATTACTGGAACAATAAAGCTACTTTTCAATTTGAGTTTAATTTGATGCAGTCTGCTTACGTCCAGAAGAGTTTTTGGCTCTGCATATTTTGCAGAATAAGTTGATTGGTAGTTATTATGACTACTGGATTTTTTCGGAAAATGCAAGGACAGGGCAGTTATAGTATCTCATAGCAAAATGGGTTTAACCTTTTGGACAAAAAAACATAATTCCTGTTTAATAAAATATTATCAGCTAACCTATGAGCTTCTTCCATCATCTGGGGTATGGTGAATGGATGGGCCACTTTCTCGTACTCCAATTTTTCTTGTAATTCTTGTTTGACAGGCCAACATATCGCTGGGTCGATACCGGAGGCAGCCCCGTAGCGACCGTAGATCCTCCTCATATACTTTAGAGTGCCGTGATGCCAAAACGTAGGCTCAGGGTAAGGATTTTGTTCATGTACAATGTTACGGTGATAGTTTTTAAGGCGCGACTTGTTTCGTTTCATCTCGATTTCTTCTTCTCGAAGACGGAATTCTTCATCATATACTAAAAGAAGAGTGGGAAGGTGTTGTAAAACACAGCTTAGTGGCTGTGCAAAAAAAGAGAAACATGTGTAATAGGTACAGGATTATTACTGGAGCTAGAAAACTTTTTCTGCAACCCTATCGATTCAAATGACGTTTTCGACCGGCTAGCAAGGGAGGAAAATGACACTTTATCTCCCTAGAGTTTTGCTTAATTTACCCCCTGCCTAGAGTTTAATTTACTTTCATCTCTCTACTGCGTATATGTAATAATTTTTTTAGAGCAAGATGTAGAGATACTGCTCACCAATTAATTAGATTTTGTTTTATTAAAAAAATAAAGGGTGTGCCAAAAAGAATGTCACTTTCTCACTTTAATTATAACTAAGCGAAAAACTGTCCGATTTTCATAATATTAAAACACCACAGTTTATAGATCCGATTTCAAACTTGACATTTCCGAAAATTCAAGATGGCGGACCTGATTAAGAAATAGATATTTTCGACAACCTAGATATTTTTCTTTGTGCGACAGTATATTCTTAGATCTCAAACATCAGCTACAAAGCCACATTCTTTCCAAAGCAAAACAATGTAAAATTTAAAAATGGGTCAAACCATATCAAATCAACCAAAAAAAAGGCACTTTTCGTTTTGACCATCTCCGATTTTGATGATTTTTGGTACACTTATTCTTCTGATCCAAAAACTTAAAAATCCAAAAAATTAAATTTTTTGGATAAGCGGTTTTTGTTTTATTGATTTTTGAAAATAAAGAAATATGCCCTTGACAGGCACTTACAAAAATAGCAATATCTCAAAAACTATTGGTCCTATAGAAGCGAGTTATAGCTTATTTTGAAGGTTTTTTTAAAGACCTTTTTAACGATGTGTGTCACCATGTAATTTTTTGTTTTTATTTTTTTTTTAATATTTTTTTTTGAAAAATCTTGAAAACACCATTTTGAATTTTTTCAAAAAAATACTATTTTTTTTCAGTATTTTTTAAATATTTTTGGAAAATTTCAGGATGGAGAAGTTATTGGTTCTATTTTTAAAAAAATAATATAAAAAACCTTGCAGGAAAAAACCATACATTTTTTGATAAATACCTATATATTTACTCTTTATATCTAAAAACTTGTCAATTGCTCCCAGTCTTGTAAATAAGATACATAAAAGGTTTTTCCAAACTTGTTTATTCCTGCAAAATTTTGAGTATTTCTTCAATTGTCCTCCCCTCCACCCAAGATCTTTTCATCCACCTATTATACATTTAAACATGTTAATTCCTGCAAAATGTTTAGCTCCTCCCATTACTTTTTATTGGCCCTTACCCCTATTTGTATCATTTCTAGTTCAGACAGGAAAAGTTTTGACAATAATTAATTGCAAACCTGCGGTTTATGTGATAAATTGCTATTTTTTAATTTAAAACATTTATGGGAGTCGTGTGTTGTAAAATGGCACAAAATAAGACAAAACAATGGACAAAATTTTTTGTGAGGTGTTGTGATCCATTAAGTCAGGAGAAACATTCCGGAAAGTTACGGAATGTCACAAATTGGATGACTTCCTTTAAAGGGGTGGAGACTGGCATGAAAATTTGTGACAATTGTCGAATGAAACTTTCCAAGGAACACAAGGAACAGGATGAACAACCATCTCCTGTAGCAGGGTAAGTAATAGTAACGAATACCTACCTACATTTTTACTTGTTTTTTTTTGTGTGTTGTAGTGCTAATAATTTTAGGGTAATTATTTAGTATCCGGTTTTCTGCCATTTTTGGTTTTAAGTGAAAAATTCTTTATGGGGGCACCTACAGGCCTATAAGTCTGATTTCATCCTTTGCAAAAATTTATGAGTTATTAATACATAAGAGGCTGTTAGATTTTTTTCTGACAAATTCACTTTTAAACGATTTTCAACATGGCTTTCTCCCGAAAAGGTCTACAGAATCGGCTCTTTTAGAGTTGTACAAGTCAATAATTTCGACTCTTGAATCTAGGGGAGCAGCCTGTGGACTTTTTTTGGATTTATCAAAAGCATTTGATACAATAAATCATGAAATTATTTTGGAAAAATTAGAAGCGTACGGGGTTAAAGGAAGTGCTTTGGATTTATTTTGCTCGTATCTGACTGAAAGACCACAAAAAGTTACAATAAATTTGAACAACAATAAAATAACGTCAGAATCAAACGTCATAATGACAGGAATTCCGCAGGGAAGTATTCTTGGTCCTCTGCTCTTTGTTATTTATCTTAATGATCTAAACCATGTCATCAAAAATCCAAACCTTCTGGCCAATTACGCAGATGATGCCAACGTAGTGATGCCGGTTTATCGGGAGGGGAACATCCATGAGGAATATTTTGACGTACTAGGTAAAGTGTCTGAATACTGTGTTAACAACCAACTCATTATGAACACAGAAAAAACAAAAGCAGTTGTTATCTCTAACATGGACAAATATGTCCCTAAAAACCTTACTTAAAGTTAAAGTCACACGAAGGGAGTAACTATTGATAAAGATCTAAATTTTTTTTCACACATCAGAGATCTATGTAAAAAACTATCAGCGGCAAGCTATGCTATTAGAGTTTTAAGTAAAATTTTTAGACGTATGGTGGTATGTTTTACTCTCAATTAAAATATGGTATATTACTTTGGGGCCATAGTGGTCACATAAATGACGTTTTTATTTTACAAAAACGTGTTATTAGAATCTTGGTAGGAATCAAGCCATATGCTTCTTGTAGAAGTAATTTTAGAGAAAATAAGTTGTTAACGGTCCCGGGTATTTATATCTTGGAATGTTTACTGTATTTGGGAAAAAATCCATCACTTTTTGCTAAATATGCCGGTACTAGAACCTGTAACACAAGAAACAAAAACAACATGTATATATATCCAAAAAATAGACTAAGTATTACTGAAAAAAGCCCGGATTATGCTGCAATTAAATTCTTTAATAAACTTCCAAACAAAATAAAAAATATCCAAAGCTACAAACTTTACAAAAAAGAATGCTTTAATCTAATTTGTAATTTTAATGTCTTTTATTTTGGTAATGTATATATCTGGTTTCTGTTTTTTTAATATATAATTACAATGTTTTAACCATATTTTAACTAATTTTATATTATATTGTTACTATACGTTATTGTCTGTTCTAATGTTATGTTTTGACTTGTGTGTGTGCAATTTTAACAATTTTTAGAAATTTTCTGATCACAAACTCTCAAACCGATTACTATTAGAAATAATTTTTACCAAAGTTGTAACTGCAACTTATTTATATACCTTTGTTATTTTTACAATTTTTTTGTAGATTTTTATGACGATCCGATTTTACCTATTGTAAACAATTTGGAAATAAACTATTGTCTATTGTCTTGTCTGTTCTGGGGTCCCTAGGACCCCAAATCCGCAACCGCCGAAAAAAAAAAAATTCATTTTTTTAATGCAAAAAGGGGTGTCGCCGGTGCCGGGGGGGGTTGTGAGGGTTTTTTTTGGTTGTTTTGGGTTGGGTTGGGTTGGTTTGAGTATTTTTAAGTGGGGTTGGGTTGGTTTTAAAAAATAAAAAAAAAACTAAAAAATAAAAAAAAATAAAATTCGGCGGTTGCGGATTTGGGGTCCTAGGGACCCTAGTAGGTGCCTCCATAAAGAATTTTTCAAAAAAAATCAAAAATGGCAGAAAACCGGATATTAAATAATTACCAATTTTAGTAAATGTTTTCATATTAAAAATTGTTTTTCTTATTGTTACAGACCTTCCGCTCAAACTCCAGATTCTCCTTTTAAAGAATGTGATGAATCTATGGATCTTCTAAACCAGTCGTTGTAAATTATTGGGGAATACTGAATAATAGAAAACACAAACAAACAAAAAGAATGTTAATTCTATCTTGTCTTCCTATGAGTTGGAGCAAAAATTCAGCAAGAATTTGGAGTTTCCCAATACATGACCAGGATGGTAAAAAAAAAGGTCAAAGAAAAAGGAATTTTATCCACACCTAATCCAAAGCCTGGGAAAACTCTTGACCAAAACGTTGTAGAAATGGTAACATCATTTTACCTTAGAGATGATGTGAGTAGACCCATGCCTGGAAAAAAAGATTTTGTTGTTGTAAGAAAAGAAGGAACTAAGGAGCATCATCAGAAAAGGTTAGTGTTGGCTAATATCAAAGAAATATATTTGCATTTTAAGAAAGAGCATCCAGACCTAAAAATTGGTTTGTCTAAATTTGGTGAATTGAGACCAAAAAGTTGCATTTTAGGAAAGAGCGGTACACATACAGTGTGTGTGTGCACAATACATCAAAATATGAAGTTAATGATAGAGTGTTCTCAAATAAACAAGTTTATCTTAAATTATAAGGGTAATCCTGCTTTACCAGACTACCATGCTTGCCTCTCAAAAATGATGTGTAACCCACCAGGAGTTCACTGCTTTTTGGACAAATATGAGATATGCCCAGGAACTGAGAATTTAAAAAACTTTTTGAATGAAAAGTTCGAAGAAGCAATGATTGACAATGTGACTTTTAAGAAGTGGATATCTGTAGATGGAATATGGAGACATTAATTAAACCAGCAGAGGACTTCATTGAAGAATTTTCGAACGACTTGATTAAATTAAAATCTCATTCTTTTTACACTCACATGCAAAAAGAATACTACAATGAGGTAAAAAACAATTTAAAAAAGGGGGAAGCACTAATTGAACTAACTGAAAATTATTCATTTATTTTGCAGGATGAAGTGCAGTCCTATCACTGGACAAATAGCCAGGCAACCCTACATCCTTTTGTAATATATTACAAAACTCATGAAGGAAAACTGGGTCATTTAAATTATATATTTATTTCAGACTGTTTGGTACACAACACTGTGGCATTTCATCTTTTTTTAAGCCACCTTATGCCTGAACTGGCACTGGTAGGACATATACGCTAACTGCAGAAGAAATGACAGATTCCTCAAATATTTTACAAAAAAAAATTAGCAACCTAAATATTTTTTATTGTAAAATTTCTATTATTCTTACTTTTAATTTTTTTGTTATACCCATATTAGGTAAATTAGCCCTGTATTAAATATCTTATTATTTTTTTAAAGTATGACTTCATTATTTCTCCATCCTAAAATTTTCCAAAAATATTAAAAAAACATTGAAAAAAAAATATTTTTTTTTAAAAAATTAAAAAATGTGTTTTTGAGATTTTAAAAAAAAAAAAATTTTTTTTATTACGAAAAAAAAAATTAAACCTATATTGTGTCACACATCTTTAAAAAGGTCTTAAAAAACCCTTCAAAATGAGCTATCACTCGTTTCTATAGGATCAATAGTTTTTGAGATATTACTATTTTTGTAAGTGTCTGTCAAGAACATATTGGTCAATTTCTTGATTTTCAAAAATCAATAAAACAAAAACCGCTTATCCAAAAAATTTTATTTTTTGGATTTTTGAGTTTTTTGATAAGACGAATAAATGTACCAAAAATCATCAAAATCGGAGATGGTCAAAACTATTGCCTGGTTGACTTGATATGGTTTGACCCAAATTTCGGTTAAGAAATGAGGAAGTTTGCCTGTAAAATCACGCTTATTAAAGAAAGCACAGGTTTCAAAATTTATAGAGCTAGTCTTAAAACTACCATTTGCTTAAAATCCAAGATGTTTCAGCAGCAAGATTAAAAACTACGCATTTTTAATCTCCCTAGAAAAACACTTCATTCAATCTCAAACATCAGTCCAGCAGGAGGTGTATGTATGTATTCAAAACTGGTGGTTAGGTCTCTACTGAAGGCTGAACCATGCACTGCAGCCTCAAATGGGCCTATTGTGCCCAGGTATCTACTGAAATTTTAAAGATCGCAATTTAAACACATACGACTCAGGAAACTAAAAAATCCTGCAGACTAGAAACTTATGCCAGTTGAAGCTTTAGTGAAAGCCAGAGCAGGAGGTGTACTTGGGTCCTATATTTTAGAGCTTGGTAGGACCTATATTCTGCTGTTCTAGGTAAGACTCACATATGGTCGTTCTACCAGAACTGTGCATAAATGGATTTTTTTACTAAATTCATTTTTGTGTATTTATTGAGTTGTTTTTTGTATAATAGGTTTGTTTTACACACCTGTATTCAAGTTTAATTGTCAGCAGCCAATTTTTTGACATATTTTTATTTTTCTTGACATTTTTTTATTAAAAATACAACAATTTTATTCAAAAAATCTTTTTTAATTATGGAACAACACTAAACAACCTTAAAAATTAAATTTAATACTAGGAATATTAGGAAGTCAAAAAATACATTAGGCTTTTTCAAAAATGCAAGGGGAGACACATTTGTCTGTTTTTGCCAGGAGAGAGATGCCAACAGGGAAGCAACATTAACTCATAAACAAATTCATATTATTCTAAACTTGCCGAATGCCGATTTAAAGAAAAATGCATACCAGGGTATTGGCATTTAATTAAGCCACACTCTTCAATTAACATAAATAAATATTTTTTTATAAAAACTATTATAATTATAAATATTTACCTGTGCTTTGCATTCACACCTCACTCAAATAAACCCACCAGTATAATGAAACTGAACCTAAGGTGCCACCTGTAATCAGGGGGGCAGTTTAAAAGTTGTCTAGGGGAAATGACAGTTTTAAACATGACATTACATTTGTCTTAGTTTTTAACTTTTTCCTTTCATTTGTGTAACTTGTGACAAAAATTTGAATATTATGACATATCGGCCATTTCAAGCGGATGGACGGGACAAAAAAGTAACCCATTACTAGAAAACCAGCTGTGACTTCTATAGGATTAAAATTAAGACTATATGTTCTAATAAATAATTTCTTAAAACAATAGGTTATGCAATAAAATACTTTAAAACAATAGGTTCTAAGCAGAGCTTATAGAGCGAACCTTTAAACTTTGAGTTGGACGGGACAAGAAAAACCAAAACCTAATTTTAGGAAATTCTTACTTTTATGTATTTCAATTTTTTAGAAAAATGCTTTATCATGGCTTTTCAAAACTAAACAAAATCGATTGGAATTAAAGGTGAAAGCATGTTGTTAACTATTATGTTAAAAATTATTGTGAACCATGAACCAGTAAAGCTTTTCTTTGGGTTGGACGGGACAAGCATTACAATAATTGAAAAAATATTATTTGCTTTAGAGCCAAAACTGTTTGTAAATTTCGGCTTTTTTACATACCAAGAAAAAGTGTTTTAGTGGTTTTATGATTTGGAGTTATTTCAAGACTTTTAACAAAAACCAATAGATTGTTAAAGCGTTTTTCTTTTTTTTAATAAAATTACATTTGCTTGAAATGGCCCATATAACAATTGACTTGATTACAGCCAGGGAAATTGACTTTTGACTATATTTAATTTTTTATTTATTATTAAACATATGTAATTTAAAACTGTAAATAATAATAATGCACTTTTTAGCCAGTAATACTTAGCAAGAACCCTGCAAGTACGTCAAATCAAGCCTAGTCTATGGTTGTAGTCTGTAAAAGTATTGTATGTAAACTAATATTTATTTTTAAACATGGGCATATGCAGGGGGGGCTTGGGAGTTCAACCTCCCTTCCAGAGCCTCATTAACTCAAGTTGAATTTTTTCAAAAAAATCAAGTAAATTGAAACATTCAGCGCTCAAAAGTCCCCAGGAGCCTCAAGCCCCACCAGGAGTTTTAAACCCCCACAAAAGTCTTAAGCTCCTCCAGGAGTCTAATGTCCCCTTCCTCAGAAACTATTTATATGTATGCCACTGTTTTAAAATGTTTTTTGTAGTTTAGATATGTATGTGTGTATATATGTAGGTAGATAAATGACAGTGTCTGGGTCGACAATAAATATTTATATTATGAATTTAATTACAAACAAATTCATTCCAATAATACAAACTAAAAAAACTTAATTTACATTAAAAGAGATCAACAAAAACTACTAATAATTGTAAGTTTCTTTAAAATTGAACTTTAAAAACAAAACACTATAAATAATATGAATACTAATTTTAAGTTTCTTTAAAATTACTTTTAGTTGTTTTCATGTATTTTTCCAAAATTGAAATTGATTTTCAGGGATAACACTCTGCAACTTTTTAATAAGGTTTTTTTTTCCTTAATTGGATATACCAACTAGGAGGTCTCATGGCTCTGGCAATATTATTTCAGAATTTTTTTTCTTTTAGTTGCAAAAAATCCATCTCAAAGCATTCATCTTCATGTTTTACTGAGCACTCGCACAAACCTCGCATATACATATTACTTAGTAAAATCCTCGCATCTACTATAAAGTTGCTCGTAGATACAAGATTTTTACTAAGCAAGAGGTATTTTTGAGGTTTTTGTTAAGTAATATGGGTGGTGGTGGGTGAGGTAAAGATTTTTAAAAAATACTTCCAGACATAAATTTGGGTATTTTTAATAAAATAGATAAAAGTAACCTATCTTAAGCTATTTCTGGTCCTAATTCATTGATTTTTTTGCAGATACGTGGGTCTTACCAAGGGTCTCACTTAGGACAACAGTATTAAGTATACCCTGGATTATACCTAGGTTCTGTTGGATCCTATCAAAAAACGGATCTATTTCAGGTCCAAATAGGACCTAGAATATGGCTCCTTATTTTCGAAGTGAACAAAATTTGGGCATCGGTTCACCCCTCAACCAAAATGTAGTAAAACGACCTCATTAGGTACTCATCTTACCTTCGGGATCATCATTGGCCAGAGTTTGTATGTTAAGTTCATTGGGGTTGGTGGAACTAAAGCGAGTACTTATTGGAGACGGTCTTATGGAAAGAAGTTTTCTAAAAAAATCACTTCGAATCATTTTTTAGGAGTATTAAAAAAAATAGGTTTTATTTGTAAGGTTATGCTCCAAAGAAAAATGACAAATCTTATTCTGGTTGGCTAAGGGTGTGTTCATGGATCGGCAAAATGAGGAAGCGTTTCCATTTGTACCTGTACCCATCCCTATTTCTTCGGTCAACCAACCATCATCTCACTTTCGCCTGACAGTTTACATAACCTGAGGAAAATTCAAACATTTGTAAAAAAAGTTGACACGTCTGCTTTTTTCAACAAAAATAACAATAAAAATGTTTCCACGTTTACCATTCACTTAATACCCCAACTTAATCCTAAATTAAATAAAGGCTTATTTTTAGGGCGTTGTGCAAGGGAAAAAAGCTGCCTTAAACTCTAACAAGATGCAGAAAAAAGGTAAGTTCTTTCTACTAAATTGAGTAATTTATAAGTATTGGTAACCATATAAATAAAAGATGGGTGAGCACATTTCAAGGAGGCTTTAAATGCTTACCAAAGCGAAATAGAAAAATGATTGGTAAGTAAGATTCGTCTTTCTCTAGCGATTGTAATAAAGAAGTAACAGCTAGTTCCCTCAGGGCTTTTGGACAGTTGGTGGGTAATGCAATTTTTATATGGGTAAAGGTGGATTCAGAGTTCTGTAAGGTAAGAGGTATGTAGTATGCGGTAAGATGCAAGGAAAATAAACGATAGCAAACACATGCTGTTCTTACTGCTTGCAGCTTACAGAACACCTCGCAGAACACTATAAAAAGCCGCAATTGTTGGCTGTACTCTATTTTCTTTGTAATTTCATGAGCTGTTTCCCCCTCAGATTGTACAGGGTGGTCCAAATTCGAGGGGCCTCTATAGCTTTGGACTTTTGCAGCATAGTTAGCCCAAAACTAATATACATGTTACGGGCTCAATTTTCAAAAGAAGTCAAAAACTAAAAACCGCAAAAATGTGCGTTTCTAAAAACCCTCTACAACTTTTTTATTTGTAAAGATAGAGATTTTCATTAAAAACATTTTGAAGATTTTTTAAGGACAAATCTACCTGTTTCACCGATTTTGTCTTAAAGCCTTTAGTTCACGAGATATAACAGAAAGTTAAATTTTTTTAAATGGAATACCCCAATTTTTTTAAAAAAATTAGTTTTGTAATAAAATTTCCTGTTAAACGATGTGTCATAAACCTATTTTTATTAAGTAGTTAAACAGATATCTGCAATTTTTAATATTTGCCATAGTAGGCTGTGTTTAACTCTGACCTATGCAGTTTTAGGGTATCTATCTAGGTACGTATGATCAAATAAAAACAATTGCCATGATAAATGAGCCCAAGTGTAAAAAGTGGCGTCTTTGTCAAGATTAAGTGTATTGTGGTCAAGATATAAAAATGTTTGAACACTTTGAAAAGTACGACATGATAAAATGTTATATTGAAAGTAACGAAAATCGACAGATGGCGTTATATCTATATTTCCAAAGATATCCGGAAAGAAGGTAACCTAGCTCAAAAATATTTTTGAAGTTAAAACGTCATCTACAAGAATATGGATCCTTTACAAAATAGAAATAGAAATTAACCTGAATACTTCCACTAGGGCTATGGAGAGAAACACTGGAATTCCACACAGCACTGCCGTTCGGGTGCTTAAAAAACACAAGGTTAGGCCCTATCGACCCCGACGGGTGCACCAATTACGGCAACAAGATTTTGCTCCAAGACGTGCATTTTGCAGGTGGTACCTAAATAAAAGTCAAGAAGACCTCGATTTTGCCAGAAAAGTTATTTGGACGGATGAGGCAACGATTTCTAGTGATGGAATATTCACCAGATATAACTGCTATTACTGGAAACAGCAAAATCGCCATATTATGGTGGAACAAGCGAATCAGGAAAGGTTCAGTTTTAAGGTATGGGTAGGCATCTACAGAGGACAAATTATTGAGCCATATATTTTTGATAGAAATTTAAATGCCGAAAGATACCAACAAATTTTAGAAGAGCAGGTGATTCCGTTTATCAACAATTTGCCACTTCAGTAAAATAATGAGCTATACTTTCAACATGATGGTGCACCTCCTCACAATGCACGAGACAGTACTAATTTGCTAAATATTGTGTTTTCCGAAAACTGGATCGGAAATAAAGGTCCTATATATTGGCCCTCCAGGTCTCCAGACCTGACCCCTTGCGACTTCTTTTTGAGGGGGAGAGTTAAAGACCTTGTATTTCGAAATCGCCCAACTACTAGAAGAGAATTGGAAGAGGCACTTTGTACTGCATTCAGGCAGCTTTGTGCGGTAAAACTCCTTAATGCAGAAAATAGCGTCAAGAGAAGATGTAGGTTATTATTTTCGGGTTGGTAATTATAGTAAACTAGAAGTTAAAGTTCGAGGTTGCTGTGTGCCCTCGTGGTGTAGCCAACTTGATTTTGTAAGAAAAAAAAACAATAAAATTTTATTTACACATTTAGAGCGCTCACAGCGCCTACTATGGTAAACATCAAAATATGCAAATATCTTTTAAACTATTTAATAAAAATAAGTGTATGGCACATCGTTCGACAGGAAATTTTATTAGAAAACTGATTTTTTAGAAAAATTGGGGGTATCCCATTTAAAGAAATATAACTTTGTGTGATATCTCGGGAACTAAAGGCTTTAAAAGGAAATCGGCGAAACAGGTAGATTTGTCTTTAAAAAATCTTCAAAAAATGTTTTTAATAAAAATATCTATCTTTACAAATAAAAAAGTTGTGGAAGGCTTTTAAAATCGCACATTTTTTAGAATCACCCTATAGCTCAGAAACGCTTTGACATATCGCAATGCGGTTTTTAGTTTTCTCTTGTATATTAGTTTTCGGCTAACTATGCTGCAAAAGCCCAAAGCTATAGAGGCCCCTCGAATTTGGACCACCCTGTACTTATAAAATATACAAAAAAATAAAAAGAAAATATTACATTTTACTTAGATATACATCCTTAGCACCTTTTAATAAAAAAAACAATAAATAAAAAAAAAATTTCAAGCATCAAAATTAAAAAATTAAATTAAATTGATATTAATTAATAAGATTCAGACCAAGCCCTTCAAGCTGAAAACACGCAATAAATGATTCGAAAGATATAATTTAAGCTCTAAGATTGAACAGAAAAAAGTTGAAAATTTTGACACAATAACAAATTAGAAACCAAGTGATAAACAGAATACAACAAATTAGATTAATTTGGACAAAACATGCACATTACCACTCCTAAACAAGTGCGGATAGAAACAATATACTTTCAAAACCTTGAAAAACTAGTTGATCTGATGATGGGCTAACCAAAAGGCCAAAAGCGGCTTATGAACCAACAATAAAACTTGTACTAATACAAAGAAACTATCTCGTTTCATTAATCCTGATATTTAAGTGCACACAACACCCCTCCTAAATATTTTTTGCTTAAAATATAAATTAAAGCAGCTCTAAGGGACACATTTGTACAAAAAAAAAAAATGCCACAAAATATGGGTTTCATTTTTTCCAATTGGCTTTATATTTTTATTGTAAGTGTAATATTTAACCAAAATTCACAAACAACTTAAAAATAAAAAGGGTTGCAGATGTTTAAATATTCCCCAAGTTTTGCACATTTTTGGGGCACATTTGACCATTATAAAAAATCTTAAAAATTCAAAAATTCCAAGAAAAATTCTACAAAAAGCTTTTATACTAAATTACACTAAATGTTAAGTTATGATTTGTATTTTAATATTTTTTTCTTTAATTAAACAAAAATCCAATATAAAAGGCAATAATGATACAGCTTAAGCAGTATATCATTCCCTGCTCTCGCATCGCTTATATTGCATCTGCCATGCACATTCTCTTTGGTGACAACAACCAAGGTTGTGGGTTTTTTTTAAATTAAAAAGTAGCTATATATAATTTTGATCATTTTTTGTAAGTATGCTGTGTATTTTCCTATAAAAAGGTAAGGAAAGGTTTTAACAATAATTTTTCTGATTGGAAAACCACCACAGTCCTGGTAAGACACAGCTGTAAAATATTTGTATGTGATTTTAGGTGCTAAAAACTGATGCATTTTTGTAAATTTTTAGCAAGAAAATACAAATTTCAAATGAAAAAAAAAACTGGTAAAAATGACAAATAGTGACAAATGACAGATGTCACATTTTTAATATGCATACGCAAAAGTTGTCTGCCGAGTGGTTCAATAGTATTCTTATTTTAATTTTGTTTTGTTTATAAGCCATCAACAATTTCTTATTTTTAATTTAATTTAATTTTAAATTTAGTTTTACTTTTTTCTGTATACACCCAGCTTTACTAGTTAATGATATTTTACACAAATTGATTGTTTTGTAGGTGATAGAAATCTTATTTTTATGAAACATTTATTAGTTCATAAAAAATGTAGGCAAAGCTCAGGAGGGACATATTTAGTTGTGTAACTTTTTGCCTGGCCCTTTTTTGCCAATACCAAGTGTATGATAAATTACCTTTTGGTCTACTTTTCAA
Organism: Oxystoma pomonae; assembly: GCA_963921995.1. Classification (NCBI taxonomy): domain Eukaryota; kingdom Metazoa; phylum Arthropoda; class Insecta; order Coleoptera; family Brentidae; genus Oxystoma; species Oxystoma pomonae. Next base: position 24,631,819 of record OY998165.1, read on the forward strand.
AAAATAGAGTTCAATGTAATGCCGACAAAAAATGTCTGCCTAGAAAACACTGGACTAAGATTAGACTATATTTTATGTACTTGGTAATCACCACGGGTCTGATCGCTGTAGTTTTGCAGGCACCCCAAAAATGTTCAAAAATGTTTGTACTTACCCCAGATGCACTCTGTCCCAAAAAAGTTCTTAAAAATGAACTGTTTTTGTGATATTTTTATCCAACCTTCTGGCCCACTGTGCACAAACAACCAGCCAATTTTTTTTTTCTGGCTGGGGATCAAAGTTTTGCATCTTTAGGGCAACAACTCACTATTTGAAATTAACTCTACTAAAGTAATTTGTACCTGAAGACGATCAGATATTATACAGATTGAAACGTCGTGTATAAATAAAATATAGACAATGGAAGTCCGAAACACAGAGCTAATTTCAAACACATCATTGTCTCAAACTTTTAAACTCACTATTTACTTAAAAAAAACCTGTTATACCTTCATGGACCAAAAACAGAAAAATTAACTTACTTTGCAGGTGAACCCAAGAACGCCCTAAAATACTTCAGCCTTCTGACCTTAACCCTTCAAAATGCCATAGTTGGATTAAGTATGAGATATGCAAGGACCAAAGATGGGGACATGTTTTTCTCTTCCACCGGTGAGTTAATATATGTGTTCTTTCATTCTGAACAAACTGATTAAAGTCAAAGAAATTTAGTTTCTTTAAATTTCTTTGTTAAAATCACATTAACTGATTGCATGCTGTTCTTTAGATTTCGATCACTTCCCTACCATTCCATCCAACTGATTGCAATCACTTTACTCAGCCACATGTGATGGAAATATTTTTGCACACACTTTGCTCAGATCAGTTGACCTAACTGCAATTAAATATAAACAAAAATTGTTTTGAATTTTTGTATTGTTTAGAACTTTCAAAAATGAATAATAAAGTACAAGTTAATCTGTTTGACCCAGAAGAAAATTAAATTTACTCAGTTTTAGCCCAGCGGATTCGAAAAGTTGTAACACAGTAAAAAATTTGACAAAAATTTGTTTTATTTTACATTTTTAAAGAGTTTCTTGTATTAGTACTTGAGCAAAATAAAAACTCAAAGTAACGGAAATCCAATTGATAACAACATTACTAGACTATCGATGTCATGCTTACAAAATAATTATTTTGGTTGTCTATGCCATCTAATAGTAGTTTACATAACAAGCATGTTATGATGGTCATTAAACGCGAAGATGAAGTATGAGACGCGAGCCGCAGGCGAGTTTCTTAATTTCTCTGATTGTGTAATGACCATAACATGAGAGGTAGTGTACTATACTTTACCTATGACCAATGAAAATGTCATCAGAAATTATTAAAAATATCAATCGCGAACACTCTTAAGTCAACAACCTTTATAACCTGCAGTCTCAATGACGTTCTATCTAAATCTATCAACACATTTTCTGAGTTTAGGTTGTTTGATAAAGAATCTTTTAAAGAACTGGTCTTTTCGTTACCAAATAAAAGCAGTCCGGATGAAATAAGTATGGAAGTTATTAAAGGCATATATGATGCAATTGAAGATCCGTTAATAAACCTAGTAAACTCCTCATTGGAACATGGATTACTTCCTACAGCACTTAAAATTTCATCCATTATACCAATTCCAAATAAACTGGATCAATAAGAGCAAGTGACCTACGCCCGGTGAATATGTTGGCAGCAACTGAAAAAATAATTGAAAGATGTGTGTACAACCAGATTGTAGAGTTTGTTCAGGAGCATGGTGTACTGGTTGGGAGCAGTCTGGATTTAGAAAGGCACACAGCTGTGAGACTGCAGTTCAGTTCATCCTGGATCAGTGGGAATGTAATAAAGATTCAGGATTGATTACATTAGCAATTTTTTTAGATCTAAAAAGGGCTTTTGAGACCAACGAACGTGGAAAGCTTTTGGCCAAGTTGCAGAGTATAGGTTTTCGGGGTACTGTTTTTAAGTGGTTTGAAGACTATCTTGAGTATCGTCAACAAAATGTTAAAGTTTATGGCGCTCAGTCAGATAATCAACAGATTAACTATGGCGTATCACAGGGCAGTATTCTGGGGCCTCTTCTTTTCATACTTTATATAAATGACATTGTTGAAAAATTGGAAGACAATGTCAAAATATTATACACTTGTTTGCAGACGATGGGTTGTGTACGATAACAGGTGAAAATATGGACGCTGTTGTGGCCAGTGCAAACCGTGTTTTGGAACAAATTTACATTTATTCATGTAGAAATCAACTGAAGATTAATCAGAGCAAAAGTAAATTTATGTTAATTTGTAAAGATAAACAGCTCAATGAGTTTTCAACAAAGAAATTAGAAATTAAAATAGGAAACGAGCCTATTGAGCAAGTTGTTAAAATAAAATCTTTAGGGATTATAGTAGATAGAAAGCTTGAATTTAAAGAAAACGCAAATTATGTAATGTCTAAATTGGGTTTTAGTGTAAGTTATTTCTATAGGTGTGCCCCATTTTTAAGTATGTGGGCGAGAATAATAGTTTATAACAGTATTATTCTCCCGCACATAACATACTGCGCTACAATTTTATTCATGTGACAGCAGAATGATAGAAAAAGAATTGAAAAACAGCAAAATAGAGCAATGCGCAAAAATACACTCCTGGAAAATTAATGCTTGAATGTTTGCAGTGGCTCCCTGTAGGAATGTTTTTTGAGTATTCTGTCTTAGTTTTTATTTTTAAAATAAAATCGGGAAAAGCACCAGAATACCTCACTGATAAAATTGTTTATAGCGCGCAGGGGCATAATTATAATACCAGACACCAAAGAAATGTTTACATAGAAAGAAGAAATACTGTTGGAGCTCAAAATTCTGTATTTTATAAAGGATTTAACGTGTTTAATCAATTACCTGATGAAATAAAGTTATCAGTTTCTGTTAACACTTTTAAACAAAAACTGAAAGAGTACCTGCTAAAAAAAATGTGATATTTATGTAACAGTCTAGTCATCAAAATTTTATTTATTTTTATTTTAACCCTTTTTATATTTATTGTTTTGTTTCGTTTTATCTTAAAAGTTTGTATTTTGTATTTGTTGTTATATATATTTAATTGGTTTATTTTTTTTTATTATTTAATTTTTACTTGATTTTTGTCTTTTTAATAATGAGAATTTGCCACTGACTTGCTGCTTTTGTTATCTTTATAGTTATTTATTTATACTTTTTTTATACTTTGTTATTTATTATACATTTTACTTTTTTGATTGAATTTATGTTTGTTTTTTGGTGATTTTTTTTTAATTTATAAGCTTTTGGAATTGTTCTTGTTTACTAATTTATCATTGACTCCGGCTGACCACTACTAACATATTATTATATTTTTCCCTAGGAATCCAATTTAATTTTTCTAGTATTAGGATTAGTTTATTCTCTAAAGACATTGTAAACTGACTGTAAACATTAGCAATGCTAAATAAAGAATTTATATATAAAACGTCAGAACAAATAAGGTAACTATAGGACTTTTCATATGTCTTTTTAAAACAAGATTTTTTTTCTTAAAAATGCGTAATATGTCAATTTAACAGGACCTATTTTTGGTTAGGTACTAAAATTATATTGAATTTATTTACATTTAACAAATATTTATTGTCTTAAAAATAGAGAAAAATTATTCACATTTTTGCATCAATTAGTGCTCTTATAAAATAAAGTTTCATCGCTTGTCTCGCCATCTTGTGGTTTACCTCTAAGGTTTATTATTATCCTAGGACCGTAAATAAGCCATTAAAATAGTGTTGAGATGTTCGTAAAATTAGGATTATTCGTTGGTCATAGGTAAAGTTTATTAAGAACTACTTGCCCTTGCATTTTCCGAAAAAAAACCATAGCGATAATAACTCTCCTAATCAAGTTGGCTTGGACAAAATGCAGAGCCAAAAACTTTTACAGTGGGATTTACTAAGATCTAAAATAGTGTCCCCCACAGATCTAAATATTTACACCTGTGGGTGTACTAAATTTTAAAACCAATTTTCAAAAAACACTTACTCATGCAGAAAAGACACAAAGTTATTCTTTTTTTTATTGTTATTTCAAAATACCACTGAAAAACTGCCTTTTTTCTCAAAATATACCATATTTAAGGATAAAATGTCCTAAAACTTAATTTTTTTTGACAGGTTTTAAAATGACAAATGGTGAATACGCCAAAAATTTGGCACATAATAGCTTCTCATTATCTGTGTTTGAGGTTATAAAGTTGGTGATTTTTTAGACCACCTCTGGGGGGTGGTTTAAATTTATAGCCCTCAGAAAGGATTGTTTTGTGGCAATTGGTAATAAGTTTGTTTATAATTTCCTTAAGTAACCGTTTTTACAAGGATTAATTTACCTTATTTAATATCCCAAGTTGTTCATTAACCCATAAAACACCTCCAATTTTGTCTAGACAAACGCCATATTTTGAACCCGTTTTCAGCACAAAAATATATTTGAGGACACTACGAGGCAAAACAAACATAAGTGAAGGTCACTGATTATGCACGAAAAATATACCAAACAAAAAAACCCAAAACAAGTAACTATATATTAATTTATTTACAAATTGAAATTAAAACATTGAGGTTATCTAAAAGCTCAGTCAAGAAAACTTTCCTTACTCAAAGCCAACTCATTTCAAAGCTGTAGCTTTCATCAGTAGAGTTAGTGCAAGAAAAGGTACAAGCAGATGTAAGAGATCCGAACTCGCTGTTTGTGATTCGAAGGCAGCTAATATTTTGAAACTGAGATTTCGACAGTGACCGAAATGTAAACAAAACTTCCATTTAAGTTTTTTAATACATTTTATAAATAAAAACACCTTTTAAATAAATACAAAATTAACCTACTCCTTATTTTATTATTACCCATCTAAATCGTTGTGTGACATCAAGTATTAATTGGAAAAATTAATTAACAATGGTAAGTTTTAATTAGAGTGACATATAACCTTAATTGTAATTTGTTCTACAAAGTCTTTACTATTTAAACCCCGCGTGGGTTTAAATTTTTTAATTTTCTTTTCTTCTAAATTGAAACTTTCTTCTTAAATCCAACAAAATATTTGTGTGAAGATGATTATTCAATAAACAAATTTATTCAGATTCTTATAAATCAAACTATGTCCAAAACTCAAGGAGGGTTGGTTTAAAATGCTTAAAACCAAAAATTTCACTTAAATTTAGGACAGTGCTAAAATAGACTAAACCCTTTTGGTAAATCCCACCGTTATTTTCTACTACACTGGCTTGAGATGTCCCCATGGTTTTTAATTTCTTTTAGAACTTAATACTTTATTACTTTTTTTTTTGAAAAAAATTTCAACAGGGTAATCACTTTTTTAATTGTTAAAATTTTGATCCTGAGATAACACAGGAAATGGAAAAGTTTTTTGTACTTTTATATGGCTTAACGTGCCAGCTTACATCTGTGAACGCATGTCGACGGCACACGGATTTGTTATAAAAAACAGGCCAATTAAATGCTGCTCTTCTACCAAAAACTGTATATTGCAGCACGCAAAAAAAGCAGCTCTTCAAGCAATTATTTGGAAAAGCTCTTTAGATAAAAACTTTACGCCTCCGAAACCTGAGTTGTGGTCAACTATTTAAACTGTCGCTAACGGTTTACAGGAGTTAATAAGGTGTGCAAAAAATAAATTAAAATGTACTAAATCATGTGCGTGTAATTGCAATCATTTTTCTGAGGTAAAATAAAGTTTAACTTTTTTTAAATAAATTAATTATTCGAACACGTTGGAAACAGTGTAGATCGCCCCCCCTTTTTGCCAGAATATATTTAAAAAATCACCGGTTTTTCACAAAAACAGTAAAATTTTCGCCTGCGGCGCCCTATTGGGTCGAAAGTTACATTAATTTTTAATTTTAGAACTTTTGCATAAAACTTTTTCTTTGCTTTTACAAAATTTTGCCCTCACGCCCCCCCCCTTTTGAAAAAGCTGCGACCGTCACTGTTGTAAATGTGGGAGGGGGGTGACCATAGTCGTGTATTAGTTTTTCCCAAGATCCTTCAATAAAATAAGATTTAGCTAAAAAACAAAATCCTATTTCTTAAAATACCTAACATACATTAAATTTTATGACATCATTATGACATGTTGCATGTTGTTTATACCCTTCCTTGCAAAAAAAACGTGCCAGCTTACATCTGTGAACGCATGTCGACGGCACTTATTTGTTATAAAAAACAACAAAATATGATATTAATTAAATAAATAAAATTAAACCGCAATAATTTTCTACGGATTAATTGACATGATTTAAAAGGAAATTTAATCTAAAATTATCGTAGTTTGACGAATATCTGATAACATTAATCTTTATGACGTCATAACTGGCGAACGGGATGACATAGAGCTTGTGTCTCGGGCTTTTTTTAAAGCTTAGAAATTCCTCTTTCAGCAAAACTAAAAATATTAAGACGCATCAAAGTTTGAAGTTTTTTTATCTTTCTTGGGGCGAAGACATCCGGCTATAATAGGTCAAGGAGAATATAATCTTTTTTAAGAAATGTTCAACCCTACACTTTAACAATTAACACAATATTAAATTATGTCTACTGTGGCGTGTGTATTTTTCAAACCGCATAATACTGTAGGGATTTCTCAATTTTTGAGGAAGTTCCAGGGAAAGTTTATCTACTTGTCATAAAGTCCTACAAACAAACTGTGTTATATGAGTCTAAGAAAAATCAACTAAACCTCAATTCTCCAGGGCCGTTATTTTTCGTTTGATAGAAGGACAAAGCCTCAAAGTGATTTAGATAGAACGGGTCTGCAAACGAGTGCTGTAGGAACGTGTGACTGCGCCTAACTTGGTAATTGATTCTGCAAGAGATTGCCTACTCCTTATTTCTATTAAATCAAGACTGGGATTAGGACAGGTTCTTCAATAAGACAATAGAATTGAGCTTAATTCAAGCAACCTCAAGGACAACAATCCATCTTTGGTTTCTTTTTTATTATCGTTAGTGGCCATGCCTAATCCGCCGCCAGAAACATCAACACACTCGCAAGACTAAACAAACTAATTTCAATTTTTTCAGATATCAAAAAACGTTATTATATGTACAAGTAGTAGATATCTAAATTTGACTTATCTTTTTTATATTTTTCTAGCTGTTCTAATGTCAGAAGTAGTCAAATTCGTGGCATGTATAGCAATAGTATATGTGGAGTCGGGCGGTGTTGTACAACTACTAGAAACTATAGACAAACAAATTATCAAGCAGCCCATGGATACGTTAAAAGTATGCGTTCCCTCGTTCGTCTACTTGATACAGAACAATTTGCTTTATGTGTCAGCCTCGAATTTGGATGCGGCGACTTATCAGGTATGATTTGCCCGAGGACATTATTCTGGATTTCTGGAAGGGGAAACTTGCTAGGGAAGTGGGCGTGTTTTACAAAAAAGTGAGATGAGACATGCAAAAGAATAAGTGTGATTATAAAGTACCTCTTAGATTAGTCTAGGACAAAAAACCTGGAAAACGACGAAAAAAGTGAAAAAACCTGGAAAAACCACTATTATGTGACATTATCACCTGGAAAAATAATTTGGATAAATATTTAACCTCAAAACCTTTAAGTAAAATTTAATTTTTAATTTTTTTCCTCCTTGCTTCAGTTTGAAAATATCAATCAAAAGAACCTAATTTCTGGTGCTTTATGTAGAAGGTCAAGCTTTTTTTAAACATTTCACAAAAAAACTTGAAAGAGATCACTTAAAACTTGAAAGAGATCGCTATAAAATCATTGTTGATTTTTGTCAACAACTTTTAAAAATTTTAAAAATCGTCATATTTTGTATACTTTTCCTCCGGCGCAATTATGACATCATTTTGAAAAAAACTAGAATTAAGGCTAAATCAACAATTTATTACTTATTTCTCTGTTTTCGCATTTTCATCCTTTTTTTCCTTTTTTTTAAACCTGGCAATTTATTAAAAAATGATCTGAAAAATCTGGAAAATGAAGATCGTTTTTGTGTATTATTAAGACACAAACCACACATTCGCACACAACCTTCTTACTTTTTTATCAAATTATTCGCTGAAGTTGTCGGTATTTGCATGTTAGTGTAGGGGCATATGGCGATAATTACCATCCCGTGGAATTTTTTATGAAGGAGTTTTATGATTATGTGAGATTGATAGATTTTTAGTCACACAATCAAGTGTAACCGGGTGTTTTGTTCGCATTCGTGTAGAATGACGACATCTTTCAAGATGGCGGGCAAAAATCATAAAAAAATACAACTTTCGCAACCGGCGCATGATTATACTGAATTCCATATAACTCTAGGACGAGGATTCCATTCAAGGTCATCCGAGTTTTTCTGCTTTTTGTATATATATATATATATATATATTGTTACGAATTATTCATTAGTTAGGTACTATTCGGTCGGCCTATATAAGCGCGAGCCGTCGCGCCCATGAATAAGTCTTGATTTAGTTAGCGAGGAGTACAGATCTTAGGAAAGTTAAATACTTGTTGCAAAAAGGATTTAAAATAAAATCAATAATATTTGGAGCCCACAGTGATTTATTTAACAAGAGGATTCGTTAAGAATTAGAGAATCCATAACAGTATTTATTCTTCCATATTTTAGGTCACCTACCAACTAAAAATTCTAACAACGGCCATGTTCTCAGTCTTTATTTTAAAAAGGTCCCTTATAAAGACACAGTGGTTTTCGTTAGTGACCTTAGTGGCCGGCGTGGTTTTCGTCCAATTGGCTCAAAGTCACGAGGCTTCATCAAAGAATAGCGAAAATCAAAATAGGCTCATTGGATTTACGGCGGCGCTGAGTGCTTGCGTTCTTTCTGGATTTGCAGGTAAGATTCATTTTGATTTTTCATTTTTCCTCCTGTGCCCAACTCGTTTTGGCCTAGCCTAGAGGCCCTCTATACATTTAACAGTTGTTGTTTTACCAGAGGTGGGCAACTCATATTCTAATTTTTTTCATATTTGCATGTAAAAACGATTCTATTAAATGGACTGATGTTTTGTTGTCACTTTTTATAATTTCCCCAGAGAGTTTTTGAATGAAGATGACTTTTTTGGTTAGTAAAATTGGTCAAAATTTATTTTTGTTACTCATTTTCTTAAAAACGAAAAAATTTAAAATTGAAATGAAAAAAGAAATTCCACTGTACACTGAAATTTAAAACTTAAAATTCAGAGTACTGCTATTTGAGAATTGTAATTATTTGTATTAGTTAGTATTTTTTACATGTTATGTACCCAATTAGTGTATTTTAACTGTGATATTGTAAATTTAGATAGAGGCGTCCCTAGGTGACATTTTTTTGTAAAGTTTTTGGGATTTAGTAAACGATTTTTTCAAAAAAAAGATACATTTGATGAGTCTGAAGCAACTGAGGTGTTTTGCCCGTAAATCCGTCCAACGGTTAGGCTTACTTGCGCCAACATACTGGTCTATCTTTTACCTCCCATTATGCCCGGTATAAAAAGAGAGAGAGGTAAAAATGAAACTCGTATGCGAATGCTGTTTGTGTGACTTTGGAAATACGGGTCCAGGTCTTTCGAGAAAGTTGTCATATTTTTTTCCCCAACGACCTTACATTACCGGGAAACTTTCCAACCAAAGTTATTGGGGATGTTGGGAAAATGTCTGAAGTTTGTTTTAATTAGTGGTAAAATTTTACCTAATTATGTTCTTAAATTCTCAGATCAAGGCCAAAACTAGTTTTCCAGAGTAGTTCTGTTTATTCCAAATTATCTGAACCCATTTCAATATGGCGGTTGATATTTAAACAAAGTTGGTCCGTTTGAATTTGTAATGAAGTGTAGTGATTCTGGCAATTAGGCCCCTCCAGACCTTTTTGAACAATGCGAGCGAAAGTTGGAATATCTCTCTACAAATGCGGTAGCTTTGCCATTTGTCAGTCCTCTGCATCTAGGTTCGGATTCCAAGTATCTCGAGCCTCGTCCTTAGGTATACTGCACACCCTGCAATGAGGTTTCGGGATATCTAAGCCGCCTTCCTGCAGGTCTGAAGGATAGATTCGTTCGCGACGCAATGCGAGATTGATTCTTTCTAAGCTGGTTATGTCTGGTCAGTGAATCTGCACTGATAATATAGGTCTGTGTTCTTTACAGGTAGGAGGCATTTGCGTGCATTCTTTGGTTTCCCTATATCATATCAGGAGGTTGCCATTGCGTCATTAGTTCAGTTATTAGCCCCCAAAGCCTGAAGGATAGATTCGTTTTCGATCCTCATACCAGATTGATGCTTTCTAAGCTGGTTCCCAATGAGCATTTTCAGAAACTTCTGGTGACAGATATTTATATAATTATTATAAAGAGGGTTCCATTGATACCCTAGGGTATTTAGAAGTTTCCTACAATAATTGAGTTTGTATATTTGTTTTATTAAAGGCTCTTAATTGATGGTACCCTAAAGTAACATAAAACTGGCGTTAACAATATTTTCACGGACATCTTTATAAAAATTAAAGTCATCAGTACAAATGTTATACAAATTGGTGTTAACAATGTTTCCACCAACATATTTGTAAAAATATAAGTCATCAGTGACAAAAGTTATATAAATTGGTGTTTGAAATATTTCTGTCAACCCACCTATAAAACCGTAAGTAACAATCAATTAAAGATATATAATAGATTGGTTTTTAAAATGTTGCTATCAACCCACTTATAAAACTTAATTAACCAACAACAAATTTATATAAGATAAGATTGAAAATATTTCGAGAGACACTTATAAAAACTTGGGAACTCACACACAATAGTTATATAAATTGGTGTCTGTAATATTCTTATGAACTCATTCATAAACCTCTCACACAATAGTTATATAAATTGGTGTCTGTAATATTCTTATGAACTCATTCATAAACCTTTTTTGCCCATAAGGTTTTTTCTATAATGTTATTAATTTCTTTATATAGTGATTATAATACAACTGTTTTTAGAACAAAAAAAACAATTTTAATTTATTTTGGCAATTATAATAACAAAACAAACAAGATTTTTTAAGGTTAATTTTGTGACATCAAAAGGCGCGTTTTTGCGACATCAAAAAGAGCGTTTTTGCGACTTCAAAAGGCGCGTTTTTGCGAGATACCATACCATTATTATCTTGTTTTAATTACATCAATCTGAGAGAGATAAGAGATCCAAATCTTCTTGAGATAGTTGCCGATAACAGATATCGGGATCGAATGCATTTTACACCCGATTCCCACCAGCGTTTCCCATGCGCAGTCACCCTGACTCAAAAAACTCATCACGTGGTCCGACATGAACTTGTATAGGCAAATCTCGCTTAGACCACGTGATACGTGTTTTGATTCGGTGGACCCACGAATGAGAAACGCATAGATGGGAACCGTGTTTTAGAAAAAGAGAACAATATAGTTACCGTGTTAAGGTCGCAAAAACGCACCATGAAACGTCGAGCGCATACGCTGATACTGCTGGTCGGCGGCAAATTTGAACACCCCACGAAAATACTCGCCTGTACACCCTTCGACCCCGCAATCTAACTGTATTCTTGAGATAGTTACCTCTGACAGTTATGCGGGCTTGAAGTGTGTGGAGGCGGGTATTTTTCCTGGTATGTGTAGTATGCTGGATCTCTCGAGGAATGCATTTAGGAAAAGAGAACAATGGTAACTATGTTAAGCTCGCAGAAACGGACCATCAGTGTTCAACACTGCGCCATCTGCAGCCCTTTGTTCCAAGTAGCATCATTTTTTAAAAGGGTCATAAAATAGTGTTTGTCAAGGTAAACAGTGGTATAGTTGTATTGTTTTTTTTATAGAATTGTCGGAAATTTTCGCCATTTTGGATTACAAAAATAGGTTTTTGGCCTAAATAAAAACGTTATTTATGGGGTTCAACATGTGTTTCAATCGAAATATTGCTTGTTAGGGTTAAGAACAACATACAAAATTCAATATTTGTCCCAGAAAACTAATATTTAAATGAATATTTTTTTTCCCGTTTTCTCAAGTATTTTTGGAGCCCATGAAATTTACGTGAGTGTATTCGAAAACTATACAGTACACACGGGACCGCAGCTTATTTTCAGAGTAGGATGACTTGAAAAACAGCTTTTATTTGACTATAGTATATAAATATTCATATTCCTGCTTCAGCTTATCTCACTTTCATTTTTATTTATTTTAGAAGATTGCTAAACACCATTTTATAAATTTTTTTATTGTAAAAAGAAAAAGAATAATACATAACAAGCAAAGGGAAGAAAGATGGAAAATCTATATTTCTAAATCCATAAAAACCTTTAATTTGTTATGTAGTGTTGTTAGAACAGTTGTAAAACCTTTTTATAATAATCTCTATACTTGAGGGCTCATAAGGAAGTTTTATAAAATCTATATGTTGTTTTTCTATCCATTACTATGTACCATAAATTTTTATAACCTGGTGTTGAACAGTTGTTTTTCAAGTCATTTTTACTCATTTAAGAGATATATTAGAGTTATAAAATTATCACCAACACTAAATAATGTAACTTTTGGTTATTTTATGAAGGTTTTATATTATTTGCTGTAACTTTTATATAGACAAAAATGCTCATTGGGTTATGTCTGGTCAGTGTATGTGTACTGATAATATCTTTCCGTGTTCTTTACAGGTAGGAAGCATTTGAATGCATTCTTTGATCTGCTTACATCATATCAGAAGGTCGCCAGTGCGTCATTAGTTCAGTTATTAGCCCGCAAATATTTATCCGAATCGTACACTTAACTGCCAGAAGGCGTTATTATCTCTCATATTTTTCACTCTTGCCAATAAACTTATGACACATTCGTCTCGCCCTTCAGTGCTGCTACTACTGTCTGTGATAAAACTAGCCACATTAATTATTCTAATTCCCGTAATTCGTAAATAAAGTCGGGTGGGGTCATGTTTATTTAGCTAACATTTCTCTATTTCTTTTATGCGCAAATGTATTAATTATTAAATAATGTTTGAATTGTGACTTGTGTATTCCATGTTGCTGTCATAGGGCTGTTTCTGACTGACTACAGATGTTTATTTTTTTATGCAGGTGTTAGATTTAATTCTCGTTAAAATTTTCTCTTAGTTTGTTCTCGAAACTCGTTCAAACCAAAGAAAAATCCCTGAAAACAAGTTTTGTAAAACAAGTTTTACAAACTGCACATTTTCGCTCGTCTTACCACACCTAATCGATTAAAAATCTGCCTCTTTTTAAACCAAGTATAATTATAGTTAATAGATTAAGTTTTGAACGCCCTTAACATTAATTATGTTCTTCTACAGGTGTCTACTTTGAAAAAATGCTCAAAGGCAGTGACGTCACCGTGTGGATGAGGAACGTCCAACTGTCCCTCTGCTCGATACCCTTCGGTTACATTTCATGCTACGTTTACGACGGAGCCGCGATCCACGAGAAAGGATTCTTCTACGGCTACGACAAGTTTGTCAACTACCTGGTCGTACTGCAAGCTGTGGGCGGTCTGATCGTAGCTGTCGTCGTCAAATACGCGGATAATATTCTAAAGGGCTTTGCCACGTCCTTGGCGATAGTAATTTCGTGCGTTGCGTCCATTTATATTTTCGACTTCCAGATAAGCCTACAATTCACTATTGGTGCTGGCTTAGTGATATTTTCTATATTTTTGTACGGGTACACTCCCAAGAAGCGCGAGCCTAGTATGGCGCTTCTGAAAGTTTAGTTTTAGAGGTCGTAACTACTGCTGACCAATGATTCGACAAAAAATCAAAATAACAAGTTATAGTATCCTTTCTCGAATAGATTCAGTTTGCAACAGCGTTACTACATTTTAACAAAGACAAAGATGGCGATTATCCATACTAGAATATTAGCTGAAATTTTTTTAGCTAAAATTGAAAAACACCGTGAAATAAATAAGTATCGTACCAAAACTAAATCTAATCTTATATACAGTATTAGATCTTGGCTCTTTTTGCCCGTTGCAATTGTTCCTGACATAAAGAGAAAGGAGAACTCCGTCCCTGATTCTGACCAACGGCAAAGCTCGATGCTCTCCCGAGTAGTCCAAAAGTCAATAAAAGATTCTATTTTTTGAACGACACGGCCTAAACACCCGGGTTTTTGCGGTCCGTCTCGAACGGAAGAGGCATTCTTTGGTGTATGTAAAAAAAATAAAAATTTGTCGAACCTTCATAAAAAATTGGGGAGAGAAATTGGAAGCTTGGGGTTTCTACGCGAACCCACCCTTTATTTTTTACTCGGTGACAATAAAGAAATTAGATTCGATTTGATCGAATTCGGAAAATGTAATCTGGGACCAGCTCACTCCATTGTAACTTCTTAATGATTACAGAGACTTTGGTTATATATTAGGGAATTATTGAAACGCAGTTAAGGCTCGACACTATTTTGACTCTGTTGACAGATACGCATGCGCAAGAACAACCACATTTAGCGCCGAGACTAATACGGGTTCTCATTGGTAAAATTGGTGCGCCACTCGCAGTCTGAGTGCAGATTGAAACACTCGTTTCATTCAAACACTTAACTCAATGTATATAAAAGTAGCTTAGGACCATTGAAAAACTCTTTTTGAGGTTGATTAGTGGGTTTTGACTTATAAAGGCGGAAAAAAGTTTTCCGTGCGCCACGAGTGCTCAGAACAACATTGATCGAACCTTATTTTTTCGGATTCATTGAGTGCATTACAGTGCTTCTCCAAACCAGATTTCTGCGCAAAGAGTGATTCTATCTCTCGTGATGTCAAGCGCATATTTTGTCAACTCGAGAACCAAAATAAGGAAATCAAGTTTATGTGCATTCCCAGTCACACCTATATTAAAGGCAAGGACGAAGCCGACAGACTTGCCAACTTGGGAAGATCCTTGGAACCAAATATCCACAAAAAATTTGACGAACGGGCCACAGTGCTCGGGCGGGGATACTGGCAATCTGCAACACATCTTTGATTGCATTTTTAACTCTATGAACATAGCAGAACTGGAAACTGCTGATGGCACACAGGTGCAAAACATAGAACAGCTGTTTTCGAAAAGATCATTAAAAAGAAAATAAAACATTCCAAAACTTCCTCAACGCCACAAACCAAAGGATTTAGGCCAAGGAAAAGTAGAGCAAAAACAAAGGAAAAAAAAATAAACAACAGAAGGAAAAACAAAGAAAACAAAAGCCATTTGGGGATAGAACTCTCCTGGGACCTAATTCTTGAGCAGGGAACGACATAGATCTGTGTCGAATGATTCCACGTCGAACGCAGTTCGTATTCTTGAGCTGTGATCAGTCATTCCATTCTATCAAAAATTGGGTGTTCGCTCTCCCTGACTCCAAAGCCAGGGATCGGTCCCTTTTCTCGGGCAAGCATACGCATAAAATGTATATTTTTCAATCTAAAATTTCGAAGAGGTTTCAAGAAAAAGCATTTTTTTCTCTCGAGATTCAAGAATTAGGCCCCAGACCGCTTTACTGCGCCCCCAATAAGCTATAATAGAATAACGTCACAGAATTAGAAGATGGCCGGATAACCAAGTTGTGCAGGCCAATCAGAACGAAACAAGAAGAAGAAGATGAAGCGTACTTTCGGCAACTTTTTGTGTTGTGACGGCCAAAAAAGCAAAAATTGGGCACAAAATAGTTAGTTTTTTTATGAAATCGGGTGAAATGGTAGAAGAAAATGAAAAAAGCAAGGCTCAAAGCCTTCGTTTTACCGATGAAGACAATATTCGTTTGCTTCGAGAAGTAGTTTTTCGTGACGCATATGATTTAAAATCACGAAGACCACTGCTTCCAACACATCCTCCATGCTTTTCAATCACTCAAAAATACTTTTAAATATGAAATTTTAAAAAACAACACAGAATTTCGAAAACAGGCAGCATAATTTGGAGGTTAGAAATAAAGTTGAAACTATTTTTTAGGGTTTTTCGCCACTAAGCTAAGGAAATTTTTTCCAAAATATGTTAAAACCCACTGCGTAAATTCCTAAAGAAAAAATTATTTTCGTTTGTCAGTGGTTTTTAAATAAGATAAAAAATTTGCCTACACACACGCAAATCCCCACGTTTCGGCAGAAACTCTACTGCCGTTATCCAAGCAATTATTCTTTTCAAAATTTTTCTCGATTCTTTTTTAAAAATATGTGTCTGTTCTCATACAACTGACTGACTTTGACTGATGTATATTTCAAATATTAACTTGACAGTTTGGTGTGTCGATAGTAGCCAACAAGGTATTGGGTGAGTTTAATAAAATTTAAAATCAAAATTATATTTGTTTGAGTGCTTTCAACAAAATTTAAACTGAAATCAAAAATAAAGTTTAATATTTTGGTTTTTTATTTTAATATATCAAATATAAAGATTATCTTTTGACTGACTTTAAGAAAGAAGCCCAAAGAACATCAGTGCTATTTTTTAATTTATTTAAAAAAAACCTTTTTGAAAATCTTGTTTTAAAATTGGAAACCAAACTGTATTTATATCAACTGATATGCTAGCTATGCATTCATCTTCATTTAGATAGATGCAAGCTGCTTCTTTGATTTTTCGTTTAATTTTGTCTGGTTCTTTTTGTAATATACTGCTTTCTCTATTATCATTTTCAAAAGAATGTTGGCAAATTTTAGACCTCTCCCAATCTCCCCTTCTGAGGTACCCCTTAAGGTCATCTATTCTAAATTCAAGAGGCCTTGAAGTTTCCCCAATATAAAATTTACCACACTCGCAACCAATTTTATAAATGATATTTTTTGAGTTTTGTTCAGCATTTAATGGTTTTGTTTTGGTTAGAATTGATCTAAGAGTATTTTAATTTTGAAAATTTTTTCTAATATTATAATTATTAGAAATTCGTTTCATTTTTTCCGAAATACCTGGTATAAAAGGAATTATTAAATTTATTGGTTGTAACTTCTTTATACAATACTTGTACATTAATATTATCTAAAAGAATTTTCGATTAAGTTATTTGGATACGAATTTTTAATTAAGACCTCTTTTATTGTTTGTTTTTCTTGTAAAAATGTGATATTGTCCGAACAAATTATTTTAGCTCTATTGTATAGATTTTTTATTACTACTTTTTTAACCGATGAGGAATGATTTGAGTTAAGATTTATATATCTATTTGTATGTGTTGGTTTTCTACAAACTGAGGTTTTTAATGTATTTTGTTTGTTTATTAAAACATGTAAAAATGTAATTTTGTTATCGTTTTCTACTTCTAAAGTAAATTTTATTGTTGGTTCTTGCGGTTTATAAAATTAAGAAAATCATTAAGCTTATTTAAATTGTGTGGCCAAATACTAAAAAATATCATCTATATAGAGAAACCAAATGAACGGTTGAATTAAATTCTTCTAGAATTTTATATTCAGAATCTTCCATAAAAATATTACTCATTAGAAGAGAAAGTGGAGAGCCCATTGCCATTCCAAAATCCTGTTGCAAAAAATCACTTTCCCACTGAAGATATGTGGTTTTTATGCATAATGTGAGAAGATCGAGAATAGCATTGACGCTCAGTGTAGTTCTTTCGCCTTAATTTTGATCATTTTCTAATCGATGTCTTACTATCTATCTACAGGTACATTTGTGAAAAGGCTTACCACACCTAAACTCACCATCAAGTGATTGTTATTAAAATTGACCTCGGATAATTTTTCTAAAAAGTGTTGAGAATTTTTTATAAATGAATTTGTATTTCCTACTAAGGGATTTAAAATTTTAAGTAAATATTTTGCAAGTTTATGACACGGAGAATTAATGCTACTAACTATTGGTCTAAAAGTAATATTTTATTTATGAATTTTCGGCAAGCCGTAAAAATGGGGAGGTTTACAAAAGATGCGATGTTGCCAGCTTTCACCACCAGATACCGAGAAATTCGGTCGTTATAAAAAATAGCCGCCACTTGAATCGCCATCGGGGGGGCAATAATTCCATATTATTTCTGAGAAAATTTTATCTTTCCTGGCCTTATTTTTTGAAGTATGTAAACAGATTGAACACAGTTAAAGAATCCAGCCCCTGACGGTTTCTCGTTTATTTAAACACAGATGTTAGTCTAAATTTTAGAATGATCTGAAACTCATACCACCTTATTATTTTGGTTTTGACGAGTGTTTGTAAGTAAGCAGCCGTTTCATTTGCCAAACAGCTTTCTTTAGACCGGGTGTTCTTAGGTGGTTCGTCAAGAGAAATTTCAATGCGTGCTGCATTTGAATGAGTCGGTTCATGTTTGATTGACTTTAGGACAACTCGTGATAGCTTCTAATCTTGCTATTGGCCGAAACTAGGGAGGGATTTGTTCGTGAAGTTCACCATTCTTTTAATTTTAAGGATGGTCGCACTGGGACAAAATTAATGATAGAGGGATTACTTAGCTCCCTTTCTATCGAGTTTAAGAATCAGCACCCTGTACCGAATTTTTATCTTCCTATTTTTCTTGGAAAAAGCAATACGAACTATGAAATTGTGATAATATGAAAGCGTTTTTTTATTGTAAATAGTCGAACCTTTAATATAAGTATGAAATTTTAACAAAGATGGCTTATTTATTTATGCTGTGCATAAAAAATAAAATCAGGTCATAAATTTTAGTTGGCCATTTAAAAATTTTGTTAGTATTATTTATTTAGAATGTACAAAAAATTTACCTTGGTTGAACTGGCAGAAAACTGTCCATAAATTTTACATTTTTTTCTTGTATAATTTATTTTTATTCCTTGCACGCTATTTAGTGCCAAAAAAAAAAGATAAAAAATTACATAACATTATATAATTATTATCTTACATATTTTGTTATATTTACTTAACTACTAAATTTTAATTCACTGCTATTTATTAACATTTTTTAAGTTATCATACCCTTTAATTTTTAGTAAGAATAAAGTATTGCAAGTACGTACTTGAAAAAAACATGGTTTATTTTTTTTCTTTAAAACATTAATTTCTTAATGACATGTATTATAGTTGTTTTCTAATCGAATCGGACTATTTTTTGACAACGGCCGTGACAGTTTCATTTATTATTGTTTTCTATGTTTAAATGTTAAGCTTCTATATTGAAATTTTCTTAAAGAGAAAAAAGAAAAAGTGCACTAACAAAAATGTAAAAAATTTTACTTGGTAAATTAATTTTCATACAGCTTTTATAAAGTGTTACTGATTAATGCAAAAGTGTTTTATCGCCAAAACTGTATTATTATTATTATTATTTAAAAAAAAATATCAGTGTTTTTGTTATAGTTTGTAAGATTACCTTTTATTTTAACAGTTCAAAAAACTTGTCCAATGGTCGAATATTGGGTTCGGTTTTAGTTAAAAAAGGCACACCAGATTGCTTGCTGAGCATTTGTCCATGACTTGTTGACATGGTCATTTGACTTCATTTGCATTGACCATTGTTTGGGCCCCTAGCTATGGTGTTCAGTCAGAAAACCAAAGAAACTGTACTTGGTACTGATGATTCTGTGATAAGGGCAAAACACAAGTCTGCATTCAGTTTTCAGGCCGCACCCGGTATTTATCCTTGTGGCACTCTGGTAAAAAGTTGGTTTTTACTATCTACGCCGGTACCCTGGCCGGATGACAACGGATTTCTTTTGTGAAGAGCCTGACCGGTGGATGGACTGGTTCCAGAACCAATTAGTGGTATAACTAGTGAAATAGTCTAAATTTCTCCTTTTTACAAAATTTAGATTTTACAAAATTCTCGACTTTTTTCCTGTGAAAATAAAATCCGTCACCTTTTTTTAGGAGCTGTAGACATCCAGTTAAAATCAGGGCTCTGCGGTCCAACATAAGTTTAAACTGGCATGTGATAGTTTGTTGACAATGGGCATAAAATATCCAACAGAAATTTTTGGGGATGAACGTCTTGCCAACCTCCCCAGAATTTGTTTGTTTGAGAGTTTGTTAAAAAAGTTTAATTGTAATTTAATTAACCATAATTTTGCAAAAATATCACTCTATTAGGCGTAACCTCCTCTCTACAAATTGGACAAGCTTTCTGATAATTTAAACTGTCATGCAAACAATCCCAACAAAAAATATGACCGCACGGTGTTGCAGTGGCGTTTGTTAAATTATCAGAACACAAAACGCACCCCTTGGTGGAGGTGGACATCACAGTTTTAGCAACGCCTTCAGCATTTTTGAATCTTTTGCATAGAATATTTTGTACAAAGCTGAAAAATGTGTAAAATAGAGAGATTTTACCAAGCAGCTGAAAACTGCCAGAAAAAGATTGATCTTGTAACCATTGGCGAACCAATACCTAAAATAAATGAAAGAAAAACCTTTTTACTTCCTCACTAACTTCTTGAACTTGCTTGTTTTTAATACATTAGGGATTTTTAAGACTTTCATTTAGATTTAGTGTCAAGGATAATTTCGTGGATAATTTATATCAAACCAACTGAAAAAAATTTAGTTTTTTTATAATTTTATTTATTCTACTATTCGTAATTTCCTAAATATTGTCCTTTTTGTTAGATTGTCCAAGCAGAACCGAGAGCAGAACTGACCAGATTCCTCATTTCAGGAGATTTTTTACTGTTCAATAAGTGAACTACCTGATTTTCATTTAAATGGATGGATGATCCTAGGCTAACTACATTTCATCCTTATTAGGGACTGATCAGCTAGATCATTAAATAAAAAAAAACCTCTGTGATAAGGACGAAACGGCGTTAACCTAGGTTTGCACTCATAGTACAAAAGTGCCTGTTTTTTCGTTAGATTTACCAGTTAATTTTATGTTTTAAAAACAAAAAATAAGGTACTACTTACATATCTGATTCCTGTCATTCGATTTGAAATATTATAGTACTTCTTGTTAATATAAAACAAAGCATGATGCAGCCTTCTAAAAGTTTGTTTTTGCTCTCTCCAGTACTGAATAGATGTTGTTAAAATATCTCTTGCTTCTGGTGTAAGGAAAGAAGAGTGTCTGATTTTATTTTCTAAGGTTTTCATCATTCTTTCAAATAGAGGTTCGCCTCCCATATAGAGGATTAACCATGCTGTTTGACACTAAAAATTTAAATTTTAAGAATTTTTGTAAAAATTATTCTTGTACTTTTTCTATAAAACTCAGTACAAAAAAGGCTATAAATAAATAAAACTGATAATACATTTGCATTACATAGCTGTCACTTTTAAAGTGAAAAAAAATCATTCAAATTATGAATTTATATACATTTTTGGAGTTTCCAAAATTGATCTACTGCTAATGGGCTATTGTAGATTATTACAGGATTATTGCAAAGTATTAGCAGTCATTAAAAATTTCAAATTTTTCCATTATTACAAGATTACTGGAGAAGTATTGTTACGGAAAAAAATATATTAGATCGGTAGAAAACTGCCACCTTTGTAGACCACTGCATTATTATTCTCAACCATTGCAGATAATTTTAACACTAAAAGTATTCTCGACTATTGCGAATTGCTGTCAAATTATTGCAGGCTATTGTGGACCACTGCAGGCTATTGCAAACCACTGCCAGATTATTGTGCTATACTGTGCTCAAAATTTGTACATATAGTGTGGGCAGTGAAATTCCCATTACTTGGGCAAAAATAAATACAGTATACAAATTGATGCAAATGTTTGGGGTAAAATCCTTACCAATTTACTGGGTATTCTTCCATCTGTGACTCTTAATGTTCCTGTATATTCTTCCCCTAAAGTTTGAACATTACTTAGTGCTGTCAGCAAATAATACCAACCATTTACCAGTAATGGGACTGATTTGTATAGTTTGTGATATGCCCTGCAGGAAAAAAAACCTGGGTTTTAACTTGTGAATAATGGAAATACCACAAGAAAATGAAGCAAAGATAAAATAAAAACAATTTAGCCTTATTTGTTACAAACTCTTGGGCAAATTAGTTTTTCTTGTCCTTGTAAAGTAGTAATGCACCTTACCTAAAACACATTATATAATAATATAATTATATTCAAGAGAATGTTCAAATTAAAAAATCCTAATATTTTTTTTTAAAACAGATTTCTATAGAAAATTGTCTTTCTTTCAGTTTTTCTCAAAAATAATGTATTTTCCCACATTTTCATTTCTATATTTCCATTCAGGAAAGCAAGTAGAAACTACCCAGCTTGATAATAGATAGATAATTTTTTTACTCGTACGTATAGTCTCCTCGGTAATTATACAGTATACGGTTTTCTGCCATTTTTGGTTTTTTTTGAAAAATTCTTTATGGGGGCACCTTCTAGGATCCCTAGGACCCCAAATCCGACTGCGCCGGTTGGTTTTTTTTTTTTTTTGTTTTTTTTTAAATTTTTTTTCACTAAAACAAACCAAACCAACACAGTCCAACCCAACCTAATCCAAACCAACCCAAAACAATTAAAAAAACACTTTACAACCCCCCCCCCCTAAGCACCCTTTTTTCTCGTTAAAAAAAAAAAAATGGGCGCAGGCGGATTTGGGGTCCTAGGGACCCTAGAAGGTGCCTCCATAAAGAATTTTTCAAAAAAAATCAAAAATGGCAGAAAACCGTATACTGCATAATTACCGTCTCCTCAATATTTGACTAGCTAATGTAGACATTGGAAATGCTACGAATTTACCTACCTTGCATTAAATTGCCTCAAAATAGAATGCAGATCACTTTCCACATCGCTTACAAATATATCGTCCCTCTGGTTGAGTCGGAGGATGTCAGCTACTTCAGCACAAGGGAAAGACATTGTTTAATTTAGAAGAGTCCCATCAACTCGAATATTTTTATAAACAAAATAGAAAAAAAAACCAAAATAAATTATTTTTTTGTGGTTATATATTTAGGATACAAATTGGTTGGTTTCTGTTTGAGTGTGTTCAGAATGATATAGATAGATAATTTTTTTACTCGTACGTATAGTCTCCTCGGTAATTATACAGTATACGGTTTTCTGCCATTTTTGGTTTTTTTTGAAAAATTCTTTATGGGGGCACCTTCTAGGATCCCTAGGACCCCAAATCCGACTGCGCCGGTTGGTTTTTTTTTTTTTTTGTTTTTTTTTAAATTTTTTTTCACTAAAACAAACCAAACCAACACAGTCCAACCCAACCTAATCCAAACCAACCCAAAACAATTAAAAAAACACTTTACAACCCCCCCCCCCTAAGCACCCTTTTTTCTCGTTAAAAAAAAAAAAATGGGCGCAGGCGGATTTGGGGTCCTAGGGACCCTAGAAGGTGCCTCCATAAAGAATTTTTCAAAAAAAATCAAAAATGGCAGAAAACCGTATACTGCATAATTACCGTCTCCTCAATATTTGACTAGCTAATGTAGACATTGGAAATGCTACGAATTTACCTACCTTGCATTAAATTGCCTCAAAATAGAATGCAGATCACTTTCCACATCGCTTACAAATATATCGTCCCTCTGGTTGAGTCGGAGGATGTCAGCTACTTCAGCACAAGGGAAAGACATTGTTTAATTTAGAAGAGTCCCATCAACTCGAATATTTTTATAAACAAAATAGAAAAAAAAACCAAAATAAATTATTTTTTTGTGGTTATATATTTAGGATACAAATTGGTTGGTTTCTGTTTGAGTGTGTTCAGAATGGATGTGCACACCGTGTGCTTTAAAGCTGAGCCGCGTTCGAGCTAGGGCAGTCACGCTTCTTTTTGGGCATAGACTCGACCCCCGACCGATTAAGTATGCCTTTAAATAAAAAATAAAGAATCATTGCTGCAATAACCCTTTTTGGCTCAACTTTCGTTTACATGAAATGTGATATTAAAAAAAAAATTAAACGTACCATCACATTTCTACAAAAAGTGGCATTTTTTTACTTTTTCTAAAAAACAATGCAT
This sequence comes from Oxystoma pomonae, assembly GCA_963921995.1. NCBI lineage: Eukaryota > Metazoa > Arthropoda > Insecta > Coleoptera > Brentidae > Oxystoma > Oxystoma pomonae. The sequence continues at coordinate 24,655,742 of OY998165.1, forward strand.
TTCCGCAGATTTTCATTTCCATATTTGCATTGAGGAGAAGAAGTGAAATGCTAGAGCTGTTTCAATTTTTTTCATATCACATTTCTACAAGAAATACATTTTCTATAATGTAATTATATTCAAGAGAATGTTTAAATTCCGAAATCCTAATAATTTTTTTAAAAACAGATTTCTATAGAAAATTGTCTTTTTTTCAGTTTTTCTCAAAAATAATGCACTTTCGCACATTTTCATTTCTATATTTCCATTCAGGAAATCAAGTAGAAACTATATACCCAGCAAACACCGTTACGTAAATAATAAGTAAAAGTTACATCACATGATTACTTTGTTACATAGATTCTATGTAAACTGGAAGTCACAACAAGGTAAAAAGTAACTTTTATGTTGTGCATTATGCCATGCACAAAATTCCCTACTTTTTACGTAAATAATATATAATTAAAATAACGTAAATAATACATGGCAACAAAAAGTTGGGAAACGGCAGATATCGATTAACTAGTAACTAGAAAGTAAATCAAAAGGTAAAATTGAGGTAAATATTTTTACATAATATTTATATCTCTTACAAGTAACATCACAAGGTAAACTTGACGTCACGTAAATAACGTACTATTTATGTAACTACTATATAAATTTATAAAATAAATGTTACATAAATATTACGTATTGGAATTTAAAATTTATGTAAAATCAAAGTCATATTGTGTATAAAATTTATATACTTCTAATGTCACAAACAAGGTAAAAAGTAACTTCCATGCACAAAGTTCTCTTCTTATTACGTAAATGTGATGTAATTAAAGAAACATTAGTTATGTTATGTAAATATTACGTACATTTTATGAAAACTTTTTTTTTGTAATATTTACGTAAATACTATGTTAGTGTAACAGATGTGTTTGCTGGGTAAAACCGTTTTTTTTTTAACACATTTCTACACAAAGTTTCCATTTTTTCCATTTTTGTCGTAATGTTTCCGTAATTTTTTTTATGTCATTCAATTCAGAAAGCCTTCTACAAGGCATTCCAAAAAAAAAAATTCTAGATTTCATGTAAAAAAAATTTGACCCCCTTTTTTAACAATTTTATACACAAAATTTAAATAAATAAAAACATTATTTTCATCGCGGTAATAAACGCCGTATGTCTGAGACATGCAGTAGACGTACGTCTTTGATTAATTAATTTTTAGAGCTTTATAAAAGCGATTTACAACCAGTGCCCCAATTCTAGAGCACGGAACGACATAGATTTGTGTCGAATAATCCCACGTCGAACGCATTTCGTATTCTTGAGCCGTGATCGCTTGATTCCATTCTATCAAAAATTGGGTGTTCGCGCTCCCCGACTCCCGACTTCAAAGCCAGGGATCGGTCCCATTTCTCGTGCCAGCATGCGCGTAAAATGTATATTTTTCAATCTAAAATTTCAAAGAGGTTTCAAGGAATAGAATCTTTTTTTCGAGGAATGGGATCATTCCCCGAGATTGATCCCTTCTGTTGAGGGATCGTTCCTTCTCTCAAGATTGAAGAATCAGGCTGTTGTTTAAAGATCGCGAATATTCGGTGTCTCGCGTATGGCCTTTTCAATAAAGCTCATACCCCCGTCACACTCAATATCGTGCCACTTCAAGTCAATAAAGCCTTACCAAAGATGTATGAAATGTATCAAGATTTTAGAAGTTTACCGTTTTGGAGCTAGTTACACCTAAATTCGAACGAGGTTCTAGCGTAGTGCTGCTTACCTTGAACAAGAGATAACACTACCTTCTGAAATAAATAAAAAAAATATTTTTACATCTTAAAGCCTCTTTAGTCAACTTTTAATGCTTATGCGTAATTAATAAATTTAATGGATATTGCTAAATGCGTAATTAATAATGTTTCTTCAAGTTTTTATGTACAATAGTTAATCGTAATAATAACTTTATACAAGAAATAATGTTTTGGTCGGTTGGGTTTTTTTATTTTCATTAGAAATTTGAAACTCCCGGAGTTCCACTTTTCCGTTCGAGTTGACGTTCGGAATGGGCTCGGGGTGCGTCATTTTTCATCCAAGCTTGGAGATCGCCAAGAAAAGCGGGCATCTTACCACACATAATCTCACTTTTTATGAACATTTTTTTAAAGATGGGTTATATACTTTGTGTGACGATTTTTAGTTTTAATAAAGGTTCCATATTAGGGCGTTAATAAACCACTAATTTATCGTCGCCTTATTTCCTTACCGTAGTACCGTAATTGAAATGCTTAAAAGAGCTTTTAAACCACAAACACAAATTACTGTAACCGTATTCTTTTGCCCACATACAAACTTGCCAATGTAAATTGAATAGAAAAGAATACAATAATTCCTGTTTTTGCAAATTCACTTTGACAAAAAAATTGGCGTTACCTACAAGCTGCAGCTTTTGCACAGAAATAAATCTGGTTTGAATATCCCCCTCGTACGGATGCCTCGGATGCGTTCCTATGCTGGTCGCACTTTATCTAACCCTCGGTACACTTTTTTCAGCGATAAACAAACAATTTTTTTTACTAAATATTATTAGGACAGCAAACAACCCGGTCGTTCAAGCCGTGACATCACTACGCCATCTGCGTACGATCGGGTTTCTACGCGAACGCACTCACAGGCTTTTTTATTTTAGAAGGCGTTGTTAATGCTTAAAAAGAGCTGCACTGTAACAACACGAAGCACCTGTGAACGTTGAATTTACTAGCCTTCTGTGCCCATTTCTACTTCACCCAACCAGTCAGTCTCTTCTCTGCCTTTTTAAATATAACATAACCCTATTTTTTGTTGGAACGGTTTAGAAATAATTTTAAAGCTGTTTTTAGAAATAAAATATAATTAAATAAAGAATCGAAAATAATTCTACAAAAAGGTAAACATCACTTTTTATTTCTCGTTCCGTCTGGTTACACGTATATATAAGGTGGGCTCAATCAGGTAGCATTCTCGAAACTTTAATTCATTTTTTTAAAAATTTTATTGGTGACTTATTAACTTGCAAAAGCATTTAAAGATAATTATGAAGGTATTTATGCAGTATACGGTTTTCTGCCATTTTTGATTTTTTTTGAAAAATTCTTTATGGGGGCACCTTCTAGGGTCCCTAGGACCCCAAATCCGTCTGCGCCGTTTGTTTTTTTTTATTATTTTTTTTTTAAATTTTTTTTTTCACTAAAACAAACCAAACCAACACAGTCCAACCCGACCTAATCCAAACCAACCCAAAACAATTAAAAAAACACTTTACAACCCCCCCTGGGCACCCTTTTTTCTCGTTTAAAAAAAAAAAAAAAATCGGGCGCAGGCGGATTTGGGGTCCTAGGGACCCTAGAAGGTGCCCCCATAAAGAATTTTTCAAAAAAATCAAAAATGGCAGAAAACCGTATACTGCATAATTACCATTATGAACATTATATTTTATATTTTTTGACCAAAAAGTAACTTTTACCATAAAGTTACTTTATGTTTATACATTTGGTATTGGCAAAACAGTGGCAAAATAGTCGAGTAATGAAAGATATATCCCTGCTGTCACACTTTAGCTTTGTCAAATTTTTTATAAACTAATATTTAAATGTTGTGTAAATATTAAATGCTAATTATGCAGTGTACAGTTTTCTGCCATTTTGCTAGTTTATTGTTCAGTGTTACATTAAGGTTTGTTTGTTTGTTTTTATATCACTAATTATAATGTTTTAACTTGTGTTAATGTTTTTTCAAAAACTTAATGAGTGTAGCTGTTGTTTTTATTAGCTAGTTATTTACTTTAATATTAGGTTTGTTTTTATATTATTAATAAAATGTTTTTGTATTTTATATTAACACCAATAAAGAATTGAATTGAATTAATTAAATCAAAATAACAAAATGTGGATGTGCAAATAACTCAGTGGTGGTAGCAGGGGGCCGGTTTTTCATAAAAACAGTAAAATATTTGATAGTTTTTCAAAAATGCCAACTGTCACTTTTGTTACTTTTGGTCAAACTATATTTTAGGCTTAAAGTACAAAGACACACCTATTGAAAGTCTCACAGTTCAGCAAAATGGACCTAAAGCAACTCAAAGAGCTAGAACAGAGGGTTCATGAAACTCTCTACAACAATATTTACCTTCTAACTGCTGTCTACCCGACAACTAAGGAATTCAATTTTATTTTTCGCAAAGACATGTTTGCAAAAAACAACAAAGTGGCATTTTTTGAGGTGATCCACTATCTACTCGACATTTTAAATCCTAAACAAACTAAGGAAAAACTTACCAGTTGGCCTGTATATGATATTCGAAAAGAGACAAAATTCCGAAGTGAAGTAATCAGTTATTTGAATGAGATCAATTCAACCTATGAGGCTGCTGATTTACCCCTGGTACAGGCTTCTAGTTTGGTATGCCCTGGAGGTTTCCGATTTGCCAAATTTATGCTGAAAGTGTCTGAATTGGTATTATATGAACATCTTATTAGGTTAGTTTGTAAAATAAATTAAAATTTAGATTTGGGAAATTAATGTATTTTTAGAGACTTGAGGAAGGAAGAAAAAAACCATTTAGTATAATACAAAAATATAATTTTTATTTTTCTGTTAGGGTCATTTCATATGAAATTGAACAAAAAAAAAGAATTTTGAGAAATGGCAGAACATCTTCCCAATTTCGATAATTTTTGGTACATTTATTCTACTCATAAAGGGGATGAAAAATCCCAAATTCCTTAATTGTGTGTCTATACACAAGAACTCAAGAATGGGTCAGTCCATATCAAGTCAACCAGGGTATTTTACCACACCATCTCCGATGTTGATGATTTTTAGTATACATGTTTTTCCTACCAAAAAACTGGAAAATCCAAAATTTCAGACTTTTTTGACCAGTTGTTTATTTTGAATTAATTTTTGAAAATCGAAAAAGTCACTTATTTGTCCTTAACATGTGCGCACAAAATTAGGAATATCCAAAGAACCACTTATAATAGAAAAGTAGGTGAAGGTTCATTTTAAAGCTCTTATAAAGACCTTTCATATGAGAATATTGCATAACATATATTGAAAAAAAAAATAAAAAAAAAAATTTTTGATTTTTTTTTTGAAAAATTTCAAAAAGGCCATTTTTAATTTTTTTCAAAAAATTATATTATTTTCTTTAAAGTGTTATTAAACTATTCACAAAATTTTGAGATGGACAAATCATGGGTTCAATGTGAAAAAATTTATTAGAAATGTCACATGCATGAAAAATCGCCTATAAATAGACAATGCATTTTGGTAATTAGAAGAATTTAATGGGGTTTAAAGCGATATTATAAAAATATTTAACAATACTTTATTTAATAAAAAATTATATCCTACGTTTCATTCTGTATCAGTAATCAGATTAACATTGCCCCCCATTGTAATATTTACTTACAAAACCTCTTTTCCACCGGAGACGTACTATTGGATGTTCCAATTCTTAGGAAAATATGCCTGTATAAACCTGCCAATACTTTTGTGAAATACTGCCTGTTTATTCCTGTTTAATATTAAGGACACACCTCCTTCATTTTATTGGTCTGTTTAGGTACATTGTGGGGATTTGCTGACATGAAAATTCCTGCATAAATTGATTTTAAATTTTTGGCAAGTATCTTCCTGATACAGCTCCAAATAATCAATACATAATAGTTCGACTGAAGGTTTATCAGAAGTCATCTCTGTGTAATTTTAAAAGTTTCAACTATGGGTGAGGCAAGTGGATGGACTAAATATAAAGTAAAGTGCTGTGATCCACTAGAGTTAAAAATCAAGCATTTTGGGAAATTAAGAAATGTGACCAAGTGGATGTGCAGTTACAAAAATGTCAAAATGGGAATGAAAATCTGTGATGGTTGTAGACTAAAGCTTTCAAAGGAGTTTAAGGCATCTGAAGAAGATGAGGCAGGGTAAGTAACAAATAGTATTTTTTAATATAAAATTAATAAACTAAACCAATTGCGTCAAGTACGGAGTGGAAAAATCTCATGGCATTATTTTGCATGGCATTATTTTGCATGGCATTTTGAGAATACAGACATTATGTACAAATTTCTTGGCATTATGTACACATTTTGGGTCAGCTGTTACCCCCTTTTTAAGTTCTTATAAAAAACTAATTTTTTAAATTTTTTTAGACCCAGTCAAGTTCCAGAAAATGATCCAGATTTTCAAGATCCTGCTGAATCATTTACTCTTTTAAACAAGTCATTGGAGCTTCTTGGTGTGTCGCCGATTAAAAGAAAAAATGTATACAAAGAAAAAATTGATATTGTACAGCATACAATTGCGAAAGCATTTACAAAGGAATCAGATTCAACGCTAGTAAAGGAATGCCAGAGTGACGAAAGTGAAATGATTAAGCAGTTAAAGGACAAATTTTTAAAAACCGAAAAGAGGAGTGAGAAAATACTAGTTTTATCATGTTTACCTCAAAGTTGGAGTAGAAAGAAGATTGAAGAAGAATTTGGAGTTTCTCAATATTTGGCCAGAGCTGTAAAACAGTTAGTTAAGGACAATGGGATATTATGTTCTCCTAACCCCAAACCGGGAAAGACCCTTAGTGATAGAGTGGCCCAAATAGTGGTAGATTTTTACCAAAGGGATGACATTAGCAGGACCATGCCAGGTAAAAAAGATTATGTTGTTATCAGAAAATATGGAGCTGAAAAAGAATATGTACAAAAAAAATTAGTCTTAGCTAATTTAAAAGAAATTTATGCATTGTTTAAAACTGAGTACCCCAATGAAAAAATTGGGTTTTCAAAATTTTGTGAACTGCGACCCAAAAACTGTATACTGGCAGGAAAAAGTGGGACTCATACTGTATGTGTATGTACTATACATCAAAATATAAAAGTAATGCTCAATGGCTCCAAATTAAATAAGCTATATGATGAAAATAACAGGCCTCTTGCAATATCTTATCATGATTGCCTTTATAAACTAATGTGTAATCCACCTTCAGTGGACTGTTTTTTAAGCAATAGATGCAAGCAATGTCCTGGAGTAGAACAGTTTAAAAATACGTTAATAGAAAAATTTGAGGAAGAATTAATTGATGAGGTCTCATTTAAAAAGTAGGTCTCAGTAGATAGGTGTACTATGGAAACCGTTGTTAAGAAAAGTGATGATTTTGTCCAGGAATTTACTGATGATCTTGTAAAACTTAAATCACATTCTTTTATTGCAAAAATGCAAAAAGATAGATACAATGAAATAAAAATTAACCTTAAACCTGGAGAGTCTTTGATCACTTGCGACTTTGCGGAAAATTATTCCTTTGTTATGCAAGATGAAGTCCAGTCTTATCATTGGAATAACAGCCAGGCAACCCTCCACCCTTTTGCCATTTATTTTCTAAGTGATGGTAAACTGCACAACCTGAATTATGTGTTTATTTCGGAAAGCTTGACACATAATACAATTGCATTTCATTTATTTTTAAAAAAATTAATGCCTGATTTAAAAATCAAAATACCAGGACTTAACAAAATTTTTTATTTTTCGGATGGATGTGCTGCGCAGTACAAAAACAAAAAGAATTTTCTGAATATATGCCTGCATAAAAAAGATTTTGGTGTTGAAGCAGAGTGGCATTATTTTGCCACCTCGCATGGCAAAAGTGCCTGCGATGGCTTGGGAGGAACTGTTAAAAGACTTGCTGCCAAAGCCAGTTTGCAGAGGCCCTATGACAATCAAATAATGACACCTCTACAATTGTTTACTTGGTGTGAAGAAAACATATCTGGCATTGATTTTAAATATTGCACAGAAGCAGATTATACAAATCATGAAATAATTTTGAATAAAAGATTTGCGGAAGTCTTAACAATACCGGGGACACAAAAAATTCATGCTGTAATTCCTCTTACAGAAAGCACGTTTTTGGCAAAACAATTTTCTACATGCTTAGAGGTCGAAACACATAATCTTTTTAAAGGTGGAAGCATTATTTTGCAAAATATCGAGTCAGGGTTTGTCACTGTAGAATATGACAGTGCTTGGTGGCTGGCTTGTGTCTTGGGGAAAAATAATGAGAGCGGAGAACTGAAAGTAAGCTTTCTTCATCCACGAGGACCTGCCTCATCATTTTTTTACCCAACACCTCAAGATATTTTAATTATTAAACCAGAAAGTCTTATAAAAAAAGTTGAACCCAACACTGCTACTGGCAGAACTTACAATGTCAGCAAAAAAGAAATGTCAGATTCATCAGAAATTCTTAAAAGAAAGTTAAAAAAATAAATTTAAGGTATATAGTTAGTCTTAGTGTTTTCTGTTTAATTTTTATCAACGAAGTAGAAAAGTTTGTTTATTTCTTTTGCGAGTTTAAAATAAAATAATTTGTAGATAAAGCCTCTGGGTATTTTTTAAAACCTGTATCCATCCAACAAATTTATTTATTTTAATATCCAGTGCACTATTGGTGCTCCTAAAATATGTTTATTTTTTTAAATGCATGATTTTTAATGTACTTAATATTTTTGATATTTTTTTTGACATTGAACCCATCATTTCTCCATCATAAAATTTTGTGGATAATTAAGTAACACTTTGACCAAAATTATATATTTTTTTCAAAAAAATTAAAAATGGCCTTTTTGAATTTTTCAATTTTTTATTTTCAATTTTTTTTTTGTTAAAATTATGTTGTGATATTTCATAAAAAAGAGCTTCAAAATGACTTTAAAATGAGCCATTTATTACTTTCCTAGTGTAAGTGGTTCTCGAGATATTGCTAGTTTTGTACATTCTTGTTAAGGTCAAAATGGTGAATTTTTTATTTTGAAAAATTAAAAAAAAAAACTACGAATCAAAAAAATCTAAAAATTTGCATTTTCAACTTTTATGGTAAGAAGAAAATATATACCAAAAATCATCAAAATTGGAATTGGTCGCGTAAAATTTTTGTGATTTTTTGGTTGATTTGATATGGAATGACCCGAACGCCTTAATCAATTATCAAACTGATTAACTTTTGGGTAGGTGGTGGGGGGTTGAAGGGGGGAAAAGGGGGAAAAAATATTTTAAAAAATTGTAACTGTGGAACAAAAGCAAGTGGCGATATACAGTTTTCAGATTTAAGTTTCCATGAATATGTACTACAAATTTTGTTATAAAGTCCAAATTCGTGGGAGCTTTAGTTTCCGAGTTAGTTGAAAAAACGTTCAAATATATTAAAAAAATCATAACTTTAGAAGTAAAGCAGCTATTGATATGCAGTTTTCAGATTTTGGTTTTTGTAAATATTACCCAAAAATTTTGTTATAAGCTTCAAGTCTTTCAAAGCTACAGTTTTCGAGATATTTTAATTTTCTTTCAACATAAAATAATTGATTGTATTAATTAATACTTGAAAATCACAAAAACTACCGATTTTGCTCAAATGTGTACTTACAGAAATTGAAATCTTGATAACTGCTTAAACTTGGACAGTGGTTTATAGCTCGTTTTAAAGGTATTTTAAATACCTTTCGAATGATATATCACATTATATACTTTTTGTTCTAAAAAAAATTTGCAATTCAAAAAAACTTTTTTTTGAAATTTGTGAAAAACAGCATTTTTAATTTTCTGTTTTTATAAAAATATATTTTGTTTCTGGGTATTTCGCAAAACTATTTACAAAATTTCAAGATTGAGACTTGATGGGTTCATGAAAAAAAAAATTTTTTAAATTTTGAATTAAAAAAAAGTAGGTCATTCCATTAAAGTGGCATTTAAAATACGAAAATATCCAGAAAAAAATATTTTTTTTTAAATAAAAAATTATGTTTTTCAAAAATTAAAAAATAGTAGTTTTAACAACTCGTGGTTAAAATATTGCTTTTTTTACAAGCGTTGGTTTAAATAACGAGCGCAGCGAGGTATTTAAAAACGCGAGTAAAAAAAAGCACAGTTTAGTCGCGAGTTGGTAACACTATTTTTTGTAATACCTTTATCAAACAATCCAAGAAAAACATGAAAATACTTTTAAAAATCTCAAACGAAGAGCATTTCTCGCACCACACCATCTTTACATTATAAATCAAGGCCGCTGGCAAATGAAATAACCATGGTTGCCATAGCGACTTTCCTTTTTACTTGGTGACGTTCATTGTTGTGGCATTTTAATCTTTGACAGTTTGATATTTTTACGAAGTTTTTAAATGATTTTTTCGTAAATACTTGGTGAACACTGGCGGAAATTGCTTAATTTTTGAGAGTAATTAAATTTTTCCGATATTACTATTTTCCACTATTTCTCTTTAATTTTGGGTAAAAAACGGACAGAAATCTTTTTTTGCACCCGTGATAAAAAATTTTTTTTTTTTGCATCGGTAACCAAATAAGCCATGCTTTAGTTATCTGCAGACAGTTACTAAAATCATGTTTTTGGCGAAGGTATAAAAAAAAAGTTTTTTTTTAATTTCAATTTCTTTTTTAAACAAAAAGTACGTCATTCAAAAGGTATTTAAAATACGTTTAAAACGAGTCCAAAAACCACTGTCCTAGTTCAAGTAGTTATAGAGATATTTTCATTTCTTTAGGTACACATGTTTGTGTCAAATGGTAGTTTGTTTTGATTTTCAAGAATTAATTAAAAAAAAAACAAATGGTCAAAAAAATATTTTTATTCGCTTTATGGGTAGGGAATGAGGGAGATGGTCTGCCAAACCTCTGGTTGATTTGATTTGAAATGACCTGTTACTATAAAACTTCATTGAATAAAATAACCTAATCTGTATAATAGTTTTTAAAAATTTTTTAGGTCTGGTACTGAACTCCTCCTTTTACCAAAAACGATTAAGGGTACTCCACCAACATTAATAAAAACCCAGCTAGATTTCATTAAAAAACAAACTCTATCTACCGAAAGACAAACTGAACTGATTTTAAACAATTTTGAAAAGTATAATTTAAAATGTCAAGAAGATGCTACGGAAATTAGTCAGGATTTAACTAGAGTTAGTGAAGAAATAAAAAAAGCCAAAATTGAGTTTGACAAAGTTCAAGATGAGTTTAATCTAAAGTATCCTGCATACCCCTCTGAAGAAAGGTTAAACGAAAAATTAGTAATGTTAAATGATCAAGTTAAAGAAGTTACAAATTTGAAGGATTTGTTTACCAACTGTGAAAAACTGATTCAAATCATTAAAAGTTCAGACTATACTCTGGAACATGAAGAAGCAAATTTTACAGTTCCAAATGAAATTCAACATATGATTACAAACAGAAAAGAGTTGGATCTTATAGAATACTTTCAAGCGCTTAATTTTTTGCTAGAAAAAAAATCACTAAACATGCCCAACCTAGATGATTCCTTTGTTGAAGATGTCTCAGAAACATTAAGAAGCCTAACGCTTAAGTATCAAATTATACATAGAGATTTGATTTTACATCAAAATCAGTTTGAAAATATGATGCATGAATTAAAGTCGATTTTTGGTACTTTGAATAATGGTTGTGATACATTGTAGTTTATAAACGTTGGTAAGTATTTAAATAAATAAACGTGAAAACATGTAAAACTAAGACTTAGTTATAAACATTAGATCATAGACACAATAATATCATTAAAAAAGTAGTTGTAGAAATTAAAAATAAAATAAGTTGATAACTTATATAAGTATATATATTTTACTTCATTTCCCAAAAGTTCGGGTAACTTGCAACACAAACGTACCCTTTGTGTTGTAAGTTTTGGAGAAAAATTTTAAAAAACTACATTTTCCTCATTTTTATACCTAGAAATCCTATTGATGTGGCAGTTAATATCAGCCTTAAAATATTAGAATTAAATTGTGTCCAAAAATTTGTAAGCTGTTGTTCTTGAAAAAATCTCATTGTTATGAGGAAAAACTGAAGAAAGTAAATTCAAAAATTCACACATATAAAAACTAAGGTCACTTTGACACTCTGTTCTTCCAAAACTATTTCAGATAGGTATATTTTTAAATTTGCAATAAATCATTCATAAATTTAAGAGGAAAATTAAAAAAGTATAAAAATTAAAACCGGAGATCACTTTTTAAAGCCTTAGAAAAAAGGTAAAACATATTAGGTATTTTTGGAAATAGAAGGGAAAGCTCTATTTAAGTTTGCCAAAATAATCGTTTAAAAAAAGTAACGTCGTTGCCCAAGCTCCGCCCCGTTAATGCCTGGCGGCATGATTAGCATACAAGAAAATGGCGCCAGCAGGCACGTTTTTGTAAAAAAATTTTTTGGTTGAAAATGCATTTATACCTATATCTTAATGTGAAAAACGCGTGTCGATAGCTGCTACCCTCTTACTATTATGAAAAATTCTGCTTGTTAAAAACTTATTATACTTCGATTGGTCCCATCCTATTAGATATATCTGGTAGTGATACTTCGTAGCATGTCATACGCAAGTTTTAGACATAAAAAAGCCATACCACCCCTTCAGCCTGCCTGATCTCTGCTAGGTACTTTAGTATACTTCTTGCGCCGTCACGCGACAAGTGAAAACGGTATCGCGCGCGCGAATTGTGAAAATACGCTTTTAAAGAAAAAATCTAACAAAAGAAAACGTGAAAAGCAAATGGATTACCTAAAGAAGAAAATGAGGAACCTGAAGGAAATGAAAAGAAAGCTTCGTGATTCAAGTAAAGAATATATAGGCAAACTGTCAGTTTTAAACAATGGAGTGAGAGAAATATTATGCTTTTGGCTAATATTTTTTGGCATGGATTTGTTTATTCTGTAAACACACATTTGTTTTTATTAGTCATGAAAACTTAAACCCTGCATAGTTTCTGACTTGTGCCCGCTAAATTAGTCTCAATAAAAAAAAACTCCACCTGTTTACTTAAAGAATTACTATTAGCACGTCGTTTTTCATATTATTATATGTGACGACGAATCTGACAGTTAAACGAATAAAATGCCGAAAAAATCTAACAAAAGAAAAGGTGAAAAGCAAATGGATTACCCTCGGGATTACCTAAAGAAGAAAATGAGGAAACTGAAAAAGGAAAGGAAAAGGAAGCGTCGTGATTCAAGTAAGTAAGGTGCATTGTCAGTTTTAAACAATGGAGTGAGACAAATATTAGGCTATTAGCTAAAATTTTTTGCCATGGGTTTGTTTATTCTGTAAACACACATTTGTTTTTATGACTCATAAAAACTTAAACCCTGCATAGTTTTTGACTTATGCTCGCCAAATTAGAGAAAATATCACATTTTAATTTCCAGAATAATTATTATAACAAAAACTCTCAACCGAATTTTTCATGTAGCCGGAGCCTGACTCAGAACTTTTTTTCCTAGCCCCTATATATATAAAAACAAATACTATCATATCTCACTCATGCTTTCCATGCATGGTTTACTCTAACAAGTGTCCAATGTTCTAAGTAAATTATAATATGTTTACTTAAAAAATTATTATCAGCACGTTGTTTTTCATATTATTATATGTGACGACGAATCTGACAGTTCCTCAAGTTCGTCACTCGTCAGACACTAGTAGTTCCTCGAACTCTAGCATAGAAAGGCATCCCTTAGAAAGTATATTAGGGGGGACAGATGGGTCCAGACATATCAGAAGAGCTACCTTGCAGATAGAAGAAGCACCTTTCTATGCGAAAAGATAAGGAAACCAAAAATAATCTCCTCGAAAAATACAAAATTCGCGGAAATTGCCAAATTCTTTAAAGACCCAAATTAAATCCAGGATGCTAGCATCCACAGAGCAAACAAAGATACGTAATTCTTGGAATTGTAAACCATTTTGGGAAAAGGTTTGACAGCCTTAGCTAGAGCGAGTTTTCTCTAATTTGGCCTAAACAAAAAAGGGAGAGACGAATCGGCGCAGTTGTTTTGCATTGACCACAATATTGTTTCATGCAAACGTATAAAAAATTGCTACTGCGCAAAATCCAGATCTTTTCTTTTTTAGCGAAGATTTTGCCGAAAATTGAAAAATATGAAAAAGGCGGCGAGAGGAAATATTAGAGCTAAACAGTAAAAGAACGTATTCCGGTTGAATAATTTTTTTGGAGTGGAATCAAATAACTCAAAATAAATTAACTTTGAGTTGGACAAAAGGTTACAAAATTCCCTTTGTGGACAAACCTTCTCAAGTTTTCACCCCCAAAACCTTAAAATTTACCAAAAATGAGTTAAAAATTTATTCGAAAACAATACAACATTTATAAATAGGAGCAGTTAAAACTGTTAACCGTCCAGATCAGTTTTTGTTAAGCTATTTTTTAAGACAGAACGATAACGGGGAATTTAGGTTCTTCTTTCATCCTAAAAACCTAAATAAATTTCTTGCGCCCACCTCATTTTCAACTGGAAGATATTAGAGAACTTAATTAATAAAAACTGCTTCCTTGCGACATTAGATCTTAAAGATAGCATATTTTTTACTTCCAATGTTTGATGAAAATAAAAAATATTTAAGATTTTCTTTTCAAAACAAAAGATGAATTCCAATGTTTACCATTCGGTGTAGCCACTGCACCTTTTTTTTCTAAGGTTTCACCAAATTACTCAATCCTGTTTCTGTTATCTAAGAGATAAGGCAGGGACAAAAAAATGTCAGAAACATAAACATTATTTAAAAGATTAGGTTTTTCTTTTTGTTTTTTTTATTAACAATTAAAAAGCCATACACAACCGACTCAAGAGATAAAAAGATGTGGATATCTATCGCACAAAAAAAATAGGATAACAAAAATAAAAACAGCCCTTAAGTTTATTAAAAAAAAATAAAATAATTAATGGGGTTTCGCTAATTATAGAAAGGCTAGTCTCGGTTTGTTACATTACAGAGTACTGCTTGTTGTACGTAAAAACCCTTGGGCGAGAAAAATATCGTGCCTTAAAGGCTAACAGGACTATAACAAAAAGATCCTTGTTAGGGTCTTAGTTAAAAATGAACTTGAGTGGTGGCTAAAGCACATAGACCAAGCCAAACATACTATTTTACAGCAAATTATAATATTAAAATTTTCTCCGATGCATACAAATCGGGATGGAAGGCATGTTGCCACGGAAAGGAATCAAAAAGGGTTTTTTAGCAACAAGGTGAACAGAAGAAACACAAACATTCTTGAAATGAAGGCAGCTTTTTATGGCTTAACACGCTTTTTAAAAAATTTTAAAAAAATGATATTGAGAATTGCCAGCATAGTCGCTATGGCCGTCATAAACAAAATGAACAGCATAATATATGAAAAACTGATTGCTATTGCGAGAATGATGTGGCAATGAGCTTAGATATAATTTTGTATTTGCCACGTACATAAATACGTTGGATAATCATATAGCGAACCAAAAATCTCGTATAAAAATTGTATATTTATTTGCAAGCTATCTGAACAAAAAATGCTATCGGTTTGTATCGTGGCTTCCAGTGGCCTTAATTCTTATATATTTCCTCCTTCCTTACTGTTTCAAAAAATTTTAAAAAGAAAAAATTGAAAACGATAATGCGATATGTCTGTCGGTTTATCTGGAAAACTCAAGCATGGTATCCAAAATTAGAATCCATGATTCGCTTAAAAGTTATCGTTTTAAATCCGAAATGTGATTTACTCTTATCCCCGTTTAGGGAACCCCACCCACTATGAAAGAATTTTCCTTGGGGTAGCCATCTTATCAAGTTGGCCTATAGTAAAAGGGACGTTCGGAAGGATGCAATTTATTGATCAATCAATAATATTGAGACTATCTTGCAGCCCAATGTAAATCAAGTTGGATCATTTTTAGAAACCGAATCTCAAACTAGTGGGAAATATTCAAATCCTAACACACATAGGTCTGCCTTCAATTTAATTTGCGATGCAGAAAAATCAGAAATTGTAGATAGCTGCGCACTCAGTTTCCGAAATATAAACTTGGTATCCGGAACCAGTGTTACCTTATATAGGTAACTTCTACTTTGGTAAATTTAACATTCGGGTTATTAACTATAAAAATTGTACTTCTTTTGACTCTTTGCTCTGCTCAAAGAGTTCAGACATTTTCTATAAGTTAAATAACATCAAAGCTAGCGAAGAGGGCATAGAAATAATTATTAAAATATTTTAAAAATATCTGGACCCAGAAGAATTCAGCCTTTGCTTAGGTTCCCTTTTTCAAAGAAAATTTACAGTTCTATTTGTGTTTTACCATTATATATTACATACAGAAAACAAAACCATTTGGAGAAAAAGAGGATACACTTATTTTAATAATTAAAAAGCCTCATAAGCCCGCTACATCCCAAAGCATTAGCAGGTGGATTAAAAAAGGTCTAAAAAACACATCACAGGACATGGGGCGTCTTACGCAGCATTAAAGGTTGGTGCATCAATCAAGAGTATTAGAAAGGATGCGGCGAATTCCGAAAAAAGGAAAACGTGCAATCGATTTTATAATAAACCTTTAAGTTCAAAAGATATCTTGGCAATTATATTAAGAAATATATTTTAAACACATTTAAATTATAAACCTTGTGGTTTACTTATTATTATTTAACTTTTTAACTAATATCGCCATGTTCTCTAAACAACTACCAGATATATCTAATAGGATGGGACCAATCGAAGTATAATTAAGGATTAAACGACTTACCTGTAAGGAAGTTCAATCCTAATTACACGAGATTGGTCACATCCTATTAGACACCCTCTCATTTATATATTCATGTATTTTTCATTTTTTCATTTTCATATTTAAGTATCACTAGTCAACCCGCCCTTGGCGATCTTAGTATTGGAAAGCTTTAGAAGTATACTGGAGTACCTAGCAGAGATCCGGCAGGGGCGGTATGGTTTTTCTCTCTAAAACTTGCGTATGACGTGCGACGAAGTATCACTACCAGATATATCTAATAGGATGTGACCAATCTCGTATAATTTGGATTGAACTTTCTTACAGGTAAGTTTTTTAATCCTTAATTATCGCTTTTAAATTAATTTTATCTAGCCTTTTAAAATCTTAGTATAAACACCTGAAAGTTTAAATTTTAATTCTTCTAAGATAAACTATCATCTCTTTTACATACACATATTTTGTATTATATAAATATTATTTTAGATTAGTTCTTATAAAAACTCGACAGTCGCATAGTCTTACCCTCATAACCCGCGATAACATCAGTGTAGACCTCTTGTCTTGAGCGCCTCGGCGCACACTCCTGTGTAAAGCTACGGACGATTTTAGCTGCAGAGCGTTAAGGGAAGCTTGGCTGGGGAGCGTTTATGTCACCAATAATAGTTATATAATAACAGTTATATAACCATTGCTGCTACCCGTGACCACTGAGAAGGTTGCCAGGGCGTTATCCAGAACCATATAGCATATTTTTGTGAGCTTACTATAGTTACTATTATCCTCGTTTTCTGAAAGCATTCGGCTGAGAGAGATCCAGCATACTACAACTTACTAGGAAAATGGCCTATCAGACCCGTCTGTACACCCTTCGACCCGTATCTGTCAACGATAATTAAATATCAAGGAGTTATATTTTCATGGGCAGAGGGAGCATTTTCTGGTAATCTTGATCTTTCTCAGACCGATGCAATTAAAAGAAGAGAACAATAGTAACTATAGTAAGCTCACAAAAAATTGCTAATAACTTAATATACGGCAATGCAATGCATCCCCGTGAAAATTTTTGTAAGCAGGGTTAATCATCTAAATCCAGAAGGCTATGAAAATTTTTGGAATTTCAGCTGTTTTACGCATGCGCGATGCCTTTGGCATTCATGGCATATGAATGTCACGTTTCACGTTGACAGTAGTGTTTACGTTTCAAAAACCCAGCAGTTTTCCCTTTTTTACGTAAAAATATGTGCCGCCAAAAATAAAAATGTAAACTTTTTTTAATCGCATTTTAATGATCGAAAAATGAATAAGATGTGAAAGTGCCAAGGTAGATGTTTTCTCCGGATGATACCAAAAATTTTACAGGTATTTTTTTTCTCTGTATAAATAACTTTATTTTGTATAAATGCCTGCCATAAACATAGACGATAAAATCAAATCACAGTACACTATAGTGTGTGTACTGTGATTAAAATTAAAAAACGAAAAACACCACTTTCGGAATCAAAAATCAAAACAAACAAAAAATTGGGAATAACATCAATCCAACGCACTTGCGCAAAACGATCGTATATTTTTATTTTCGTGGCCTACTTGACCATGATATGTTGCTAACAAAACTGCCACTTGCAGGGCGTGTACATTAAGAGAAGGGAACTACACTATATAGCACAACCACAATATGACAGCGTTCGTTTGAAAAATTAACATTTAGGTTATTTTATTTATAACCATATTCTGTTCACCAGGGCCGTCTTTGGACCTCTCTCATTTTTTTTAGGGATTTCAAAATATATTGTTTATTGTTAAATAATAATAATAATAATAATAATAATAATAATAATAATAATAATAATAATAATAATAATAATAATAATAATAATAATAATAATAATAATAATAATAATTAGTTTTTATTTCCATATTTTTTCCTTATATCAAGGCCTTTTGGATGTAGCGGGTCAACCAGTTCAGGCAGTAAATGGCACACAAAAAATGACATCAGTTTTTCCACACACCTTGCCCAAAACTCACTGTTCCTGGAAATATGTAAAAAAATAACGTAAGATGGTATTATTGTACCTTCTCTATTAAAATCCCGTGACTACTCCAAAGTACAAAGTAACACAACTCCCTATTACTAAGAGCCAGTTGCCCTTGCACTTGATGGTGGTAGTAAATGTTTCGTTTCAACTCCATTTGACTGTCATTTATTAATTTTGGAAACTTGATATCTCCGTCCCTAATGCCTTCAATGGTACTTTTGTTTAAAATTTTAAAAGGACATTTCACTTCTATGATCCCTTGATCACCTACCAATCCATCTGGACTGGCTCTCAAGAAATATAAATTGTCTTCTTCAATGAAAATGCCGCATTATTTTACTTGAAGTCCAGATAAAGTTTCAAATTCTTGAATAGCCTTTGACTCATTTCCATATTTCGTAGCTTATTTCCAAAAAAATCTTTGTAGTGCAGGTTTTTAATCGTCTTTTCAGGGTTGTTTAGTGTTTTTGATGTTAACTTGCATATTTTACCAAAATTGGAAGCAGTCAATCGTATCGACCTTTCTGACGCTTACGTTGTCCAACTGTGTTTTTTTTTCTATTTATGTAATTTCGCTAGTTGTTTTTTTTTTCAATTTTTTAAAGAAATCTTTTGCTTTAGTGGTAAATTCCGATGAATCTGTATCAAGTGCGATATAATTGCATCTGGTCCATAATCTTTGTCTGCGGATGAGAGTTTTATTTTTTTAGATGGGCTATGGCAGGATTTTTTTTTCTTTTAATTTCCTTTTTTTCGTTATCTGAAATTTTTCGGGTAATATTTCGATTCCGGTCCATCACTGACGAAGTCGCACTGGTGACACCTTCAGAAATAAGAATACTTTATTCACAAAGTTTCCTGCCACTATCCGAATGAAAAAATTAAAATAAGCTGATAATCTGGGCTTTATTTTTTTTTGTTTATGGTTTTACATATAGAAAATAAAATCAAAATTCAGTGTTTCAGATACCTTAAACAGTGTTGCCATATTGTGCAAAATAGCAATTTTCGTTTTATGGAAATCATAGCCAAATGAAGAATACTAGAGAAATGAGATTTTGCATACAAGCCTAAAATTTTACTTTCAAATGCGCTACATAGAGCTTTTTTTTTAAAAAATAAATTTCAAAATTAAGATTTGGGACATTGGGCTCTGTAGCGCAATTGGGAATCACATAATTAGTATGTGTGCAAAACTTTAGCACTCTAGCACTTTTTGTTTGGCCAGGATTTCCAAAATACGATTTGTCCTGGGGGTCCTGGCTCTTAGTTTATAAGTATATTGTGAAACCCTTGTCAAACCTTTATAAATTTAATGTCCTGTTGTTTTTTAGAAAAGGCAACTTTTTATTGCCAGCTTCTTGATAGTCATATAACTCACTTGTTTGTCTTTGTTTGAGGATAAAAATTAGATTTTAAGATTTTATTTTTGACAAAATATACTAGGATTTTTATGTATCTATAACAAAATTAAATAAAAAATAACAATTTTGTAAAATTTCCAGTCTATTTTTTCTCATGTTTCTCGATAATTTCAACTATTTCCTGTACATCTTCTTTGGATCCTAGGAAAATTGGAGATCTTTCGTGGAGACTTTGAGGCTGAACGTCCAAAATTGGAATTTTGCCATTGGAGGCTTCACCGCCCGCAGTGGCTACAATATGGGCCATAGGGATACATTCGTAGAGAAGGCGGAGCTAAAAATTAAAAAAAAAAGTATGTACGATGGTGGATGTGAATGCAAAATTTGAATTTGCTACAGAAAAAGGTAAAAATGAACTCCTTTGACTTTTTAAGCTTATGTTGTCAGTGTGTTGTTTTTTTAACATAATTTTTTTTTAATTTGGAGCTGGTTTCAACCAACCGTATACCACTAAAAAAGTGTCCTAAAATCTTTTAAGTTTGTCTGAATACCGATTTTTACAGTTAAAAAAATTATTGAGGTCAACAAAAAAAGCTGATTTTCAAACAATAGATCTATTTGTTATGAAGGAAATGATAAAATTTCTAAAAAAATTGCCCTTACCTAATGCCTGCAAAGTAAATTTAAAGTGCTTACAGGGCGAGCCGCAGGCAAGTCCTGTAAACCTGCGGAGACCTGTAAAAAACTTTCCGGTCGTGTATGGTACGTACTTTTTTTTCAAACGATCAGAAAAAACATTTTAGTACCTACCATACTATACTACTATAACATAATTTTTTTCTACAAACCAAAACTACAGTTTTTTGCACTCGACGCGCGTTTCGCTAACAACGTTAGCATCATCAGGAGACGATAAACAAAAAACTAAATCAACCTACACTCCATCTTATATACTATCTTTTAGTGGGCGGAAATAAGACTAATAATTTGTGATTGGTCACGCTTTATAATCCTATCTCCACTCAACTAAAGAATAAAGTGTACTAAACGGAATTGGGCCTCTATCTTTATTTAAACTATTTCTGGATTTAATGATTTCCATATTTTCATATGCTTTCAAAAGTATTTTGTTTGGTAAACTTTTTAGAAGTTTTAGGTTATCTAATGTGAATCTATGATTGTTTTCAAAAGCATACTCGACCACACTTGACACGAAAAGGTAGATAACCTAATAAAAAATGGACCCTACAAATAAGTCCCAAAGAACCCCTTACCAAAAATGATTAACGAAGTAAAACACACAATTAAAAAATGTAACAATATTATTACGGACAAAATTAAATATAAACTACAAGTAAGCAATCCTACTATGCCGAAACTGTATTGTCTTCCGAAAATCCACAAGCTTGGAAAATCGGTTAGCCCTATAGTTTCTGCTGTAGGATCACCTACTTACAATATTTCGAAATTCCTAGCAAACGAGTTTGAAAATTTACCTATAAAGGAAAAAGGTTTTTCTGTTCAAAATTCCATTGAATTTATCAACAAAGTTAAAGATATTTCACTCCGAGAAGGTGAAATTTTAATCTCGTTTGATGTTAGTTCGTTGTTCCCTAGTGTGCCGATCCCCAATACCTTACAATACTTGGAGGAACTACTAAGAAAAAACAATCTAGAAGACAAACAGACTTTAGAATACCTATCTTTAACAAAACTCTGCATTAATCAAAATTACTTTTAATATAAAAATAACTACTACCAACAATTAGAAGGAACCACAGTGGGTAATAGTTTATTTTTTATTTTTTATTGCAAACCTCTTTATGAGCAAATTTGAATCAGATATAATTAAAGAATTTGAGTATTTCCCCAGAGTATGGTTCAGGTATAATTTCTAAATTTCCCACAGTTAAATTTACTTATGAAACAGAGAACAGCAGTACACTGCCATTTCTAGACACTTTAGTTATAAGAAATAAATTACAATTTGACCTATACAGAAGAGGAACGGCCACCAACAGGTATATTCCAAATGACTCTTTTCATTGCTTACAACATAAGCTTGCAAGTTTGCACTTTTTAACATATAGATTAGTAAATTTCCCCTTAAACTAAAAAAAAATTGAAGCAGAAAAGAATAGGATTTGGAATATAGCTGTCGAAAACGGTTTCGACGAAGGCTTAATAAATAAGCTGATAAATAAACATTCTTTTCAAAAAACCTTTCGGAATTCACTTTTTTCAGACAAAAAGATACCTCCGACTCTAAATTTGTATCAATTCCTTATAATCCTAATTATAAGAAAGGATTACAAAAAGTATTTAATAACACCGATCTTAAATTAGTATGTCAATCCGGAAACACAATAAGAAGTTTACTAGAAAATCCCAAGGATAAAACTATGGTTCTAGAAAAAAGTGGAATTTACGAAATTAGTTGCATGGATTGTGACAAAAAATATGTTGGCCAAACGAGACGCTCTATTCAAAGACGATTCAAAGAACACTTAGCACACTTAAAATACGGAAGAACAGAAAAGTTAAGTGTGGCCGAGCATGCTTTTGAAAACAATCATAGATTCACATTAGATAACCTAAAACTTCTAAAAAAGTGTACCAAACAAAAGACTTTTGAATGCATATGAAAGTATGGAAATCATTAAATCCAGAAATAGTTTAAATAAAGATAGTTTATTACACTTTATTCTTTAGTTGAGTGGATATAGGATTATAATGCGTGACCAATCACAAATTATTAGTCTTATCTCCGCCCACTAAAATATAGTATATAAGATAGAGTGTAGGTTAATTTAGTTTATTGTTTATCGTCTCCTTATGATGGTAACGTTGTTAGCGAAATGAGCGTCGAGTGCAAAAAAGTATAAGTTTTGGTTTGTGGAAAACAATCATAACTTTGTCCTTCCACTTTCGTCAATGCCTAGCCGCGTTACGTAATTTATGAACAGTTCCCTGATAAGAAAATGTTAGCTTTCTGCTGAAGGCCAGTAGTTTTTAAGATCAATTTTAGGGTTTACGCAACAGTTTATAAACGCATCAAAGTTCCGCTCTTTAGATTTTTCAGGCAGCAATCGACGTGACTCTTGAAGTAGCTTCTATTATTCCCTCCGGATTCAACTCATTTTCTACATCTGAGTCCATTTATGTAACCAAAACTTTTGAATCAAATTTAAATAGAGCTTTTTATTTTAAGTGTCAAAACTGCCAAAACAAAACAAGAGCTAAAAGCTGTCAACAAGAAGTCATGGCTAACTTGGCCAAAAATGGGACCGGAAAACGATCAAGAGACCGGAAATTTGAACAAAAAGGTCTTTTCTTGAGAGTGGAAATTTTTCGAAAGAAAATGCCTTGTAATGTAGAACTTATCGTACGGAAAGTATCTGTTTTCCAGTCGTTTGAAAAAAAAGTCAGCATTAGGCAAGATCAGATATGATGTTGGAGTTTGCTAATTATTTTACGCCTTCATAGTAGCTATACAGGGTGTCCGAAAAGTAAAGATAACCGTAAAAGTCTCCATCCAAAACCAAATAGGCGAAAAAGTCAAATTTTACATAGATGGTCTACAAAAAATATGTTTTTGATTGCCGGTCGTGCCGACAGTCATTACGAGAGCGGAACTAAGACGGCTATGTTATTTTTTAAAATATAGGACACTCTATCCATGGCAAATTTGAATAGGGTTTTTCTTTATCTTCGAATCCCGGCTAGGTATAGGTGCATAGACATTTTGTGCTTGAATGAATGAAAACTTTTTTTTTATACCTTCATCAAAAACATGATATTAGTAACTGTCTGCAGATAACTAAAGCATGGCTTTTTTGGTTACCTATGCAAAAAACTTTTTGATCACTGGTGCAAAAAAAGATTTCTGTCCATTGTTTACGCAAAATTAAGGAGAAATAGCGGAAAATAGTATTATAGGAAAAATCTAATTATTCTTGCCTAAAAATTAAGTCATTTCCGGCAGTTTTCACCAAGTATTTACGAAAAAATCATTTTAAAAAATCGGCAAAATATCAAACTGTCAAATATTAAAATATCGCAACAATAAACGTCACCGAGTAAAAAGGCACATCGCTATGGAAACCATATTGTTATTTCATTTACCAGCCGCCTTGATTTATAGTGTAAAGATGGTGTCTTGCGAGAAGTGCTCTTCGTTCGAGATTTTTAAAAGCATTTTCCTGTTTTTCTTGGATTTTTTTTATAAAGGTATTAAAAAAATACTGTTCACAACTAACGGCCAAACTGTGCTTTTTTTTACTCGCGTTTTTGAATACCTCGCTGCGCTCGTTATTTAAACCAACGCTTATAAAAAAGCACTATTTTAGTCACTAGTTGTGAAAACTACTATTAAAGAACAAGCTTTTATTAAATGCACTCAAAAGTAGAAAATAATGTTTTATCTTTCTTATACCATATTAAAAGCGATGGGGGCAAATTAAAAATTTTAACTTCTGGTATCGTATATCGGTCACATCAACGATTCACCTAAGAAACAGTTGTATTACTCTATAACCTAAGGACATTTTCAAAGGCTAGGCAAGCACGGCAATCTCACCCGTTCTCATCTTCTTTAGATGAAAGCATTACGTTTATCATTCGAAGAATTTAGTTCTTTTTTTTGTAGTTCTCTCTTTGTCACCGTAAAGTTAAAATTTTTAATTTGCGCCCATCGCTTTTATTATGGTATAAAAAAGACAAAAAATTATTTTCTACTTCTGAGTGCATTTAATAAAAGCTTGTTCTTTAAAAGTTTTTTTTTAATAAAAATTTATTTTGTAATTTTTAAATCTGATCAAAAATTCATATCCCCTTTCCGAAAAACCCCTGTATGCCAATTTTGATTTAAATCGAACAAACTAAATCTTTTCCCCCCTCCACTTCCCTCGTTAGAGGGAAGTGTGTACCTAATAATACCATATTATTGTATTGTCGCCGAAACTATAAACGCATACAAAAATTGGAACACACTCTTAACTTTTAGATTTGTACCTTTAATCGTCCATTTTGAATCCGCCATATTGAAATTTTAAAATCTGATAAAAAATTCATAATCCTCCTCCTTAAAATCCCCTGTATGCCAATTTTGATTGAAATCGAAAAAACTAAATCTTTTTCCCCCTCCACTTCCCTCCTCCGTTAGAGGGAGGTGGGTACCTGAGAATACCATATTATTGTATTTTTACCGGAACTATAAACGCATACCAAATTTGAACACAATCGGATGTGGATAAGTCAGTTAATCTTTAATCCGCCATATTGAATTTTCAAAATCTGCTCAAAAATTCGTATTCCTTATTCCCAAATGCCTCCGTATACCAATTTTGGTTGAAATCGAACAAACTTAGGTGTTTTCCCCCCTCCGCTCCCCTCGTAGGGGGGAGGGGTGCCTAATAATGACATATTATTGTATTGTCACCCGAACTGTAAATGCATACCAAATTTGAACACAATCGGATGTGTATAAATCGTCCATCTTGAATCCGCCATATTGAATTTTCAAAATCTGATTAGAAATTCGTTATCTCCATCCCCAAGTTCCCCAACACACCAAATTTCAACGAAAACTGTACTCCCCTCCACCCCCTTTGAGTACGGAGGAGCTGTGCATTTTCTTGTGTTGTCATCGCAACTATATAAGCATGCCAAATTTGGAGCCGATCGGATGTCGGGAAGTTGGTTAAAATTAAGTTGCAAGATTCCACCCGAACAAACATATTTACATACATTGCAAGTTAAAAGCTTGTAAAAAAAAGAGTTTAACTTTTTATGTAAACCATTGACATATGTAGAATTGGACCATTTTGTCTCTTAGTTTTTGAGATGTTTTCTAGGGGTGTCCTGGTTTCTCGGACACCTTGTATAATATAGGGTGGGTCACAAAATTCCGCACTTTTTGGATTGGCTATGACTTTTGACATAAGTGCTCGATTTTTATTGGTATTGGTTTTTTAGAAAGCTAAGACGTGATAATTTTTCAATTCAGTTGTAAAGGACCCCGCACCCGATTACACAGGGCTTATGGAGAATTTTTGTCTCAGTGGAATTTAATATAATTTTAGTACGTTTTAGAGGACAACAAGCTGATAAAAAAATATTAAGGGTAAAAAAAACTTCTATGTACAGTTTTTGAGATATTAGGGGTCAAAGTTCGAAAAAAGGCCAAAATGCTGTATGTTTTACGCATTATAACTCTGACGTATTGGCCAAGGAAATGATAATTGTTACAAAAATGATTTGACAGAAGGTCATATGCAAACCTAGTTATGCTGTCATTTTTGACAGTTCATCAGATAATGTACAGGGGGGTGGTTAAAAAGTAATATATTTTATGTTTGCACTACTACCGAATTTTGCAAATAGCAGATTATATTTTGACAAAAACTAATAGTTTTGTCCTGATTACTTAATTAAAAAAAAATCTTCAAAGAGACAAAACATGAGAGTTGCGGCGGATAGTCTTAAAAACAGTTAGATTTTAAACGGCTTTTTTTAAAGTAAGACACTGGACAAAATATAAATTAGTATTTCCAAATCTCCCTTATTTCTTTGTATATCGAGGTATCACCTAATTAAATCGAATAAAAAATATAAAAGTAATGGGTATTTAGATTCTGTTTTTCTTAATTAATAATATTAGCAAATGGAAAATGTATTAAAGTGACTTTTTTCAATGCAAAGCCATAACACTCGTAGTCAAAAAACTTATCTTTTTTATTTCCCAACTGATTTAATTAAATTATATTTCAGTATGCACAGAAACAATGAGCGTTTGTAGTGAAAGCTTTAGAGTTTGTTCAGTGTCGCACATAAATTTTTTTCAGGAGGGGTGAAAATTACACATATTTTAAAACTGTCCGCCATCTTGAATTTTTTAGAAGTTTTAAATTTTCAAATTGAAAAACTCTCAAGTTTTATCTTTCCAAAAAGCCAATATATTTCAAAATCGAGTAATCAAGGCAAAAGTTATAGCCAATCCAAAAATTACGGAATTTTGTGGCCCACCCTATATATAATAACCACGTGAAAAACTTGATTTGACTTACCTTTCCTTTGGGTGCACTTTTAGTAGCAGGATAAATAAAAATACCGCCATATTTGATGGTTCTGTGCACGTCGGCTACCATCGAACCAACGTATCTGGCCCCATAGGGTTTACCTTTGGCCGGGTCTTTTTTGTTTTGGACATATTCTTTGATAGCATCGTCCCATTCGTGGGTGTATCCTTCGTTTATTGCGTAGATTTTTCCTAAAAACGGATTTTCTTTTTTAATCAAAAAGCACGTGACTTTGGTCCTGAATTGTAATGAAAGCACGTGTATTTGGTCCTGAAGTTTTGCGAAAATCGTAAAGTTTAGTGGAAGCGCGTGGCTTTGGTCCGGAAGTTTAATGAGAACACGTGACTTTGGTCCTGAATTGTAATGAAAGCACGTGTCTTTAGTCTTGAAGTTTTGCGGAAATCGTTTCTTTTTTCTACTCGTGCGAATTTTTTTACGCACTCTAAGTGTTTATAATGATCTGGTAACCATATGGATTTCTCGTCATATTTATGCGGGTCGCGGATATTTTTTCGAAAACTATTAAAAGTTTTTAAAATTACGATTTTGCGAATTGTGTTTTTTCGAAATCTTTTAGGTCCTTCGAAAACATTTTGAGGGAAATTAAAACAATACAACCTGTCTTTTTATAGCCAGGTTAGCATGAATTCGCTTAATTTTTTTGGTTTAGTTAGTAAGGTTTACTAAACCCAACAAACACAACGTGGTCTGGACGCTAGCGCATTTCTTACAATTTTCCGAAAGCCAGCTGGCGGCCCGACAACTTGGGGCGCCGCCCGCGGCATGTATACCGCCCATGACCGCTTGGACACGTGTCGGCCGACAGGCGGGTAGGCGCGAGTATTTTACCTGTAATTTAAAAAAACAGGAGTTGGACGCAACCGGGATTCGAACCTGCGCGTCCCAGGTGATACTCTGATGCTCTACCACTACCACATAACCGTTGCGAACCATAGAAATATGATATGAAAGGTTGCGTCGAGCTGACGCCTACGAAGCGGCAAAACGCTTAACGGTCAGGCGTTTTTCAGCAAGCAATAAAGAACCTACTCGTTAGAAAGCGCATTTTGGTGGCGTTTAACCAACCTCGGAATAAATTCGAATTAGCAAGAACCAAATACATTCCGAAATACAGGACGATTTTAGCGGCTGTATTGCAAGTGCCTATAGGTCCCGTCAGAAATCCGCCGGTATCACTTAGCGGTCGACTGTTTACCGCCACCTCCTGGTTTGCTGGGAAGTTATTCGAATATAAGTGAGGACTTATCCGCCAAAATTCATCTCAATCCAAAATAAAAGTTTTTAAAATAAATTATTTAAAAAAATGCAATTTGAAAAAATATATACTGGAGAGCAAAAAAATGCAACACATGGATAATTATTTGAATGAAAATTATTTCTGTGTATACCTTATCTCAAGAGAAATATTTGATAATTTTTTTGTCTTCTGATCTTTCCTTTTTTCATAGATTTTTTCTATTCATTTTTACAAAAAAGCAACACATAAAAGACCTTAAAAAATAAAAATGCCAAGGGTTCGCGGTCGCCAACAATTTCATCATTTAAACGACTTCGAGAAAGGACGCATCGCGGGCATGAAAGAGGCTGGTTTTGGTTTACAGTTTACAGGGAATTGCAAGAAGGGTTAATGCCAATCCACCAACAGTGTTAAGAGTTTGGAGAAGATAACAGTTAATCGAAGATTGCTTGGTCTGGGGCTGAGTGCTTACCGTCCGCTTTTGGTGCTACTACAAATTGGTTTACGGGAAATTTCAAGAAGGGTTAATGCCAATCCATCAACAGTGTTAAGAGTTTGGAGAAGATAACAGTTAATCGAAGATTGCTTGGTCTGGGGCTGAGGGCTTACGGTCCGCTTTTGGTGCTACTACAAATTGGTTTACGGGAAATTGCAAGAAGGGTTAATGCCAATCCATCAACAGTGTTAAGAGTTTGGAGAAGATAACATTTTATCGAAGATTGCTTGGTCTGGGGCTGAGGGCTTACCGTCCGCTTTTGGTGCTACTACAAATTGGTTTACGGGAAATTGCAAGAAGGGTTAATGCCAATCCATCAACAGTGTTAAGAGTTTGGAGAAGATAACAGTTAATCGAAGATTGCTTGGTCTGGGGCTGAGGGCTTACCGTCCGCTTTTGGTGCTACTACAAATTGGTTTACGTGAAATTTCAAGAAGGGTTAATGCCAATCCATCAACAGTGTTAAGTGTTTGGAGAAGATAACAGTTAATCGAAGATTGCTTGGTCTGGTCCGCTTTTGGTGCTACTACAAATTGGTTTACGGGAAATTTCAAGAAGGGTTAATGCCAATCCATCAACAGTGTTAAGAGTTTGGAGAAGATAACAGTTAATCGAAGATTGCTTGGTCTGGGGCTGAGGGCTTACGGTCCGCTTTTGGTGCTACTACAAATTGGTTTACGGGAAATTGCAAGAAGGGTTAATGCCAATCCATCAACAGTGTTAAGAGTTTGGAGAAGATAACAGTTAATCGAAGATTGCTTGGTCTGGGGCTGAGGGCTTACCGTCCGCTTTTGGTGCTACTACAAATTGGTTTACGGGAAATTGCAAGAAGGGTTAATGCCAATCCATCAACAGTGTTAAGAGTTTGGAGAAGATAACAGTTAATCGAAGATGCTTGGTCTGGGGCTGAGGTCTTACCGTCCGCTTTTGGTGCTACTACAAAACTGGAATGACGAATGGAATACCATAAGCTTCAGCGACGAATCGAGGTTTTGTGTAGGCGGCCGTGATGGACGCCTGAGGGTTAGGCGATTTCGAGGTGAGAGACGAAATGTAGACTTTGCTGTTGAACGTGATACAGCAAGACAGATCATGTTTAGCAAGCAGATCACCTCTAGGCCTCATCAATGGCAATCTGACTGCTCGGCAATATATCGATAAAGTGCTGCAGCCAGTTTTACATCCCTACCTACAAACTATCCTAAATGCGATCTTTCAACAAGATAATGCCAGACCGCATATTGCTCGTAAAACAATGCTGGACTTCTTACATGAACTTGGCATAGAGATTTGGAATGGCCAGCAGGATCGCTTGACTTTGTCGCCTATCGAACACGTATGGGATATGATAGGGCGCAATCTTAATCGTTTACCACGTCACGATAGATAAACTCTGGCATGCCGTAAGGAGAATTTGGATGAGTGTTCCTCAATATGATATTGACCATCTTATTTTATCAATGCCCAATAGAACAAACGAGTGCATAAATAACCATGGAAGAGCCACTCTTCTTGAAAATGTAATCAATTACTAAGAGCATGCTAATGTATTATTACATAAATAAATTAATCTAAAAATATTTGTCCTTTCTGGTATTGCATTTTTTTGTTCTCCAGTATATAATTTAAAAATATGTAATTTAAAGAAATGGTTTAAAAAAAAATCCTTTCAAAAAAATTATTTGTCAAAAATTTCATTAAAAAAAGTTTCCGAAAAAATTCCCCAGACTGGTTGACAAAAAAACATATTTTTCCGCAAACCTCGTTAGTGCAACTGCCACTGCGTGCGAAAAGTATTACTTTCCGCACTTGTTAGATAAATTACTATTCCACATATAACAAGGGTAGAGCGATTTTTTGCGCTTGTAAAGCCTCTTTGACATGGAGCGATAAAACATGAATTGCATGCAATCCACGTTTTATTGCTGCACGTCAAGTGGACTTTAGCAATGTTGGATATTTTTCTTCTGTCCTACTACAAAAAGACTTGCCTTTGTTAGGTATCCTCATATTTTTGTCAGTCAGAATAAACTCTCCTATGCTAGGGTCCAACATAAAACCGTTCACGCTCCCTCCCAAGGATAGGACCATCATAGTGGCACTACCTAAAATTTTAAGAACAAAATATTTACCCGTACTGACAAGTAGTACCTAGTGGTTATAAAGATGCAGTGTGGGAAAAATACTACATTTGTCTTGTGAAAAATGATCTTCGTAATCAAAGAGATCAAATTAGTTTTTTGTGTGAATTATTTAATACGTGTCCTTCCGAGAAGGTTAAACTTCAGATCAAAGAATGTAAACGTAACTATAAGAATAATTTAACCAGGGCGAAAAAAGCAGCTCACGAAAAATTTATTGGAGATTCAAGAAATTCACAGAAAGCTATGTGGAGTATCATTAATACAAATAAAAAAAATACAAATAGGTCCTGTACTGTATCACCAAAAGACTTTAACAAATATTTTACTAATATTAGTCAGAGTGTAGTTGATTCTTTAGATAGAAATGATACAGATTTTAGATTTTTTCTAAGCGATCTGCCCAGGAAGGATCTGCATTTTAACTTTAAAGGTGTGAGTTATAATGATGTAAGAAATATTGTAAATGGTTTAAAAAATAGTGGATGCAAAGATGCCTATGGTTTAAACAAAAAAATTATTAACTCCATTAAGAATCATATTGTTATACCACTTACTAAACTGATCAACGATTGCATTCAATGTTGTATTTTTCCTAAAAGTTTTAAACTTTCCAAAGTAATTCCCTTATATAAAAAAGATGATGTTGATGATCCATCTAATTACCGTCCAATTTCTATAATCCCCATATTTGCAAAGATTTTTGAAAAGGCTTTGAAAAATCAAATAACTGAGTATTTTGAGACTAACGATCTTTTCTGTGCTGATCAGTTTGGATTTAGAAATAAATTGTCCACCACTGATGCTATTAATAAACTAATAGAGCTCATTAACCAATGTTTTAAAAAAAAGGAGTTTGTCTCGGCTCAGTTCCTTGCTTTAACTAAAGCGTTTGATTATATTTCGCAGGATATTCTTGCTTCTAAACTTTCATTTTATGGTTTTACAAAGGATAGTGTTTTGTTGAATAAATCTTATTTGAACGAGCGCGAACAGTTTGTGTCATCAGCTGGATATGAGTCAGAAAAAATTCCGGTTAAACATGGAGTTCCTCAAGGTTCTGTACTATTACTGTACTACTTATTTTTGATTTACGTGAATGACATTAACAAAGCATGTCCATTAAATAAAATTGTGCTTTACGCAGATGATAAAACACCAGTGCAGTCTCACATTTGCATTAGAGAACTATCCAGCTTGACCACCAATACCTTAAATTATTTAAAAGACTGGTTCAACTGCAACCAACTTAGTTGAAATGACTTAAAGACAGAACACATGATTTTTTTTTAAGATCAGCGCAAAATTTTCCAAATATACATCTCAATTTTTTTGTAAGGTATTTGGGGGTCAACTTGGATACAAAACTTACATGGAAACATCACACAAATAGCTTGGTTACTGTTTTATCTAAAAACACATATCTTTTGAGATGCTTGTCACGGATGGTTGGGCACAAAACTCTCCTAACTTGTTATTTTGGCTTGTTACATTCGATTATAACATATGCCCTTATTACTTGGGGACATTCCAATCATACATCACAGGTTTAGGATTCAAAGAAGGGCTGTCAGAATTTTGGATAATCTGGGTTACAAGGATGACTGTCGTGGTGCTTTTAAAAAGCTAAATATTTTTACTCTTCCATCACAATACATTCTGCCTTGTCTGTTACATATCAGGGAATATACACCACATACACACATCCATAACATTTATACTTGCAATCGCAACAACATAGTTATCCCATTTCAAAGACTGTCAAGAACAAAAAATGGAACAGATTATTTTAGTATTAAGTTTTATAATCAACTTCCAAACAGAGTTATAAATCTGGTTTAGAAGACATTTAAATGTGTTTTAAAAAAATATTTAATAGATCAGGCATTTTATGATATTAATTACTTTTTTACTGCAGACTTTGCCAATTTGTAAATGATTCTTTTTTTTATATTATAATTGGATAGTAGGTATTTTATTATTAGTTAATAACTTTCTTTTTAGTGTTTTTGATGGAAACTTGTTGTTATATTACTGTTATTTTAAAACCGCTTTGTTTTTTAGTGTTTCTTTTTGTGCTGTTATTTTACCATATCAATTCAACACGGTTTCTGTGTTTGTTTTCTAAATTTTTCTTTTGTGTTTTTATTATTTTATTTCATTATATTACCTTCTTTATTAGAATGGAACTTAAATTCACTTTGCTATTTTAACACGAATTTTATTGTAATCTTACTTGTATCAGTGCTTTATGCATATTAGCATCAATAGAGATTTTGATTTGATTCCTAATAAAGACGAAACTGACCTGTAGATATCTGGATTCCGATATGCCGTTATCAAATAATTTTAAATCTGTCTATCAATTTGTTTATTTGCTACACAACTCACAATTAAATACTTTTTTTACGTTTACGTTTTTTAGAAAGTTTAAGCATCGTCAATAGAAAGAAAGGTTAGCTGGCCTACAACTACAATATTACAAAGAGAGCAAATTTTATAAAATAAAAACTTACATACTACTTAAATATATTAGAGGCAAAATTTATTTATAATGTAAATAGTTTCAAATACAAATAGAGATTTTAAAAATATTAAAAAAGCCAACACATGTACAGAAATTGCTTAACACAGGATATACAGAGTTAAAATCAAAGGATGTCTTTTTGTTGCAAATAGCGATTAAACAAAAAAAACATAAAACAAAATCAATCACAGAATTAACTGACCATAGAAAGACTGTCAACTTTTAGGAAATAAATGCCCAGTTGCACTGGTGATACTCAGTGTCATCATATTGTTTGAAAATTAATGTGCCCCTACCATATAAAGCATATCCCGCCGCAACCACCTTAGTGCCCGGCTGTAGGGCATCTTTGAGGGAAGGAATTGTGTTATCTTCTTTCTTCATGATGGCAAAAATGGAGCCGATGGATACTAAGCAATCGATGTTGGACGAGCCGTCTAGTGGATCGAATGCTACTATGTATTTGCCACGTTTGTCAGTTTCGATCTGTAAAACCCAAGCGGCCTTTTATAATCAGTAACCCCGTACATACTAAAAGAATCCTAACCTAATTAGGTAAGGTGTTATTCTTTTTTACCTTTTACGAATCCTTCATGAGCAGTTGTTGTTGACGGATATCAATCAGACACATACACGTACTTTAGGAGTACCCCAAGGTTCCAACTTAGGACCTCTCCTTTTCATAATAGCCATAAATAATATATTCTTTAGCTTTATTATTTGTCGACGATTTTAAGTTGTTTCTGTAAATAATAACCAGTGCTTATTGCAAGGATGACTACCAATGGTCAACTGGTGTGATAATAAGAGTTTTAATTTATATCAAGATACATGTGCGTGTATTACTCTGAGCAAGAACATTATTCATTTTGATTAAATTGTTAGGGGAACAATAAAAGAGTAGATAACCAGAAGGATTTGGGAATTATATTTAATTCTTTATTTAATAATTTCATTTCATTTCTGACCATATTCTTTCTCAAAAAGTGTCAGGTTTAATCAATTTGTTCGATAGTTTGGTTCTGCCCATTTTGTTAAAAAAAAATTAAAAAGAAAACAAAAAATGTTTTACGTTCATGCCTGGGAACCATGCACTGCTGCTTTGTATCGCGCTTAGATTTTTCATGGAATGTTTTTGCAAGTCCATACCCAACTTACGGCTTCTATGCTTAGAAACGAAAACATTTTTTCTATGAAATATTAACTTTTTACAAAAATATATATAGATTAATGAGCATTTCCTCAAAAAACGTAATGAGCACCGCACACACGAATTTTGTACTAGTGGTGCTCATCAGTACGTGTCTTTTTTTCTCGTACTTATTTAAAATCCAGCTTATAGTCTCGTGGCAAACTTACCTCAATCACTGTTTCATTTTCTTCAGAAATCAACAAGGCAGCCGTGTAAGAAGAAGTGATCATATTTATAAACAGTTCGTTGGCTAAAACGTCCAATTTTTTTACTTCTTCCCCTTGGACGTTGGTCTCTCCTGCCATGCCAAACCTAAAAATAGCAAAAATATTGGCTTTAATCGCTTGGAATAATTCTTCTTCTTCTGGCCCTAATTCTGGAGCAGGGAACGAGAGATTTGTGTGGAATGATCCCACGTCGAACGCATTTCGTATTCTTGGTGATCGCTCATTCCATTCTATCAAGAATTGGGTGTTCGCGCTCTCCGACTCCAAATCCAGGGATCGGTTCCATTTCTCAGGCATGCATGCGCGTAAAATGTATATATTTGAATCTAAAGTTTCAAAGAGGTTTCAACGAAAAGCAGCTTTTTTTCGAGGGATGGGATCATTCCCCGGGATTCATTCCTTCTCTTGAGGGATCTCTCCTTCTCTCGAGATTCAAGAATTAGGCCCCTGCTGTCTTTCTGAAAAGTGTCGTAGACTAGATTTTTCAGCCATGATATTTGTCTGCCGTCCAGACTTCTTCCGCGTTCTATTAATAGACTTCGAGTCGACCTATCGAGCAGGTGTACTTTTAAACTAATGGCGAATGCTTCAGCTGATCAAATGCGTCAAAACATCGTTTCGTATACAGGTCGTAATGTTATGACTCCTTTATCGTACCTCACGAGGTTGTCGTGCATTTAATCAACTGGAGCTGTCACGCATTCGCCATGATTTTAAAAGTGCCCCTGCTTGATTGGTCGACTCGATAGAGATAAGGATACGAATGCTGATAAAACTGAAAATTAACTTTAAGTGTCTAATTATTCTAAAAGTTTGTCGGTCCTCAAAATACGGCCAAAATTAACTTTTTTTGGGGCAACAAAGACTTAATGGCCTTCAGTTTTAGGTTTTTATCTCAACATCTATCATTTAATATAGGTAAAACTATACTCCTATATCTTTAGTTTATTATTATAAACGCCTAAAAAGTTAAATACTTCCCTTATATTAATAGGAGAAACCGAGTATCATTATGTATACCCACGGTTGTTAAGAAGTGTGGATGAAGTGGCGAAAGCACCTATTGTTTGGCACGGTCTTGCAAGAGCGCTTCAGAGCGTGCTGTCGCGAAAGTCGGTTCGAAATTGTGGTCATAACATCTCGCTGGCAGCTTGCGGAAGTTTTCTGATATATGCGTGAGCCGCAGAAACTTTCTTAATAAGTATAAAATATTATTTGATTGAAGTATAGTTACTTTAGCGTTAAAAACATGTTAATCTCGTTCGAATAGCATTTGACATCAATACAACCTAAAGCAGTGTTCGAAACAAGCAAAGAAAAAATTTGAATTAAGTATAGCGTCCGCTTAAAGTAAAAAACCACATTGTCTTAAAATAAGTATAGACCTATATTTGAATTATCATTTAAATTACACTTGTCTCAACGCTATCCATGCATTATATTTAAGAATATGATATTACTTGGATAAAGAATAACTAGAGTGGGGGATATTGAAGATGAAGCTATTCTTGGATTAAGATTAATAATCTTGTTCCAAGAACAGCTTTTTTTCCGTGTGTGATTCCATCACTCTTTAAGATAAAACTTTTTCAGAACTTACAATTGAGTCATTCCAGCTCTTCGTACAGCAGCACTTACGACTTTGACTACTGTTTGTATGGTAGTGAGAAGTTGTGTTAATTCTCCGGTTGCGTAAGGCAATTTTTTCTGTTGGGCAAGAACGAATCTGGTTATAGTCATGTGGTCGTTTCGTTTTTCCGGTTTGTCTTTAACGCATGTTTTTTGACATCGTGACATATTTTTTATTTAAATCGGGATAGAGTTAAAAAGTAAAGCGTTTTTATATATTGCGTGTGTTTGGAACAAATTTTAACTATTTTCAAATTTGTCATTTAGGATGTCAAATATCAAGTCAGTTGGGAGGTTAAATCAGTACGAAAAAATTTAAGTATCAAAATTTTGTTCCCGTTGTTTATGGTCGAGCCATGATGAGCCATAAAATAATTTAGTTAAATACCTGTTAAATTATTTTTAGATGTACTAAAATACATTTATAGTAGAACACGTTTTTTGGTAAATTTAAAGACTGTCAAGAACTTTGATTGCAAGAAATTACTACCACACTTAACGCTTTGAACCATTAAAATTTGTGCTGTTTTTTGGATAAAAATGGCATAATAAAAATCATATGCTGACACTACTAAAGATGGCAGACAGATGACAAAACAGACATTTTTATTAAACAATTGCCTTAAATTATTTCCATCTTTCTATAAAATATTTTTTTATAGCCTGCTTTTCTTAGAAGCGTTAGTTTAAATAACGAGCGCAGCGAGGTATTTCAAAACGCGAGTAAAAAAAAAGCACAGTTTAGCCGCGAGTTGTTAACACAATTTTTTTAAGATCTTTATCAAAAAAGGCAAGGAAAACAGGAAAATACTTTTTTTTAATACCTTCATCAAAAACATGAT
Source organism: Oxystoma pomonae (assembly GCA_963921995.1). Lineage (NCBI taxonomy): Eukaryota > Metazoa > Arthropoda > Insecta > Coleoptera > Brentidae > Oxystoma > Oxystoma pomonae. Next base: position 24,693,114 of record OY998165.1, read on the forward strand.
TTTAATAACCGTCTGCAGATAACTAAAGCCTTGATTTTTTGGTTACCGATGCTAAAAACACGGGTGCAAAAAAAGATTTCTATCCGTTTTTTACCCAAAATTAAAGAGAAATAGCGGAAAATAGTAATATTGAAAAAATCTAATTATTCTTGCCTAAAAATTAAGCCATTTTCGCCAGTTTTCACCAAGTATTTAGGAAAAAATCATTTAAACACATCGTCAAAATATCAAACTGTCAAAGATTAAAATGTCGCAACAATGAACGTCAGCCGCCTTGATTTATAGTGTAAAGATGGTGTTTTGCGAGAAGTGCTCTTCGTTCGAGATTTTTCAAAGTATTTTCCTGTTTTTCTTGGATTTTTTGATAAAGGTATTAAAAAAAATAGTGTTTACAACTCGCGGCTAAACTGTGCTTTTTTTAACTCGCGTTTTTAGATACGTCGCTGCGCTCGTTATAAATAAATTTGACAGCTGGTTATTGTAAAGAGTTAAGAAATCGGGTCAGGATTAAAAAAAAATCGGTCATTTATTAAAAAATGTTTTTAATAGAACCTACAGACACCATTTTACTATAATAAAACACAAGTAAATTTGCAATTCTGTAATTTCAACTCTTACAGTGGTTGCTTCTTTATAATTTTAACATCTGTTTATATAGAATTTAAAAGTTGTGTGAGAATAAAAGAAGATATTTTCTTTTATCTTATTCCTAGTGAAATGATGATGAGATACAAAGAGAGTTAATTATGCGGTAGTTCCACCCTTTCCTAAAGAGACCATATTACTATAATAAAACACAAGTAAACTTACAATTTTCTAATGTTAAGCCTTCTTCCAGTGGCCACTTCTTATAACTTTAAAAGCTATTCGTATAGAATTCAAACGTTGGTTCAGCATAAAAGAAGATATTTTCTTTTATCTTGTTTCTAGTGGAATAAATATAAGAAACAAAGAGACTTTTTATAGACACGTACTATAATAAAACACAAGTAAACTTACAATATTTAATTTCAACCCGTCTTACAGTGGCTACTTCTTATAACTTTGACAGCTGTTTGTGTAGAATTGAAAAGTTGGGTGAGAATAAAAGAAGATATTTTCTTTTATCTTAGTGGAATGATTATAAGATACAAAGAGACTTATGCGATCCTAAATAACTTTGACAGCTGGCTGCTGTAAAGAGTTGAGAAATCCGATCAGGGTTAAAACAAAATCGTCCATTAATCCAAAAATGTTTTTAATAGAACCTAAAGATACCATTTTACTATAATAAAATACAAGTAAACTTACAATTCTGTAATTCCAGCCCTTCTTACAGCACTGCTTATGACTTTGACAGCTGTTTGAATAGAGTTGAGCAGTTGGGTGAGTTCTCCGGTAGCACTGGGTACCTTGCTCTGTTCAGAAAGGACAAATCTCGTCAGTGTTATACAGTTCGAATCCATGATGGCGTGATGGCTCATTTTGAGCAACTGTACTTCTTCACTGTTTATAGAGCACAAGAGAGGTTATTGTTGTTGTATTATATATTATTGTAAGTAAGGTTTTGTAACACTGTTTTTAATATATTATAACCTGAACTTGCTTTATAAACGTTCGCGGTTAACTAACTTGATATGAATACGATAAAACTAAAAATAACAAAATGCTGGTTTAAAATTCACGTACCCAGTCCCAGTCAATTTAGCCAGATATACAGTAAAAATTTATATACAGGGTGGATTCTTTAAACGGAGCGGTGATTGTAGCGGCTTAGAATTTGGTTTAATAAAAAAATCTGAAAACACGTCTACTGAGATTTTTAATTTTCTTTAATCGTGCTATCTTGGATTTTCTTTCTATGTCTTTTTGACACACTAATACTCTATCTCTTATGGTTTCCAAGATAGAGGCTCTTTTGCTGATTTTGAAAATCTATATTATGTATGTGAAGCTAAAAAGGAACCGATTTTGTTGGTGTTTTCTATCGTTTTTATAAACTTTTCTAGGACGGGTCGATTTAGTTTCTTTCTTTGGTCTCTTTACTACAATTTGTAGTCTATATTAACTGTAGTAAGATAAATTAAATATAGATAACGGTAACCTTTGAAACTATATCATACTGGTGACAAATCGGTTGTTGTTGTTTTGGGTGCGAGTCCAAAAAATATATTTGTTTAACTCTGAATGACATTTGGTTATGTTTACTTTCCCCCCTTCCTATCCCCCACTCTATTTATTATCGTTAAACCAAGATAAGTTAATAAATAACATTTTTTGGTTTATTGTAGAAAGCTGGTAATGGCTGCAGTGCAAACAAAAAACCAAGTGAAAAATATGATTTTTCTGCCAGAAACGTTTAAACTTTGGTTTTTTAGGTATACTGTTTTTAAGGTTCGAATAAAAAATTGGTTTAGAGAACTGCAGTTTTTATAGTGAACTGTTCTTATGATGAAAATTTTTATTAAAAGCAGTTTTATAAATTCTTCTAGTGTCTGCTAAAACTAGAGCTAAAGCTAGAAAGTTCAAATAAACACCACATTTTGTAGCTCAGTTTGTTCGAGGGGATCACATATTAAAAGTTTTTAAAATATGTCTAGGGTTGGGTTGGGAAAAGTATATCTCATAGTACACTTTCGAACTTTTCGAACCCGCGAGAGGAATCGATCACTCAACAGCCAAAGCACATCAAATGCATGCTCACAGTTCAAGAATGACCGCAGCAAAACAGACGCTCGTTCTGCCATTCACATGTTCATTTAGGCTTGTTTTCGCCACTGCGTCACACCCTACATATCTCCGTCGCTTTCCCTCTTTAACGTTTAGAACGAGATGGAATTTATTCCAACTCATTGTTTTGGTTTGTCGGGTGATTGTAAATAAACACTGGTTATTATTTGCCAAGGAGTTTTCGTTGGAACAGATATCTTGTCTCTTTTTAATCTAAGATTTTGCCCATTAAAATAAAATAAAAATATCTTGTAAACGGCCACAGCTACAAAATGTTTTAATACGTCAGACGAGAGCCAAAACTGTACTCTATGCAACAACTATTAAAGTGTGGGGGTCTCCTGGTAAATAAGAAAAACATATCACATAGTACATGAACTATATATTTAAAGAAAAAAACACGTGTTTATTTGAACTCTAGGCCCCTTATGATGCTCCCCCCAGTGGTCTACTTAATATAACTCTTGACATTATAGGAATATAAAAATGCGTAAAATGGAAAAACCTAGTAACTCGAGCTTCATCAGCTTTTACAATTGCACATCAGATGAATTTTTGAAAACTACTTACTACTTTTCTTTGTACAGAAAAAGTAAGAAATTAGTCGCGAAAATCGGGATTAAAGTAGTAGTAGTAGTAGTAGTATACGGGCGGCCATACCCCGCTCCTTACCCCTATGCCCCTACTTCCGCTGTAACTCTTTCTCCGGGCCTACCTGTCTTCTTTACGAAGTTCAGTATATCGGCCCATTTGAGCGAGTGCAGCTCTTCTTCCTCTATCGTGGGAAATCCCCACTTCAGCTGCCTTGATCTGGCATATGCATCGCACTCTGCTACAGTGTTGCCAGGAACATGATAATTATCAGAATCTATAATAATTTTGGGTGAAAAATGATAATTATTATCTATTATCAACCCCTAAATCTATGATAATTTAACAAATCCATACAGTAAAGACTTTTTTTAAAATGTGTATAAAAAACTGTATAATAATAATAATAATAAGTACCTAATCTGGTTACATCGTGTGCCTGGTCCATCCACTATATTAAACAGTGCAGTCCTGCTCGTGACTCTTTAACAAACAAAAAAGAATGCTGTTTATTGTTAAAACAATTTTTATTTTTTTTTTAAATTTTTGAAAAATCGAATTAATGGTAGGTGTATACATATTAGAACAGTTAAATATTAACAATCGTTGACTCCCGATCTATAGACTTGATTAATCGACGTCGGTCATCTGATGATCTTCTTTCTTACTTTCTCCTTTACTGCTAAACAAAAAGCACAAAAACTTTAGATATTTTTTTTTGGCCACTCAACAATAACAACACATTTTAAGCGCATGTCATGCAAAAATAAAAACTTTGATAACTTTTCCCTAAACTTGATAATTTTTCGAATTGCAAATGATACTTTTTTTCCAACCTCCTGGCAACACTGCTCTGCTATCATGTGCTGCGCCGATTCCTCTTCGAGCCCGCAAGCAGGACACACGGGAAGGATCTCCTCCTACTCTTATTTGTGTCATATGTTTGTTCAGCCGATTGTACCTAGTCAGGTCTTGCCTAAGAGCCATTTAGTTCTGGCTACATTCCGACCATCCACGAATAGCTTGGGCTGTCTGTACTTTGACTCTTGCCTCCAGGACGTCTTCAGTTCATTGTTCAAATCGGGATTAAAGTTAAACCTCATTTAAAAAGGCCCGCCTACAGTCTATCAAAAAGGAAAAAATTTAAAACTTCAAAAAAGAAAAAAAAAACAGAAAAAAGGTAAACCGGAAATAGTTGCAATTCCCAAAGGGTGTCGGGTTGAGTTCCTTGTCTTACACAGGCAAAATTTCGCTTGCAAGGGTATTTTTGACCCCACATTTTTCTATCCAAATACAGAAAATTTTCAAATATATTTTAAAGATAAAGGTTGAATCCAGGGCTCTCTAGTGTTGTACTTTTTGCAATTTTTGTTTAGTCTTGCAGATATGAGCAGGCAAAACACGCCATATTTTAATCTATTCTATATTTCACAAAGACAAAAGTCAACATTCAAAAACTTTTACTAGATAACCCTAGACTTAGACTTTTTCTTCAAAATGAGACTAAAATTTCTGAAGAATTTATCTATTTGTATAGAAAAATGAGAGCTCAAAAATACCCTTGCAAATGAAATTTTGCATGAGTAAGACAAAGAAGGCTACCAACGAAGACTGTGCTCTTAACTGAGACAACTTGTTAAGGGTGAATTTGAGTAAAAAAGGCGCTTCTTCCATTTACTTAATCTAAAAAAAACTGTTAGGTAAGAAAGCTACCACCGAAGACTCTAATCTTAATTGAGACAACTTGTTATGGGTGAATTTGAATAAAAAGGCGCTTTTTCCAAATACTTAATCTAAAAAACTGTTAAGGCGCATTTACACAGAGCGGATAGGTTTGTCCAAAAATTCGGGCCAAATCTGGCGAACCTTTTTCGACGAACGTTAGCCCGAACACTCGAACATTTGCAACGAACATTTGTCACGAACATTCGGGAAAATTTTCACAGGATTTTTTGGAAATATATTTTTGAAAGTGGGAATAGATAATATTTTTGGTCTCACATTACTGTTAAGGTTAGGTTCTTGAAATTAAATTGGACCACCAAAAATATTTAATTTTTCGATTAAATAGTAAAAGCCGACGGAAAGCGAAAAATTATTATTTGGTGGGTGGTAGGTTGTGAGGTTGGTAGATATCTACTAAAAAAGTTTATACCTAATTGGTGCTATGCTTTATCACTTTTTTGGTTTTCCTTAATTAAATGTAAACTCATCAAACTCCACCACCAAACCCTACCTCATTATTTTTTATCAAGTGCTTCAAATCGTTTTTCCGTCGGAAAGTTTTTCAAATTTAATTTTTATATTAAAATTCAGTTCAATGATTTACGGTAAATAATTTTTGTAATTTTTATTTTATTCCAAATATTTCTTTCAGCAAATTTTGTCCGAACACCACGAACCTTTTTACCCGAACCCCGAACCTTTTGGCCCGAACCTTTTGCGCGAATCTTTAAATAAATAATTCGCGCGAATGTTTGTCGGCATAAAGATCAAAGGAATATTCGCCTGTGTAAATGCTACTTTAGGTAATCAAATTTGTATCAAATTTTGTATGGTGAAAGTTTAAAGCATTATCCCGAAACCATTTCACGGATTTTGCATAATTTTAAATTTTTTACATAATTTTACGTATCCTAAAAAAGTTTAGTTCACGGTAAAAATTATCGATTATTTAAAAAAACTAAATAAAAACAAGATATATATATTTTTTTGAAAAACCACGCGAATGGTCTATGTTGGATACCAGAAGCCTCCGCTGTGCTAAATTTTGTTAATTTTTGATGTGCGGTTTATCTGTAAGTAAACGAACTGCAGTGAGATCCATTTTGATATTATACTGCTAAAAAATAAATTATATAAAAACAAAACCGGCATTATGCTATTGGAAGTATTGAAAATTTATATATAGTTCGCGATTCTTCAAAAAACGTCAGAAAATCTCGCTCTTAAAAAAAATCTAACGATTTTTAAACACAAGTTTACACTAACTTCTTTTTTCTCAGGACTTTTTTGCTAATATTCCTTAAAATTTAGTTTCTTAATACTGTTCCAGTAAATAATTTTTTTTTTTTTAATTTTCGTAGGCAATTTTTGTGGAAAAACCCTTCTATTTGTTAAAAAATTTATGTTATTAAGCTTATTTTTGTGTGTAAACAAACCTTTAAAACTGTTAGCGTACAAAACCATAGATAGCCATGGAATATATCGCTGTCAGTGTTCAGAAAAGTCACACAAATTCTGTCTTTCCTTTTACATGGTGAGAATTTTCGCCACTTAACGTTTATTGGTACGCGTAGTGCATTTTAGCTCCGCTGTAAAACTAGTCCTGCAGAATATCTTTAAAATATTAAATTTACGAAATGTTATTAAAAAAATTACGCAGTTTCTTTTACAACGTTAGAATGTGTGTGTGTTTTTATTTTAAATGAGGCAATAAGTAAAATTCGCCACTTTCCAGAAATGTGACGGATGATATTTTCTGACGTTTCTGAAGAATCACAACCTATATAATGTCAAAAAAGAAGCAAATGCCAAATTTTCATTAAAACAAATGTATATTTTTTTTTCTAAAACGAAGAAAAGTTTGATAATTTTTTCTATGATTTTGTAGATTGCCGCTATAGTAATACATCCAAAAAAAAACTTACATTAATTATTTGATGGTACAACTTTCGGACTTTTTTCATTTTAAATTTTGATAAATCTCTTTTACGTTAGTATAGTATCTGCCTAAAACTGCATATCCTGACATTAATAAAATCTACACTATTTTTGACAGTTCCGCACGAAGTTTAAAAGGTTTGTTGTCATCTGAACAGTCACCTAACTTATATGTGCGACCCATAAAGTTGGCATAATTAAAGTTAATGCCGTCCTTTATTAGGGACATATTCACACAAAAGTAAACAATTACACATCTGGGACGACGCGGAGCTCTTCTTGGTTGCTGAGGATATTCAAAACTTACGTTTGGGCTATTCTGTCAGAGCTTTTTTGATCGCGACGCTGTCAAAATAATGTTGACTTAACATAATGTTGGTGCTTACCTTTAATAAAGGACGGGATTAACTTTAATTTTTCAACTTTATGGACTCTTGGTACAATGTAAGCATGTTTAGATGACATGTTTATATGACAAAAATGTCAGAAACCACTTTTATTAACCTAGCGAACCCACCCCAAGAAAATCAAAATTTAGTTACGCGATAATTATGTGCTAATTATGTGCTAATTTCGTCCCCAATCAAAAAATTTTCTGCTTCTCTGGTTTCTGAGAAAATCGAAAAAGGAAATGGGGTAGCTAGATTAATATTAGCTTAGCAACCCCACCAGGAAATATGGCGCTAAACTAAAAATTTTTGGTATTAAAATTATGTGCTCCATGAATATATAAGGAAAAAATCGAATTTTTCATTTTAAATCAAATTTTTAAAAAAGGGTGGAGTAGCTAGGTTAATATTAACTTAGCGACCCCACATGTTTAGGTATCACGGAATTTAAAAATTTTAAAAACCAGTATTAAATGCAAATTATATGGTAATTTCGTCCATGATCAGAAAATTTTGTACTTGTCGGGTTTTCGAGAAAATCAATAAAAAGGACATTACATCATCTGTAATAACCTAGCATTCGCAATCTGAAGTACAATTCTAAAGCAATCTGAAGTACCATTCCAAAGTAAAATTATAATATTACAAAATTATGTGCTCCATGAATATGTGTAAGACAAATCCGAAGTATTTGTTTTTAAAGCAGCTTTTTTATCGGAGTAAGTAGCTTTAAGTAGCATTTACAAAGGCGAATATTCCTTTGATCTTCGAAATGCCGACAAACATTCGCGCGAATTATTTATTTAAAGATTCGCGCAAAAGGTTCGGGGTTCCAGTAAAAAGGTTCGAGTTGTTCGGACAAAATTTGCTGAAAGAAATATTTGGAATAAAATAAAAGTTAGAAAAATTATTTACCGTAAATCATTGAACTGAATTGTAATATAAGAAATCATTTTAAAAAAAATAATAATGAGGATTACTTTATTTAATTTTGTGCATGGGATTTGGTGATGGGGTTTGGTGATGGGGTTTGGTGGTGGGCTTTGGTGATGGGGTTTGGTGGTAGGGTTAGATTATAAAAACTAAACACTTAATTAAGGAAAACCAAAAAAGTGATTTAGTAGATATCTACCAGTGATGTGAGACCAAAAATATTATCTATTCCCACTTTTAAAAATATCTCTCCAAAAAATTTTGCGAAAATTTGCCGGAATCTTCGTGGAAAATGTTCGTTGCAAATGTTGGAGTGTCCCGGCAAATGTTCGTCGAAAAAGGTTCGCCAGATTTGGCCCGAATTTTTGGACGAACCTATTCGCTCTGTGTAAATGCGCCTTAATATTTCCCCACCTTTGTTTTTATAAAAACATAATTTAAAATGAAAAATTCGATTATTTTCTTATATATTCGTGGAGCACATAATTATCACACAATTTTAAAACAAATAATGTTTAGTTCAGCACCATATTTCCTGGTGGGGTTGCTAAGTGGATATTAACCTAGCTAGCCACTTTCTCTTTCGATTTTTCTCGGAAACTAAACGAGTACAAAATTTTCTGATCATGGTTTTTCAAATTTTTAAATTGTGTGATACCTAAACATGTGGGTTAATACTAACCTAGCTAGGAACCCTTTTTTAAAAAAATATATATAATTTAAAGTAAAAAATTTTATTTTTTTCTTTTATATTCGTGGAGCACATAATTATCACACAATTTTAAAACAAATAATGTTTAGTTTGGCACCATATTTCCTGGTGGGGTTGCTAAGTTGATATTAACCTAGCTAACCCACTTTCTCTTTCGATTTTTCTCGGAAACCAAACGAATACAAAATTTTTTGATCATGGTTTATCAAATTTTTAAATTCCGTGATACCTAAACATGTGGGTTAATACTAACCTAGCTAGGAACCCTTTTTTTAAAAAAATATATAATTTAAAGTAAAAAATTATATTTTTTTCTTTTATATTCGTGGAGCACATAATTATCACACAATTTTAAACCTAGCTAACCCACTTTCTCTTTCGATTTTTCTCGGAAACCAAACGAGTACAAAATTTTCTGATCATGGTTTATCAAATTTTTAAATTCCGTGATACCTAAACATGTGGGTTAATACTAACCTAGCTAGGAACCCTTTTTAAAAATAAATATATAATTTAAAGTAAAAAATTATATTTTTTTCTTTTATATTCGTGGAGCACATAATTATCACACAATTTTAAAACAAATAATGTTTAGTTTGGCACCATATTTCCTGGTGGGGTTGCTAAGTTGATATTAACCTAGCTAACCCACTTTCTCTTTCGATTTTTCTCGGAAACCAAACGAGTACAAAATTTTCTGATCATGGTTTTTAAAATTTTTAAATTGCGTTTTACCTAAACATGTGGGTTAATACTAACCTAGCTAGGAACCCTTTTTTAAAAAAAATATATAATTTAAAGTAAAAAATGATATTTTTTTCTTTTATATTCGTGGAGCACATAATTATCACACAATTTTAAAATAAATAATGTTTATTTTGGCACCATATTTCCTGGTGGGGTTGCTAAGTTGATATTAACCTAGCTAACCCACTTTCTCTTTCGATTTTTCTCGGAAACCAAACGAGTACAAAATTTTCTGATCATGGTTTTTCAAACTTTTAAATTCCGTGATACCTAAACATGTGGGTTAATACTAACCTAGCTAGGAACCCTTTTTAAAAAAAAATATATAATTTAAAGTAAAAAATTATATTTTTTTCTTATATATTCGTGGAGCACATAATTATCACACAATTTTAAAACAAATAATGTTTAGTTTGACACCATATTTCCTGGTGGGGTTGCTAAGTTGATATTAACCTAGCTAACCCACTTTCTCTTTCGATTTTTCTCGGAAACCAAACGAGTACAAAATTTTCTGATCATGGTTTTTCAAACTTTTAAATTCCGTGATACCTAAACATGTGGGTTAATACTAACCTAGCTAGGAACCTTTTTTAAAAAAAAAATATATAATTTAACGTAAAAAATTATATTTTTTTCTTTTATATTCGTGGAGCACATAATTATCACACAATTTTAAAACAAATAATGTTTAGTTTGGCACCATATTTCCTGGTGGGGTTGCTAAGTTGATATTAACCTAGCTAACCCACTTTCTCTTTCGATTTTTCTCGGAAACCAAACGAGTACAAAATTTTTTGATCATGGTTTTTCAAACTTTTAAATTCCGTGATACCTAAACATGTGGGTTAATACTAACCTAGCTAGGAACCCTTTTTAAAAAAAAATATATAATTTAAAGTAAAAAATTATATTTTTTTCTTATATATTCGTGGAGCACATAATTATCACACAATTTTAAAACAAATAATGTTTAGTTTGGCACCATATTTCCTGGTGGGGTTGCTAAGTTGATATTAACCTAGCTAACCCACTTTCTCTTTCGATTTTTCTGTGAAACCAAACGAGTACAAAATTTTCTGATCATGGTTTTTCAAACTTTTAAATTCCGTGATACCTAAACATGTGGGTTAATACTAACCTAGCTAGGAACCGTTTTTAAAAAAAAATATATAATTTAAAGTAAAAAATTATATTTTTTTCTTTTATATTCGTAGAGCACATAATAGCATATAATTTTAAAACCAAAAATTTTTAACGAAAAAACAGGAGTTTTTTGTACTTTGTACCAAATGAACATCCTGATCTTCGACTTTTCACACAGAGGACGACGCCGTTTAGTCCTTATTAGGGCTCATCAGCTAGGTGTACCATAACGACAGACAATTCGATCGCGCTTTTACGCCAATAAATTCGGCAAAGCGCACCATATTTTCTGGTGGGGTTGCTAAGTTAATATTAACCTTGGCACCCCATTTTCTTTTTCGATTTTCTCAGAAAACAGAGGAGCACAAAATTTTTTGATTGGGGACGATATTAGCACATAATTAGCACACAATTCTGGTGTGACTAAATTTTGATTTTCTTGACGTGGGGTTACGCTAGGTAAATGGAGATTCAGAAACCTTTTATCCTTCGTGCGGAACTGTCAAACATAGTGCCGAGTCAGGCTATACCGTCTTTAGGTACCGATAAGTCCTTATTAGGGACTTATCGGTAATTATAGGCTGACTTTAATGAGGTGACAATTCCACCTAATAGCACAGGATATTCCAAGGATATTTCAGTAAGGTGCTGTGAATGTCTGAATGTTCTGGCACATTCACAGGATATCCGTAGGATGTTCCAAAACATGTTCTGAATAACTTTCAAGTTAGCACATGAACAGCACATTTAAAAGACATTCTCAGAATATCCTACCTAGTACATTCAGCGAACATTCTATGCAGGCTATTCCGAAAATATTCTGTGAAAGTCCAAAAAATGTCATTTTTTCGGACATAGGACGCAGCACATTTAAAAAACATTCAGCGAATGTTTTAGTCAGGATAATCTAACAGTGTTCTACCAAAGTCTACCACAATATTGTAACATTTTTTATTCTAACAGCTGCGGTAAAGATTTTTTGCGGGATATTTTTATCTGTCGCTGCGAGTTTTCTTTTTATTAAAAAAAATACTCTCTTTTTATTTACAAGAAAAAACCATTTTGTTGGCCTAAAAAATATCATCAAATTATGCAATGAAAGGAAATAATAATGTTTTATCTTAGGCACCAGAATTTTTGTTGGGGTAGGCTAATATTTTTATCCAATAAAAAAATAATTATGAAAATCCTTGAGCCGTTCGCGAGTTATCCTGCATTGAACAAATAACGTAATCCCCTTCCACTACCGTTTGGGAGGATTCGGGGAGGAGGTTAATATTTTTATCCCATAAAACAAGAATAATGAAAATCCGTTGAGCCGTTCAGGAGCGATACTGATTTTATTATTTTATCCCTAATAACACCGGACGTCCCCGGGACGTCCTTTTTAGGTACCCATAGGTCGGGAACGTCCCAGCCCTAAATTGTACGTTTTTAGTACGTTTCAATCAATTGGTTTTAGAAACATTTCCAGTTGAACTTTCAAGAGACGTTTTTTTTATGGCTCCTTTACTTTAAAACAGTTTCAGCCTTAATATGTACATTCTAAAAACGTCCAAAATATTACATTATTGGGACGATCTGGAGTGGATTTAGATCGTATGTCTGTGACACGTTTTCATTAAATCGTTTTTAACACGTGGGCGGAACTTCCAGGGCGGTTTTTTTAAACAAGGGAATTTTTTATCTATAGTACGAACGTTCCAAAAACGTCCGAAAAAACACATTATTAAGACGTTTTGAAGTGGCTTGAAATTGTTCGTTTGTAAGATATTTTCAATAAATAATTTTAAAAACATGCGGGTAGAACGTTCACAGGACGTTCCTTTTAAGTCCTTTACCCAAGGGATATTTTTATCTATACCACGAGCGTTCCAAAAATGACCAAAAAATACATTAATGGGATATTCTGGAGTTGACTTTAAATAGCACGTCTATAAGATGTTTTCATTAAATCGTTTTTAAAACATGTGGGCGGAACGTCCAGAAAACGTCCGAAAAAATACATTATTAAGACGACGTTCTGAAGTGGCTTTAAATTGTACGTTTGTACGATGTTTCCATTTAAACAGTTTTAAAAACATGCGAGTAGAACGTTCAGAGGACGTTCTTTTTAAGTCCTTTACCCAAGGGATATTTTTATCTATACCACGAGCGTTCCAAAAATGTCCAAAAAATACATTAATGGGATATTCTGGAGTTGACTTTAAATAGCACGTCTATAAGATGTTTTCATTAAATCGTTTTTAAAACATGTGGGCGGAACGTCCAGAGAACGTTTTTTTTAAGTCTTTTAAACAAGGGATATTTTTATCTATAGCACGAACGTTCCAAAAACGTCCGAAAAAATACATTATTAAGACGTGGCTTTAAATTGTACGATGTTTCCATTAAACAGTTTTAAAAGCATGCGAGTAGAACGTTCAGAGGACGTTCTTTTTAAGACCTTTACAAAAGGATATTTTTATCTAGCACGAGCGTTCCAAAAATGTCCAAAAAAATACATTAAAGGGACGTTCTGGAGTTGACTTTAAATCGTACGTCTATAAGATGTTTTCATTAAATCTTTTTAAAACACGTAGGCGGAACGTCCAGGTGAAGTTTTTTTTTTAAACAAGATACATTTTTATCTGTAGCACGAACGTTCCAAGAACGTCCGAAAACACACATTAATAAGACGTTTTGAAGTGGCTTGAAATTGTTTGTTTGTAAGATATTTTCAATAAATAGTTTTAAAAACATGCGGGCAGAACGTTCAGAGGACGTTCTTTTTAAGTCCTTTACCCAAGGGATATTTTTATCTATACCACGAGCGTTCCAAAAATGACCAAAAAATACATTAATGGGATATTCTGGAGTTGTCTTTAAATAGCACGTCTATAAGATGTTTTCATTAAATCGTTTTTAAAACATGTGGGCGGAACGTCCAGAGAACGTTTTTTTTTAATTCTTTTAAACAAGGGACATTTTTATCTATAGCACGAACGTTCCAAAAACGTCCGAAAAAACACATTATTAAGACGTTGTGAAGTGGCTTGAAATTGTTCGTTTGTAAGATATTTTCAATAAATAGTTTTAAAAACATGCGGGTAGAACGTTCAGAGGACGTTCTTTTTAAGTCCTTTACCCAAGGGATATTTTTATCTATACAACGAGCGTTCCAAAAATATCCAAAAAATACATTAATGGGATATTCTGGAGTTGACTTTAAATAGCACGTCTATAAGATGTTTTCATTAAATCGTTTTTAAAACATGTAGGCGGAACGTCCAGATAACGTTTTTTTTTTTAAGTCTTTTAAACAAGGGACATTTGTATCTATAGCACGAACGTTCCAAAAACGTCCGAAAAAATACATTATTAAGACAACGTTCTGAAGTGGATTTAAATTGTACGTTTGTACGATGTTTCCATTAAATAGTTTTAAAAACATGCGAGTAGAACGTTCAGAGGACGTTCTTTTTAAGACCTTTACAAAAGAATATTTTTATCTAGCACGAGCGTTCCAAAAATGTCCAAAAAAATACATTAAAGGGACGTTCTGGAGTTGACTTTAAATCGTACGTCTATAAGATGTTTTCATTAAATCGTTTTTAAAACACGTAGGCGGAACGTCCAGGTGACGTTTTTTTTTTAAACAAGAGACATTTTTATCTGTAGGACGAACGTTCCAAGAACGTCCGAAAAAACACATTATTAAGACGTTTTGAAGTGGCTTGAAATTGTTTGTTTGTAAGATATTTTCAATAAATAGTTTTAAAAACATGCGGGTAAAACGTTCAGAGGACGTTCTTTTTAAGTCCTTTACCCAAGGGATATTTTTATCTATACCACGAGCGTTCCAAAAATGTCCAAAAAATACATTAATGGGATATTCTGGAGTTGACTTTAAATAGCACGTCTATAAGATGTTTTCATTAAATCGTTTTTAAAACATGTGGGCGGAACGTCCAGAGAACGTTTTTTTTAAGTCTTTTAAACAAGGGATATTTTTATCTATAGCACGAACGTTCCAAAAACGTCCGAAAAAATACATTATTAAGACGACGTTCTGAAGTGGCTTTAAATTGTACGATGTTTCCATTAAACAGTTTTAAAAGCATGCGAGTAGAACGTTCAGAGGACGTTCTTTTTAAGACCTTTACAAAAGGATATTTTTATCTAGCACGAGCGTTCCAAAAATGTCCAAAAAAATACATTAAAGGGACGTTCTGGAGTTGACTTTAAATCGTACGTCTATAAGATGTTTTCATTAAATCTTTTTAAAACACGTAGGCGGAACGTCCAGGTGAAGTTTTTTTTTTAAACAAGAAACATTTTTATCTGTAGCACGAACGTTCCAAGAACGTCCGAAAACACACATTATTAAGACGTTTTGAAGTGGCTTGAAATTGTTTGTTTGTAAGATATTTTCAATAAATAGTTTTAAAAACATGCGGGTAAAACGTTCAGAGGACGTTCTTTTTAAGTCCTTTACCCAAGGGATATTCTTATCTATATCACGAGCGTTCCAAAAATGTCCAAAAAATACATTAATGGGATATTCTGGAGTTGACTTTAAATAGCACGTCTATAAGATGTTTTCATTAAATCGTTTTTAAAACGTGCGGGCGGAACGTCCAGAGAACGTTTTTTTTTTAAGTCTTTTAAACAAGGGACATTTTTATCTATAGCACGAACGTTCCAAGAACGTCCGAAAAAACACATTATTAAGACGGCGTTCTGAAGTGGCTTTAAATTGTACGTTTGTACGATGTTTCCATTAAACAGTTTTAAAAACATGCGAGTAGAACGTTCAGAGGACGTTCTTTTTAAGTCCTTTACCCAAGGGATATTTTTATCTATACCACAAGCGTTCCAAAAATGTCCAAAAAATACATTAATGGGATATTCTGGAGTTGACTTTAAATAGCACGTCTATAAGATGTTTTCATTAAATCGTTTTTAAAACGTGCGGGCGGAACGTCCAGAGAACGTTTTTTTTTTAAGTCTTTTAAACAAGGGACATTTTTATCTATAGCACGAACGTTCCAAGAACGTCCGAAAAAACACATTATTAAGACGGCGTTCTGAAGTGGCTTTAAATTGTACGTTTGTAAGATGTTTTCATTAAATAGGTTTAAAAACATGCTAGAAGTTTTTTTAAGTCCTTCCCAAGTAGCACCTAGTCATACTCAGGACGTCTCATTAAGGTCCGAACGTCCCAGGTCTAAAACGTACATCCTGGGGACGTTTGAAGTGGGACCAGAGATCGGTTGGGGACACTTACACATCCCCAGGACAGCATAACTATAAAATTAGTTTATACATATTTCGTGATTGGTTTCTATTTTATTTGGTTTTTATTTTTAAGTTATTTATACTGATAAAATCCAGGCTCAAACGAACTAGGTCCAAAACCTACGTTCTGGGGACGTTTCAAGTGGGAACAGAAATCGGATAGAACCACTCAAACAATTTTAGGACGTCCCGAGGACATCCATACTATAAAATTGATTTATACTTATTTCGTGACTGGTTTGGATTGGGTCCCATTTTAATTGGTTTTTTATTGATTTTGTAAATTATTTATAGTGATAAAATCCTTGGGGTCCAAAATTTACGTTCTGGGGACGTTTGACGTGGAACCAAAATTCGGATTAAACCACTCAAACAGTTTTAGGACATGCCCAGGACATCCCTATTATAAAATTGGTTTATTAAGTGTCGTTTTTTGGCGTAGAACACGGCGCTTGCGTGATTTCGAAATGTGCCATCACCGGTTTTTGCCATCGCCAAAATGAATTTCCAGTGACAGTATTACAAACCTAACCAAACTTTGTTTTTATTTCTTATCCCCGGTTTACAATTCTGTGGTTATCTTATCCTTTGATATATCTGACGGAAGTTGCTTGGCATCGCCACAGTGGGTCAGTCAGTCGTTGATCCGTTCCGATTTGATTCACTCGTTTGATTCATTCTGTCTTCGTCGCTCATTTGACTCATTTCACTGATGGAATCATATCGAGCAAACATGATTCGATCACCCAATACTCGCAAGTGATTCGATCATAGTGAATCACACATCTCTAATACTTAGGTGTGGTTTACATTTAGTTTGTGAATACATATATAACTACTACTACTGCCGCTATTAAGGTCCAAAACATACGTCCTGTAGACGCTTTCTGTGTACGTTCCAGGGACTGTGGACTAATTATTTTATAACATTGGACCTCCCAGGGACGTTTTAAAAACGTTATTTCTCGTGTGTTTTTAAGGCGTCCTATTAGGTACGTTTTTAAAACCTATAAACACTTGGTCCAGGGGACGTCTTTAGAAATCGTTTTAAAAGCGTTATTTCTCGGGTGTTTTTAAGACGTTCTATCAGGTACGTTTTTAAAACGTGCCCGTGTGTACAAAAACTTCGTCCAGGGGACGTCTATGGAGGTCGTTTTCAAAACGTACCCGTTGAACGTTCTAGGGACGTCTTTGAAGATTGTTTTAAAAACACCCGAGATATGATGTTTTAAGAACGTCCCCCAAAGACGTCCCCTGGACAAAGTATTTGCACACACGGGCACGTTTTAAAAACGTACCCAATAGTTCGTACTAAGAACGTTCCCCAAGTCGTGGGCGAACGTTTTAAGTATGTTTTAAAAACCAACTTGTGTTATTAGGGATTATACCCCGCTAATATATAGTTTCTCCCATAAGCGCCCGTAGCGCAAAAGGTTTAGTTGTTGGAAAAGTGTTATATAGATGCCAGAAGGTTGAGGGTGAATCCTAATCCATCGCTGTTTAAAAACTTTTTTTAAAAATTATTTTAGGGTGTTTTGTGAGAGAACATTTTTTCAAGCTCATAAATGTGCTATGAAAATCATGCGAAAATATTCTATGAATGTTCTACCAGGATGTTCTAGGAATATCAAAACTGCGGACACAGAACATTCCCTGAACATCTCTGGTATGCTTAGAGGACTTGAGGGAACATCCAGGGAATGTTCCCAATATGCTAGCTGAACATTCAGCGAATGTTCGGAGAATATTTCTGTGCTATTAGGGGCACGACTGCTATATATTTTAGGCACTTTATCCAAATGTTTGAGATGGCACTCTACTTGGTTGCCGGGGTTGAAACCTACGTTCGGGCAGAGCTTTCTTCTGCGCGGTGCTATTAAAATAATGTCGACTTTCATAATGTTTGTGCCGAATTTTAATGGGACTTATCGGACATTATAGACTGACTTTAGTAAAGTCGGCACTATTTTTGACAGTTCCACACAAAAGTAAATAATTACTACATATTTTTAGGCACTTACACATCTGTTATGGGACGGCGTGTTGCGGCGCTCTTCTTGGTTGCTGAGGCTATCCAAAACCTACCTTTGGACTATCCAGGACGAGCTTTTTTGATCGCGGCGCTGTCAAAATAATTTTGACCTAACATAATGTTTACTTACTTAAGGGGACGATAAGTCCATATTAAAGGTTCGCACAAACATTATGAAAGTCGACATTATTTTGATACCAACGCACACAAGAAAGCTCTGCCGGAACATGGGTTTCGGATAGCCCCGACAACCAAGAAGAGAGCCGTTCCATAACAGATGGACCATAGGTTAAGGAGCTTCAATATGTACGACAGTTATGTGTTAAACGGTTTGGAACTATTTGGAGTTTGGCGAGTCTGCGCAGAATTGCACGCGACCAATAACCATACTTTTATATTAATTTTTTTTTTAATTTGTAATATGACCACTAGATGACTCACCATTGATTTTTTTGTTAGTTTGTAATATGACCACTAGATGGTGCTCGCTTAAATTTCCGCTTTTTTTAAATTTGCAAGCAATTTGTGTTTAGTTTTAAAAAATATGCTTTTTTGCTAGACACAAAACAAAATTATTAATTATATTAAGTTAAAATAAGAAAGCATATTTTTAAGAAATAAATACAAATTATCCATAATAATGCACTTGTAGTACAAAACCTATGGTTGTTTTATTATTACAATATTATCTTGTCTCTGCTTTTTTAAATATTAAATGTTTTTCTTTAAAATTTTTATCTTGTTTTTAGTACGACATAAAACTAAATTTGTGAAACAAAAAAAAATTATTTTAAACTCAAAAAATTCAAAAATTTGTTTTATATATGCAGGGCAATTTATGGTAAATGCGCACACTAGAAAAAAATCTTGGTGTAAATAATTTTAATACCCGTGGTTTGAAATACACAAGTGTCGCATTTTCTATTTTATTGTTGATATTCACAAAAATTAGCCATACTAAACTTGGTGAAATAAGGAAAGGGTGTTTTAACACTATATATAAATAGTTAAATGGAGTCCAAATGCAAGTGTGGGTACAGTACTCTCTAAGGCCTCTACGACCAGTCTGCAAAATGTCCTCTGGAGCAAAATATTTATCACACACGTAAAATTTGTTATATATTTCATCAGCACTTAGTTTATTTGCATTTAAGGGCTTCACTATGTCTAACCACTTCTGAAAAATTACAGGATTGCCTTTGCCAGCTTTGAACACAGCACACTCTAACTCTTTGTGTCTCAGCCATCGTAATCAACGATAAATTCACAATTTTTTGAGCAAGAAAAATCACAAAATCACTTTTTAAAAACCTTGGCGAACCTCACTCCAAATGAAACTCATTACCAACATTCTGTCACTTTTGTCGTGTTGTAGAAGCGGTAAGAGGCGGAGCTGCATATTTCTAGAATATTGCCAACTTAAATATTATTATGTTGGCAGTTCCTTTGCGGAAACATAACCGCACTTTTCGCGAAAAATAATTGTTGGCGGGAAGGGTCAAGTGACAGATCTATAGTTCCTTAATCTATGAGATGGACAACGTGCCTAAAATATGTAGTACTCGTGCGGAACTGTCAAAAATAGTGCCGACTTTATTGAAGTCAGCGCTCTCAAGATGCGCAGATGAGCAGGGCTAAGGGAAGGAAAAATATGGGTCGATCGTTGATTAGAATTATAGCGACTCAAAGATTTCACGAACTACGAACGCCAAAGTCAACGGTGAACTTCAACTGCCTTTATAAACAACGCTTATACAGGTACAGGGTAATGGTATGTTTCTGGCTTTCACTAAAGCTTCAACTGGCATAAGTTGAAGACAATGTATCAATCCTAAATCACGTTTTGTAGTCTGCAGGATTTTTTAGTTTCCTGGATCGTATGTGTTGAAATTGCGATCTTTAAAATCTCAGTAGATACCTGCCCAGCAAACAGAAATCGTCGGCATTGAATCGGGCCAATGTCGGCAGTGTGTCGGCATCGGCGACACACAGATTGCGATTTTCAGTTTTCGGTCAATAATCGGCAACTGACGGAGGTCCACATTACTAGAGTCGAGTTTATGCCGTCACCACTTTAGGACCGACGATGGTCCGATTGGAACTTTGTTTAATCGTTCGACGATGGCCCGATTTACTATAGTCGACTTTATGACGAAGCTCACTTTATTTGCTTTAGGGCCGACGACGGTCCGATTGGAACTTTGTTTAATAGGACGAGAATCGGCAACTGACGATGGCCCGATTTACTATAGTCGACATTATGCCAACGCAAAACTTATCTGCGTTAGGGCCGATGATGGTCCGATAGGAACTTTCTTTAATCGGTCGAGAATCGGCAACTGACGATGGCCCGATTTGCTATAGTCGACTTTATGCCGACGCCTACTTTATCTGCTTTAGGGCCGACGACGCGACGGTCCGTTTAATCGGACGAGAGTCGATAACTGACGATGGCCCGATTTACTATAGTCGACACTATGCCAACGCAAACCTGTTCTGCTTTAGGGCCGATGATGGTCCGATTGGAACTTTCTTTAATCGGTCGAGAATCGGCGACTGACGATGGCCCGATTTACTATAGCGGAAGGTAGGTAGTTAAACTAGACCCAATATTGACCATTAAGGACCTGTACAAACTTGCGCAGGGGATAAAATTAATGGAGTGGTTAGCCTAGGAACTAAGAGGGTGCACAATAAGCCAGTAATGGCTGCAGTGACTGTGGCTTGCCACCTGGCAGGTTGGAGTCACAATCGAGGGGTTTTAGTCGGTAGGAATCCGACACTACCCGGGCTCTCCTGGTAGAGGAGAAATGACTCTGGCAGGAAAGTAGTTCGGGCGTCTTATGCAAGATTTCCCTTTGATAGTGGACTTTATGCCGACGACCACTTTATCTGCTTAATAGTTTATTTCTAGTATGCAGAGATGGCGCTAATGTCACTATATTCCCTGTACAGTGGAAGATATTATTATATATATAATGAGAAAACTAGAATCTTGACAAGATGGTTGTACTTCTCTACAAGAATCACCTCTTCTGCCACTTAAACCAGCCCGACTGGTTAAGCACCCGCATAATTGAAACTTTGTAGTTTGCCAATGTCGGGCCGCTTTAAGCTACCACCGACGGACCTCCGTCAATCGCCGACGTTGGACCGTTTTAGGAAACCAATGTCGGACTTGAATGGTTTACCGATGTCGGGCCGAGACCAGCTTGCCTACGTTAGACCGACCAAATTAAGCAGTTATGGGCGGATGGTCGATACCATGTAGTTAAACCATATCGGACCTTAATCGTACGGCGACGGTATACCGATGTCAGCAAAAAGTAAAATTTACCATTGTTCCGATGACGGGCCACAGTCTAACGCTGCATTGGCAAACATACATTGGGCCTACATCGCAAAGCGGATAAAAAATACTGCTGGTCCGATGTCGTAAATCGACGTCGTGCCGATGACGACAAATTGGGCAATCGACATCGGACCGACGAAGGCCCGAAGGAACCGTGTTTGCTGGGTGGGCACAATAGGTCCATTTGAGGCCGCAGTGCATGGTTCAGTCTTCAGTAGAGAGCTAACCACCAGTTTTAAATACGTACATACATACAAACAATGGTATCATTGTTTTTAATCCGTCGGGCTGCTGTCTCGTCTGTTAAAGTTTTGTATGCTGCGGGAGAAACCCGTGCAAGCGGGCGCTGTTGGGGGTTGGTTTGGAGTTGGGGGTGGTTTTTGCAGAGCGCAATGCGCAAGCTGAGTGCAGTCGAGATCGATGTCCGTAACGTGTGATACGGAAACAGCTTAAAATGTTAGGTATTACATATTTCATATGCTTTGTTAAAAAGTAACAATATTTGGCACAGTTTTTAAAATTATCTTATCGTATGTTAAATTTTAGATCAAATTTATAATGGGCGAAACGCTGTTTTACTTTGATAGACGGCATTTAAAAGCACACACCTATACACTATTTATTGAAGTTTATTCTACCGCTAGGTATAGTAATGGAGTACATTGAGACAAAAAAAATAGTCCTAGAAAAATGTTTTTCTTGTAGCTTACATTTTATGAAAAATAAGTGTTAAACGATTAAATCATTGTTTCATAAAATATGGTTGACTGTTCGTCTGTCTGTTATAATCAAAACTAATTTGATGTGTCAAACTATTCGCCCTTAAATTTTGAATGGGATGTTGAATCCTATACTAAAAAGGCATGGGCTGAGGCTAATTAAAAAAAAACTGGAAATTCATGTTATGTAAACAGATTAGTTTAATTTTTAGTCAGGGTGGTTAGGTGGGAATAACCGAGTGTTAAGAGCGTTATTTTATTAATGTTTATGTAAACATATACAGACCGCTTCAAGCTACTGCGAACATAGGGGGAATCAAGTCCAATTTACTCTCCGTGCCGTACGACCGAGGTGGATTCGAAGCACGCTACAGTGTTATCTTTTGGAAATTCATTTTGTTTTTATTATTTTGTTTTATTTCTGCCTTGCTCGAGAAACAGATGGGTAAGTTCTTAATTGAAATAATACATTTTTAAAACTAAAAATGGATGTCTACGAAGTTGCCGAAAAAGTGCAGATGGTCAAATGGTCAAATCGTCATAATCCAATACACGTTCGATATTGGTCGATGGAAAATTTGCATTTATATTTTGACGTAAGAACACAGTATCCCCAAAAACTAAATGTTTGGGGGGGGGGTATTGTAGGGGAACACGTAATAGGGCCATTTTTTATTAACGGCAATTGCAATTTGAATGGTCCTAGATACTTGGATCTACTGCAGCAGCTCATTATTCCAACTGCTAGGCAGTTGTTAGGTGTAAGATTTGGTAAAACATGATTTGGTAAAAGATGGTTGTTCCGCTCACAATGTTGGCCTTGTTAGGGAATATCTTGATAATGTATTTCCTAATCGGGTTATAAGTACACGGGGAACTATTTTATGGCCAGCTCGATCTCCCGATCTTGCTCCTAATGACTTCTATCTGTTTTTGAAGAAGCTTTTCCAATTATCACCCTTAACATGCTGGGAAACGTTAGAAGGGGTTTTTATAGTAGGCTCGGATATTGTCTAGCCGAGCAAGGAGGACTTTTCGAACATTTGCTTTAATTTTTTTTTGACTGGGAGAATCTTTTTGGTTTTTAGAATGTATTATTTTATTTTGAGAACTTGCTTTTATTTTGTTTCTCCTTATTATTTTCATTGTAACACGTCGTCACTGATAAATCTGAGCAGTTGACAATAAAACGCTCTTATTTATCAGTGACAAAAAATAAGAAAATTACGTTATAAAAATTTGCGTATTTATTGACCAAATTCCGGTTTCATTGACTACGCTCCACACAGCACCGTGGTTAGAGGCGTACTAAATACAAGGCGAACGGCGGCGAATGGCAGCGAATGGCGATCGGAAGCCTGAGTGTTGGTTACTTCACTGATAGGCGTGCGGTGTCTCTGCATGTACGTACACTGGCAAATTAGACTTCTTCCGCCCTATGTTCGCAGTAGCTTGAAGCGGTCTGTATGTGTCCATAAATTTAGATTTTGAGATATGTGATCTAACATACTTTAACCGCGGATTTTGAGGGTGGTAGGGCAGGTAATTACTGCCCCCGTTTTTTACAAATCAATTTTAAAACGAAAAATGTTTGCTTTAATTGCAAACATTTTTGTCCGGTACTTAACGATTTTAATTATTACCAGTATTCAAAACATGTGAAAAATTGCATTTTTAGTGTAATTTTTTCATAAGGCCCGTGGGCATAAAAAACGCCCTAGAGCGGTAATGTACTAGTTCACGTTTGAAAATGCGGGCGTTAAAGTGCACTTTTACGCCTGATGGTTGTGCATAAAGCATATTTTTGCTAACAAATTTAAGGTAAATTAACAATCGGAAATCTGATGCTTCGTATAGATTTGAGGCCAAGTTCGCCTCCGTCATACTTAAATACTTATGCATGGAAACTTGTGTGATATAGGCGTGGATTAAATCTTGTTTTCCATTACCATTTTTTAAATAAATTTTAATCCTTATTTTCGAAAATGCTGGTATCGGGGGTGCCCGTAACCGGTCGTAGCCGCCGCCGTCGGTCTGGGTCGCCTTCGGTCGTTCACCTGATTTTCATCCCCTGCGAGCACCAACCCTGTGCTGCACGTCCATATACATGTCGGAAACCGTTCGGCCAGGTATATGGGCATCGATTCAGGAAACATCTCTGCCGCATGGATGTGGAGAACGACTCCATGTGTGCCTCTTGCGGAAAGCAGCGTTCCAAGAGTAAGACACAGATACATTGAATGACACAGATGCATTGAATTGAAAATAAGAGTACATATATTTAAAAAGATTATGTTTTTTTATACCTTCACCAAAAACATGATTTTAGTAACTGTCTGCAGATAACGAAAGCACGGAGTTTTTGGTTACCGATGCAAAAAACTTTTTTATGTTTTATCACACTTGCAAAAAAAGATTTCCGTCCGTCTTTTACTCAAAATTAAAGAGAAATAGCGGAAAATACTAATATTGAAAAAATCTAATTATTTTTGCCTAAAAATTAAGCCATTTCTGTCCGTTTTCATCAAGTATACAGACCGCTTTAAGCTACTGCGAACATAGGGCGGAAGAAGTCTAATTTGCCAGTGTACGTACATGCAGAGACACCGCACGCCTATCAGTGAAGCAACCAATACTCAGGCTTGCGATCACCACTTGCATGACTTTCCTGTGGTATTTAGTACGCCTCTAACCACGGTGTTGTGTGGAGCGTAGTCAATGAAACCGGAATTTGGTCAATAGATACGCAAATTTTTATAACGTAATTTTCTTATTTTTTGTCACTGATAAATAAGAGCGTTTTATTGTCAACTGCTCAGATTTATCAGTGACGACGTGTTACAATGAAAATAATAAGGGGAAACAAAATAAAAGCAAGTTCTCAAAATAAAATAATACATTCTAAAAACCAAAAAGATTCTCCCAGTCAAAAAAAAATTAAAGCAAATGTTCGAAAAGTCCTCCTTGCTCGGCTAGACAATATCCGAGTCTACTATAAAAACCCCTTCTAACGTTTCCAAGCATGTTAGGGGTGATAATTTGAAAAGCTTCTTTAAAAACAGATAGAAGTCGTTAGGAGCAAGATCAGGAGATCGAGCTGGCCATAAAATAGTTCCCCGTGTACTTATAACCCCATTAGGAAATACGTGTTCCCCTATAATACCCCCCCCCCCCAAACATTTAGTTTTTGGGGATACTGTGTTCTTACGTCAAAATACAAATGTAAATTTTCCTTCGACCAATATCGAACGTGTGTTGGGTTATGACGATTTGACCATTTGAACATCTGCACTTTTTCGGCAACTTCGTAGACATCCATTTTTGGTTTTAAAAATGTATTATTTCAATTAAGAACTTACCCATCTGTTTCTCGAGCAAGGCAGAAATAAAACAAAATAATAAAAACAAAATGAATTTCCAAAAGATAACACTGCAGCGTGCTTCGAATCCACCTCGGACGTACGGCACGGAGAGTAAATTGGACTTGATTCCCCCTATGTTCGCAGTAGCTTGAAGCGGTCTGTATACGAAAAAATCATTTAAAAGCAACGTCAAAATATCAAACTGTAAAAGATTAAAATGTCGCAATAATGAACATCACCGAGTAAAAAAGGCACATCGCTATGGAAACCATTGTTATTTCATTTACCAGCCGCCTTGATTTATAGTGTAAAGATGGTGTGTTGCGAAAAGTGCCGTTTGTTCGAGATTTTTAAAAGTATTTTCCTGTTTTCCTTGGATTTTTTGATAAGGGTACCAAAAGTGTTAACATCTCTCGGCTAAACTGTTCTTTTTTTACTCGCGTTTTTAAATACCAACAAAAACAAACACTATTTTAGCCACTTGTTGTGAAAACTACTACTTAATAGAAACGCAGAGAATTTTACCACCAAAAATGTTGATATTAGAGACATAAAGCTATTTGTACTTGTACCACGTTCGAAAAGAGCAGATATATGCTAATCTAAGGTGTTCTTGAACGTGATAGGTGTTGAGATGCGTTAGGTATCACGTATCGTTACGGCACTTATTGCGTTCAGAAACACCTTAAATTAGCATATATCTGCTCTGTTCGAACGTGCTACAAGTTTCTGACCAATCAATGTGCTTGGTTCTCGCTAGATGCGGATACGTATACCGCGATGAGTTACAAATAGCTTTATGTCTCTATTATTTTTTTGCAGTTTACGTAGAGGACTCACATGTATATGTGCACGTCCCATATCCCAGTTCGTTTCCCTGGACTCCTCTCTTGAATCCGGAAAGGCAACGTTTTACTTTCAGGGGCGCCCATTTTAACGACCGTCGACCGGTTAAGTCGAGAAAGTTTTTTGCTACTACCTTGTCAGAAAATGAACATTTCTAGCCGATTCCGAGGAAATTTTGGTTGCTTACACTCCCTTTACCGCGCAGATTTAATAATTTTTGCTTTGTTGAAAAAAACAGGGATATTTAGGTAGTTGAATTTAAAGCAAATATACCTACCTATAACATCGACGTGTTACCTCTTTCTTAAGAGTAGGTATAGTCTTCGCTGGCAACTTTCCTTGTCTTACTCATACAAAATTTCGGTTGCAAGGGTATTTTAGCCCCACATTTTTCTATGCAAATATCGGCTTTACTTGCAATAAAAAAACATTCGCTGTACAAAAAAAAGTACAAATAATTGGTCCGAAAAAATTTTACTCGAAAATGAAATGACGGGAAAATCAAATCGTTAGAAAATATATGCATAGAATTAATTTTCGACGAAACATATTTTTATAGAAACACAAAATGCCAGAAATAATTTTTAACGAACCCCAATCTGTCCGAAAATGACTTGAACCGATAGCCACAAATTCAATTGCTAATACGTTACCAGGCTTCCGGCAGGGAAGAGTCGAAGTAAGTTATAATATAGTATTAATTTACCCCCTTTACATCCCTTAACCACCCCCTACTGGATACTTGGATAGACAGTTAGACAGCCAGAAACTGTGAAGTTAAATAAAATCGTTTAATAAAAAAAATTCCTCGTCTCATCTTCCAAATAGAGAAACTTGTCATACGGTGCTCTGGGGGCTGATTCTTGAATATCGTAGGAAAGATCACACGGGAACGGTCCTCTCCCTGATATCCACCAATAAGAAGCTTTGAAGCGATCACGAGTTTTCCGAAACTTATCCGACCACGACCGAACCTCACCCGAGGAATTTTCCTACACTTTCGTACACCTGTCCCCGGACCAGATGAACGATCGCTCTTGAAAAACGATCATCTTTGCGCGTGCACCATGTAAGCTCGGCAGCTTCTGATCCTTCTTATTGGGCGAAACGAAGGATGTAAACGTTACCGTGCGACCTTTCCTACGAAATTCAAGAATAAACCCCCTGGACATTATCGAGTGAATTAAAATTCCTTAAAATTATATTCGTAGAATGCTGGTTTTCAAACAAATGCTTGTTTTGTACTTGAGATATGTATCTGGGATTGCTCTATTTAAAAAAGTAAAAAAAACCATTTAAAAAAGTAAAAAAATTAAATTAGTAATAGACTATGTACTACTGATATAATAGTAAAAAAATAACTCAAAAAAACCTGTTGGATTTAGTATAGACTAGGGAAACGTTTTTCAGTAGCTTGCCTCTAATCGAGTTCGTTAGTGCAGAAAAAATATAAAAATATCTTTATATTTGAGGAAACTATACCTTCAAAAGCATAGCAAAATTCACAATATTACACCTAACATGTGGTGGATGTTAGGCGATTTTTTCAAATAAAATATATCCTATCGCATTTTCAGGACCCTCAGCATTTCAGCGATATCACTGTTATTAAAATCGGTTTACTCGTTTGGCCTCTAACGTGGCATATATAAACATATACACTTGATTTCAAAAAAAAACTCATACATGCATTTTTTCCTATGCCACAAAATTTAGCTTTCCATTAGTGTATACGATTATAAGGCACCACCAGCTTAGTATGCCTGACAGCTTAAAATTCAGTGTGACATCCTTAAAAATGCCACAGATATCAACATTCAAAGTTCAAATTATTACTCGAGTTATAGAAGACGGCTGGTCTATAAGAAGAGCGGCCACCCATTTTGGAGTTGATAAAATGACGATAACGCGATGGAAAAAGCGCTGGATTGAAAATAATTCTACGGATAGGAAACATGGATCAGGACGACCAAAAGTAAGTTGTGAAGTGCAAGATGAGAGACTTATTGACCATCTCAGACAAAATCCTTTTTCAACGTCGGTTGAAGTAGCTAATGTAACATTATTTCCAGGTTCTTTAGCAACAGTAAATAGAAGAGTAACGAAATCAGAAGTCTCTTGTTGAGTTGCTGCAAAGAAGCCTTTTCTAACAGAAGAACAATAACAGGCCAGAGTGATTTTTGCACTGAACAACGTTCTTCGTGATAATGAGTTCTGGAGGAGGGTGGTTTTCACTGATGAATAAATTTTGCAATCATCTTCAAGCAGCAGGAGAATTTTAGTTTATCGCCAACCAAATTGAACCCGAATATATTTGAACCCGAATATACAAACCAAATTAAAAAAGCTGGACATTTTTCTGTAAACATGTGGGGCTGGTTTAATGCTAATGGTTTGGGGTTTTTTTGGAGAATCGAAGGAAGATTCAATAGTGAACGATATATTAAAATCCTTAAAAATGTTATGCTGTCATCTGTACAGGCTTTACATGAAAACAATGACTTCGTTTATCAGCAGGACAACTGTCCAATACACTCGGCTAATGTTGTTCGCCAATGGTTTTAGAATAATAATATAGAAACACTTCCTTGGCCAGCCAACAGCCCTGATCTTAATCCAATGGAAAATATATGGGCTCGAATCGTTAAAATAATATACCATAGTAATTTATCTATTTATCGCGCATTGGATCAGCTCTCAGAAGACCATCAGTATTTTCAAAATTTAACCTTTTCAATGCCCAGACGTTTGCAGCATGTAATAGAGAAAAATGGTGATCCTATTAAATACTAAATCATTTATTTTAGTTCTTTTTTAAGTTAAAATTAGTATTAAGTTTACCATCATTTTTGTCCTAATCCAAGTTTCCTATTCGTCGAATTGTTTTCAATCCATCGTATTATTGTTATTTTATCAACTCAAAAATGGGTTACCGACCTTTTTATAGAACAGCCTTCGTCCGTTACTCGAGTGATAATTTGATATTGTTCAATAAAGACTTTACTAAAACATTATTTTTATGATTTTTTAGTATTATGCAAAATTTAATATAAAAATAAGGTTGCTTTTAATTTAAGTAAAAAAATATTTTCAGTTTTAGAGACCTTTTTTAAACAATATGACAAATTGTCGTACTTTTGAAGTTTTTAGCCATTTTAGCTGGTAGTCCGTATGATTTTAAGTTGAATTTAAGTTTTGCTAATTGCGTTGCTTATTGTAACTGTCTTTGACGTTTTCGAATTGTAGGTTAAAAAACTAATATATAAAACAATTTTTTTAAATTATTCAACACTTTATTATAAAAAAATATTCTTAAAGCTCTTTATGGACAAAACAAGACCACAATTGTGCGAATAAGGTAAAACTATCGAGAAGAAGGAACTGTTTGGCGAAAGGAGAGCAATAACTTAATCATAGTCAGCGCACCTCTGCAGGATCAGTAAATTTGAGTAATCTAAGTCTTTGTAGACAACCAAAAATGTTCAAAATCAAAAAGAAATTATTAAAACACTACGTAAATTAAAAAAAAAACAAGAAACCGTTTCTTCAGTAGCGTGTCATTGCTCCGTCAGCCTCGATAATGTTTGCCAGTCTTCGTGGCATGGAATCTGCTAAATTTTGAAATAAATTTGGATTTGAAACAATGAATTCGTCGTACCCTCTGACTATGAGCTCCATTAAGTGGTTGAAATTTTTGAGAAAAATATTCATTCCTGTTAACTTTTTTGGTAGAAGGCCCCACAAATTTTCGATGGGATTGGCATCAGGAGTTTTTGCCGGTCATGTCAAAACCTCGATGTTGTTTTGCTGGAACCACTGCTTAGAAATGGGTGCGGTATGGGTAGGACAGTTATCCTGTTGATACACAAAACCTTCTGGATGAAGAATGGTTGCTTCTGGAAGCATAATATTTCTCATCATATCAACATAAACCTCAGCCATAAATCTTCCATGGATTCTAAAAAGAGCCCCATGTCCTCTCGCCAATATCCAACTCCACAGAATTACGGAAAATCTTCCAGGCCGGTCTTCGTTCCCAGCAATATATTTTTATATATACGATATACCAAAATTTGTTTGCTGTCATTGCGGGACTGAAAGATTTTTTCATCCGTGAAGACCACTTGTTGCCAAAATTCTTCTTCTTGTAGTGAATAGTACAAAAATTGGCTTGCTTCTTTTCCTCACTAAGTAAGATTTTCTTGGCAGCAACGCGACATCTATGTCTAGAACGGCTTATCCGTCTGCGCGTCGTTCTTATGGATCCAGGAAAATGTGCCTCAATTTTCACCTCTGGGCCCATCGCAAATGGGTGGTCTTCAAGAAAGTCGATCAGTTGCTGATCCTGGTGAGTCGTACTGACTTGGGTCATGCCAGTGCCTCGCCTTCGTCGAACAGTTCCATCTTCTTGATACTTTCTTCTTATTACAATTGTAGCCTTGTTTCGTCCATAATGGGCCCCTACTCTTCGAACCCACCAACCACCGTCTAATTTTGCCAAAATTTGGGCTTTTACGAATTTGTTTAGTTGGGACGTTTTTAAATATAACCGTATGACAACAACAAAATCTGACAGTGACATATTTTGTCAATTTGAAATACCTAAAAGGTTACTGAGTTGCGAGGCCCATAATACGTACGCATTTTATGTGGCCGGAAGTGTACATACTCGAACTCGAGAAACTTTACCCTCGTGCCGTGATGCCGTAGGCCAACCACTCTGTATAAGCATTTTTTTGAAATGGTGTTTTTTCAAGTTCCATAACTCGGAAACTAATAATGCTATTGTATCCGGACTACTTCATGTCGTAATTTTGATTCTTGCCTTACACCATTTGTTTCGCCGTAATTGGCAAGTGGCAAATACGTTAATCCAAAAGCTAGATTCAATTCAATTAAAATTCAAAATAAGCTTTATCGTCATAAAGATTACATGTTTATAAAAAAAGTAATAATTTAAAATAACCTTGTGGACAAAGCATAAATAATTATAAAGTAAAAAGTAAGTCATTACCAAAAGATTTTTTAACGCTAACTTATTGGATTAAGACCTGGTAAAATTAAATTTAAAGTAACATAAAAAATATAAACATAAAAAAATAACTAAAAATATATAAAAACAGAACAAAATTAAACAAAACTAATAAAAACATTTTTAAAAGCATTTTTAAAAGAGTAGTCCCTTTTTTAATTCTTCTTTTTAAACATGCAAATAAGAGCAACTATAACTTTTAGAACATTGAAACAAAAATTTACAAGACACAAACGCTTAAAATTAATTAAAATTTTCACTAAAATACTCATTTAAACTATAGTAAGCTTTACCTCTCTAAAGTTTGGTAATTCATTGTCTAAAATGTTTTAAATTTTTAACCGATCTCAAGGCTAATGGTAAATGGTTATACATGTTGACACTCATATAAATTAATGAGTTTATTTTGTAAAGGATAGTCTAGGCATTGGCAAGGGTATATTTTGTGATTGTCTTGTTTGTCTTCTTGGAACAATAGTAGTGTTAAGGTATTTTTTATGAACCAAACACACGATCTCCAGGATTAAAAGACAGGCTAAGGATTTTTGCTTGTAGCAACAGTGGTTTACAGTGTTCTGAAACTCTTTTTTCTGCAAATAGCGAACAGCCCTTTTTGCAATATAAAAACTGAATCCCAAAGGTAATTAGCACAAAAATCCCAAAATGGTATTTCGTAGCGCAATAGCGAGTGTAACTGCCACTTTTACCGCATAGCAGGAAGACTCAAGTTTTGCCTTTAGGTTATCAATATGTAGTCTAAATTTAGGATCCCTGTCCCAAGAACTTGGTGTAAGAAACACATTCCATAATTTGGGATGGTAAGTTTATGGAGTTGATTTTCGAATTAAACTATATTATGTTGGTTTTCTTTAAATTAAAACATAAACTATTTGTCTCACACCAAAATTTAATGTGATTAATATCTTCCACCATCATTTTTCTAAGAGTTTACTTAGGACCGCGTCATACCACTGAAACATCGTCACAGAAAAAAATCTTGAATATTAAGTTTTCCCAAATCAGCGATATATGCGAGAAAAAGTATGGGGCCCAGCACAGACCCTTGTGGAACGCCCTTAGATATAGTCTGGGGTTTCGAGGGGGTGCTATTCATTTTGACGATTTATGTCCTGTCCGAGAAATAGGAAGAGAGAAGATAATCTTTAAAGTTATAGTGATACCAATAGCAACAAAAAAATGTCTTTAACCTCTGTTTTTGAGGAGGTTTAATCTCCTTGTAACGTTGTTTACGTTTTAAAGCGGTAGGCATCGGTTTCTGTTGGATTAACTACTCCTCTGAGAGATAATCCAACAAGTATCTCGGGCGCCACCCTCTGGATTTATGTGGTAGAGGGCCCAAGCGTCGGGTAGCTTTTAAACAGTGGAGACGGTTAAACCAGGGGTCTAGCTGTCTCGAATCTTAACCTAAGTAACACGAGTAAAACAACCAATTTTCCAACATGGCGGATTTATTATAACTCCTTCTAAGTTAACAGTTCTCTTTATTTAGCATACAACGGTATACAATAGAAAAGGACGGAAAATCTTAGAAAAATCGGTAACTTGCATGTCTCATAACGTTTACGGTAAACCCCGGTATTTGATATTTACTGTTAACGGTAGAAAACTCCTTAATACGGCACCCCCAACATAGCGGAATTTATATATATATATAATTCATAGCAGGTTTAGAGAAATGAGAAATTAGTGTGTCAGACAAAGATACCTTTATAGCACCACTACTCCATAAATCACTCCATATGCTGTTCCACCGTGTGTTAGAGAGAGATGCAAAGAGGAAAAGACAGTCCTAAAGGTATTCCGATCCGGCGATAGCACTGTCTCCCTCTCACTCACTAACCGGTCAAACAACACAGGATCGACCTACGTAGGTAGTTTAGCCATGTGTTAGAGAGAGAGAGAGATGTATTACCCGTATTCCGAACCAGCGATAATACACCTAACCTCCAATTACAGTGCCTTTGTCGTCACATGCTTAAATAAAACGATCCGGTGGCGCTGCTTCTCAATGAATTACACCATACGCTGTCAAACCGTGTGTTAGAGAGAGATGCAGAGAGGAAAAGACAGTCCTAAAGGTATTCCGATCCAGCGATAGCACTGTCTCCCTCTCACTCACTAACCGGTCAGACAGCGCAAGACAAACCCATTAATAGCTTCGCCTGGTGCTAGAGAGAGAGATGTGTTACCCGTATTCCGAGCCAGCGGTAACCCATCTCACCTCTACTTACCATACGGAAAACTACATTTTACGGTATGTATAGAAAACCCCGCTATACTGGTCAGGTGCTTACCTATCGGGTTCTGGCAAGTGATGTGTGTTTTCGGTGCGGTCGGTCGGAGGAGTTGTTGGTAGCGGGCGGTCGGCAGAATGAATTCCCAGGTGGAATAGTTTACGGCGGGCGGTCGGCAGAATGAATGCCCAGGTGGAATAGTTTACGGCGGGCGGTCGGCAGAATGAATGCCCTGAAACTCGCTCGACATCGCTTTAAATAGCCTCGCGTATCCCCACCTACCATACTCCCGTCGAGCAGGCTGTGCGCGCAAAGCGGTGGGGTATAGCTCGCTGACCGTGCAGCATAGCAGGAAAGGGAAACGTGGCGAGTCAAAGCGATGTCTAGAGTCTAAGAATAGAAAATAATAAAACGTCATAGAAATTACAGAAATTATGAGACATGAAGTACCTAAAAAGAAAAGAAAAGCTAAAATAAATAAATAAAATTAGTAACTTCGTTACATCCTTAGGGCAAGGGCATACACAAATTTAAAAAACTCGCGTAACACGTAGTGTCAGTTCTGCGTAAATTATATATCCTGAGCTTTTATTCCGAACTGAGGCTGGCGAGACCCCTTTTCCATTCGGCATTAATTTTACAGAAAATTCATCCCCATTGTTTTGATACTGCCACGGATAAATTTGCTTTTCTGTTTATGCTTTTTCCACAACATTTATCTGAGGTGGAAATGGGATGGGTTTCATTTGGAACCGGAATTTCCTTTTTCCCAACCTCCCCCCTGTTTTTATTACCCACACGTGATTTACGTATGTACAAATTCAGAACAATAAAACGTGAATTTACTATTAAAAATTGATTAAATTCAACAAAACGACGATTCTAATCAAACGATTATTAGTGTAAAACTATCAATTTTTTTAACAATTTTAGTATTTTTCGCATTTATAAATTTTTTAACACTCTAATCATCATTCTTCCTTTTTAAAAATGCTCTCACTTTACTTTAAAAATTTATCCAGGTTTTTTTCTATTAGTTTGCACAACTTATTGAGATTTTAGTACTGGCTTAGATAGAGAATACCCCCCAACGACAAATATTTTTTCTACGCCCACCAACCTGACATTTAAACAGACGTAATCCCGCACTCAGTGCGGGAAAGTGACACTTTTTGAATTAAAATGCGATACAAAATAGTTGTTTACCTAACAAGTGCGGAAAGTGATAATTTTCCGCACGCGACGGCAGTTGCACTAACGACGCGGAGCCGAGTTCTGGCAAGCCGTCAATGGCAGAAAATACACTTTTCGCACGTGTCAGGTACAAAATTTGGGACCTTGAATTTTTAAAAAATGTCATTTTTGACACAAGTTCTATAAATTCTGAGGCCTGTGCTTTTTAAAAAGTTTAAACTTATTATAAAAAGTTATTGCTATTTAAAGAAGTAGTTTTTTCTAAGCTTGATTTTGCAGGTAAATTCTGATTTAAAAATTGCAAACTTTCTTATTTCTTGTCCGAATTTTTAATGTGCTTCGAAAGAATGTGATTTCGTAACCGATGTTTCACATTTATTACAGTGTCGCACACAAAAGAATATCTAGGGGAGTTAAAAATTCCTATTTTCAAATAGGTCCACCATCTTGGATCTTTAGGAAATGTCAATTTTGAAGCTTTGGCTTTCTAAAAGGCTAAATATTATTAAAATCGGACAATTTCCCGCTAAATTATAATCATTTAAAAAAGTGCGATTTTTTTGGCACACCCTATATATTAGTTGTCAGGTTATTATAGTTTAGTTTAGTTTAAGTTTAGAATACTTAGGTTTTGTTTAAATATTCAGTTTGTGAATACAAGTTATGCATATTACTACTACTACTACTACTACTAGTCCGATGTCGGTTAGTGACATCGTGCCGATGTCGGGGGCTGCTGCGACTAACGTACGTCCGACATGGGCCCGCCTCCACTGTGTTTGCTGGGATATTGTCGGTATTGTGTAAATTTTCACTTGTCTTGGTAATACAATTGTTCAGTGTTGGTGGTAAATTCAAGTTTAATTTTGTTAAATTTGAAAGCATTTCGCGAGACACGTGCAGGGTATCAGGAAAATACATAGGGAAAAGGAAATACCGATTCCAAATGAAAACCATCCCATTTCCAACGAAATTGTATTTTAGTCCCTAAATAAAGAAAAATTTACACAACTTAGGAGGCAGTGCTCTTAACAGCGTTCGACTATATGACCGCACTCACTAATATCGTAGCTACAACCTTTAAATGGGAAACCTGGGCAGCTTTTGAGGGCACATGATCCTCCGTTAGGGGTTTTTCATCAGAATTTTATAAAAGCATTTCAATATAAAAAAATAAAGATAAAATTGAATAATCGATTTCAAAAAAGTAAGTACACTAAAAAAGTGCAGTGCAGTGTTTTATTTTGGTGAAAAATCCAACTTTCTTGAAGTCTGCCCCTATCATTAGGTATAGTACGCCCAAATAGGTAAAATGTTAAAATAAAATTAGCAAGTTTTAAAAAAATCGCTTCCTACAACATAAAATGATTATCGTACGCTAACAAAATATGCGTAATGCTTACCTTGTGGTTCAATAATTCTGAAAATTTTATTGTATTTTTGGTCCATGGTCGTACCATGGGTGTAGCCGGGATTATCTCCAAGGGGCGGGGGCAAATTGCTCCGAAGGAAGCAATACAATTTGAGATGTCCCTTAACGGTAGCGATCCCAGCTTTTTCAAATGGTAGGAGGCGGTTCAGTAGGTGGAAATGGAAGGAAAAAAATTTGCAACGTGAACAGCGTGAATAGAAAAGACGGCAACTCCGCACTAAGCTTCCAAACTGCATACATAGCAGGCCTTGACATGGAATAACCGACTAAACTCTGCGGAGTTTCATGCTCTTTAGAGTCATCGTCTGGAGCACCAGCTAAAACTTTAAATTCTTAAATTGGAGGTAGAGTATTGAACTGCTATTTTCAGCAAAATCTTTAGACTTTTTGTCCGATTTACACACACGTCTCATGTATAATATATTAAATCGCCGTTTTTTTTTCTTGTTTCTTTTAGAGAAGCTGCTGGAGGAAGCAGATTTTTTTTAAATTTAATTTTAGATGTAGTCTGTAAAAAAAGCCTCTGCCAAAAAAAATGTTAAGAAACAGAACCTTAACAAATCTGGAAACCTCTTTTTATTATCAGAAAATCAAACTTAAGTCTGTTAAAAATAAATTTTTATTAAAAAAACCTTTTAAAGAACAAGCTTTTATTAAATGCACTCAAAAGTAGAAAATAATTTTTTATCATAATAAACGCGACGGGCGCAAATTAAAAATTTTAACTTTAGGTATCGTATATCGGTCACATCGACGATTCACCTAAGAAACAGTTGATTACTCTATAACCTAAGGACATTTTGAAAGGCTTGGCAAGCACGGCAATCTCACCCGTTCTCAGCTTCTTTAAATGAAAACATTATGTTTATCATTCGAATACAAGAAGAATTTAGTTCTTCTTTGTAGTTCTCTCTTTGTCACCGTAAAGTTAAAATTTATAATTTGCGCCCGTCGCTTTTATTATGGTGTAAGAAAGATAAAAAATTATTTTCTACTTTTTTGAGTGCATTTAATAAAAGCTTGTTCTTTAAGTTTTTTTAATTAAAATATATTTTTTAATTTTTAGATTTGTTAGAGGAGAAAATCAGCCACCCTGAATCCGCCATATTAAATTTTTAAAATCTGATCAACAATTCGTATTCCTTATCCCTAAAAGCCCCCGTATACCAATTTTGGTTGAAATCAGACAAACTTAGGTGTTTTCCCCCCTCCAATCCCCTCGTAGGGAGGAGGGGCGCCTAATAATGACATATTATTGTATTGTCACCGGAACTATAAACGCATGCCAAATTTGAAGGCAATCAGATGTGTATAAGTTAGTTAAAATTGGTTAGCAAAAGATAACTAAAAAATCGTCCATCTTGAATCCGCCATATCGAATTTTCAAAATCTGATTAGAAATTGTTTTGCCGAAACATACCAAATTTCAACGAAATCGGGCGTACTTCAACTGTACCCCTCTCCACCCCCTTCGAGTAGGGGGTGGTATAGTATATGTAGTCAATTTCATCTCACTATATTCGTGTTGTCACCGCAACTATATAAGCAAGCCGAATTTAAAGCCGATCGGATGTCGGGAAGTGGGTCAAAATTAAGTTGCAAGATTCTATCCAAACAAACATAGATAGAGATTCAGAGTTACTTTTTTCAAGATTTTTGATCTTGACAAAGGAATTTTTGATAATTTTGCTCGCATTATAAAGATAATTATCAAATTAAGTGTCCACCGAGGGGTCCACTAATAGTGGTTTTTATTTTTTTTTCTTAGTACAAGCGCAATTTCACTTGATAAAATTTAAACCCACAAAAAAATGTACATATATAAACAAATTAGCATCCCCTTACATTCATATATTAATGTTTGTCTTATATTGTGCATGTGTGAGACTTTGTACAGTTTAGGCATTGATTAAAAGAGTTAACTCTAATGATTTAAGCGAATCAGTCTTAAATTTTATGAATGATGCCTTTAATTTTTAATAAATGTAATTTTTGTAACTTTTTAAAACACAGCCTATTTACTTTATTTAATAATTTTCAGTATAGCAATATTTCCTAATATAGTCATAAAATGGGCTAGGAAATGCACAGACTCCATCTCTTAACCCTTTTTCCCTATCTAAAACTTTTTAAGGTTTTGGATTTTTCAAGAACAGATGGTAAATTAATGGGAACAAAGGCCAACATCACAGAATCAGCTGTTGTTGGGTGTGCCTGCTATGGTGCTCTAAAGTAAATAAAAAACCCAACAAAACAGCTGTTAGGTCTTAAAACCAGCCCTCATCTTAACCTAAAGGTAACCAGCTGTAGGGTACATTTTATTTTAAATTAGGAATTTTAAATCAGGTTTCGAAAATTTTACGCATATATAATACAAACATGTTTTATTTTTTCTTTGGGGGCACTCCCTGGTGTGTGATCTAAAACTTTTTAAAAACCTTCGGCCATTTTTTGGAGTCTTGCCTTTCTAAAATGCCTAAAAATATTAAAATCAACAAGAAAGTTCAAGTTTTGATATGATTAAATTTTAATTTAAAATTACCTACTTTCTTTAAATAACATTAACGAAAGATTACTGAAGTTGGGTGATTTTGTTTAAGTTTCTGGCCGGTCTGTTACCCTTACATTTATTGTACGCATGCGCAATAACACTGTTACCTTTATTAAAGAAAAAAACATCAAAATAGTTAAGGCTATGTGTACTGCCAAACTTTATTTTTAAGTACGTTCAAAAGCACTTTTTTTTAACCTAGGAATGAAATTTGCCTTTAAATCGTC
Source organism: Oxystoma pomonae (assembly GCA_963921995.1). Lineage (NCBI taxonomy): Eukaryota > Metazoa > Arthropoda > Insecta > Coleoptera > Brentidae > Oxystoma > Oxystoma pomonae. Next base: position 24,732,286 of record OY998165.1, read on the forward strand.
TGACCAAAATCACCCTATTGAAAAGGATTCGACTTTTTACGCCATATTTAAGTTTAATTACAGTGGACCCAATTTTTTAATCTGTCATATCTCGTATTTTTTTCTGGAATATTTTCGAGATTAATTAAAATTATACAAATCGAGTAATTTGTTTAAAATGTATAGTCAAACAAAAAATATTTTTTTTGGCTCACACTTTACATTTTTGGAATCAACGTAAAAATTCCAATGTAACCATAAAACAAACCATGGTTCAATTAAAATTCAAAGGTTTCTATCAATATTTATAACAGTTAGAATGGTGTTTGATATTTGAAGAAGTTATGAATATAGGTTCGTAAAATTAAAGAAAAAGTGGGTTCAAAAAACTGTGCTACACTCGGTACATATATTTGCTTCGTATTGACTTTTGAACCAATGCAGTTCGGTTTCGGAAGTGAAATAATAACAAAGGTGTAAGATATTTTTCCTAAATGCGGCAACGCTGGATTATAGGCGTCCTATCGACCAGGGCGTCGCGACGCTACGCGACGCCTGAAAATAAATTCATGCACAGGAAGACCGAGAACATGCAGTGTTGCCACTTGCCAGCACACATAATAATAGTGGATTATTTAAATTTTTTGTAGTGAGGCGCAGTCACTGAAACATTTTGCGCAGCAACCACTCCCAGCCAACACCGTTACGTAAATATTACGTAAAAGTTATAACACAAGAAGGTAAAAAGGAAAGTACATGTAAAAATTGCCCATTTTTTACGTAAATAAGATGTAATTAAATTAACGTGAATAATTCTTTACAACAAAACATTGGGAAACGGCAGATATCGAACTAGTAACTAGAAAGTAAATCCAAAGGTAAAATTAGGGTACATTTTTTTACATAATATTTATATCTCTTACATGTCACATCAAGATAAACTTGACGTCACGTAAATAACGTACTCTTTATGTTACTACTATATAAATTTATAACATAAATATTATATAAATATCGCGTATTGTAATATAACATTTCTATAAAATTGTGTTAAGTTATGTTATATACACTTCTCTCCACATAAAACTGGTTCAGCAGAAGTTAGCAGCCTGTTTAATTTTTAAAATTTTTATAGTACGGCATTGTCTTCCTATAAGTGAAAATGTCACAGACTCCTGACAACATCATGTTTTGCATGTCAGTGTCATCCAAATTAAAAAAAAAGCCGCCGCATCTTTCCGAATTTGATAAAGGTCAAATCTTAGCAAAACTAGACGGTGGTTTGTCTATTCGGAGAGCACAGTTCACTTTTTGATTGATTTTAGGAAAAAAAAATATACTCTTCGTCCTTAAATAGTTATTCTGATAGAAATTAAAATCTTCCATATACGTCCTACTGTCAGAACCTGTCAAAAATATGTAATTTTTTCCCAATATTTAAAAAAAAATATTTTTTAAAAATAAAAAATTTGGGCTATAGTCACATAAGCATTTTTGTAGTACTTACCATTTTTTATAAACGTAATTTAAATATTTAAAAAATGGAAAAATTGTCACATTTAAATTTTAATGCTGTTAGTTAAAAAAATATATTTTCCGAAAAAGCGATGTGGAACCTGAGAGAGAACATATTTTCGATACAAACACGTTTTTTTTGCATCACTTATAGTTTCTATACAAAAATAAAATAAGTTGAAGAAAATGGTAAAATCATGTCGATTGTATTGAAATTTTTTGCACCAAGATTTTTCTATAAAAGTAATCCTCTATCAAACGACAGTAAAAAAGTTTCGACTAGATTTGAAAAGGTAACCTCTGGCGGAATTAAATAAGGGAAGCTCTCTGAAATACCTCCTCTTTTTATATACAATAAAATAACAACAAATATTGACTTTATAAGGTACTTCCCTTATTCCTGCTTCTATCTTGCCCCCTTAATAAAACATTGTAACGTTTTTTTAGCGAAAATATGTTCTCTTTCAGTTTTCACATCGCTTTTTCAGAAAATATATTTTTTTCATTTTTCAAACATTTGAATGACGTTTATAAAAAAAACAAAAATGCTTGTTTGACTCTAAAAGCCCTAATTCTTATTTTTTTTAAATATTTTTTTTTTACATTTTGGGAAAATAATACATATTTTTGACAGGTTTTGACAGTAGGACGTATATAGAAGATTTTAATTTTTATCAGAATAACTATTTAGGGATGACCACCTACACAAAAATATAACTTTCGAAAGAAGTATATTTTTTTTCTTAAAATGAATCAAAAAGTGAACTGTGCAAGTGGCTGTTCATTATGGGAGAAGCAAGTCTACGATAGTAAACATAAAAAAAAAAAACGATTTTAAGAGGAGAGAACTATTCACCGAAAGGAAGGCAGCAATTTGACGAAAGTTACTAGCCCAGAGGAAGATCAAGAACCAATCAATTTTCTGGAAAATCATCCATTTGCCAAACAACATTAGACAGAAACATTAGTATTTTAAAGTTTGTGTATCGGAACGTTCGAGGCTAAGTGAGGTAGAGAATCAGTCTCGATTAATTTTTGCGTTGAATTATTTTCTGAGGGACGAAGAATTTTGGCAGCAGGTGGTTTTTACAGATGAGAAGATCTTTAAATCCAACAGCGATAAAAAACAAATTCTGCTTTATCGGCCGCCAAGAACCCGATACGAAGAACGATATATTGCTGGAAAGAAGACCGGGCGGGAAGATTTTCGGTAAATGTTTGGAGCTGGATATCGGCTAGAGCACATGGCGTTCTATTTAGAATTAATGGGCGATTTACAGCCGAAGTTTAAGTAAGAGTCTCTTATCCAGATCATTTTGTATTCCAACAAGTTAACTGTGTAACAGAATTGTGCAACGATGGTTCCAGGATAATAATATTGAAGTTTTGCCTTGGCCTGCAAAAATCCCTGATGCAAATCCAGTAGAGAACGTTTGGGGACTTATCGCAAAGAAATTAGCAAGTTTTAATATCTTTTCAAGGAATTCAGAACATCAATGAACTCACCGTATGGGCATATTACTGAAAATCCAAACTTATTTGAAAATTTAGCCAATTCAATGCCCAGAAGACTTCAAAACATCATTGCAGCCAACCCAACGGTACAATTTTACTTATTTCGTTAACTTGATCTGGCCTTTTAATTGTTTTGGGCTAATAAAACTTTTGTCAAACCGGTGCCTTCCTTTCGAGGAATAGTTCCTTCTTCTTGAATCGATTTATTCTGATTATTATCCTATACTTGCTTCTCTCATAATTAGCTAATCGAATAGACCAATTACTGCATAGTTAATAAAACATTAGTGGCCTTATATTTTGAATGAGTAAAAAATAAACAAGCCGTCTCGTTATTAAAAGTATATATGCCAAAAACATATCTTCAAATGACAAAGTCAAAAAGTGCAAATTTTATGTAAATTTTTTGAGTTTAGATGTACGTAATTGTAACAGATGTGTTTGCTGGCCTATACAAATAGTGTATTAAATAGTATTTCAGCATCCAATACAAGTTTCTTCAGCAGTTTTAGTTGATGGGCATAGTAATAGCTGAAGACCGTTAGCAAGTTTAGGGGAAGATTTCCCTATTGAGGTGGATTTTCGTCAGATATTAGTTTACCCCCATAGTAGTCCGTAAAAAACGTTTTTCTCTGAAGGGGGCTTGCTTTTCTCGCCTTCTTGACTTAAAGATGGACAACAATAAGAGTATTTTTCAAAAGATCATAACTTTCTTTTTTATAAATCGATTTTTCTTAACCGAATTTTAATGTATTTTTACAGTAGTTGAATATTATCAATACCTCGTATTTTAAAGTTTGTGTATCGGATTTTTTTTGTTAAAAATGTTATTTTTATAACGTGTTTTTTAATTCTCCAAAAACGGGGGAAGAATCCTTAAATATAAAAAATATGGGCGCTTCAGAAGCGTTTTCAAACTGAGAAGTTATTAGTTCTGCGCTAGATTTAGTGGTTTTCGAGTATTACTTAAAAAACGTAAAATTGACATATCTACATACAAAGCGCACAGTCTTTCTGTGGAGGATGACATCGTCCGTCTTCTAGGATTAAAATTGTAATTTCTTTGAAGTAATCGACCTATTTTCGTGCTTTTGAAAAAAACTATCAACTCTAATTGTAGAAAAATTTTATAAAAGGTATAAAATTACCTTAATCGCTTGCTGCATAAATATTATTTAAAAAAGTGATATTTGGTTAATTTTTACCCCTAAGCGAGCTCCCCCCCTCCAGAACAAATTCCTAGGTGCGCCCCTTCATTACTGCGAATCGACTTAAACAGCTGTAACTGTTTTGAAGCGCAAAAACTTTAATTGGTTGCGGAAAAGTATTGCTGTTGTTTGTGGGCTTGCTGCGCAAAATGTTTTAATGAATGCGCATTGCTGCATAAAAGTGTTCAATCTAATTGAACCGTACAAACTTAAAATAAATATAAGTGGTGGTAAAACTGCCCCCCCCCCAAAAAAAATGTAAATATACAGTGTTCAAAGGGTGCTGTGCAAAAGGTAGTGTTTAAAATTAAAACGTTTGTTACTGGATTAATGTCATTTTTGGATTATACTGTGACCAGAATGCGACCGCAGAACTAACTAAAAAAAGTTTTGGGGGCCCCACTGGAGGCCCAGGGCCCAACTATTTTCTTTTTATAAGAAGGTACCACTTGTGGCACATTTTTGGAAAGATTTTTAAAAAAGAAATTTAACGCACTATAGTTTTCTGGTTTTCTTTGACATCTGTCAACCAATGTGTCAAAAATTTAAAAAAAACTTATTTTTTCGTCAATTGTTTCAGCTTCAAAATAAATAATTATTTACTAAGCGGAATAAAGAAAATACCACACAAAGACATTATTGGGGGCCCTCACTGAAGGCCCAGGGCTTAACATTTTTTTCTTGAGGATGTACCACTTGTGGCAATTTTTTGGAAAGCTTGTTATCTGTCAACCCATGTGTTAATAGTAGCTTTCACAAGAAGTGGCTAAGGTATTTAAAAACGCGAGTAAAAAAAGCACAGTTTAGCCGCGAGTTGTTAACACTATTTTTTTAATACTTTTATAAAAAAATCCAACAAAACAGGAAAATACTTTTAAAAATCTAGAAATTTCTTGGAACACACCATCTTTACACTATAAATCAAGGCATCTGGTAAATGAAATAACAATGGTTTCCATAGCGATGTGCCTTTTTATTCGGTAACGTTCATTGTTACGACATTTTAATCTTTGACAGTTTAATATTTTGACGATGTTTTTAAATGATTTTTTCATAAATACTTGGTGAAAACTGGCGAAAATGGCTTAATTTTTAGGCAAGAATAATTAAATTTTTTTAATATTACTATTTTTCGCTATTTCTCTTTTATTTTGGTAAAAAAACGAACAGAAATCTTTTTTCGCGCCCATGATCAAAAAAAAAAGTTTTTTGTATCGCTAACCAAAAAAGCCATGTTTTAGTTGTCTGGAGACAGTTACTAAAATCATGCTTTTGATAAAGGTATTAAAAAAAAAAAATTTAAACCCAATTTTTTTTTCAATTGTTTTAGTTTCAAATTAAACTACATTTTTTGACATTTAATTTATAAAAAGTTTATTGGCAATAAATACAAGTGAAAATCAACAATAAAATGAAAGAAATAAATAAAATTGTGACGCTCAAAACAAAATTTAATAATAAAAAATTTCCTCTAAACAAGAATCGTCTTGATTGTTCCTAGAATTGAAGCTGCATTACCGCGTTGAATCGCGAGACCTATTTGTTGTTTAATGAAGCAATCTGCGTTTTTGTTGTTTATTAATTTTGATAATTTTTTAACAAAAGATTTAGCTTCTTCACCCCAAGGTCCCAAAGTTTCGACGCTGAAGGGTACAAAAGTACCCTTTGGCTTCTAGCTTTTCATATTTTTTGATTTTCTCCGACACGTGCAGCTTCTCCTGATTTTTTGGATGTTTTGTCGAGATAAGATAATGCAAAAGTATCTCTACAAGTGGCGTCCCAAATTAGGGATTTTCCTCTGCACCAGGGAAACAAGGACATACCATCCACGCGCTTTCCATCTCCCCTGCACATACCAGGAGGTTCAAGCACTGAGGGTATTCCTGCAGATACAAGAGCCCTCCTGATAATGTTGTTGATCAACCCATGGCGAGACGCACGACCGGCACTTTTGTAGCAGCTTAAGGCATGGTGCCCATAAATGTCTACAGTTTTGCCGCAAGTGCAGTCGTGCATCTCGCACAGAGGCTGACTTAAACATAAAGAGATGGAAATACATATTTCTTAATTTACTAATATGGAATAAAGAAACTACCATACAAGGGTAATATTGGCGCCCCATTTGGGGGCGCAGCATAATTATCTTTTTTAAATTTACTAGATATTAGATAAAAGGGAAATAGATTCAAAACACACCTCGATTTTCTTTTTCACTCAACCGTCCTTAACGACAAAAAATAGGATTTTTAAAATTTTTGGCACATGGGTTGACAGATGTCAAAAAAATTTATTTTAACGAATAGCTTTTTTAAGAAGGCTTCCAAAAAGGTGCCATAAGTGGTACCTCCTCATTAAAAAAATGTTGGTAGCCTGGGCCTTCAGTGATGGCCTCCAAATGAGCCGCCAATAATGTCCTAGTGTGCTATTTTCTTTATTCCGCTTAGTAAACAGAGAAATATGTAGTTTATTTTGAAGCTAAACCAACTGACCAAAAAAATAAGTTTATCATGTCAAAAAAAACTAGTGCGTTAAATTTCTTTTTTAACAAGCTTTCCAAAAAAGTGCCACAAGTGGTACCTTCTAATTGAAAAAAAATATGGTTGGTAGATCCTGGGCCTCCAGTTGGGGGCCCCAATTTTTTTTTAATCATAGGCGGAAAGTCCGTAAAAAATTACTATAGATTCGCTTTTAGCATTTTTTAAAACCTCTTCTTCAAAGCCGCTAGAAGCACCGTTCCATTTAAAGAATCCACCCTGTATTTTATAAGTTTCATATCTCGATAAGTTGTACATTTTCGAAATCAGCAAGGGAATTAAAAAATAAAATAACATGCAAAGGATTCTATTTAAAATAAAAAAGTTAATGTTAAAATTTGACATATGCGATGACATTTGGCAATTTTTGACATATATAATATTATAGTACCAAAAGTTATGTCACTTTTGTTCAAGACTGTTTTTTGTAAAACGCATAATAACAGAAAAAAAGGGGTAATACTCCTGTACAAAAATATATTTAACATTAAGGGAGGATTGTCGCATGAATTTATCTTTAATTCTCGATTTGTTGACAAAACCATTCCTTAAATGCGCCGCAGGACACGCGACAAGGACAAATTTGGAGGAACCTGGTGTCATTAATTTTTTCTATCAAAAATTAAGCCACATGCAGAAATAAAAATAATATCAGAAGTGTCTATTTCAAATAAAGATGTACACGGCGTCGCAGGCAAATTTTTTTCGAAAATTAGGTAACATGTAATTTGAAAAACTTATTCAATAAAACTATACTCTGGATAGCTTCCTATATTTATATTGGTCGGTACAACTCTTGTACTCATATGGCCGCCCCTCTAAAATGGCCGCCTGGGGCCGGTGCCTCGTTGCCTCACCCCTGGGGCCGCGCCTGGTTGTCAGTATTCGAGTTTTTTCTTTTGAAATTAAAATTTAAAATAAGTTACCATATAAGATATAAAATTTAAAATGATTAATCATCCAAAATCCACACTTATTAAATACTTACAGTGAGATTTACTAAGATCTAAAATAGAACTCCCCACAGGTATAAATATTTACACCTGTGCGGGGGTACTAAATTTTAAAACCAATTTTAAAAAAACATTTACCCATACAAAAACTACACAAAGTTATGGATTATTTTTTATTGTTATTGCAAAATACCACTGAAAAACTGCTTTTTTCTCAAAATATACCCTATTTTAGGAGAAAATGCCCTAAAACTATTTTTTTTGACATGTTTCAAAATGGCAAATGGTGAATAAGCCAAAAATTTGGCACATAATAGCTTCATTATCTGTGGTTGAGGTTATAAAGTTGATGATTTTTTAGACCACCTCTGTCAGGTGATTTAAATTTATAGCCTCAAAAAAGGTTGTTTTGTGGCAATTGGTAATAAGTTCGTTTATAATTTCCCTAAGTAACCGTTTTTACAAGGATTAATTTACCTTATTTAATATCCCAAGTTGTTCATTAACCAATAAAACACCTCCAATTTTGTCCAGAAAAACGCCATATTTTGAACTTGTTTTCAGCACAAAAAATATATTTATGAGGGCACCACGAGGCAAAACAAACATAAGTGAAGGTCACTAATTATGCAGGAAAAATATACCACACAAAAAAACCCAAAACAACTATACTAATTTATTAACAAACTGAAATTAAAACATTGAGGTTATCTAAAATCGCACTCAAGAAAACTTTCCTTACTCAAAGCCCACCCAATTCAAAGCTGTAGCTTTTATCAGTAGAGGTTGGTGCAAGCCAAGGTACAAGCAGAGGTAAGAGTTTCGAACTCGCTGTTTGTGATTGAACGTAGCTAATATTTTGAAACTGACATTTCGACAGTGACAGAAATGTAAACAAAAATTGCATTTAACTTTTTTAATACATTTCATAAATAAAAACCCTTTTTAAATAAATACAAAATTCATCTACTCCTTATTTTATTGTTACCCATCTAAGTCGTTGTGTGACATCAAGTATTAATTGGAAAAATTAATCCTCAATTTTAATTTGTTCTACAGAGTGTTTACTATTTAAACCCCGCGTGGGTTTAAATTTTTTAATTTTCTTTTCTTCTAAATTGAAAATTTCTTCTTAAATCCAACAAAAGATTGTGCTAAGATGATTATTCAGTAAACAAGTTTATTAAAATTCTTCTTACACAAATCAAACTATGTCCAAAACTCAAGGAGGGTTGGTTTGAAATGCTTAAAACCAAAAATTTCATTTAAGCTTAGGACTGTTCTAAAATAGACTAAACCCTTTTAGTAAATCCCATCGTAAAATTTTGTTGACCTGTATTATTATTTTATGGTAAACACTCACCATGCATGCACCCTGTTTGGGTACCCACCTAAAGCTAAAACCAAAATAACACGGCATGTGCTACTAATAGGGGCAGGTGCGAATGAAAAAACGTGCATCCTTCAGCTGTTGCCTACTTAAGTCACTAATGCGTCAAAAAAATACAAATTCAGTTGAGACTGGTGGTCAATTTGATTACAGCGTCATTGGACGCAATAAAACAAGGTTTTTTTTAGAGCTTTTCAAAACGTTGACGTTGGAGAAGGTTGACGGGTAAAAAATATAGGTGTTCTATACTATTGTAATTTAATAGTCGAAGGAAAATTAAGATTTATTGTATTGTCTTCCGTACGAAAATAACTATGAGATAATATGACGGCCCTTCCCTTGCTTTTCCCGAGAAAAATGCGTACCGATAATAACTCTCCCAATCAAGTTGGCCTGGAAAAAACCCCGAGGAGTGTAATGGGCAGGCGCGTCGATTGACATCAAAAATGTAGATTTATGGTTAATATTTTTGTTTACTTTTGGAAAATCTATTAAAAGAGTGGACAAAAGTGTTGTCTAGTGTTCCCCGTAATAATAACGCACGCAATCGCAGAAAATCCCAGCAACCACCAATCGTCGGAATTGATTCGGGCCAATGTCGACAACGTCGGTAGTGTCTCGGCATCGGCGACTATACTCTGGCCCGATGTTGGACAGATTGCGATTTTTAGTTTTCGGTCAATAATCGGCAACTGATGGAGGTCCACATTACTACTACAGTCGACTTTATGCCGACACCACTTTAGGACCGACGATGGTCCGATTGGAACTTTGTTTAGTCGGTCGAAAATCGGCACCTGATGATGGCCCGGTTTACTATAGTCGAATTTATGCCGAAGCGCACTTTATTTGCTTTAGGGACGACGACGGTCCGATTGAAACTTTGTTTAATCGAACGAGAATCGGCAACTGACGATGGCTCGATTTACTATACTCAACATTATGCCAACGCCTACTTTATCTGCTTTAGGGCCGACGACGGTCCGATTGGAACTTTGTTTAATTGGACGAGAATCGGCAACTGACGATGGCCCAATTTACTATAGTCGACATTATGCCAACGCAAACCTTATCTGCTTTAGGGTCGATGATAGTCCGATTGGAACTTTCTTTAATCGGTCGAGAATCGGCAACTGACGATGGCCCGATTTACTATAGTCGACTTTATGCTGACGACCACTTTATCTGCTTTAGGTCCGACGATGGTCCGATTGGAACTTTGTTTGATTGGTCGAGAATCGGCAACCGAAGATGGTCCGATTACGTCACCTTAAAATTTTTAAACTGCTTAATAGTTTCTTCCTAGTATGTAGAGATGGCCCTAATGTCACTATGTTCCCTGTACAGTGGAAGATAATATTATATATATAATGAGAAAATATATTTCAAAACTAAAATGCGGACTTGACAAGATGGTAGTACTTCTCTACAAGAATCACCTCTTCTGCCACTTAAACCAGCCCGACTGGTTAAGCACCCGCATCATCGAAACTTTGTATTTTGCCAATGTCGGGCCGCTTTAAGCTACCACCGACGGACCTCCGTCAATCGCCAACGTTGGACCGCTTTAGGAAACCAATGTCGGACTTGAATAGTTTACCGATGTCGGGCCGAGACCAGCTTGGCTACGTTAGACCGACCAAATTAAGCAGCTCTGGGCGGATGGTCGGTACCATGTTGTAAACCATATCGGACCTTAATCGTACGGCGACGGTGTGCCGATGTCAGCAAAAAGTAAAATTTACCATTGGTCCGACGGCGGGCCATAGTCTAACGCTGCGTCGGCAAACATACATTGGGCCTACATCGCAAAGCGGAGAAAAAATACTGCTGGTCCGATGTCGTAAATCGACGTCGTGCCGATAACGACAAAATCGGCAATCGACATCTGACCAACGAAGGCCCGAGGGAACCGTGTTTGCTGGGATACCGCCACAAAATTTTAAAACACAAAAACTCCACAATAACATAAACAAAATGGAAAAACCATACCTCCCAAAAATGTAAACTTTTCAACAATGCCGAGTTTTCTCAGATAGTAACAGGTTTACCTTGTGGATTGAAACCCTTGACTAAGGTTAAACTTGCGGTTGGGGATGTTTTATCCATGATATAATAAATAAATTCAATTAAATAAAATCAAAGTTTTCGGACAGATGATGTCGTTGTCACTGTCACTCAAATTAATATTGTCATTACATTATCGTAAGGTCACTACGACACTAGGCATGGATTTGTTAGTGCATGCGCAGTAGATTTTTGGTTTAGCCTGGTGGCCCAAACAGTGTCAAAGCCAACCGCGATTTTGAATTTACTTCTTTGTTTTTCAAAGTTATTTTCGTTACACATTTAGCGGTACTTGGACCGTTATAGTATCTCATAGCGAAAATTTGCACTTTTCCGCACTCATTTTAGTTTCTGCGCTAGAAATGAATGCGGAAAGTAAAATCCTGCTGAAATGTCAAATTTCTTGGACGTGCCATTGTAAATCTAGACCTACACTTCCCTCCACATAAAACTGGTGCAGCAGAAGTTAGCAGAATGTTTAATCACAGACTCTTGACAACACCATTTTTTGCTTGTCAGTGTCATCCAAATTTAAAAAAATACCGCCGCATCTTTCCAAATTTCCTAAAGCTCAAATTTTAGCAAAACTAGACGGTGGTTGGTCTATTCGGCAAGAAGCTGTTCATTATGGGAGAAGCAAGTCTGCGATAGTAAACATAAAAAACCGAAAGGAGGGAACTATCCACCGAAAGGAAGGCACCGGTTTGACGAAAGTTACTAGTCCAGAGGAAGACCAAGAGGCAATCCATTTTCTGAAAAGAAAATCCGTAACAACATTAGGCAGGAGGATTACGCGTTCGAGACTAAGGTGTCGCATTGCGCTATTAAAAATAAGAATTTTTTTATATTTTGTTATTTTTTTTTATTTTATTATAACTTGATCTGGCCTTTTAATTGTTTTGTGCTTGTTACTTTCGTCAAACCGGTGCCTTTATTATGGTTACTATCGTAGACTTGCTTCTTTCATAATCAGCTAGTCGAATCAACACCGTTCTTAACTAAAAAGCCTGTTAACTCCTACCGCCTCAGTGCCCTTTAGCCTAATGTGGCTGCCATTTTTATAACCAAATTGACAAGCATAACATGGATTTTCTGTCAGTTTGGTGTCAATATCGCATCGGTCATAGGCAAAAGGATACTAAAACGAAAATGAGTTAACTGGCTTTTTAGTTGAGAACGTTGTTGGTCGAATAGACCAATTACTATGTAGCTTTTGTTTAGTTAATAAAATATTTTTGCATTTTCGGAATGTGGTTTTTATTTTTAGTGGCCTTTGAATTAGTAAAAAATAAACAAGCCGTGTCCTTATAAAAAGTCTATACATGCCAAAAATATAACCTAAAATGACAAAGTCAAAAAGTCAGTGTTGCACATAGGAAAATATAAAAAATTGCATTTGCAGCTACCTTCTGCTGTACCAGTTTTATGTGGAGAGAAGTGTACATAAATTTTAATTCACTTCATTCTGAGATCTTAAAAATTGTAAAGAAAAGAAATTTTCAATTTAATTGTAAAATGTTAAGGATGTCAGAATTTGAAAAAATTTTGATTAACAATTACTTTTTTTTTCATTAAGGGATTACCTACTTTCCTCTCGCAGGTAGAAAATAAACTGTGCCTAACACGTGTGTAAAGTTGTACCGCACTTGATTGCTGTTGCGTCGTTTGGCCATCTACAATCGCGTGCCCAAAAGTGGCACTTTCCGCACTTGTTATATACATAACCTCACGGATATATCAACAAAGAACGCCGCCCTCTTTACATGGCCAGTGGCTTTTTGTTGGATTTCCGTAAGAGTTTGATATGTTGTACTCGGACCTTAATGTTTATATGACCATTTTTTGATCTGGGCCATATTTTAAAAAATACGGGGTTTCAAAGATGGCTTTCCAATAAATTATTTTATAACTTATCACTAAAATTAAACTTTTGATAAATAATTATTTGCGATGGTTTAATACACAGTATTTTACTTCAAAAGACAGTTTATGAGTGACACCATCGAAAGTTTATTTAGAGACCATAAGTTTAAAGCAAAAAACTAGAGTGAATTCATGAAAATAAAAGGCGCCAAACAGAGGCGTCGCGTGGGGGGGCAGAGGGGTTCTTCGACCCCTCCGGCCTCTGGGTCTTGGCGCCCCTTGGGAGCCCTAAGCGATTTATTAAATCAATAAACATTAGAATAATATAAAACAAAAGTAAAAAACATTTTAATTTTAAGCAGTTTATATTTTAAAGACGCCTTATTTGTAAGCAGTGTATAATAAACGTCAGTTACGCGCGCCGCAATAAGTTAACAATAATCGGGAGTCTTTCTCTTTTGCCGTGAAAAAAAAAAGATGTTAGAAAAGTGTTTATCCTGTGATTATTGCAACAAAAATTAAAAATTAATTGTGGAAAGTCAAAAAAGAAAAAAAACGGAAGACAACCTGAATGTGTTTGCTATAATTTTCGATTGAGACTGAACTATAGGAAGTCAGTAAAAATTCGCAGACTTAATTTTTATTTTAAAGTTAACATAAAATGTAAAACATTTTCTTATTCATAACTATAGTATTACATTTTTTTACACTATTTATGAAATTGTGACTGTACTATTATGTACCTAGGTACCAACAACTGTGGTGCCCTTTTGAGCCTTCGTCGCCCCCCCTCCTTGCCCCTTAAGTCACGCTACGCCGCTGGCGCTGTATGCTCCAAAAAAATGTTCTATAATAATCCATTTTCATAAGTAATAGTAGTACGGTATGAGCTTCATTACATTAACGAGTGGGATATTACCGGGTTGGTAACTACACGAGTTGTGTAATAATAAGCCTTACGGTACCTGTGATATACAACCTTACCGATGCAAAAAAAATTGTTTTTGATCACGGGTGCAAAAAAAGATTTATCTCCGTTTTTTACCCAAAATTAAAGAGAAATAGCGGAATATAGTAATTTGAAAAAATCTAATTACTATTGCCTAAAAATTAAGCCATTTCCGTCAGTTTTCACCAAATATTTACGAAAAAATCATTTAAAAACATCGTAATAAAATATCAGACTGTCAAAGATTAAAATGTCGCAACAATAAACGTCACCGAGTAAAAAGGTACATCGCCATGAAAACCATTGTGATTTCATTTACAGGCCGCCTTGATTTATAGTGTAAAGGTGGTGTGTTGCGAGAAGTGCTCTTCGTTCGAGATTTAGAAAATAGTGTAAACAACTCGCGGGTAAACTGTCCTTTTTTTACTCGTGTTTTTAAATACCTCGCTGCGCTCGTTATTTAAACCAACGCTTGTAAAAAAAGCACTATTTTAGCCACTAGTTGTGAAGACTACTATTTTCTACGACCCAGATTCAAAAGCACTTTTTTTAATATCCAAAACGCAGCCTAGGTCGAAGTGACGTTCAAAACGGGTCATGTGATATCCAAACTTCAAATCAAAGAGTTAAATAAATAACAGAATTGGCTGAAATTTGAAGGAAAGGCCAGTTGCGGATCCAGAAATTTCACCAGGGGGGGAGGCGCAAGCAATAAAAACTTATATAAGCCGACTCAAACGACTACGAATATATGGCAAAAAGTCTTTTTTATGGTCATCATTGTTTTTGGGGGTATGGTTAGATTGGTATGTAGGTTAGTGGTAATCTGACCCTCCCCACTAACCAAACGGTTTCGATCTATATTTGTTCGTAGTTGCTTGAGCCGTTGGTGGTGGCTAACAAACACTACCTGATACAACTAATTTATTTTGGCAAAGTTATTTGTTATTTTTTATCATTATTATCGTATTAAAATAGTAGTTTTCACAACTAGTGGCTAAAATAGTGCTTTTTATAAGCGTTGGTTTAAATAACGAGCGCAGCGAGGTATTTAAAAACGCGAGTAAAAGAAAGCACACTTTAGCCGCGAGCTGTTAACACTATTTTTTTTAATACCTTTATCTCGAAAGAAGAGCACTTCTCGCAATACAACATCTTTACACTATAAATCAAGGCGGCTGGTAAATTAAATAACAATGGTTACCATAGCGATGTGCCTTTTTACTCGGTGACGTTCATTGTTGCGACATTTTAATCTTTGACAGTTTGATATTTTGTCGAGGTTTTTAAATGATTTTTTCGTAAATACATAAAAAGAGTAATTAGATTTTTTTAATATTACTAATTTTCGCTATTTCTCTTTAATTTTGGGCAAAAAACGGAGAAATCTTTTTTTACACCCGTGATCAAAAAAAAATTTTTTTGCATCGGCAACCAAAAAAGTCATGCTTTAGTTATCTGCAGACAGTTACTAAAATCATATTTTTGATGAAGGTATAAAAAAAAACATATTTTCTTATGAACTCCTTTAAGTTACCCAAGCCAAACCTATTTTTCTTAACTACAAATAATTGAAATTATAATATTATGGCACAAAAAACCTTCAGATTTTCCAAATAGCTTGAAACAGAAATTCGAAAAACAAAAATGTCTTATTTTTGACGGTCCGCATCCGCCAACAATAACAATAGAATATTGCGTACAGTTTGTGTTCTGTTTAGGAATTTTAGCCACTTTTTTTCATTTATTCTAGGGAAACCACTATTTTCTTAATTGAAACATACAGTGTATGGCTATTTTTCTCACTTTGATAGCTGATATCTCAGAAACTGGCCATAGAAATGAAATAAAAATTACTCATTTTCTTAACTAGCACATCGACCTGTAAAATAAAAGTTTCCTGCCTTCCGGACGTAAGTGGCCATTTATTTCGCTGCTTTCGGTTACAATTTAATTTCAACCCCCTTGCTTTGTTTTCGTTTTAATCAAAAGGTATCGAAGTGCTTTAAAGTTCCCCATTTTTTGAGGGTGTTAAAACGGAGAGGGTAAACAGCTGAGTCGAGCCGACACTAGAGAGGGTTTCCATGGATACACACCGTTTTCAAACAATCGTCCAGACAACGAGACAACGCGAGGGCCAGAAGTGGTCCAGACGTCATACTTGAAACAGTTGAAACTAGAAATGCGTGAAGGATAATAATTGATATTTTTACCAAACGTAGGTATACCCGAAAAAAAATTTTTTCTACGTGCGTGCCGAAAATCGCATTTTTCGCACTGTTTTACTGCGGAAAATAGGTTTTACCGCACTAGTGCCGAAATTTTTTTTCGCACCGATATGTCAAATTATGAAAATTCTGTATAGATTTAAATTTTCTCTTCATCAATATATGTCCTATATGAAATGTCTTCGTTGCTAAATAGAGAATATAAGATTTTAACTAAAGAGTTAGAAAAATATTTTCGGCTCGTAGAAAAATATTTGTTGCTAACACTTGCAGAAACCTATTTTTGTGCACCATCTGCTTGACAGAACTCCGCTCCGCTTCGCTGCCCGTCGTTCCGTCAACGGCAGTTGCGTGCGGAGAAAACGATTTTCCGCACTTGTTAGGAAAATTGCTATTGCAATGGTAACCCAAAATATAAAAAATAGAATTTCGAACGTTGCCTTAAAAAGGTAATGGTAACAAATTTTATTTTTTTTAAAGGTCGTGGGTAAAAATGTAGTTTTTCGATTGTTTATAACTGAAATAGAGCCAAAACGTTTTTTGAAAAATTTTCTTAGGTCATAAATAAAAAATAAGACCACAATATTTTAGTGCCATTTATTGCATAGACACGCCATTTGAGAATTTTAGTATGACCCGAGTATAACAAATCACAGAGTAGCGACAGCTCGGGTACACTTTCTGAGGGCGCATGCGCGAAATAAAGTTCAATAAAAGATCCTTTATTTGGTAAGGGGCGGTTAGATATCACTTTTTTTAAATGGTATGTTTTTTAAAATATAAAAGTCAAGTTTTCTTCCAAAAACCTATATGGAAAATGTCAAAATCTACTTCTTGTTGTAACTAAAACAAAAAAAGTTGCCTATTCTAAGGCTTCTTAAATTATTTTTTTAGGACGAAAATTAATGGCCAAAATGGATGGGAAAAACTATTGAAACACCTTGTACCTAAAGATACGTACCTTTACCCTGGATTTATAAACTGGACTATATCGGCGAACGACGACGTTGTCGGCAGCGGTGTCGGTGTGGTTAAGCTTTCCATTCATAAACTGGTCGACGACGGCAGAATCAGACAGAGATAGGGACAAAAAAAAGAGGACAATTGTACCTAACCTAAAATTGGTTTTCATTCAGTGTTTGTTTTTTTTTTTAATTTTTTTGGAAAAAAGAGAAGAAACCCAGATGTTGGGTTTAATGAGTGTTTTTTTGCTTTTATCCATGGCTTACATGCTAACAAAGAAAAAAAGAAGATTTAAAAGCAGCCCTATTAACAGAGAAATAATTAAAAAAAAAACAAAAATAGCAGAAAACCGTTTAAATAATTACCAAAGAAAGTAACCAAAGTACTTACAAATGGGAAAAAAAATCGGAAAAAATTTATTGAAAAACAAACCAAAAACAAACAAAGCCCTTGTCAAAATGAAACATCAAAACAGGCGGCGCCATAGTATGATATCACGTGGTAAAAACCGCGACGTTTCATTGGTCGAATATCTGAACGCGCTCCCGACGTTGTCGGCGAAGATAAAGTTGGTTCATCTCGGCCTACCGATACCGTCGTACCGATGACGGCGAAAACATTATGAATGGTATGATGGCATTTCCATTGTTGATCTTCTAGCGATAACAGTAACGTCACCGTTCGCCGATATAGTCCAGTTTATAAATCCAGGGTTATTGTAATATATACCTACGTACCTTAATTATAATAACATGCACACCTCTAATAATCATAATAATTATTATTATTTACAAAATAGTTCAATTTTAATAATGTCAAGTAAATATTTATATAAATATAATATTTGTAAAATATAATTTAGTCCATTCATTAAAAACTTTATACCTCATTGACTTTAAATCTAAAAAATGTCCTTGAAAGTTAATTTTGGAACACAATCTTAATTCGGCAGTTTCGGCGTTGTATATAAATTTTGGCTATAGCACAATAAAACGGAATATTAACATTTCTTCGAGCAGTTTATCTGATCATCAATCATAAGTTGAGCAGTATAATGGTCCCACAAACATCAAAGGTGCCGACGGGTGATGTCGCTACTCTGTGCTTTGTTATACTCGGGTAAGACATTGTTTTTAACTAATAATTCGGATTTTCATAAATTACCATATATCTAAATATTATTTAGATTAATCAAATTAATGATTATTCTAATATTAAATCCAATTAACTTGTAGCTAATTAAAATCATGACAAATTAAACTAATGACTTTTCTTATGTCATTTTAAGTTTCTCTTATACACACAGTCTCTGGTTCCTCTCGACAAAGCGTACTTTCCTTGGTATCTTTTCCATATTTGCAATATTTTGATGACATCTTCACAGTTTCCGGGGAAGTAGTCTAAGTGAGAGTGTAGAAAGTGTATTTTTAGGGACATATTACATTTACAATCTCTGGATAATTTTCTGCTCTTTTATTTCCTAAGAATTTGGTCACCATCTAAAAACTTCCCATGCATTTTTTTCTTTTCCCTCAAGCACAGCGTCAAATCACGAATCCACAAAAAGGTTTCTTATTTGGGGTCTTATAAAAATTCCCTCTTTAATCTTGACTTCACTTATTCTGGAAAATTTTTGCTTTATGTGATTGAAGGCAGGAATATCTCTATTCATAATTTTAATATTTTATTTAAAGGCTTTTATAGTGGTCCTTTTTAGCTCGGCTATCCCATTAGCATTGAAAACAACAGTATTTTGTATACTCCAACTGAATGCCAAGTAAAACAGCTACTACCTCCAAATCTGCACAAATTTGCATCATGCAACAATAGCTAGTAGTAACTCAACATATACCTCTCATTACCTAAAGTCAAATACACACACAAAAATCACTCTCTCTGTCTAATCCGTGACAATAAGGTAACAGGTATACTTATTCATGTCATTAAATTAGAAAATTTTTACATACGTCAAAAACAATAAAATTGTACATAATAAAATACTAATATAAATTAAATATTAAAAACATTCAAAATACATTGAAATATTAAAATATTAAAAACATTCAAAATGCATTTGTGCTTACTTATAAACGAGTTCTAAAGTATTTTTTTAATAAAAAAGATTATATTTCTTTTTTAAGCCAGTAAGTTTATAAAATGGGTTACATCACATTTATAGAAACACTTAAAAATTACATACATATCACATAAAGATTGGCAACTAAAATTATTGTTGGTGGAAATCCAGGTACTCATTTTCATTAGAGAAAGCATGGTTAATTAGGAAAGTTTTTATATATTTTTCAACCTGTATTGGTGGAAGCTCTCTAATGTTTAGTGGCAGTTTATTGAAAAATTTGACTGATACTGACGGGACTCGAACTTTCAGTCTAAAGACTATACGAGGGTTTGAGCGCCTTAAACCACTAGGCCATCTCGGTTTCGTTAAGAAACATCACCAATTCACGGTATATTAACGCAGTGGTGTCATTTGTTGATACGATATTTACAGAAGAAATTGATTTTTTTATCATGAATTTAATTCATTGTTTTTAATAAATAAAATACATATAAAGTTGCAATAAAAAAAATTGCCTTGAATGACATTTCTGGAGACGACAGAATGCTGCCTGCAAGTCACCCCGATGCCGCGTAGGATAGTTGTGGGTGTCATGGTGTGCTAAAAAGTGGGTTTGACCTCGGAAAATATTTTAAGCGATGGATTTGCGTCGAGCAGGTCAAAATCTATAAGACTGAGCTATTTTCATTGCGGACCTTTTTTTGAACTGGATGTGTGTTTACCATTACCTTTTATGAGCAAATGTTCTAAATTCTAATGTTTTTCTTTATAAATACAATTTTTGGTTCTAATTTTTAAGGTCCTGCTCACTCTTCTGTTTATATAAATTATCTATAATGGGCTCTAATTGTTCAGGGCCATCTAAATGTCGGATCCGAAAACTAAGGTGGTTGAGCCGCTTTAAAGTTAGTTTGGTGTAATGACTATTGTAGGTGCCTCGGGCCCTCTCACAATAGTGGCGTTTTTTCCCCAACGTTGGACAACTCCAATATTTTTTTTGTTTGGTGGAATTAAGATGGGTTCACACGCGACTAAAAAACGCATTTTTAAGTTTATTCTTCAAATCATTTGTGAGAATGGGCTAGAACTATTATTTTTATTAACTTTAATCGTTTTCGTGTGTTGAATAGGGCAAATATTGTCAAATTTATCAGATTTTATTAAATTTTATGTAGATCAGCCCTTATTATTATGGATGCCGATGTCAAATGTCTGGAAGGTATACGTGTAGTGTAATTCTTTCTCTTTTTTGTCATGCTTTTGGTAAAGAACGAAGCATTTTCCGCGGACATACTCTAGCGTTGATTATTTCCACTAGCTCTCAAAGTCGTTGGAGTTGTGGTGGCTGGTAAAATTTTTGGTTAGATTTGTTTTGAATTTTACAAGAGCAGTGCCTTATGTGGCCAAATTTTTTTTAAAGGAGCCGGTCTCCGTAGCGCAGTAGGCAGCGTATCGGCCTGCCGCACGGAAGGTCTCGGGTTCGAATGCCGGCTAGATGCATGGATATTTTGTGTTTATCTTTAACTTTGCAAAAACTTGACTAAAACTGGGCAGTGATCTTAGATTAGATTAGAATGGGGTGGTGTAGACACCTGTCAACCTCGACCTTCGCAGATCTATTGTGGTTACCCTTTCTTCTTCCCTGCTTTGCTAGAACTACAAAACAAGTTGCAGCCCCGTCCTTGTCATGAAACCCAGAAGCTTTGCCAGTGTGCTCAGTAAAGCCCTGGTTCTAACTAGGCCTTCACATTGACAAAAGCGGCATGCTACTTCTTCTACCAATCCCATTGCATACAAGTGCTTATTGAGTTTGCAGTGACTTGTTAGGAGCCCCACTATTTGTCTGACTAGCTTCCTTTCAAAAAAAAAAAACAAAAAAGAAGTTAGAAAACCTCCAAATCAGTTACTTCAACCGAAAAGAAACGAACACACAAAGCACCAAAGCGAAAAGAGAAATGATTAAACGTTGTTTCGGTCTGGGTAACCAGCGTGAGCTCATCAGTGGTTTCACTGGTCACCCTCCCCATACATCATTAAACACCATCATACACTTTGATTTCCAACCTTGAATCACTCACAAATAGGCATCGTTCCGCACTGGTACTTATCCAAGTTACCTGATACGGATTATACGGATACGAATCTGTCCAAACTGGTTTTGGACTGCAGAACAGTTCTGAATAGGCTGGCAAGCACCAAAAGGGTGACACTAGCCTGGGTCCCAAGACATTGGGGACACTCTGGATACGAAAATACCGATGAATTGGCCAGACAAGGCTCGGCAATAAAGTTCACAGGGCCTGAACCATTTTGTGAGATCTCTAAGGCCAGAGATAAGCAATCTATTAAAGAGTGGCTCACCAAAGAGACGAACAGGCTGTGGGAGCAAACGCCTGGACAAAGACAGGCCAAACAGTTTATTAAAGAACGTTCACCAAAGCTGACTGCAGAACTTCTTAGCAAGGAAAGGAAGCTTAAAACAAAAGATCAAAAGATCTTGGGTGGAAATAATGAATATTCAAACTTGGATGAGCATCTCACAAGGAACACACAAAGGACCAAACCGAAAAGAGAAATGATTAAACGATGTTTCGCTCTGGGTAACCAGCGTGAGCTTCCTTTCCTTGCTAAGAAGTTCTGCAGTCAGCTTTGGTGAACGTTCTTTAATGAACTGTTTGGCCTGTCTTTGTCCAGGCGTTTGCTCCCAGAGCCTGTTCGTCTCTTTGGTGAGCCACTCTTTAATAGATTGCTTAGCTCTGGCCTTAGCGATCCCACAAAATGGTTCAGACCCTGTGAACTTTATTGCCGAGCCTAGTCTGGCCAATTCATCGGCATTTTCGTATCCAGAGTGTCCCCAATGTCTTGGGACCCAGGCTAGGTCACCCTTTTGGTGCTTGCAAGCCTATTTAGAACTGTTCTGAAGTCCAAAACTAGTTTGGACGTGACTTGCACTGCTTCTGAAGCTTTAAGTGCAGCTTGACTATCTGAATATATAACTACCGAATGAGAGTTTTACTCTGCTCTTTGTATTTCTTTGGCACAGTGAATTGCCGCTATTTCAGCTTGGAACACTGTGCAATCGTTTGTCAGGCTTATAGAGACTAAAGTCTCGTATTTTTGGCCGTATATGCCAGCTCGTATACCCTCGTCCGTCTTAGAACCACCGAAAGAAGGACCCCCCCTCTCAGGTGGAATTTTGACTTTGTATTTCTTTTCGAAATTGTACTTGCAGACCATTACGTCGCTCGGCAATCCCAGTATAGGATCTTTTTTGAGCTCGTTTTTAAGTCTTTCATGCTCATTTCCATGTGAACTGATAATGGGGGCTTGACCCCGCGTTAGCCTGTAGGCAGTAGAACTTCCAAAGCTGCCATTGGGGTGGTCCTCATAACACCCGTGATGCTTCGGCAGGATTGTCTTTGTATGCTATTCAGGAGTGCTATGGCCCCGGTCTGTTTCGTTTTCGTCACCAAGCCACCGAACCATAGGTTATTATGGGCATTACCACCTTTGTATATAACCATAAAGTCATTAGCCCCCAGTTTTTCCCACACAATTTCCTGCATCTGCCCAATGCAATCGATGCTTTTTGGACTGCCTTGACTATGTGAGGTTTCCATGTTAGCTTTTGGTCAAAGATGACCCCTAGATATTTAACCTCCTTGGTGTATGGAATTTTCGTCCCATTTAGTACTGGTGGTTTTAGGCCTTGTAGTACTTTTTTCTTTGTAAATGGGACTATTTGCGTCTTATGTGCATTTATAGACAGATGTTCCTTTTTGCACCAGTTATTCACTATATTTAGTGCTCTCTGAGTTCGTTCAGATATTACCTCACCAAACTTTCCTTTGATGACCACTGCTAAGTCATCTGAGTAAGCCAGACATATAAAGCCTTCGTTGATGAGTTTGTTCAGGATATCATTCACTAGGTTCCCCAGAGCAGAGGTGACAACACCCCACCTTGCGAGCATCCTCCTCCTGCTTTGACCTCTATAGTTTTGCTGCCCAAACTGGACATTATTATCCTTAGTTCTAGGCTTGCTTTTATCCAACGACAGATGCAAGGAGCTACCCTTCGCCGTCGTTGTCTTCTACCAGTGACGCTGTTGTGGCGTTCTTAAAGGCGCCTTCAATATCCAGAAACACTGTTACCGCTATTTCTTTATCCCTTACTGACTTTGAGATTAGCCTGTTTAAATCGTCCAGGGCTAGATCTGTTGATTTACCTGGTTGATAGGCGTACTGCCTTTTGCTTCGTCCCTAATGTACCTGTCTAACAGTCTTTCCAGTGTTTTCTGCAGGAAAGGTGACAGGGCATTAATCTTATAATGGATGGAAAAATCCCAGTATAAAAAAAAATAAAGGAGCCCGATAAGAATCGGCACTTTTAAAAAGTGCAGCAGGAACACAAAACAAAGGAAAAGGAAGCAGTAAATTTTTTTTGTTTTAATAAAGTAAACATCTATCAACAAACTTCTTTTATTCAATTTTTTTTTGAAATAATTAACTTTAATCCTAACTAAGTACAACTCGTCCTAACTAATTCCATATGACAAAGATAGCTATACATAATAAATCACAAGTCAAACAGAGATAGTCATATCTTTATTTCTGAAACCTACAATACACAAACAAACACTACAAGTTGCATATACACTTACCTCGTTTACATTAAACGCACACAAGTACTGTCACGACCTAACCGCCTTTTACGGTGTCGAGGGCGTAACAACACGTATCACAATGCATCAAAACGCCGCGCCGCTGCGCCACCTGCGTGTACGCCTCCGGTTCATGCGGTATTGGCGAATGCGCAATTAATTTAGCAAAAATTTTCTGATAAATTACGGGTTTCACGAATTCCGGGTTTGATATTGAATGAGTTTGATGAACAATGGTTTGAAGAAATAAGGTTCGGATAAAAAATTGGTGTTCCGATAGTGAATGATTTTATAATTGAACTTTTTTTTAACGGGTTTGATTTTGCACATTGTGATAAACCGTGGGCGTCCCGTTTGGTTGGTGGTTTGGTGGAATAAAGTCAAAATTTCCACTGCAACGTTGAGGAAAAGACGCAACTACACTGAGAAAAATTATATCAGCCTGTATACACTAGTTGTATACTATTTGGGACAATTTTACTCGTTTAATAGTGGGTATGCAAAATTGTATAGCCATTATAGAAAATCTTATACTTTCACTTAAATTATTAATCTTATAGCGAGTTCAATTGTCCCAAATATTATACTGGTGTATACAGGCTGATATCATTTCTCTCCAAGGGCGTCGATAAATTTTTCTTTTGGGGGGGGGTAACAAATTAACAAGATAAATTTTCAAAACACTTTTATTGTTTGTATGCCTTTGCCCCTTGGCATATTGAGGAAAAGAATTATAAGGTAACAAAACTTAGGTAATATTTAATGAAAATAAACATAATTCTTGTATTCTTCATAAAGTAACCTTTTTTAAAAAAGCTTTGAACTAGAAAATAATATATATTTTACATGAGGATAAACTGTATATTTGTATATATGAGGAAAAGTGATATAGCACATAAATTATGTACTTTTAATTAATTAATAAAATTGGTGATAATACACTTTTGTTTTCTTTCGTCAAGTGTAGGCAAAAAACTTTTTTTTTGTCAAAAGTCTATCTTATCGACGGCCTTGTTTCTCTCAGTGTAGGTAATATTTTGCGTAAATAATAAACAAATCCTCTCGCCTTTTAAAAAAAGTGTGTTTTTCTGGCATAAGAAAGGTATTAAAGATCCATCGGATTGTACGTGCAAATTTAGGTCAATCCAGGATTGGTCTTCAGTATATACATGCTTACATAAAAATGGACCTAGCTTAAACTTCGTATATGTAGACATCGTAAAAATAAGTTGGTGAAGGTTTCTGTTTTTTGTAATTACGTTTCGCCATAAATCTTTTATGTCCGACATGCAGGGCCGTCGACACAGTCTTTCCGCATCAATTTTATGTTTTGTGAAAGTAGGGCCATCTTATAGAGGTTACAGGGTGTCCTCTGGAAATTGCGTCCCACAAAAAACCTGGTTGCCAAAAGCAGGTACTGCCAATTGACAATAATAAGTGGCCACCATCTATGCGAGTAATTATTAAAAAAATTTCACTTTCAAAACTATCGGAAAACGCGAATGGAAAAGCGAATTCAAGCTTTTTTTAGTTGGCCCTGCCTCAGTTCAAGACGGGGAAAATAGAACATATAAAGAATGGATATCACCAAAGAAAAAGTGGCAAATTTTCAACGAGCGGATTCGGAGAGGCATAACCTCAGATTAAAAAATAAAAAGTTGTTAAAGGTAGGAGGTTGTTGGAAGAGTTAAAAAAAACACCAGAAATCTGTTTTATTCAGTACCGACGTTTCGGCATTTATAAGACCATCCTCAGGGCACTAGAATACGAATCGATACTTACAATTCAAATGTTAATTTTAGTAATTAAAAAGTGGATACAAAAACAATTACGAAACACAAAATATTTTTTATAGATGGATTCAATTGATTTCCCTAGCATTTTGAAATAAAAGATTTGTTTGTTTTGCCTTAATGTACTGTTAGTTTCCTTGTAAATTTTAAACGCAAATATTACTATTATTATTTTACGCGTTGTTCTGCGGTGGTACCACACAATTTAATAAAAATTAATCCATTTTCTTGTAAGCGTTATCAAAGCGGTGATAACTAAGTACCTTTTTGTAATTTTTTCCAACTAATGTCCAATATACTGTGTCTTAAAAAGAAACCTAGATATTTGATATACACTAGTTAAAATTTAAGGGAACCAGAAATAACTTAATTCTTTAATGGTATTTCCTTCGCATATGCTAAGGAAATACTAAAAGCGCATTCTTTTGATATTCTTTTGCAGTACCAGAATAGCATGTGCGCTAAAAGGACCAAATAGTAATGTTTCAATAAGTGAAATATACTTTGCATAAACAAAGATGTTTTACATAGCATTTGCTATGAATATTCTTAATAGCATATACTTAAATAGTATGTACCAAGCATCTGCTGAAGATGTTCTCAAAAGGACATCCTCAAAAGGAGGTTTAACGCATATGCTATGCATGTAAATGTTCTTTCATTGCTATGTGGGTGGATCCAAAAAAAGTAATTCCGGATAGCCAACAATACATTTGATTATTAATTTGCCAAATCAACTCCTTTTGGTTTTCCCAATTTGCCACCAATATTGGGAAGGCTTCTCCCCCCAATTCCCTGTACAGTGAAGAGCTAAATACTAAAGTTTATTATTGCGATACGTTTAACAAAATTATTATTTTTATTAAAAAATGCGTAGAATTACCGTTTGGGTTCGTTTGAATAAGCCATTAATTTGGAGAGGGGGAAGGATAACGACAGCCTGCCGCTGCAGACAGGGTTGAAGTGCCGGTTTCAGAATAATTAAAGGGCCAAGAATGCAATGTTTAAAAAAAAGAGGTCAAAGTGAGAATGTTTAAAAAGTTTTGTAATCTATGTATCTCACTAAAAATTTTAAGAAAAATAAATTAATTTATTTAAAAACTAAACTAATGTGGTACTTTTGATTATGGTCGTTTTTTGGCGTGCGAGGATTTGGTGACGTCACGTTTCAACTCATTTCAAAGGATTTCAAAACCGCTCCTCGGACCGAAAGCGCTTTAATCACGATTCCAATATGGCGGGAGTTTTCATTTGTCAAAATACGCGGGTAGTGTCGGGTTATGGAGCATCAGCTATTTTTTTTCAATAATAAAATGATGGAGTGTGATTTGGTAATGTGCCAAATTCGATTAGGAGAATTTCTCTTAGAGGTAGATTCGGACACTGCCAGGCAAAAAAAAATCAAACATTGAGTTGGATCCGACAAATCCATGCAAGTAACTTAAATCTAAACAACTTTTGATTAAAAAAAACTTAGGTATCGTATATAGGTCACATCGACGATTCACCTAAGAAACAGTTGTATTACTCTATAACCTAACGACATTTTCAAAGGCTTGGCAAGCACGGCAATCTCATCCGTTCTCAGCTTCTTTAGATAAAAGCATTATGTTTATCATTTAAATAGAAGAAGAATTTAGTTTTTCTTTTGTAGTTTTCTGTTTGTCACCGTAAAGTTAAAATTTTTAATTTGCGCTCATAGCTTTTATTATGGTATAAGAAAGATAAAAAATTATTTTCTTCTTTTAAGTGAATTTAATAAAAGCCTGTTCTCTAAAAGTTTTTTTTATAAAAATTTATTTTTTAATTTTACATTTTGAATCCGCCATATCGAAATTTTCAAATCTGATAAAAAATTCATATCCCCTTCCCGAAAAACCCCTGTGTGCCAATCCTTTTCCCCTCCACTTCCCTCGTTAGAAGGAAATGGGTATCTAATAATACCATATTATTGTACTGTCGCTGGAAATATAAACGCATACCAAATTTGAACACACACCCTTAATTTTTAGATTTGTAACCTTAATCCTCCATTTTGAATCCGCCATATTGAAATTTTCAAACCCCTGTGTGCCAATTTTGATTGAAATCGAACAAACTTAATCTTTTCCCCCTCCACTTCCCTCGTTAGAGGCAGGTGAGTACCTGATAATACCATATTATTTTATTTTCACCGGAACTATAAGGGCATACCAAATTTGAACCCAAACGGGTGTGGATAAGTCAGTTAAAATTGGTTAGCAAAACATAACCGAAAATCGTCCATCTTGAATCCGCCATATTAAATTTTCAAAATCTGATCAAAAATTCGTATTCCTTATCCCCAAAAGCCCCCGTACACCAATTCTGGTTGAAATCGGACAAACTTGGGTGTTTTCCCCTCTCCACTCCCCTCGTAGGGGGGAGAGGTACCTAATAATGACATATTATTGTATTGTCACCGGAACTATAAATGTATGCCAAATTTGAAGACTTTCGGATGTGTGAAAGTTAGTTAAAATTGGTTAGCAAAAGATGGCCAAAAATCGTCCATCTTGAATCCGCCATATTGAATTTTTAAAATATGATTAGAAATTCGTTATCTCCATCCCCAAATGCCCCAACACACCAAATTTCAACGAAATCGGACGTACTTTAACTGTACCCCCCTCCACCCCCTTCGAGTAGGGGGGAGCTGCCAATTTCATCACACTATATTCTTGTGTTGTCACGGAAACTATATGAGCGTGCCAAATTTGAAGCCGCCACCTGAACAAACATAGTTACGTACAATGCAAGTTAAATAAAAGCCTGTAAAAAAACAAAACGATAACAAATATTTTACAGCAATAAGTTAGGTTAAGTTTTGTAAAACTGTCACTGGGCAGTCAGGATATAGTCAGTCTCATTGTTTGAAACAAAACTTATGTTCTCTCATATTCTGTAGCCTATTGCTCCCCATTGCAGAGCCACCCCCATTAAACGACCCCCAGACTGTGCCGAGCTGGCATACAGTACAGCTACATAGCTCTATATATATAGTTACATCAGGCCCGGCTGCAGCGTCTCCATGGGAACGCTTCCCCTGTGCCACGCCGGCAGAACTTCCTAGAGGCAGTGGCGTACCTTCACATTATTACTATTTATTGCAAGACAAAATGTTCGTCGTTTGAGGCACATTATTTAAAAAAACGATATTCTCTTAAATAAAATCTCTTAGAGGGCATCCACACAGACGAGCTTTCCTGTGATGTTAGAAGAACCTATATGCCAGAAACTTCATGAAAAAGCTCGTCGAAAAGCTTGCGGTCGCGAGAATGTTCGGGCAAAATTGGTTTGAAGAAAGAGTTAATATAAAAATTTATTTCAAATTAAAAATATATATTTTTATCGGAAATGATTGAAATTCCCTAAAAATGGAAAAACTAAAAATTTAAGTTTTAAAACAGTAGGTATTTTCGATAAAAATGCACTTGCATTTTAAACAGTAATTAATTTGAAGGATATTTTTCGTTTTCTTTTTTTAGTAAAACAAAAAAGTGATAGAATATATTACAAATTTATCTATTTCCATCTTATTTAGTTTCGCTTGACGGTTTTTTTTATAAAAATTTACAAAAGTCTTCTTGATGTTTATTTTCACCTCTAAAAATATCTTTCCAAAAAATATTGCAAAAATTTGTCCGAACATTTGCCAGAACAGAATGTTCGTAAAAAAGCTCTCGAAAATGTTCGCTCCAAAACTTTCAGATTTTTTGCCCGAGCTTTTGTGTACGAGGTCGTTCGTTATGTGTGGATTCTCCTTTAGGGGCTGTTATGAGGAATTCTCCAGTAATTTTAACCTTTAACAGCTAGAATTTTCAAAAATCAAAATTGATTTATTAGATTTATTTCTGATGGCTTCCCAACAAACAGACCGCTTCAAGCTACTGCGAACATAGGGCGGAAGAAGTCTAATTTGTCAGTGTACGTACATGCAGAGACACCGCACGCCTATCAGTGAAGCAACCAATACTCAGGCTTGCGATCACCACTTGCATGACTTTCCTTTGGTATTTAGTACGCCTCTAACCACGGTGCTATGTGGAGCGTAGTCAATGAAACCGGAATTTGGTCAATAAATACGCAAATTTTTATAACGTAATTTTCTTATTTTTTGTCACTGATAAATAAGAGCGTTTTATTGTCAACTGCTCAGATTTATCAGTGACGACGTGTTACAATGAAAATAATAAGGAGAAACAAAATAAAAGTTCTCAAAATAAAATAATACATTCTAAAAACCAAAAAGATTCTCCCAGTGAAAAAAAAATTAAAGCAAATGTTCGAAAAGTCCTCCTTGCTCGGCTAGACAATATCCGAGCCTACTATAAAAACCCCTTCTAACGTTTCCAAGCATGTTAGGGGTGATAATTTGAAAAGCTTCTTCAAAAACAGATAGAAGTCATTAGGAGCTTACACCAAATCTTACACCTAACAACTGCCTAGCAGTTGGAATAATGTGCTGCTGCAGTAGATCCAAGTATCTAGGACCATTCAAATTGCAATTGCCGTTAATAAAAAATGGCCCAATTACGTGTTCCCCTATAATACCCCCCCCCATACATTTAGTTTTTGGGGATACTGTGTTCTTACGTCAAAATACAAATGCAAATTTTCCCTCGACCAATATCGAACGTGTGTTGGGTTATGACGATTTGACCATTTGACCATCTGCACTTTTTCGGCAACTTCGTAGACATCCATTTTTGGTTTTGAAAATGTATTATTTCAATTAAGAACTTACCCATCTGTTTCTCGAGCAAGGCAGAAATAAAACAAAATAATAAAAACAAAATGAATTTCCAAAAGATAACACTGCAGCGTGCTTCGAATCCACCTCGGTCATACGGCACGGAGAGTAAATTGGACTTGATTCCCCCTATGTTCGCAGTAGCTTGAAGCGGTCTGTATACCAATTTTTGTTTTCTTGGGTGTACAGCGCAAAATAATAAGCAAAAATGTTGCCAGTTGTAAATTTCTTTCTTTTTACTATAAAACAATAAAATTTAACATAATTTTCAGAGCATCCCCTGTGCAGAAATCAGGGGCGCGCCGTTTCGGCCTTATGATGTCTATCAAGCTACCGGAATGGAGAGGCATTATAGTTCAATAACCCCGTATTTAGCTGTATACCTGGGTGTACAAACTGCCGCTGAATTTCCGATAATATTGCAGGTCAAATATAGCTATCCATGATTGGCAGGAATTCGTTTTTAAGAATAGAAACGATAAAACGCTCAACAGGCATTAACAAAATTTTGTAGCGAGGCGAAGGTTTACCCAGC
The DNA here is from genome assembly GCA_963921995.1 of Oxystoma pomonae. NCBI lineage: Eukaryota > Metazoa > Arthropoda > Insecta > Coleoptera > Brentidae > Oxystoma > Oxystoma pomonae. Next base: position 24,763,292 of record OY998165.1, read on the forward strand.
TGGGTTAATATAATAATTTTTTTTGTGTTTATAAAACATGCATGGTTTTCTGACTTTTTCCGGTTTTCTTTAACCATTTGTAAACCATTTGAGGAATATATTATTACAACCAAAAATCACTGCAAAATGTATTTTGACAAATATATATTTTTATTCTTGATTGTTTTATAAAATAAAATCCTGAAAGGTTTTTTCCGTTGTGCATTGTGCTCATTGTTTTTTAACATTTTACTTTGACGATGTTTTGTCAAATTCCCTGATAGTGTAGGGGCATATGTCGATAATTTCTATCCCGTGGGATTTTGAATGAAGGAGTTTTATGACTATGTGGGATTGATAGCTCTTTAGGCATACAATCAAGTGTTACCGGGTGTTTTGTTTGCATCCGTGTAGAAGGGGTTCATATGATATCATCTTTCAAGATGGCGGCCAAAAATCATAAAATATACAATTTTCGCAACCGGGGCATGATTAAACTTGATGCCATATAATTCGAGGACGAGGATTACAACAAAATTCAGGTCATCCGACCTTAAATGACCTTGAAAATTGCAAAAACAAGGTTTTTGCCATTTTCTCCTAAAAAAATCTTAATAATTCGGCGGGTATAGCGGCTGATATATCAAAATGGCGACAATCACATTTTATTTTATCCAATTTCCTAAAAATATAAAAATGATAAGGTGGCCATCAATTATTGTTGACTTATAGCCGCTTACTATGAAAAAAAAGTTTAGTTGATGTATGACCTTGATTGACCTTAAAAATACCCTGTACAAGTAAAAAACCAGGTTTTTGTAGTGTTTTTTCGAATTAACCACTAAGCAAAAACTTTAAGTGCCGAAGATGAAACTAATATCTTAGCAATAACTAAATACATCATTTTAAACCTCCCTATAATTTTTTTTATCTGGCGTCCAAGGTGTTTATGCTATACCCCGGTAAAAATGACCTATATGTCGTTTTTATTAAGTTTCGGAACTGTGAATTTTAAGTTCTACTCACTTGTCTAGCCAACTAAGTGATTTAAATTACCTATAAGAGAGTTAGGAAAAGTTAGATATACATTACTATATACTGGACCAGGTGTTTTAGATGCTATTTTCCAAAATGGCGGTCAAAAAACCATAAAAAATTCTAATTATGCCAGTAGGGCATGACTATACTTGTTTACTAACATTCATAATAAAATTCAAGGATGAGATTACAGCTATTTAGTCACACATTCATGTGCCATCGGGTGTTTTGTTCGCATCCGTGTAGAAAGGTCCTAAACTTAATAAAAACGACAGGCATATAGGTAATTTTTAACGGGGTATAGCATAAACATCTTGGATGCCAGATCAAAAAAAAAATGGTAGGGAGGTTCAAAATGAAGTTTTTGGTTATGGCTAAGATGTTAATTTCATTTCCGGCACTTAAAGTTTTTGCGTAGTGGTAAATTAGAAAAATTACCAAAAAAAGCTGCTTTTTCACTTGTACATGGTGTTTTTAAGACCAATCAAGGTCATGTATCATTTATTTTTTTTCATAGTAAGCAGCGATAAGTCAACAAGAATTTATGGCCACCTTGTCATTTTTGCTTTTTTACGAAATTGGATAAAATAAAATGTAGTTATAGATCGCCATTTTGATATATCAGCCGCCATATTGAACCGCGTCAAAGCTGAACCAAATTTTGTTTAATAGTATTGTTGGACTTGACCATCTTATCCTTCTTACCAAATTTGGTCCTCTTCCCTTTAATAGTTGACGAATAGCGCCCTTTAGTTAGTATGTTATTTTTGCAATATGTTAATTTTACTGGGGTATTTTTCACGTTCAAGCTTCAAACTGCATCAAACTCCAAAAATCGAATTTGGCATATATGCCTAATAGCTTGAGGTACATTTGAAGTTAGAGAAAATGACAAAAATCTTGTTTTGTGCGATTTTCAAGGTCATTTAAGCTCCGATGACCTTGAAAGTAAATTTTTTGTAATTCTCGTCGTCTAGTTATATGGAACCGAATAATCATTTGGTTGTTGTATTTTTTATGATTTTTGGTCGCCATCCTTAAAGATGACGTCATATCAACCCCTTCTACACGGATGCGAACAAAACACCCGGTAGCACTTGATTATGTGACTAAAGAGCTATCAATCCCAGACTCCTTCATTCAAAATCCCACGGACTTACACATGCCCCTTCACTATGACTTTTTCTGGTTTTCCACCTTTAAACACTACCAGTTTGTAGTAGTAGCCATTGTAGCTTTTTGAAGGGTGGCGGCTTAGTTGATATTTAGTTTGGTTGTGTTGCGAAAAAAAATAATTTCCTTTTTATATTTTATAGCAAAGGGTGGATCCTCGGGAGATTTTGTTCTAAACTCTAGGAAAGGGAAACAGATTTAATTTTTTTTATTTAAGATTTGTGGTCAAAGCGTTACGAGAGTTATAGTAAAGATGTCATTTTTTAGACGACGAAATATACTTGCTTAAAATAATTAAACTAAAATTGTAGCGCCGCAAGTAAACATTTTTGCATCACGATTGGGCCTCCCACCATAAAAACTATATATTTTTTAACTTTCACTAAGTTATACTATGTACTCTGCAAGATACGGCCTTCACACAGAAAATTACCCAAGTAACAGAGCACAAACAACGATTGACAGCAAAAAAAATAACAATAATGCTTTTGAGGAATATTTTTTGCCTTTGAGAATGTCAACGCCAGCTAAAAATACAGCATTTTTGCAATGTTGTTTAAAATGAATAAATAAATAAATCTTTTGTCATCACTTTAGAAATTTAGAAAATGATGATGTTTAACTATTTATAAATATGCCGACCGCCGGTAGCGCAGTGGGCAGCGTATCTGCCTGCCGCACGGAAGGTTCCGGGTTCGAAACCCGGCTAGGTGCATGGATATTTTGTGTTTGTCCCAAAAAACTTGACACTTGGCTCTTCCTTTGAATACTGAGCATTGATCCTGGAATGAATGGAAAAGTTCCAGTATTAAAAAAAGTATATATAAAAAAAACATTTTATAAACACGCATTTTGAGGAATTACCCAGTAGCGCATCCAAGAACTGACTTCTGGGGGGGGGTTAGGGATAAATAATTAAAAAAAACTTAATTTGAAGTAAAAATGTGACCATAACCAGGCATCTTGGGGGGGGGTTAACCCCAAAACCCCCCCCTCGACGCGCCTGTGACTTACCGGTGGTCAAATCTTTGTGCGAAGGTCCGTTTACCGAAGACACCTGTCATAATACCTCATCACCCTGTATTTCAAAAACAAACTCTTACAACTAAAAGTTCCTTTTCTATAGAGCTGAAAAGTAATATAAAAAGTGTATTAATCTTAACATTTTTTCCTTCGGGTCGAGAAAGGGATTTACAAAAGCTGTTTTAGCACAATATAACACTCTGTGAAGCGTTATTTGCTGAACGTTTATTTTGGGGAAAAATGTCCCAAATGGTAAATGTTTTGTTCTTTCAACAAGATCCTAGAATCGTATCTCTCCCAAAAAAAACCTCAAGTTGTGAGATATTTGTTTTTTTTCCTGTTTTGTTCAGTGACTATTTGCAATGGACTACACCAGGGAACCGATTCCAAGTTTTTTTCCTAAACAAAAACTATTTTTTTGGGTTAAGTAGCGAAAAAATAACTATATTATTTGTTTTAAATTATAACAAATGGGTTTTGGTGGTGGGGTTTGCTGAGTTTACACTTAATTAAGGAAAACCAAAAAAGTGATAAAGCATAGCAACAATTAGGTACAAACTTATTTAATAGATATCTACCAACCTCACTACCTACCACCCAGCAAATAATAATTTTTCGCTTTTCGTCGGCTTTTACTATTTAATCGAAAAATAAAATAAAAGATTTTTGTGTATGTCCTGTATCGTTGGTTAATAGATAAATGGAAATTTCCTACAACTAATAATCGTGAATGTGTACCTCCTTGTCCTTATAACACGTCTAGGTTTTTAAAGCCGCAGTAGGCTTCAAAGATCTCCCCACTGCTAACAAATGAATCGGACGAAAGGGTTTCCGAATAGCCAGTTAAAACCCCGGTTCCTCGGTAGCTCAGTTGGTAGAGCATTAGACTGGTACTCTAGAGGTCCCGGGTTCAAATCCTGGTCGAGGAAAAACTTTTTTCCGATTTATTCCCACTTTTTGTAAAACTACTAAGTTAACAACAGATTTTTCGGAAAACCATCAGTGTTGAGTATTTTTAAAGCGTTTTTAAGTGTTTATAACGACCCTAAAATGGGTTTTAAAGCAATACACCGCTCTCTTAAATCCCTAAAAATAAAATCGATTTAGGACTTAAAACGGTTTTGGTGGTGTTTATTTTTAAACCGACCTTATATAAAAGCGCTTTAAGGGGCCCGTATAAGCAAAGTAAATGAAAAGTCTCCAGTCTCTTGAATCAAATTTAAAGCTGTCATTAATCCCTGAATGTGTATACCGGCAACCTAATTGTTTCCCATGTTAAAAAATGGTGTTAGGTTTTTTTGACAGCATCGGTACACAGAATAGCATATTACGTAACAAGGGAAGAAAGTGACAAATTTCACACGAGCGTGAATGTTGTGAACGAGGCGCTATCCGAGTGAAACAACACGCGAGTGTAAGAAAGTTACTTTCTATCGAGTTGTGTCCGCTATTTTTCCTAGAAACACTGATGAATTGCACTAATTCTTGTAAAAATTGGTGTTTAATTTTGCACAAATCAAATGAAACTGTTTTTTTGCACGTGTGTGGAAAAGTACTTTGCACCATATGTGCGGAAAAGTATGCTCGCAGTTAACGTCATCGTACACAAAAATTTCTGCACACGGGCGAAATTTAACGTTTTCTAAGGATGCAAATCGTGTGAAATCCATCACTCTCATATGTGGTCCTAGGAAAACTTTGGTTCATCTTGAAGCAAATTTCATTGTTGCAATCGAGAAGTTTGCTGAGACAGCGACCCTTTCTATACTAAGGGCAGATGGATAATTATCATAATCATACAAATTTAAATTTTAATATCTTGGAGAAGATAAAAGTTAGACCCAAATTGTTTGGTATTCATGAAAAGCATATTTTTACAAGATTCAGAAAATGTCAAATTAAAAAAAAAGTTTGTTTCATATTTTATTTTTGAGACACCCTGTATAAAAGGGTATTCATTTATCAAAACCGCATTTTTTCCTAAAATGATCCCATATAATTTTTTTTTGAAAAATCCCATAGTTCTCCCAAAAAATCCATTATTCCAGACTTTTGGGACACACTGTATACCATTTGTTTTTTTTACAAACTTATTCTTTTGGTTAAAAAAACCGTGCATGATTAATAGTAGTTTTCACGACTAGTGTCTAAAATAGTGCTTTTTTTTACAAGCGTTGGCTTAAATAACGAGCGCAGGGAGGTATTTAAAAACGCAGCGAGTAAAAAAAACACAGTTTAACCGCGAGTTGTTAAGACTATTTTTTTTAAATATTTTTATCAAAAAATCCGAGAAAAAGAGGAAAATACTTTTAAAAATCTCACAACACACCATCTTTACACTATAGTCCAATTTTTTGATGAGCCGACTGACGTAATTTTTTTGGATCTCTATTTGATAGATACATTGTTTTAGACAGCGACAATAAATATGTGAAAAAAAGTCATGTTGTTGATTGTTTCAACTGTTAGTTCAAAATGAAAACAACAAATTATTTTCCGCACGCACCGGCGTTTGCACGAACAACGCGCCAGCGGAGTTCGGTCAAGTCGTAAGTGCGGAAAATACATTCCGCACGCGATAGGTACAACATTTTTCCTACGGGCGTGCGGAATATCAAAATATTTTGTCATTATTTTAGTTAAACCTAGCAGACTAAAAATGAAAAAATAATCAAACCAAACTTTAACAAGCTTAAAAAATTAATTTTTATGGTAAATATTAATCACGGTAACATTGAAAGTACCATTGCTCATGTCGCTTAATGCCATCGTCGACTTCAAGTCTTCCTGATTCATCACTGGGCAACAGCGTGCTCAACAACAAGCGTGCTCAACAGCGTGCGTGAAAAATTTTTTTCGCACACGGCCTGCGGAAAAGTGACACTTTCCGCACGGAAATGAGTGCAAGAAAAGCTTTTTTTCCGCACGCTCGTAGGAAAATACGTTTTCAGTGGCAAAAATGACGACAATGCGTTGATCAAAAAATTGGACTATATAAATCAAGGCGGCTGGTAAATGAAATAACGTTGTTGCGACATTTTAATATTTGACAGTTTGATATTTTGATGATGTTTTTAAATGAATTCTTCATAAATACTTGTGTGAAAACTGGTGTTGTTGGTGGAAATGTCTTAATTTTTAGGCAAGAATAATTAGATTTTTTCAATATTACTATTTTCCGCTATTTCTCTTTAATCTATTTCTCTTTAAACGGAAATCTTTTTTTGCACCTGTGATCAAAAAAAAAAAAAACGTTTTTTTGCATCGATAACCAAAAAAGCCATGCTAACAGTTACTAAAATCATGTTTTTAATGAAAAGAAAAATTGTTTTTGTTTTATGGTGAATACACATTTGTTTGTTATTTGGTAAAAAATCCTTACTAAGCTGCTTATTTTTGTCCCAAAAGCCATCAAAATAAAATGTGGGGTAAGACATCTGCCGTAAAGAAGAAGGCTTCGAATTCAGAGTATTATTTTTCTTTTATGTTTTTTGCATTAAAATTTTCAAGAAATACAAAACCAACAACAGACACGAAACAGCTGTTACCCGGGTCTGTTTGGACCTTTTGCGTGCAAAATTTTTTTACCTACCTGCTATTTTACCTTAAGCAATTTTTTCCCTTTTGTGATATAGGGTTTCGGTTCAATAATTTGCCTCTCTATAGTTGTTGCTCATGGGCGTGAAAGAAGATAGATTTGTTTAAAAATAACCAGGCAAAAATAATCTTTACAATTCTTGGCCTCAAAAAAAAACCCGAAAAAGAGGTTTAATAATAAACGTTAAGTAAGGTTAGGTTTGTTATGAGTGGTGCAATTTACAGCTCCCTCCACTGCGACCTGAGAGATCTATTGCGGCTCATTCCCCCCCTACCCGCTCACCAGACCGGCCTGATGAAAACCCCTTAGGAAGGCAGTTTTCTTTCTCTAGACGGATTTAGATCTAAACCTTTTTGTCGGGGCTAGGAATCTTTATCGTGCTCCACTATCAATATATGGATCACACGGTACCCATCCTCTTATCGTCCTCTACGAAGGACGGTATGGAATCGTGTTATCCTGCCTTCTAGCTAACACGGCCTACTCCGCTCCATACGGCGGCGTTTTTCCTTAATCTCACAAAATTATGTAATAGTGTAGGGGCATAGGTCGATGATTTCTATCCCGCGGGATTTTTTATGAAGGAGTCTTGTGACTATGTGAGATTGATAGCCCTTTAGTCACACAATCAAGTGTTACCGGGTCTTTTGTTCGCATTCGTCCAGAAGGGGTTGATGTGACGAAATCATAAAAAATACAACTTTGGCAATCGGGACATGATTATACTCGATTCCATATAATTCGAGGACGAGGATTCCAAAAAATTCACTTTCAAGATCATTTTGCCATTTTTCTCTTCAAAAAATCTTAATAATGCCACGTTTTGTCAGACCAACTTCAAATGTACCTCAAACTATTAGGCATGTATGCCAAATTGGATCCTTAGAGTTTGATGCAGTTTGAAGCTTTATGGCCTTGAAAAATACCCCAGAAAAATTAACAAATTGCAAAAATAAAACTAACTAACTAAAGTGCCCTATTCATCAATTATTAAAGCTAACAGAACTAAATTTGGTAACAAGGATAAGATGATCAAGCCCAACAATTCTGTTTTAAAAAATTTTTGTTCAGATATAACGCGTTTCAATATGGCGACTGATATATCAAAATGGCGACCTATTCTATTTTATCCAATTTCGTAAAAAAGCAAAAATAACAAGATGTTGACTTATCTCCGCTTACTATGAAAAAAAAGTTTAGTTGATGCATGAGCTTTATTGACCTTGAAAATACCATGTAAATTTGAAAAACCAGCTTTTTGTAGTGTTTTTTCCAATTTACCACTACGCAAAAACCTTAAGTGCCGAAGGTGAAATTAACATCTTAGCCAAAAATAAACACTTCATTTTAAATATCCCCACCAATTTTTTAAAATCTGACGTCCCAGATGTTTATGCTATACCCCGGTAAAATTGACCTGTATACCTGTTGTTTTTAATAAGTTTCGGAACTGTCTAGCCAGCAAAGTCATTTAAATTACCTATAACAGAGTTAGCAGAAGTTAGATATACAATACCATATTCTGGAACAGGTGTTTTAGATGCCATTTTCCAAAATGGCGGTCGAAAACCCATAAAAAGTTCTAATTATGCCAGTAGGGCATGACTATACTTGTTTATTAACATTCATAATAAAATTCAAGGATAAGGATTTAACAGCTATTTAGTCATACATTCATGTGCCACCGGGTGTTCGCATCCGTGTAGAAGATAGGCATATAGGTTATTTTTACCGGGCTATAGCATAAACATCTGGAACGCCAGATCAAAAAAAATGGTAGGGAGGTTTAAAACGAAGTGGTTTTTGGCTAAGATGTTAATTTCATCTCCGGCACTTAAAGTTTTTGCGTAGTGGTGAATTTGAAAAAACACTACAAAAAGCTGGTTTTTCAATTTTATATGGTATTTTCAAAGTCAATCAAAGTCATGAATCAACTAAACTTTTTTTTCTTAGTAAGCGGAAATAAGTCAACAAGAATTAAATTGTCATTTTGGCTTTTTTACAAAATTGGATAAAATAATATGTGGTTATAGGTCGCCATTTTGATATATCAGCCGCCATATTGAAACGCGTCATAGTTAAACAAAATTGTTGGAATGGACCTTCTTATATTTATTACGAAATTTGGTCTTCTTCGCTTTAATAGTTGATGATTCAAATGACTGGTAATAATATACCTTTTTTTACGTTTATTTATTCTATTAATAATGAAAAAATCCACTTTTAAAAAAGCCCTACGTGTTTTTTTAAAGCGGGTTTTACCAAAAAAAAAACCCAGTGGGTTTTTTCGGTTATCCACTGGGCAGCCAACTCTGCTTTAAAGACATTCTATAATTCCTCCACAGTATTTTGGGACAGTTTGACCTTTAATTCGTCACACCAAGAATAAACAAACGCATAAAACCGTTGATACTGACGATTTTAGTTTAATTTAACTAAAAAATTGCATTTGTAATGTAATTTTCTCAAAAATTTTCGGCGCATTTAAACATCTTTTAAAATAAAAAATGTATGAAATAAACAACTTCCGCGCTTGTAGTTACTAAGTTTATTTTGGATATATTGATATGTTCCTCATAAAAGCCAAGCTTTTATCCTAGTTTTTTTTTCGTATCGAAACCGCCCCCCCTCTTTTCAAATGGCTGGGACCGCCACTTTATGATTTGATGCATTGTAAAGACATTCAACGGTTTTGCTATTTGCTCTTGTCTCACCTGGGGGCACGGAAGTAAAAATAAAAGTGGAATGATAATACCCACTGAGAAATTTTACAAAAATGACCGCCTTATGTAGGTGGCAGTTATGAGCCGAAAAGAACGTAGTCACATCAATCGAATCGACTTGACATTATTTTTTTTTGTGTCTTTTCCACAATCAGTAAATGGTATTTTCTACCATGATTTTTCGTAATATATTAAAATTTTGTTTTTTTAAATTTTTGTTAATAGAAAAAGTAAAGTTATATAATTTTTAGATGGGTTTTAAGTCCCCTGTAAACATGATATATATTTGTCTGCTTTTTTTATTAGCCACACATTTGTTTGAACGAAAAGTTACTAGGATGTTACTCCGTTGTTTTTTTTAGTCAAAATAAAGTGTTTTCGTTTTTTGCGTGTTTTTGCTAAAAATATAGTGTTTTGATTTGTTCAATGCCGTTATACAACCGGAATGACTATTTTTTAGCCTTTCATAAGTGCTGTGCGATAACTTTTTTTATTATTAGCCTCAGAGTTAGGGGAATTTTGTCAATACCAACTGATTTATGATATTATTATTCCACTTTTATTTTTACTTCCGTGCCTGGGGGTCAATTTTGCCGCTTTTAGATTTAGCGTCACGCTACAACTCTGCCTACTGAATTTCATAAAATATCTCTAGAGGAAATATTTTATAACATCGAGGGCTTACAAGGTATCCAGGAAAAGTCGGGAATTCTGTGAGGTCGGGAAATAGGCGGGAAAAAGTCGGAAAATTTGCTAAGAATCCTTGAACTTGTCAGATATTTTTGACCCGAAACATCATTGATTGTTACAATTTTAGTTTAATTTTAAGCATACTTATGACAGGATTTTGGCAATAAATTTAGAATTTAGACCAGATTCCACACCAAACAAGCATTTTTTTGATTAAACTGCAAAAAAATTGCCTGCAGCGCTATGACATCAGGATTTTTTTAAAATAATTCAGGAAAAACTGGGAAAAGTCGGGAATTTTATCTAGGGAATCTTGTGGCAACCGTGACTTATGTTTACATGCGAACACACACCTTATTATAGCATGCCTTGAATGAAAAAAAAATAACTTTTATTGTTTAGTTTCGGTAACGTTATTTACTATGAATAAACACGGTCTAGTAATTTTTTTGCTCCGCCCACCCGATGACAAAGATATCAGCCTGCTTTCTTTATTGATTTTATTGTTGACATTTGGGGTTATGTTATTTTTGCAGAAGTTTTTGTAATAAAAATTGTATTTGTTCATCATTTCTTTTCTTTATTTAGTCCAAATTAAGTACCAAACGATATCATTTACATTATTTTTGTCGTAGGTAGCTGCATTTATGCATTTTTTTTTAGTAAAAAGCTTCATCATCATTGAAAAAAATTAAAAAAACAAGGTTCCTTATAGTTTTAAATTTGCAATCAATTTTTTCTACATTTTATCGTCGCTTTTCGTAAATAAGTAAACAATAAAAAAAAATAAAAAAAATAAATATAGGTCGATATCAAAAAAAGGGAAATTTTATGCTGATTTTAGATCATTTCATAAGAAAAATACCAACAACAAAATTCGAAAACGTATATTTTTCAAAAACCGCCGTAGCTCAAAAACGGGTTGACATACTGATATGCCGTTTTCACCATTATTAATTTGTCAATAAATCGTTTTTCGCTATCATCCTTATAATATACCCAAAACGCCACAACCTCCTCGAATTTGGACCACCTCTTACATAGCATATACTTACCTGAAGTTAAAACTTCCAAATCAGTTACATCAACCGAAAAGAATTTAAAAAAGAGAAGATCAAAAGATCTTGGGAGGAAAGAAGGAAATTTCAAAATTGGATAAGTGTCCTACAAGGAACACACAAAAGACCAAAGCGAAAAGAGAAACAATCAAACGATGTTTCGCCCGGGCCAGCCAGCGTGGGCTCGTCAGTGGATTCACTAGTCACCCTCAATCCAGACATCATTTAACACCATCCCACACCAGCGTGGGCTCGTCAGTGGATTCACTAGTCACCCTCAATCCAGACATCATTTAACACCATGTCTGGATTGAGGGTGACTAGTGAATCCATTGTTTTAATTGTCTTAGGAGCATATTCCTATTGGAAAGATTAACACGCCAGGACGAACCCGTATCAGGTGACTTATAATAAATACCATGCGGGACGATGCCTATTTGTGATTGTTTCAGAGTTGGAAGTCAGAGTGTGCGATGGTGTTACATGATGTCTGGATTGAGGGTGACTAGTGAATCCACTGACGAGCCCACGCTGGTCACCCCGGGCGAAACATCGTTTGATTGTTTCTCTGTTCGCTTTGGTCTTTTGTGTGTTCCTTGTAGGACACTTATCCAATTTTGAAATTTCGTTCTTTCCTCCCAAGATCTTTTGATCTTCTCTTTTTTAGATTCTTTTCGGTTGATGTAACTGATTTGGAAGTTTTAAATTCTTGTTTTAATTGTCTTAGGAGCATATTCCTATTGGAAAGATTAACACGCCAGGACGAACCCGTATCAGGTGACTTATAATAAATACCATGCGGAACGATGCCTATTTGTGAGTGTTTCAGAGTTGGAAGTCAGAGTGTGCGAGGGTGTTAAATGATGTCTGGATTGAGGGTGACTAGTGAATCCACTGACGAGCCCACGCTGGTCACCCCGGGCGAAACATCGTTTGATTGTTTCTCTTTTCGCTTTGGTCTTTTGTGTGTTCCTTGTAGGACACTTATCCAATTTTAAAATTTCGTTCTTTCCTCGCAAGATCTTTTGATCTTCTCTTTTTTATATACTTACCTGTTATAGCAGACTAGTTGTAGGTAAAAACCCTGTGTGTATATATGACATATTTTGATTAAAACACATAGAGGTTCTCTAATTGTAGGTATAGACTTCAAAAATCATTTTATTTTATACATTTCAGTTTTTTTTTAGTGCATGACATTATTATTTTTATGCGTTTTATAATATTATTTTTTTTAAAAGTTTTTTCGTATAAAACGGGATTAAATTGGAGCTCTAGTGGACAACAACTAAAAAAAATACTTTTCGAACTTTCAACCTCCTGATTTAAAGTTAACTTTAAGAGAGAAGGTCAGTGGTTGATAGATAAGCAGAATCTGGCAATCTCAACTGTACTAAATTGAGGCTCAGTTCTCAAATACCAGATATGATCCTGTTGCCCATAATGAAAAACACAGGCGACAAACGTTGACAAGACTCCATTCGTTCACAAGACGACCTCACGTCTTAACTAGTGACAAAAATTAACCTTCCTCAAAAAATACACTAAAAAGGATAATAGAATAAAATAATTTATATTTTTATAAATATCTAAAAAACTCAGTTTTTAGAAGTTGACGCCTATCAGATTTTATAAATTTATGATATTTTAAATCTGTCATTTTGGTGTTTTTTTTTAAGTCGTCTTTTAGCCATTATTATTTTATAGTTTTATATTGTTAGGAAGCGCTATAAGAGTTTATGGGTTTTAAAAAATACTCTAAATAAATTGAATACAAATATTTATTATCATAATTATAATTTTTGCTATATTATTATAATATAACCTATATCATATAGAATTTACTGGTGTATGATAAAATAAATTAAGTATCGTAATAATGGTATAGCAACATTCATATTATATAAGTATTTGGTAAATGTAAGAAAGTTATATCAATATCATATAGTTATAATATATATTATATTATTTCCGAAAAACGTGTACTCGTACAAAATACTGAAAAACGCATAACATGGTACTAGGTATTAATATATATATATTATGCTACGTATATAATATTATATTTTATATTAGCGTTATATATTAATAATAAAATATATATGGCGGGAAGGGGAAAGTTTATAAACGTTACACATATTTTTTATCATACTCACAACATTGATGAATATAAAAAATTAATAATTTTAATGTTGTTAAATTTTTGTACAAGGAGTTATGAAATTAATGTCACTTCTTATAAGTTGTGTTGGAATTTGTTTTGGGTATAATTAATAATTGTTTAATGTAATTGTTTTATCCTAAAAATAAGGCATTAATATAATAACCCCCTGTGTATTGAGAATTTAATGAATGGAACAAAAATTTTAGTTACACTGTATGGTTGTAATCCAAGTAGCACAGGACATCCTTAGGACGTTCCATTTGGGTCCGAATGTCTTGGGTCCGAAGCGGACGTCTGTACGATTGAGAACTAGTCGAGATTGAGAACTAGTCGAGGATCAAAATTTGTATAAATATTTAGGACGTCGAATTCCGCGAATTTTGATAAAAATGTTTTTGACAATCTCTTTTTCGGAAAACAGTCGGTTGTCCCCAAAAAATAGCAAACTAAAAGTTTGGCTGCGTTAAAGATTACCTTACTTGTTTTTTTGCTCTTTTAAGGCCCCCAATATATATATATGACCTGGTAATGTTCGATTATAAAATTAACAAAAAACGTTTTAAAACGAATGGTCTCGAAAAAATTACCAAAAACGTCTAGGAAATGCTCCAGAAATGTCTCAGATTTGTGCTCAGGGACGTACTAAGGATATCCTTAAGACGTAAAAGGTCCTAAAAGACACGCCCCGGGAACGTTCGAATGTCCGGAGCGAACATACTATGGACGTCTTTTGTATGTCTTTGCGCTACTTGGAAAATTATATCTCATGAGTTTTTTAATGGATTTCGAACATTTTGATGTTTTTCTACTTTTGCAGGATATTTCAAATTTTCACTACTGTGGACAGCCATGATGGTACCAGTAATAGTAATGCCAACATCATGCAGGTAAAAAAATGTTGATTGGCACTAAAGAAATCACCAACTGCTTTTTTCATGGCTTTAAATTTAGCTTTAAAAAAAATTTGAAAAATTGATGACTTTTTGGTGCCAACCTAGCCACTAGCTAGTAACATTTTATTGTCGTATATTGGCAACACTGTTACGCGGACCATCGCTGACGCTCAAAATATCGTTTTATAACTCAAAATCGTTATCATGCGCTTGTAGTACACAATAAGGACCCTTGCAATTTATCAGAAAGCGCAAAAATCAGAGCAGAACAACTGGGGATTTATGTATCGACTTTTCTGATTTTGAACGGATCTGATACAATCCGTTTTCTACAAAGCACTCTTTTGACGACGAGCGTTTTGAGATTTAACGGTTTTGATTTTGCGCTTTTTAATAAATTGTACGGATTTCAATTATAATACGAATCATTATAAGTATATAAATATATTTCACATCGAGAACACGTCAGTGGAACTCTGAAAATTCATAAAAATAATTTTTTAATATAAATACGTAAGTAATTAAAATATCTCCTGAAAAAATATCAATTTTTTTTAGTATACTTTAAGCAAAATTCCTTTAATACTGAAGGCCATTAAAGAGTTCACAATTAGTTCGATTTAGCAAAATTGGGGACCACTTTAATGCTTTTTAAAGATGTTTTGAATAAGTTTTATTCACCTTGAAGACAGATTTTGTTTAATTCAGGGGTTTTAGTCCAAAGACAACTCAAAAAATATTTCCGGATTTTTTTTTTAAATCATGCGAGACTATTGTGAACTCAATTTTTATTACTCTTTATAGAAAATATAATTTTATTTTAATGTAGATTATCATTTCGCATGATAATATAATAATAGTAGAAGTAAAGAATTAACATATTTTAGTATGAAAATAGAGATTTTAAATTTTGTCGTCAATTTATTGAAATAGTGCGCTTCGAAGACGAATAAAAAAATAATTTTCGAATATTATGTTCCACTTTTAAATACTAAGTACCTATATTATGTAAGATTGTAGGTAATAGTTTTATAAAAAAACATAGTCTCGACTGTTCTACTGAGGCGCGGAAGAAACATATTTTTTTAAGTAGTTTATAAATATTATTATTATAAATCCCATAATTAAAAATTTTGTGTAAATATTAAAATAACTATAATTTTTAGGTTCTGATTTATAAATTCCAACTTATGTCTCCAGATTTTTTAAAATTTTTGATTAAGTTTTTTGTTGGCCTTCCTAATCCTCGCAAGAACAGTTTATAAACCAATAAGAGCCAATTACCAATCGAGATAACCCCGGAGTTAATGTAAGGGTTGGACTAAACAAGCCTTCAGTGAGCTAATTAACCTGTAACAGAATCACGAGTTGGCATTAGCCCTGGGTTATCCCGATTTACAAACCGGCCTTAAGTAATGAAATTAAAAAACAACGCGAAAAAACGAGTGTGAATTTCTAAAACACAAAAAATACAAGTAACAAAATAATACTACATATGATGATATTGCACTAGAAGAACCAAGTGACCTCTTGTTATCAAGAAACACCCTGTATTCATATTCGTAAAAAATGACACTGATGATTGATATTATTCACAAAATGTTATTGCTTTTCTTTTTTTAAAGATATAGATTTATTTAAAACGAAATTACAATATGTGTAACAATTTTAGTAACATTTTATTTTGGCACCAGGATATTTAGGATAATAACTTGTAAAATAATCCGTTAATAAATCGATGTCTTATCATATGTTCCCCATTTTACCTTTATCAAAAAAATGCGAATTTTTAAATGCTACTACGACTTTAAAAGGGAATTTAAATAAAATGTGATCGTCTCAATCACTTTAAACACAAACAATCAAGTAAAACATAATTTTTCTGAATAAAAAGTTGATATTTTTGTAGACAGATTGGTCATTTTTTTTTTGGGCTTTTAAGAATACCTTTTGTTAAGCAGAGGTGCCTATAAATAAGGTTATACAAATATTTACTGAGAAAAATTACGTTGGGTTTTGATGCACGTTTTTATTTGAATTGTGTTTTTCATTCAGATTCCCTCTTAAAAGACAAAAATTTTTATTAAAGATGCGATAAAAAGTGATTAGAGGCAGTTTTTCGAAAAATGTATTTTTTTAAGCACAAGCCAAAAATTGGCAATTTTTTTACGACTGTAATTTTTTTTCGACCATACACGTTATGGATAATGGCAAAGATAGTTTGAAACCAAAAGGCGCGAACCGTCATTACTGTCATTTGATTTAACCACCGCGTAAACGTAACTCTCATTGGTCAGATCCAGTGTGTGGCTAATAAAAAAAGCAGGCAAATATATATCATGTTTACAAAGATACTTGAAACCCATCTAAAAATAATATAACTTTAATTTTTCCATTAACAAAAATTTAAAAAAACTAAATTTTAATATATTACGAAAAATCAAAATTAGCATTTACTGATTGTGGAAAAGACACATAAACAAAATTATGTTAAGTCGATTCGATTGATGTGACTACGTTTTTTTAGGCTCATAACTGTCACCTACATAAGGCGGTCATTTCTGTAAAATTTCTCAGGGGGTATTATCATTCCACCAGCGTTGCCACTTGTAACATAATTATTATTAACTTAATTTTTCATTAAAATTGAGTTAAATGATGAAGTGTAACATAATCGATAATTGTAACATTAGGTCTTAGCAGGTTTTCTTGTTACTGTAAGAAACCAATTTAACAAACAGATTAAAATTATTTTATTTTATTTAATCAGTGCTGACTCACCCCTCTTGGCAATTAAAAACATAACTGCATTACAATAAGTCTTGTTTCATGGAGCAGAGGATCCCCCTCTACTACAGCGAACTCTCCGTCCCCGTGTAATTCGCTGATTTAAGGGGTTTCTATACCGATTGCCCACATAGATTTAAGCTTTTATGTTATTTTTTGTTGTTTCTTTTTTGGTATGTGATTAAAAATAAATTAAAATAGGCATGCCCAGTTTTTTTTACAAAAAAAAATTGTAACATAATTTTGAAGAAAATTGGATAATTTTGGCAGCACTGCACGATAATTTCTTCATTGGGTGGTGCCTGTCTTCACCAATGAGAGCGCAGGATTTCAGAGCTATGTTACGTTTACGGTTTAGCTTTTAGAGGGGTTATAAGCCACAGCACGTAACTGCACGTAGCGTAAGTTTTGATCAAGTGCGCATGAGTAGTAAAATCCAAACGTACGATGCGCTTTACGCGCGGTGTATCGTTACACCACGTATCGTACGTAAACGCGTAACCCCAGATCAAAAGAAAGTTGTTTACTATAACCATGTCTGGTATTCCCAGACATCTAGCGAGGCGCGGTAGGTGGTGTTGATCAAATCTAAATAGTGTCAAACACTCTGTTTCCGCCACCAAGTTGAACCTTCCACAACGGGCTGCTCTATTCCCGAGAGCAGCCTCTCCGATGTCATCATTTTCTTCATCGTCATCAGCAAAAATAAAGATATATTAAGAAGGTCTTCCATTTTTGAAATATGAAAAATAATAAAAAATCAGGACAATTTTTAGGTTATCTTAAGAAAAACCAAGCAGATGAGAGCGCCCTCTGCTCGATCACCTAACCAATTTACAAGATACGCAAGAACCGTTGCTTTAAGCCTTTTTTGGCTCGTCGTAACTAGGCGACGTATCCTCTCTGCGTAACGTACGTTGCTTGGCTTATAACCCCTAGTCTCTGTCAAAATATGCGGTCGTTCTGCGCCGAGTCAAGAATTCTTAAATTCGTGAAGAGGATTTCTCATTCCATTGTAAACCCAACCAGGGCCTACATAAACAGACGGGCAACGACCCTGAACTGTTTTGACGTCACGCACCCCACAACGTGACGTAATTTTGTGGACATATAAACTGTCCACTGCCAACTACCGCCAAAATTACGTCACAATTGTAGGGTGCGTCGTGGTCACTCTGTTTATAATGTAGGTCCTGACCCACCTTCAAAGGATACGCCCTTTTTTAATGGAAATTTGTATTTTAGTTTTTAATTTAGATTTTTTTATATGTTAAAGTACTCATCCTAAGAAGATTTTTGTTTCATTGCGCCAACTCTTTACCCCTCCCAGAAGTACTCGAAAAGTGACGTCAAAGTCGTCGATTTCGCACTTTTTGAATTGTTGTACTGACCTTATTTGCAAACCGACTAAAATCATTTTTTTTTTGAATTTGCCATAACTGTTTTTTTAAAAATAAAATTTTTAAACGTCAAAATTGCACTACTATCTTGCATCCGCCATATTAAAATTTTTTATTTCTTATCTGATTTAAACGAAACCTTCTCTAAATTATAAAACGTTACACCTAACTGTGACAGAAAACTGACAAATGTCATTATATTTTGCCCGATTTAAACATAACTTTTTATACATTTTAAGGTTTTTTCATATTACTTAAATAGGACGCAAAATTGACATGTCAGTAGCCATTTTGCGTCGGCCATATTGAACTTCGTTGGATTTCTTTCCGATTTGAACAAAACTTTTTTGCACCTAAAGTATTTTTAATATCCAATTTTGACCCAAAATTGACATATATGTCAGTAGCCATCTTTCGTCTGCCATATTGAAGTTCGTTGTTTTTTGACCGATTTAAGTCAAACCTTTTTGCACATAAAGCGTTTTTAACAATATCTAATTTAAACAACGAAGTTAAATATGGCCGACATCTGACAGTTTTCTGTCACAGTTAGGTGTCTTGGAAACGTTTTATAATTCAGAGAAAGTTTCGTTTAAATCAGATAAGAAATAAAAAAGCGGCGGATCCAAGATGGCAGTGAAATTTTGACATTTCAAATTTTATTTTCTTTTTTGAATTTGCCATGACTGTCATGACAAATCCAAAAAAAAAATTAGATTCTGCTAGGTTTGCAAATAACGTACATAATTCAAAAATGGCTTAAAAGTGCGATTTCGCCAACTTTTACGTTACTTTTCGGGTACTTCTGGGAGGGGTAGAGAGTTGGCGCAATGAAACAAAAATCTTCTTACGACGAGTACTACACATGTAAAAAATCAGGCAATTGCACCGAATGCAAATTTTCATTTAAAAAGGACGATATCCTTTGTTGTCATAGTTTTTCGTGACGCAGCAGTCTCCTCCATTCTCTGCACAATAAGTTATGTGCGCAAAAGATTTAAACACGCATGCGCAAAGGTGCTTTTGAAGCATGTGGCATTAAAAAAATTCAAATCGTATTAAAAGTTTTATATCATTGTATTCTTGCTCTATATACAGGGTGGATTCTTTAAATGGAACGATGCTTCTGGCGGCTTTAGGGAAGAGGTTTTAAAAAAAGCTAAAAGCGAATATTTAATGATTTTTACGGACTTTCCGTCCATGAAAAAAAAAAGTTTTGGGGCCCCCAACTGGAGGCCCAGGGTCCACCAACTACTTTTTTTTAAACAAGAAGGTACCACTTGTGGCACCTTTTTGGAAAGCTTGTTAAAAAAGAAATTTATCGCACTAGTTCTTTTTGACATTTGTCAATGTGTCAAAAAATTTAAAAAAAATATTTTTTTGTCAATTGTTTTAGGTTCAAAATAAACTACATATTTCTCTCTGTTTAGTAAGCGGAATAAATAAAATACCATATAAGGACATTATTAGCGGCCCATTTGGGGGCCCTCACTGAAGGCCAAAATTTTTTTATGAGGAGGTACTAGTTGTTTTGAAAAGCTTGTTAAAAAAGAAATTCGATTAAATAAAGACATCTGTCAACCCATGGATTAACAATTTTTTAAAAAAACTATTTTTTGTCAATTGTTTTAGCTTTAAAATAAACTACATATTTCTTTATTTACTAAGCGGAATAAATAAACTACCACACAAAGATATTATTGGTGCCCTATTTGGGGGCGCAGCGTAATTACCTTTTTTTAAATTTACCAGATATTATATAGAAGGGTAATAGATTGAAAGCACACATGCATTTTCTTTTTCACTCAACCATCCTCAACGACAAAAAATAGATTTTAAAAAATTTTTAACACGTGGGTTGACGGATGTCACAAAGTTATTTAATCGAATTTCTTTTTTAACAGGCTTTCCAAAAAGGTACCTCCTCATGAAAAAAATGTCAGTAGGCCCTGGGCCTTCAGTGAGGGCCCCCAAATGGGACGCCAATAATGTCTTTGTGTGGTATTTTCTTTATTCCGCTTAGTAAATAGAGAAATATATAGTTTATTTTGAAGCTACAAAAATTGTCAAAATTTTTTTTTTTATTTTTGACACATTGGTTGACAGAAGTCAAAAAAAGTTATTTAATCGAATTTTTTTTTAAAAGGCTTTCCAAAAAGGTGCCACAAGTGGTACCTCCTCATGAAAAAAATGTTGGTAGGCCCTGGCCCCTTCAGTGGGGGCCCTTAAGTGGGCCGCCAATAATGTCCTTTTGTGGTATTTTGTTTATTCCGATTACTAAATAGATAAATATGTAGTTTATTTTGAAGCTAAAAGAATTTAAAAAAAAATATTTTTTTAAAAATTTTTGACACATTGGTTGACAGATGTCAAAAAAAACTAGTGGGGTAAATTTCTTTTTTAACAAGCTTTCCAAAAAGATGCCAGAAGTGGTACCTTCTTATTTAAAAAAAAAATAGTTGGTGGGCCCTGGGCCTCTAGTTCTGGGCCCCAATTTTTTATTATCTTGGACGGAAAGTCCGTAAAAAATCATTAAAGATTCGCTTTTAGCTGGTCCCTAAAGCCGCTAGAAGCATCGTTCCATTTAAAGAATCCACCCTGTATTTAATATTATTTTGCGATAGAAATGTATCTAAATAGTTTCTATGATATTGTTTAACCGGAAATAACAGTCACACAACATACTCACGTGTTTATTTTGTTTTTTTTTTTAAATAATATTATAGTGTGTCCCAAAAAAATTGCATTATTTGAATTGAATTAATACTTGACGTAATTTTAGGCGAAATTGCTTGTCGCAATGCCCGGCAAAACATTTTTTTGACATATCTTAACAGAATCGTGTAGACTGCCAGAAGTTATTGGAATACAAATTAAAAATTTTTGGGCTACCTTATATATTATTAATAATAATATTATGTTTATCTTTTGTCACGGGTGGTGTATCGGTGCAGAGGTTACGAAAAGAATAAACATTTTCAGGAACTCTTTTTTTTAAATGGAATATAGACTTTTGTACCCTTTGAATCTAGATTATCGTTTTGGTTAAAAAGTATTTTAACTAAAAGTTTTTATTGTTTAGACACTTTCTTTGGCGTTGTTGTTATACCCTGCAAAGGTCAACACAAAATAAATATAATTTTTCTTAGTATTACATTAATATACTCTTAATTTTTCTATTTTTCGAAACAACATTTAGGTTCAGTCTTAAACATCACAGTGAAGCATTGATATGATAAAATTATTGTGCTCAGTTATTTGCTTATTATTTTTTCTTCTTGCTAGGGAGAAAAATAAATATATTTTTAAAGTTCTATTATAATATTTTTTTAAATAATTTTTGAGTTTAGTATTTTAAACAAACATAAAATAAATCACTTTGGCTGTGGAATGTTTGTGTTGTTCCTAACTATTTTTTTAGCGGAATTTGTTGACCGTGAATAAAGTGATTTTATTTTTATATTTTTATAAGTGTTTATTTTTTCAAACTTTTTTGCATAAACTATATTTGGTGAAAAATAAAAAAAACTAAAAATATAGGTAAGCTGATTTGCTTTATTTATTAAGCAGATTTTAATACACCACCGATGACAAAGATTTTAACATTTTTTTTTTTAAATTTTTAACACAGATATTCTAAAAAAACATCTATAATAATCCAATCCATAAAATATAGAACATCCAAGACGACATACACACGTCCATATAGAATTTTTTATACTGTCTAAATATTATAACACGTATTTTAAGAATAATTATATATATTTTTATATTAAATGCTGAGCGATGACTGGCTAGGGTCGTAAGTTGACTCCCCACGACTTGTACGGCCATTTTTTACTTACAGTACATGACTTGTTTTTTCTGGAATGTTTAACAGATCACCAAAATATGTTAGCCAACTTGGCTGAAAATTTTAGTTGAGCCTACATCGAAAAAAAATTAGTCCGTACTTAACAAAGTGTCGCTTAATGGCGCTGGTGCAACGGGCCACTAATGATCTAATCTACCCTTATATTTAATAAATATAAATTAGTATATTTTAAGTCAAAAAGTAGATAAATAGATAGCATTTTAGTTTACTAGTTATTTCGTTACGTTATTGCTTTTAGTTACATTATAGAAGACAAAATTTTTGATGTTTAATAATGGGGCTGTGCGACATAAAAAATAGGTATTTTTTAAAAGTAATTGTATTAATACTGGTCTTTTATTTGTATATTACCTCTATTCAAAGCTCATGATATATTCTAACTAATTTTATGCTAAATTATTTTTTTTTAAATCTAAATTAGCTATACTAAAATAGTTTAATTTTTAGTATTCTTTTAAGAGCATAATAATATAGTTCTTACGTAAGTTAGTATCTCCCTTGTTTAGTGATGTTAGCCCCACATAATTTCTGTTGTAAAAAAGTGTCATATGAACTTTTACGTATGAATTGAAAAATGACTATTACAATATTACACGACGTAAAATGTTAAAATTTACATTTTAGTGGGTGGTCAAAATTATCTTAAAATTTATTTTGACTTTCCCTGTTATAGGAATAACAACTGTGTATCAAGCATACAAAATTTAACCATTTTTTTGCTATTTATTTTTTTTATGAAATTTACGTATACCAATAGACTTTTGACAAAATTCTAAATCTAGGGTCACTAGTGACCCTTAATATCGTAGGTATATTAACCTGCGACCCTAAGCTTTCCGTCTTTTTTTAAAATTTAATTTAAATATTATTATTAATACATGAGGCTACAAAAAGTATAGATATTGTAAATAATTTTCTTTTAGTTATTACGCTATAAATACAGCAACTTTTTTTTTCTATAAAACATCTATGTATGTATTTTCTTAAATTTTACCTCATTTTTTTTTAAATATATAGATATATATTACTACTCCTTATGTTATAGTTATTAGGCCTGTATATTTAAAATTTTTAAAATATGCTATAATATACAGTGTGATTCGAGAATGTATTGGCGAAGAAGCAAGTGATATTTTTTACTGCCCACAAATTAAAAGTATTAAAAAACTCCTCACAGCGTTTCTTCATTTTTAATTTCAGTCCTTGCTGGAACGTTTTTATAAGTAAAATAAAATTTAAAATTTTGAGGGACCTTATAAGTTAAACATAGTTACCTACCTCCTATTGTTTTTCTTTATCAGTTGACATTTAAAAAAAAAAGTAATATACTTTTTAAAAGAAATCAATAATTAACCGCACTGTTTTTTTTCAATGCTTATTTAAAAAGAACAAACTTTTAACTTCTTGCAAAAAAAAGACAGAGTACAACAAAATGCCAACGAATTTACAGAATTTGTAAGTACTATTCTATAAATTAGTATAAATCAAAGTATGTTTCAATAAGTTTTTTCGGATTATTCTGCGACATAATAAAAAAGTTATTTTAAAATAAAAACAGTTCGGGTTTTTCATGATCATCCCATGAAGGAAAAAATAAAGTGCATGAATTGACCAGTAAATTTTTTTAGAAAATCAAAATTTAAAAATCTTAAAATGTATTAAATTATTATGAGTGGTAAAACACTATTTTTTTCCTAATTAGGTATATTGCACTCTTAGCCTGGGGCGAACTTAAGTCCTAAGGACTTTTAAAATGTCTTTTTCTACTTAGTTTATCTATTTTAGGTATTTAAAAACAACTGTCCAATATTAGGAAGTTAAATACTACGGAGTACCTTGTTTCAAGCCCATTATTTTTATTACTGTGGATGCTACCTACATTTATTAGATTAAAATGAACTACTTATTTCAAACTTTAATTATTATGGAAAGGAAACCCCAATCACCTGATTTCACCGACCATATTGGGCTTAAAGGGTAACAGTTCTGCTTCTAAACGCCTTTTGGCGTAACGGACCAAAGTCGGCGAATATTTAAAAATAGTTAAAGTCAGATGGCCTATTATTTTTGTCTAATATACGATTGATGCATATAAATAGAGTTATATGTTATATTAAGTAGGTACATTTTTATATTTTTTATATAAAAAAGAGTGTTTTTATATTATAAAAGTTAAATGATTTCGGGCGGGAAGACCTTTAGTAAAAACTATCGGTTGCTAGAGCACCTGCAAAGTCCAACCCTTCGAGAACGACGCCTTGCATCTAATATTCCTACATTGCACGTCTTTTTTTATAAGCCTACTGAGAATTGTATGTACTTTACACTCTTACCTAAAAACCAACTTTCTAATTTTTAAACTACAGATTTGATCGACGTACCCAGTCAGATACTAAACAGTCTTTTTTTAAATCATGTCAGTCCATTGTTTTGGGTAACCTCAGCGACACCGAAAGACCGCTTTTCGTAATATTTTTAAATAAAACAATTCAATATAAAATTTGTATGTAAAAATACACTACTTCTAGTACAAACTTTAAAATTTTATCCTTTTCAAAAATAATTATTTTCAAATATTACTACCAGGTGTTTTTAAGTTGTGAGGATTACCAAACTATGAGCTGCGCAGGCATATTAATATTCCCTTAAAAAATTGTGGGTTTGAAATCGATGTCTAGTCCACAAAATGACATTGCCAATTTGAAAACCCACTGATGCATTTTCAAAAATAAATAAGATATCAAAAAACAGTTTTTACAAAACAGAGGAGCATATTTTTAACAATCCCGAGTCGTCCCCGACGTAGTAAAATACATGTTCTGAAATTTCGGAATTGCCTTTTACAGATTTCAAGTTTTTTCTAAATTCATGAATTAATTTTTGTCATATTCATGTTTAAATAGCATTGATTAAATCAGGAGTTGTTTAGTAAATATTGAGAATTAAAACGGTTTATTTTTTATATAACCATTATTTAGTTTAGAAAATACAACTATTGGTTTCAAAATGGCCCTCCTGTACATATAAGTACATTTAATTACACACAAAAATCTACTAATTGCCTAAAGTTATATAGCGTCGTTCATCGTCCCGAAAAAGTAGCTTCTCCCAACCGTATTGAGCATTTTTTAATATTAATAATTATTCCTCAAAATGCAAAAATGTTTTATATATTTAAAAGTACCTACGTCTAAATTCACGCGTACTAAAATAGTTTTATATAATATTATGTTATTAAAATATAAAACGCGATTTTATTTTTTTTTCTAATTTTTTTTAATGTTAAAAATTGTGCATCGAGATACGTTCTACGACTCTACAGTACTCACTACCATGCATTAAGACATACCGGGTGCTATTTTATTCCTGACGTAAATAAATAGTGACAAAAGCCGCACTTTTATAAACATTTCAATTTTGAAGCGCTGGGAATTTTTTTTTATGAGTTTAGGTGTTTTATCTACTCACTTTAATTTATACGTCACGATTTTCATAACACCCTGTATATGATTAAGGAATCACATCAAAACGACAGAAAACACAGCAGTGATCTAACATTTAGCATGCAGGGGGTTAGTCAGCGGCAGCTTACACAAAGGGTGCCAAACATACCATAGTCGATTTTTTATTGTCGTCTTACGGAAGGCAAAACAAATCTCTACTTTATGAATCCGTCGAATAAAATTTGTTAAGAACAAGAGCTAACATATATCCCTAGCAACACTGCCTAAGGTTGCCGCCACTTTTATAACCAAATTGACAAGTTTAACATGGATTTTCTGTCAGTTTGGTGTCAATCTGACTGCTATAGGCTACTAATAACTGGCATTTTAAGCTGGGTTCATACAGAAATAAAAATAACATAAGATAAGACAAAATAAAATCAAAAATAAGAGTTCACCTTATGGGACTACTTGATGGCGTTCATACAGACAGAAAAATAAGATAAGATAACATAACATAACAGAAAGATGGCAAACTTTTATCTTTTGTTTGAAAGTTTGAGACAATGATGTGTTTGAAATTAACTCTGTGTTTCGGACTTCCATTGTCTATATTTTATTTATGAAATTAACTCTGTGTTTCGGACTTCCATTGTCTATATTTTATTTATACACCACATAAAATATAGACAATGGAAGTCCGAAACACAGAGTTAATTTAAAACTTTTATCTCCTTATTTTATTTTATGTGAAATCGCGTTCCGCGCATGACCGTGACGTCATCGCGACGAACGAATGACAGGAGACAATAAACTGATAATAAAGTTCAAAATTGCATGCGCAAAAATTCGCGTTTTGATTGGCTGGAACTAATCTCTAATCTTACTTGATGTGATTTCTCTGTGGGAACACCCAATTTTTTTTATTTTATGTTATCTTATGCTATTTTTAACTTATCTTATCTTGTTATTTTATTTCTGTATGAACCCAGCTTTAGTTGAGAAAGTGTTGTCCCAAGTAGCAAAATGACATTCATAACGTCATAAAGACGTCAATGTTACGTTGTGATCGAAATGACGTCTTCACGACGTAAAGAACGTCATTTTCCTACTAGGGATGTACTTTTATTTCTTGTAAAATCATATAAAACTTGGTAGGTATTTCAAACGTTGTTTTGTGGATAAATAGGTGATAGTCATTTGGCCGACGCAGACAACGTTTTTCACCAACACTATAGTTGCCACCAAAATCCAAGCCGTTTTTTTGTCAAAATCGACTAGAAAATAACACGGTTAAGAACATGTTTATTTTATGGTTTTATTTCAACTCAATAATATTTGCACCAATTTTATTTTTGAACCGACTTTTACAAATGATGCTACACTAGACATATATTTTACCTTAGCCAGTTTTGAAGATGGTTTAAACTTGTCAAATATCAGATTATTGTATCTGATCGATTTAGAAAGTAGATATTTATTTGACAGCAAAAAATGAACTACAGCATGAAAAACAGAAAATTCGTAATCTGCCACATAACTAAGGGGAACACAACATAGCGGTGGGCAAACAAAAAAAAATAAAAACAAAAAACAAAAAATATAAATCACGAAATTTATTGTATTTGGTAGCAAAAAAAAATTATAAAAAATCAGTATCTTAAAAATAATTTGCTGTAGTTTTTTTTTCTAAGGAGCGCCGAAACTTTCTTATTGTAGCTTAGTCTTATTTTATTATAATGAAAATATCTAAATATACTTAAAATCACTACGATCGATTGGTTTCCGCCCTCCCTAGACGCAAACACCAAAAACTAAGCAAAAAATTTTCTTAAGCGTAAACTCAGTCGCTACGTATGATATTTTTACTAATAAATTTCTAAATAGAAAACACACTTATACATTTAAGATTCAAAAAATCAATAAAAAAAATACAAAAAAGGAAATCACTTCAAAAATAGTTATGTAAGTAAAATATCAATATAAATATATAACTAATAAAATACTAACTTTAAACTAATTCTACTGGTCTACAGTTGAAATACACTCTGGGTATATTCTGTACATACAGGCTGTCCCACGAGTCTTTGTCAAGAAAAACTAAATTTGAAGGCAAGTTTTACGAAGTTTACGAATTTTTCTTCTCCTCACCTATAACGTCGTCATTCGAAAAATTCATAAATTACCCATAAAATGTGACGCCACTGGTTCAGATATATAAAGACCTTTGGGACACCCTGTATATCCATATTTGATTTATTTTGCGTTTTATAATTTCTCGTTATTAAAGGTCATGTTTTTCTTATATCTTATATTTGACAGCTGTCAGTTTAACCAATTTCCATTAATGTTTTTCATAAAATTCCTTAAAAATAACGAGAATTTATTGTACGGCGCGAATTCTGCAACATCGTATTTAGGTAACGCATTGTGGGTAGTGTACAGCTTACTGCGCAGCAGATAAAAAAGGATAGGATTTCGCGTGTGGACCAGTTAGTTTCTAAAAACAGTCACTCTGTACACGATTCGTGAACGTGAACTTGTACTAACATTCAAATTTAAATATCTCGACAAAAATATGTAAAAAAATAAAATAATAAGTATATTAATATAATAAGGTTTTAATACCTATAAAACAACAACTTATTTACAGTGTGTATGCTATTAAACAATCTAAGAAAAAATGGCGGCGGGATGAAAAGGGCCCGCGCGCGCCCGCTCCTTGCAGCCGACGCAGAAAAAGCAAGCAAGAATAATAATAATATTAATAATAAAATATATAATTTATCTAATAACGATAATTTCCAATTCTACAATAAAAAAATAAATAAAAACAAAATATAGCTTCGTAATATTTAAATATATAATAGGTAATAATAATACATATATTAATAAGTAATATATAAGCGCATAATAACTTTTCTGCGTCGGCCGCGTAGCAGCAGCAGCAGCTATATTTGTCTACAAAAGTGCGGCAAAGAGAAATGCGAAAACAACCCCTTTCTATGGCAGTCAAAAAATAATGTTTATGAAACACACTAATCGTAGTCCAGTCGAGAAACTCCGGTTTTTCTTGGGCATACTTTTTATCATCAAAATGCGTATAAGTAGATGATCCTTTTTATATTAAGAACAATACCTTTCGACACATTAGATTGAACCTTGTTGTATAAAGGTATTCTACATGCTATTGGTAAATGCACTTTCTTGGACCTATTTTAACATCTGAAATACCCATAATATACTCCTCATACAGAGCATTTAATCATAAAAAGTATCAATTATTCAAAAAAGACCGACTTTAATTCAAATTCCGCTAGACTATATTACCTAAGTTTTCCTTTCAATATGAAATATATATTTCTTAAGCTACTAATTAGTATTTGATTTGTCAAAAGGTTAAAATTTTAATGTGACATTTCAAGGGGGTTGTTCAGGGAAACAGTGAATACTGAAGGATCGGGAGCTCGCGAAAACATTCTGAGCCAGGGGCCGTGACATATTCTGTTGTTTTTTTCGACAAAAACGTAAAAATGCCAGAAAGAAAATTAACCGGGAGTATTTTTAAAGGAAAAAAAGTACTTTCCGCGTAGATTCGTTTATATAATAAACTAAGTAGTCATGTTTAGACATCTGAATCACCGCCAAAATAAGAAAACAAAGTAGATAAGAAATACTAAAAATATTTGACAATCATCCGATGGCGTGGTTTTCGACCCTGATCGCACAGTTTAAAAATCAATAAATTTACTTTAAATTAATAAATATATAGGTTATCACATCACACCTCAATAACAGAACAATAGCAACAAGAGAGTGATTCAACTAACAATATATAAGGGATATGTATTTTGTTATTAGGGGGGTGCGTAGTCAGGTAGTCAAGAACGCAAATCTGTTAACGATCGGCAGTTGTGTGAAATTCACAGCCAAAAGGCCCCCGGCCTCTCGGAACGTTTGCACGCCTAAACCAATTGGGTTTCTCACATGCACTATTCTCGTCACTCATCACTCAAATCTCACTCCGAAAATGTATCAATATATTATACTTTTTTTAAATTTTTGCTATATTTACGTTTCTCTATTATTTTTAACTTTTTAAATATTATTATGTTTACTTAAATAATGTTTTGAGAATTGCTGTTTCAGACTTTAATAATGTGATACTTCACATGGCGAAACTTAAAAAAATATATTTAAAAAAATAACGAAATACTTATTTAATAGTATTTTTTTTAGTACGTAGTGTCGCGATTTTATGTCTTTTATGTGGTTCTGCTACGAAAAAAGTTGTTAACATATAAAATTAAAAATAAAAATAAACCAATGACTCTAATACTATAAAAAACGGTAATATTCAATAAAAAGGATAAATCTAGATATGAAAAAAAAACTGGCATACGATGACTAAGCTCTGGTTGGCCGTCTTCCTTAGCGTAAAAATCTCTAAAACAACCAAAACTAAAATCCAAATTTAACAAAAAACACAACAATAAAAAAACTAAAATTCTCGAACAAATTTAGCATTATTCGTTGTATATATAAAATATTACCGCCAAGCTAAGGAAGAAGCTTCACCATCGCTGAACACAGGGCTTGGGCCCGGGGAATGTGGTGGGCGCGGGGGGATTCGAGCGAGATCTATCATGGGCCTACGAATATTTAAGGGTTGAGCGAAAAAATGCGAATAGCCTGGATGGTGGGCTGAGTGCATACTGGACACTGAGCGTCGCTAGTCTCGCAGATGCGGTTCGCGCAATCCATACAGAAGAAGTTGTGACCGCATGGGACCAATGCGTGCGTCACCTTTGCGTCGACGCAGACCAAGCACTTACTGCTAGACGACAACAAAGAATCAGCAGGACTGGTACTGTTGGCAGGAGAGGGCCTTGATGGCGCCGAAACTGTGGGATAAGACCAAATGCTGGACAGCGCAGTGGATGAATCAAAACTTGGCGAATCGCCGAGTCCCTCGTCGCGTTCGTTGGCTCCCCAGATCGTTCCCAAGTCTCTACCGCCGGTGCTAGACGAGCTGCTAGAACAAGAACCGGAGCTAGAGAAAGCTCCGCTGCTGCCAGTCGAGGAAGTCATTACGGGAAAGGGATCGGCCGTTGGTTCCATGTAGTTCAAGAGGGAGCTGAGCCCCGATTTGCAAAGGGAGGCGATCAGATCGTTCTCGTCGAGACCGTTGAGCTCTGGCAGCCCGTTGATGGAAGTGCCGTTGCCAGTGCGCATAGCGATATGTGCCTCGATTTCTCTTCTAGCCGTTTCGACGCTCTCGGGCAAACCGGTTACTTCAAACACTGGCTCCTTGTCACGGCTAGGAGTGACGATGTAGGTATGAGTCTGGTGCTGGATGCGCTTGATCGTGGCTCCTTTCGGCCCGACTACCAAACCGACGACCCTGTAAGGTACTCTTACTTGGATGGTAACGTGGCCGGGGATGTTGGCCGGAGGTCCCGGAGGACTGCTGGCTCCGGAACCCAAGCCGGCGAGGTTGTTCTTCCTGGAGGCTCGAATCTGAGAGAAGTGCTCGGCTGCGGAAAGGATTTCGCGTTTGGCTTTGCCGACGTCCTCTTTGCGACCAGTCACTACGAAAACCGGCTCTTCTCCACGCACCGGCGTCTTGATGTAAGTGTTGGTTTTGGCACGAAGGGCTTTGATCTTGCAACCTGAAACAAGAGAACGACGTATTAGCGATTGGCAATAACTAAAAATAGATAGGTATTAACAGAAATATGTGGTCATTGATTTCCTTGTAAATGTAATCCAAACGAATTTATTCATAATTTTCATTGAGTTCCTTGGCCGGAGTGCCCAGGCAGGGAAATATAAAAAGGAATAATGTAATCCGGAGGAATTTATTAATAATTTTCTATTTTTTTTTTAAATCGGGTTTGAAACCTGGCAAAAAGATGTTATCAGAAGACCTTTTTTTTTATCGGAAAAAAAACAAGGAAAATTTTGTAAAATCCTTCAGATATTTTTGTTAAGAATTTGAAAATGAACAACCCTGCAAAATTTCATCTAATTGGCAAAGTTATGGAAAAAGAGTTGCCAATTGTATTTTTTTTCTTTAAATATCTTTGTTGGTCTAGAAGGGGGTTTTATGAAAAACAATATGTAATCTTTAAAACAGATTAGAACAGAACTACTATTTACCGTAAAAAGTAAAATCCTCTATGTAGCCCTTTTCTGGGAGGCTATTTTTGAAAAATATTCAACCCCCTATTTTGACTTCATATTTGAATTCTCGCTGAAATTCTCTTTCTAACGGTACCCCATATCATAAGGTTTAGTTTACTAGTTTTCGTGATATTGACTTTTAAAATGTCAAAAATTCAATTTTTAAAGGGCCATATCTTATAAACTAAAGAAAATATCTCTAGTTTGACAATTTGACCTTCTACTTCCTATTTTTGGAATAATATCCTCAAAATCACTCGAAATCAATAAACTGTAAATAGGAATGTGCAAACGTCAAACTGTTGTCATTTTTTATTTGCTCTTAAAAACCCCTTAAAATCAATAATAAACACAATAGAGATACTTTCTTTAGATTCTAAGATATTGCCCTTAAAAATTGTATTTTTGACATTTTGAAAGCCAATATCTCACAAATTAGTAAAGCAAATCTTATGATCTGGGTTACCGTTGGAAAGAGAATTTCAGCGAGAATTCAAATATGAAGTCAAAATAAGGGGTTGCTATTTAAGATTCTCAGAATATTTTCCAAGAATAGCACTCCAGAAAAGGGCTACATAGGGGATTTACTTTTTACGGTAAATGGTAGTTGGCAATGTATCGAAAACAAAAATTTATGTTTAAAGAAGAAAGACCAACTGTGGGAAGCCTTAAACAAACTTACTTACTTACTGTTACTCATATATTAAAGACTCAGTTAATTATAGATAGAGCTTTGCAGTTTTAGCCTTACTGATCTAATTTTGTTAAGGCAGGGAAAATGGTGTAAATATTTTTTGCCACCTTGGCGATTTTTAAAGTTTTATATCTTTGTAATATAAGCTAATAGAAATATTTTAACATTTTTTTGTATACGAATCGAAAAAGGGTTAACGGACTTTTTAGTTGAGGTGTTAGACAGAATAACGTGACGTCCACATAAGGTGACTAACGCGGAATAGGTCGGCCATACTGGAATGATTGTCATCGAGAATGTCAATGTCAATGTCAGTCGGAAATGGAAGTGATTTCCTTGTTTTGCGTGTTCTTTTTGTTATGCATTTAAGTAATTATAGCAGAGAGTGGATAAAAAGAAATCTACCGATACCTTTTCTTTCAGTTGCAGATATTATACTTGATAGGTTTTTGCATTTTATCCAAAACATATACAGGGTTGGCCATTTAAAAGGGTTTACCTGGATTTTTTTCAAAAACTGTTAAGAATTGGAGAAAATGCTGAAACAGGGGACACTTTTTGGCTTCATTTTGAAATTTTTATAGCGCGCATCCCTTCGGGGGGTAAACTGTACCCCTATATTTTGAATAGGGAAAGTGGGTCGAGTGATACCTTGTTTTTCGAAAATCTATCGATTAGTTTTTGAAATATTCACTTTCACAGTTGCATGGACAAATGCAAAAATATTTTTTTAAGGAAACTTTTTTTTTATTTTTTGAGAAATCCCGGGACACGTCGACTTTGCTTTTGTTAATAGTGCATTTTTTCTTCTAGGCTACATTCCTACGAGAAGTGAAATATACCTGTACAATTTGAGCTTACTTTGAAAGTAAATTTTTACACCTTCAAAACAAGGTATCACTCGCCCCACTTCCCTATTCAAAATATAGGGGTAAAGTTTACCACTCAAACGGTATACGCGCTATAAAAATGTAATGAAAAAATCGAGGTCCCTTTTAAATGGCCAACCCTGTATATGTATTTCGAGGCATTAAAAACGAACTTAAAAACAAATTGTAGACTCCAATATGCTAGTTTTTGGGGCAAGTCATTAACGCTACGGCTCTTTTTCGGAAAATGCAGAGGCAGGGCCGTATATGTTTTTTCACTTTTTTGTCGATTTTTGAAGCTTTATTGGGTCGATCCAAGCAGCAAAATTTTAAATCGAAGCATTGGGAGATCCTCATTCCCTGGTAAACTGCCAAGTATTTTCGAAACCCGATACACCACCATTACCAAGCGGGAAATCGCCACGAATCAATTTGTTTAAACCGCAATTTTTAAAGTCAGGGTCTGCACCAGCCGCATAAGCAATCGAAATTTCGTGGGGTATTATCCTGAGATAAATTAATTTTTTTGGTTACAAATTATTGTGACCGCACTAATTTAATATATTGCAAATTTACACAGTCAATCAATCAATGACTACTTTGTGGCTCTAGTAGATTTTGTAAAATTACTTGTATGTGCATCGTAATCACGAAACGAAATATCACACAATACGCAACAGTTGTACACTTTTTGTGTATTTTCTCACAATGCAAAGTATATTGATATTACATAAAATGTATTTTTACATACAAAAACCATGTTTTTACAATAAAATTTCCATAGTATCAACAATAAGCCGATCGAATCGAATCTTGGATTGCAACATGTGTAACAATAATAACATAGAAAAACAAAGACAATAATTTAAAAATCAGGGTTGGCCCTGGGCGCTACTGTGCATGCGTGACGCAGTCAACTCGCGCACAGGGGCTGTATTCTTGACACCCGTACCCGTGACTTATCACTTCTTACCTGCTTTAAACCACACGAAGAGAGGCAAATACCTTCATCGATGGCTACTCACCTTAAGGCGCAATTACACAGACGAACATGCTCACACAAAGCTCGTGCAAAAGATCTAAAATTTTTTGCGTGAACATTTCTGTGAGCTTTTCTTTGAACATTTTGTTCGGGTAAATTTTTGAGCAAATTATTGCTATCTGTTTTGGAAACATATTTTTAAAGATGAGAATAAATAAAATTTCACATCAGTGATCAGTGATCTCAATTCTTTAAAAAAATGGAACACCAACTTTTATTTTAAATTTTTGTGAAAAAAAGCCGACGGTAAGCGAAACATTATTCTTGGCTATCAGTTTTGTCACATGGATTACTTATAATATTTTTTTCTTAGGGTTTTTCCCGGATTTTTTTGCCCGGGGGTTTTTTTGGGATTTTCTTGCGAGTTTTTTTTATTTCCAAGGGTTTTTTTCCCGTTGGTCCGTTCAAAAATTTTGACGTTTCCGGTAAATTTAAATTTTTCCGTCAAAATGCGGCGTTGTGAGGTTATGTTCTTTATTTATTTTTATTTAATTTTAAATTTTCTCTGGAATTATGGTCAAAATATCAAAAATTACGCGAAGAACGCTTATTTTTGATCTAGGGTTCGGCTAAAATGAAAAAAGCCATGATATAAAAATAAAAATAGTTCTGAATGTAGCAATTTGCCTTGACATCGCGCAACTTGAAGTTAGTAAATAGGCGAGAAATTTTCTGCTGGTTTTTAGCATAATAGGTTGAAACGCCAAAACGCAGCCTACTATTTTAGGCCATGTAATCTCACCTTTATATCTACGCTAACTTGATTGGGAAAGTTATTATCGGCACGGCTTTTTTTTTGGAGAATGCAAGTAAAGCATCTCATAGTTATATGGTAAACACTTTATCAGTGCAAAGTATAACAAAATCGTCAATTTGTTAGCAACTATAATAGCACCGGATTATTTAACATAAGCTTTAAGGAATGTTCTGGAGCAAAAAACGTATTAAACGAAAAAGTCTTAAAGAGCGTTTTAAGACGAGAATCTTGTTCGATGGCGTGCCGATCGCAAATTTTCATAAAATGTCAGTTATTAAGGAAACTACGATAACTACGATGTGCAATTTTGTAGTTTACCAGAAAGCTTACAGGGTGTAAAAGGTACCTATAAGAGCAAATATTTTAATGAGACATTGAGACATAATGCAGAGTTCTAAAACCCTTGGTTTCCAAAATACTTGGTTTTTAAAGTACGAAGAGTGGGAAACAAACCGATACGTTAAGTATGGTATGGGGGACTATTAAAATCGTGAAACTTTGACTTAATTTTATTAAAAATGAGTTACTAAGGTTCCAAAACACCTTAATCCACGAAAAAAAAATTATGTGTCGGTCTGTCTGTATACATGATAACTCAAGAACGCCTTAATCGATTTTAACGAAATTTGGTACAAAAATCCTCTATCGGCTGACCATGAACTGATTAACTTTTGGGTAGGGTGGTGGGGGGTTGAAGGGGGAAAAAGAGGGAAAAAGGGGGATAGAATATTTAAAGAGACTGTAACTTTGGAACAAAAGCAAGTAGCGATATACGGTTTTCAGATTTAAGTTTCCATGAATATGGACTACAAGTTTTGTAATAGAGTCCAAATTCGTGGGAGCTTTAGTTCCCGAGTTATTTGAAGAAACGTTAAAATATATTAAAAAAATCATAACTTTAGAAGTAAAGCAGCTATTGATATTATTAAATTGTGTTATAAGTTTCAAATGTTTCAAAGCTACAGTTTTCGAGATATTTATAAAATAATTCATTGTAATATGGTGGACCATCCGTGCTTTCTAGCACCAATTTTTTCTTGGCATTTCCAAACAACATGTAACAAAAAAAAAACAACGAAAATCGCGTACTTAACACCTTGTATCACGAAAACAAAATACTTTTTATCCCTGATAATTAGGTAATTCTAAAAATGCCGCTTGAACAACTTAACTCAATTATTCTGATTATCTTTGGTTAACCTAAAATTTTTTTAAATTTAAAAAGTGATTTGTGTGAGTGAGGGTGAATAAATTTTTCCCTTGTGGTGCTCATTAGTACGGTGGTAGGGAGATGAAATGATGATGAAAAAATCGAACACAGGATTCATGTAAGAGACAACCATCTGTCAAATTGCAGAATTCCTAGCACCGTACTGATGAGCACCACAAGTGCGAAATTTGTTTTTGAGGGAAAACCCGCTATTCATTAATTTTAAAATTTTTTAGTTTATGATTTCGGACGCGCCAACTAAATTTTACCCGTTAGTACATAAAACTCATCATTCTTTTCTTCAAGCCTAGATAAAAGTAAAACCGTCAGATAATGACGTTAATTTAAAATAAAACCATGTCAGGCCACTGCTGTGCCTCGTAAGCGAGCTTTTTATAGACCGTAAGACTGCGACCTCCACTAGTGCCGTAAAAGAAATTATAACACTGGGAGACTTGTCGTTTACCTTTTGCTCGTATTACTTTGTCGTGTACTAAAAATAATGTAAAATATTTGCATTTGTTACCACTATAAAAACCCTTAAAATAATACCAACAATTATAGGAAATCTCGTTTCGCTTCTAACATATAAGTCCTCCAAAATTAAATTTTTGTCACGGTAAATAACAGTTATAACAAAACTTTACACGTTTGAAAAATGTGTATTTTTATCTTTCAAAGGCGGTGAAAAGTAAACTGTGAGCCAATAAAGCCACTGAAACAAATTTAAAAAGCTGTTGGGAACTTTTAAAATCAATTTAAAGGCGGCTTGTCAAACTAGAATGTCAGTAGACGAAGACATTCTTTTGGTAAGATTGAGACCGAAATTTTTACGTTTATTTGTTTAGCCAGCTTTAAAAGGCTCTTCTTAACGACATTCGAACATGGGTGGCATAATAATCTTTCGAGTGATTTTGGTCGGTTATGATTTATTTTCATATTTTATTTTTCAAACGTAAAAACAACATTGTTGCAGATTCTGTTCTGGATCTTAATTAGAAAGAAAAGAAGGAATAAATGAAAGATGAAAATTTGATGAAAGGGTATTGCATGAGAGCCCATCGCTAAAATAGTATTCCTAAAGCCCTGTTCTCAATATGCCACTTTTTCATGCTTCTCAGAAAGTTGCATGCATCTATGAAATCTGTCGAAAAATGAAAATGTTGTTATATTAATAAAACATGTTCTATTTTTATTAGAAAGTTGCATATATGATGGAGAATTTTTTGGTTATGTTGAACGCCAACCGGATTTTTTTAAATTAAGGTTAAGTATAGGAAAAAAGTAAACATGTTGGCTAAAAATGACATTTTCTCTAAAAAAAAAGATGCATGTAAAAATTTGCATCAGTTCGATGCATAGTGAGAATAGGGCTTAATAAGGTAATATGCTAATCTCTAAGCAAATCCTCTTTAAATGAATATGCCCACGTAAACTATCCTTTTAATACCGCATTATGTATAATTAAATCTCAACAGTATTTGCAAAAACGAAATGAACTTGATGCACACCGCGGCGCATCGCATCACACTATGGGACAAATTGAGAATCTAGCTCGATAAAACTGAACAAATACAATTTTCCAAAATTTATAAATAAAAAATTCGATTTACTTTGATCACAAAATTTAACTTTTTTGTTTGATTATAAATCCTTATAAATCAACACTTTATTTTTAAAATATAAAGGAATATTTTTTTAGCTTTTTCAAAATAATTTTTAATTTTTCATTGTTTAACCGAAAAGCCTATGTACAATTAAAGTAAACATCCAGCACATGCGCTAGTACCAAGCGCACCGGTACCCATTTGTTTTGGTTTTTTAATATTGTTTAATCTGTACACATTCGTTTTGCATATAGCTTCTCGTTCAGTTCAATATTTTTGTTATTTTAACTGTGTGTTTTAGGAGACCATCTTCTTAACTACTTACTTATAACCTTCATGTTTTTTATTATGTACAAAGTATACCTATGATATACGCTTCAAAATTTGTAATTTTTAATTGAAGTATCTACCTATATTTTGTATATATTGTTTCGTTTTTTAACTCTCTTAATTGCTGTTTATTTTATAACTCAAAATAACTTGACCTTTTTTATTATTTCCCTTACGCAATGTTTAAAGTTTGACAAAAAAATTATCAACAGTTTGAAATATCGATCATTCTAAGAATTTTGTATTATTGTTGCAGGCCCTGATGAAGTTTATGCGTAATAGACGAAACATTGACTAAAAATTAGACCTTTTGTCCCAGAACCGAAAACCTCTACGCTCAATGTCTTATATTTAAGCCCGCTTTTAAGGTTTTTGAGCATTTTGAAAATCTATACACCTACTAATTTTAAGTCGAATGTTGAAAGAAGAAATTTAGAAAGAGAACTTGCCGAAATTTATAAATTATCTTCAAAAGGATAAGCATCGCCTTTTCAAATGAAAATATGTATTCCGTAGAATTGCCTGATTTTGCTTTACTCGCCCTTAGAAAAGAATTTTTCTTTGCACCAACTACCCATCAAGTACCCAAAAATTGTCGAAATCGCACTTTTAGGAGTTTTAAAAAATAAAATTAAAAATGTCAAAACTGGCACCGCCATCTTGGACCCGCAATATTAAACTTTTTTTTATTTCTTGTCCGATTCAATGGAAACTCTCTTTAGATTACCTATAGAGTGCTTCCAAAAATCCTAACTGGGCCATAAAACTGACAGATTTTTTGTCCGATTTAAACAAAGTTTTTGTTGCATATAAAGCATTTTTAACAATATCCAATTCTTCGTTACTTATTTTTTGTTCGATTAAAACAAAACTTTTTTTTTTAAATATAGATTATTTAAAACGCTTTATGTGCAACAAATGTTTCGCCTAAATCGGACAAAAAATAAGAAAGTTTAATATGGCCGACGTAAGATGGCGACTGACATCTGTTAATTATGCCAAAATGAATGCTTTATAATTTAAAAAGTTTCGTTTAAATCGCAGGAGAAATAAAAAAGTTCAATATGGCGAATCCAAGATGACGGTGCCAGGTTTGACATTTATTTTTTTTTTAAAGAGGTCATATCAAATTTAAAAAAGGAAATTTCATCAATGTCGTTTTACAAAGAAGGTCAGACAACATAAAAAGTGCGACTTCGACAACCTCAACCTCACTTTTACGGTACTTTTGGGGGGCTAGAGTTGGCGCAATAAAACAAAATTCTTAGGACGAGTACTACAACATATAAAAAAATTCGACAAATTGTACAGAATAAAATTTACATTTAAAGATGGGCGATATCTTTTCAAAAAAGTATTTCTCCCATATCTGAAAAAATTGTATGCCTCTGCTTATTCTTGACGGCCCGTGAGGTGAGGTGAGCCAACACCGTTCTCAACTAAAAAGCCTGTTAACTCCTACCGCCTCAGTGCTCTTTAGCCGATTGTGGCTGCCATTTTTATAACCAAATTGACAAGTAAAACATGGATTTTCTGTCAGTTTGGTGTCAATATGGCACCGATCATAGGCCAAAGGATACTAAAACGAAAATGAGTTAACGGGCTTTTTAGTTGAGTACGGTGTTGGGTGAGCGAACCAAATAAAGTGAGGTTACAAACGTCACAACAACTCCCGCGGATTCATTTCCCCGTCGAAATAGGTGGTGAAAGTAAGTTCACCCGTGGATGTAAAAATTTCGTTTGCCTCACCGCACGGGCCGTCAAGAATAAGCGTCCTGTAACAATTTTAAAATATCGACTAAAAAGTCAGCTTTTTTTTTGAATGCCACCGATATTTTCTTACTGTTGCTTATAATTTTTTCTAACGAGCAACTTTTCTAATAAAATGAATGAGATTAAGTTACGAAGTGAAATTCTTCATCTAAAAATTGGGGTCACTGTCCGTTTATCGAAACAATTTTCATCGACGACATTCTCATCGAAAACATTTTCATCGAATGACATTTTCATCGAAAATATTTTTATCGATGACATTTTCATCGAAATCATTATTATCGAATGACATTTTCATCGAAATCACTTTTATCGAATTACATTTTCATCGAGAACACTTTCATCCAATGACATTGGTTGGTAGGTTTGGTTGGTTGGTTGGTTTGGTAGGTTTGGTTGGTTGCCCTGGTTCTTAAAACCAAGCAATCAAACCAACCAATCAAACCAACCAATCAAACCAAACAACCAAACCAACCAACCAAACCCACCAAACATCCAAACCAACCGTCATTCGATAAAAGTGTTTTCGATGAAAATGTCATTCGATAGAAGTGAATTCGATAAAAATGTCATTCGATAATAATGTTTTAGATGAAAATATCATTCGATATAAATGTCATTCGATGAGAATGTCGTCGATGAAAACGTTTTCGATGAGTGTGTTTTCGATAAACGGACAGTGACCCTAAAAATTGTGTCCGCCGAAATTCCCAATTTGACCCACAGTGAACAGAGCATACTTGCATCTTTTGTATCGCGAAAAACACAAGGTGAACGCATCTGACCTGGACGGCAGGTTGAAGGGCGTTTTGTATTGCCTCGTCTGCACACGAAGTAGACGTAACCGCCAATTCCGCCATATTAATTATGTTGTTCCGATGCGCGCCAGATTAAACACAGAAAAATGAAAGTCGAGGCAAAATTTAAAATAATTTATAAGATCTGAATTTCCGAATATTTTTAGTTAATGTTAAAGCAGCA
Source organism: Oxystoma pomonae (assembly GCA_963921995.1). Taxonomy (NCBI): domain Eukaryota; kingdom Metazoa; phylum Arthropoda; class Insecta; order Coleoptera; family Brentidae; genus Oxystoma; species Oxystoma pomonae. The sequence continues at coordinate 24,804,584 of OY998165.1, forward strand.
CCGACGCTACAAAAGGCCGATCAACTTTTAGTGCACTTTTATCGACCTTCGCCGCCATTTTAGTAGAGTCGGCTTTGGTTCAAACTTCCTGCACCTAATAAATTCTGGTGTAAGAAATTTTTAGTTAATTAATGCGAGTTGAATTGAACATTTTGTTAAAAAAGGTAGTGCCAAAATTACTATTTATGACGAAGGCCCCCCGCCTTTCTTGATATCATCGCGACAGCGTTACCTTGTTACCAGGGAAAATAGGACATATAGGGAATGGATATCACCAGAGAAAAAGTAGCAAATTTTGAACGTTCGGATGTAGCAATCTGAGAGGCGTAACGGTTAGGTAAATTTATATTCCCTGGATAAATTTGATCTCTGTACGACGTATAACCCTACTTTTTTGTTAACTTTTTCTTTTGTTTTGTTTACTTTTGTTGGAATTTCTTGGCCTTTTTTTAAGTCTTTTCTCTTAAATATATAATAAATTAAAGTAACACTCGTGGCATATCGGACAAAGCGTTTTTGTCTCCTACTTCCTTACGACCAGTTCTCCAATGTCTAATGGAGAATCCAGACACCGACAGACCTGTTTCATCCTTATTAGGAATCATCAGGGAGTCATAGGATTGTACCTGGCAGTTGAAGCTACACAGGCAACCATGCACACCCCTCGAATTTAAAACAAAATTTTGTAATCCGCGGAGACCTGTGTGTGCCACCTGTAATAAACTGAGAAACAAAAACAAAAACATCAAAATTGAAAAGTGCAGGAGACCGTACATACAGAATCCTGTGCCATTCAGCAGGTTATAAGCAGAAACGTGTAAAAATATTAGGGCACTGTAACATGACTCTTAAAAAGAGCTAACGTTCGCAGCAGCACCGCCCTTAATTGGAGGTTCATATTACGTGGCCCTAATTTTAAGGCATCAGCAAGCAATTGCGCAGAACTAAAAAGCCAAAATATTTAAAAAACAACAAAGTGAATCTCGTGTCCGCAAATAAAGAAAGTAACACTCACAAAGTGATGTCCTAATGAAGTGGGAAACAAAAACGCTTTGTCCAATATGCCACGAGTGTTACTTCAATTTTTATTTGCGGACACGAGATTCACTTTGTTGTTTTTTTAAATATTTTGGCTTCGGAGTGATTGCTTGCTGATGCCTTTCATGCATTTGATCAGCTGGAGCTGTCCCGCATTCGCCATGATTTTAAAAGTGCACCTGCTTGATTGGTCGACTCGATAAAGATAAGGATACGAATGCTGACAAAACTGAAAATTAACTTTAACAGTGGGATTTACTAAGATCTAAACTAGTACCCCCCACAGGTCTAAATATTTACACCTGTGGGGGGTACTAAATTTTAAAACCAATTTAAAAAAAAGCATTTATGCATACAGAAAAGGCACAAAGTTATTGATTATTTTGTATTGTTATTGCAAAATACCACTAAAAAACTGCTTTTTTTTCTCAAAATACACCATATTTTAGAAGAAAATGCCCTAAAACTAATTTGTTTTTCACAGGTTTCAAAATGGCAAATGGCGAATATGCCAAAAATTTGGCACATAATAGCTTCATTATTTGTGTTTGAGGTTATAAAGTTGTTGATATTTTAGACCACCTCAGGGGGGTGGTTTAAATTTATAGCCCCCAGAAAGGATTGTTTTGTGGCATTTGGTGATAAGCTCGTTGATAATTTCCCTAAGTAACCGTTTTTACAAGGATTAATTTACCTTATTTAATATCCCAAGTTGTTCATTACCCAATAAAACATCTCCTATTTTGTTCAGAAAAACGCCCTATTTGGAACCCGTTTTCAGCACACAAAATATATTTATGAGGGCTCTACGAGGCAAAACAAACATAAGTGAAGGTCACTGATTATGCACAAAGAATATACCAAAGAAAAAACCCAAAACAACTATTAATTTGTTTACAAACTGAAAGTAAAACATTGAGGTTATCTAAAAGCTCATTTTAAAGCTGTAACTTTCATCAGTAGAGGTTGGTGCAAGCCAAGGTTCAAGCAGAGGTAAAAGATCCGAACTCGCTGTTTGTGATTCAACGCAGCGCTAATATTTTAAAACTGACATTTCGACAGTGACAGAAATGTAAAAAAACTTGCATCTAAGTTTTTTAATACATTTTATAAATAAAAAGACCTTTTAAATAAATACAAAATTAATCTACTCCCTATTGTATTATTACTCATCTAAATCGTTGTGTGACATCAAGTATTAATAGGAAAAATTAATTAACAAGGGTAAGCTTTAATTAGAGTGACATATGACCCCAATGTTAACTTTCTACAGAGTGTTTACTATTTAAACTTCGCGTAGGCTTAAATTTTTTAATTTTATTTTCTTCTAAATTGAAAATTTCCTCTTAAATCCAACAAAAGATTATCCAATAAACAAATTAATTTAAATTCTTCTTATAAATCAAACTACGTCCAAAACTGATCTGAATGTTATTTCTGTGTATTACTTAATTTTAGCCCTGAAGAAGGAACAAAACGTTCCGAAAGCTTGGTTTTATTAAAGGGTTTTAATAAATTAGTTTTACATCTGGATCCTGTTATTCTTACAAATGAAAAACAGAAGTGTTATAAAAACATGACATTCTGATATTTAGTATATTTTCATCATATAGTTCATTAGTTAGAAGTTGTTTTTCAATTTGAAATATTTTCAAAGACGAGTACAATAAGTCTTTGAAAATATTTCAATTTATTTAAATCGGCGTTTCAAAAGAGTTTTATTGTGAAAACGAATGACTTCACCAATATACGACGGGTTATTGGCGAACAAAAATAAATACAGAGTAAGGAAGGCCGATGAGGAGCACCATGTGAAACCGTACAAGCGAAATCCACGCTTTAAATCATATCGCTGAAATGTAAAAATGGGACTGGTCTTTGTGCCTTGAAACCATACAAAGAAAAGGCTTAAAACTTGTACTCTCGTACTTAAAGAAGGCTCTTTTACTATATAGCCATATATACTTACGAACAATGTCAATAATTTTACGAACGTTTATTTTGGGTTTGATTTAAACTAATTAACTCATTTTTACTATTGCTTAGACACAATTGGCTGATTCTCACGAGATGTCAACTTTTGCTGTTCACTAGCTACAAAACATCTACTTATTTTTGGTAAAAAGTGTTCACTAGAATTATAGAATATTTCTCTTCTACTCGGAAAACAAATTTCAAAATATTTTTCATATTTTTTAAACATTTCTACCCTAAAAATATCATCTCCGTGACTGTTCACGGTGAGAGTTCAATCCACTTTTTATTAAAATAATGAAAAATTAAATTGATTTCTTAACTTATTATTTTTAGGATTTTGTAAAACCCAAAATGAAGAAAATTACAGTAAAAATATGTAAAACTACTTAATTTGTCGAAATGTGACAATAGATGGTTAAAGCTCTAATAGATGCTACTAGTCAAGAACAATTTAATTTTCTCTCCACTTAAAACACTTATGGTTCCCACTTGAAGAGCATGTCAGTATGGTTTTAGATATAGGTAGAGAGAGTTGATTGTTTTTCTTGGTGAATCTTAATGTATGTGATTTGGGCAATTGACTTTTTCATATCCGTGAAGTTAAAGAGAATAGGTTAAGTTATTAAAAATCCTCTCTCGCTCTTTTGTGTAGTAATAATTCTTATGATAATGACAATTTTTGCAGAGTTAATGCTCTTAAATTATACTTAAAATGTGTTATAATCATTTCCGTGAATCTCATTTACGTGAATTTCAACATTCACACTATTTTTTCATCTTTCTCTAAATATAATAATAAACATTCGCAGCATCTAAGTATAATTTTCCTTTTTGTCTTTTATCTATTGCTATCTTCAAAATGTATGCAATGGATTGATGGATTTATCCATTTTTTTAAAAGTATAACAATAAATTTCCCTACCCTTTCAACAGAAATTTAATTGTTTTAAATTATAATTTATAAATATATTTAATTATTTGTGAATCTTTTTTCAATACCATGAACGACAAATTTTTAAAAAGTCAAGTTTTTTCAAGTAAAAAGCAGGCCCACATATGGAAAGATTTATCATTCTAAACATGTAATCTTAATATCCAAAATTAACAGAAAATATGTGATCTTTATTTATACTCTTTTTTTTTATAGAAAGTGGACATCTCATGAGAATCAGTCAATTATAGTTTGTTGTCAAATTTTCTGGTAAAATTTTGTTGGATAAAGGGTAATTCTTTTTAACATAAACCCAATATAAATGTAGATTCGTGTATCAATAATAATGGTAATGGTCTTTGATTTTAACGTTTTGTTTGTCTAATAGAAGTCTAATAGAAGGAAAAAATCCTAATAGCAGAATTAGGAAAAGAAAACAGAAACAGTATTATACATTATACAGAAAAGAACAGAATAAGTATATTATTGTCATCTTATTCACAAAGAAATAACAAAACTATAAAATATAAATACGTAAACGTGGTAAAAATCATTCTTACATATGTAACTGTGTGGATCTGAAATACATAAGATAAATAAACACAGCATGCAAAGGACATAAGAACATAAAAAGGGTATCAGCTAACTAAAATCGGTGCACTAGAAAACACGGGAAATATTTGGATTCTGATAAAAGAACGACTTTTACGAAGAAAAAAGAAACAGAATTAAATTAATCTGTCCAAATAAAAAACAAATTATACAATGGAAATGGAAAACATAACTGGCCCTAGAAGATCATGAACACAGCATGTAAATAACCTAAAATATCTAGTGCAGGGCCCCATCTTACTCGAATTTAGACGAAAATATCGAAGATAGTCTACAATGAGCCCATGAGGCTTCGGTGGATTTGGGTAAAAGAACGACACACAGGAAAGAAGAAAAAGCAGAATACAATGAAGCAGACTTTGCTCAATAAAAAAACAAAATAGACAATAAATGGAAAACCACAAATGGAACAGAAGATCACTGAAATCAACATGGGGTAGGAGATATTCTACAATAAACCCACGAGGCTTGGCTGGATTCCGATAAAAGAATAAGTTCCAGGAAGGAAAAAAATCCAGAATTAAATCAATTATACCAAACTGACTAATAAATAGACAAACACAATATATCACCGGTATTGCATTGCAGTTGCATTATCCGAACGAAATAACATTTCCTAGTGCTAAAGTTATTTAGGTTTCTGCTCCTAAATATCTTTTCGAGGCGCATCCGCTCGAAAATGTCACCGTGCTGGCTCGGTTCCAGGCGCATCGCACTCATGTCTCTCACCTATTTCGTCAACTCACTAGTAGTCGTCGAGCTCTAGAAATAGACCAACGGATAAATGCCACTTCTCTTATAATTATAGCCGACAACTATGACGAAGAAGAAAAGCAAACTGGATATATTGTAACATGTCAGGCTTTTTTCAACCCTTCCTTAAATAAGTCATTGATTCCTCACAGCTCCAGAGAATGCACTTCATAAGGTTGAAACGTTTTTTGAAGAAAAAGAGGTAGTAAAATATAAATAAATATAACTAAAATAAATTAAATTTAAAACAGAAAAGGCATTTCATAAGGGTGAAACATTTTTTGAGGACACAAAGAGGTTGTAAAAGTTGTAATCGAAAATAAGCTAGTATTCGTATTTTCGAAATTCTCAATCTGCTGTCAAAAGTGTTGACCATTCCCAACATAAGTGAACACGAAAACTATTTTGCAAGAGAATTATTTTTGTACTCGCAAGACATAAATGTCTTATAATAATTAATTATATACAGACTACCTTGAACCGTGTGCAAACAAACAAACAAACACAGTGTACATGGAAATAAGAGTTCTATAAATAAATGCCATTCTTGTATATTAACCTATACCATGTAGTATTCAATCAAGAATACTTAGAAAGATACGTTTACTGAAACACTGTTTCTCGACCGACAAAAACAATGCTTCCTCTAGAAAAGTGACACATTTTTACAGAAGAAAAAACAATACAAGGAGAGGTTGTCTTTTAAGAAACTGTTTCGTCAGACTATTCTATGCAAGGTAGAAATCAATCCTTGTTTAGATTAAATATTCTTGGTGCCCCAACGGGAGACATATTTAGAGCTTCCACGACTTTTTAAATACTTCGCAGCAGCTAACCGGTTTCTTTATGGTGCTCTATTTGTTTACCTTGTTAAAGACAACATACCAAACCAAATAACTTGGGAAAATCTCAAGTGTCCGGACCATTTAATTAATTAAGCGTGCTATTCTATAAAATCAGAAGAGTAATGAGCTGGTTTTGCGAATTGAAGCTATTCTTTTGTTCCTTTAAACTCAACGCGCGCTTATCAACCCCAATTCGGTAAAAAATAACAGCCTTGTCATCTTCTGTTCAAAAATGACATCGTGCAATATTTCTCATGGCATTATCTATCCCTCTACCACCACTTCGTTCGTATAAAACCCTAGACAATTTCGCACCCCAAGCTCCATTTTAATATTAAAAGTTTCTAACGGAAAAAACGTGTTCCTAACTCGGAAGGCATTTATTTCGTAGGCTTATAACATCCCAAGTTTTATAACAATTTTGACAAAGGAAAAATAGCACGACAAATTTGTCGGGGAAGCCAAGTAAGCTTATAAGGAGTATTAATTATCCTGAATTAGGTATATAATCAATCCATTTAATTACTAGTGAACTTAATGACTTCTGATATAACTAATTCTGCGCCAAATATAGTCCCAGATAAAGTGTTGTTAGATATTAGAGCTAAAGCTGGTTATTCACTAGGATTGTGTCAGAAACAAATAGCTGTCTCCCTTTCAATCACCCTAAACTTAGAGAAAGGTTTATTCCCCCCGAGGTTATCCTCTTATATCCCCCCGAAATTATTCTATACGTTAAATTTGGGGTGAACGTTATCTCTAACTGTCCCAAGTTTTTTCTTTTTTAGCCGAGTGCGGTAAGGGCATTTTTTTATCGTTAAATTCAGAACATTATTATTGTGCGATAGTCTCATTTCCATTAGTGGGTGGCCTGGCCAAACTTCGTGCATTATTTACAGGAGTAATTTTTATTTTATTGTGCGTTTTATTTCTGAAAGTTTTAAAAAAAGAAAATATATTTAGTACTTTATTGATTAACAAACAGTCTTGCAGATTCTGTAAACGATCGATCACGGCTTAGTGCAAATAGGAAGAAAAATGATACAGCTTTGGGGTCGCTATCTACCTAAAAGAACCCTTGTCAAGCACTCAAGATTCCATGAATACTAATTCACTTGTACAGGGTGTTCCCAATTGGCCATTTTTGGGGGGGTTTAAGGTACCTCCAGAAGAGATAGAAAGAAACTGACCCCCATTTGCAAGGCTCAATTTTTAAGAAAAGTTTAAAGGTAAAAACCGCATCTTTATGCGGCATTTTCGATCTACAAGGGCTTTTTGCAAAGTCTGCATTTGTGAAAATTTTTGCTTGGTGTAAATTTCGTTTTTGTAGATTTTTTAGCATTATTATATTAAATATAGTACAAAGTTGTTTTTTTTATGGAATGAACTTCTTTTATTTGATTTTTTAAAATAAGCTTAAAATTCCCTTTAAAATGATGTAGCACAATTTGTGTATTATTTTTTGTATTTATATTTTTTTGTTACACATTAATTTTTTTCTAACTATCTTATTTATCAACTTATAAAAATATATAATAATAAAAAATACAGAAAAGCTGATTTTAAAAATTAAATAAGAAATGGTCATTCCATAAGAAAAATAGCAACTGTATGTTATATCTCAAAAACTAAAAGTGGCAGAGAACGAGGCGTAAGCCACTTGTGAAATTTGGTGTACACAGCTTCTGAAATCCTGAAATTTTTGTGAAGTCCTGTAAACTTTTGAAAAAAGCGGAAAATTATTGCCAAATTAAGAAACAATGAATTCTATCAAATATTTGCGAAGTCCTTTAAAGTTTTTGTGCAATTTTGGGAAATTTATTTTCCTTTGTGAAATTTGGTATACACATTTTTCCAAGTGGGTTACACCTCGGCAGAGAAAATCCAGTTGGACATATCTACAAAAAAGTAATTTACACCAAACCTAAATTTAAACAAATAAAAAAGTTCAAAATGTAGACTTTTCAAGAAAACTTCTTTTAAAAATTAGGCATCACAAGAGGGGGGTCTCTACGGGAAGTACCACCATAAAGTGCCCGATTTAAAACACCCTATATGTGTTAGCTGTTAACTGGGAAATCGTGTTAATGCAAGACATTTTTCTGGGATAAGATTAGTGTGCACTCTTAAAAAACGTAAACTAACTAAATAATTATTTTCAACCCCTTGGTAACAGTGGCTGTGACCAGTTGGTTATGAAAAAGCGGGACCAGTTTCTAACAATGAGACAACAAAACGACATTCATGTTAAGCTTTTAAGCTTAAAAGTTCATACAACTAGACCAAGGTCGTTTGCCCAAGGGTCATATTGATCGTCAAAGTTGGCGAGGATAGTTCCTATGCTATTTTTGGAATTCCGCAGTGATTTTTACAGGGTGGAAAAACGGTTTGGAAAAAGCTTCGAGCCAGAAAAGGCACAGATTGAACGATTTATTAATATTTCATCAACTGCGATAGTTTCCCATTCCCTATCAATCGGATCGCGATATATTTTTCTTTAATCAAACTTTCAAACTATTCAAACCCTTAAAAAAAATGTTTCATGTCTCAAAAACGTAACAACACCTGACAGAGCTTCAAGCCCTATAAAGCTTATTTGGGATTCTTTGATGTTTCACTGACTTTTGATAGTCAAACCGTGTATTATAGTTTTATATAGGGACGGTTTTAAATAAAGTCGCTTTCTCTGAGGGTTTATACGTCCTTTAAATGTCATTCAATGCCAGTTTAAAAAAGAAAACCAATAAAGCAACTCTTTAACTTTAAAAGAATTTAATTTTTCTTGGGAAAAACATAACAGAATGGCGGTTTTAATAGAAAGTGACGAGATAGTTTGCTGGAGAAGAAAACATTTAAGGTAAATTAGGCAATTTCGAAGGGAGGGCAAAAATATATATTTACTTGATGAAACTTGGGTAAATGAAGGTCACAGTGTTGGCAAACACTGGCAAGACAAAAATGTGAAAAGTGCCCGACAGGCATTTATGAAAGGTTAGTCGATACGGATAAAGCCGCAGTCAGGAAAGGGAAAACGTTTGTTAATTGTCCATATTGGCAATGAAAAAGGGTTTATAAAAGGAGGTCTTTACGTCAAACCATACTAGCGATTATCACGAGATCATGAATGGCCATACATTTGAAGAACACTTTCAGCAAATGTTAGACCTAATACCTCCTGGTTCCTTGAAACATTGAAAAAGTACCAACCACAGCATGGAGAAAAGCTGATATTTGTAAGTGGCTTACAGAAAAAAACATAAATTTTGAGACAGATATGGTAAAAAAAGAACTACTATCATTGGTAAATAGCCACAAAGAAAAATTCAATAAAAAAGTTGTCGATTATATGGCTGAAAAACGAAACATAACAGTATTGAGACTGCCGCTTTACCATTGTGAACTTAATCCAATAGAATTAATATGGGCTCAAATGAAAGGGTATGTAGCAAGGAATAATACTACCTATAAATTAAAGGATGTGGAGGTGCTTTTTCAGGAATCAGTAAAATAAATAACTCCAGATAATTGGTATAAATGTGTAAAACATGTTTTAAAAGTAGAAGAAAAAAATGTGGAAACTTGATTGTTTAATCGAAGAAACTGTGGAACCGTTAATTATTTCTTTGGAAGAAAATGTTCTTTTGAATCTGAGCAATTTATTCCTATTTTATTTTTGACTCGTTTTAAAGAAACGTATCTACCTCCATTTCATTTTAATTATTTTTGTAGTTATAATAATTGACAACCGTAATATATTTTTCATGTACCAATCATTTGTTTAGCCTTAATTTAATTTTTAGGTGTGCTTATTAATTATAGTTAAAACGCCAATCCGTTTACGTATATATATTATAATATTATTTTGATTATTTAATTTATAAATTTTTTCTAATAAAGTAACTTGTTTTATTAAATTTCATAGAACTTTTCGCATATTTAGTATTTTCTTCACTTAAAATGTAAGTTTCCCCCAATTGCGGCGCCTATGAGAATAGTTTATCGCTTGCCTTCTATTGTTCTCGGTTTTGGGTTCTATGGTATTCTCCGGTCGAACAGGGTGAGGTAAATAAAAATAAAGGATTTTTACCTGAGGTACATTAGAAAATTTTTAAAAGAGAAGAAAAAGTGATTGATCACTCAGTACAAAATTTATCCAAATTTGCATTTTTATTACTCTCTCTTCTTTATGAACAGACTATAGTAACAGATTTTTTCGTAAAAGTAGTAATACCTACATACCGCGGTACTTAAAATGTAAGTTTCCCCCAATTGCGGCGCCTATGAGAATAGTTTATCGCTTGCCTTCTATTGTTCTCGGTTTTGGGTTCTATGGTATTCTCCGGTCGAACAGGGTGAGGTAAATAAAAATAAAGGATTTTTACCTGAGGTACATTAGAAAATTTTTAAAAGAGAAGAAAAAGTGATTGATCACTCAGTACAAAATTTATCCAAATTTGCATTTTTATTACTCTCTCTTCTTTATGAACAGACTATAGTAACAGATTTTTTCGTAAAAGTAGTCCATCCCAACTCAACCCAACCCAGCAATAAATCGCTTTAAAACGGTTTTACTGGTGTTTATACGACAAAATTTTCAAACCGTCCTTACATAAAAGCGCTTTAAGAGGCCCGTATAAACAAAGTAAATGGTCCCGTATTAATGAGGGCTTAACAGTATTGTGAATGACAACATTTCCTTTTTAAAAGTGGCAACACAAAACAAAATTAAAATCGAATTGTTTTTAAATGACGTAAAAAAAATAGTTTAGATCCCAATAGTTTATAGCTTGGTTATTAATTTGGCACTCACATTAAACAATTTTAAAAGTCAGTCTAGGTGTCTATTATTAAGGTCCTCAAAATCGGTACAGGAAATATTATTACAAATTCTTGGCCCAACGCCACTGAATATAGGTACTCGATATCTATCTAAATGTTATTTTCGAGCACTCAAAATGGTGATTGCACTACACGAGCCTGTATACAGGGTGTCCTAACGAAAACGAAACAGTCGATTTGTTATTCAAGGGGGACACGCACCCCTTTGGTGGAGTCGGTTTTACCACCAAATTTCAAATAACTTATTCTGAAAGACTTTTAAATGCCATCACAAGAATGTCAACATTTTACAAATCAATCGATTGGTTTCCGAGATATTCCCTTCGGCTCAAATTGTACAGGTACATTTTTCTCCTCGTAGTTATTAATTTATTATTATTATTATTAATTAAATGACGAAACAAAGTCGACGTGTCCCGGGATTTCTCAAAAGTAAAATTTTAATTTCGTTAAAAAAGACGAAATTTGCATTGCATACAGGGTGTCCTAACGAAAACGAAACAGTCGATTTGATATTCAAAGGGGGGACACACATCCCTTTGGTGTAGTCGGTTTTACCACCAAAATTCAAATAAAAGTGGGTCAAGTGATACCTTATTTTGAACAAATGCCTTCACAAAACTGTCAAAATTTTAAAAATCTAGCGATTGGTTTCCGAGATATTCACTTCGTCTCAAATTGTGCAGGTACATTTTTCTCCTCGTAGTTATTAATTTATTATTATTAATAATAATAATTAAATGACGAAAACATAGTCGACGTGTCCCGGGATTTCTCAAAAGTAAAATTTTAATTTCGTTAAAAAAGACGAAATTTGCATTGGTTCATGCATCTTTAAAAGTAAATTTCTTAAAAACTAACCCTCAGATTTTTAAAATTTTAACACTTTTGTAAAGGCATTTGAAAGACGTTTAAAGTAAGGTATCACTTTCCCTATTTAATTTGCGGTGGTGAAATTTACCCCTCAAAAAGGGTGTGTCCTACTAAAATTCTAATATAGCTAAAAACTGTCCCCTTTGAATAAAAAATCGTGCTCGAGGGTTTTTCGAAAATCTTATTGTAAATACTAGAAAACGCCTCTGTTTTGTTTTCGTTGGGACACCCTGTATATTTAATATTTATGTCTCTAAACGTTAACCTTAACTGAATTTGACATTTTCATCCAGGACGGGACAATATACACGAACATTACTAATTGTCTTTAATGAAAATAATAACCATTCTGAATTTGAGAAATTTTGCCAAACATGTTGTGTCACTAACTTTCCGTCCTTGGGCTTTTGATGATTTATAGTAGCCGATTTAAATTTAACTCACGTGTAAGGACCTCCGGTGTTTTTAATCAATATATTCTCGTTTATAAACAGCGTGGAAGTTCTAATGTCTAACAACACCACTAAAATAATTATTGCGATGATTAAAAAAGTTAAAAAGTTACAAGCCAAATAATTTCTCTTGACGAATGGTCGGGTCCCTATAAAAAACTCGAAACCTAATTTGACAGAAACATAATTTGTCAGAATTTAAAAGAAAAGAAAATAATTGGTCTGAAAAAAATTGTCTCAAAAATGAAATGACGGGAAAATCAGATCGCTAGAAAATATATGCATAGAGTTAAATTTAAACGAAACATATTTTTATAGAAACACAAAATATTGTTAACGAAAATACTTTGGTAGAAACATAATAATGCCGAACCACAAAATTCAAGAACCCTAATCTGGCCGAAAATTATTTGAACCGATAGCCACGAATTCAATTGCTACGTTGCCAGGCTTACGGCAGACAAGAGTTGAAGAAAGTTGTGATATTGTATTAATTTACCCCCTACTTCCAAACTTCTTCATAATATTGTATTGTCATCGGACCTACATTACAAAAATGAATGGCAAGATTTGATAGACAGTTAGACAGCCAGAAAATGTGAAGTTAATCTTCCAAATAGAGAAACTTGTCAACGTCGCAATCCAGGGCCTATGGCGTTCTAGAGATTTAAATTTGACGCATGACCAATAGCGATTCGGCTGGATTGTGGTTCTCATAGATTAAGGAACTATGGATCCGTGTGATATTGTATTAATTTACCCCCTACCCCCAAATTTCTTCATAATATTGTATTGTCATCGGACCTACATTACAAAAATGAATCGCAAGATTTGATAGACAGTTAGACAGCCAGAAAATGTGAAGTTAATCTTCCAAATAGAGAAACTTGTCAACGTCGCAATCCAGGGCCTATGGCGCTCTAGAGATTTAAATTTGACGCATGACCAATAGCAATTCGGCTGGATTGTGGTTCTCATAGATTAAGGAACTATGGATCCGTCACTTCACCCTTCCCGTCAATAATTATTTTTCGAGAAAAGTGCGGTTATGTTTCCGCGTGCAAAGGAACTGCCTCTTACCCCTTCTACGGTTGTCCGTCAGAGGACACATTATGACAAAAGTGACAGAATGTCGCTTATGAGTTCCATTTTGAAAATTGAGGTTCGCCAAGGTTTTTAAAAAGTGATTTTGTGATTTTTCCTGTTCAAGAAATTGTAATTTTATCCGTTGATTACAATGGCTCTGAAACAAAGAGTTAGAGTGTGATGTGGTCAAAGCTGCGGAGACCTTGCCATGATCCCAATAAAAAGACACGTTTCCCCAAAGACAATCCTAATTTCTCAGAAGTGGTTAGATATAGTGAAGCCCTTAAACGCGAATAAACTAAGTGCTGATGAAATATATAACAGATTTTACGTGTATCATAAATATTTTCTTCCAGAGGACATTTTGCAGACTGGTCGCAGAGGCCTTAGCGAGTGCCGTACCCACACTTGCATTTGGACTCCATTTAACTATTTATATATAGTGTTAAAACACCCTTTCCTTATTTTACCAAGTTTAGTATGGCTAATTTTTGTGGATCAACAATAAGTTAGAAAATGCTATACTTGTGTATTCCAAATCACGGGGAATTAATATTATAAATTGCCCTACACATAAACAGTAAATTTTTGATTTTTTTGAGTATAAAGTTATTTGTTTTTTGTTTTACAAATTTAGTTTGGAATACAAAAGTTTTGCATTTATTGTTTTTTTATATTGTAATATTTCATTTGTTATCAAAAATACAAACTAACTTTTTCTGAAATATATGTCATAATCTTTTATAATAAAACAACATAATTAACAATTTTGTTTTGTGTAGCAAAAAAGCATATTTTTAAAAACTAAACATAAATTGCTTGCAAATTTAATTGCGCGAATTTAACCGTGAGTCATCTAGCGATCATATTACAAACTGAAAAAGAAAAATCAATGTAAAAGTATGGTTATTGGTCGCGTGCATGTCTGCGCAGACTCGCCAAATTCCAAATAGTTTCGAACCGTTTAACAAGGGACTGTCGTATCTATTAAAGCTCCTTAACCTATGGTGGTTCTGCTCATTTAAGCATCGGGCATGTTATTTTCTATCAATTTGTGGGTCGGGTGTTTTTCGTGTCTAGACAATTAATTTCGATGCTTTTGTAATTCTGATATTTTAAGGTTCGGGAAAATTATAATCGATTAAATTATATTCGTGTCTTTTAAGGATCGTGTAAATTAAAATTCTATAAAATTATATTCGTATCCAGTATTTTCTGAGTGTTTTACTTTCGATCAAATTTCGTTTCGGACGTTTTATTTTCTGTTCAATTGTGTTTCGGTTTTTGTAAATTCGGCTTTTTGTGGGTTCCTGAATGGTCTTGTAAATCAAAAGCCTACACCCTCGATTTTATCAAGCACGAAGCCGAAAAAAGAAAAATTAATCATTTAATGTAAATCGCGAACGAGGGGAAACGTAAAAAATGATCAATCAGATAGTAATCGACGCACGATTTCCCAACCAACTTGGCGACCTTATTTTTGGAACAATATTTGCATTATTTATGGTATAGTATTCCAAAAATATCTTCAGCACGCACAGTCTCCCAACACCTGATACGGAAGAGGACAAATCTTACTTTGGAATAAACAAATTTACATCTTAATGTGGGGTCAGTCCATATCAAGTCAACCAGGGTATTTTACCACACCATCTCCGATGTTGATGATTTTTAGTATACATGTTTTTCCTACCAAAAAACTGGAAAATCCAAAATTTCAGACTTTTTTGACCAGTTGTTTATTTTGAATTAATTTTTGAAAATCGAAAAAGTCACTTATTTGTCCTTAACATGTGCGCACAAAATTAGGAATATCCAAAGAACCACTTATAATAGAAAAGTAGGTGAAGGTTCATTTTAAAGCTCTTATAAAGACCTTTCATATGAGAATATTGCATAACATATATTGAAAAAAAAAATAATAAAAAAAATGTTTGATTTTTTTTTTGAAAAATTTCAAAAAGGCCATTTTTAATTTTTTTCAAAAAATTATATTATTTTCTTTAAAGTGTTATTAAACTATTCACAAAATTTTGAGATGGACAAATCATGGGTTCAATGTGAAAAAATTTATTAAAAATGTCACATGCATGAAAAATCGCCTATAAATAGACAATGCATTTTGGTAATTAGAAGAATATAATGGGGTTTAAAGCGATATTATAAAAATATTTAACAATATTTTATTTAATAAAAAATTATATCCTACGTTTCATTCTGTATCAGTAATCAGATTAACATTGCCCCCCATTGTAATATTTACTTACAAAACCTCTTTTCTACCGGAGACGTACTATTGGATGTTCCAATTCTTAGGAAAATATGCCTGTATAAACCTGCCAATACTTTTGTGAAATACTGCCTGTTTATTCCTGTTTAACATTAAGGACACACCTCCTTCATTTTATTGGTCTGTTTAGGTACATTGTGGGGATTTGCTGACATGAAAATTCCTGCATAAATTGATTTTAAATTTTTGGCAAGTATCTTCCTGATACAGCTCCAAATAATCGATACATAATAGTTCGACTGAAGGTTTATCAGAAGTCATCTCTGTGTAATTTTAAAAGTTTCAACTATGGGTGAGGCAAGTGGATGGACTAAATATAAAGTAAAGTGCTGCGATCCACTAGAGTTAAAAATCAAGCATTTTGGGAAATTAAGAAATGTGACCAAGTGGATGTGCAGTTACAAAAATGTCAAAATGGGAATGAAAATCTGTGATGGTTGTAGACTAAAGCTTTCAAAGGAGTTTAAGGCATCTGAAGAAGATGAGGCAGGGTAAGTAACAAATAGTATTTTTTAATATAAAATTAATAAACTAAACCAATTGCGTCAAGTACGGAGTGGAAAAATCTCATGGCATTATTTTGCATGGCATTATTTTGCATGGCATTTTGAGAATACAGACATTATGTACAAATTTCTTGGCATTATGTACACATTTTGGGTCAGCTGTTACCCCCTTTTTAAGTTCTTATAAAAAACTAACTTTTTAAATTTTTTTAGACCCAGTCAAGTTCCAGAAAATGATCCAGATTTTCAAGATCCTGCTGAATCATTTACTCTTTTAAACAAGTCATTGGAGCTTCTTGGTGTGTCGCCGATTAAAAGAAAAAATGTATACAAAGAAAAAATTGATATTGTACAGCATACAATTGCGAAAGCATTTACAAAGGAATCAGATTCAACGCTAGTAAAGGAATGCCAGAGTGACGAAAGTGAAATGATTAAGCAGTTAAAGGACAAATTTTTAAAAACCGAAAAGAGGAGTGAGAAAATACTAGTTTTATCATGTTTACCTCAAAGTTGGAGTAGAAAGAAGATTGAAGAAGAATTTGGAGTTTCTCAATATTTGGCCAGAGCTGTAAAACAGTTAGTTAAGGACAATGGGATATTATGTTCTCCTAACCCCAAACCGGGAAAGACCCTTAGTGATAGAGTGGCCCAAATAGTGGTAGATTTTTACCAAAGGGATGACATTAGCAGGACCATGCCAGGTAAAAAAGATTATGTTGTTATCAGAAAATATGGAGCTGAAAAAGAATATGTACAAAAAAAATTAGTCTTAGCTAATTAAAAAAGAAATTTATGCATTGTTTAAAACTGAGTACCCCAATGAAAAAATTGGGTTTTCAAAATTTTGTGAACTGCGACCCAAAAACTGTATACTGGCAGGAAAAAGTGGGACTCATACTGTATGTGTATGTACTATACATCAAAATATAAAACTAATGCTCAATGGCTCCAAATTAAATAAGCTATATGATGAAAATAACAGGCCTCTTGCAATATCTTATCATGATTGCCTTTATAAACTAATGTGTAATCCACCTTCAGTGGACTGTTTTTTAAGCAATAGATGCAAGCAATGTCCTGGAGTAGAACAGTTTAAAAATACGTTAATAGAAAAATTTGAGGAAGAATTAATTGATGAGGTCTCATTTAAAAAGTGGGTCTCAGTAGATAGGTGTACTATGGAAACCGTTGTTAAGAAAAGTGATGATTTTGTCCAGGAATTTACTGATGATCTTGTAAAACTTAAATCACATTCTTTTATTGCAAAAATGCAAAAAGATAGATACAATTTGATCACTTGCGACTTTGCGGAAAATTATTCCTTTGTTATGCAAGATGAAGTCCAGTCTTATCATTGGAATAACAGCCAGGCAACCCTCCACCCTTTTGCCATTTATTTTCTAAGTGATGGTAAACTGCACAACCTGAATTATGTGTTTATTTCGGAAAGCTTGACACATAATACAATTGCATTTCATTTATTTTTAAAAAAATTAATGCCTGATTTAAAAATCAAAATACCAGGACTTAACAAAATTTTTTATTTTTCGGATGGATGTGCTGCGCAGTACAAAAACAAAAAGAATTTTCTGAATATATGCCTGCATAAAAAAGATTTTGGTGTTGAAGCAGAGTGGCATTATTTTGCCACCTCGCATGGCAAAAGTGCCTGCGATGGCTTGGGAGGAACTGTTAAAAGACTTGCTGCCAAAGCCAGTTTGCAGAGGCCCTATGACAATCAAATAATGACACCTCTACAATTGTTTACTTGGTGTGAAGAAAACATATCTGGCATTGATTTTAAATATTGCACAGAAGCAGATTATACAAATCATGAAATAATTTTGAATAAAAGATTTGCGGAAGTCTTAACAATACCGGGGACACAAAAAATTCATGCTGTAATTCCTCTTACAGAAAGCACGTTTTTGGCAAAACAGTTTTCTACATGCTTAGAGGTCGAAACACATAATCTTTTTAAAGGTGGAAGCATTATTTTGCAAAATATCGAGTCAGGGTTTGTCACTGTAGAATATGACAGTGCTTGGTGGCTGGCTTGTGTCTTGGGGAAAAATAATGAGAGCGGAGAACTGAAAGTAAGCTTTCTTCATCCACGAGGACCTGCCTCATCATTTTTTTACCCAACACCTCAAGATATTTTAATTATTAAACCAGAAAGTCTTATAAAAAAAGTTGAACCAAACACTGCTACTGGCAGAACTTACAATGTCAGCAAAAAATAAATGTCAGATTCATCAGAAATTCTTAAAAGAAAGTTAAAAAAATAAATTTAAGGTATATAGTTAGTCTTAGTGTTTTCTGTCTAATTTTTATCAACGAAGTAGAAAAGTTTGTTTATTTCTTTTGCGAGTAAAATAATTTGTAGATAAAGCCTCTGGGTATTTTTTAAAACCTGTATCCATCCAACAAATTTATTTATTTTAATATCCAGTGCACTATTGGTGCTCCTAAAATATGTTTATTTTTTTAAATGCATGATTTTTAATGTACTTAATATTTTTGATATTTTTTTTGACATTGAACCCATCATTTCTCCATCATAAAATTTTGTGGATAATTAAGTAACACTTTGACCAAAATTATATATTTTTTTCAAAAAAATTAAAAATGGCCTTTTTGAATTTTTCAATTTTTTTTTTCAATTTTTTATTTTCATTTTTTTTTTTTGTTAAAATTATGTTGTGATATTTCATAAAAAAGAGCTTCAAAATGACTTTAAAATGAGCCATTTATTACTTTCCTAGTGTAAGTGGTTCTCGAGATATTGCTAGTTTTGTACATTCTTGTTAAGGTCAAAATGCTGACTTTTTTATTTTGAAAAATTTAAAAAAAAAAACTAGGAATCAAAAAAATCTAAAAATTTGCATTTTCAACTTTTATGGTAAGAAGAAAATATATACCAAAAATCATCAAAATTGGAATTGGTCGCGTAAAATTTTTGTGATTTTTTGGTTGATTTGATATGGAATGACCCTGTGGTGTAAAGAATTCTAATCGTGTTTCGAAAAGTACTTGTTTGAGTTAAATACTGGTATACGGGGTGTTTCACAACTTATGTATAAAAATGAAAGACGTGAATTTGTCCACAAGTTTTCCCAAACAAATAACAAAAAAAGTGCTAAAACATTTTCTTCGCTTTCGACTGTACGAAGTTTATCAACCAGGTACAAAAAAAAACAACATAAAAGGGAGCATCAAGCAAGCGCGTTAGCCGCTCCGCGACCCCACATGTTTAGGTATCACGGAATTTGAAAATTTCAAAAACCAGTATTATCTACAAATTATGTGCTAATCCGTCCATGATCAAAAAATTTTGTACTTGTGTGGTTTCCGAGAAAACCAATAAAAAGGGTATCGCATTACATCATTTGTAATAACCTAGCATTCGCAATCTGAAGTACGATTCCAAAGTAAAAATATATTATCACAAAATTATGTGGTCCATGGATATGTGCTCAGATTAAAAAGAGACAAGATATCTGGTCCAACGAAAACTCCTTGGCAAATAATAACCACTGTTTATTTACAAATAAAATCACAACAAAACAAGGGAGAGAAATGTCGATTATTTTTCTATCCTTTTAAACGACGGTAGAACGATAAAGACAGAGAATTCTGTCTCAACCACTTTAGGTAGTGATTCGCTTGTGGGTGGGGAAAGTTGGCAGAGCGCAGACGGTTGGATGATATTTTTTTTGACATAAGCTTTTTCGTGTTATTTATTTTAAAATTTCAGGATGTTTTAAGCAGTTTATAAGTCGTTTTAAAACCACATTTTGTCAAAAAACGTTTATAGTGTAATTTTTTGCCAGTAAAAGAATATTTCAGTGCATTTAAAGTGCTATTTTGGAACAAATCATCCAATGTTTTGAAAACAAAGGGAGAGCAAGTGAAATCAGTCAGTGGCGGTACATGTCGGTACGTACACAGAAAATAAAAAAAAAAGTTTATAAAATATACTTAAATTAGTAGATCCTTAGATTAAAATATCAACAAACACGTTTTTTTTTTGATGAAGTAGTTAATTTCCAATGCGTCAAATTAGATATTTTCGAACGTTTTTATAAGGTTTTTTTCGACGTTTTTTTTTTTTTTATAAAGACGTTAAAATAAAGCATACTTTTGATGAAGTAGTTAATGCGCAAATAAGATATTTTCAAAGGTTTTTTTTATAAAAACTATAAAATAAAGCTAGGTAAAGTCCCTAAACCAACTTGCAAACAACAATAAAAGTTAATTCACATGTGTTTAGGTTTGTAAAAATATTGAATTCCTACCTCTTATCAGAATATTAAGGTTGATTTATACTGCCGCCGTTGCCATCTGCGCTCGCCCTTCGAATTGATATTTAAATCTTCTTGTCTGTCCTAGATGTCTCTATATACCCTAAGCATTATTGACTTTACAACAACATAATTTTTTGCTACTGGGTAATATTTTTTTTCTTGATATTCCAGGTGCTATGAACTGTGTTTCTTTCTTTTAATGTTTGGCATAATTTTATTGTGTTGAAAATTGAAATTGCTATAAATAATATACAAACTTTGTAATAAATTTCTTTTGTATAAATTTATACTTAGGAAGCTTCCAAAACTCAAATTGGTAGAATTATTTTTGCATGTTTTTTAAATTATTTTGCAGATTTCATATTATGGTAAAATTTTAATAATTTAATCCATATGTAAATTTATATTTAAGTATGTACGCCACTGGTGAGTTTACTGTAAACAACAGAAAGGTGAACATTGTTCCATATAATAATATAACCAAAGTCTCCGTAAGTGTCAGGTATCTTGCCTCTTTTTAATCTAAGAATATGTGTAAGAATTATCACATAATTTTAAAACCAATAATTTTAGGTTTGGCGCCATATTTCCTGGTGGGGTTGCTAATTTTGTTTTTCGATTTTCTCGGAAACCAGCCGAGTACAAAATTTTCTGATCATTGACGACATTAGCACATAGTTATGGTGTGACTAAATTGTGATTTTCTTGAGATGGGGTCGCTAGATTAATGAAGGTACTTAACCTGCTTTAAAAGTCTCTGACATAAGTTGTGAAACACCCTATTTTCGGTAATGTCCTGGCCCACTGGACGTCGACGTCGCCAAAAATCGTTATGCATACAATACGAGGTAATGCGATTACTCTTGACATCATTTATTGATAAAATATTGATTATTATTATGTCACCAAAAACCTCGCCGGTCGTGTGACGATTCCAAACCGGTTTTTTGGTAAAATGAAAATTTTGTTTAGGTATGAATATGTAAGAAAATATATTTAATTAAAACATTAGCAGTGGGATTTACTTAGCTTATTTTAGAAGGGTCCTAAATTCAAGTGCAATTTTTGTGGTTTAAATCAACTTTCCTTGAGAATTGGACATAGTTTAATTTAAAATAAGAATTGCAATTAATTTGTTTAGTAAAAAATCATCTTAACACAATATTTTGTCGGATTTAAAAAGAATGTTTCAATGTGGAAGAATAAAAAGTTAAAACATTTAAACCTACGCGGGGTCTAAATGCTCTGCGGAACAAATTAAAATTGCGGTTATATGTCACTTTAATGAAAACTCGCCTTTGTTTTTCCAATTAATACTCCACGACACACAACGATTTCAATGTCTAATAATAAAATAAGGATTAGATTGACTTTGTATTAAAATGTAAACTTGTCTAAAACAGCGAGTTCGAATTTCTTACCTCTGCTTGCACCAACCTGCACTGATGAAAGCTGCAGATTGAAAATGAGTGGGCTTTCAGTAAGGAAAGGTTTCTCGACTGAGCTTTTAGATTACCTCAATGTTTTAATTTCAGTCTGTCGATAAATTAATAAAGTTGTTTTGGGTTTTTTCGTTTGGTAGTTTCCGTGCATAATTAGTGACCTTCATTTATGTTTGTTTTGCCTTTTAGTGCCCTCATATATACGTAATTTGTTCTGAAAACGGATTCAAAATACGTAGTTTTTCTGGACCAAATCGAAGGATACACTTTGGATATTAAATAAGGTAAATTAATCTTTCTAAAAAAGGTTCCTTTCAGAAATTATAGACGAACTGACTACCAATAAATTTAAACCACCGCCCAGAGGTGGTGTAAAGAATCATCAACTTTATAATTTTAAATACATATAATGAAGCTATTATGTTCCAAATTTTTGGCCTATTCACCATTTGCCATTTTGAAACCTGTCAATAAATATTAGTTTTAGGACATTTTCTCCCAAAATATGGCTTACTTTGAGGAAAAAAAAGCAGTTTTTCAGTGGTATTTTACAAAAGCAATACAAAATACAACAAAACACATTTAGACCTGTGAGGGTATTATTTTAAATCTTAAAGAATCCCACTCAGATGTTTTCGATGCTCTATGAACATCAACAAAAATTAGAATTCAACTGTGAAGGAAACGCCCCCAAAGCAGGTAACAATCAAACAAAAGTTTTCGCGGAATTAGATCTAACTTGGACTGGTTTTGAAAAGCAACTTTTAAAAGAATACGAAGTAGAAATTACAAATAATGTCAATACCTACACACGTATAAATAACAATGACTTTTATGCGGAATAAAAATGAAGTTTAATTTATAATAATCCCGTTATTAGATATGAAAACGATACCATACATTTGCAAAAGTCTCTTAAAACGAGAGAAAATATAAAAGATGGGGCAGGTGTTCTGCATTCGGGCGCGATATTATGCCCATATAGAAATCAGAGGGGAATAAAACGACGAGACCGCATTCAAATTTTAGCAAACACTATGAGTGCCGCCATTTTGATGTTAGCTTCCCCTAAAATTCTCCTTCGATCGACAGTAACTAAATTAACGCTACCATTTATCTGTGGTTCTGTTACTGATGTTAGCCTTTGTATTTTATTTTGTTTCGTGTTTTTTTTTTGTTTGTTAGTGTTTTTTTTTGTTTTTTGCATTATACCTTTTTTGGTTTTTGTGCTTTTTTTTGTGTTCTGGATTTTGTGTTTTGAATTGTGCCTTTGGGGCTTCGTGTTTTGAAAGATATCTTGCTCTGTAAAAAGGTGCAAAGTGTAAGAAGACGTCTGTTATCGAATGAGAATATGTCGTTTCAGTTCTTTCAAAAATAAAAAAACCGCTATTTGCCCTTCAAAAAAAAGTGAGATAAGTGAACTAATATTAAAATGGTTGCCAAACAAATTTTAACGTTCATGAAGCGCTATCTACCTCCCTCTCCTATATCTATGACTATACCGGATATTCGCATATGCGACTTTATGAATAGTAGTGAAAGAAAGGATCCCAGAGAAACGTAAAAACTCGAAAAATATTATACGGGATAATGTGACACATCTTTGAATGCACTCCGGAAACGATTGCAAAGCGTGACAACACTTGAAAAGTTGCAGCTTTTGAAAAATGGCAAATTGTAACAAAGAGAAAAAAAAAGAAGAAATTTAGACCACAACGCGTAAAGATGAAAATAATATGAAACAAATTTTAAAAAACTATAAAATTTGAAGTTTTTTTAACATTCTTCGCATATTTTCTACAAAACTAGTAAAATTCTAAAACTAAATAATTAACTCTGTGTTTCGGACTTCCATTGCCTATATTTTTACTTAAACACGACGTTTCGATCAGATTGTACTGATCGAAACGTCGTGTATATGTAATAATATAGGCAATGGAAATCCGAAACAGAGTTTATTTCAAATACATCATTGTCTCAAACTTTCAAACAAAACTAGATAAATTTAGTTATTTGGTTTTTCTGTTGCATGGTTGTATCTAGAGAGACTTAGGTTTAGAGATTCGTGGGTGTATCAAAAGAGTAAAACCCGGTTCCCATCTACGACTTTTTCGTGCGTGCCCGCGCACGCGTCACGTGACTGTCATAACATTTCATTAAAATTTTGTTCGTTCCCTGTCATTATTTTTCCACTGGTAAATCCCATTCCTGTGTGGACAACCTTTTGGCCACGTTCGAATTGGGCGTTTGGGGGTACTATTGTTGTGTTCTTTGTTTACCTTGTGTGACAGACAGACACCCACACCCATGAAAACTAACCTAACCTTACTTTTAGCCACCGATGATTAAGCAAAATAATAATAATAATAATAATAATAATAATAATAATAATAATTAAACAAATAAAAATATATATAACAACAACTTTGACATCAACGTAAATTTCTGAGTATTTGTAATTTTAATTTTTTTAAAAAATTGACCAAAAAAACGAGGGAAAAAAACCAGTGTAAACTCTGTTAATTTCATATTTTTAATAAAGTTTGTTCTCGTAGGGCTCAAAAAGCAACAATCCGTTGGGAAACGTGGCCAAAGGAAAATTAATTGTGTTTTTTACTCCCTAAACCTGAAATAAAAAGTAGTAAAAATAACATTTCATATTGACATCTGTGACGCGTGAGTGGACACTCATGAAAAAGAAATGAACTAACCACATCACCCCTTACTGAGGGGATAATAACTCCTTGAAGCTGCGTCACAAATATAAAATAATCGGGAATCCTTCAAAAAGTTATTAAAAAAAAACAGCAAAAGTCTGCTAAATAATTTTGGATAATTCCTTAAATTTCCTCTTGCAAAAAGACCTCAAGAAAGATGACCTTAAAAAAAAAACGGAGCAACATAATTCCCACAGTTAATCTTAATTGACATTGTTATGACACTTTAAAAAAAAAAAATATAAAGAAATATGAAAAACATCAATCTGTTGAAGACCTTGGAAATAAAAAAAAAAACACCACAATGAATTATAATAAACAAGTTATTAAATATCGCTCTAAATTAAAACCCGTTGCCAGAACTAAAATAAAAACGTTTAAGAACCAAAGGAGTTAAGCAATTAAAAAAATTCGGTACATGAATCAGAGCGCTGCACAAGTGGGCAGAAGATCCATGTTAAAATGGATTCTTCGGAATGATCGGCTCGAGATTTACAAAAAGGTAACAACCTACACCTTTTTGACGGTGCATTGGCCAAAACAGATCATGCAAAAAGTTCATTGGACAACATTTAAAAATCAAACGGATTTATCTGTAGTACATAAAAATGAAAGAGTTACTTTAGAGTAGATAGAAGGAAATATTTAAAAATGACAAAATTCTGGTTTAGAGAATAAAATAGAATAGAATTTATTACATGTTCACACCCTACCTGGTGTTAAACTTGTGAACAGAATAATAATAAAATAAAATAAACCGAGTCCGAAATTTTGCAAAACAATTAAAATGTTTGTTTTTGTCATACAAAGAAGAGAAAGAAAATATTAAAACATAAAAAACAACTAATAAATAATCTAAAAAAAATTAAAAGAACATTTGTAAAATACTAAAAACAGCAAAAAAAAAAAATAAAAAACCATTAAGAACCAGACACAAATAATAAAAAGGTAATATAGACAATAGACAATATAGACAATAAATTTTATTGTTTCAAAAGTAATACAAAAGTACACTTATACCAATGTTGTAATAAACTACCACAGCATGTAAAAATCCATAAATTTGAAAATAATAAAAACAACAGCAAAATAAAAAAGGACTAGTAAGAAACAAACACAAATATAGAAAATAAAATAGTGTAAAAAATTTTAATAATGATAAAATTAATTAACAAAAACAAACAAAATACATAGAACACTATAGAAAGGTTAAATTTATAAACTAAGCCTGTTAGGTGTGACCAGTACAGATTAAAATCTTTTTAGGAGGCTCTTTTGAGAGGGCTCTTTTAAATTTTTTGTCAAATTATTCTAATTTTTTATAAATATATTTCTAGGTATTGTGTATATAATAAACAGCACACAAATAAGTAAAAAAATACTAAATGACTCGTAGAAGAAAAATCTGCTGATGAGTTATACAACTTTATTAACAAAAACTAAGTAATACACACAAATCCTATTTTAGAAAAGCCGCCAAAAGAAGAAGACCAACCATAAATTATTCTATTGCTGAAAAGGTCACTTTAAAAATAACAATGCCGATGCGTTGGTATATTATCTAACCCGACAAGAAATGGGTATGTATGACAAATTTTCACTTTTACATAACGGCACAAATTCTTGGGCAATAACATTGTAGATGTGATTTTTTCTTACACTGAACGCAGGAGAAAACAAAATAAAAAGGTGTGAGCGCATCGACGGATTCCTAAATGATTTATTGTTTTAGAAAAACGGCTTTACTTTTTAATAAATCTTTGAAATATGCATTATCATTGCCGCTTCATTTTTTTAATGCCCTCGACACAACTCTTAACCACCCTACAGCCATGATACAAGTAAAACAGATATGATATCGCGCAGGAGTAGGTGTGGCTAACTGACGTAACCTGGTGAGAGTCGTGAGAGACAGCATTCGGTCGCCATTTTTATTGCGAGGTGGTGGTTTGTTTACAATTAGTTGTAATAATTTTTCAGTGGAAAAAAAATTAACAAAATGAGGTGCTGTGTACGCGGATGTGGTATCGACAACCAGACAAAATGTTTTTCGCGTGACATTAAGTTTTTCAGATTTCCAAAAGACGGGATGATGAAAGACCCCTTTCTGAGGGTCCGTGCCGAAAATTTTAGCTGCTAAAAATCTTTGTAGATGTGTTTTTGGATTTTTATAAAAACCAAATTTCTAACCTGCTAGGGCCAATATTTCATTTAAAGTCCCCACCCTGTAATTTATTTCCCTTGCGTCTCGTCATACCGCTTACCTTATGGAACTCTAAATCCAGATTTACTACCGCACAATCCTTCACCCCTTCGTTGTTTTCCAGACCGCATTTCGTTTAATTTAGAACCTTGTAGTACTTTTTCACGGAAAACCATTCCTACCTGCAACCCCCTCGCCCACCCTAAATTGTTACTTTTGAAAAAAAACATTGTTTTAGATTCCTAACTTTGTTTCGGTTATCGGATATGAGGGGGTGGTTGCAAGTGAGTTATTTGTACCCCTATTTCTCATCCCCCTGCCTGAATTTTAAAAAATGCCGAAGCATGTGTTTACTTATTTTATTAGTAGAGTCTACATACCAATATTCAAACTTATATTGCTTTTCGTTTTTTTACCCCTTCAGGGGTAAAATAATTAAAAATCTTTTCTTGGTGAGCTCCTCCTTTATGAACCCAAACTAACCTCAAATTTTCATGTTTGTAGGTGAACTGGTATCAGCTTACAGCTTACTTTTATTGTATCCTGCCCTCATGTCATATTTACAGATAACAGATAGAATTGCCCGTCACTTGAAATTTAAGATGGTGGACTATTTTAAGATAAGGCCTGTTTGTGTCCTGTACCGTGTGAACATCTTTTGGTCAAATATGATGCTGACTATCAAAATCGATTCAGTATTCTATTATTCTGATCTTGTTTGATCACTCGGTATACACTATGTAATGAAGGTATGTCTAAAAAAGGCTGCCATGATGCATATACTAAAGTAGACAATTTAGAGCTCTTTGACATGTTTAAATCCCAAATTGGTAAAGCTGACCTACAGCACTATTAAACAACCGTTTGTCAGGATTTAACTCAATATTCTATTCCAAATCCTATTAGGGTGCCATTAAACTCTATTATAAGGGAGAAATAACTAGATATAAAAAAGTTAACATAAAAATAAATCATGTAGGAGAGAAAACCATAACAATTTTAAACAATTCAAAATCTATTCCCTTCGAAATTCAAGATGGTGGACCACTTTAAGTAAAGGCGGAGGCGAGTCTAAAAAGACTCATAAATAACTCCCTAAAGTGATGTTTAATCCTAAATCGGTACAGCTGACCTACAGCTCTATTAAACAACCGTTTGTCAAGCTTTAACTCTATTTTCGACTCTAAATCCCATTATGGTGCCTTTTAACTCTATTTTAAGGGAGAAATAACTGGATATAAAAAATGCTTATGTTAATAAGTCAACAATAAAATAAATCATGTAGGAGATTTAAAAGTGCAAAGCTCCGTTTTAAAAGAGATTTCCGACACAGGAGTGAATTTATTAAGCTACTCTTTACGGCTTATTTTTTAGTTGACTTCTTATTTTCGGAGATTTTACGGCGGAAGATCGTTTTATCGCGCAGCAAGAAGTGTGCCCAAATTAGGGGATTCATTAAAATGCCATCAATATTTTAGGGATTATCAGGGTTTTTAAATAGATTTTTATGAAGTATTAAAGATAACTTTTTTAATTAATAACAATAAAGAGGCAAAAGAGCCGAAAAACAACAGCCTTATTTGATTAAGAACATTTTTAAGTTAAGAGAGTGAGGGATGGAAGGACAGATTGTAAAGGGTATGACCGAAGATCGTTTTAACGGGCTGCAAAAAATGTGCCCAAATTAGGGGATTCATTGAAATGCCATCAAGATTTAAGAGATTCTCGGGATTTTTAAATAGATTTTTATGAAGTATTTAAAATGAGTATTTTAATTAGCAATAATAAAAGAGAAAAAAACAAAACTAATTAAACTAAGTTAAGGATGAAAGAATATTCAAGAGAATGTATTCCTGGAACCACCTAGTGATCATTTCAACATGTTGACGAATTACGATTTTTTACCCGAGGTTTTACCTTTTGAGTTTTTGAACATCGAAACAGAATCATTTTTCTGATAAGTTCTTGCTTATCATGCTCATAAGAAAAAGTTCTCAAAATATTTTGAGGTTGCTGCCATTGGTACAGAAACCAAAAGATTTGCCGCACTAAGGCTTTTCTAAGTCACTATTCAATAGTCATTTTGTAAAAGTAAGAGTTGATAAATTACACACCCTTGTTATAAATTCCACAAAAAAATATTTATTTCCTTCCATGCTTTCACCTTACCAAAAAAACTAACAATAATTACACCCTGAGAAACAGATGCTTTTGATTCAGCAACGAAAACCTCATAAGTATTCAAAAAATGCGGGTGTTGTTACCAATAAGGACTGAAAGCGATATTGGCGTACATCTTCTTCAAGTGTCATGCTCTATTCGAATGTTGGCTGTCATCAGCGCGATCTGTACCCTGTCCACTGCTTTTCGGAAAAGTGTCGTAGTACTAACACCATACCATTGTCTAAAGGCGCATTTACACAGACAAACTTTCCTTTGATGTTGAAATGCCGACAAACATTTACACGGGCCTCTTGAGCAAAATGTTCAAAAAAATGTTCGAGCAAAATTTCGTACAAAAAAACACACGTAAATTTTGGAGAGAATGTTGAGCAAAATTTGTTTGAAGAATTGGGGGTATAAAAATTTCTTTAGAAATTCAAAATATATATTGTTATCAGAATTCATTGAACTAAACTGAAAATAGAAAAACAAAGTTTTGAAATAAGGTATTTTTGATCAAGTGCTTTCGGAAAAACGATTTGATGCCGAAATTCACATTTTACCTCATAAGCAACTTCGATTGATCTGTTTTTTATAGGGGATATGCCAGTATACTTGTAACTTTTTTGGGGTTGTAAAAAAACGAGAATAAAAAAAATAATAATTGGCACTTACTAATTGTTGTTGCCTGTAAAATATATTGATAAAAATTTACATTTAAAAGAATATCCCTTTATTTTACTTCCTAGTTTAGTCTTTTACAATAATAATTAAGTCCAATTAAAAAACCTATACACATTTTATTAAATCTCAAATATATGAACAAAAGCACCTTCGGTTTAAATAATACCCGTTTATTACTCACTTTTACAACCCTACGAACCCGACCCATGTCTAAAAAATATAATTTAGCAGTAATTTAGTAGACTGTGTCGCCGATCTATCATCCCGCGTTTTGGATTTCGCAGGTAGTAGGCCGACCACCCTTTTGAATCGCCATGTTGCCCTTTGCATATTGTTGGTTCAGTGTCAGTAATCGACCTTGATTATTACATTAAATTGACAATAAATATCTATATCTTCAGCATTTTCATGATCCTTTTGCTTTTTTAAGCAACCCTTGGGAACTTAAACTAACTAGGTTAATCTGGTGTGAGGAATTAAAAAACAACAATAAAAGCTAAAGGTAAAGTAAAGCTACAAAAATATGTTTACAAGAATCCCCCTCCCCACCACTCTTCATAGTCATGAGGCGCGGATTACCGCTTAAAAGTGCAATTTTTGAGTTTTTTGCCGATATTTGAAAAACTCAAATTTTTTTTGGAAAAGAAAAATTTTCCTGGGTTTTTTTGACTTTAGGAAAAAAACCCTTGGAAATAAAAAAACTCGCAAGAAAATCCCAAACAAAACCCCGGGAAAAAAAATCCGGGAAAAACCCAAAGAAAAAAATATTATAAGTAACCCTAATCCATGTGACAAAACTGATAGTAGAGATAGTAAGGTTTCGCTTGCCGTCAGCTTTTTTTTCACAAAAATTTTAAATAAAAGTTGGTGTTCCATTTTTTTAAAGAATTGAGATCACTGATCACTGATGTGAAATTATATTTATTCTCATCTTTAAAAATATGTTTCCAAAATAGATATATAATTTGCTCAAAAATTTACCCGAACAAAATGTTCAAAGAAAAGCTCACAAAAATGTTCGCGCAAAAAATTTTAGATCTTTTGCACGAGCTTTTATTTGAGCATGTTCGTCTGTGTAATTGCGCCTTAAGATTTTAAAGCCATGATATCCGTCTACGACCCGGACCTCTTCTGCCTTCAATTTTGCCTTCTTATCAATTTTAAAAGTTTATATAGGTAATTTCTCAAAATATGGCCAAAATATTCAAGTTTTCGTTTTTTGATGGGAAATAAAACTTCAAAATTTTTATTTTCTCGTATCCTACGACACCACATCTCGAGTGCCTCCTACTTTTAACTACAACAAATAACACCGAAGCACACGAAACCGGAGAGTGATTTTGAGATGATATGGCCGGTTCAATTCTTGCACGAACTTCTCAAAAGGCAACCCAAGTATTTGTATGAATCCACGCGTTCGAATTGCTGCCCATTTACTTCTAACATGTGTCTGATGTTCTTTTCCTTGGATATGACCATCCATTTTGTTTTTCTAACATTTAAGTTAAGACCGAATTGCAAACTTTTGGCATCAATCTGATTCAACAACTCTTGCAGGCGTTCCATCGTGTCTGCTATTATGACAGTGTCGTCGGAATATAGGCGGTGGTTTTTATGCCGTTTGTGGTCAGACCCTCTTCGCAGTTATGAAGTGCATTCTCCATTATTTTGTTACTATAGATATTAAACAACAGCGGAGACAATACCTCTTCGGACAGTTGGCCATCAACCTTTATTTAAGCAGTCTGATCCCAGTATAGATATCGCTCATCTGGACCAACTTCTTTTAGCGAATCTACGAGCTTTTCGTGTTGGACTCGATGAAATGCTTTCTCATAATTTATCAAACAGGTATATACTAGCACCGACACATCTCTAGATCGCTGAACTAAGACTTGAATGCCAAATTGGGGTACATGCGAGAGTAAATTTTAATAATGTTTACAATGGACAAGAGGAGAATATAAAGTCAAGTAAGTATTGCTGATTTTGTCGTAGACTTACAAGAAAATCAATATAATGGACATATTTTAATGATTTACAAAAATGAGAAAGATGGTACCGAGCCCGCCCGTATGTCTTATGTGTAAACGGTACCTAACATAATAAATGTAATCAAATCGGAAACGTATCGGCGCCTTAACGGCAACGGCGCGCGGGAGATAAAAATGCGTGTGGAACTATCCCCGCATAATAATCAGGTAATTGCACTGCAGACTAGGCCGTTTGGCACCGCAGAGTTCTTTAATGCCAAGTTTGTTTTACACGTTTCGGAAACTACGAAAAACGCTGCAGTAGAGTGCAGGATGGCGCCAGATCCTTCTAGTACAGCTTAACGTTATTGATAACAACATATATTTTCTTTCCAAAGTTTTTTTTGGAGTAATTTTAAGCAATTCGTGGATTTAATAAAAAAAATAAGATTTCATAGATCTCCGAACCTCACTGAAAAATGGGCTCTCCTGGCTGAAGTCAAAACGGGACACCCCTGTTGGATTCCTTCGTTTAAGGACGGGATTTCCTTGAACCAAGATAATAACGCTTCTTTAAGATCCATTTCATTTTGTTGAGAGAATGATAGTCTTAATTGTAGAACCCGGAGGGTTGGCCCTCTTCAACATCATAAGAACTTGATTCAAAACGTTTTGGTAATTATATTTTTTCATTCCCATAGGCCAAAAATGAATTTAAAAATCTGTACTCTGTTATATTTAAGTAAATACTGTTAAACCAAACAAATTCTACAAACAAGCCAAATTGTTAATTATGCAATTTATTGGAATATTTCAAATTATATGGATCAATGTAAACAAAACTGTTTGCTACCTGGTTGAAATTTACGCATTTAATTTTATTACATGGATACTTGTTTCGACATTTTGCAAATTAATTGATGTTATAACCACATCAAAAGCAATGCAGAATGCTGTAATTATTTTCAGTTTAAGAGAGATCGTAAGATTGACCCTTTTTCTTCACGTCATTATTGTTATTGTCAGAATTTAATTAACATTTTTTGGCTTTAGTCAACCTAAATCACCATCTTGAATGTGATTCGCAAAAGTGTAAATGTAGGAACAAAATTTCCCTACTCCCTACAGGATATATATACAGACCGCTTCAAGCTACTGCGAACATAGGGCGGAAGAAGTCTAATTTGCCAGTGTACGTACATGCAGAGATACCGCACGCCTATCAGTGAAGCAACCAACACTCAGGCTCCCGATCGCCATTCGCTGCCGTTCGCCGCCGTTTGCCTTGTATTTAGTACGCCTCTAACCACGGTGCTGTGTGGAGCGTAGTCAATGAAACCGGAATTTGGTCAATAAATACGCAAATTTTTATAACGTAATTTTCTTATTTTTTGTCACTGATAAATAAGAGCGTTTTATTGTCAACTGCTCAGATTTATCAGTGACGACGTGTTACAATGAAAATAATAAGGAGAAACAAAATAAAAGCAAGTTCTCAAAATAAAATAATATATTCTAAAAACCAAAAAGATTCTCCCAGTCAAAAAAAAATTAAAGTAAATGTTCGAAAAGTCCTCCTTGCTCGGCTAGACAATATCCGAGCCTACTATAAAAACCCCTTCTAACGTTTCCAAGAATGTTAGGGCTGATAATTTGAAAAGCTTCTTCAAAAACAGATAGAAGTCATTAGGAGCAAGATCGGGAGATCGAGCTGGCCATAAAATAGTCCCCCGTGTACTTATAACCCGATTAGGAAATACATTATCAAGATATTCCCTAACAAGGCCAACATTGTGAGCGGAACAACCATCTTGTTGAAACCATGTTTCACCAAATCTTACACCTAACAACTGCCTAGCAGGTAGATCCAAGTATCTAGGACCATTCAAATAAAATGCCGTTAATAAAAAATGGCCCAATTACGTGTTCCTCTACAATACCCCCCCCCCCCCCTAAACATTTAGTTTTTGGGGATACTGTGTTCTTACGTCAAAATACAAATGCAAATTTTCCCTCGACCAATATCGAACGTGTGTTGGGTTATGACGATTTGACCATTTGACCATCTGCACTTTTTCGGCAACTTCGTAGACATCCATTTTTAGTTTTAAAAATGTATTATTTCAATTAAGAACTTACCCATCTGTTTCTCGAGCAAGGCAGAAATAAATCAAAATAATAAAAACAAAATGAATTTCCAAAAGATAACACTGCGGCGTGCTTCGAATCCACCTCGGTCGTACGGCACGGAGAGTAAATTGGACTTGATTCCCCCTATGTTCGCAGTAGCTTGAAGCGGTCTGTATATTTAATTTACCAGAAGTCAGTTGGAGATATCTTTGATTAAATTATGCAGTATTATCCGTCAAAAAGTCGTAATAACTATTCTGCAGAACATTAAAATTCTCAGACGGGATTTTATTATAAATCGCGAGGCAACCGGGTATTTCTTGGCATCGAGTAATCCGGCAAATGTCTGCCATTAATTCGCTCAAGTGTGAGAAAATCCATAGAAAATCCGGGGATTGGGACTATATTTTATCTTTTTGGCAGCGGTTTCAATAGTTTTTTTGGTATAGGTTAGTACTTACAGCCAAATAAATAGAAAATGATAAAATCATGTACCCAGGAAAAACTTAAATTATCACCAAAAAAAAGTGACAAATTTTGAACGAGCGGATGGAGCAATCTGAAGGCGCATTTACACAGACAAACTTTCCTTTGATGTGGAAATGCCGACAAACATTTACACGAGCCTCTTGAGCAAAATGCTCACAGAAATGTTCGAGCAAAATCTCGTACAAAAAAACACACGTAAATTTTGGAGAGAATCTTGAGCAAAATTTGTTTGAAGAATTGGGGGTATAAAAATTTCTTTACAAATTCAAAATATATATTGTTATCGGAATTCATTGAACTTAACTGAAAATAGAAAAACAAAGTTTTGAAATAAGGTACTTTTAATCAAGTGCTTTCCGACGGAAAAACGATTTGATGCCGAAATTCACATTTTACCTCATAAGCAACTTCGATTGATCTGATTTTTATAGGGGATATGCCAGTATACTTGTAACTTTTTTGGAGTTGTAAAAAAAACGAGAATAAAAAAAATAATAATTGGCACTTATTTATTGCTGTTGCCTGTAAAATGTAATGATAAAAATTTACGTTTAAAAGAATATCCCTTTATTTTACTTCCTAGTTTAGTCTTTTACAATAATAATTAAGTCAAATTAAAAAACCTATATACATTTTATTAAATCTGAAATATATGAACAAAAGCACGTTCGGTTTAAATAATACCCATTTATTACCCACTTTTACAACCCTACGAACCCGACCCTTGTCTAAAAAATATAATTTAGTAGACTGTGTCGCCGATCTATCATCCTGCGTTTTGGATTTCGCAGGTAGTAGGCCGGCCACTCTTTTGAATCGCAATGTTGCTGTTTGCATATTGTTGGTTCAGTGTCACTAATCGACCTTGATTATTACATTAAATTGACAATAAATATCTATATCTTCAGCATTTTGCTTTTTTAAACCCTTGGGACCTTAAACTAACTAGGTAAATCCGGTGTGAGGAATTAAAAAACAACAATAAAAGCTAAAGGTAAAGTAAAGCTACAAAAATATTTTTAAAAAAATCCCCACCACTCCTCATAGTCGTGAGGCGTGGATTACCGCTTAAAAGTGCAATTTTTGAGTTTTTTGCCGATATTTGAAAAACTCAAATTTTTTTTGGAAAAGAAAAATTTTCCTGGGTTTTTTTTGACTTTAGGAAAAAAACCCTTGGAAATAAAAAAACTCGCAAGAAAATTCCAAAAAAACCCCGGGCAAAAAAATCCGGGAAAAACCCTAAGAAAAAAATATTATAAGTAACCCTAATCCATGTGACAAAACAATAATAATGTTTCGCTTGCCGTCGGCTTTTTTTCACAAAAATTTTAAATAAAAGTTGGTGTTCCATTTTTTTTAAAGAATTGAGATCACTGATCATTGATGTGAAATTTTATTTAGTCTCATCTTTAAAAATATGTTTCCAAAATAGATAACACTAATTTGCTCAAAAATTTACCCAAACAAAATGTTCAAAGAAAAGCTCACAAAAATGTTCACGCAAAAATTTTTAGATCTTTTGCACGAGCTTTTATTTGAGCATGTTCGTCTGTGTAATTGCGCCTTGAGAGGCATTACGGTTAGGTAAATTTATATTCTCTGGGTAAATTTGATCTCTGGTCCAACTTGACTTATAACAATACTTTTTTGTTTACTTTTTCTTTTGTGTTGTTTACTTTTTAAAGTTCGAATTTGCTGGCCTTTTTTGAGTCTTTTCTCTAAAATATCTAATAAATTGTTCCATTTCAACTTCTAAAGTTGTCCTGCTTCGCGGATTGTATAAAAATTCCACAAAAAGTAAGTATTTTCCGCAAAGAACAGATGGGTTATAGTAAAGGTTAATTTGTAGCTTAAATTCTTTCCTTTGTGTCAGAATAAACGAATTGTAATATTTTGTCTTTATTTTCAATTCTAAACTCACTGGCTAGCGTAAATGACTCAAAATAAAAAAAAATGTAAGAAAATAATAAAATACGCCATTGTGAACCACGCTCCCCTGTATAAACGCGGTTTAGTATTTTTTTTGCTCCGCCCACCTGATGACGACACAAAGATATCAGCCTGCTTTCTTTATTGATTTTGGTTGTTGACATTTGGGGTTATGTCATTTTTGCAGAAGTTTTTGTAATAAAAATTGTATCCGTTCATCATTTCTTTTCTTTATTTGGTGTAAATTAAGTACCCAACGATATATTTTACATTATTTTTGTCGTAGGTAGCTGCATTTATGCATTTGTTTAGTGAAAACGCTTATCATCAATGAAAAAATAAAAAAACAAGGTAACTTATATATAGTTTTAAATTTGCAATCAAATTTTTTGCCTATAGTATTCACAATAAGTCTGGTCTCAGAATAATCACTCTCCCAAAAATCCCTGGCAAAACACAACTACAAAAAAAATAGCTTCCAAAACAGCAAAAATAACAACTACATAACCTAACTTCTGAACGACGAGTTCGAAATGGGTTTCTGGACGGAATCGATTACCAACTATTGGTTTTAATTTCGATTTATTGCAAGATCAACTTATGCAGGCCCAAAATAAATTTTCTTTACTTGTACACAAAAAGTTATAATACAAGATAAAAGCAAAAAATAGCCCTGGCATCAAAAGAAAAATCCGAAAATTTAATTTAATTTGACAAGCCTTTCTTACAGTTTTTAAATGGCGGACAAAAATAAGCTGCAATCTTTGTGTCGTCATCAGGTCGAATAGTGGGCCAAAATTACTAGATTCAATATATATTTTCTCATTATTTTAATTGATTTAAAACAAACTTACGGCTTTCTTGGACAATGTTTTATTTAATTATTTATACCAACAGCCAACGTTTCGGTCCTAGGTCTGGACCACACCTAGGACTGAAACGTTGGCTGTTGGTATAAATAATTAAATAAAACATTGTCCAAGAAAGCCGTAAATTTGTTTTAAATCAATCAAAATTACTAGACCGTATCTATTGGGGATGTCTGTGATTGACAATCCCTTATGTCAAAGCATAGAAAAAGTGACGTTTCCCCAACCTTTTTAGCTATGAAACTGTCAATCGCATCGTTACCCCTAAATTTTTAGTTTGGTCGGTTGGGATATCCATTCCCTATATGATATTTTCCCCGGATAGTATTAAAGAGTAGGCGTGGTGTGACGTAGGAGTGGAGTGAGTGTTTGGAGTGGAATTTTAATAGTCGTACGCGTCGGAGTGAAAAGTCTTAATGAGGTGTTTTTCACGTATTTCGTTTGGTGCTTCGCATATTGAGGGCACATTAAAGGCCTACTACTATAATTCGTCGGATAAAGAATCAGTGGTTTTAGAGGTTTCATTTTATTGAAGCTGATTGCGCAAAATAACGTAAAAAAAGCCTCGAAAAAGCACAAAATGTAGTAGAAGTACTAGCTGTGCCCGTAAAGCGCCCTACCTTTGCGAGGTGGGACTTATGAAATGAGTTATTGTAAAAGGAGTAAAAAAGAGTGAATGGATTGCATTTGCCGAACGCACTTATAGTGCCGTGTTAATAAAGAAGAGCGGTTGTTACAAATTTGCGATTTTTTTGAGTTTTCATAATCTATATCATCATAGCTTTATTTTAAACCACTTTTTTATTTTTTATATTAAGTAAGAAGTGCGAATCACATACGTTTTCTGCACATTCGCTGTTTTTCCTTAAAATTTTGACCTATTTTCTACACATTCGCTGTTCTTTCTTAACAATGTATTTTCCCGCCTGTTTTTAAGTGCGCAAGCGAATGTAAATTATTCTTATTCCCTTTTTAGTTTCAATTCGTTCTTCAAAGGGTAAACATTTTTTTCCAATACGATTTTAGCTTTTATTTTGTTAGGTACAATAACATATTATATATAACCAAAAACATTACAAAATTAAATAAAAAAATTAAAATTAATATTAATGAACACAAGCATAAAAAAAGCTATATATTAAAAATCTCGTCCAATCCAAGGTCCTCCCCAATATTGCCCATCACCGATGCCAAATAATGGGAGAAAAGGTTTCAAAATCTAGTTCTCGTTTTTTATGAAATAATCATATTAGTGAATGATATTACAATTTTAACCTTATTTAACCAGGATATCAAGAACCCCCAAAACCAGTTTTTCTTAAAATATAAGATTAAAACTTTTAATTTTTGTTCAACAAACGCTGATTTTGACAAAATGTATATAGTAATTTTAACAAAGAAGGGCGAAAGTTTCACAAGATGCCTTAAATTTCAAAATCAGGGAACATTCGTTTTGATTTTATATTAACTTCTAATAGAAAAAGTTAACGTTCTAACTAATAATAATAATAACAGGATTTACATGTTTTCTTTGTTCTGGCCAAAATGAAAGTTAAGTATTTATTAGCAACTGTAAGGTTTAAGCCGGAATTATTGGAATTTTAAAATGAAAAAAAAAAATCCATAATTTTTACACGAACGGGAAAATTAAACAAAAAAAAATTAAAAAAAGAATATGAATTTTTAAAGAGTAGTAGTAGTAGTAGTAGTAGTAGTAGTAGTAGTAGTAGTAGTAGTAGTAGTAGTAGTAGTAGTAGTATAGGGGCGGCCCGTTAGGCCTCTTCATGGGCCCTTTCTGCGAAACCCCGTTCCTTACCCCTATGCCCCTACTTCCGCCTCACCTCTCTCTCCGGGCCTCCCTGTCTTCTTTACGAAGTTCAGTATGTCGGCCCTTTTGAGCGAGTGCAGCTCTTCTTCCTCTATCGTGGGAAATCCCCACTTCAGCTGCCTTGATCTGTCACATGCATCACACTGTGCTATCAAGTTCTGCGCCGATTCCTCTTCGAGCCCGCAAGCGGAACACACGGGATCTCCTGCTACTCTTATTTGCGTCAGATGTTTGTTCAGCCGATTGTGCACAGTCAGTATCCTCGTCAGCAGTTCAATGTCCTTTCGGGTCCTGCCCAAGAGGCATTTAGTTCTGGCTACATTCGGACCATCCACAAATATCATGGACTGTCTGCACTTTGTGTCTTGCCTCCAGAACGTCTTCAGTTCATTGTTCGCCCATTTGTTGAGTTCACTCTGTACCTGTTTCCTTGTTATTCCCAGAAGAGGTTCCAGTCCAATGTATTGGGTTTCGGCCCCTAGTCTGGCAAGTTCGTCCGCTTTCTCGTTCCCTGGTATTCCCTCATGACCTGGGACCCACATCAGTGTCACCCTTTTGCAGCAGTGTTTGCAGTGCTTCAGCGCACCCCTCCACCAGACTACTGACTATTTTAGGTGCACTTAGCGCCTTGAGGGCAGCCTGGCTCTCGGAGCATATGTGTATGTCCCTCCTGCCATTTCTGACCTTGGGTAGGGTTGCTGCCATGATAATGGCATACACCTCCGCCTGAAACACCCGTGTTCTCCAAGTGGATAACTCTTCTAACTTCTAGGCTTTCCGCGTACACTTCTGCACCTGTTGTCTGCCTGGCTGACAGTTTAGGGCCATCCGTGTAGCAGACCGTCGCCTCTCTGCTTAATTCCGTTCGGAATTCTTCCCTTTGCCACTCATTCCGCTCCGGTCCCTGGTCCCTTAATCGCAGGTGCATCACCATCGCCTCCTTCTTAATCCAAGTTGGAAGCGAGGGGAGACCCAAGATTGTTTCCAGAGCCTGTATGGGGGTCGTCCTCATTGCGCCCTCTACAGAAGAGCCCTTGCAGGCTCGTAAGCTTTTTGGATATGGTCAGCTTCTCTACAGCGGGCCACCAAACCACTGATCCGAACTAGTTTTAAGAAGTCAAAAACTTCAAATGCGTTTTTCTCAAAACTACATATTTGCACATTC
Organism: Oxystoma pomonae; assembly: GCA_963921995.1. NCBI lineage: Eukaryota > Metazoa > Arthropoda > Insecta > Coleoptera > Brentidae > Oxystoma > Oxystoma pomonae. The sequence goes on from OY998165.1 coordinate 24,844,688, forward strand.
GCTTTTCTTTATTATCACGGCAGTATTGTGTCCTTCAAAAATGTAGTGTATTTTAGCCTTGTTTTAAGGGCGTTAGGTATATCGATACCGATACATTTAAATATTTACTTTGAGGGTCTATTAACCCAGAAATAAAAAAAATATCTGATATAAAATCGAAAAATTTAAGGCGGGACATTACGGATAATGTTTGATTGCCCTAATACACCCGCGGAAACCAGAAATGCAGCCGTAGCCGATGTTTTATTCCACACAGCATAGCGGCCAACAAAGTTCGTCGTACATGGCATAGGAATGAAAACCCCGCTAATAAAAGCGGGATCGCAAGCCGGCATGGTATCCATAGAAACTGCTGCAATGCCTTCGCGAGGCTGACGCGGGCGCGGCGCAGGGGTGTCGCAGACGGTCACGTGATTCGCGTTGCAAAGAGAACGGGCGTCGGCGATGCACATTGCGGCGATTTATGGAATTAATTAAAATTTTGAACCATCACCAAATTCCCAAAAACAAACATCGATATAGCATCGGAATGTAAAGTAGGAAAATAGGTATTTACGTCACTAGACCGGAAAATTGGTATTTACAGGTCAACCAGTTGAGACCTGTAAACACACTTTCCGGTCGTGTATCGTACGTACTTTTTTTTTCAAACGATCAGAAAAAACATTTTAGTACCTATCACTTTCGACAACGCCTAGCCGTGTTGCGTAATTTATGAACAGTCCCCTGATGTTTTCTGCTTCTTGTTGGCTAGATAGCCATTGTCGCTAACGCCGGTAGTTTTTAAGATGAAAACTAGAGAAACACAAGTAAAGTTTTGTGGTTAGAAATGATTTTTGTATTTTTAACTTGTGCAAAATTGTAAAAAACATTAGAAAAATTATAGTGTAGTTATTAGCTTCACACAGCTAATTTAGTGATGAGTCCATTTTTGTAAACAAAACTTTTGAAACAAATTTAAAAGAGCTTTTTTAGAAGTGTCAAAACTGCCAAAAAAAAAAACAAAAGCTAAAAGCTGTCAACAAGAAGTCATAGCCAACTTGGCCAAAAATGGGACCGGAAAATTGAACAAAAAGGTCCTTTCTTGAGAGTGAAAATATTTCAAAAGAACGTACGAAAAGTGGATATTTTCCGGTTGTTTGAAAAAAAACTATAAATGGCTTGTTTTTTAAAAAAAAATCCACTTGCAAAGGTTCCCATCTATGCGTTTCTCATGCGTGACTCCCCTGACTCAAAACACTCGTCACGTGTCGGACTCTTGATCTTTTAACTTTACAAATAGATAGTCGGTACCGAAATATATGGAAGTCGTAAAACCACTTCTAGTACTTTTGAGAGTATAGTATCGCTGTGAAAATAATCCCGGCAACAGAAAAGGGTTTGCAATAAAATTGCGCCCGAGAGGCGCATTTTAAATAATCTATTTTTGTTGTAGTAATAATAATCCATACAACTTTCATGTAAGCAGAATGCACAACGAAAATTTTTATAACCCCGCCCGCCGAATTGTTTGCCCGCCCCTACCTGGAATTAATTGATTTATGATTTCCCAATTCGTACATTCATCAGCCTAAAAAGATGTTTCTCTACTTTATAGTATTTATCTCGCTTTCTGTCTCTATTATACAAGATTGAAGACGTATATGACGTACGCCGCGAAGACGGCCGAAACTAACCGAAATCTCTCGGAACGACAAATTTTCACGCATGTGCAAATGGCCGGAACCAAGCCAATGTTTTGTATTTTGGTATTTCCAGGTCTGGCTAGATTATAGATTTTGCTTACAGGTTTAGCCTGGGTAAGGCGTATATTTAAGCTAAGAAGTGTATGGGTTAAAATTACGCAAGATTATAAGTGTCAAAGTAGCAATTTGTAGCAATTTATTGGAATTAATAATGTTTAAGTGATATTTCTAAGTAACAGATGGCTTATATGTGAATTTTGTTTTAACCCTATACTAATTATAATTATTTATTTGCAAATTATTTTTAGTTGTTCCTTTTTTAAAACGGTTTAAACACCATCTAAACCGTTTTAAGCACAAAAGCGATTTAAGAAAGCGGTTTATTTGCTTTAAAACCGATTTTAGGATCCGTATACTGTTGTTAACTTAGCTTTTTAATTTGCGCTTATTTTAATAATAAAATATTTTTTTAATATTAAAATATATATAGCGGGTCGGCACTATTTTGATTAGCTGTTAGACAATGCTTTCAATAAATAACGTATAAACCGTTATATAAAGCGATTTTATGTAAAACCGTCCTTATATAAAACCGGTTTAAGGCGCGTATAAACGTAGTAACAGTTAGTTCATCGGTTAATCCGCTTTTCCATCCCCCGTCTAACAAAAAGGGGGGAACAAAAAACACGTAGAGAGAACGGTGCCAAGCGTCTCAAAGTGAACCGAGCGGAAATTTATAACAGGATTTACATGTTTTCTTTGTTCTGGCCAAAATGAAAGTTAAGTATTTATTGGCAACTGTAAGGTTTAAGCCGGAATTATCGGAATTTTAAAATGAAGTTGGCGAAATACTTTCAATCCAAAGGGTTTTAATTCTCAATATGGGAAAGTTAAATTTTGCTACCATAGTTTAGAAACAATGCAGAAACCAATGCCAGATCAATACCGAAAGTTCGAAATGGGCTGGGTATCTCACAACGAACACACCCATGCACGTTGGGCGAAGCATCTTTCAATTGTGTCTCTTTTCGCTTTGGTCCTTTGAGTGTAGCTAGTGGGAAGTAAAGTTTTTCTAGAAAATTTCATTGAGATGCGTAAAAACGGCGTTAATTGATGTCATATCATGGTAAATTTGAAGTAATAAAGTGCAAATGAAGTTTCGTTTACATTTACTTCTAAGATACTCTAAAACCCACCACAGATAAATTGTTTGGGGGTCAGTTTGTCGTTTATTCCGTCTCCCCGCTCTAAAACCTTGAACTAATAAAAAATCGGTGCAATAACCACCCGTTTTCCATAAAAATGCACTCGCCGCAAACGGCAACGCGGCAAACAGCCCCCCTAATAAAGCCCCGTTGCGTCGTCAAAATACACAAACAGCCTCGTCGAGAATGTAGATCAACGATGGCAATGACTCTTATTGAACGTGAACTGGCGACGACCTCGCATCCCAAAGGGGAGCGTCGCGCTACGTTGCCAGATCTAGTTGTATAGTTGGATGCATTCTTGCAAGGGCAGGAGTGGCGGCAATCGAGACTTTTGCACTTCTTTTTAAGAATCTCCGTCAGGTGAGCTTATCGCTTATTCGCGCATTGTGACTTGGCTTCCGTCAGGTTAGTTTTTCGACTTTGATATTTTTCATACGTTATTTGTTAATTATCAAGATTTAGAAAATAAAATTATTGTCTGCAATGACCCCCTGCTATAACATTATTTTATTCAATCTCATTATTAAAGAAAAGAGAGTTTATGGTATCCGGTGATCATAATACGGATCATTTCAAAGATGTTAGTGCTAGTTAATGTTTTACAATCAAATAGATTACAAAACATCTTGCATTTGCAAATATAAACCACCACTTTGTTAAATGCCTGCTTAACACTGAAAATTAATCCGGGGATTTTTTTATGAATTTACTTAAGGCCATAGTGGTCACAAGTTAAAAAAACACAAACAACCTAACCTCTATAGTTAACCTCACAAAACAACCAGAACAACGGAAACTGTTCGGCACTCTGGTAGAGAATTTTGTATTCTGTGAAAATTTGACTTCGAACTGGCTCAAAATCAAGCTCAAACTCTTTGAAATTAAAGAAAACCTAGAATTTGGACCACCCTGTATAGAACAACTTTTCCACAAAACGACATTTTGTCACTACAAGTAACTTTATATAGAACTTTCTTCGGTTTTTTTTCGATCCGATCCTTGTGTTACATGCACCCCGTGAAATGTTATAAATAATTAATTGATCCATCATTGGGGAGTTACGTGAGTTAGGTTGGTTTGCTGCTTTTTGTCCCCACTGCATGGCCCTTCCACTCCCCCAATGTTGGGGTGTGTCATCGCCACATAAACCACAAGATGTTGGGAATTGATTGATTACTCTTGCTGTGTTGGGCCATTTTAATTTCCTCGTTGGAATGAATTTAAGGCCCGTTGCTGTCTGCATTTTGCTGAATAATCGCTTTATTTTTCGGGAAATTGCGATCATTTTTTACCATTAAGTGTTAACTAAGTAATTATCTAGCAAAAATCAAAGAAAATACAAATAAAACAGAAGGAGAGTATAGTTCAATTTTTTGATGAGCGGATTGGATCTCTAAAGGCACAATTACACAGACGAACATGCTCAAATAAAAGCTCGTGCCAAAGATCTAAAATTTTTTGCGTGAACATTTTTGTGAGCTTTTCTTTGAAAATTTTGTTCCGGTAAATTTTTGAGCAAATTATTGCTATCTATTTTGGAAACATATTTTTAAAGATGAGAATAAATTAAATTTTACATTAGTGATCAGTGATCTCAATTCTTTAAAAAAATGGAACACCAACTTTTATTTAAAATTTTTGTGAAAAAAAGCCGACGGCAAGCGAAACATTATTATTGGCTCTACTATCAGTTTTTTCACATGGGTAAGGCTTACTTATAATATTTTTTTCTTAGGGTTTTTCCCGGATTTTTTTGCCCGGGGTTTTTTTTTGGGATTTTCTTGCGAGTTTTTTTATTTCCAAGGGTTTTTTTCTTAAAGTCAAAAAATAAACCCAGGAAAATTTTTCTTTTCCTAAAAAATTTTGAGTTTTTCAAATATCGGCAAAAAACTCAAAAATTGCAATTTTAAGTGGTAATCCGCGCCTCATGACTATGAGGAGTGGTGGGGAGGGGGATTTTTTTTAAACATATTTTTGTAGCTTTACTTTACCTTTAGCTTGTATTGTTGTTTTTTAATTCCTCACACCAGATTTACCTAGCCCCAAAGATTGCTTAAAAAAGCAAAAGGTTCATGAAAATGCTGAAGATATAGGTATTTTTAATGTAATAATCAAGGTCGATTATTGACACTGAACCAACAATATGCAAAGGGCAACATTGCGATTCAAAAGGGTGGCCGACCTACTATCTGCAAAATCCAAAATGCGGGATGATAGATCAGCGACACAGTCTACTAAATTACTGCTAAATTATATTTTTTAGACAAGGATCGGGTTCGTAGGGTTGCAAAAGTGGGTAATAAACGGGTATTATTTAAACCGAACGTGCTTTTGTTCATATATTTGAGATTTAATAAAATGTATATAGATTTTTTAATTTCGCTCAATTATTATTGTAAAAGACTAAACTAGGATCTAGAATAAAGGGATATTCTTTTAAACGTCAATTTTTATCATTACATTAACAGGCAACAACAATAAATAAGTACCAATTATTATTATTTTTTTAAAAACAACAAAATGAATCTCGTGAGAATCCAGACACCTACAGACCTGTTTCATCCTTATTAGGAATCATCAGGGAGTCATAGGATTATACCTGGCAGTTGAAGCTACACAGTGACCATGCACATCTCTAGAATTTAAAACAAAAAGTTTGTAATCCTGTACCGTTCAGCAGTTTATAAGTAGAAACCTGTAAAAGTATAAGGTCACTGTAACATGACTCTTAAAAAGAGGTAACGTTCACAGCAGCACCGCCCTCAATTGGAGCTTCATACTACGTGGCCCTAATTTTAAGGCGTCAGCAAGCAATCGCTCCGGTGGAGGTTTGTTGCGCAGAACTAAAAAGCCAAATTTATTTGCGGACACGAGATTCATTTTGTTGTTTTTTAAATATTAAGAGTCATGTTACAGTGACCTTATACTTTTAGAGGTTTCTACTTTATAAACTGCTAAACGGTACGGGATTCTGTATTTACGGTGTCTTGCACTTTTCAATTTTGATGTTTTTGTTTCTCGGTTTATTCAACAGGTGGCGCACACAGTTACTACGTCCCCAAGGATTACAAACTTTTTGTTTTAAATTCTAGAAGTGTGCATGGTCACAATAAGGATGAAACAGGTCTGTAGGTGTCTGGATTCTCCATTAGACATTGGAGGCCTGGTCGTAATGAAGTGAGAAACAAAAACGCTTTGTCCGATATGCCACGAGTTTACTTTCATTATTTTTTTTATTCTCGTTTTTTTTACAACCCCAAAAAAGTTACAAGTATACCGGCATATCCCCTATCAAAATCAGATCAATCGAAGTTGCTTATGAGGTAAAATGTGAATTTCGGCATCAAATCGTTTTTCCGTCGGAAAGCACTTGATTAAAAATACCTTATTTCAAAACTTTGTTTTTCTATTTTCAGGTAAGTTCAATGAATTCCGATAACAATATATATTTTGAATTTGTAAAGAAATTTTTATACCCCCAATTCTTCAAACAAATTTTGCTCAACAATCTCTCCAAAATTTACGTGTGTTTTTTTGTACGAGATTTTGTTCGAACATTTCTTTGAGCATTTTGCTCAAGAGGCTCGTGTAAATGTTTGTCGGCTTTTCCACATCAAAGGAAAGTTTGTCTGTGTAAATGCGCCTTTAGAGAGCGACAACACAGAAATACGTTTTCAGAGGCAAAAATTGGACTATACATTTCGTTCCATTTTTAGTTAGATTTAAAAGTTGACAGAAATCCCAACGCTCTAGATTGTTGCTGTGCTCACATTTGAAGTTTTTAGGTTAGGTTTGTTTTGACTGAAATTTTGGCCAAGAGTATTTGTTTACATTTTGACCATGGAAGACTAGTAAAAATCAAATTATTTAAAAATACCTTACAATTGTGCCACCAGCAAACCTATTTTGACACGCATTCGTTTTATATTGCATTGTTTGCAGTTTTTGACTGACGTTATAATAAAATGTATCGTTATTTTTGGGCGAGACAAGGCTGGAAATGTGGACAAATATTTTGAATTGATGCGTTCATGAAAGTGATGTTTCTATCCCTCAAATTATAGATAAAAAAGTGTGCAAAAAACGTTTTATGAAAGGAGTAGCCGCCGTAGCGCAGTCAAAAAAGAAAAAAGAAAACTATGCGACAATGGCTTAACTGTCTTTTTAGTTAGTTGTTAGTCTCGCCGATAGAAATCTGTATAACATTGGGGGGAAAATACTTCGTTTACAGGGAGAACATAAAGATTTTTACGAAATTTGGTATTTGTTAGTTATTGTGTGATATTGAAACTGACTATTTTTCGGCTAATTATCTAGCAAAAATCAAAGAGAATAAAAATGAAACAGGTGGATGGAATACCATTTTTACGAATTTTGGGATTTGTTTGTTATTAGGGATATTTTGGAACGCTTAAAATTTTGACAACCGACAATCGCTGTGGTAGTGTTTAACAACCACTACCACTACCACTCATCGATTTTACCAGAACACATTAAAAACTGTCACATGTAAAAAAATTTAGAGATAAGAAAAAGTAAAAAAATTGCCTTAATTTTACAAAATAAGTATTTTATATGTTGGAATCTATTAATATTTTATTATTTTTAAAATTAATTTAGCCAAAATTCTCTAAAATTAACCACACCACAACGAAATGGATTCGTAGCTTACGGCAATGGTAGTGGTTAATTACCACAAAGGAATGACGGTTAGCTATTGCGCAGATGCAGTAATTACCACAACCACTACAAAGTGTCAAATAAGCGTTCCAAAATATCCCTATTATATGAAATACGAAACTAACAGACCTAAGTGTCATAAAGAAGAGAAAGATTTTTATTTTCATTAATTTAAAGGTAGGAGCATTAACTATTAAACAAAAATCATGGTTTAGGTTTATATAATTGTTTTTTTTTTAAATTGGAATGAAATTTATCCCAAAATGTTTATCATAAAATCGATTCAATCGTTTTGGTGTTATGGATGACACACAGAAACACAACAAAATCTTGTTTTTAGGCCCAAAAACAGCTAACAAAATATGTTATACAGAGTGTCCTAAAAATCCGAGTTCACCCTAATATCTCCAGAAAAAAAAAGAGACAGAGAAGTATAATTTCACATAATTAGATGGTTTACAAAAAAGTATCTTTTTGGATGCTAATTGTGCCGCTATTCATTAAGGAGGCGGATCTAGAGCTTAGACAATACTTACTGAAATTATTTAAAAACCGTTAGAAAAAAAAAAGTAACATATTAGGTGTTTTTGGAAACAGAAGAAAAAAACCCTATTTCAATTTTCCAAAATATACAGGATATCTTATTTAAAAAAAAGTATCGCCGCCGCCCTAGCTCCGCCTCCTTAAACTCAATTATGTGAAATTTTACATCTCTGCCTCTTTTGGTTTTGGAGATATTAGGGTGGACTCGAACTTTCGGGACAGCCTGTATATTATATCTCGCGATATTTCCAATGTTATTTTAAAATTTGATTAACGAATATTGACAAAAAATGCATATTCAACGGTTGAAAATCAAATAATGAACCTTCAAAATAAGTAGAAAGAAAAACAACGAAAGACCAAGATAAACACCAAACGAGACTCAAAATTAAAGATATTATTTGGGTGATTATATATTATCTGACATTTTATTTGTTCTCACTTTTCTTCCACTTTCTCCCTGCCAAATATTGGAACAGTTATTAACCTGACAAACAACAATGGTATCGATTACCAGGAGGAGCTTTCCCAGTGTGATTAATTTTTTTATGAAAAGGAGCCAAGAAAAACGATAGAAGCAGAAAATACGGAATATAGAGTAAATAAGACTTTTTTAATGTTATATACACATGGACTTTTTTCTTTAACAAGAAAAATAATTTTTCCAATTTAAGATTACCAAATAGTAGTTTTCACAACTGGTGGGTAAAATAGTGCTTTTTTTTTACAAGCGTTGGTTTAAATAACGAGAGCAGCAAGGTACTTAAAAACGCGAGTAAAAAAAAGCACAGTTTAGCTGCGAGGTGTGAAGACAATTTTTTTAATACCTTTATCAAAAAATCCAAGAAAAACAGGAAAATACTTTTAAAAAGCTCGAACGAAGAGCACTTCTCGCAACACACCATCTTTACACTATAAATCAAGGCGGCTGGTAAATGAAATAACAATGGTTGCCATGGCGATGTGCCTTTTTACTCGATGACGTTCATTGTTGCGACATTTTAATCTTTGACAGTTTGATATTTTGACGATGTTTTTAAATGATTTTTTCGTAAATATTTGGTAAAAACTGGCGGAAATGGCTTAATTGTTAGACAAGAGTAATTAGAATTTTTCAATATTACTATTTTCCGATATTTCTCTTTAATTTTGGGTAAAAAACGGACATAAATCTTTTTTTGGCACCCGTGATTTTTGAATCGGTAACCAAAAAAGCCATGCTTTAGTTATCCACAGAAAGTTACTAAAATCATGTTTTTGATGAAGGTATAAAAAAAATGTCTTTTGAGTGTCCCGCCCTTCCCTATATGGACAACCTCAGGAATATGATATTTAAATTTTTTTTTTGTTTTTATTGGCGGCTTTTTCCGCCCAGTTTTGTATAATAATAATAATAATGGATCGCTTTAGAAACAAGGTAGGTAAGCTCTTAACCGCATTAAACTTTAATTAGATAAAACTTTGGAAATTAAACTTTAGCAGACAGTCTTTTGGTTTAACCTCTGGCCGTTGTTTTGTGCACATCACTTAAAACTTTTAGTTTTAACAAGTTTTCCAGAACCAAAAACAACAGCTTTCAACTTGAGTTTTAAAATAACTTTTTCTAATAAAGCACAATATTCCCGCAGTGTTTGCAGAAAATAGAAACGAGGAGACAGCAATAATAGAAAAAACTTTTGTATTTTTTTCCCATTGATTCAGGGTTTCCGTAATGAATGAACTGGGGAGAAGGAAAAATAATATACAATAATGGATAAAAGTGGTAGCAGAAAATATTTTTGATTAGTATTGGACTTGGACAAAATCAAATGAAATTGATTAGGATCGAAAAAAGTGAGTTTTAATTTAATCTGAGTGCTTTCTTACATTTTTTATAAAGGAATAATATTTCGATATAGATAATAGAAGTGATCAAGTAAGTAAATTAGCTACAAAAATCCTCTATCGGCTGACCATGAACTGATTAACTTTTGGGTAGGGTAGTGGGGGGTTGAAGGGGGAAAAGGGGGATAAAATATTTAAAAAAATTGTAACTTTGGAACAAAAGCAAGTAGCGATAAACAGTTTTCAGATTTAAGTTTCCATGAATATGGACTACAAATTTTGTTAATAAAGTCCAAATTCGTTTGAAAAAACGTTAAAATATATTTTAAAAAATCATAACTTTAGAAGTAAAGCAGCTATTGATATGCGGTTTTCAGATTTGGGTTTTCGTAAATATTACCCAAAAATTTTCTTATAAGGTTCAAATCTTTCAAAGCTACAGTTTTCGAGATATTTTCATTTCCTTTCAACATAAAATAATTGATTGTATTCGTGCTTTCTAGCAGCAATTTTTTAAATATATAGTACGAAAATTATGCTACTACTTAAGAATTTGGGGATAACTATATGAGATAGACTTAAAATCTAATGCGTTAAGTAGAATTTTCCCGAGGAGTAGTTTTTTTTTTGGTAAAAATGATATAACTCTGTAGCACTAAATCGGTCGTAGTGATTCATGTTACTTTTGGAGTTAAATCACGTTTCGTTTGCGTTGTACATTCTAAATTGCCTAGTTGATTAAACTTTCTGAGGAACTGTCAAAAATAGTGCAGAATTTATGTACCGATAAGTTCCTTCGTTAAAATATTGAGCAAAAATTCTTAATCTATTTAAAAGTTGATTAGCCAGTGTTTACGTACTCGACACGTAATTTTCTGCTTTAAAATGTCTGAAGAATTTTCTAGCACTCTTCATATTTACGGTTTCATTTTATAAAGATAACAATTTTCAGAAACGTCCAACAACGACTCTGCTCAAAACTTTTATTATCATCCAAACAAATCTTTGTCTTCGCCGTTCTAGGTCTCCCGGACTGCATCTCTATTATTTAAAATTTTACTATTATACCCATTACAAACTCCAACAAGCAAGCAAGATCTGATGAAAAGCTTTTTGGAACTAGCGTTTATTTATTTACACAGGGACATATATTAAATAAAACCGGCAAATTTGGAATGATTTTCACATAAAGACGAGTCCCCATCAATCATTACCAAGGACCAAATCGCCCAAAATAAGGAAAAATAAAAATGTTGAGTTTTCTAGGTACGCAGTCATTTTGGTACCTACATCATGTAACATATAGAGGGTGGATTCTTGCAATGAAACGGTGCTTCTAGCGGCTTTAGGGAAGAGGTTTTAAAAAAAGCTAAAGGGAATCTTTAATGATTTTTTACGAACTTTCCGCCCATGAAAAAAAAAATCTGGGGTCCCCAATTGTAGGCCCAGGGCCCACCAACTATTTTTTTTTTTTAATAAGAAGGTACCACTTGTGACACCAATGTGTCAAAAATTTAAAAAAATATATTTTTTTGTCAATTGCTTAGCTTAGCTTCAAAACAAATTATATATTTCTCTATTTGCTAAGGAAATACCACACAAAGACATTATTGGCGGCCCATTTGGGGCCCTCACTAAAGGCCCAGGGCCTACCAACATTTTTTTCAAGAGGATGTACCACTTGTGGCACCTTTCTGAAAAGCTTGTTAAAAAAGAAATTATATTAAATAAATTTTATTTACTAAGTGTAATAAAGAAACTACCACACAAGCATATTATTGGCGCCCCATTTGGGGGGGCAGCCTAATTACCTTTTTTTTTCGATTTTCTTTTTCACTCAACCGTCCTTAACGATAAAAATAGTTTGTTTTTAAATTTTGAACACATGGGTTGCAGATGTCCAAAAAATTTCTTTAATCCAATTTCTTTTTTAAGGAGCTTTCAAAACCTCCTTATGAAAAAAATGTTGGTGGGCCCTGGACCTTCAGTGAGGGCCCCCAAATGTGCCGCCCATAATGTCCTTGTGTGGTATTTTCTATATTTCGCTTAGTAAATAGAGAAATATGTAGTTTATTTTGAAGCTAAAACAATTGACAAAAAAATAAGTTTTTTTTTTAATTTTTGACACATTGGTTGACATATGTCAAAAAAACTAGTACGTTAAATTTATTTTTCAACAAGCTTTCCAAAAAGGTACCTTCTGAATGAAAAAAAAATAGTTGGTAAGTCCTGGGCCTCAAGTTGGGACCCCAATTTTTTTTATCATAGGCGGCAAATCCGTAAAAAATCATTATAGAAGTACCGTTCCATTTAAAGAATCCACCCTGTATATAGATGCTAATTCTCATAAAATAAATTTGCATTAAGCATTTAGTGAAATAAATCTAAAACCTCCGTTCGATCTTACTTTTCATTAATGCGGAGCCCCACCTTAAATAGGCCTATTATGTATATATCCCAGTCCTAAGGAATATATGTTTGCGTTATACAACTGGATGTCGATGACTTGAAACTTTATACGTACTCCTAAATCTTTTTGTGATACATTTCGAAAGCATTTCTAAAAGGCATTTCAATGCTACTATGATTCAAAAAAATCTTATCGACCGCGACAAAAGGTTCAAAATAATGAACATCCACGCTAAGCCCATAATTTACATTGAATTGCCTCAAATTTGTCATTGTATACCGTTAAGGACCTGGAAGTTAACAAACTCGACATTATAGTTATTGTTCAACGGTAATAATATTAAAATGCATTATTGAAGAGTTTGAACTTTGTTATTCTAATGTTAATACGCATTTCTAAAAATGTATCACTTATGTTTTGGAGCCTTTTAAGGGGAAAAAAAGTGTCAAAAGTTGAGACCAAAACCAAATTTTTGTGCAAATTTGAGGTTTCAATATTAATAGAATTTCCTGAGAAAATTCGTTTTAAATTTTAAAAAGCCAAAACAACTATGGTTTTTCTCCACTGAATTTAATTTCACCTGTATAAACTAGGCGGTCCCACCTCAATAAAATCAAAAACGATAGTGCTAGAATTAGGTGCTCTTTAGGTGCTACTTTGGTCCCCAAACTAAAAATTAAGTGCTCCTATAGTTTTAGCAGAAAATTAAAAAAACGGTAGGATCGCTAGGTTAACGTGAAGCTAGCGGTCTCATCCATATTTCTTGGAGAAAAATTTACGGTGGGATTTACTAAAAAGGTTTAATCTATTGGTTTGTTCGGGTTCGTCGAAATTTCCTGTTCTAACAGTCCGGAGCATGCGCGCTTAAAAAAACGCGTTCTGGTTCGACCACAATTGTTCTGAACTGAAAAGTTTTGTGTTAGGGTTACTAATGAAAATTTGTCCAGGACCGGTTCAATACTGTTCTGTACAGTCCCGTGAAGCCGGGCGGAATTAAATGGAACTGTTTAGGACTATTTTCTATTTCTCTATAATTTGTTCCTTTACTTTTTAATAGGTTTTTACAAAAATTATAAAAAGCCAGAGTGCAATCTTGTATTATTTTATTATTCGCGTGTATTTTTATAAAGGTTTTGTCGAGGGTTTTGTATGGTGTGGCCTAAAGAAGAGGAATCCCTGCCTAACCTAAAAATTCAGATTATTCAGTGTTAAATTTCTGTTCTTTCAAAAACTACAGAATTTCACTTTATGGAAGAATTATGCTAAAAATAAAAGACTCTGGATCACATCACGTACTTCTTTTTCTTCACTCTATTATTATGGCAATTTTATGAAAATGCGTTCGGGTTCGTCCAAAAATTGTGAACCGTTAAGAACAGTCCCGTCGATTGCGCAACTATCACGGGCAGTTCTAAAACGTTCTAGGACAGTTTTAAAATTCGGAACCCGAGCAAACTATATTTTAAAACGGTCCTAAGTTTAGTGAACTTTTTGGTTTTAAGCATTTTAAACCAACCCTCCTTGACTTTTGGACATAGTTTGATTTATAAGAAGAATTTTTATAAATTTGTTTATTGAATAATTATCCTAACACATTCTTTTGTTGGATTTAAGAGGAAATTGTCAATTTAGAAGAAAAGAAAATTAAAAAATTTAAAACCACGCGGGGTTTAAATAGTAACCACTCTGTAGAACAAATTAAAATTGGGGTTATATGTCACTAATTAAAACTTACCCTTGTTAATTAATTTTTCCAATTATTACTTGATGTTACACAACGATTTAGATGGGTAATAATAAAATAAGGAGTAGATTAAATATGTATTTATTTAAAAGGTGATTTTATTTATGAAATGTATTAAAAAACTTACAATGTAAGTTTTCTTTACATTTGTCACTGTCGAAATGTCAGCTTAAAAATATTAGCGCTGCGTTCAATCACAAAGAGCGAGTTCGGATCTTTTACCTCTGCTTGCACCTTGGTTTGCACCAACCTCTACTGATGAAAGCTACAGCTCTAAAATGAGTGGGCTTTGACTAAGGAAAGTTTTCTTGACTGAGCTTTTAGATAACCTCAATGTTTTACTTTTAGTTTGTAAATAAATTAATATAGTTGTTTTGGGTTTTTTTTGTTTGGTATATTTTTCGTGCATAATCCGTGACCTTCACTTATGTTTGTTTTGCTTCGTAGCGCCCTCATAAATATATTTTTGTGCTGAAAAACGGGTTCAAAATATGGCGTTTTTCTGGACAAAATAGGAGGTGTTTTATTGGGTAATGAACAACTTGGGATATTAAATAAGGTAAATTAATCCTTGTAAAAGCGGCTACTTAGGGAAATTATAAACGAACTTATTACCAAATGCCAAAAAACAATCCTTTCTGGTGGCTATAAATTTAAACCACTCCCCTGAGGTGGTCTAGAAAATTACCAACTTTATAACCTCAAACACAAATAATGAAGCTATTATGTTCCAAATTTTCGGCGTAGTCGCCATTTGCCATTTTGAAACCTGTCAAAAAAAAATTCGTTTTGGGGCATTTTCTTCTAAAATATGGTGTATTTTGAAAAAAAAAGCAGTTTTTCAGTGGTATTTTGCAATAACAATACAAAATAATCAATAACTTTGTGTCTTTTCTGTATGGGTAAGTGTTTTTTGAAAATTGGTTTTAAAATTTAGTACCCCCCACAGGTGTAAATATTTAGACCTGTGGGGGGTACTATTTTAGATCTTAGTAAATCTCACTGTTAATGTTTTTATTTTCAAATTAGGGGCTATTTAAGTGCTTTCCGAACATAAAGGTATAACTAAACAGGGACCGCTATCTTAACATAAACCTATCGGTCCCACAGGTACCCCTTCGGATCCAAATTTTAATTATTTTAAAATAAAGAGTAATTATAGTGCTGATTTGGTCCATCTTTCGAAAATGAAGTGCTCTTTTCGTTGTGGCAACAAATGGAAAAAATGCAATTTCATTGGTAATTTGACACAAGTTCGAGATAATAAGCATAAAATGAGAAAAGATTGGTTATATTGGGTTGGTTATGCTTAGATGGGTTGGGTTGGTTATGAAGGGCTTGGGAATTTGTGTGAAATTACCAATGAAATTGCATTTTTTCAATTTTTCGCCGCAACGAAAAGAGCACTTCATTTTCAAAAGATGGATCAAATTAGCACTTAAATGTGGGACCGCTAGGTTTATGTTATGGTCCTTACTTATTATTTTTTTGCGAAAATACCAACAAAAAAAATTGTTCAAAGTTTTGATTTAATATTCGGGGAGCACTTAAATAACACCTAATTTGGAAATAGTAAAAAGAATTATTGATGGGACCGCTAGCTTAACGTTAACCTAGCGGTCCTAACGTTTTTTTTCTGCTAAGACTAGAGGAGCACTTAATTTTTAGTTTTGGAACCAAATTAGCAACTAAAGGGCCACCACCTAATTCTGGCACTATCGTTTTTTGGTTTTTGGGGTTTTTATAGGTTTTAATTTCTCATATGTTAAAAAATCCATGTTTCGGTAGTTTAGACTACCATCAACAGGGCGTTTTGGTCGAATAAGAATCAATAAAAGAGAAAAAGGGTAGGAAACCCATGGTTGAAAAAAAACAATATATTTCCATGAGTTCCCTATCTTTTTTCTTTCTCCATTGCTGATAGGTACAAGCTGCACCTGAATCAGAGATTGTACTGATCGAAACGTAGTGTTTAAATAAAATATAGACCGTGGGAGTCCGAAACAAAGAGTTAATATCCACAAATGTATAGTTGTAATTTTTTTTACTACCATTGTTTCTTTTAAATCTCTTTAAAAAAAAACAAACAATAGCTTTTAAGGTTAAAATGCTTAGATCAAAGCCAAGTCGCAGAAACCCATTATTTTTTGCGCACTTGCATAAATAGTAATAATTAAAACACGATTATCCTGATAAAGACAGCTGATCAACCTTAGATTAAAGAGACAAGATATCTGGTCCAACGAAAACTCCTTGGCAAATAATCACTGTTTATTTACAAATAAAATCAAAACAAAACAAAGGTGAGAAATGTCGATTATTTTTCTATCCTTTTAAACGACGTTAAAACGATATGGACAGAGAATTCTGTCTCAACCACTTTAGGTCCTGACTGGCTTGTGGGTGGGGAAAGTCGGCAGAGCGCATAGGTCGGTCGATATTTTTATTGACATAAGCTTTTTCGTGCAATTTATTTTAAAATTTCAGGATGTTTTAAGCAGTTTATAAGTCGTTTTAAAACCACATTTCGTCAAAAAACGTTTATAGTGTGTTTTTTTACCAGTAGGAGAATATTTCAGTGCATTTAAAGTGATATTTTGGAACAAATCGTCCAATGTTTTGAAAACAAAGAGAGAGCAAGTGAAATCAGTCAGTGGCGGTAGCTACACAGAAAATAAAAAAAAAGTTTATGAAATATACTTAGTAGATTCTTAGACTAAAATATCAACAAACACTTTTTTTTTTGAAGTAGTTAATTCCCAATGCGTCAAATCAGATATTTTCGAACGTTTTGATAAGGTTTTTTGGCGGTTTTTTTTATGAAGACGATAAAATAAAGCATACTCTTGATGAAGTAGTTAACGCGCAAAAGATATTTTCGAAGGTTTTTTTTTATAAAGACTATAAAATAAAGTTAGGTAAAGTCCTTAAACGAACTTGCAAACAACAATAGAAGTTAATTCACATGTGTTAAGGTTTGTAAGAATATTGAATTCCTACTTATTAAGGTTGATTTATACTGCCGCCGTTACTATCTGCGCTCGCCCTTCGAATTGATATTTAAATCTTTTTGTCTGTCCTAGATGTCTCTATATACCCTAAGCGTTATTGACTTTATTGTGTACTGAAGAAGTCAGCATCATTAGCAGAAACTTACTTCTGCTAATGACCAGAAAAAATAACAAAATTAACAAACACAATAACATAATTTTTAGCTATTAGGTAATATTATATTTTTTTTCTTGATTTTTCAGGTGCTATGAACTGTGTTTCTTTGTTTGACATAATTTTATTGTGTTGAAAATTGAAATTGCTATAAATCATATACAAACTTTGTAATAAATTTATTTTATATAAAATTATACTACAAACATTTATTGTTAGGAAGCTCCCAAAGCTCAAATTGGCAGAATTATTTTTTGCATGTTTCTTAAATTATTTTGCGGATTTCATATTATAGAAAAATTTTAATAATATAATTCATGTGTAAATTTATATTTAAGTAGGTACGCCACTGGTATGTTTACTGTAAATAACAGAAAGGTAAACATTGTTCCATATAATAATATAACCAGAGTCTCCGTAAGTGTCAGGTATCTTGTCTCTTTTTAATCTAAGTGAACAACAAACTAAATTTCTTTCAGGGCGGTCTGCAGACAAGTACTTTACATATAATAAAAAGTAACACAATGAAGTTGTATTTTGAAGGAAATATGGTCATAACATTTCTGAGCGCTGTCACGCTTGATATGATTTAAGTCGAAAATATCTTCCCGATGAATCTCGAAAAATTGGGGACTTATTGCAAAGCGGCCTGCCAGTATTAGTGCCGACCTCTCACTAATAGTGACTGACTTTTAATCGCCTGCGAATAACCTCCATTAATCAAAATTTAGTCACACCATAATTATGTGATAATTTCGTCCCCAATTTAAAAATTTTGTGCTCCTCGGGTTTCTGAGAAAATCATTTTTTTTTTTAGATTTTCTCAGGAACCGGAGGAGCAGGAGATTGGGGACATTATTCATTATTAGCACATAATTATGGCATAAATAGATTTTGATTTTTTTGGGGTGGGGTCGCTGGGTCAATGGAGGTCTGCGACCATCAGTACGTAAAAGTGCCTGGCTGAAAAAAGTCTATAATAGACACTTATGGTAGGATTTACTAAAAGGGTTTACTCTATTTTAGAACGGTCCTAAGTTTAAGTGAAAGTTTTGGTTTTAAGCATTTTAAACAAACCCTCCTTGAGTTTTGGACAGTTTGATTTATAAGAAGAATTTTAATAAATTTATTTATTGAATAATCATCTTAACATAATCTTTTGTTGGATTTAAGAAAAAAGTTTCAATTTAGAAGAAAAGGAAATTAAAAAATTTAAATTCACGCGGGGTTTAAATAGTAAACACTCTGTAGAACAGATTAAAATCGAAGTTATATGTCACTCTAATTAAAAATTAGATTTGTATTTTTATTTAAAAGGTGTTTTTATTCACGAAATGTATTAAAAAACTTAAATGCAAGTTTTGTTTACATTAATTTAGCTGCGTTCAAATCACAAACAGCGAGTTCGGATCTCTTACCTCTGCTTGTACCTTGGCTTACACCAGCCTATAGCGATGAAAGCTACAGCTTTGAAATAAGTGGGCTTAGAGTAAGGAAAATTTTCTTAACTGAGCTTTTAGATAACCTTAATGTTTTAATTTCAGTTTGTAAATAAATTAATATAGTTGCTTAGGGTTTTTTGTTTGGTATATAATCAGTGACCTTCACTTATGTTTGTTTTGCCTCGTAGTGCCCTCATAAATATATTTTCTGTGCTGGAAAAGGGGTTCAAAATATGGCGTTTTTCTGGACAAAATTGGAGGTGTTTTTTGGTTAATGAACAACTTGGGATAATAAATAAGGTGAATTAGTCCTTGTAAAAAGGGTTACTTATAGAAATTATAAACGAACTTATTACCAATTGCCACAAAACAATCCTTTCTGGGGGCTATAAATTTAAACCACCCCCCCCCCAGAGGTGGTCTAAAAAATCACCAACTTTATAACCTCAAACACACATAATAAAGCTATTATCTGCCAAAAAAAATTAGTTTTAGAGCTTTTTCTCCTAAAATATGGTATATGATGATTTTCAGAGGTATTTTGCAATAACAATACAAAATAATGAAAAACTTTGTGTCTCTTCTGTATGGGTAAGTGTTTCTTGAAAATTGGTTTTAAAATTTAGTACCACCCACAACTGTAAATATTTAGACCTGTGGGGGGTACTATTTTAGATCTTAGTAAATCCCACTGTTGAAGTTTGCCAGCTATTTTTTATAAAAAAGAGTTACAAGTTGTGCTTACACCGTACGACGTAACCAAACCAATTCTTGTTCAGTGCTTGATGTACAGTTTTACTTCATGCCGCTCACTTCAATTTCCTTCCCTGTGGAAAAATGTGAGAGAGGGCAATAGAATGGAGAATAGAAGGACAGATAACAAAATGGTTGGGATACGCTAGATGCGTACGAATACCGCAAGGGTGGTCGTAGAGATAGATGAGACGTAGTCGTTCTTGTACGAAGTTTCCGTTCTGAGCATGCGCAACTGAGATACGATTACGACTAAGCACTCTCTATTTGTGCAACTTTAATCGTTTAATATCTTCCCAATGAATCTCAGTCAGCTTTTAAAAATTATCCAGAACGAAACGGTGTAACTTCCCTGTGGAAAAATGTGAGAGGGCAATAGAATGGAGAATAGAAGGACAGATAACAAAATGGTTGGGATACGCTAGATGCGTACGAATACCGCAAGGGTGGTCGTAGAGATAGATGAGACGTAGTCGCTCTTGTACGAAGTTTCCGTTCTGAGCATGCGCAACTGAGATACGATTACGACTAAGCACTCTCTATTTGTGCAACTTTAATCGTTTAATATCTTCCCAATGAATCTCAGTCAGCTTTTAAAAATTATCCAGAACGAAACGGTGTAACTATGTGGTCAAAATTCTTCGAAACTGCGTTCCGTTAATGGGCACTCAAAATACCATAATGACACAGGTACGCGCTCAATACGTTGAAACGTAAAAAATAACTAATTTCACGGAGGCCGCTTTACAATACAATAATAATTTGGCCGAAAAATGATGAATTTATGCGGCGAAAATGCTTAATTAAATGTTGTCCGAGTGAAAAAACAGTAATAAAATTAGTAAGAAGAACCCTACTGAAACTGTGGAACCAAATGCAAATTTCTTATACTAAACTTACGCTTATAAGAATTTCATTACGTAGTAATCGGTAGGTACCCACCTGAAACAAAAAAAATCAATTAGAAAAGATCATAGTTTTGTCAGAAAAAGGCGCATTTATAAATAGCGAATAGGTTCGTCCAAAAATTCGGGCCAAATCTGGCGAACCTTTTTCGACGAAAGTTTGCCCGAACACTTAAACATTTGTAACGAACATTTGCCACGAACATTCTGACAAATTTTCGCAAGATTTTATTCCAAATATTTCTTTCAGCAAATTTTGTCCGAACACCACGAACCTATTTACCCGAACACCGAACCTTTTGCGCGAATCTTTAAATAAATAATTCGCGCGAATGTTTGTCGGCATTTCGAAGATCAAAGGAATTTTGACCTGTGTGAATGCTACTTAAGGGGAGCGAAAAATATAAAAATTCCACTTCATCTCCTTTTTCCCGGGTCGTTAATGAAAGCTTTTTATTTAAGAGACGAATTAGAAAAAGTTGCAATTGGGGGAACATTCTATAATTTATATTAAGATTTTTAAGCTTCAATGGTAATATAGGAGGGGTATAAAATTAGTGTAATAGTAATTAATTGCACTAATTTTATACCACTCCTAGTATACCTTTAACAAAAACAAGATGATTAAGAAAGAATAGCACAAAAAGTAATATTTGGAGAAAACTAATTCTTTAAAATCGTCACAAAGAAAGACATTTCCTTTGAAGAAAACACGAAAAAATAATATAAAAATAAAAATCTGTCGCAGGAGCTCTTGTTACGGAAAACAAAACGGAAGAAAATTAACAAAATTATTTTCCTTTGCATTCTAGTTTATTTCCTTGCCACTTCTCAGTAGCCTTAAAAAGCACAGAAGTTTAGTTCTTATGTTGATTGTAGACGGCGCCAAATTAAATAATTTAAAATCGTAGAGCGCTGACTAAATGCGCAAATAAAAATGGTGTTCTATAATAAGGATTTTGACTTCTGGTGACTGAGCTGTCTTTTGAAACTTTTGCCTCAATTATTGTTATGTACGTTGCGATACCAGCAATATATATTTTAAAATGTAGTTTAATACAATGAAGCACATATTTTACAAGCGGTACTAGAAGAACTCCAATAAATATGATGCTAAAATACATTAAATTGGTTGAATGTTAATACCCGTCATAAATATATTTTGCTTATTTTTATACACAAAATATTACTTAATTTAAATCACCCATATTTTAATCAATTTATAAAATTCAGGGCTGACATTCCTAACTGTGAAACAAGAGATAGACAAAATCCGAGACAAAATCTTAATATACCTAAAATAAAAACTGCAAAACCAGTAGCAATAAAAAAAAAGTTTAAGTATATTTAAGAATCGTTTAAACCAAATCTGGTTGATATTTACTTTTAATAATTGTGTACTAACATATTTTCTCGCATATTTTTTTTAATTGTGTTGTAAGAGTTATTATTAAATAACCGATATATTGCAGTTTTTAGTAGGGATAAGATTTCACATGTTTTGTTAATCAAGTAAGTACCTACTTAAAAGTATCTTGTAAATCCAAACAGCAAAAACTTACTACGTTTTCATGTAGAACTGAATGCGTTTTCAATCCGATTCATTTTCAAAATTATCGTGAAAACGCGAAGTTTTTCTTCGTTTATGTTTGTTTTCTAATATTCGAAATAAAAAAGGTACCTACAATACGAAAAGAAAATACCTTAAAAACTAAAAAAACCGACAAGTGAATCCTATTGAAAACGTAGTAACTATTACCCACTGTACAAACATTACTAAATGTTTGTTTTTAACTTTATTATTATTATTATAACGAGTAGTTTTAACCAAGGTAGTTAACGCACTTATAAAAACGTATTTAAAATGAAGAAGACGGTGTTTGATGTCATACAGAACAATGAACGCATGTTGGGATCGTACTTCTTCCGGTTTGTTTTCATACGTGTACAACAACTCCATTTTAAAATAATGACACGACTGCTTGCGTCTTTTAAGTGCCTATATATGAATGAATGAATTTTGCGAATACCCTGAGATTAAAAACCAGATTTGGTACTTGGCCATCAAGTTTTAATGGTGAAGATTGATTTTTTCCTAACAAACTAACGTCATCCGTTTTGCAAAATATGTTTATGTATGTTTTTTAATCATTTATATGGCGAGTTTTCTTGGTTGTCCATGACTGCCAAGGAGATGCAAGTATTGAGCTAACTTTCTTGTGTGACTAAAAATGATAGAAGAACAAGTTCTTATGGACAAAGCTAGGCAGAAACAAAAAAACGTTGCAAAATCTCTCATATAGATCGAGCCATCTACATGTGCAATACAGAAGAAGCTTTAAATAAAGAAAACTCAAAAATTCTCCAACTACATGATCAATAAAACTCTTCAGACCACATCAACGGAAAGGACAGAAGTCAATACTGAAAAAACTCTCATCTTCAGTTCACTGAACACAAGTTAATTTTTAAAATTTTAAGATTAGATAGTCTTAGTTTTTGTTGCACCTGATGACGATTGCAGATACCTAAGCATTCGAAACGTTGTAAAAAAAGTAAAAATAAGGACAATGGAAGTTTGAAACTGTAGTTTACTCTCAAAAATAAAGCAGATATTTAATGAAAGTATATTGGTTGTACTTTATATGAAAGATGCATTGGTAACTATACAGGGTGGGGACTTTAACTGGCGCAAATTCGCTGCAGCTTTAGGTTGAAAAATGCGGATAAAACGCAAAAACACGTCGATTGAGTTTTTGTAAGCTTTCCGGTCATACAAAAAAAAAATTTTCACCCCCTTCAGAGGGTAAAACTCACCCCGACTTTCTTTTTTTAATGGGATGATAACACTTGTGGCACCTCGTTGGAAAGGTCTTCGTATACTCTTTGTGGTATGACCAGAAAGCTTACAAAAAATCTCAGTTGATGTGTTTTTGCGTTTTATCCGCGTCTTTCAACCTGAAGCTGTAGCGAATTTGCACCAGTTAAAATCCCTACCCTGAATATGAGACCAAGTTTAACTGTGTTATTGCTATAAAATTACAATTTTGGAAATCAACACCCATCAACAGGGTAAAACAAATCATTTGTACCGATTTCCTAACCGTATTTTTTTTCTAGGGCAAAAAGTCGGTACCTAATCACATAATTACGGACCTTCCAGACGTTTAGTTTTCCGGATTTTTATGGTTTCCTTAAAGCAGGAAACGCGGAAAGAAAATTTATATTTTATTGCCTGATACATACACATGAGAAGGGGTGCCCATATTGATTTTCACTTAAGAATTACTAAACATGCACCTCACCGCCGCCAACGAACGAATGGAGGAAGCCTTTCGTGTTTGGAGAAAACTTGGAAGAAAAATCACGAAAGGGTTAGGTTAAATCTGAGGGTGTAATAATAACAAAATGCAATGCAGCAAAGTGAAACTTGTATATGAGAAATTGAAGACATTAGTAGATAACATTGGGAGCGGTACAGTTAAAGCAATATATTACCATTGTGGTAGAGCGTCCTTATTACAGGTTAAAGGGTCCAACCTTGCAAAAAATGACTTCGCACCACAGGGTCATTTCAAATCAAATCAACCAGAGGTTTCGCAGACCATGTCTTCGATTTCAATAATTTTTGGAACATTTATTCTGCCCATAAAGGGAATAAAAAATTTTTTGGGCCATTATTTTTTTTAAAATTAATTCTTGAAAATTAAAACAAACTACCATTTTGAGAAATGAAAGAAATTTTCATTTCTCGATAACTATTACTTAAATTAGGACAGTGGTTTTTGAAATAAAAAAACCTTTTTTTTTAATTTTTGAAAAACAGCATTTTTAATTAAAAAAAAATATATTTTGTTTCTGGATATTTTGCCAAAATATTTACAAAATTTCAAGATGGAGACTTGATGGCTTATCAAAAAAACATTATTTTCAAAATTTTAAAATAATTTAAAAAAAATTATGTTATGTGATACTTTACCAAAATGGCCTTTAAAATACCTATAAAACAAGGTATTACTCGCTTTTTTACGGTATACTGTACAGTTCTCAAGATATTACCCTTTTTGTGTACCTGCAAATTTGGTTAAAATTGACTGTCTTTACAGGCATTTATAAAAATATGAATATCTTGAGAACCGTACATACTACAAGAGCGAGCTTGTTTTAAAGGTATTTTAAATGCCATTTTAATGAAGTATCACATGACCTCAATTTTTTTGAAAAAAAAATCAAAATTTTTAAAATATTTTTTGTGATGAACCCATCAAGTCTTCATCTTGAAATTTTGTAAATAGTTTGGCGAAATACCCAGAAACAAAATATAATTTTATTAAAAAAATAAAAATTCTGTTTTTCAAAAATTAAAAAAAAGTTTTTTTTCGTTGCAAATATTTTTTTTAAATAAAAAGTATATCATGTGACACCTCATTCGAAAGGTATTTAAAATACCTATAAAACGAGCTATAAAACACTGTCCAAGTTTAAGTAGTGATCGAGATATCTCAATTTTTTTAAGTACATGTTTGAACAAAATTGGTAGTTTTTGTGATTTTCAAGAATTAATAAAAAAAAACTAATGGTCAAAAAAAAATCAAATTTGGGATTTGTCATCGCCTTTATGGTTAGAATAAATGTACCCAAAATTATCGAAATTGGGGAGACCCCATATAACTATGAGATATCAAAATAATGTAAAAAGCAAGGCGAAAAATCTACTGCGCATGCCTGACGCAGTCTGCTCTCGCCCAAAGGATTTTTTGGCTTTGGTTATTATTATATACAGTAAACCATTCTGCTTTATTTGAGATATGTAGATACACGGAAGTCTCCTGCATAGGACCCCTATTCCTAAAAGTAAAATTTTACTTGCTCAAGTTCCAACTTTTGACGTAAAACAAAAAAAACAGGAAAACCCCAAAATATCAATAGCTACCGTCCAAAGAGTGATAGAGGTACCAGATTTGGCAGAAATGTTCGCCGTCTAATGAACTATTGTCCAAGATATGTACAGGGTGATCCATTATAGGTCTGATAGAAGGTTCAAACAAAAACCGACTAAACGAACTATTTTTTAAAGTTTTCTCTGATATTTCACTTAAAAGTTTCCTCAAGTCATATACAGGGTGTAACAAAAGACATGTGGATACTTTAAATTAAATGTTGAGATGTAATATTTTTGAAAACTAGATGCCAAAATACATGCGGTGTCTCATTTAATCAGCCTGTATGTGACTTGAGAAAAATTTGAAGTAAACTATCAAAGAAAACTAAGAAAAATAGTTATTTCAGACAGTTTTTTTTTGTTTGAGACTTCTATAACGCTTAGTTTACCCTCTAGATGGGGGGAGACTTATAATGGATGACCCTATACCAAAAAGTTTTATGTAAGTAATAAAAAAGAATCGTAGTAAATTTTTTATTTCGATTTTCTCGATTCTCTACTGAGTGATTGGGTGTTGTCAATATAATTTTTCAAACTTACACTAACTTAGCTTGGCAAACTAAACTGGGCGCACTATGAAACGCATATTTTATATTTAGGAGAGTATTTTAAATATCTGTAACGTTTTTAGGTTTTATGATTTTGAAATGGGGTTTTTGGTATCGTATAGCTGGTATTTTTTGCTAAAAAAAAAGTTAAAACCAAAGTTTGCCATTTTGTATTTTATTCGGTATATAAGGTATGACAAAAATTACTGTTTTTTTGTCAACGTTTAAAGTTAACGAAAATTAAAAAAAAATTTGGGAAAAATTAAATTGGTTATCAAATCTTTCTTAACAAAATTAATTCTCAGATTTTTTATTTTTCTTTTGCTTTGGAGGTATGATTTTTTTCCAAAATTTATGCTTATTTTACATTCTTTTACCTCGCGGATATGATCGGATTTCGAAAATAATTTTAAGTATGCATTTTCGCAATCTCTGGAAGGCCTATTAAAAATAAAACGTACCCAAAGTTATTTTGAAAATTAATCTTGATTACCAGTGGCGTCCAAGTTCTGAATTGTAACAGATATTTACAAAAAATACTTTATACGTTTAACATCAATTTTCTCGCAATTAATTAAAAAAATTTATTATTTTTTTCAGTTATTAGTAACTAGTGACCATTTTTACCAAAGCGGTTTTTTATTTTTTTTTTAAGTGTTAACCTATAACTGAAAAAAAAAATAATCTTTTTTTTTTAATGAATAGCGAGAAAATTGATGTGAAACCTATAACGTATTTTTTGTAAACATCTGTTACAATCCACAACTTGGACGCTACTGGTAATCAAGATTAATTTTCAAAATAACTTTGGGTACGTTTTATTTTTAATAGGCCTACCAGAGATTGCGAAAATGCATATTTAAAATTATTTGCGAAATCCGGTCAAATTCACGAGGCAAAAGAATGTAAAATACGCATAAATTTTGAAAAAAAATTATATCTCCAAAAGAAATGAAAAAATAAAAAATCTGAGAATTGATTTTGTTAAGAAAGATTCGATAACCAATTTGATAATTTTAAATTTTTCCCAATTTTTTTTTTTAATTTTCGTTAACTTTAAACCAAAAAAAATACCAAAAACCCCATTTAAAAATAATAAGACCTAAAAAAGTTACAGTAAATATAAAATATGCGTTTCATAGTGCGCCCAGTTTACATTGGACGGAAACCTATTTAAAAAAATCGGAAAAAACAAAATGACTCGTTTTTTCAGTGTACATGCTTCAAACGTTTTGGGTGGGTGCAAGTCCCGAGGCAATAATTTCCGATAATCACCAAAAGCAAAATAATAATCATGCATCCTCGAGTCGTCGACGACGAAGGCGATCATCAAACGAAAGTGAAATGAGTGAAAACCTGCCTCGCAATGTACACAATGGTCCCTCGACTTCTTTGGCCGAAGAACTAGCTGATCGGTAATGTTAGAGTAACCGCAAAATGATAAATATATTAGGGACATTTACCTATTTTTTAAAATCCAAAAATCACAACATTTTTAAAGTATTCATGCCATTTCCCGACGCGACGTACGTAACGTGTGCTAGAGATGTGTGATTCGTGAACGATTCGTTCAGTATGATCGAATCACTTGCGAGTATTGAATGATCAAATCATGTTTGCTCGATATGATTCAATCAGTCAAATGAGTCAAATGACCGACGAAGACAGAATGAATCAAACGAGTGAATGAAATTGGAATGGATGAACGACTGACTGACCCACTGTGGCGATACACTGAATCAGTTGGAAATAGGTCGATCGTTTCGTTCATTCGCGCGGGGTAAACTGTATGAAAATATAGATTTTTTGGTCAGTAGAATATTTTGTATTTCGCTGCATCCTGCATAGACCTTTTTTTTGGTCACCATTTTCTTTAATTCAATTTCGAATTCTCGAAACAAATCACTGATCGATTTGTTCAGTAAATGTAGTGCCTTTTGACTTTGCTATATTAGTATATATTGAATAAGCTTATGGCAAGCCAAGAAACAAATGGAAACGAATGGAAAAATGGGAAGGAATAATAGGTCTGCATGGTATAAAGACGGCTCCAAAATGAGGAATAGTCAGGTACGAGAGTGTATTGTAGAAACACATGAGCAAGGCTCTACTTTTCCCTAGGGAAGTACGGGTCTTCCGTTTTCCGAAAAAAATCTGTACCGATAATAACCTTTCAATTGAAATGAAAAAGCTTTCAGCTTTGGACAATTATTTTTATTTAAAATTTTACATCAAGTGCCGACGTTTCGATCCTAATCCGGATCATCTTCAGGGCAAGTTGCTTCGACCTTTCAAGACACAACAAGGTCAATCTCCCCTGGATATCAGGACATGAAGGTGTTTCCGGAAACGAAGAAGCTAATCGATTTTCTAGACAAGGATCAGCAACTGATACCCCAGGACCGGAACCCATACTAGGTTTCTGCGAGGGGTGTGACACTCCTGAAATAGGTGTAGAAATTTTGTTTTTCAATGTATTTCAGAGCATTTTAAGCTCTGAAATACATTGAAATACAGTAAAATACTTTGAAATACATTGAAATATTTTGAAATTCATTGAAATACTTTGATATATATTGAAATCCGACCAAAACCTGTTATCATTTTCTTGTCGGTTGAGGTCGAGGTGTGGGACACTCCTGAAATAGGTGTACAAATTTTGTTTAAAATACTTTGAATACATTGAAATACATTAAAATATTTTGAAATAACAAAAAAAGTGAAATAGATGTATTTCAGAAATAGGTGTACAAATATTGGAGAATGTCCTACCTCTCGGCTTTCTGTGTAATAATAAAATTTTACAAAAACGGCTCCGATCCTTGAGAAGGGGACGAGAGCGAAAGATTTTATTTTTAAATCCAAAATTTTTCAAAATTGGGAGCTTCTCTTAAATTACTAAAATTTGGAGGCAATCGCCTCCACTGGTCATTCTCGTTCTCGCGAAGCTATAAAAAAAAAACTATTCTTTGTTGTATTTTCCTTGTTGACACAAAGTCACTGAATAAGGCACCGTACAGTTATTCAGTGACAAAATATGGTACTCTACGGAAGATTGTCTCTGATGGCGGTGCACTGGTGCACTCCACGTCGGATGTTGAACTAGGTTCGTCTCAAGGTCTTCTCGCGAGCCATGGGAGCGCAGGAAGTGTGACGAAGACATCGTTCTTATGCAGGACCATAGAAGTCAAGGGGGAATAGAACGATTTACGGCAAGTGCAAATTTTAGTCGCCATTTTGATGGTAGCCTCTCCCGAAATTCGCCATTAACTAAACCAATCAACGTTTATCTGTGGTTCTTCTGTTGCTGCTTCACTCGCGTCAATTTCGGCTTGTTTTCGTTTGTTTTGCATTTTTCCTTGCCTTTGATGGTTTTTTGGACTTTTTTAGGTAAACAGTGTAAGTTCTGTTATTTTTTGTGTTTCTGAACTACACAAAAAATGAAAAAAAAAGTGAGGTTGGGTTGTCGATTGTGACTTAGCTGCCATCAAAATGGTCGCCCAACAGATCTCTTCATCGCGCGGGTAGAAAGCGTTTTCTATTCCTCCCTGATTTCTATGATCTTATGCAGGACCGGTTCTAACAGTTTTTTTTTGCGAAATTCTTCCTTGCATTCTTCTTATTTAAGGTTTCGTGGTCAGTTTTTTGACGGTGGTGTAATTAACGACATTTGTCAAGATATAATGGGCAATAAACTTTTATTGAATTGGGTCGCAAATTAAATGAACATTCTTTTAATTTAAATGTGTTTTGCGGAGTCACCCACCGACAAACACTGCGAATGTTTTTTTTTCAAAAGGCTTATTTGTCTTATCAATACAGTTTTTTTTTAAATTGAAATTGGTAAAGTTATAGCAAAAAACAATTTGTCCGGTTTTTCTCGGTTCACCCGGTATGTACATATAATATATCTTGGTTGTCTAGATCTAGTATATGGTAGTTAAATATAAATGGTCTCAAAAACAAGTAAATTAAAATGGGACAGGGCCGTACCAGAAAAAAATGCACTGAAAATGATTTTTTTTGGGATCGAAACTTAAAAATAAAAAAAATGATATTTTATTATCAAACAAACTTAAAAAGAAACTAAAATATGAAGTAAAACATTTTGGTCCGTATTTAACTTTTTGTTCCTACCATTGTGTTTTTATAAATTCTCCCATTTTTTAACTTTCTCTTGTAGCTCAAAAACTACGAGACACAGAATAAATCTGTTAATAGCATTTTTTAAAGCTCCAAAAAGTAATAAAGTAATGCGAAAACCGCATGTCTTTATCTTCAATAACAACAGAGTTTCCCATTGAATCCCATCGAAAGTAGGACACCCTGTACACATTCAGTTACAATTTGGTTAAAAAAATTCCGAAAAATTTTTTCCGTGTAGAAATTGGAACTATTTTTAATTAATTTTTTTTTTGATGTATTTTTTTATTCCGTCATTAATTTAAAATTGTTTCAAAAAGAGGCAGTTAAACTTTATATCTGTTCATCAAGAATTTCTCTCGATGAACAAAGACAAAACACGAGAAACAAAAACAAAGCCTAATAATTAATTTCGAATTAAATTTTAAACATGTTAATTAAATTGTTAAATATGATTATAGTAATTCAATACATTTTGTATACTTTTCCGTGTTGGATGAGGATATTAGAAGGTTATTAAAAAAATTGCCAACCTCGTAATAGAAGATTGGTCCGAAATGGACCAAAAATCACTTGTATGCAGACCAGGTAAAAAATTAAAAGTTACAAAAAATCATAATTGTCTTACCGAAGTCTGTTATTAATTATATGCCATATTTTTTTCCATTACACCTATTTTTGAGCAAAGCTCAAGGTTGGTCCTACCTATTATAATTTTTTATTAAATGCTAATCAGCGACATCGACCCATAATAATTATTCCGTAACTGTGTTTCAAAATAATTAACTTTTAAACTTGTGTTTTTTTCAGTGAAAATACACCCAAAATCAAAATATTAGTTTACATAGGTAAATACAAGCCAAAAACATGTTAAGACAACAGTCACAAAACTGTGATGTAATGTTATTGGTAAGTTTGTATTAATCTCCACCCACCAACCAATAAGAGGCACTGACAACATAACATGCCTATTCAGTACATTCTCCATACAGGCCGATCAACTCCTACCGATTTAGTGTCCTTTAATCCACCTTCGCCGCCATTTTCACTCAAAAGTGACAGACAATCCGTTCGTTTTCTATCAATATGGCGGCGAAGGTCGAGAAAAGGACACTAAAACGGTAGGAGTTGATCGGCCTATGTGAAGAAGGTATTGGCCTTTTGTATCCTTGAGCAACACCATTCTCAACTAAAAAGCCAGTTAACTCATTTTCGTTTTAGTATCCTTTGGCCTATTGTCGGAGCCATATTGACACCAAACTGACAGAAAATCCATGTTTTACCTGTCAATTTGTTTATAAAAATGGCAGCTAAATGGAGTTAACTGGCTTTTTAGTTGCGACGGTGTTGCTTTGAGATGTACACTAACTTGCACATAAATGCGTACACAGGCAGTAAAATGTTTTTTTAAAATGTGTAACTAGCTGTTATGTAACCACATTAAAGCTCAGACTCATTCTCATACAGATAAAGGACACTCACAGTGAGCTGAATTCTGTATTAAGGCCTCTGATTTCGAAACGCGCGTTTCGAGATCAGCGAGGCTTTAATATAGAATTCAGCTCACTGTTCCAAGATCAGTGGCCTTAATACAAAAATCAGCGCACTGTTTCTCTTGTAACAAGTTAGAATTTTTATCAAGTGAAAATATACATATCGGCAATATGAATTGGTTCTCTGGATAGAGAACTTCAACCGATGGCAACATGACGTCCGAAAGAAGCTCCAGATAACGTACTGCAGTGAACCGACCATCAATCTGCCAACATAACCCCAGCCCCCGTGCACTAACCCAGCCCCACATATTGACGGAAAAATGACCCGCACTGGTTATTTGATTTGTGTATCGCTCATCAAGCCGAGAGTGTGGAGGCCGATAAACTTTAATTCTTCTGCGATCTGAGGAGGATTTGAATATTTTTTCATCGGTAAATATTACCCGTGCCCAGTTATCTTCATCACGGTGATAATTTAGGGCAAAAATTACTCTTGCCTGTTTTTGTTCTTGAGTTAGTTTTAGTTTTCTTGCAGCAGTACGGCAACGTAACTCTGAACCTTTTATTCTCCTACTTGCCGCGGAGCAGGATGCAGAAAAATTTGGACTGCGTTCACTGCGTCGTCTTCTTGTTCACTAGTCTTTTTAACCTTGCCAGTGCCTTCTTTTCTTTATAAACTGTGTGTAGCCTGCAAACTGTGGCTTTGTTAACACCATAGTGGTCAGCCGTTCTTCTCACCGACCACCGGTCTTCACTAAGTCGCGTTATTATTTGAATCGCAACTGACAAGACTTCATGTTGACATCTATTTGTCATGAATATTTGTCATCTACATACACTGCTCAGAAAAAAACAATTTTACTATTCCAATGTACGCAATTTATCTGCAAGTTACTGTACATCTTTTAGTAATGTTTTATTTTTTATGCTTTAACATATTCAACCATAAGTTTTTCCACTAAATTGACCAAGACCTTCACAAAAGGACATCCAGAGGCCAATTTAAACCCAGACAGGTAACGAAGAGAGCCTTCAAATCAAACCGAAAATAAATCCAATCCAAATTTAAAAAAAAAAAAACAATTTTCGATCAAAGAGAAACACCGACCTAAACCCAATGCTTTGAAAAGAGCCAAGAGGCAAATTCGACTAACCTAAAATTTACCTTTATTCTTTTTTTGCTGTCTGCCGTGCAGACTTTGTCTTTATGGATTATTATTTCTCACATAATTTGGTCTAGCATCGTTTTTTACGCGACATTTTTTGCAGTTTAGTTTAACGTTTATTTTTTTTTCAACTCACAGGCACATTCTATGGGTGCACAAACACACAATACCGAAAATCTGAATTGCAAATTCAAAACGCGACCGAAATGGTTCTGTATCGATGTAATCTTGTTTTTTATTGGTTGCGTCAGCACTTACTCTTCTACTGGGCCAATTAAATGGGTTTCTCGGTTTAATTATTGATGAGATATCGCAAAGACACCTTTTTTTAGATTAAGAGACTTTAACAGAATTCGATACTTATGGACCGTCGATTTTAATAACAATAATTTTAATGCAATACGTTTGTATATGGGCAAATTGATATGCTCTATATTTTGCCAATTTCTTATAGTTTACTACAGGGAAATAGGGGAATGAAGGACAGAACACCGCTGCAAACCAGTTCGAAGCTTCCAATTAGGTTTTACACGCGTTATAGGGAAGTCTGGAAGAAATGGATTTGTCCCTTGTCCCCCAAATGGGACAGTCTGGTACGCAGACGGTCACTTCTCCCTAGGAAGGTACGCGACTGTTTTTCCGGCTAAGGTATACGCCATTCTGATGTGTGGAAATAAACATCTGGAAATGTCTGCTTCAGGCAAGAATATTTACATTTGCTCAGATAGTAGGGCTGCACTGTCTGCTATCAGATTGGACAGGGTTAACCCTTGTATTGAAGTGCAAACGTGTCTTGACAACTATGGCAAGGCACAACAAGGTCAATCTGCTCTGGGTGCCGGGACATGAAGGTGTACCGGGAATCGAAAAGGCCGATAGATTGGCTAGACAAGGATCATCAACCGATCCGGCAGGTCCGGAACCCACACTAAGTATTCCGGCATGCCAAGTCGTAACGGCCCTGAAAAGTGACTTAGACAGGCGCTCTGAGGAGTTCTGGAATAGCACACAGAGCATGAGACAGGTCAAACTCCTGATTGGTGAGGTGAGCGTCAAAAAAACAAAGTCCTTGCTCCACCTAGGTAGGAAGGGTGTGGACTGGCGACAGGGCTCCTAACGGTACTGTTTAAGAAGCACCTAGAGAATTGCCGAAGCCTCAGAGTGTCGATGGTACATGGAGGACGAGAAATCGTCCCTGCATGTCCTGCTGGAGTTTCCGGCTCTGGCCAGGTCAAGAGAGTCGCACCTTGGGTACTAGAGGCTGGCCCCAGGCGATGTAAGAAGATTGCAGTCCAGAAAAATCTGTTCTTTTGCCCAGCAAGGTGGCCTACGTATATGGGAAATGTCCCGCCCGCATTTCTGCATTCATTCATTCATTCGGGGGAAGACCCTCTACGAATTTCAGATAGCTTGCAACAGGGAAATCTGTGGCAATAAAAAAAGTACACTACTACTGTCCATTAAAATGTTTTGGAAGTTAGATATATATATTAGGATTAAAACTTTAAAGCCCAATACTAACGCAATCCATACTAACATATCGCAGTTGCAAAGGGAAAATTTTGCAACGTGCAAATCAGCTCTACCTACCATGGATATTTTCTAAAAAATCCATTATTTATGGTATAATCATTTCTACCCTAGGTTTTGCCTCACAAATAGATAGAACTAAGCCCATTATCTAATAAGAAGGGTGTCTTTTGAAAACAAAATACAGGGTTTGTACCTGGTACGATTAGAGTATTTAACAAAACAATAGAACTATATATAGAAATAAATCTAATTTTAAACATGCACATTTAGAAGCTAGGTACTCAAAAAAAATATTGCTGTTTTTGAAGAAATAACTCTAAGTCGAGAACTGGGTTTCGAGTTAGTTTATTTAAAAATCGCCATACCACATTTTATCAAAAAGGATAAATTTAAAAACCTCAAAACATCCAAACGAAACGTTGTAAAAATTAAGGGTCCTAAAAATGTAATAAAAGAAAATAATACTTTTTTTGATGCAAGAATCCCCGAAAAACGCATCATTAATAAAAATATTTTGAGTTGCTAAGATTGTGCACTTAATTTATATAAGAACCAAGATAACGTGTCCTTCCTGTGTCGCCGTTCAGGAATATGAAAATGACCGGTGCGTCTCATTTTCGTCGTTCAGGAAAGGTGGTGTGTCTACTGGTGCGTTTATAACGTCATTAGCAAGCCCACTGACATGCGGCAATAAGGGTCAAAATTGCACATATTTATGTCTATTTTAGTGAGCTTATCACACCACACCGTCACCCCAGTCTCGACTTGGGCGATGGTTGGTGTGCTTGAATGAGGTTATAATATGGTGAAATTTTGATAATTTTTAATGACAAGGCTGTTTAAAAATTTAATTTTATTTATTTTTTTTTTTTAACTAATCCTGTATAATATATGGTTTTTAATGATTTTTTTTAGAGTCGTTTTTAAGCCAATACACATAATAAGTATAGGAAGTAAAAAAACGTGACTTTTTTATTATTCTTTCTAGTCTAGGACGTATACTTTTTTATAGCGGGTCTCAAAAAGTTCTAGCTGATCCTTGATACTTTTCAAAATTTTGGGATGTTTATGTAGCTTTTCAATGACTTCATATTTAAATGATACGTTAAGAAATAAAAAAGTGGTGGCAACGTTTTTAAAAAATATCCAACATTTTTTTGCTCACTTGTAGCCTGAAACATGCTTTTTTGGGTCATTTCATATTGGATAATGTCACAAAAAAAAAGCAACTCGGGAAACCAACCGAAAACCCATCATTCGAAAATAAGAGGGGACAAAAAGCCTATATTTTTACATTTTTCTACCCACTTGCAGCCCAAAAAAAATGTGTTTTTGGGTCATTTTTTATTAGATAATATGACATGACTTATATGATAATGTGACACAAGAAAAGCAACCCCAGAAGACAACCCAACTTTCGAAAATAAGCTATTTTATCATTTATCCCAACATCCCTTTGTTTTGTTTTTGTAAATTAGGCTGGCATTAGACAAGAATGACAGATTATAGGTGGTGTGTACACGTGCGGACACACCGAGTGCGCGCACCCACACCATGGTGTGGGTTTTCTGAACGCAGCCCGGTGCTACCAAAATAATGTTTAATTTCATAATAGGGACTTATCGGTACATAAAGTCGGCATAGCCTGACTTTAATAAAGACCGCACTATTTTTGACAATTCCGCACGAAGTTTAAAAGGATTGTTATCAAAATAATTGCTACGTTTTCATGGGAATTGAGTTCGTTTTGAAAACGATTTCAATCCGATACCGTCCATGAAAACGCCTGTTTTTCCAGTATTCAAATCGATTTCAATCTAGATCCGATCCTGAAAATTTTTAGGGTTGGATCAAGATCGTATTGAGATCGAAGTACCGATTTTGCATGAAAACGGGGATTGAGTTTACACATGCGTATTGCGTCGGATTACCGGACAGCCGCCAAATTATATTTTATTGCTCTCACTCTTTTTGAGAGAGAGAGAGCGAGAGAGAGAGAGAGAGAGAGAGAGAGAGAGAGAGAGAGAGAGAGAGAGAGCGAGAGAGCGAGAGAGAGAGAGAGAGAGAGAGAGAGAAATATAAGTGAAACTGTGGAACCGGCATTCTAAAATTTGGTGGAGTGTATAGAAAAAAGAAGATTAATAACATAACCTTACTTAAATAACTAGAGATTTGTTTATTTAAAGACTTTAAAAAAATTAATTATGGAAAATAAAAGAAATATTTGGCTCGAAAGTGTATGTGCTATGCACATATGCCAGTCCAGCATTTCTTTCTTCACT
Organism: Oxystoma pomonae; assembly: GCA_963921995.1. Lineage (NCBI taxonomy): Eukaryota > Metazoa > Arthropoda > Insecta > Coleoptera > Brentidae > Oxystoma > Oxystoma pomonae. Next base: position 24,881,157 of record OY998165.1, read on the forward strand.
TCCACTTGCAAACAGAGTAGTAATTAAAATTTTGAAAAAATGTGTGGCAATGGCCAACATCATCTTTTGAATAAAATACATTAAAAAAAAAGTACCAAAACTCAAAAATGAATATGTGACACCTATGACATATGTCAGCTGCCAAATATCAAAATTTGAAAACCGTTTTCAAATCGATTTGAAAACCTGTCATGAAAACTCAAGAAAAAAAAGTTTTCAAAATATATTGAAAACGAATTCAATATCCATGAGAACATAGCAAATGTCGACTTTCATCATGTTTGTGGCTGCCTTTAATTTGTCAACTTTAAGAATAGCACAATATGAGCATGTTTAGATGACAAGGTTGAAAGGTTTCTGATATTTTTGTCATATAAACATGTCTTCGTGCGGAATTGTCAAAAATATGTAACGATAAGTCCCTAATAACGTTAACGCCCTTAATCAATGATTTGGATTTAAACCTGAGGGCGATTAAATAATCTTTACAAATTCTTAAGATTTTAGTGCCTCTTTACCCTCTAAATGAACTGTTAAAGAACCTTTTATGTTTCAGGTAAAAATTTGAGAAATTACAAAGGCCGGCTTACCAAGAAACTTGTTCAATAGTGTTAAACCAACAATTTTGTTCAATTGAAAATGGTACCATAAAAATCCCTCTTTTGTGCTAAATGGCATTCGAGACTTTTGCCGCGGAGGGTACTAACAGAAGGTACTCGAGGTTTCTTGTCTTGCGTGGAATATCCAACGCAACTTTACCATTTTTAGAATCGAGGAATTTTTATTGAATAGCTCTTTTTATCAGTAATTGCTTTATAAGAACGAAACTTTACCGATGGTGGCTGATAGAGAGAACGTAACTTGTAATTGATTAAATAAATGACAACTTCTGAACTAATAACTTTATTTTAATTACACTAGGGAACAAATTACATTTTTTTTTGTTTCCTGTGCGTCTATTCTTGAATCGAGAGAAAATTTGCTTCCAGGGAGTCAAATGCTTTCGCTACTAGGCATCTCATTGGTCGAAATCTTCGGTTTAAATCGGTTTCCCTCACTTTTGCCCAATATTGATCGAACGTAATTCTATTGGTCTTGACTAAAAAATTCCCAAAAAAATTGTTTCAACCATTTTAAATGCATTACAAGCATCTTTTTCCTTGCTTTGAAGTATGGAATCAAGATGCGCATAGTTTCCTAATCTGGGAACCCACAAATATTCCCTCAATTTTAGCGTCACTGGCCTTCTTTGTCCATGGCCTTCACAAAATTCATAACTCCTAATTTTATATGAAGTGGCGGTAGTACAATCTTTTCTGGGGGAACCAACATTTTTTTTCCCTGGCTCAAGACTCTTTAAATTTTCTTTTTATGATGATATATTAAAATGTAACTAACAATTTAGGATTTATGTTGTAAGTATTTAAACACCTTATAAAATCCAGGTATTTCCCATTTATTGATCAAATTTTTCCATACATTAAGGGCAGATAAGTAATTATCATAATTAGGATGGTTCTATAAAAGCGGGGCTAACTGAGACTACAGGACAGATTGTTAATTAGTATAATAAAATAAGTACTTTGGTAGTGTGACCATTTATACTCTTTTTGAGAGTACAGTACTCTTTTTTAAAGCTTTGTACTCTATACTTTATTAAATTAGAACTGTACTCTTTTTCCTCATATCACAACAATATTCAGTAATAACCATTTTCTTTTTATTTATTATTATTATTGTAAAAGCACATAAACAGCCAACCAAACTAATATCAATGAAATATCAAGTCTAAAAGTAACATTTAAAAAATTTTTTTTGTGATTTTAATTTAAATTTACGCAATTTTTATCAACATTGAGAACTTCTTTAAAATGACACGTTTAGTTTACTTTTTTACAATTTTTCGCCTGTTCGTTAAAACATTGTTTTGACAAGTTTTAAGTAAACAAATAACACAAAATCTTATAACCACTTTCCCTTAATCCGTTATTGTTTAAAAAAAAATCAACTAGGTCATATTTAGAGCCCCCGTCCAAAGCAAGTATTATCATGCAAGGGGGAGGATGGTGCTCGCCCTCCCCTTTTTGCAGCCAACCCAACACAACTTTTTTAAAAAATTTGACGAAAACGTAAACAATCTCAAAATTTTTGGCTTAATTTTCAAAAGTTGCTAAAATTTTCGCATGAGGCGCTACAACCTTATTGATTTTGGTACTTTTAGATTAATTTTGAGATATTTTTGTCAACAGCATTTAGGAACTTGTAAGAAACAGCATTTTTAGTCCACCATACCAATAGATATGGTATAGGGGACTATTAAAATCGTGAAATTTTGACTTATCTTAATTTTATCAAAAATGAGTTACTAGGGTTCCCAAACACCTTAATCGACGAAAAAAAAAAGTTGTCTGTCGGTATAAACGATAACTCAAGAACGCCTTACCATAAACTGATTAACTTTTGGGTAGGGTGGCGGGGAGTTGAAGGGGGAAAAGGGGGATAAAATATTTTAAAAAATTGCAAGTTTGGAACAAAAGCAAGTAGCGATATACGGTTTTCAGATTTAAGTTTCCATGAATATGGACTACAAATTTTGTTACACAATCCAAATTCGTGGGAGCTTTAGTTTCCGAGTTATTTGGAAAAACGTTGAAATATATTAAAAAAATCATAACTTTGGAAGTAAAGCAGCTATTGATATGCGGTTTTCAGACTTTGGTTTTCGTAAATATTACCCAAAAATTTTGTTATAAGGTTCAAATCTTTCAAAGCTACATTTTTCGAGATATTTTCATTTCCTTTCAACATAAAATAATTGATTTTATGGTGGACTATCCGTGCTTTCTAGCACCAACTTTTAAGTATGATTTTGGTAAAAAATCTATATTTTAGACTATACGAATATCTCACACCTCCATGGCAGCACCCAACTCGCTTATACAATATTAGATTGGTACAATATTAGTTTTTCCTTAGGCAATTTTTATCAACGCAACATTCAAAACGCGTAAAAAATTATATTTTTAGCATAATTTTCTAAAAATTTTCGCCTGCCGCGTATTTAAGACACATGATTTTGGAATCAAACCTAAAATTAAGACTTGACTAATAAAAACCAATACCTACTAACCGCCTCCACCTTTTACAAAAGCTGTAACCGTCCTTGAATCATGGTATAGGGGAGGGTATATTAAGGCGCATTTACCTTTTTCGACGAACGTTTGTCCGAACACTCGAACATTTGCAGCGAACATTTTCCACGAACATTCCGGCAAATTTTCGCAAGATTTTTTGGTAATATATTTTTGAAAGTGGCACTAGTTAATATTTTTGATCTCACATCACTGACATCAATTAATTGGAACACCAAAAATATTTTATTTTATTTTTCGATTAAATAGTAATTGTAATTGTAAAAGTAATTGTTGCTATGCTTTATCACTTTTTTGGTTTTATTTTAATTTAATTTAGAGTTCAGGTTTTATAATCAAACCCTACCACCAAACCCCATCACCAAACCCCACCACCAAAACCCCACAAAATGAAATAAAGTAATCCTCATTATTTTTTATCAAGTGCGTAAAATTGTTTTTCCGTCGGAAAAGTTTTCAAATTTAATTTTTATATTACAATTCACTTCAATGATTTACGGTAAATAATTTTTCTAGTTTTTATTTTATTCCAAATATTTCTTTCAGCAAATTTTGGCCGAACACCACGAACCTTTTTACGCGAACCCCAAACCTTTTGGCCCGAACCTTTTGCGCGAATCTTTCAATAAATAATTCGCGCGAATGTTTGTCGGCATTTCGAAGATCAAAGGAATATTCGCCTGTGTAAATGCTACTTTAAAGATCGTATTTTTTTGAATATGTATATGTACTCTTTTTCTCTTAACAAATTATGGTCACACTAACTTTGGTCTAGGAAATATTTTTGCTGTTCCCCAATGTTAATTATAGTTTTTGCGTTTTCTCTCACCACCAGGTGATTACACCACCCATAAAGTATGTCTTTTATATTTTCAGTGTTTTCGTTGTAGTTGATATTATCGGTAAAATTGATTATATATCTCGTTAATTTTCCCATCATCAATTTTTTTTTGACCAGCTCACCGTGACTTTTCGGTACAGAAAAAAGTGGTACAAGGTGATGATTTCTCTTAATGTGGTTTAAACCATAAATTTTATTGTTTCGCTGTTTTAAGATTTTTATATATCCATAGCAGAAGATATAAATAAGGGGACATCTAGACAAATATTTCTCGACATTTTTTTAGCTACTACTTATTGATTAAGTTTACTTGTTCAGTTTGGACCGGCTTTAACCATGATGCTGTGAACATCTTCCTCGTATTTTTTTTTAATTCACCACTGCACTTTTAATATATATTAGTTTTACCTATAACTAGCATTAAATTACTCCTTTAATTATCAAAATGCCGTAAAAATTAGCCATTTTAATCGACTTCATACGAAGTAAACAAGCAAGCAAACTTTTTCTGATTTAAGCAGTGTTGTCACATAGTTATCTACTATTTTTCTCTAGTTTTAAAAATTCCCAGTTTATTTGCCACAATTTCTAATCAAGTTGGCCATGCTCGTCTTTTGAGCCTATACTGAATGTGTGGAAGTTTCGTGAAAAGAGATGCTGGGCGAGCGGAAAGGGTTTCTAACACTCGACTGAAGGAACCTGATTCTTGTAAAAAAAACGCAAGACCACATTTTTTTTTTAATTTTGGAAGCAATTAGTAGGTATTACAAATTGACAAAATATTTGGATATAAATGATTAAATGCAAAATGATAAATTCACCTAAAAACATAACCCCAAAATTGCTGCTCAAAAATGGTTTCTTGCTTGTAGTAATTTAATTTTGCGGCGTAGCCAGCTTGTACCAATAAGTAGATAAAAAAGTTGTCGACAAATATTTGTCTAGATGCGCTAAATCGGCCCCTGGGAAAGGGGCTTGCCTCTTCTTAACATTCTTAGTTTAAATTTTCCAAAAGACGCATTTACATTTTCCAGTTGTACATAAATAATATCTACGATTATACTCAATTGATGTATCGCAGAATATATGTGCACACAAACAAAACAGCGTGGTTCTCCTTCATTGACGGGATATTAACTATATTGTACTATTATTAAATGCTATTAAATTACGAGCTTTTAAATAAATAGCATCGTGGCAGGGTCGAGACTTCATTTAAGGGAATTAAGACCACAATTTAATTATTAATGTTGATTTCGTTTTCGGTGTGGGGAGATGTGAGTCAGTTACTTGGTTGATACAAGCCCCTTAAAACACTTTTATATAAGTACAGCTCAAACATTTTTTCGTATAAGCACCATTACAACCGTTTTAAGCACTAAATCGATTTTGTTTTTAAGCAATTTATCCGCTTAAACAATTTAAAAAACGCTTTAGCACATTGGCCAATCTAAAGATGAAATAAATAGGTTTTTTAATATCAAAATATACTGGAGAACAAAAAAAAAATGCAACACCATGTATATGGAAAATTATTTGAATGAAAATGAATTGTGTGTGTATTTTATCTCAAAAGAAATATTTGATAAATTTTTTGTCTTCTAATCTCTCCGTTTTTCACACATTTTTTCTATTCGTTTTCAAAAACCACCAAAACATAAAAGACATTTTCTGAAAATTTTAGATCATTTTCTCGAAGTTTTTGGTCTTTTTGGATTGCTTACAGTTTACATAAAAAATAAAAATGTCAAGAGTTCGCGGTCGCCAACAATTTCATCATTTAAACGACTTCGAGAAAGGACGCATCGTGGGCATGAAAGAGGCTGGTTTTGGTTTACGGGAAATTGCAAGAAGGGTTAATGCCAATCCATCAACAGTGTTAAGAGTTTGGAGAAGGCGGTCCAATGATGAGACTTATAGAAGTCGTGCCGGTCCTGTACGCACTAGATTATTACAAGGTCGTGATTTACGTCATCTCAGACTTCTTGCTCTCAGAAATCGACGAGACAGTATACGCCAAGTAAGAGACATGTTGCATCTATAGGACGAGTGTTTTCAAGGATGACAGTTAATCGAAGATTGCTTGGTATGGGACTGAGGGCTTACCGTCCCCTTTTGGTGCTACCTTTGATCCCACAACATAAGGCTCCCCGCTTGGATTGGTGCAGAACTCGGCAAAACTGGAATGACGAATGGAATACCATAAGCTTCAGCGACGAATCCAGGTTTTGTTTAGGCGGCCATGATGGACGCATGAGGGTTAGGCGATTTCGAGGTGAAATGTAGACTTTGCTATTGAACGTGATACAGCAAGACAGGAAAGTATCATGGAATGGGGTCATCATCCTCATCATCAATCTGACTCTCGGCGATATAGTGCTGCAGCCAGTTTTCCCTACCTACTATCCCAAATGCGATCTTTGAAAAAGATAATGCCAGACCGCATATTGCTCTTGGACTTCTTACATGAACTCGGCATAGAGACTTTGGAATGGCCAGCAAGATCGCCTGCCTTGTCGCCTATCCAACACGTATGGGATATGATAGGGCGCAATCTTAGTCGATTACCACGTCCCCCTGAAAAATTTGATGAACTCTGGCATGCCGTATTTAGATAAGTGTTCCTCAATACGATATAGACCATCTTACTTTATCAATGCCCAATAGAACAAACGAGTGCATAAATAACCATGGAGCAGCCACTCATTATTAATTTTTTGATGATTATCATGGAGGAATCGTCTTGGAAATGTAATCAATTACTAAGAGCATTCTAATATATTAATATATAAATGAATTACTTTAAAAATATTTGTCTTTTTTTGTTCTCCAGTATATATAGACAACTATAAGATTAGATCATTAGGTTAGCTGGTTGGCAGTACTTCCATCAGCAGCTAGAAAACGATGTTATAAAAGAAAACGATTTTATCTGAAACCGTCCTTATAAAAAGCCGGTTTTAGGCGCGTATAAACGTAGTAAGTGAAACAGGAAGCGTTCTTAAGAAAACAAAATTAAAAAGGTATTGAAAAAAAAACTATCCTGCAAAGTTCCGACGCAGAACATATTTGTGTTTTTGTCCGAAAAAGATTAGGACGCTTATTCTTGACGGACCATGAGGTGAGGTGAGAGGTGAACTTACTTTTACCACCTATTTCCACCTTAGACCTTACTTTATTTGGTTGTCAGTTTTTTTGGGACCTTTTTTTTAAAGTGTTTTGCAATTTGTTTGATAGTTTTTTATTCAAACAAGTTGCAAAACACTTAAAAAAACTGACAACCAAATAGAGTAATGTTACAAACGTCACAACAACTCCCGCGGATTCATTTCCCCGTGAATATAGGTGGTGACCATAAAAGTATTTGAAGGTCTCACCTCACCTCACGGGCCGTCAAGATTTAGCGTCTCGTCCGTTGTATTTTTGTTGATGACTACAGACAATTTTAGGGTATATTTCGTGAACAGAGTTCTGAATAGGCCGTTAAACCTCACATAAAAACTTTCTCGTTTTGTTTAACAATTCCTTGATAAACATACAAACCCACAATGTATACAAGTGTGCTCTCGCCATGCTTCAAAAACCCAACGTGGGAGAGCTTATAGTATAGTCATTGAACAGAGTGTACCCTAGGTCACGGCCATGCAATACGCCGTGGTGTCGTCGCCCCGGCTGTAAGACTGTAAGACAGCATTAGAATGCCACTTCCTTTCTCTTATCGTCTAGTCAAGTCTACAACACATAGCTTGTACCAGGTGAATATAGCGAGCATCAACATGACTTTTATCTCATAAAACTCATTTCCTTGAATATCTTAAAATTCACCCATTAAGGGAGTCAAACCATCTTGGAGGCCACCAAAGAGAGCTGGCATATTGCTCAAAAAGAGGAGCTCAACAGAGAGAGAAAGAGAAAGAGAGAGAGAGAGAGAGAGAGAGAAAGAAAGCGAGAGAGAGAGAGAGAGAGAGAGGGAGAGAGAGAGAGAGGGAGAGAGAGAGAGAGATAATTTTAACGTTATTTTTTGTTGTTCAAACTTGCCACAAATGGATATAAAAAGGTGTGCTTCTCAATGTCAAAGCAGTTATGATAGCATAATTATAAAAAATATAGGGTCAGTCCATATCAAGTCAACCAGGGTATTTTACCACACCATCTCCGATGTTGATGATTTTTAGTATACATGTTTTTCCTACCAAAAAACTGGAAAATCCAAAATTTCAGACTTTTTTGACCAGTTGTTTATTTTGAATTAATTTTTGAAAATCGAAAAAGTCACTTATTTGTCCTTAACATGTGCGCACAAAATTAGGAATATCCAAAGAACCACTTATAATAGAAAAGTAGGTGAAGGTTCATTTTAAAGCTCTTATAAAGACCTTTCATATGAGAATATTGCATAACATATATTGAAAAAAAAAATAAAAAAAAAATTTTTGATTTTTTTTTTTTGAAAAATTTCAAAAAGGCCATTTTTAATTTTTTTCAAAAAATTATATTATTTTCTTTAAAGTGTTATTAAACTATTCACAAAATTTTGAGATGGACAAATCATGGGTTCAATGTGAAAAAATTTATTAAAAATGTCACATGCATGAAAAATCGCCTATAAAATGTACTTAATATTTTTGATATTTTTTTTGACATTGAACCCATCATTTCTCCATCATAAAATTTTGTGGATAATTAAGTAACACTTTGACCAAAATTATATATTTTTTTCAAAAAAATTAAAAGTGGCCTTTTTGAATTTTTCAATTTTTTTTTTCAATTTTTTATTTCCAATTTTTTTTTTGTTAAAATTATGTTGTGATATTTCATAAAAAAGAGCTTCAAAATGACTTTAAAATGAGCCATTTATTACTTTCCTAGTGTAAGTGGTTCTCGAGATATTGCTAGTTTTGTACATTCTTGTTAAGGTCAAAATGCTGACTTTTTTATTTTGAAAAATTAAAAAAAAAAACTACGAATCAAAAAAATCTAAAAATTTGCATTTTCAACTTTTATGGTAAGAAGAAAATATATACCAAAAATCATCAAAATTGGAATTGGTCGCGTAAAATTTTTGTGATTTTTTGGTTGATTTGATATGGAATGACCCTAGGGTCAGTCCATATCAAGTCAACCAGGGTATTTTACCACACCATCTCCGATGTTGATGATTTTTAGTATACATGTTTTTCCTACCAAAAAACTGGAAAATCCAAAATTTCAGACTTTTTTGACCAGTTGTTTATTTTGAATTAATTTTTGAAAATCGAAAAAGTCACTTATTTGTCCTTAACATGTGCGCACAAAATTAGGGATATCCAAAGAACCACTTATAATAGAAAAGTAGGTGAAGGTTCATTTTAAAGCTCTTATAAAGACCTTTCATATGAGAATATTGCATAACATATATTGAAAAAAAAATAAAAAAAAAATTTTTTGATTTTTTTTTTTGAAAAATTTCAAAAAGGCCATTTTTAATTTTTTTCAAAAAATTATATTATTTTCTTTAAAGTGTTATTAAACTATTCACAAAATTTTGAGATGGACAAATCATGGGTTCAATGTGAAAAAATTTATTAAAAATGTCACATGCATGAAAAATCGCCTATAAAATGTACTTAATATTTTTGATATTTTTTTTGACATTGAACCCATCATTTCTCCATCATAAAATTTTGTGGATAATTAAGTAACACTTTGACCAAAATTATATATTTTTTTCAAAAAAATTAAAAGTGGCCTTTTTGAATTTTTCAATTTTTTTTTTCAATTTTTTATTTCCAATTTTTTTTTTGTTAAAATTATGTTGTGATATTTCATAAAAAAGAGCTTCAAAATGACTTTAAAATGAGCCATTTATTACTTTCCTAGTGTAAGTGGTTCTCGAGATATTGCTAGTTTTGTACATTCTTGTTAAGGTCAAAATGCTGACTTTTTTATTTTGAAAAATTAAAAAAAAAAAAACTACGAATCAAAAAAATCTAAAAATTTGCATTTTCAACTTTTATGGTAAGAAGAAGATATATACCAAAAATCATCAAAATTGGAATTGGTCGCGTAAAATTTTTGTGATTTTTTGGTTGATTTGATATGGAATGACCCTATACATGAAACTTCCTAGGAAAGCAGCCGGAAAATAAGACAAACATGTAAAATTTAGTTCATACATTTGCTGTCAAAATAAGCCGAAAGACAATGTTTTTTAAATTAGTTAAGTATAATGGAAGGAATTCTTTTGTTCGTTGTTTTATAGAATACTGTAATATATAACAATTAAAAAACGAACTGAATCTTTTCTTTAGCATCTATACAAGTCAGAACTGTTTTAGGATTGCCTACCACTATGAACATAAAAATGTGTTTTAAATAATTAATATATATTTATTTCTATAATATTTTTTAAGCAATTAAATAATAAAAAATATATTTTCACCAAAACTAAATACAAATATCTTTATTTTATTTTCGTTTTGGTGACCTTAAATATCGAGGGCTGAAAAAGCGCTGTTCAAAATTGTTAGGCAGTGGTTCTGTTTTTTTTTTCTTGTAAGATTTCAAGATAGTCTGACTCTACGTCAGACTATCTTGGAATCTTACGGGTTCGAATCCCGGCTAGGTGGCGCCCCCTTTACGACTTATATTTCTGTTTTGCACGACCGTTAAAACTGGCCCTGAGTGCCTTCTTTGCTTTACTGTGCCAATATAGTCCAATTTTTTGATGATCGGACTGACGTCATTTTTTTGGATCTCTATTTGATGCACACTGTATGAAAAAAAGTCATGTTGTTGATTGTTTCAACTGTTACTTCAAATTGACAACAACAAATTATTTGACATGCGAACTGTTGACAACAAAGAAATACGTTTTCAGAGGCAAAAATGACATCAGTCCGCTCATCAAAAAATTGGACTATAGTTCCTGCGCTATTATTTTCGAGTGCCGTTTTTTCCTGCACTATTTTCTCGACCAGACAGCAAGTTTATTTTAGTCATTAATTAATTTAAGCAGATTTGATCGCGGTTACTCTGTTGGCTATTGATTTTAATGTTGGGTTGTCATTCATTTAAAAAAATTTTATCTGTGGCTCATAGCTGACGTTGATATCACAATTTCAGATGTTTCTGTTAAAAGCAGGGTTAAACACCCTGAACTTTACGGCATTCTCCAAAAGTAGCAAATAAAACCTCCTTGAATCTAGTTACTAGGACATGAAGTTGCATTATATACGGTTAAATGTAATATCAAAACAAAATCAAGTAATAATATACACCAGATAAAAATGAATGTCAGCTAAGATAAAAAATGTCATAATAAAAAGTTGATGGTCTATATGGCTTAAGCCGCAGATAGAATGGAGTCGGTGCATTTTATACGAGATAAATTTCATTGTGATATAAATGGGTCATAATTTTAAATTAATGATAGTGCTAATAATATATTAATAGCGTGAAAGGTGTAAACCCAAAAAAAAAATATAATATTTATTCGAATCGTTATCAAATAATTTGGGAGGAAAGCCAAAATAAATGGTGCAGGACATGTCAGCCATTAATCCTAAAAAAATATTGTTAATAAAACTTAACGAACCATGATCCCTTTACACGTCTCAAAGGAATATTAATTCGATAAATAAGTAACACTAAACAAATAATAACAACGTATATAAAATACGAAAGGCTATATGTACATGAATAATTGACATATTGACCGTGGACCTTCGTGCGTAACATCCTGTGGTCAATGTCTTGCGTTTGAAACAATTGTCCATAGGAAGGAACGTGGAACGTTAGAGAATTTTCGAGAACCTTAATTTAAGTTAACAGAATGAGAAATAAATTCCCAATGTCCATAGTGGAGTTAAATATAAATAAAAAAAGAGAGTTTTACCAACAGAAAACTGTTGGATTTTTCGCCTTCTCCACCAGTTCTACCACTGACTGGTTTCAGACACAGTCCATCCACCAGTCGGGCTTTCTACTATGACGAATCGATAGCAAAAAAAACGAACTTTATAAAATACACCGGAGTACCACAAGAATACATACCGGGTGCGACCTGGAGACTAGACGCAGACACGTGTTTCATTCTTGTTAGAGATCATCAGTGCGACCTAAGTTTTTATAGTCGAATAATATGAACGATCAAATCAACAAGTCTTGGACAAATGTTCGCCAAAACATTAGTTAACAGAATGATATAAGTAGTAGAAGACCCGATTGATGGATGGACTGTGTCTGAAACCAGTCAGTGGTAGAACTGGTGGAGAAGGCGAAAAATCCAATAGTTTTCTCTTGGTAAAACTCTCTTTTTTTATTTATATTTAACTCCACTATGGACATTGGGAATTTATTTATTTTTATGTATGAATCTAATCTAATCATTTAGCGAATCATCAAACAATAGTAGGTAATATAACAGTTTATTAACTTCGCTTAGCTATATATCTATCAATGTACCACTGATCATTTAGCGAAACATTATATTAGGTATAATATAACAGTTTGTTAGCTTAGCTTATCTATCTATTATATACAGACCGCTTCAAGCTACTGCGAACATAGGGCGGAAGAAGTCTAATTTGCCAGTGTACGTACATGCAGAGACACCGCACGCCTATCAGTGAAGCAACCAATACTCAGGCTTGCGATCACCACTTGCATGACTTTCCTTTGGTATTTAGTACGCCTCTAACCACGGTGCTGTGTGGAGCGTAGTCAATGAAACCGGAATTTGGTCAATAAATACGCAAATTTTTATAACGTAATTTTCTTATTTTTTGTCACTGATAAATAAGAGCGTTTTATTGTCAACTGCTCAGATTTATCAGTGACGACGTGTTACAATGAAAATAATAAGGAGAAACAAAATAAAAGCAAGTTCTCAAAATAAAATAATACATTCTAAAAACCAAAAAGATTCTCCCAGTCAAAAAAAAATTAAAGCAAATGTTCGAAAAGTCCTCCTTGCTCGGCTAGACAATATCCGAGCCTACTATAAAAACCCCTTCTAACGTTTCCAAGCATGTTAGGGGTGATAATTTGAAAAGCTTCTTCAAAAACAGATAGAAGTCATTAGGAGCAAGATCGGGAGATCGAGCTGGCCATAAAATAGTTCCCCGTGTACTTATAACCCGATTAGGAAATACATTATCAAGATATTCCCTAACAAGGCCAACATTGTGAGCGGAACAACCATCTTGTTGAAACCATGTTTCACCAAATCTTACACCTATCAACTGCCTAGCAGTTGGAATAATGTGCTGCTGCAGTAGATCCAAGTATCTAGGACCATTCAAATTGCAATTGCCGTTAATAAAAAATGGCCCAATTACGTGTTCCCCTATAATACCCCCCCCCCCAAACATTTAGTTTTTGGGGATACTGTGTTCTTACGTCAAAATACAAATGCAAATTTTCCCTCGACCAATATCGAACGTGTGTTGGGTTATGACGATTTGACCATTTGACCATCTGCACTTTTTCGGCAACTTCGTAGACATCCATTTGTGGTTTTAAAAATGTATTATTTCAATTAAGAACTTACCCATCTGTTTCTCGAGCAAGGCAGAAATAAAACAAAATAATAAAAATAAAATGAATTTCCAAAAGATAACACTGCAGCGTGCTTCGAATCCACCTCGGTCGTACGGCACGGAGAGTAAATTGGACTCGATTCCCCCTATGTTCGCAGTAGCTTGAAGCGGTCTGTATAAACGTAACTATCAATGTACCACTGATTATTAGCTTCGCTTAGCTTATCTATCAACGTACTTATTTCTCAATATACTTATGTACTCAGAGATGGAAACAACTTTGGTCTTCAAAAATATTGACTTTCATCTCGAAAATACTGACTTTGACGTACAAAAAAAAACAAATGAATAGTAAACACGTAAATTTTAACTTAAAATGTTTAAAAATGTATAGGTACAGTTGTCACATAAATTCTGACCCATTTGAAAGACAGCAACTTAAAATGTCAAGATTTGTCAAAATCTTGATATTTTGACTTATCTGACTGACAACTGTACCTATAGATATAGAAGCATCATCTTTGTCTATTATTTGTGGCCTCCACCATCCCCATAACCACCCAGCTCTCCCTTCTTTATTAACAATTGCAAAAATACAACAAACATAAAACTAATAAAAACAAAACAAAACTGAATTTTAGCTAACTTTAACTAGGTACCTACATTATGAAAGTCTAGGTTTTTTGTTACCATTTTTAAAAAATTTTGTTATAAGACCATTTTTCTTCTTGTCAATAGTCTTTTGCTTGCTCATCCTGTTCTCTATCTTTACTAGCACTTTCTAGCATAGCTTATGCGAAATTTACGACTACCAAATCTTTATTTTTAAGGGCATCTTTCAGACATTTATTTGCAGCGGATAATAATCTGTCTACAGCCATTTTTTCTTCTTTCTCTTCAGATTAGATCCCTCATTTAACAATCATTTAAATGTATAGTAATATTTTTAAGCACAATCTATAATAAAACTGCATTAATCTTCTTGATTTTTCAATTTATACAAAATAATTTAAAACATTGCAATTGTTATAATGCATTGTTTTAAAAATCTATGGATTCTTAAAAAAACTGACTTTACTGACCAAAATTTGAAAATACTGACTCAAGTACTGACTTTTACGGACTTGTGTTAAAAATACTGACTTTTCTGTAAAATACTGACCAGTTTCCATCTCCGTGTACTTATAAATGTATCAATGTAATTATCTATATATCTATATATCTATCAATGTATACTGATCATTTAGCGACACATTATATTAGGTAATATAACAGTTTATTAGCTTAGCTTATCTATCAATATACTTATCAATGTGTATATCAACGTACTTATTAATGTACCTATCTGTACCACTGATCATTTAGCAAAACATCATAGCAAGCAATTTAAAAGTTTATTTTACCGCTTAGCTTAGCTACTAAGTTTGTTTTATTTTGGATTTTTTCAAAAACCTTAAAACACGCCTTACTAAAATGTTAAAAACCAAAAAACCAACATCTAGAATTGTGCGTCGGCCGTTAAAAAATAATGTAAGTGAACGGTAATAAAAATTGTCTCACAATTAAAAAAACAAGTGCAAAAACACGTCTAAAGCTTGTGGTTTTGATATATTTTTTATTTATTTCTTTAAGAAAGGGCATCATGCAAACCTTTTAAGAAAATTAGTATTACCTAACAGTAGAGAAGAAGATGAATAAAACTGTAGCTTTAAGCAAAACCTCCATTAAGCTTGCCTTTTTGGCCGCCAACGAGCATGACAATCAAAAACGCCAATTTCAAGTAGGATTTTTTTATTTACGTGAAAAAAAAGGTAAAAAATCCAAGGCTTACAAAAAGGAAAGCGAGAACTTTCTCAGGAATTTTCTTTGAAGGGATGGGATTTATTTTAATCGTTTTCGAGGTAAGAGCCTGAAATTTTTCTTTTAAATTGCGTAGCATTAGGGCTGAATAACGAGGATCGTCCCGAGGACCGAAAAAATTAAATTTTATAAATATTTATAATGGTTTTTTGTAGATAATTTTTTACAACAATTTTTTTATAATTAAAATATATCGTTTATAATTAAAACATTAAGCAGTGTGACCTAATTCCTAATTGTTAGGACAAACTAATAGTACATTATAAACCTAGGGACTAAAGTGCCTCTTTTAATCCCGCGGCGAAAGGTTCAATTCGCCAACGGATTAAAATACACTTTAGTCACGAGGTTTATATACTATTTTATGCACTTTAGAATGCGAGAAACTAAAAATCACAAAACTAACAGTAGACCACTTAACGGTAGGAAGAGGCATCGCTAGCCTTCTTCCACAAAAATATCGCGAGGTTTACAAGAAACAGTCTCGTGATTACTGAAAATGGATTTACGGATGAAAAGGTGCTCCTGGCATACTTCCTACAGAAGTCTAAGAATCTCAAGTCTTCTTCTGTATGAAGGCAATATTCCATGATAAAAGTCACGATAATATCTGGGGTCTGATTTTCGAATCCATACGAAAATATCCGCATACGTGTATTAAATAATAGCCAATTTTTATGTAAGTCTCTTTCTATACCGTGTGAAATGAGAGGCGAAAGATAAGCCAGTATGTGTGAACCGCGTTCGAATTCAACTGGTTTAAATCAATATTGCACGAGTGGGTGAAGGGTATTCGTGTTGTTTCGCATGAAAAACCGGTTATTCTTTCACGTACTACCCATGAATCAGCATATCGGCATATGTCTTGACTCCTCTTCTATACGGTATAGGAAGAGACGGAAGTAGTCGCATGCGAGTAATTTCGTATGGTTTCAAAAATAGGAGTCAAAACATATGCCGATATACTGATTCGTGGGTAGTACGTGAAAGAATAACCGGTTTTTCATGTGAAACAACACGAATACCCTTCACCCACTCGTGCAATATTGATTTAAACCAGTCGAATTCGAACGCGGTTCACACATACTGGCTTATCTTTCGCCTCTCATTTCACACGGTATATAAAGAGACTTACATAAAAATTGGCTATTATTTAATACACGTATGCGGATATTTTCGTATGGATTCGAAAATCAGACCCCTGAAGCAAACGTCGATATCAGAAAATATAGTAAACTCACGGCATTTCTAAAGGGTCATTCCATATCAAATCAACCAAAAAATCACAAAAATTTTACGCGACCAATTCCAATTTTGATGATTTTTGGTATATATTTTCTTCTTACCATAAAAGTTGAAAATGCAAATTTTTAGATTTTTTTGATTCGTAGTTTTTTTTTTTTAATTTTTCAAAATAAAAAAGTCAGCATTTTGACCTTAACAAGAATGTACAAAACTAGCAATATCTCGAGAACCACTTACACTAGGAAAGTAATAAATGGCTCATTTTAAAGTCATTTTGAAGCTCTTTTTTATGAAATATCACAACATAATTTTAACAAAAAAAAAATTGAAAATAAAAAATTGAAAAAAAAAATTGAAAAATTCAAAAAGGCCATTTTTAATTTTTTTGAAAAAAATATATAATTTTGGTCAAAGTGTTACTTAATTATCCACAAAATTTTATGATGGAGAAATGATGGGTTCAATGTCAAAAAAAATATTAAAAATATTAAGTACATTAAAAATCATGCATTTAAAAAAATAAACATATTTTAGGAGCACCAATAGTGCACTGGATATTAAAATAAATAAATTTGTTGGATGGATACAGGTTTTAAAAAATACCCAGAGGCTTTATCTACAAATTATTTTATTTTAAACTCGCAAAAGAAATAAACAAACTTTTCTACTTCGTTGATAAAAATTAGACAGAAAACACTAAGACTAACTATATACCTTAAATTTATTTTTTTAACTTTCTTTTAAGAATTTCTGATGAATCTGACATTTCTTTTTTGCTGACATTGTAAGTTCTGCCAGTAGCAGTGTTGGGTTCAACTTTTTTTATAAGACTTTCTGGTTTAATAATTAAAATATCTTGAAGTGTTGGGTAAAAAAATGATGAGGCAGGTCCTCGTGGATGAAGAAAGCTTACTTTCAGTTCTCCGCTCTCATTATTTTTCCCCAAGACACAAGCCAGCCACCAAGCACTGTCATATTCTACAGTGACAAACCCTGACTCGATATTTTGCAAAATAATGCTTCCACCTTTAAAAAGATTATGTGTTTCGACCTCTAAGCATGTAGAAAACTGTTTTGCCAAAAACGTGCTTTCTGTAAGAGGAATTACAGCATGAATTTTTTGTGTCCCCGGTATTGTTAAGACTTCCGCAAATCTTTTATTCAAAATTATTTAATGATTTGTATAATCTGCTTCTGTGCAATATTTAAAATCAATGCCAGATATGTTTTCTTCACACCAAGTAAACAATTGTAGAGGTGTCATTATTTGATTGTCATAGGGCCTCTGCAAACTGGCTTTGGCAGCAAGTCTTTTAACAGTTCCTCCCAAGCCATCGCAGGCACTTTTCCCATGCGAGGTGGCAAAATAATGCCACTCTGCTTCAACACCAAAATCTTTTTTATGCAGGCATATATTCAGAAAATTTTTTTTGTTTTTGTACTGCGCAGCACATCCATCCGAAAAATAAAAAATTTTGTTAAGTCCTGGTATTTTATAAGACTGGACTTCATCTTGCATAACAAAGGAATAATTTTCCGCAAAGTCGCAAGTGATCAAAGACTCTCCAGGTTTAAGGTTAATTTTTATTTCATTGTATCTATCTTTTTGCATTTTTGCAATAAAAGAATGTGATTTAAGTTTTACAATATCATCAGTAAATTCCTGGACAAAATCATCACTTTTCTTAACAACGGTTTCCATAGTACACCTATCTACTGAGACCCACTTTTTAAATGAGACCTCATCAATTAATTCTTCCTCAAATTTTTCTATTAACGTATTTTTAAACTGTTCTACTCCAGGACATTGCTTGCATCTATTGCTTAAAAAACAGTCCACTGAAGGTGGATTACACATTAGTTTATAAAGGCAATCATGATAAGATATTGCAAGAGGCCTGTTATTTTCATCATATAGCTTATTTAATTTGGAGCCATTGAGCATTAGTTTTATATTTTGATGTATAGTACATACACATACAGTATGAGTCCCACTTTTTCCTGCCAGTATACAGTTTTTGGGTCGCAGTTCACAAAATTTTGAAAACCCAATTTTTTCATTGGGGTTCTCAGTTTTAAACAATGCATAAATTTCTTTTAAATTAGCTAAGACTAATTTTTTTTTTACATATTCTTTTTCAGCTCCATATTTTCTGATGACAACATAATCTTTTTTACCTGGCATGGTCCTGCTAATGTCATCCCTTTGGTAAAAATCTACCACTATTTGGGCCACTCTATCACTAAGGGTCTTTCCCGGTTTGGGGTTAGGAGAACATAATATCCCATTGTCCTTAACTAACTGTTTTACAGCTCTGGCCAAATATTGAGAAACTCCAAATTCTTCTGCAATCTTCTTTCTACTCCAACTTTGAGGTAAACATGATAAAACTAGTATTTTCTCACTCCTCTTTTCGGTTTTTAAAAATTTGTCCTTTAACTGCTTAATCATTTCACTTTCGTCACTCTGGCATTCCTTTACTAGCGTTGAATCTGATTCCTTTGTAAATGCTTTCGCAATTGTATGCTGTACAATATCAATTTTTTCTTTGTATACATTTTTTCTTTTAATCGGCGACACACCAAGAAGCTCCAACGACTTGTTTAAAAGAGTAAATGATTCAGCAGGATCTTGAAAATCTGGATCATTTTCTGGAACTTGACTGGGTCTAAAAAAATTTAAAAAGTTAGTTTTTTATAAGAACTTAAAAAGGGGGCTTAAAAAACAGCTGACCCAAAATGTGTACATAATGCCAAGAAATTTGTACATAATGTCTGTATTCTCAAAATGCCATGCAAAATAATGCCATGAGATTTTTCCACTCCGTACTTGACGCAATTGGTTTAGTTTATTAATTTTATATTAAAAAATACTATTTGTTACTTACCCTGCCTCATCTTCTTCAGATGCCTTAAACTCCTTTGAAAGCTTTAGTCTACAACCATCACAGATTTTCATTCCCATTTTGACATTTTTGTAACTGCACATCCACTTGGTCACATTTCTTAATTTCCCAAAATGCTTGATTTTTAACTCTAGTGGATCACAGCACTTTACTTTATATTTAGTCCATCCACTTGCCTCACCCATAGTTGAAACTTTTAAAATTACACAGAGATGACTTCTGATAAACCTTCAGTCGAACTATTATGTATCGATTATTTGGAGCTGTATCAGGAAGATACTTGCCAAAAATTTAAAATCAATTTATGCAGGAATTTTCATGTCAGCAAATCCCCACAATGTACCTAAACAGACCAATAAAATGAAGGAGGTGTGTCCTTAATGTTAAACAGGAATAAACAGGCAGTATTTCACAAAAGTATTGGCAGGTTTATACAGGCATATTTTCCTAAGAATTGGAACATCCAATAGTACGTCTCCGGTGGAAAAGAGGTTTTGTAAGTAAATATTACAATGGGGGGCAATGTTAATCTGATTACTGATACAGAATGAAACGTAGGATATAATTTTTTATTAAATAAAATATTGTTAAATATTTTTATAATATCGCTTTAAACCCCATTATATTCTTCTAATTACCAAAATGCATTGTCTATTTATAGGCGATTTTTCATGCATGTGACATTTTTAATAAATTTTTTCACATTGAACCCATGATTTGTCCATCTCAAAATTTTGTGAATAGTTTAATAACACTTTAAAGAAAATAATATAATTTTTTGAAAAAAATTAAAAATGGCCTTTTTGAAATTTTAAAAAAAAAATCAAAAATTTTTTTTTTTATTTTTTTTTTCAATATATGTTATGCAATATTCTCATATGAAAGGTCTTTATAAGAGCTTTAAAATGAACCTTCACCTACTTTTCTATTATAAGTGGTTCTTTGGATATTCCTAATTTTGTGAGCACATGTTAAGGACAAATAAGTGACTTTTTCGATTTTCAAAAATTAATTCAAAATAAACAACTGGTCAAAAAAGTCTGAAATTTTGGATTTTCCAGTTTTTTGGTAGGAAAAACATGTATACTAAAAATCATCAACATCGGAGATGGTGTGGTAAAATACCCTGGTTGACTTGATATGGACTGACCCTAAAGAGACAGAATGAACGAACTAGATTTAAGTAATGCATATGCTAATTATTTTTTTCGTTCATACATTTTAACAAATAAATAAAATTTCAATAAAATTATTGTTTAATTTGGAAAAATTTACTTTAAATCCCCCAGGGATTAAAATTATGTTTAATCCCTGAGGGATTAAAAGTGCTCCTTTTATGTCTAAAATGGGGGGATTAAAAGTGCACTTTTAATCCCTAAAGTGCATAATTTTTTTTTCCAAATTTCGACATTTTTAAATCAATATTATTGTTGGATGGTAGATTTACATTACAAATGAAATTTATAAATTTACTTATATTGTTTTTATGGGTATTAAAATTGCAAATAGCGTTTAATATATAATTTTCCTAAGCAAATGACTCGTTTACGTTTAAAGGCATGTTACCCATGTTTCATCAAAGTTTTTGAGGTTTTTAGGTCTTCAACGGAAGTTAGCACATACCTATAGATATATAGTAGTGGCTGGGTATTTAGTTTCACGAACACATGGCGTTTAATATCCAATACAATTTCTTGTTTATTATAAAATGATGGTTAAAGCATGGCACTTCGAAACCGATTAACAGTAAAGTTAAAAACTTAAGGGAGGGCTTATTAAGTGTTTGGAAGACAAAAATCCTAAATTTATGAAAATGTCTGTTGGTTTATCTTTACACCTATAAATAATAACACAAGAATTATAAGAAATTTAGAAATATTTTAAAACACAATAAATATTTTGAAAAACAAAGAATTGGTTCGAAACTCAAGGATATTAATTTTTGTCAAATGCTGGATTGGGTTGTTCCTATATACGGTGTCTGCTCATATTTTTTACTTTTACTGTGCACCCTCCATTAATAACTGCCGATAACTCTCTAATAAAAATCGTAAAAATGCAACAATGAAAACTGAACACTTAACCTCAAAAGTGCCGGGCATTGTAAGATCAAGGACTGTGTGAATGAATCGATTTTTTTTAGCCCACCGCGTCTCGTAAAAATCAACGTTAACGTCCTTTTTATGATGATTAAAATAAACGAGTGTCTCTGCCGCAGACAACACCACTTTAAAATGAGGAAAAACGATAATAACAACAAAAAATGGGACAGCAAAATTTAATGGAATAGCTTTTTATTGCATTTTAGCAAAATTACAATAAAAAATAAATTTTTACAAAATGGTAATGTTAGTACGAGCTAAATACCTTTGCTAAGAGAAGTGTAAGGAGACAAAAAGGTGTATTTTTCCATTTTTCTTTCTTCATAAAAAAAATTGCATTCATTCTTCAAGATTTTTCAGAATTAGAAAATAGTAGTTTTCACAACTAGTGGCTAAAATAGTGCGTTTTTTTAACCAGCGTTGGTTTAAATAACGAGCGCAACGAGATACTTAAAAACGCGAATAAAAAAAGCACAGTTTAGCCGCGAGTTGTTAACACTATTTTTTTAATACCTTTATCAAAAAATTCAAGAAAAAGTGGAAAATACTTATAAAAATCTCGAACGAATTTTAACCTTTGACAGTTTGATACTTTGACGATGAATTTTTAGCCAAGAATAATTAGATTTTTTCAATATTACTATTTTGCGCTATTTCTCTTTAACTTTGGCTAAAAAACGGACAAAAATCTTTCTTTGCACCCGTGAATAATATTTTTTTTGCATTGGTAACCAAAAAAGCCATGCTTTAGTTATCTGCAGACAGTTACTAAAATCATGTTTTTGGAGAAGGTATAAAAAATATATGTAATGTCGGAAATACAAGAAAAATTTGTTTAAAAATAAAAATGTATGTAATATTTAATGTAAAATCTATCTATCTAAAATACGACAAAATACCAAACTGTCAGAAATTAAGAATGGGCAACAATAGTAAGGTCGCCGACTGAAAAGAAACGCTATTATAGAAAATGACTGTGGATGTTGTAATTTGAATTTTTGCGGGTTGTTTTTTTTTAAAGGATTATTTGATAAAGGAAAAAAAATAGTGTTTACAACTCGTGGATAAACTGCGGTTTTCTTAGCCACTAGTTGTAAAAGTTATTTATTTTGTGAAAAGCCTGCTCTACTGTTAACTTCAACTTCTATTTTCGGCAATTTTCCGCTCATTATATTTATTTTTATTGTGAAAACGAAACGAGCTGTTTAACATTCAGCGATTGCTGGCACAGTCTAGGCATCATTTTTAGTAACGTAATTAGGGTCACTACACTTCCTAATAGCATTTTGGGACACCGACACCACTACCTATTAAATTGTATTTATATTTATTTCACAAGAAAAAGGCTCCCAACTTAACTAAAACAAACTGTCTTTGTTAGAACAGAGTGAGGCAGAAAATTTATTTGTACTTATATTTTTTCATTCCTACTGCTTATTCGCGGTTTTTCCTTTACATTTCATCTATTTTTAATCAGCAGCTACCCCAAGGTAGACGCCCTGTACGTATAAGAAGCTATTTGTAACTCATCGCGGTATACGTATACGCATCCAGCGAGAACCAAACACATTGATTGGTCAGAAACTTGTAACACGTTCGAAAAGAGCAGATATATGCTAATTTAAGGTGTTTCTGAACGCAATAGGTGCTGAGATACGATACGTGTGTCGTAACGATACGTGATACCTAAAGCCCTGTTCTCACTATGCAACTTTTCTATGCATCAAATTTTCTAATAACAGGTTAAAAGAAGACACAGTCTGCTTGTGCCTTCTTTTAACCTGTTACTAGAAAATTTGATGCATGGAAAAGTTGCATAGTGAGAACAGAGCATAACGCATCTCAACACCTATCGCGTTCAAGAACACCTTAGATTAGCATATATCTGCTCTTTTCGAACGTGGTACAAGTTTCTGACCAATTAATGTGCTTGGTTCTCGCTAGATGCGGATACGTATACCGCGATGAGTTACAAATAGCTTTATGTCGCTATTTTAATGAAAGTCAGGACGTAACCGACTCTACATAGAATTTCCTGAAACTACTATCACACCGTGAATGCCCTAAGTGGGGAACAATTTTCCGGTTATTATTACGTCGCCACGACTTCAAAGTTATGCACCAAATACCAAAGAGTTATGTTGCCACCACGTTCCTGATACATCGTAGAGGCGCTTTTTTAATTAACAAAACTATGTCATCAAATTTTTTAATTTGGTCATGTCTAGTACCCAGACAGCACAAATTGTCCATCGGACAGCCATTTTTTGTCCAAAACCGCCCGCATTGTCCATGGACCATTTATGGACATCCATTGGACAAATGTTTTTTCTGATACAGTGGATGACAAAAAAACTGAGTCTAAAGGCCTTCTAATTTTGATCCATAAAGAACTGCTTTTTTTCAGTTAGTTAGTCCTTCGGACCAAAAATAATCTATATCCGGCGGACGTCCATTTTGTGTCCTGCAAAAGTGATTTACTTTATACATTGACTAAACATAGAATATTTATCAAAAAATCTATGTCAATCGGGCTTGACCCATTAATAAATATGTCTTTTATCCGAACTGTTTTGGATATCCAACGGATCATGTTTTTTCCTATCCATTACCAACCATAACATTTCTCTCATATTTAGCCGAATCATTTGTATATTATAGGTAAGTATTTTTCATTATTTTGGACTAATTGGTATTTTAGTATTTTAATACCCATCCTTTGCTAGGAACTCCATCCGCGGGGATTGACAATTGGAGTGGTTCAAATGTATGTAGCTACCTATAACTTAAATATTAAAAATATCGCCGCTTTTGACAAAACTGTCCACTGGATATCCATTGGAACAAATATATTCAGTGTACTAAGAGAATTAGACCAACGGATATACATTGTAATTATTAATTTTGAAAGGAAAACTCGTGGCATATCGGACAAAGCGTTTTTGTTTCTCACTTCATTACGACCAGGCCTCCAATGTGTAATGGAGAATCCAGACACCTACAGACATGTTTCACCCTTATTAGGAATCATCAGGGAGTCATAGGATTATACCTGGCAGTTGAAGCTACACAGTGACCATGCACACCTCTAGAATTTAAAACAAAAAGTTTGTAATCCTTGGGGACGTAGTACCTGTGTGCGCTACCTGTCGAATAAACCGAGAAAAAAAAAACATCAAAATTGAAAAGTGCAAGACACCGTAAGGTGTCTGGATTCTCCATTCGACATTGGAGGCCTGGTCGTAATGAAGTGAGAAACAAAAACGCTTTGTCCGATATGCCACGAGTTTTACTTTCATTTTTATTTGCGGACACGAGATTCATTTTGTTATTATTAATTTTTTCCAACAGTGAACCATAAGATACTTTTAGGATAGCCAATGGACAACTTTTGGACAGAATTTCGTTCCACTGGATAACCATTGGATTAAGTATATAGTGGTACAATAGTCGAAATATTGAAACTTGGATTTTTTGGGATGTTCAAGAGCCGTCGAACGTTTTGACAATTGTATTATGCCTTACACAGGGCTTATGGAGAATTTTTGCCTCGGTGGAATTTAATATAATTTTAGTATGTTGTAGAGGACAACAAGCTGATAAAAAAATATTAGGGGTAAAAAAAAGTTCTATGTACAGTTTTGGAGATATTAGGGGTCAAAGTTAGAAAAAAGGCCAAAATGCCGTATGTTTTACGCATTATAACTCTGACGTATTGGCCAAGGAAATGTTAATTTTTACAAAAATGATTTGACAGAAGGTCATATGCACACCTAGTTATGCTGTGATTTTTGAAAGTTCATCAGGTAAAGTACAGGGGGTGGTCAAAAAGTAACATTTTTTATGTTTGCACTACTACCGAATTTTGCAAATAGCAGATTATATTTTGACAAAAACTAATAGTTTTTGTTAATACTTAAGGAAAAAAATAAGTTTAATTTTTTGGTAGCCCTTAGTATTATTGTTATTAATTTTTGTCTCCTAGTTCAATTTTCTTACAAAAAAAAATTGACCCTGCCTCCTTTCGTCAGTCTCAAATTCAATTTGTGAGGAATAAAAGTTGATTTAGGTCACAACAAACAATCTTAACAAAAAAAACGAAATCGGTTACTTTTGGTACACTCACGGGGTCTACTCAAAAAAAAAAAAAAAGTTGCATTTGCTCTAAAATGGTTTTTCAATTATTTTTGGATAACGGCTCGGTCAAATTCGACATAACTATGCTAGAATAATGTCAAGACTTGGTACTACCCCAACGCAAAATTACAGATTATTTCTATGTCTGGTTTTAGAAATATCAATTTTTATCTACATACTAAAATTATATTAAATTCCACCGAGGCAAAAATTCTCCATAAGCCCTGTGTAATCAGGTGCGATGTTCTTTGGTTGTCCAATGGACTGCTGCATTGTCCAGAAAACTCTCTCCACTGGACATCCTTGGGACAAAGTTGTGCTGTCTGGGATGCATTATGTATGGGATCAAAGTGTGAAGATTTACAAGTAGAGTCAAAATTCAACTGCGAAGAAAATTTTAATGTGAAATATAGGTCACTTTTATTGCAAAAAAACAAGCGCGCCCTTACAATTCTGCCGTTTTCTTGTAGCTTCTGAGGTTATGTTTTTACAACCAGCAGCTGGGCTTCTCAAAATGTGTTGGTTATAGACGTTTGCTGATCATAATGTAATTTGGGTATAAAACAATTTTTTTTATATCTTCATCAAAAACATGATTTTAGGAACTATCTGTAGGTAACTAAAGCATGGCTTTTTTGGTTACCGATGAAAAAAAACTTTTTTTTTTGATCGCGGGTGCAAAAAAAAGATTTGTGTCCGTTTATGCTTTGCTCAAAACGAAAAAAAAAACCTTACAAATTCCGGATAGTTCCGGAGATAGGCGGAAAAAACCGAAATCTTCATTTTTAGTTTATATTTTTCTGCGCCCTTATTCTTAAAGCTGTCAAAAAACGCTTAAAACTTTCTGCATGCACTTTTTTAGGATTTACCTAGTGGGTACGTTTTTGAGACTTGACATATCAGTGTGACAGGAGCACTGTCAAGTTCATTTTTTCTTATGGACACGTCCTTTTTTTCTCCTGCAAATTGGTTCATAAAGGATGACAGATAGCATTTGGAAAGCTTATTTTGACAAGTCACCTGACGTTTTGTGTTTATTGACCATCATCAGCCCAAATTTAATTTTTGCTTTTAACTTACTCAAGATATTTTGGAAACCCGATTGCAGTTCATTTTTTTTAAAATGACCGTTTTTTTGACATTCTGTTATAACAAAATAACTTTACCTAGCATTTTAAAAATACGTTTTTTTCTTTGTTTTTTAATCTTTGAATTTGGGCTGATGATGGTCAATTAACTCAAAACGTCAGGGTACTTGTCAAAATGAGGTTGTACAATATCGGTCAGCCTTTATGAACCACTGAAATGTCAAATTTTGAAAACGGACCTCTCATTATTTGGACCTTGAAAAAGTGCCTGTAGAAAGTTTTAAGCGTTTTTTGTCAGCTTTAAGAATAAGGGCGCAGAAAAATAAAAAGTAAACATAAAGATTTCGGTTTTTTTCGCCTATCTCCGGAACTACCTGGAATTTGTAAACTTTTTTTTGGTTTTGAGCAAAGCGTCAAATTGGGCAACTTTGCCCTAATTTAAACCTTTTCGTATCTCCTACTGTTTAGGAGATCCCCATGGTGAGCATCGAATTTAAAACACCCTGTATACAGGGTCTCTAATCCAAAAAAGACAGTTCAAAAATACGAATTAAACTGCACAAAGGAAATAAAACACGTGTCACTTTTTTTGGCGGGAGAATTTTCAAAGGCTCCAAATCCACTATTCAAAAGAGTTCTGTTTTGAAGGTCTCTGAAATTATTTAAGGTTCAACGGTCTCTTTACTATTATTACGTGCGAATTTTACAATTCAAATACATTTTTTTAACTTCCTTATCGTTCATAATGAAAAAATCTGGCGTATTTTAATGGACCAAGATAGATCACTGTTTGATATTGTTTTGATTATCTAGCTTACTACGAGTAACGTTTTTTTCCATATAATTTAAGGATAGTTTTGAAGGTTGACATTCACATAGATATCCAAAAATTGATTTTAAGCAGAACCGTACCGCCATTGATAAGATATTTTTACCTGGATGGACTTCAAAATGCACTGGAATGAGACGCGTAAGGCCATTTTTTCAAATAATCCATAAACATTAATAAAATCTGGCTAAGAAAGAAATCTGAGAATTGTCAGTGATGTTTTCGAGTAAACTTATCGTATATTGTAGACCACCGCCAAGAGGGGGTTTGTCTACTTTAAATTTTAAAATAATCACGATTTTGTTCAAAACGTAATTTTAATGTATTTTATTTAGAAAGAAGATCACTGCTCTCTTAAAAAAAAGGCTTTTACATATAAGTTTAAAATAAATTTTAAACAATAAAAAAAAGAAAAATTCGTGGTAAATGGTCTGCGCTGTATTGCTAGCGCGGTAAATAATCGCGCTGTAAAAAATTTAAAATGTTTGAGCTGTTTTTGCCGGCCGCCGTAGCGCAGTGGGCAGCGTATCTGCCTGCCGCACAGAAGGTTCCGGGTTCGAATCCCGGCTAGGTGCATGAATATTTTGTGTTGGTCCCAAAAAACTTTTACACTTGGCTCTCACTTTGGTAACACTGAGCATTGATCCTAGAATGGATGGAAAAGTCCCAGTAAAAAAATAATAAAAAACAATTTAGGGTACACATAAAGATTATAGCAACAATTCAAATGTTGTTTTGATGGTCTTGAGCGGTAAGTCTTTCGCGGTACATTCTTGCGCATTAGAGGTTAGAAAAATAATGTTATTTTAGCAATTTTCGCCGGTGCGATTTTTTAAGTATTTCTCAAAAAGCACTAAACCTAGGCCTTTCGTGAAAAACTTCAAAAAACACGTAAAAAAGCTTATGATTTCAAGAAAAACATTTTTAGGTGCGTAATTATTACAAAAGAGGAAAGAAAATCAGCCTCCACCACCCTTAACTAACTAAAAATTGCAAATATTTGCTAGACAAATGGCCAAGTTTTTGAATACTATGCTTCTGAATAACTAGGAAGCAAACACAAAAATAAGATATATTTTCATGTTTGCTTTTTTCCCGAAATAAAAAAGACAGTGCTACAATAGTTTATTGACCAGAGCACTGTGAAAAATCCCCTCAAATTACTCTCATTGGGAAAAATTCCCTGACTATCTCTGACCTATCGAAACTTTCCCTGACCATTTTCAAATTCCCTGACTTTCCATGTTTTTCCAGGTTGTGCACACCCTATATCGATTTAGTGATGGACTTATAAATAAACCCTCGGAGAAAGCGATTTTATTTAAAACCGTAATTATATAAAACCGGTTTTAGGCACGTATAAACGTAGTAATTGTCTAAATTTTTGAGGCATGATATTCGTCTACGTGTTCGTCAAAGAAAATACAGACTCGATAGTTATGGCTTTCCAAGCGTTATTTCAATCATTTTGAGAGAGCGTAGTTCATAGGATGGCTTGCCAAAATCAATCAAAATCTTTAAAGTCAATTAAATTACGTAAAAGTCAATCGAAATATGTCGAAACCTTGTCGTATTTTAAAACTTCAAAAATACAAGAAATTACGAAAGTGGATGTGAATCAGTTTCAAAAAAATAAGTTGTAAACTTGCACACGGTGGTAAATCGGCGCGTAATATTGCAAAAATAATGAAGTGCAGAATATCCTGCACCTTTAATTCGACACCAATTTTCGAAATTACCAAACCGAAAAAATCGATTAAAATAATGTTTTTTTCGTTGGCCAACGCCTTGTGCAGTACTGGCTCGGGTACCCTTTAATCTTACGCCAGTGAGAATACGTGCTCAGACCGTAAATGGTTTTGACCTTACCACTGAGGATATCTGCATTGCTGCACAAGATAGTAGTATACACATCTCCCAAAAAGAACAATATAATAAAGGTATCTCTTATGCAAGTATCCATCATTTTAGAGTGTTTAACAAATTGAAATTCTTTCCCTTGACTCCTGGGGAGTATATAGGCTTTATTTTATCAAAATCGGTTTACGGGAACAAAATTTATGACCACTTAAAGCAAGAAAAACGGGTGAAACCCCAGGCGAAGCAGCGAGGACTTCAGCTAGTATTACAGTCGACTATTACACCTACTGTCCACGGAAGTGATTTTTTAGCACCAATATTTACAGAACGGAAAATGTTAGGTTAGGTTTTCTGATTTCAAGAAAAGCAACATTTTTGCTAATAACTTCATAGAAACATAAAAATAAAACTTTTTGGTTTTTTAACCTTTTTTTCGACCACACAGAAGTGATCACACCAGCTTGACGCAACTAATTTTAAAACATCTTGATAAAAAATATAAAAAACAATAAACAAGATGTCAGCCATATTTTAAAAATTGTATATAAAATTATCATAAATTGAAGCTGGAAAAACGCATGTGGTTACGTCCACGGAAGTGATATTTATATGCATTTTTCTCTTATTTTTATAGGAACAAAATTTACAGACAGGTGTCTAAATAATTTGGAACATCATTTAATGTTTAAACAAAAAAGTAGTTTTAAGCAGTTTTTTCTTGGGCAAAACTTAAATGCAGTTTATGTAAATTTATGTTCGTGTCGTATTCTACTAAAGACTAGCAGACCTTCTGCGGCGTTGCCCGCGATGCCTAAAAATAATTGCTTTTGACAGCTGTCATTGAGCGAAACGTCAAATAAGAAGTAGTCTGTTTCAATCCAGGTCACACTCTATCTTCTTACCAAATTTCATTTAAATCGATTCAGCCATTTTGGCGTGATTGAGCATAATATATTACACACAAACACAAAAATTTTCGCATTTATATTATTAGGATTGGGGTAGGGAAAAAAATGACCAAGTCATCGATTTATTAGAAGAGTTATTGCTGAAAAATAATCAATATTTTGTAAAAGGAGATGGAGATAGTTTAATACATTTTACCATGTAGTAGAAAAAAGGGTTTAACATGGTTGTCGGCCACGATAGATCGAGTAAATTGTGATTTTCTAACCTGGCAATTGAGAATAACAAATATAAGTAGACTAAAAGCATAAAAGATCTTTTAAATTACTGATAATTGATTTTTGGTCGGGTTTTGGTACTCTCCCACCAAATAAAAAAGAATTAAGCGGTACTTCCTTATAGCTGATGCTGTACTTTGGTTCTCGCTGATACATTTTACGTTTTTGTTTAAAGGTAATCAACCAGGTTTATTTTACCTTCGACTTGGTAAATTGCTTATTGTAAACTGCTTAAAATAAATTAAATGCTCGTAAAAACAAATAGGTTTTCCTCTCACATTATCATGTAACAGTAAGCCCTGATTTATTTCACTGGGCAAAACATTAAAATTATATTGAAATTGTCAAAATTATGACTTTTAGTTCTAGCGTTTCATTCAAAATCCTATAGGGTACTGCTGAACTAGACTTTTTTTAAAGCTAATTGAAAAACGATTTATTTTGATAACAAATTGTAATTCATAGTCACCATAACTTTAGCTGATACATAGGTAATGCTTTATTTGTAATATTCGAAATCTGCGATCTTTGACAATTGACGCCCCCTCGTTTTCACCAATGCAATTTATTAATGAGCGAAAGTCCCATACTTAATATACTATTTTGTTTCTTTAGTGCAAGTAGGTGTATCTTTGTATCAGATATTGTTACATACAGTGGCGTAGTAAGAGTTTAAGATTTTGAGCCCTTCCGTACTACCATCTCCGTCCACCTGTAGTTTTGACAGATTGGATCTGTCATTAATCTCAAATTCATCATTCTACTGCTCACTCCCTGGTATTTCCTCATGTCCCGGGGCCGTGTCCCAAACCAGTGTCCCCCTCTGCACAAACAAACTTCTACTAGGGTGTCATTTCATGTGAAATCAACCAAAAAAAAAGGAAGGTTCGGCAGACCATCTCCCCAATTTCGATAATTTTTGGTACATTTATTCTACCCATAAAGGGGATGAAAAATCTCAAATTTGAAATTTTTTTGACCATTACTTTGTTTTAAATTAATTCTTGAACATCACAAAAACTACCAAAAAGTCTCCAAAATTTTTTATTTTTATTTTTAAAAAACAGCATTTTTTATTCTTTTTTATAAAAATATATTTTGTTTCTGGGTATTTCACCAAACTATTTACAAAATTTCATCAAAAAAAATTATTTTAAAAATTTTGAATTTAAAAAAAAAATGAGGTCATGTTGGCCTTTAAAATACCTTTAAAGCAAGCTATCACTTGTTTTTGTAGTATGTATAGTTCTCAAGATATTCATATTTTTATAAATGCCTGTAAAGACAGTCAATTTTAACCAAATGTGCAGGTACACACAGAGTACAAAAGCGAATAATACCTTGTTTTATAGGTATTTTAAAGCCCATTTTGATAAGGCATCACATAACCTATTTTTTTTTTTGAAAAATTGCTTTCAAAATTTTTCAAATAATTTTTTTTGATGAACCCATCAAGTCTCCATCTTGAAATTTTGTAAATAGTTTGGCGAAATATCCTGAAACAAAATATATTTTTTTGAAAAAAATTAAAAATACTGTTTGTTAAAAATATTTTTTTTTCATTTCATTTTTTTTAAACAAAAGTATATCATTCGCAAGGTATTTAAAATATCTTTAAAACGAGCTATCACCTGTCCTAATTTAAGTAGTTATCGAGATATTTTCATTTGTTTGATTTTCAAAAATCAATTAAAAAAAAACTAATGGTCAAAAAAATTTAAAATATGGGATTTCTCATTCCTTTTATGGGTAAAATAAATTTACCAAAAATTATCGAAATCGGGGAGATGGTCTGCCAAACCTGTGGTTCATTAGCTTAATATTTTAGGTAAACTACATACAAAAGAAAAATTATTGTTTATACAAAATAACCTACAAACAAAGATATTACACATAAATAAAGCATATGTTCGCGTAATCAATTTTAAGCCAAATGAAAATGTATGTTAAATGTAGCAGAGTTGCTATTAGCCAATAACAATAACAGTCGAACGTGTTTCATGCAAACAATTAGAACAAAACGATATCACTTTTGCACCTATTAGATAATAGCCTTAATTTACTATGCAGTTCCCACTTAACCGGCTTATTAAATCAAATCTTTTTTTTTTCAAATAACGAAAACACTGCTAACCGGAGCAAAAGCAAAAAAGCGTGTAACGCCAACACTTGATTTTTCATACGCGATGCAGAAGGTCCCTAATAACAAATAAAAACGTTGTTTAACGTCACGCATATAATCTTCCTGATCTCATAAGCGCAACAAGAGACACAACGAATTGGTGATCATCAAAGTTATTTGCCCTCCCCCCCTTACTTCGTTAAACATTTTCCGTTTAGTTGATAAAAAACGCAACCCGAACCCCAAAAAATATATTAAAGAATTAAGCTTTGCCTGCGGTTTTACCCATATTTCTTGCTTTAAATAATCATAACTTTTGTTCCCGTAAACCGATTTAGATAAAATAAAGCCTCAGGACCACAAGGAATCTAGGAGTGAAACTCCCATAAAAATCCGTTCACTAGTTTTTGCAAGATCCTGGAACAAACAAACTAAAAATTCTAAAAATTGGATTTTGGTTATATGGTTTGTTCAGAAGCAGACACCAAAAATTTAAAAATAGTAGTTTTCACAACTAGTGGCTAAAATAGTGCTTTCCTTACAAGTATTGGTTTAGATAACGAGCGCAGCCTTCATAGCGATGTGCCTTTTTACTCGGTGACGTTCATTGTTGCGACATTGTAATCTTTGACAGTTTGATATTTGGACGATGTTTTTAAATGATTTTTTCGTAAATACTTGGTGAAAACTGGCGAAAATGGCTTAATTTTTAGGCAAGAATAATTAGATGTTTTCAATATTACTATTTCTCGCTATTTCTCTTTAATTTTGGGTAAAAAAAAGAGAAAATATTTTTTTGCACCCGTGATAAAAAAAAAGTTTTTTTGCATCGGTAACCAAAAAAGCCAAGCTTTAGTTATCTACAGAAAGTTACTAAAATCATGTTTTTGATGACGGTATAAAAATAGTAGTTTTCACAACTAGTGGCTAAAATAGTGCTTTTTTTACAAGCGTTGGTTTAAATAACGAGCGCAGCGAGGTATTTAAAAACGCGAGTAAAAAAAGCACAGTTTAGTCGCGAGTTGTGAACACTATTTTTTTAAATATTTTTATCAAAAAATCCAAGAAAAACAAGATAATACTTTTAAGAATCTCGAACGAAGAGCACTTCTCGCAACACACCATCTTTACCCTATAAATCAAGGCGGCTGGTAAATGGAATAACATGTGGTTTCCATAGCGATGTGCCTTTTTACTCGGTGACTCTCATTGTTGCGAAATTTTAATCTTTGACAGTGTGATATTTTGACGATGTTTTTAAATGATTTTTTTCGTAAATACTTGGTGAAAACTGGCGAAAAATGGCTTAGTTTTTAGGTGAGAATAATTACATTTTTTCAATATTACTATTTTCCGCTATTTTTCTTTAATTATGGATAAAAAACGGAAAGAAATATTTTTTTGCACCCTTGATCAAAAAAAAGTTTTTTGCATCGGTAACCAAAAAATCCATGTTTTAGTTATCTGCAGACAGTTACTAAAATCATGTTTTTGATGACGGTATAAAAATAGTAGTTTTCACAACTAGTGGCTAAAATAGTGCTTTTTTTACAAGCGATGGTTTAAATAACGAGCGCAGCGAGGTATTTAAAAACGCGAGTAAAAAAAGGACAGTTTAGTCGCGAGTTGTGAACACTATTTTTTTAATATTTTTATCAAAAAATCCAAGAAAAACAAGATAATACTTTTAAGAATCTCGAACGAAGAGCACTTCTCGCAACACACCATCTTTACCCTATAAATCAAGGCGGCTGGTAAATGGAATAACATGTGGTTTCCATAGCGATGTGCCTTTTTACTCGGTGACTCTCATTGTTGCGAAATTTTAATCTTTGACAGTGTGATATTTTGACGATGTTTTTAAATGATTTTTTTCGTAAATACTTGGTGAAAACTGGCGAAAAATGGCTTAGTTTTTAGGTGAGAATAATTACATTTTTTCAATATTACTATTTTCCGCTATTTTTCTTTAATTATGGATAAAAAACGGAAAGAAATATTTTTTTGCACCCTTGATCAAAAAAAAGTTTTTTGCATCGGTAACCAAAAAATCCATGTTTTAGTTATCTGCAGACAGTTACTAAAATCATGTTTTTGATGACGGTATAAAAATAGTAGTTTTCACAACTAGTGGCTAAAATAGTGCTTTTTTTACAAGCGTTGGTTTAAATAACGAGCGCAGCGAGGTATTTAAAAACGCGAGTAAAAAAAGGACAGTTTAGTCGCGAGTTGTGAACACTATTTTTTTAATATTTTTATCAAAAAATCCAAGAAAAACAAGATAATACTTTTAAGAATCTCGAACGAAGAGCACTTCTCGCAACACACCATCTTTACCCTATAAATCAAGGCGGCTGGTAAATGGAATAACATGTGGTTTCCATAGCGATGTGCCTTTTTACTCGGTGACTCTCATTGTTGCGAAATTTTAATCTTTGACAGTGTGATATTTTGACGATGTTTTTAAATGATTTTTTTCGTAAATACTTGGTGAAAACTGGCGAAAAATGGCTTAGTTTTTAGGTGAGAATAATTACATTTTTTCAATATTACTATTTTCCGCTATTTTTCTTTAATTATGGATAAAAAACGGAAAGAAAAAACAGTTACTAAAATCATGTTTTTGATGACCCTATAAAAAAATATTTTATGTACAGAAATGGCCTATCTAGAGATTTATATTATGTATACATTTTTTAAACTCAAATGTACGCGCAACAATAAACTAAAAAAGAAAGAGGACAAAATCGATGATCTACTTTATTTGTTTAAAAATATCGGCGAATAATTTCGTTGTCTATCGAATGTTGCAATTGCATAATTCAAAGGGGTTAGGCGACATTTCCATTTTGAAATTTATTGTTTTACATATTGTTCCAGATCGGGAAGTTGTTTTAATTCGTACACCCACTTAAATTGTAGTTTTGCTTAATTTAATAAAAATAAAACGTTATCTAGAATTTCATAATGTTAAATTTAACCGACACCTATTTGGTAGATTATGTAGGCACAAATTCGTGTTTGCAAATGTTGCAACAAACATAATAAACATAACATGGCCTGTCGTATATTATACAAATATAAATACTGCACAAAAATATTATTAATTACTTATTTTGTAAAATAATTTATAGCAATAGCTTATAGGAATATACAGGGTGTTCATTTTACAATTTCCCAACACAAGATTCGTATGAAGTCTGATTTTAGAAAAATCCTCGTACACGACGATTTTTTATTCAAACTAAACTTTACCTCTATATTTTGACTAGGTAAAGTCAGTCGAGTGATACCTTGTTCTGAAGGTCTTTCAAATGTCTTTACAATCGCGTAAAAATTTTGAAAATCCATCGATTCGTTTCTGAGATATTCACTTTTACAGTTGCATGGACTAATGCAAAAATAGTTTTTCTACAAATTATTTTTTTTTTTTGAGAAATCCCGGGACACGTCGACTTTGTTTTTGTTAACAATACATTTTATCATTGTATTTTTCCTTCTATAGTACAGGGTGTTTGTTGATAACTCGAACACTCAGTATCTTTTTTATTAATGAAAATAAAGGGCAGGTTTGAATTCAAAATTTTTTTGGCAAATTGCAACGAACTTAAGCGCTATAACCACTTTTTGTTTGTTCCCCTTGAAGAGTAAAGCTATTTTTTTTTAAAATTCAAAAATATACAGGGTGTTCTATTTAAAAAAAATTTCTTTATTGCCACACACTGTATATCAAGGGCAAGAAATTTTTGAATTTAGACCTACCCTTTATTTTCAATAATAAAAAAGATACTGAGTGTTTGAGTGTTATAACCAAACACCCTGTACATTTCTACGAGGAGTGAAATTTACCTGTACAATTTGAGTTTGTTTTGAAAATGAATATCTCAAAAACAAATAGATAGATTTTAAATTTTTTTTTACACGGTTGTAAAGACATTTAAGAGACCTTCAAAACAAGGTATCACTTGACCCACTTTCCATATTCAAAATATAGGGGTAAAGTTTACCCCCGAGTTTATCCCTTGAAAGAGGAGCGTGCTAGAAAAATGTCAAGATGTGTCCCCTCGAACAAAACATCGACATGTCCGCGGATTTTTTCAAAATCAAAATCTAAATACGTAAACCCAAGCGACAAAATCAGTCGCAACGTGGTGGCCGTCTCCACGCCCTATCCGTAATAGAGTCGTAGCGTCATATCACGGCAACGGTTTTACTACTACTATAAATACCTCGAGGTATTCACCGTTTTTGGGAACGCATTAGGACGGTCATACAACTTCATCGCGACTGTAATGATTATTCTTGATATAAGAGTTATTTCGTCGCGAGTAGTAAACGGGCACGTTATCCCGACGTCTTGTTTACCACATAAAGTAGTATTTCTGACCTTATAGTTTTAATGACTTTATAGGTTTTTTCTTTCCCACATTATTAATTAAAAATATGTTGATCATTTTCTAAACTACATCAGGACACTCCATAAAATATGCGAAGACATGATAGAAAAGTAAAAATATTATATAATTACCATTTTTTAACCACTTTTCTGAATCTTACATTTATAAACGCATAGCACTTTACTGATTAAAAATGCTGATTTTTTGATTAAAAAAAACGCCGCCCGCCCCCCAGTTTTGACCTAGTTTTATCTTAAGAAAATCGGAAATATTTGGGTTAGGAATTTCCAAATTAAATATCTTTCCAGTTTTAATATGTTTTACTAACTAAATATTAATATGTTTACTTTTATTGGTACATGCAACTACTAATCAGTGATTTTGATTTGGATGAGGTATTGGTAGATAGGCGACCGTGTAGACCCCAAAACTTTGTAATTTGTATTGAGTAGGGGCTACTGAGTTGCAACCAAATTAATATCAGTAGAGTCGCTACCTCGTAACAATAATATTAAAGAAATTAAATGTGACAACTATGAAGTAAGCCTCGGACTCGTAAAGTTTTTTCTTGCTTCTAGTAATGGTATATAGTTATATAGTGGCCAGGCAGACAACAGGCGCAGGAGTGTACGCGGAAAGCCTAGAGGTTGAGAAAAGTTATCCACTTGAAGAACTCGCTACGGTGTTTCAGGCGGAGGTGTAACCCTACCGGAAGTCAGAAATGGCAGGAAGGATATATATACATATGCTCCGACAGCGAAGGCTCTAAGTGCACCCAAAATAGTAGTCTGGTGCAGGAGTGCGCTGAAGCATTGCAATCACTGGTTCAAGACAAGAGGGTGACACTGATATGGGTCCCAGGTCATGAGGGAATACCAGGGAACGAAAAAGCGGACGAACTTGCCAGACTTGGACCGTGACCTCTTCTGGGAATAACAAGGAAACAACAATGAACTGAAGACGTCTTGGAGGCAACTGTCAAATTGTGCAGACAGTCCAAGCTATTCGAGGATGGTCCGAATGTAGCCAGAACTAAATGACTCTTAGGCAAGACCCGAAAGGACATTGGACTGCTGACAGGGAGGCTGACTGGGCACAATCGGCTGAACAAAAATCTGACGGAAATAAGAGTAGCAGGAGATCCCGTGTGTCCCGCTTGCGAGCTCGAAGGGGAATCGACGCAGCACTTGATAGCAGAGTGTGATGCATATACCAGATCAAGGCAGCTGAAGTGGAGATTTCCCACGATAGAGGAAGAAGAGCTGCACTCGCTCAAATGGGCCGACATACTCAACTTCGTAAAGAAGACAGGGAGGCCAGGAGAGAGAGTTGCAGCGGAAGTAGGGGCATAGGGGTAAGGAACAGGGTATGGCAGAGAGGGCCCATAAAGAGGCCTAATTGCCAGGCCCACGGGCCGCCCCTATACTACTACTACCAGTTATATAGTGGAATACATTACTTTCGCGTATAACTTTATATTTTTACGACACTGTGGTAATTTTTTAACCGTAATAGTTGCCACACTAAGTGACAATAATGACATTTTTCCTATAAAGTTTTTTTTAGGAAATATTACTACGCTTTAACCCATTTTTGGTGACAATGCCACCAGTAAAATTGATTATAATTATAGCTTGAGAATTTTGGGTGGGAAATTCTCAAATGAATACTCTGTATAATAATATCAAGAGAACTGTCCTTCCCCTTCTACCACTTATGAAAAATGTTTTCTAAAAGTCACGTGTTCCATAAGAGCTTTGCTCATAAGTCGGTACCTAATAATTTTGGCAAAATTTGAGACTCAGCCTCCTACTTACATGATTTCGAGTGGGAATAATTTGGTGGTTGTTAATATTTACCTGAAAATAAAACAATAAGTCAGCAAAACAAAAAAGGTGAGAAAGAAGTTTCGCTAAACTTTGAGAAGCTCAGCATCGTTAACAAAAATAAAACCACAAGATATTCGTTGAACCCATTCATTCCCCGCCGCGATATTTTCCTTTAAATTTATTAAATTGAATGGTCAAAAACAAAAATAAAACACATCTCCTTCCATACGTCATGCCACTGAAAGCAGCCACCCGGCACTCTATTTCTGACATTAATTGTATATGTAAATTTCGTCACATTTCTGGACCTACTATGGAAAATATCTCAAAAATCCATACAATCGGATTCAAGACATACATTTCATAGTAACATGTCGCATCCGTTACTCCGCAGCCGTTTGTTTTTTCAAAAGACGTGTGTTTTAAAATGCGACGTTTGGTTTCACTTTTCGTGAGAAATGGCTGAAGATCATTAGAAAGTAAAATTGACATTTGACTACAGTTAAAAGTGTTACAAAAAATACATTGTCCTTAGGAATAGCCTTCCCGGGGCTGACCGGACGCCGGTAGACATTTTACCTGGGCCAAGGACCATGCACGTCATGTATGAAGTTTTGGTCCCACGGCAAGTTGCACCAAATTTCGATGAATTAAATTTCGACGTATTTAGTAAAAGTAAAAGACTTGGTGCTTAGCCAAAAGCTATTAAAATGAGTTGATGTAAAGTGTAAAGCTATTCATTACTTAAAGAAATTTTATCTCAATAAAAATAGCCATAAAATATAGTATTTTCATTGTTTTTAAGTTTTATACTCTACCTATTTTATTTTAAAATCGTGATGTGAACCACTTTGGAATTTTTAGCGTTTTTGACACCTTGTACTTCAAAAACTAAAGTTGTAGATCTCCGTGCCTACTTTTTATTCATCAGGGGGTCGAAATTTGAAATATGAGCGAACTATAACGTTCGACCTAAAACCCATATAAAAAGTGTGGGGTCCATTTGAACGAAAAAAGGTCGCGACATGGTCTCGCGGTTCATAAACAGTTCATCAAATAAGTAGTGGTGGAAAACGGGTGGATTCATTGTCTTTAAATCAAAGAACTAAACCGACTTCATAAAAATTGTGGGGCCCCGACACAGACGTAGAAAACATATTGTAAAATCAGATATGGTGCCTTCTAAACCCTCGTCACCCAATTTTGAGCCCAATAGATGATCGCGAGATCAATGGCTATAATTTGCATGTTGGCCAAATTTCAAAATCAAACGTTACCTCAACTTATTTTTTGAGAATATAATTTTTAGCCACACAATTTTGGCACAAATGTCGCCTTCAGTAAAAAAAAAATTAGTTAGCTCGCGGAATATTTCGTTGCAGGGTCCGGATTCTACCATACAGTAATCGAATCGAAAGTATTTTTATTATTTGCCGTGTTAAAAGCGAAGACTTCCGATCGAAACACGATGAAATGTAGAATCACAGCTCTGATTTTGTGTGTCTCAATTTTTATTTTTGGTGTTTGGACACAATTTTACCTTAAACATCTCAGACAAGAAAAAAAGAGCGTTTAAATTTGAAAAAGAAGCAAATAAAGTTCTTTTCGCCTTGGAAGGCTAGGGCTAGACTCTCTAAGAAACTCAAGTTTTTAGCTAGACAATAAAACAGCTACTGAAACAAAATTTAGCACATTACAAAAATATTTTGAGACACCTTTTGAATGATTTCAAAATGCTTTGTTGATGCTCATAAAAATGGTAGGAGTTTAAAAAAAAACTAAATAAATACAAGAAAAATAAACATTTTGAGAAACTAAACCAAAGGTATCAAAATATTTTCTGTACAAGATTCCATTACTGAGCTCGTTGTTCCTATTCTCTCTTAAGAAGTCTACGAATTGGTTTCAGTCAGTGGACTAGTGAATAAACTCGCGACCTTGAAGCCTCTTCTGTGTACTAAATGGTAAGGTCAAGGAGAATGTTACGCTAGCCTAGGTTCGCTCTTTGAAAGCCACCATAAAACCGCCAAAGCGGAAATATTACTTTGTGTATTAGATAATGTTTTCCATAAAAAATAATTAATTTGCGAAAGTATTTGACAACAACTGCAATCAGAACTACAAGCTCCCAGCTAGGTAACCTGACTACTCGATAAATAAGCCCAATATTCTTAACTCTCTTAAAATTCAATTTGGTTCAATACCTTACCGAAAAAAAAACCATAGTAAATTGCATATGTTGTTGCTAGAAAATCCCAGTGGCGTGGATTGCCCAATAATGAAGAAGCTCAATATTCTTCACTACCGAAAAATTCAATTTGAAACAAATAAGTAACTTAACAGTCGGAGCAGGCAGAACTTTGTTCAAATCTATATACAATATAATCTCTAGATAGGACATTTATGTACACATTAAATATTTTTTAAAAATATTTGGGGTTCGGCTTCTACCCAAAATACAATTTTTAGAATTTTTGTGTTGGTTCCAGCATCACGCAAAAACCACTGGACCGATTTTGATGGGACCACTGCACTACTTGGACTCCTGGGCAGGACATAGGCTTTATTTCATCAATATCGGTTTACAGGGACAAAAGTTATCACCATTTAAACAGGAAAAAACGGATAATACCGCAGGCAAACCAGCGAGGCTTCAGCTAGATATAATTTAAAGTTATCCATGATGACCTTCTGAAAAAAAACCAACCATAGTAAAATGCTTTCTTGTTGCCCTTGTAAAATTTGCATATTTTGCGGCTATACAATCCCACGAGTGCATTGGCCAATAATAAAGAAGCCCAATACTCTCTACTACCTAAAAATTTAATTTAACAAAATAAGTAA
Organism: Oxystoma pomonae; assembly: GCA_963921995.1. Lineage (NCBI taxonomy): Eukaryota > Metazoa > Arthropoda > Insecta > Coleoptera > Brentidae > Oxystoma > Oxystoma pomonae. Next base: position 24,923,074 of record OY998165.1, read on the forward strand.
TTTAACAGTCAGTCGGGTCTGCAGATGCAAATTTTTATGTCCGGAATTAATTCAGAATGATGAGGCCGACGAGAAAAAAGGCTCCGACAGGACGTAAAACCACCGGCGACCGTGTCATTTGACCGCGAATTCGATATTTGAGGATTTCAACTAAATTAAGCAATGAACCACGTCAATAAGTCGATTAAGATTTAAATTTGATATCGTTTTTCCTTGCAGGTATCAAAGGTGTGTAGCCTTTAGTCCGATTCAGAGGTGCTTTTGGCCCGTGATTTTCCTACACTGATCAGCAAAAATAACGCATCACTTAAATAAATTGGATTATTTTTAAAAATTCAGATTAAATATAAAATATCTAAATATATTTTAGTTGATCATTGTATGTTGGTTCAAAAACACATAGGTGATTTTTCTCCGAGGCCTATATCTATCTTATTTTGATTTTTTTGTAATTTCCAATAAAACTTGGATTAGCATTTTAAAAGTTTTTTTGATTTAATTTCTCAAGTTTCTTAGTTGCGTTAAATCTTTGTATTTGTGTGGGAACGGTGTTTATTATGGAGCGCGAATCAAGAAATTTAACTTTAGTAGAATGTACCCAGGCAGTAGTTTTACTCGAAGAGGGATGGACTTTTCCAAGAATTGGTCAAAGGTTTGGGGTGTCGCACAAATCGATTTCCCGTATGATTGAAAGATATAAGGAGACAGGTCAGCACTTCAAGGCAGACACCGTATAACCACCGATGTTCAAGACCGTTTTTAAAGACTTTCTCCATTAAGACAACGGTTCGTAACAGGAATGTTACTGCAGAACCAGCTACAGATAGCAGATGGAATTCAAATTTCATCGGATACTGTTCGTCGACGCCTTGCCGAAGCTAATCTAAGACCAAGAATACCTGCCAGAGGTCCTACTTTAACACCCGCTCATCGTAGAGCGAGATTAACCTTTGCCAGAGAACATATGGAATGGCTTGATGGAATTGGGAAATAGTTCTTTGGTCAGATGAGTCAAGATTTTGTCTATACAATTCAGATAGACGTGTGAGAGTATATCGAAGGCCAAATGAAAGGTATGCTCAATGTAACTTTCAAAATACCACTGCATATGGAAGAGGATCAATAATGGTGTGGGGTTGTAATTAATGGAAGTCCAACTTCACATAGGTATATAACAGACATTCTGCAAGAACATGTGGTACCATTTGCTCCCTACATTGATGAACGTTTTTTGTTTCAGCATGATAATGCACGACCGCACATTGCCAGGATTGTGGGAGATTATTTAAATGAGGTTGGAATAGAGAGAGTTCTGATTCAGATATGGAAAGAGTTGAATCAGGACGACATAAGACCGGTTATTTTAAACATGAATAGTCTCTGTAGAGCTGTTATTCAAAATAGAGGTGGAAATACCCGTTATTAGTGACTTTTCGGTAAAGTTTTTACCTTTGGAAATTTTCTAATTTGGAAGATTTTTTTGTTATAATTTTTTTACTTTCTTTTGGAGTTGCCATTTTATTTAAATATTCTGTAAAGGTTAAACATACACTGTAATTTGTCAAAACATCAAAATATGTAAAAAGTTTTACTGAATAAAAAATATTTATAAAAATATCTTAGTGGTGCGTTAATTTTGCTGGTCAGTGTATTTTAACAAAGACTTAATTTTAAATATAGGGTTCTCTTGTGGTATTTTTTCATTTTTTCTTGTTATTTTTATGCAATATTGATGTAAAACCGTATGTCATGTTTTAACTACGTATTTCTATCTTTGATTGAGTCCTGAAAGATTAAGCTACATTTCTAGATGTTCTTTTTTATTCTGTGTCACTCTGACGGCGCGCTCCACTCTCGCTGGATTCCGTTCGTTTAGTTGCGGTTCAAGTGGGAAAGAGAGCGCACTAAGAAGTTAGTACACTTCGCGACATATAAAACGCATTTATATGCAATATGTCCTTTACGATTTAGCAACCTTTTCTGTCACAAAGTGTCAAAACTTCACTCATTGTCATGTTTTGTTGTCACAGTCTTGTCCAACTCAAAAATGTCACGACTATCGGAATTCGATAATTTCTAAATTTTAATTACTTAATTTAAATTAGATGGAGGTTGGTCTGTTCGTCGGGTCGCCGATTATTATGGACCAGACAAGTCCACTATAGTAAGACTAAAAAGAAAATACGAAGAAGAAGGAACTATACGAGATGGAACTGACTTGACCAAAGTTAGCACACCCCAACACGGTCAGCAAATCACTAATTTCCTGGAAGAACACCCATTTGAAAAATGAACAGTTAATTTTCCTGGTACGACAAGGACTTCACTAAGCCAGATTACTTTTTGTTATGGACTATTCGAGGCAGGAAAACGAATTTTGGTGACAGATAGCTTTTACCGATGTAAAAATCGAGAACGTATGAGGGCTCATTGCGAAAAAGTTATGAAAGTTTAATATTCTTCCACAGAATGCTAACAATTTGATGGAGCTAATAGAGCTTATTAATAGATCATTGAAGAAAATTTATTTTTTTTTAGAAAATTTAGCGATAGGTTTTTTATTTCTTCTTATTTTTTTAAATATTTTGTTGTTTATTAAACTGATCCTCTTGATGTGTATTGACCTTTTTTAAACCAACGCCTTCCAGTTCTTTCTTCTTCGTATTTTCCTTTTAGTCGCACTATGTTATTTCGTCCATTTTGACAGTCTAATTGACGAAGAAGCCAACTTTCTTCTAGTTCTGCCAAAAATTTCTTTTTTTATAATAAAAATTTTGTATTTTGTTTATTTTTTAAATTTCGTAACAGCAACCTTAAAACTATAGAACCAGTAAATATCGGTAAAAATAATGTCAGTCTCCTTGACAAAATTTGTTTATGTTGTCTAAAAATGTTAACCTACAAAAGTCGGTAACAATAAGCCAGCAAAATTTTTGAAATATAGACATGTGACTAACTTCTGCTGTATGCGTTTTATGGAAGTGTACAATGCTTTGGGATACTGACAAGACTTTGTAACTCTGAGGGCCGGCTTCTCAATAGAGGGTTACCAGAGAGTTAAATGAACTCGGGCTATAAATGCCAGTTTTTTTGTTGTTTTAAGCCAATATTTTTTTAGGTTAACCCTGAAGTAAGCACTTTCACCTCGAAGCCCTGGTTACTCTGAAGTTAATTTTAAGCCGCTTTTTAAAGATTTTTACAAGGTTATGTTGCTCGAGGTAACGCTAACTCGCTACTAAGAAACCGGCTCTGAGTGAAGTTGACGTGTCGGCGTTTTTCATGTAAGTTTAGCTTTTTTATTGTTTATTTTTTTTTGTTTTTGGTTGAGGGTGGTTTCAGGGCCGAGCGAAGAAGTTATTTGTAAACCCCTAAATAAATAAACGAATATGTTTTTCCAATTTATTTTTCACTTAACTGGGTTTGTATACGAAAAAAATTAAACTAAATTAAAAATAAAAAAAGTTAAGCCTATAGGAACATCTGCAATTTTTTTATTTAAAAGTAGATGTATAGTTTTGGTCGTTTTTGTAACGACACTGGGTGGTGTGTTTTCCTATAAAAAGGTAAGGAAAGGTTTTGACACTAATTCTGGTGGGACATAGCCCTGGTAGGTTAGGTTAGGTTTATTATGAGTGGTACAATGCTGCACCCTCCACTGCAACCTAAAAGGTCTATTGTGACTCATACCTGTTTTACAAGTCACTCATCCCTAATTCCCTGATAAAGGAAATCAGTCTATTTGGTGAGACTTCCTCGAAATCTTGGGGCACTTTTAAGCCAGCGCCAAATATTTTCGTCCTTGTTCTCATTAGTCCTACGCAGTGGCATAAGATATGTACCGGCGTTTCCCCCCCCTCTTCCACAGAATCTAAAAATGTATTGCTCACTCAAATTCTATTCGTGTGTTGGTTGAGTCGGCACTGGCCTGTATACAGACCCGTGATTATTATCAGGCTGTTCCTTGATAGTTGTAGGAGCTGCTTTGCTCTACGTTTCTCTGGCTTATTCAGAAAGGCTTTGGAGTGCTGTTGTTCCGCGTTGAGCGCCAGTGCTCCATCCCTGTTCTGTCAACCCACTCCGATAATTCATTATTGACCGCGACTTTAGTTAGTCCAAAGCAAGGCTCTCTTTTTCGTTGCTTCAATTCCTGTGTGGCCCGGGACCCATACAAGAGTGATTTTGTTGGTTCCAGATCTTTAGCCGAGTTTGAAGGCAGTTCCAAACTAAAAGTGATTGGATCTTATTTGAGCTTATTCCTTTCAGAGCAGCTTGACTATCTGACATGATTTTGATGCTTCTGTTAGAGATGCCTTTGTCGGCTATTTCTCTTGCACAGAGCTCTATGGCGTAAACCTCGGCCTGGAAGATGGTGGCAAGGTTACCGAGTCCAACTGAAATTGCAGCTCTTGAATCCGATACACCTGCTCCCACGCCGTTCTTGGTTTTTGATCCGTCTGTGTACCAAACGTGGTCAGCTTTGGTAAGTTGATTTATATTCCCTCGTTGGAACCTGAAACGGTTTGAAATTTTTTTTTAATAGCCTGTGGTCTGTTGGCATACTAAGGATTCGGTTATTACAAAATGCCTTGGTTAGCCTTGCACAGTTTCCCAATACCTGACCATGATGCTCCTGATTTAAGCTATTGAATCTTGCTAAAGTTGCTCTTGCCTCCTTCTCCACCCAGATATGCAGCGGGGGGAGGTTAGGCATTACTTCCAGTGCATCCAATGGTGTTGTCTTCATTGCTAAAGTTATGACTTTGCATGCTGTTCGTTGCACGCCCCCAGTTTTTGACGAGCAGTGACCTGCTTGGTTTTGGAACACCAAGCCAAACACCCATAAGTGATCATCGGTCTTACTACCGTTAGATACAGTCAGTAGATTGGTTTTGGTTTCATCCCCCGCGACTTCTCACATATTCTGTTACAAGTCCAGAGAGCCATTTGTGCCTTCTGGATAACTTTGTTCAGGTGGGCATTCCATGTACGTTTCTGGTCCAGTATCAGTCCCAGATATTTCCCTTCTTTTAGGAAACGAATACGTTCCCCGCTAATGGTAGGTTCGATAAGATTTAGTTTTCTCCTTTTTGTGAAAGGTACAATGATGGTTTTCTTGTATAGACCTTCCCTAGTGCACCAACCATTGATTAGGTTTAGACTTATCTGAAGGATGTTATATATCACTCCATCAAATTTGTCTCTTACTTGTACTACATCATCGTCAGAATACGCTCCGTCTGAAGGAGGTAGAGCAGTTCGTCCACCAGAAGTGACCATAGTAGGGGGGATAGGACGCCACCCTGCGGACAGCCTCTGATGGTATTTACCCTAAACTCTTCCTCCCCCAGACTGGTTTTAACAATGTGATTTTGTAGCATCATTTTGATCCAATTGCTGACGAGTGACTCGACACCTCTCCTACAACTGTTGGCGAGAGACTCGGTTCTGGCATTGTTAAATGCACCTTCAATGTCTAAGAAGGCTGCCTCTGCAATTTTTTTATTTTTAATTGACTCAGATAGTTTGCTGACGAGGTTATTTATCGCCAGATCCGTAGATTTGCCTGGTTGATAGGCATACTGGTTTTTTAAAAAAGGATTTAGCGAGGGTGAATAAATAACAAAATCAATAAATAGCGAGCTTTCCCTCAAAACAGGTAATAGTTTACCTTTTTTGAGGGAAAACTCGCTATTCATTGATACTGGTTTTTATTCAGTGTGTGACGTAGCAGCGCCCCATCCCTAATATCCCTTTATTTAGTTTATCCCTGGTAAGATACGGCTGTAAAATATATGAATGTGACTCTAGGTGCTACAAAATTGATGGATTTTTATAAATTTTTAGCAAAAAAATACGAATGAAACCGGTAAAAACGACAAACGACAGATAACACATTTTTAATAGAAATGCTCGAAAATTCTTATTTTCAATTTATTTCCTGTATAAACCGTCTGCAAGTTCTTATTTTTTCCTGTATAAACCCAACTTAACTAATATTAAGATGTACGTGGTAGGAATTGAAAAGAGAGCATCCATAAACAACCATTTTAAAAAGAGAAAGTGAGAACGCTCCGAAGAGGAGAATTCCAGAACGCACGGGAGCGGGCGATGATCGGATATTTTCGGTATGTTTCGTTGTATCTTACGCGCAGGTATATAAACGAGAATAAAACGAAAAAAAAATTGTGAAGTTTTTATTTTATTTAAGTTACGGGGAAAGGCGGGGGAAAGGGGAGGTTATGATGTAAGTGTACTAGATTTACCCCTCCTGAAGTTGCACTAAAGAACCCTAGTTCAAAGCTTCTTCTATCAAAAACCTTTGTACTATGCGGTTTATAGGATTCACCCAAGTCTTTTTTTATTTTAGAAAGAGCAACAAATTTTCTAAGTTTATAGGGACATAAAATCCACGCCGCGAAAATATACGATTATTATTAAAGATAATGAAATAAAGATCTGATTTTATTGTCGGTGACACTGACCCTCGCAATAAGCTTAGAGTTAATGACTATCTCGGTTTTATTTACTATCCAAATATGGACATTTTAGCGTGCACAAACTAGAATGTTCTCCAATTAAAATTCAATAATTATCCAACCGTCAAAATATATTTTAATTAAATTATTACATTTAGCACTTAGCATAGCAGCAGTCGTAGTAAAGAAGTAAGTAACTCATAGGCTTTCAATTAGGGTGGCATAATTAATAAGATTTAAAAAATTAAAAAAAGAGCTAAAATAAAACAAAAAATTATATCTCATACTTATAACTCGTTTAACAAGTTGGCAAAAGTTAAAAGCATAGTAGTAATGAAGTTAGTTAAAACAAATTTAATTAGTTTTTTTCCTGTTTTTTTTCTAGACCAAAATACAAGAAAAATAAATTTACTAAAATTACATAACACCAAAAAGATAACAAAAATAATTAACCATAAATAGATTTGCTTTCTCTGTGTTATGAAAATTAATTGGGCATAATGGGGTTCTTGCAAAAAAAAAACCGTTTTTTTCTATTATTTAAATTAAAAAAAAAATGTCTTAAAAGTTAGCTTACATATGTTTTTTGAATTTTAGTCTTTTTTTTGGCCTCAAATTTGAAGTGCGCGAAAAAAATTTCCACGGACGAGGTGACGTCACCAGGTTCATCTGCCACTTCAGACCAGTTCTCAGAAACTGTTTTTTTCATTAGCCGCCTGAGCGCGCCAGTCAACCAATAGTTTGCCATATCTATTTTGTTCAGAGCTTTAGAGCATAAAAAATTTAACTTTGTCGTCTATCAATATTTGCTATAAAAGGATCACCGGTCAAAACGTATATATTTTTTTGGAGTTTAAACACATCCTAAAAAAGGTAACCTTTTATTTACCTACCTATTTTACCAGTTGATCGAGCAATTAACCTTTACACCGAATTCACCTAACTCTAAGATAGTTTTTAGGGATTACTTAGAAAAAATTACAATCAAAATAACTATACGATAAAGAAACATTACAATGACAAAAATTTAAGCGATATTTATTCGACAAAAAACACGGCAAATTGGCAGTGACGGTTACATTAATTACCTAATTAAGTGCAAACAATTTTAGAGCATATCTTGGCCGATCAAAATTGTTACTTTTTTCGAAAAAATAAAAAATATTTTTTTACCGAGTTTCCAAAATACGCAGTAACTGAAAAATGTGCAAGAACCCCATGTTTATTTTATTTTGATAACAGTTATTTAGTTTGTTATACCCGAGTATAACTTATTATACTCGGATTATGCTACAACATTTTTTTGTTTAGTTTACCCAAAAGTTTATTTCATAATATGGGTAAACACAGTAGAAAGTTTGACCCCAATAATGAAAAATTTAGTTTTTCAGCAACTCTTTTTCTTTATACGAAAGATGGGTTTTTTTAATTCGACTATGAAATAGTTCTGAAAACTTGAGGTTGTTCTGAAAACTACTTGATCGTTGGTAGAAATACAACATTCTATCGAGCTTATGGGGTGGATCAAAAATTTTGGGGACATCAGGTATTTCTAGCAAAAATAAAGTTTTTTTTTAAGTGGTTTTCAAAAAATTGCGTTTTCGAAAAGTTGCTGTAAATTTTATATTTTTAAAATAAAACACAATATTTTTTAAATGGAACACACCATATTTTTAAATTTCTTGCAAAGTTTCTTTTTAAACCATATGTGACCCTTAAACATATAACCACCCCTTCAAAACATATTTTTGCAAACATGCATGACATTCTATTTGGGCCTCCGAGTACACAGCCGATACGATATTACGACTAGACTTTTTATTTATTGTCACATACAAAATTAGAATTCAAACTTTTCTCAAAAAAAAATATATAATATACTTTTCAATTTTTGGTCCATCAAATAAATTTCTGCAGCCAATTTTTTTCTTACACATTTTTACAGCTGTATCGCAATGGTAAACCTAGTTTAAATTTAGTCGATTTTTACAATGAGCTTTTACTCAAAAATACGTTGCAATGGGATTCCGGCCAAAAGAAAATAATAGTTCTTTTTCTTTTGTCTTGTTCCATTAAAGATTTTTTTTCGCAACTTCAGTCTCATTTTAGGCCTTTTAGTTTAAGGCGCGCGAAAAAATTTTCCGCAGACGAGATGCCGTCACCAGGTCCGTCTGAAACTTCAGAGCCTGTTTTTCTCATGAGCCTGTGCGCGCTAACGAACCAATAAGTTTTTTAACTATGATTGGCGTTTGTTAACCAATAAACACAGAATAAATTTGTTTTTCTTGGACATTTTTAACTGCAGTCTAAATCCTATAGAAATTGCTGTGAAAGGACATTCTGAAGGCGCGTCCGCAATAGTAATTTACGTTACAAGGCCGGGAAATGCTCTATTAAAGTACAAGTCCAGATGTTTACGGACAAGGCGACAAAGGAGCAGAGTCCGGAATTTTTAGACGAGTACTTTAATGACATTTCACGGCCGTGTATCGTACTTGCCTTGTATCGCCTTGTCTTGTCTTATTTCATACTATAAGTGGGAAATCCATTATATTATTCTTATTTTTATGGTTACTTTCCGGACTAGTGATGTAATGTATCATTTTCCGGACTGAAATATCCATTTCAGTCTGGGAAAATTACTTTTCCGGACTAGTGATGGAGTATATTACAATACAGTATGAAAAAAAAATCATTTTGCCAAAGACTCTCGTAGAGAATAAGGGAGTTTAACAGTTTTTAGGAGTTTAAATAATATCAAAAGCGATTCCCAAGTTACCTGAAACTTTGAGATTTTTATTGCTGTTTGAAGATATTAGAAATACAAAATGTTTTCTAAAATGTACTTAAATTTCCCAACTAAAACCTCATATTTCCCAACTGACCGTCATATTTCCCAACTGCAAGCAACATTGGGGGGGGGGGGGTGAACACTCGGATATGCACATACTTTTCGAGATCCGCGTGGCTTAAAACAGATTGGGTGCTGTGCCTTGAAAGATTACTAAAATAATTATAATCAAAATGACTTTTTAATAAAAAAAATATAACTATCACAAAAATTTAACAATATTCGACCAAAAAAACACGCCAACGTCAAAGTGGCAGTGACAGTTAAACATAAAAAATAAATAATTTAAGAGCTTCTAAGCATATCTTGGCCGATTTCACTATTTTTCACTAATTGTAACTTTTCAAATATTTTTAGTCCACCATACCAATATAGTATCGGGGACTATTAAAATCGTGAAATTTTGACTTTTTCCTACTTGTATCTAAAATGAGTTACTAAGGTTACAAAACACCTTAATCCACGAAAAAAAGTTGTTGTCTCTATGTATACCCGATAACTCAAGAACGCCTTAATCGATTTTAACGAAATTTGGTACAAAAATCCTCTATCGGCTGGCCATGAACTGATTAACTTTTGGTTAAGGTGGTGGAGGGTCGAAGGGGGGAAAAGAAGGATAATATATTTAAAAAAATTGTAACTTTGGAACAAAAGCAAGTAGCGATATACGGTTTTGAGATTTAAGTTTCCATGCATATGGACTACAAATTTTGTTATAAAGTCCAAATTCGTGGGAGCTTTAGTTCCCGAGTTATTTAAAAAAACGTTAAAATATATAAAAAAAAACCATAACTTTAGAAGTAAAGCAGCTATTGATATGCGGCTTTCAGATTTTGGTTTTCGCAAATATTACCCAAACATTTTGTTATAAGGTTCAAATCTTTCAAAGCTACAGTTTTCGAGATATTTTAATTTCCTTTCAACATAAAATAATTGATTGTATGGCGGACTATCCGTGCTTTCTAGCATCAATTTTTTATATTTTTTACCTAGTCACCAAATATGCGGTTACTGCAAAATGTGCAAGAACCCCATTGGCCTTAAATGACCCTTCATACTCCACTTCTTAATTTCCATAAAAAAAAATTAAACCTAAATACTTAAATGTTTTAGCGAACAAATTTACCTATATATATACCTACACTTGATTATTTTGTTAGGGAGTAGATGATAAAATATTTATGGCTCTTGATGATACAAGAAAAGCATATATTTCGTAACCCAATGTGTGGTACATATTAAAAGATTAGATAAAAACCGATTATTACATTTTGACCCTGTTTCACATGGCGCACAGGTAAACACACTTATCTTAACAGCGTTAACAAGACTGCCTGTTCCCATCGTATCTTTTGCTCAATGTTTATAGAAAAAATGGTGCAGGGGAATACAGGGTGTTCCAAATTCGATGCTCAACATGGGGATCTCCTAAACGGTAGGAGTTACGAAAAGGTTTAAATTAAGGCAAAGTTGCGCAATTTGATGATTTTATCAAAACTAAAAAAAAAGTTCACAAAATCCGAGTAGATCCGGAGATTGGCGAAGAAAATCGAAATCTTTATTTTTACTTTTTATTTTTCTACGCGTTTATTCTAAAAGCTGTCAAAAAACGCATAAAACTTTCTGAAGGTATTTCTTAGGATCTACCTAACGATAGGTCAGTTTTTGAGATTTGATATTTCAATGTGACAAGAGCACTGTCAATTCATTTTTTTCTTCTGCCGTTTATTTTGCAACCTTATAAACAAGTCACCTGACGTTTTGGATTAATTGACCATCATCAGTCCAAATTCAATTTTTGCTTTAAACTTACGAAATTTGTGAAATCAGCTTGCAAAATCTTTTTTTGACATTTTAACAATGAGGTTTTTGTAACAAAAAATTGTTTTTAATTCTTAAATTTTATAACTTATCCTATTAAAATATTTATAATTTAAAAATATTTTGTAGTCAGGGAGAATTTTTTAGGGTTAAACCCTCCCCAGAGCGTCCAACCCAATCTTCAATAAATTAATCATGATCAAGGGCGTCTCGTCAAGGGCACCATGGGGAGCTGTAGTAAAAGTGACCCTTTACTCCGGTTTGTGAGGTGTGATTTGGTGTGATATCTTAAATTTTAAAAATTTTTATCACCAGCATTCAAAAAGTGTAATAAATGGCATATTTAGTAAAATTTTGCTTAAAATTTTCGTCTGCGGCGCATTTAAGATTTTGGCAACAAATCCATATATACCACTACAACCCACCTCCTTTCTGAATTTTCTGATTTTTTGTCACAGTTGTTACAATTTTCTTTAGTTTCACGCAATTTTTTTTTGTCAATAACATTTCGCGTAAAAAACAGCATTCTATTGTAATTTTCTCAAAATTTTTCGCAGGAACTATCCGCATTTTGTTAATTTTTTTTTGGTTTTGAGTAACGCATCAAATTGCACAACTTTTCCCTAATTTAAACATTCTCGTATCTCCTACCATTTAGGAGATCCCCATAGCGAGCATCGAATTTGGACTACCCTGTATAGATCTTTTAGATACCTTTGTATTCTACCGCTATCTCTAAAACTAAACCAAATGTTTTTTCTTATGTTTTTTCTATACTCTTAGAACCCCAAAAGTACTGAAAAGGTATTTTACAAACATACTTCATATTTTAAAATTATTTATAAAACTTTACAGTGCTCGAACCTTGGTGCCTAAAAAATATCTGTTTTTTTTTTTTTTAATTTATGATGCTTGACAGTCCAAATCAGAATTGGGATTATGCTGGGAATATTTTTCTCCGTTTCTCATTTATTTTAGGTAGATTTTTCTAGATTAAAGAATCGACGTTTTCTCGAAGTTAAAATTGATTGTTCACGTCAGTCAGCGTTCAGTCACCCCTGGAATTCACCCCAAGTTGATGTAAACACGAACAACGGCCTCTGCAAGCACATGCGTACTACGCAAACTTGCGAGCATTTGGTTTGATGCAGAGGGTGCGGAAAAATCAATGTTTCCATAAAACGTGAGTTAATGTGCTTTTCCATTTTTTATGCATTACACAGCGATATGTAATTAGATTAAGTGAGAAGGAACTTTTTCGTAAAAATTTGTTTGTTGTTCGCTAAAATATATATTTAATTGGCCAAATATCCATTAACATTTAGCAGACGCTGGTCTATATTTGTTAATTTTAAATAAATTATTTTAGTAGCTCTGTTTATTGATTATTAAAAGACATTTATTCACCTTAATACACTCTTCTTTAGGTGTACGATATGAAATTCAAGATTAAACCATTGAAAGGACCAATAGAATGGTTGTCATGAAAAATTGTTAGTCGAAATGTAAAAAACAAATATCAATAGTTTCTTTTTTGGTGCAAATAATACGTTTTTTTTTCGGGCGGTCGCGTGGTCCTGCAAAGATTGAGTCCTTATAAAAAACCCGAAACCAAATTTTTTAAATTAATTTTAACCGATAGCCACGATTCAATTGCTACGTTGCCAGGCTTACGGCAGGGAAGAGTCGAAGTAAGTTGTGATGTTGTATTAATTTACCCCCTTTACATTCTTCAACCACCCCCTACTCCCATTTTTCTTCATAATATTGTATCGCATCGGACCTACATTACAAAAATGAATCGCAAGATTTGATAGACACTTAGACAACCAGAAACTGTGAAGTTAAATAAAATCGTTTAATAAAAAAAAATCCCCGTGTCATTTTCCAAATAGAGAAACTTGTCAACGCCGCAATCCATTTGCTCATTTAAGGATCGGACATATTATTTTCTATCAACTTGTGGGTATGGTGTTTTTCGTTTCTAGACAATTATTTTCGATATTTTTATAATTCTGATATTTTAAGGTCCCGGAAAATTATAATCGGTTAAATTATATTCGTGTCTTTTAAGGATCGGGTAAATTAAAATTCTATAAAACTATATTCGTGTCCATTATTTTCTGGGTATTTTACTTTTGTTCATATTTCGTTTCGGACAATTTATTTTCTGTTCAATTGTGTTTCGGTTTTTGTAAATTCGGCTTTTTTCTGGGTTCCCCAAAGATTGATTGTTTTATTTGTTTATGACCGTGTTTGTAGACCAATAATTAGTTGCAAATTATTCCACTCTTTTAGTCAATGTCTCGGATGTGTAACCGGAGAACCGGCACTCAATGATTAAAAGTAAATCAAACTACCCATTAAACCGAAATATTTTTCCATTTGATTTAATTCTAGTCCTCGATCGACCGCCCGACTCGTAGTTTCGTTGGTATAGGCAAAAAAACCTACCTGTGTAATTTTTTTTCTTCCTATTGTTTCTCTCCCTCATTTTTTGCCAGACGTCTGGTCTTGAGAGATTTTTATTCCCATAACACCGCATACCTGTTTTTCGAAGGTTATATATATACATATGTTATGGTATTCTTTCCCTCTTTGAAAGTTCGAGGTTGGTCCCCATTCTGAGAGACCCCTTTTCTTATCGATCCCGACAGCTGTACACCATTTTACACGTTTGTTTTTTTCCTTTTTTGTTCTACTGTTAAAATAGCCCTTTACTGGTTTAAATAAATGTAATACGGAGTTACTTGAATGGTCATATAAAACCAAGGTGAACTTTCTTATACATACTTATAGCCTTGAAAATGCCCAAATATAACGAAAAAATAATAGCAAGTAGGTAATTCTTAATTAGAAAAACCGACAAATTATTGACGTTTAAATTAACAAAACATTTTTTTTACCTCCATTAAAAACACCAATTTACCCGCTCTCACAACAAAACCACTACTTTTTTGGTTGCTGATGCAAAACATTTTTTTATGGTTCAGGGTTGCAAATTTTTTTTTTGCACACGAATAATGTCAAAAAATTAAACAGCCAACTGAAGGATATGGGTCGCGATTCTTCAGAAACGACAGAAAATCACCCATCACAATTATGGAAAGTAAAGATTTTTACTTATTGCCTTATTTAAAATTGTAAGTGTAATTTTTTTGATATTTTGTAAATTTAATATTTTAAAGAAACTCTGCAGGACTAGTTTTACGGAGGAGCTACATTGCTACTACGCGTACCAATAAACGTCTAAAAGTGAAAATTGTAACCACATAAAAGGAATCACAGAATTTATGTGACTTTTCTGAACAGTGAGAGTGACATATTTCATGACTATCTATGATTTTGTATGTTAAAATTTTTAAAGGCTGGTTTAAAAAAAAGGATTTTTCACAAAAACCGCCTACAAAAATTAAAATGGACATTTTTTATTTACTCGAACAGTATTAAGAAACTTTAGAAATTTTAAGGAATATTAGCCAACAAGTCGTGATAAAAAAGCAGTTAATGTAAACTTGTGTTTAAAAATCGTCAGATTTTTTGGAAGGGCGAGATTTTCTGACGGTTTTTGAAGAATCGCGTCCATCAAAAATATAATTTTTGTGCCAAATTTGATAAAAATCGGTTAAGCACCTCCATTAACCTAACGACCCCACCTCAAGAAAATCAAAATTTAGTCACACCATAATTATGTGCTAACTTCGTCCCCAATCAAAAAATTTTGTGCTCCTTGGGTTTCTAAGATAATTCAAAAACCAGCATTATCTGCATAATATGTGCTAATTTGGTCCATAATCAGAAAATTTTGTACTCGTCTGGTTTCCGAGAAAATCGAAAAAGAAAGTGGGTTAGCTAATTTAATACTAACTTAGCAACCCCACCAGGAAATATGGCGTCAAACTAAAATTATATTATAATTCTTACACATATTCATGGAGCACACAATTTTGTAATAATATATTTTTACTTTGGAATTGTACTTCAGATTGCGAATGCTAGATTATCATAAATGAGGTAATATAATATCCTTTATATTGATTTTCTCAGAAACCAGACAAGTACAAAATTTTTTGATCATGGATGAAATTAGCACATAATTTGCAGATAATACTGGTTTTTGAAATTTTTAAATTCCGTGATACCAAGACATGTGGGGACGCTAAGTTAATATTAACCTAGCTACCCCACCTTTTTTTTAAAAAAAAAAACATAATTTAAAATGAAGTTTGATTTTTTTCTTATATATTCGTCAAACACATAATTAGCACATATTTTTAAAACCAAAAATTTTTAGTTTGACTCCATTTTTCCTGATGAGGTTGCTAAGTTAATATTAACCTAGCTACCCCATTTTCTTTTTCGATTATCTCAGAAACCGTAGGAGCAAAAAATTTTTTGATTGGCGACGAAATTAGCACATAATTATGGCATAACTAAATTTTAATTTTCTTCGCTAGGTTAATGGAGGTCGGTTAAGCGGTTTTTGAGTAATCGTGTTACAGACAGACAGACAGACAGGCACCCACCATGAATTTTTTTTTATTTAGGTCTTTTTTGACCCAAATATCTTATTTTTAGTGGAAATAAAAAAACTTTTTTTGACGATGCCAATAACCTCCATACTATACTATGTATGGATGGCTTTCCTTAAGTACTCACAAAAAAATAATTTCGAAAATAAGATAAAATTACAAACCAAATGTTCAATAAAATTAATTTTGTGTATGATATTGTTTATATCCCTTCTCGTATCCTCTTAACATTATTTTTTATTTTGGGGAAGTGTTCTCTAACTTTATGAAGGTAAGTACATTATTCTATTCTGTCATTTAAAGCAGAAAAACAAACGTGGATAATATAAAGGCGCATTTACACAGACAAACTTTCCTTTGATGTGGAAATGCCGACAAACATTTACACGAGCCTCTTGAGCAAAATGCTCAAAGAAATGTTCGAGCAAAATCTCGTACAAAAATACACACGTAAATTTTGGAGAGAATCTTGAGCAAAATTTGTTTGAAGAATTGGGGCTATAAAAATTTCTTTACAAATTTAAAATATATATTGTTATCGGAATTCATTGAACTTAACTGAAAATAGAAAAACAAAGTTTTGAAATAAGGTACTTTTAATCAAGTGCTTTCCGACGGAAAAACGATTCGATGCCGAAATTCACATTTTACCTCATAAGCAACTTCGATTGATCTGATTTTTATAGGGGATATGCCAGTATACTTGTAACTTTTTTGGGGTTGTAAAAAAAACGAGAATAAAAAAAATAATAATTGGCACTTATTTATTGCTGTTGCCTGTAAAATGTAATGATTTAAATTTATGTTTAAAATAATATCCCTTTATTTTACTTCCTAGTTTAGTCTTTCACAATAATAATTAAGTCAAATTAAAAAACCTATATACATTTTATTAAATCTCAAATATATGAACAAAGGCACGTTCGGTTTAAATAATACTCGTTTATTACCCACTTTTACAACCCTACGAACACGACCCTTGTCTAAAAAATATAATTTAGCAGTAATTTAGTAGACTGTGTCGCCGATCTATCATCCCGAGTTTTGGATTTCGCAGGTAGTAGGCCGGCCACTCTTTTGAATCGCAATGTTGCCCTTTGCATATTGTTCGTTCAGTGTCAGTAATCGACCTTGATTATTACATTAAATTGACAATAAATATCTATATCTTCAGCATTTTGCTTTTTTAAGCAACCCTTGGGACCTTAAACTAACTAGGTAAATCTGGTGTGAGGAATTTTAAAAAAATAATCAAAGCTAAGGGTAAAGTAAAGTTAAAAAAATATGTTTAAAAAAAATCCTCTCCCCACCACTCCTCATAGTCGTGAGGCGCGGATTACCGCTTAAAAGTGCAATTTTTGAGTTTTTTGCTAATATTTGAAAAAAAAAATTTTTTGGAAAAGAATAATTTTCCTGGGTTTTTTTTTGACTTTAGGAAAAAAACCCTTGGAAATCAAAAAAAACTCGCAAGAAAATCCCAAAAAAAACCACGGGCAAAAAAATCCGGGAAAAACCCTAAGAAAAAAATATTATAAGTAACCCTAATCCATGTGACAAAACTGATAGTAGAGGCAATAATAATGTTTCGCTTGCCGTCGGCTTTTTTTCATAAAAATTTTAAATGAAAGTTGGTGTTCCATTTTTTTAAAGAATTGAGATCACTGATCATTGATGTGAAATTTTATTTATTCTCATCTTTAAAAATATGTTTCCAAAATAGATAGCAATAATTTGCTCAAAAATTTACCCGAACAAAATGTTCAAAGAAAAGCTCACAAAAATGTTTACGCAAAATCTTTAGATATTTTGCACGAGCTTTTATTTGAGCATGTTCGTCTGTGTAATTGCGCCTTAAGGCAACGACCATGAACTCGGAAAGAAGTCATTGTTTTTACAAGTTTATGAGAAAATTGTCATCGAGCTTTTTAATAGGATGTAGTCGGCATATTTTTAACGACCACTTATGTGGCATTCTCCAGAAGGCATCGTCACAATTAATGATTCGATATTTTTGTTGCCTCTTGTTGATAAATGTGACAGTTTTTAGAAATGCACACATTTAAATAAACAAATATCCGTCAGGGATTTATATTTTCTTTAAAAATATTACCAGATACTGGGGCTTCATTGTTTCATCAGCCTTTTACAGAGGTCATGCATACATATAACAAAAATATACTCACTACAAAGGTTTTCCGATTATAGTAAATTAATGAACATTATTTGGAAATAATATTAATGAACATTATTTGGAATTTTTTTTTAAACTATTCGTCGCATTATTTGTGACTATTGGTAGCAATATTTTTTTTAAACTGGGTTGAGGCGGGTTTTTTTTG
This sequence comes from Oxystoma pomonae, assembly GCA_963921995.1. NCBI lineage: Eukaryota > Metazoa > Arthropoda > Insecta > Coleoptera > Brentidae > Oxystoma > Oxystoma pomonae. Next base: position 24,941,093 of record OY998165.1, read on the forward strand.
GGTGGGGTCAGTACATTTGTTGCATTTTTGGCATTAATCGGAACTTTTTGTCATTATTTCAAATTTTTTTGGTGTTTTTTTAGCATTCAGGTTTTTTTAACTTTATTAGCGTTGTTACAATATGTACAAAAAATGATTCGTGAAATCCGAAGTGAAATCCTTTTTATAGACATAGAAATGACCTCCATTAACCTAACAACCCCACTCCAACAAAATCAAAACTTAGTAATGCCATAACTATGTGCTCATTATGTGCTAATTTCGTCCCCAATCACAAAATTTTGTGCTCCTCTGGTTTCTGAGAAAATCGAAAAAGAAAATGGGGTAGCTAGATTAATATTAACTTAGTAACCCCACCAGGAAATATGGGCCCAAACTCAAAATTTTTGGTTTTAAAATTATGTGCTCTCCGAATATATAAGAAAAAAATCGAATTTTTCATTTTAAATTAGGTTTTTTTAAAAAAAAAATGGTGGGGTAGCTAGGTTAATATTAACTTAGCGACCCCAAATGTTTGGCACCACGGAATTTAAAAACTTCAAAAACCAGTATTATCTGCAAATTATGTGCTAATTTCGTCCATGATCAGAAAATTTTCTACTTGCCTGGATATTAGATTACATCATTTGTAATAACCTAGCATTCGCAATCTGAAGTATGATTCCAAAGTAAAAATATATTATTACAAAATTATGTGCTCCATGAATATGTGTGAGACTTGTGACATAATTTTAAAACCAATAATTTTTAGTTTGGCGCCATGTTTCCTAGTGGGGTTGCTAAGTTAATATTAAAGTTAAAACCTGAAACCAGACGAGTACAAAATTTTTTGATCATCGACGAAATTAGCATATAATATGCAGATAATACTGATTTTTGAAATTTTTAAAACCTTTGCTAAGTTAATATTGACCTAGCTACCCCATTTTCTTTTTCGATTTTCTCAGAAACCAAAGGAGATTTTTTGATTAGGGACGAAATTAGCACATAATTATGGTGTCGTTAAATTTTGATTTTCTTGAGGTGGGGTCGCCAGGTTAATGGAGGTTAAAATTGTGTTGTTTGAAATTATTATGATCCAATCAAAAAATTAATATTCAAGTAAATTTTTTAATTGAACAAAATATAAAGGGCGAAAAAAATCGAGGCAGATATTTTTCCTGTTTTGCATTTTTGCATCAAAAAATTTCGCAAAATATTGTCGGTCTCATTCAAAATCATAAAAAATTTGCTTGCTTATTGCTTGGAACCGGTTAAACTCACTGGTCACGGGGGTAACCCGCTTTTGACAAACCGGCCCTTAGCAAGTACTTCACAAGTCAGGACCCGAATTCTGGCTCCCCAAGGTGCTTCACAATAAACGAACGTTCTGCCGTTCGTTTTTAGAAGCGCTTAGCGTTTTAAATTATGAGAATACCCTTCCAGGCGACTTTGTAAAACATTAAACAATGGTAAAACAGATATGTACTAAAATACGGCCCACAGGCGCGACCAGAAATTTAACACGAAAAAAATATTCAATAACTCGTAACCTAACACCCGATCGTGCAAAAATGCTCGAGTTTCTGGGTGGCGCACTCGCAACACAGATGGTGGTAAGGTACTAAACAAGTACTTCCACTAATAATGTCCTCAGAAAATGTACACCCTATATGCACACGCATAATGATGAGGGCATCTTCTCAAATTTCGATATTCGAGAGGTTCATCCGATATTGGGAAATAAGGGTTATTGAATGTACAGGATGTCCTTTGGATTTTGTCAAGCGTGTTTAAGTAGGAGCGATTAGTTTTGTTGAAAGAATCACAAAAACAAATGTGTAGGCCTACACTGGAATTCTATAGAATTGTTGTACAAATTTTCTTTCTGCAATATAGCCAACTATTTTTATCTGGATTTAGGTAAGACTTTTTCGCAAATCAAGCTATTTTGCTGGGAATATTTTTTTCCAATTTTTAGTTTATTTTTCTGTTTACTATGAAGGAAACAGGTCATAGCAAGCTCGATTTAGGTAAGACACTTTTGCGAAACAAGCTATTTTGCTGAGAATATTTTTTTCACTATTCTGTTTATTTTTCTTTTTACAGATCATAACAAATTTCCTACTCGGTTACATAAAACCCTAGAAAACTGATGAGTGCATAAAACTGCCTTATCTCTACATTAAATCCCGCAGATTGTAAATTAAAATTAGTCATTTGATAACCTAATTCTGTTAAAATGTAATTTAGCACACACTTCAAAAAATATGATTAGATGACAAAAAAAATTTGAAAAACCAGTTCCCAAGCAGAAATGTTTTGTTAAAAATTTTAAAATCCACACCTTTTTAAAACCCCCCAAACCATGAGTTCTTTTTTAAACTACCGCCATTTTCTCCGCTCCCAAAGTGAATTTTTCCTAACTGTCTTAGCTGAAATAAACTAGTACTTAATCGACCTCTAAACCCACAATTTCACCTCCATAAAACTAGCGAGCCCACCTCATAAAAACCAAATTTTTATAATTCCAGAATTTTGTGCCTTTTATGTGCTTTTAAAAATTTTTGTGCTTTCAGTTTTTTTAAAAATTAAAAAAAAGGTGGGCTGGCTAGCTTTATATAAACCTAGCAAGCGACCCCATTAACCTAGACACTCCACCTCAAGAAAATCAAAATTTAGTCACACAATAATTATGTGCTAATTTCGTCCCCAATCAAAAAATTTTGTGCTCCTGTGGTTTCTGAGAAAATCGAAAAAGAAAATGGGGTAGCTAGGTTAATATTAACTTAGGAACCCCACCAGAAAAAATGGACCCAAACTAAAAATTTTTGGTTTTAAAATTAAGTGCTAATCATGTGCTCCACGAATAAATAAGAAAAAAAATGAATTTATCATTTTAAATTATGTTTTTCTAAAAAAAAGGATGGGGTAGCTAGGTTAATATTAACTTAGCGACCCGACATATTTAGGTATTACTGAATTTCAAAGTTTCAAAAACCAGTAATATCTGCATATTATGTGCTAATTTCGTCCATGATCAGAAAATTTTGTACTCGTCTGGTTTTCGAGTAAATCGAAAAAGAAAGTGGGTTAGCTAGGTCAATTACTCCACTAAAAGAACTGCACTATAAACGAATAATTCGGATTTTTTATACGAATAATTCGGATATTTGTGGAGCACATAATTTTGAATAATATATTTTTATTTTGGAATCATACTTCAGATTGCGAATGATAGGTTATTACAAATGATCTAATGTAATATTCTTTTTATTGATTTTCTAGGAAACCAGACAAGTACAACATTTTCTGATCATCGACGAAATTAGCATATAATATGTAGATAATACTGGTTTTTGAAATTTTTAAATTCCGTGATACCTAAACATGTAGGATCGCTAAGTTAATATTAACCTAGCTACCCTACCCTTTTTTTTAAAAAAAAAACATAATTTAATATGAAAAATTCGATTTTTTTTCTTATATATTCGTGGAGCACATAATTAGCAAATAATTTTCAAACAAAAAATTTTTAATTTGGCATCATATTTCCTGGTGGGGTTGCTAAGTTAATATTAATCTAGCTGCCCCAGAGGAGCACAAAATTTCTTGATTGGGGATGAAATTAGCACATAATTATGGCATAACTAAATTTTGATTTTTTTGGGGTGGGGTCACTAGGTTCATGGAGGTCTAGCAAGCCGTTATCCGTTACATATCTCAGAATTATGTGCTTTATATGTGCTCCATGAAAATATAAAAAAAAAAAATAACTTTTTTACGGGCTTTTTTAGTTATTTTTTTAAAAACAAGTTGTGGGCTCGTTAGCTTTATAAAAACCTAGCAAGCTCACTTTTAAAGAAAGTTTAAAAATATTCGTTAAATATCTCAGAATTATGTGCATTTATGTGCTGCATGAAAATAGAAAAAAAAACTAAAGACTTTTTACTTCTTTAGTGATTGTAATTTAAAAAAAAATGTTATGGGCTCTCTAGCCTCACATAAACCTAGAAAGCCCAACCTTAAATAAAGGTTAGAAATATCCCTTAAATATCTTAGAATTATGTGCTTTTTATGTGCTCCATGAAAATATAAGAAGATAAAAATTTTTAACTTTTTTGTATAAACCTAGCAGGCCCCAACCTTAAATAAAGGTTAAAAATATCCGTTAAATGTCTCAGAATTATGTACTTTATATGTGCTCCATGAAAATATAAAAAAAGATAAAAATTTTAACTTTTTTACAGGCTTTTTTAGTTATTTTTTTAAAAAAAAAGTGGGCTCGCTAGTTTTATGGAAACCTAGCAAGCTCACCTTTAAAGAAAGTTTAAAAATATTCGTTAAATATCTCAGAATTATGTGCATTTATGTGCTGCATGAAAATAGAAAAAAACTTAAGATTTTTACTTCTTTAGTAATTTTAAAAAAATGTTATGTGCTCGCTAGCGTCACATAAACCTAGAAAGCCCAACCTTAAATAAAGATTAGAAATATCCGTTAAATATCTTAGAATTATGTGCTTTTTATGTGCTCCATGAAAATATAAGAAAATAAAAAATTTTAACTTTTTTTGTGTAAACCTAGCAGGCCCCAACAAATGAACGTTAAAAATATTCGTTAAATATATCAGAATTATGTGCTTTTTATGTGCTCCATGAAAATAGAAAAAAAACTAAAGATTTTTTACTTTTTTAGTTATTATATAAACGTAGCAAGCCCATAACATTTTTTTTTTAAATCACTGAAAAAGTAAAAAAAAACTTAAATTTTTTTCTATTTCCATGGAGCACATAAAAAGCACATAATTCTGAGATATTTTAGGGATATTGTCAACCTTTATTTAAGGTTGGGCGTGCTAGGTTTATATAAAGCTAGCGAGCCCACCTTCTTTAAATTTTCTCAAAAACTCAAAGAGCACAAACATTTTTAAAGGGTAACTAGCACATAAATCTGGAACTATTAAAATTTGGATTTTGTGAGGTCACAATTTCATCATAATCGGATGAACAACTCAGAAGTTATTAACCGGTGTGAAGATAGCACCCATTTTCAGCACCCAAAAATGTGAAGTTAGCACCTGATCCAATTTTACAGAACCCAAAAATGTGAAGTTAGCACCCGATCCAATTTTACAGAACCCAAAAATGTGAAGTTAGCACCTATTTACAGCACCCCGAAAATGGAATAATTTTATATTTACACTTTAAAATAACGTAATCAAATCGTAGAATGAGTTTTTTGTTGAAATTTTCAGGAATGATAGATAAGCGTATTCTTCATCCTTACGAGCCGTCGAACACCCTCAAAAACAACCCCAAAGATGGTATTTGAAATACACGTTTTATTATACCTATAGCGCCCTTTTTTTAAAATTTCACTAACTCATAGATCGAGTTTCACGTTGAAATTTTTGGGAATGATAGACAAGGACACTCTCCATTCCCCAAAAAATACCGCAACCCCTTACGAGCCGTCTAACACCCTCAAAAACTACCCCAAAGATGGCATTTGAAATACACGTTTTATTATACCTATAGCGCTTTTTTTTTAAATTTCACTAACTCATAGATCGAGTTTCACGTTAAAATGTTCAGGAAAGATAAATAAGGGTACTCTTCATCCCCCAAAAAATACCCCAACCCCTTACGAGCCGTCTAACACCCTCAAAAACAACCCCAAAGATGGCATTTGAAATACACGTTTTATTATACCTATAGCGCTTTTTTTTAAAATTTCACTAACTCATAGATCGAGTTTCACGTTAAAATTTTTAGGAAGGATAAATAAGGGTACTCTTCATCCCCCACAAAATACCGCAACCCCTTACGAGCCGTCGAACACCCTCTAAAACAATCCCAAAGATGATATCTGAAATACACGTGTTATTATACCTATAGCGATTTTTTTTTAAATTTCACTAACTCATAGATCGAGTTTCACGTTGAAATTTTTAGGAAGGATAAATAAGGGTACTCTTCATCCCCCAAAAAATACCGCAACCCCTTACGAGCCGTCGAACACCCTCTAAAACAATCCCAAAGATGATATATGAAATACATGTGTTATTATACCTATAGCGATTTTTTTTTAAATTTCACTAACTCATAGATCGAGTTTCACGTTGAAATTTTTAGGAAAGATAAAAAAGAGTACTCTTCATCCCCCAAAAGATACTGTAAGCCCTTACGAGCCGTCGAACACCCTCTAAAACAATCCCAAAGATGATATCTGAAATACACGGGTTATTATACCTATAGCGCTTTTTTTTTAAATTTCACTAACTCATAGATCGAGTTTCACGTTAAAATTTTTGGGAATGATAGACAAGGACACTCTCCATTCCTCAAAAAATACCGCAACCCCTTACGAGCCGTCTAACACCCTCAAAAACTACCCCAAAGATGGTATTTGAAATACACGTGTTATTATACCTATAGCGATTTTTTTTTGTAAATTTCACTAACTCATAGATCGAGTTTCACGTTGAAATTTTTAGGAAGGATAAGTAAGGGTACTTTTCATCCTCCAAGAAATACCGCAACCCCTTACGAGCCGTCGAACACCCTCAAAAACAATCCCAAAGATGATATCTGAAATACACGGGTTATTATACCTATAGCGCTTTTTTTTTAAATTTCACTAACTCATAGATCGAGTTTCACGTTAAAATTTTTAGGAAAGATAAATAAGGGTACTCTTCATCCCCCAAAAAATACCGCAACCCCTTACGAGCCGTCGAACACCCTCTAAAACAATCCCAAAGATGATATCTGAAATACACGTGTTATTATACCTATAGCGATTTTTTTTTTAATTTCTCTAACTCATAGATCGAGTTTCACGTTGAAATTTTTAGGAAGGATAAATAAGGGTACTCTTCATCCTCCAAAAAATACCGCAACCCCTTACGAGCCGTCGAACACCCTCAAAAACAATCCCAAAGATGATATCTGAAATACACGGGTTATTATACCTATAGCGCTTTTTTTTTAAATTTCACTAACTCATAGATCGAGTTTCACGTTAAAATTTTTAGGAAAGATAAATAAGGGTACTCTTCATCCCCCAAAAAATACCGCAACTCCTTACGAGCCGTCTAACACCCTCAAAAACTACCCCCAAAATGGTATTTGAAATACACGTTTTATTATACCTATAGCGCTTTTTTTTTTAAATTTCACTAACTCATAGATCGAGTTTCACGTTGAAATTTTTAGAAATGATAGAGAAGGGCACTCTTTATCCCCCAAAAAATACCGCAACCCCTTACGAGCCGTCTAACACCCTCAAAAACAATCCCAAAGATGATATCTGAAATACACGGGTTATTATACCTATAGCGCTTTTTTTTTTAATTTCACTAACTCATAGATCGAGTTTCACGTTGAAATTTTTAGGAAGGATAAATAAGGGTACTTTTCATCCTCCAAAAAATACCCCAACCCCTTACGAGCCGTCTAACACCCTCAAAAACAACCCCAAAGATGGCATTTGAAATACACGTTTTATTATACCTATAGCGATTTTTTTTTAAATTTCACTAACTCATAGATCGAGTTTCACGTTAAAATTTTTAGGAAGGATAAATAAGGGTACTCTTCATCCCCCACAAAATACCGCAACCCCTTACGAGCCGTCGAACACCCTCTAAAACAATCCCAAAGATGATATCTGAAATACACGTGTTATTATACCTATAGCGATTTTTTTTTAAATTTCACTAACTCATAGATCGAGTTTCACGTTAAAATTTTTAGGAAGGATAAATAAGGGTACTCTTCATCCCCCACAAAATACCGCAACCCCTTACGAGCCGTCGAACACCCTCTAAAACAATCCCAAAGATGATATCTGAAATACACGTGTTATTATACCTATAGCGATTTTTTTTTAAATTTCACTAACTCATAGATCGAGTTTCACGTTGAAATTTTTAGGAAGGATAAATAAGGGTACTCTTCATCCCCCAAAAAATACCGCAACCCCTTACGAGCCGTCGAACACCCTCTAAAACAATCCCAAAGATGATATATGAAATACATGTGTTATTATACCTATAGCGATTTTTTTTTAAATTTCACTAACTCATAGATCGAGTTTCACGTTGAAATTTTTAGGAAAGATAAAAAAGAGTACTCTTCATCCCCCAAAAGATACTGTAACCCCTTACGAGCCGTCGAACACCCTCTAAAACAATCCCAAAGATGATATCTGAAATACACGGGTTATTATACCTATAGCGCTTTTTTTTTTAATTTCACTAACTCATAGATCGAGTTTCACGTTGAAATTTTTAGGAAGGATAAATAAGGGTACTTTTCATCCTCCAAAAAATACCCCAACCCCTTACGAGCCGTCTAACACCCTCAAAAACAACCCCAAAGATGGCATTTGAAATACACGTTTTATTATACCTATGGCGCTTTTTTTTTAAATTTCACTAACTCATAGATCGAGTTTCACGTTAAAATTTTTAGGAAGGATAAATAAGGGTACTCTTCATCCCCCTAAAAATACCGCAACCCCTTACGAGCCGTCGAACACCCTCTAAAACAATCCCAAAGATGATATCTGAAATACACGTGTTATTATACCTATAGCGATTTTTTTTTAAATTTCACTAACTCATAGATCGAGTTTCACGTTAAAATTTTTAGGAAGGATAAATAAGGGTACTCTTCATCCCCCAAATTTTTAGGAAAGATAAATAAGGGTACTCTTCATCCCCCAAAAAATACCGCAACCCCTTACGAGCCGTCTAACACCCTCAAAAACTACCCCCAAAATGGTATTTGAAATACACGTTTTATTATATCTATAGCGCTTTTTTTTTAAATTTCACTAACTCATAGATCGAGTTTCACGTTGAAATTTTTAGAAATGATAGAGAAGGGCACTCTTTATCCCCCAAAAAATACCGCAACCCCTTACGAGCCGTCGAACACCCTCTAAAATAATCCCAAAGATGATATCTGAAATACACGTGTTATTATACCTATAGCGATATTTTTTTAAATTTCTCTAACTCATAGATCGAGTTTCACGTTGAAATTTTTAGGAAGGATAAATAAGGGTACTCTTCATCCTCCAAAAAATACCGCAACCCCTTACGAGCCGTCGAACACCCTCAAAAACAATCCCAAAGATGATATCTGAAATACACGGGTTATTATACCTATAGCGCTTTTTTTTTAAATTTCACTAACTCATAGATCGAGTTTCACGTTAAAATTTTTAGGAAAGATAAATAAGGGTACTCTTCATCCCCCAAAAAATACCGCAACCCCTTACGAGCCGTCTAACACCCTCAAAAACTACCCCCAAAATGGTATTTGAAATACACGTTTTATTATATCTATAGCGCTTTTTTTTTAAATTTCACTAACTCATAGATCGAGTTTCACGTTGAAATTTTTAGAAATGATAGAGAAGGGCACTCTTTATCCCCCAAAAAATACCGCAACCCCTTACGAGCCGTCTAACACCCTCAAAAACAATCCCAAAGATGATATCTGAAATACACGGGTTATTATACCTATAGCGCTTTTTTTTTAAATTTCACTAACTCATAGATCGAGTTTCACGTTAACATTTTTAGGAAGGATAAATAAGAGTACTCTTCATCCCCCACAAAATACCGCAACCCCTTACGAGCCGTCGAACACCCTCTAAAACAATCCCAAAGATGATATCTGAAATACACGTGTTATTATACCTATAGCGATTTTTTTTTAAATTTCACTAATTCATAGATCGAGTTTCACGTTGAAATTTTTAGGAAGGATAAATAAGGGTACTCTTCATCCCCCAAAAAATACCGCAACCCCTTACGAGCCGTGGAACACCCTCTAAAACAATCCCAAAGATGATATCTGAAATACACGTGTTATTATACCTATAGCGCTTTTTTTTTAAATTTCACCAACTCATAGATCGAGTTTCACGTTGAAATTTTTGGGAATGATAGACAAGGACACTCTCCATTCCTCAAAAAATACCGCAACCCCTTACGAGCCGTCTAACACCCTCAAAAACTACCCCAAAGATGGTATTTGAAATACACGTGTTATTATACCTATAGCGATTTTTTTTTAAATTTCACTAACTCATAGATCGAGTTTCACGTTAAAATTTTTAGGAAAGATAAGTAAGGGTACTCTTCATCCCCCAAAAAATACCGCAACCCCTTACGAGCCGTCTAACACCCTCAAAAACTACCCCCAAAATGGTATTTGAAATACACGTTTTATTATACCTATAGCGCTTTTTTTTTAAATTTCACTAACTCATAGATCGAGTTTCACGTTGAAATTTTTAGAAATGATAGAGAAGGGCACTCTTTATCCCCCAAAAAATACCGCAACCCCTTACGAGCCGTCGAACACCCTCAAAAACAATCCCAAAGATGATATCTGAAATACACGGGTTATTATACCTATAGCGCTTTTTTTTTAAATTTCACTAACTCATAGATCGAGTTTCACGTTAAAATTTTTAGGAAGGATAAATAAGGGTACTCTTCATCCCCCACAAAATACCGCAACCCCTTACGAGCCGTCGAACACCCTCTAAAACAATCCCAAAGATGATATCTGAAATACACGTGTTATTATACCTATAGCGATTTTTTTTTAAATTTCACTAACTCATAGATCGAGTTTCACGTTGAAATTTTTAGGAAGGATAAATAAGGGTACTCTTCATCCCCCAAAAAATACCGCAACCCCTTACGAGCCGTCGAACACCCTCTAAAACAATCCCAAAGATGATATATGAAATACACGTGTTATTATACCTATAGCGATTTTTTTTTAAATTTCACTAACTCATAGATCGAGTTTCACGTTGAAATTTCTAGGAAAGATAAAAAAGAGTACTCTTCATCCCGCAAAAGATACTGTAACCCCTTACGAGCCGTCGAACACCCTCTAAAACAATCCCAAAGATGATATCTGAAATACACGGGTTATTATACCTATAGCGCTTTTTTTTTAAATTTCACTAACTCATAGATCGAGTTTCACGTTAAAATTTTTGGAAATGATAGACAATGACACTCTCCATTCCTCAAAAAATACCGCAACCCCTTACGAGCCGTCTAACACCCTCAAAAACTACCCCAAAGATGGTATTTGAAATACACGTGTTATTATACCTATAGCGATTTTTTTTTAAATTTCACTAACTCATAGATCGAGTTTCACGTTAAAATTTTTAGGAAAGATAAATAAGGGTACTCTTCATCCCCCAAAAAATACCGCAACCCCTTACGAGCCGTCTAACACCCTCAAAAACAATCCCAAAGATGATATCTGAAATACACGTGTTATTATACCTATAGCGATTTTTTTTTTAAATTTCACTAACTCATAGATCGAGTTTCACGTTAAAATTTTTAGGAAGGATAAATAAGGGTACTCTTCATCCCTCACAAAATACCGCAACCCCTTACGAGCCGTCGAACACCCTCTAAAACAATCCCAAAGATGATATCTGAAATACACGTGTTATTATACCTATAGCGATTTTTTTTTTAAATTTCACTAACTCATAGATCGAGTTTCACGTTAAAATTTTTAGGAAGGATAAATAAGGGTACTCTTCATCCCTCACAAAATACCGCAACCCCTTACGAGCCGTCGAACACCCTCTAAACCAATCCCAAAGATGATATCTGAAATACACGTGTTATTATACCTATAGCGATTTTTTTTTAAATTTCACTAACTCATAGATCGAGTTTCACGTTAAAATTTTTAGGAAGGATAAATAAGGGTACTCTTCATCCCCCAAAAAATACCGCAACCCCTTACGAGCCGTCGAACACCCTCAAAAACTACCCCCAAAATGGTATTTGAAATACACGTTTTATTATACCTATGGCGCTTTTTTTTTAAATTTCACTAACTCATAGATCGAGTTTCACGTTGAAATTTTTAGGAAGGATAAATAAGGGTACTCTTCATCCCCCTAAAAATACCGCAACCCCTTACGAGCCGTCGAACACCCTCTAAAACAATCCCAAATATGATATATGAAATACACGGGTTATTATACCTATAGCGCTTTTTTTTTAAATTTCACTAACTCATAGATCGAGTTTCACGTTAAAATTTTTAGGAAGGATAAATAAGGGTACTCTTCATCCCTCACAAAATACCGCAACCCCTTACGAGCCGTCGAACACCCTCTAAACCAATCCCAAAGATGATATCTGAAATACACGTGTTATTATACCTATAGCGATTTTTTTTTAAATTTCACTAACTCATAGATCGAGTTTCACGTTGAAATTTTTAGGAAAGATAAGAAAGAGTACTCTTCATCCCCCAAAAGATACTGTAACCCCTTACGAGCCGTCGAACACCCTCTAAAACAATCCCAAAGATGATATCTGAAATACACGGGTTATTATACCTATAGCGCTTTTTTTTTAAATTTCACTAACTCATAGATCGAGTTTCACGTTGAAATTTTTAGGAAAGATGAAAAAGAGTACTCTTCATCCCCCAAAAGATACTGTAACCCCTTACGAGCCGTCGAACACCCTCTAAAACAATCCCAAAGATGATATCTGAAATACACGGGTTATTATACCTATAGCGCTTTTTTTTAAAATTTCACTAACTCATAGATCGAGTTTCACGTTGAAATTTTTGGGAATGATAGACAAGGACACTCTACATTCCTCAAAAAATACCGCAACCCCTTACGAGCCGTCTAACACCCTCAAAAACTACCCCAAAAATGGTATTTGAAATACACGTGTTATTATACCTATAGCGATTTTTTTTTAAATTTCACTAACTCATAGATCGAGTTTCACGTTAAAATGTTTAGGAAAGATAAATAAGGGTACTCTTCATCCCCCAAAAAATACCCCAACCCCTTACGAGCCGTCTAACACCCTCAAAAACAACCCCAAAGATGGCATTTGAAATACACGTTTTATTATACCTATAGCGCTTTTTTTTAAATTTCACTAACTCATAGATCGAGTTTCACGTTGAAATTTTTGGGAATGATAGACAAGGACACTCTCCATTCCTCAAAAAATACCGCAACCCCTTACGAGCCGTCTAACACCCTCAAAAACTACCCCAAAGATGGTATTTGAAATACACGTGTTATTATACCTATAGCGATTTTTTTTTAAATTTCACTAACTCATAGATCGAGTTTCACGTTAAAATTTTTAGGAAAGATAAATAAGGGTACTCTTCATCCCCCAAAAAATACCGCAACCCCTTACGAGCCGTCTAACACCCTCAAAAACTACCCCCAAAATGGTATTTGAAATACACGTTTTATTATACCTATAGCGCTTTTTTTTTAAATTTCACTAACTCATAGATCGAGTTTCACGTTGAAATTTTTAGAAATGATAGAGAAGGGCACTCCGTATCCCCCAAAAAATACCGCAACCCCTTACGAGCCGTCGAACACCCTCAAAAAAAATCCCAAAGATGATATCTGAAATACACGTGTTATTATACCTATAGCGATTTTTTTTTAAATTTCACTAATTCATAGATCGAGTTTCACGTTGAAATTTTTAGGAAGGATAAATAAGGGTACTCTTCATCCCCCAAAAAATACCGCAACCCCTTACGAGCCGTCGAACACCCTCTAAAACAATCCCAAAGATGATATCTGAAATACACGTGTTATTATACCTATAGCGATTTTTTTTTAAATTTCACTAATTCATAGATCGAGTTTCACGTTGAAATTTTTAGGAAGGATAAATAAGGGTACTCTTCATCCCCCAAAAAATACCGCAACCCCTTACGAGCCGTGGAACACCCTCTAAAACAATCCCAAAGATGATATCTGAAATACACGTGTTATTATACCTATAGCGCTTTTTTTTTAAATTTCACTAACTCATAGATCGAGTTTCACGTTGAAATTTTTGGGAATGATAGACAAGGACACTCTTCATTCCTCAAAAAATACCGCAACCCCTTACGAGCCGTCTAACACCCTCAAAAACTACCCCAAAGATGGTATTTGAAATACACGTGTTATTATACCTATAGCGATTTTTTTTTAAATTTCACTAACTCATAGATCGAGTTTCACGTTAAAATTTTTAGGAAAGATAAATAAGGGTACTCTTCATCCCCCAAAAAATACCGCAACCCCTTACGAGCCGTCTAACACCCTCAAAAACTACCCCCAAAATGGTATTTGAAATACACGTTTTATTATACCTATAGCGCTTTTTTTTTTAAATTTCACTAACTCATAGATCGAGTTTCACGTTGAAATTTTTAGAAATGATAGAGAAGGGCACTCTTTATCCCCCAAAAAATACCGCAACCCCTTACGAGCCGTCTAACACCCTCAAAAACAATCCCAAAGATGATATCTGAAATACACGGGTTATTATACCTATAGCGCTTTTTTTTTTAATTTCACTAACTCATAGATCGAGTTTCACGTTGAAATTTTTAGGAAGGATAAATAAGGGTACTTTTCATCCTCCAAAAAATACCCCAACCCCTTACGAGCCGTCTAACACCCTCAAAAACAACCCCAAAGATGGCATTTGAAATACACGTTTTATTATACCTATAGCGCTTTTTTTTTAAATTTCACTAACTCATAGATCGAGTTTCACGTTAAAATTTTTAGGAAGGATAAATAAGGGTACTCTTCATCCCCCACAAAATACCGCAACCCCTTACGAGCCGTCGAACACCCTCTAAAACAATCCCAAAGATGATATCTGAAATACACGTGTTATTATACCTATAGCGATTTTTTTTTAAATTTCACTAACTCATAGATCGAGTTTCACGTTAAAATTTTTAGGAAGGATAAATAAGGGTACTCTTCATCCCCCACAAAATACCGCAACCCCTTACGAGCCGTCGAACACCCTCTAAAACAATCCCAAAGATGATATCTGAAATACACGTGTTATTATACCTATAGCGATTTTTTTTTAAATTTCACTAACTCATAGATCGAGTTTCACGTTGAAATTTTTAGGAAGGATAAATAAGGGTACTCTTCATCCCCTAAAAAATACCGCAACCCCTTACGAGCCGTCGAACACCCTCTAAAACAATCCCAAAGATGATATATGAAAT
This sequence comes from Oxystoma pomonae, assembly GCA_963921995.1. NCBI lineage: Eukaryota > Metazoa > Arthropoda > Insecta > Coleoptera > Brentidae > Oxystoma > Oxystoma pomonae. Next base: position 24,956,176 of record OY998165.1, read on the forward strand.
ACATGTGTTATTATACCTATAGCGATTTTTTTTTAAATTTCACTAACTCATAGATCGAGTTTCACGTTGAAATTTTTAGGAAAGATAAAAAAGAGTACTCTTCATCCCCCAAAAGATACTGTAACCCCTTACGAGCCGTCGAACACCCTCTAAAACAATCCCAAAGATGATATCTGAAATACACGGGTTATTATACCTATAGCGCTTTTTTTTTAAATTTCACTAACTCATAGATCGAGTTTCACGTTAAAATTTTTGGGAATGATAGACAAGGACACTCTCCATTCCTCAAAAAATACCGCAACCCCTTACGAGCCGTCTAACACCCTCAAAAACTACCCCAAAGATGGTATTTGAAATACACGTGTTATTATACCTATAGCGATTTTTTTTTAAATTTCACTAACTCATAGATCGAGTTTCACGTTAAAATTTTTAGGAAAGATAAATAAGGGTACTCTTCATCCCCCAAAAAACACCGCAACCCCTTACGAGCCATCGAACACCCTCTAAAACAATCTCAAATATGATATCTGAAATACACGTGTTATTATACCTATAGCGATTTTTTTTTAAATTTCACTAACTCATAGATCGAGTTTCACGTTGAAATTTTTAGGAAGGATAAATAAGGGTACTCTTCATCCTCCAAAAAATACCGCAACCCCTTACGAGCCGTCGAACACCCTCTAAAACAATCCCAAAGATGATATATGAAATACACGTGTTATTATACCTATAGCGATTTTTTTTTAAATTTCACTAACTCATAGATCGAGTTTCACGTTGAAATTTTTAGGAAAGATAAAAAAGAGTACTCTTCATCCCCCAAAAGATACTGTAACCCCTTACGAGCCGTCGAACACCCTCTAAAACAATCCCAAAGATGATATCTGAAATACACGGGTTATTATACCTATAGCGCTTTTTTTTTTTAATTTCACTAACTCATAGATTGAGTTTCACGTTGAAATTTTTAGGAAAGATAAACAAGGGTACTCTTCATCCCCCAAAAAATACCGCAACCCCTTACGAGCCGTCTAACACCCTCAAAAACTACCCCAAAGATGTTATTTGGTGTATTATACCTATAGCGCTTTTTTTTTAATTTCACTAACTCATAGATCGAGTTTCACGTTGAAATTTTTACGTATGATTGAAAAGGGTACTCTTTAACTCCCAAAAATACCGCATCCTTTTACGAGCCGTCTAACACCCTCAAAAACAACCCCAAAAAATGGTATTTGAAATATACGTGTTATTATACCTAATTTTTACGAATGATAGACAAGTGTACTCTTCATCCCCTAAAAAATACCGCAACTCCTTACGAACCGTCTAACACCCTTAAAAAAAACAGAAATATTATTTGAAATACACGTGTTAGTATACCTATAGTGTTATTTTTTAAATTTCACTAATTCAAAGATCGAGTTTCACGTTGAAATTTTTTAAGTATGATAGACAAGGGTACTCTTCATCCCCCAAAAATACCTCAACCCCTTACGAGCCGTCTAACATCCTTAAAGGTACATTGGAAGGTACATTGGATATTATTTTCATGGTGTCCTTTTTTGTGTTACTTCGAGGGGATGAATTGTGTTATCGTAAGCCTCGCCCCAGGTTCAAAATAAACTGTACCAACCCATAGTACACCATTACACTTTTATCGTTACGTTACGTCGCCTGATCAGAGCGCTAGATTTCAAAGCTACGTTACGTTTACGGGGTGGTGTGGCTTTTATTTCCTAGTATTATTTGTGTTATAAATTATCAGTGGCGGATCCGGGAAGGGCGTGGGGGGCTCGGGGGGCGCGCGAACTGGACATTCCTATAAAACATATCTCGGTCGATATCAACTAATTTTGAATATGTTGTATAACTAGTGCTAGTTTCTCAGATCTCAGCTATCAAAATTAGTTCTTCTCTTCCTGTTTCGGTTGCTACCGCCGAAAGAACTTTTTCCACTTTAAGACTTGTGAAAACTTATCTTCGATCCACGGTATAGGAGAAGAGAAACTCAATGGCTTGGCGCTTTTGTATATAAGTATATCATTCAATGAACCTGGGTTTAGAATCTATCGATAGGTTTACAAAGCAAAAAAGAAAACTTAATTTCATTATATAACTAAAATATAATAAAATATAATAAAATATTTATAGTTAAGGATTTGTATAACAAATAACTTTAAATTGCCAAAATAAATTAGTTGTATCAGGTAGTATCTGTTAGTCACCACCAACGGCTCAAGCAAGTATGAAGATATGTAGGTCGAAACTGTTTGGTTAGTGGCGAGGGTCACTAACCAACATACCAATCTAATCAAATCCCCAAAAACAATGGTGACCATAAACAAGGACTTTTTTGCCCTATGTTCGTAGTCGCTCCACGCGGCCTACATAAGTTTTATTGCTTGCGCCCCCCCCCCCTGGTGACATTTCTGGATCCGCCACTGAAATTATTATGGTTGTATCTCTGCATGCTATAGGAATTTCGATTTGGGTGTAAGTGGGTAATCCCGTAGTATAACTTGAAAACTATATAAATATTGTTTTGTCTGCGTTAATTGTTAATAAATTCATATCTAGCCAGTTTAAAAAGAAAATTTGAAAAATCCAAGTAGTTCCCAAAAAACCGAATTTTCATTTCTGGTGCCTTTATTTCTAAAGTTGTTAAAAAACGCTTAAAACTTTCTACAGGCACAGGCACTCTCAGGACATTTAAATTTGACAGAAGCGTTGCCAAAATCATCTGTCAAATATTATTTTATAACTTCAGACGGCTCGACGAAGATAATCAGTGCGAAATAACTATACTATTATATTTGACACTTAAATAGGTTTGACATTTTCTTTTAAACTTTTATATTTTTTTTTGTTGGTGTTAGACGGCTCGTAAGGGGTTGCGGATTTTTTGGGGGATGAAAAGTACCCTTGTCTATCATGCCCAAAAATTTCAACGTGAAACTCGATCTATGAGTTAGTGAAATTAAAAAAAAAGCGCTATAGGTATAATAACACGTGTATATCAAATACCATTATTTGGGTTGTTTTTGAGGGTGTTCGACGGCTCGTAAGGGATTGCGGTATTCTTCGGGGGATGAAAACTTCCCTTGTCTATCATTTCTGAAAATTTCGACGTAAAACTCGATCTATGAGTTAGTGAAATTAAAAAAAAAAGCGCTATGGGTAGAATAACAAGTGTATTTCAGATATCATTTTTGGGATTGTTTTAGAGGGTGTTCGACGGCTCGTAAGGGGTTGCGGTATTTTGTGGGGGATGAAGAGTACCCTTATTTATCCTTCCTAAAAATTTTAACGTGAAACTCGATCTATGAGTTAGTGAAATTAAAAAAAAAAGCGCTATAGGTATAATAAAACGTGTATTTCAAATACCATTTTGGGGGTAGTTTTTGAGGGTGTTAGACGGCTCGTAAGGGGTTGCGGTATTTTTTGGGGGATGAAGAGTACCCTTATTTATTTTTCCTTAAAATTTTAACGTGAAACTCGATCTATGAGTTAATGAAATTTAAAAAAAAAGCGCTATAGGTATAATAAAACGTGTATTTCAAATACCATTTTGGGGGTAGTTTTTGAGGGTGTTAGACGGCTCGTAAGGGGTTGCGGTATTTTTTGGGGGATGAAGAGTACCCTTATTTATCTTTCCTAAAAATTTTAACGTGAAACTCGATCTATGAGTTAGTGAAATTTAAAAAAAAATCGCTATAGGTATAATAACACGTGTATTTCAAATACCATATTTGGGGTAGTTTTTGAGGGTGTTAGACGGCTCGTAAGGGGTTGCGGTATTTTTTGAGGAATGGAGAGTGTCCTTGTCTATCATTCCCAAAAATTTCAACGTGAAACTCGATCTATGAGTTAGTGAAATTTAAAAAAAAAGCGCTATAGGTATAATAACACGTGTATTTCAGATATCATCTTTGGGATTGTTTTAGAGGGTGTTCGACGGCTCGTAAGGGGTTGCGGTATTTTTTGGGGGATGAAGAGTACCCTTATTTATCCTTCCTAAAAATTTTAACGTGAAACTCGATCTATGAGTTAGTGAAATTTAAAAAAAAAGCGCTATAGGTATAATAACCCGTGTATTTCAGATATCATTTTGGGATTGTTTTAGAGGGTGTTCGACGGCTCGTAAGGGGTTGCGGTATTTTTTGGGGGATGAAGAGTACCCTTATTTATCCTTCCTAAAAATTTCAACGTGAAAATCGATCTATGACTTAGTGAAATTTAAAAAAAAATCGCTATAGGTATAATAACACGTGTATTTCAGATATCATCTTTGGGATTGTTTTAGAGGGTGTTCGACGGCTCGTAAGGGGTTGCGATATTTTTTGGGGGATGAAGAGTACCCTTATTTATCCTTCCTAAAAATTTTAACGTGAAACTCGATCTATGAGTTAGTGAAATTTAAAAAAAAAGCGCTATAGGTATAATAACCCGTGTATTTCAGATATCATCTTTGGGATTGATTTTGAGGGTGTTCGACGGCTCGTAAGGGGTTGCGGTATTTTTTGGGGGATGAAGAGTACCCTTATTTATCCTTCCTAAAAATTTTAACGTGAAACTCGATCTATGAGTTAGTGAAATTTAAAAAAAAAGCGCTATAAGTATAATAACCCGTGTATTTCAGATATCATCTTTGGGATTGATTTTGAGGGTGTTCGACGGCTCGTAAGGGGTTGCGGTATTTTTTGGGGGATGAAGAGTACCCTTATTTATCCTTCCTAAAAATTTCAACGTGAAACTCGATCTATGAGTTAGTGAAATTTAAAAAAAAATCGCTATAGGTATAATAACACGTGTATTTCAGATATCATCTTTGGGATTGTTTTAGAGGGTGTTCGACGGCTCGTAAGGGGTTGCGATATTTTTTGGGGGATGAAGAGTACCCTTATTTATCCTTCCTAAAAATTTTAACGTGAAACTCGATCTATGAGTTAGTGAAATTTAAAAAAAAAGCGCTATAGGTATAATAACCCGTGTATTTCAGATATCATCTTTGGGATTGTTTTTGAGGGTGTTCGACGGCTCGTAAGGGGTTGCGGTATTTTTTGGGGGATGAAGAGTTCCCCTTTTTATCCTTCCTAAAAATTTTAACGTGAAACTCGATCTATGAGTTAGTGAAATTAAAAAAAAAGCGCTATAGGTATAATAACCCGTGTATTTCAGATATCATCTTTGGGATTGTTTTTGAGGGTGTTAGACGGCTCGTAAGGGGTTGCGGTATTTTTTGGGGGATAAAGAGTGCCCTTCACTATCATTTCTAAAAATTTCAACGTGAAACTCGATCTATGAGTTAGTGAAATTAAAAAAAAAAGCGCTATAGGTATAATAAAACGTGTATTTCAAATACCATTTTGGGGGTAGTTTTTGAGGGTGTTAGACGGCTCGTAAGGGGTTGCGGTATTTTTTGGGGGATGAAGAGTACCCTTATTTATCCTTCCTAAAAATTTTAACGTGAAACTCGATCTATGAGTTAGTGAAATTTAAAAAAAAACGCTATAGGTATAATAACCCGTGTATTTCAGATATCATCTTTGGGATTGTTTTTGAGGGTGTTCGACGGCTCGTAAGGGGTTGCGGTATTTTTTGGGGGATGAAGAGTTCCCCTTTTTATCCTTCCTAAAAATTTTAACGTGAAACTCGATCTATGAGTTAGTGAAATTTAAAAAAAAAGCGCTATAGGTATAATAACCCGTGTATTTCAGATATCATCTTTGGGATTGTTTTTGAGGGTGTTCGACGGCTCGTAAGGGGTTGCGGTATTTTTTGGAGGATGAAGAGTACCCTTATTTATCCTTCCTAAAAATTTCAACGTGAAACTCGATCTATGAGTTAGAGAAATTTAAAAAAAAATCGCTATAGGTATAATAACACGTGTATTTCAGATATCATCTTTGGGATTGTTTTAGAGGGTGTTCGACGGCTCGTAAGGGGTTGCGGTGTTTTTTGGGGGATGAAGAGTACCCTTATTTATCTTTCCTAAAAATTTTAACGTGAAACTCGATCTATGAGTTAGTGAAATTTAAAAAAAAATCGCTATAGGTATAATAACACGTGTATTTCAAATACCATCTTTGGGGTAGTTTTTGAGGGTGTTAGACGGCTCGTAAGGGGTTGCGGTATTTTTTGAGGAATGGAGAGTGTCATTGTCTATCATTCCCAAAAATTTTAACGTGAAACTCGATCTATGAGTTAGTGAAATTTAAAAAAAAAGCGCTATAGGTATAATAACCCGTGTATTTCAGATATCATCTTTGGGATTGTTTTAGAGGGTGTTCGACGGCTCGTAAGGGGTTACAGTATCTTTTGCGGGATGAAGAGTACTCTTTTTTATCTTTCCTAGAAATTTCAACGTGAAACTCGATCTATGAGTTAGTGAAATTTAAAAAAAAATCGCTATAGGTATAATAACACGTGTATTTCATATATCATCTTTGGGATTCTTTTAGAGGGTGTTCGACGGCTCGTAAGGGGTTGCGGTATTTTTTGGGGGATGAAGAGTACCCTTATTTATCCTTCCTAAAAATTTCAACGTGAAACTCGATCTATGAGTTAGTGAAATTTAAAAAAAAATCGCTATAGGTATAATAACACGTGTATTTCAGATATCATCTTTGGGATTGTTTTAGAGGGTGTTCGACGGCTCGTAAGGGGTTGCGGTATTTTTTGGGGGATGAAGAGTACCCTTATTTATCCTTCCTAAAAATTTCAACGTGAAACTCGATCTATGAATTAGTGAAATTTAAAAAAAAATCGCTATAGGTATAATAACACGTGTATTTCAGATATCATCTTTGGGATTTTTTTTGAGGGTGTTCGACGGCTCGTAAGGGGTTGCGGTATTTTTTGGGGGATACGGAGTGCCCTTCTCTATCATTTCTAAAAATTTCAACGTGAAACTCGATCTATGAGTTAGTGAAATTTAAAAAAAAAGCGCTATAGGTATAATAAAACGTGTATTTCAAATACCATTTTGGGGGTAGTTTTTGAGGGTGTTAGACGGCTCGTAAGGGGTTGCGGTATTTTTTGGGGGATGAAGAGTACCCTTATTTATGTTTCCTAAAAATTTTAACGTGAAACTCGATCTATGAGTTAGTGAAATTTAAAAAAAAATCGGTATAGGTATAATAACACGTGTATTTCAAATACCATCTTTGGGGTAGTTTTTGAGGGTGTTAGACGGCTCGTAAGGGGTTGCGGTATTTTTTGAGGAATGGAGAGTGTCCTTGTCTATCATTCCCAAAAATTTCAACGTGAAACTCGATCTATGAGTTAGTGAAATTTAAAAAAAAGCGCTATAGGTATAATAAAACGTGTATTTCAAATGCCATCTTTGGGGTTGTTTTTGAGGGTGTTAGACGGCTCGTAAGGGGTTGGGGTATTTTTTGGGGGATGAAGAGTACCCTTATTTATCTTTCCTAAACATTTTAACGTGAAACTCGATCTATGAGTTAGTGAAATTTAAAAAAAAATCGCTATAGGTATAATAACACGTGTATTTCAAATACCATTTTTGGGGTAGTTTTTGAGGGTGTTAGACGGCTCGTAAGGGGTTGCGGTATTTTTTGAGGAATGTAGAGTGTCCTTGTCTATCATTCCCAAAAATTTCAACGTGAAACTCGATCTATGAGTTAGTGAAATTTTAAAAAAAAGCGCTATAGGTATAATAACCCGTGTATTTCAGATATCATCTTTGGGATTGTTTTAGAGGGTGTTCGACGGCTCGTAAGGGGTTACAGTATCTTTTGGGGGATGAAGAGTACTCTTTTTCATCTTTCCTAAAAATTTCAACGTGAAACTCGATCTATGAGTTAGTGAAATTTAAAAAAAAAGCGCTATAGGTATAATAACCCGTGTATTTCAGATATCATCTTTGGGATTGTTTTAGAGGGTGTTCGACGGCTCGTAAGGGGTTACAGTATCTTTTGGGGGATGAAGAGTACTCTTTCTTATCTTTCCTAAAAATTTCAACGTGAAACTCGATCTATGAGTTAGTGAAATTTAAAAAAAAATCGCTATAGGTATAATAACACGTGTATTTCATATATCATCTTTGGGATTGTTTTAGAGGGTGTTCGACGGCTCGTAAGGGGTTGCGGTATTTTTTGGGGGATGAAGAGTACCCTTATTTATCCTTCCTAAAAATTTCAACGTGAAACTCGATCTATGAGTTAGTGAAATTTAAAAAAAAATCGCTATAGGTATAATAACACGTGTATTTCAGATATCATCTTTGGGATTGGTTTAGAGGGTGTTCGACGGCTCGTAAGGGGTTGCGGTATTTTGTGAGGGATGAAGAGTACCCTTATTTATCCTTCCTAAAAATTTTAACGTGAAACTCGATCTATGAGTTAGTGAAATTTAAAAAAAAAGCGCTATAGGTATAATAACCCGTGTATTTCATATATCATATTTGGGATTGTTTTAGAGGGTGTTCGACGGCTCGTAAGGGGTTGCGGTATTTTTAGGGGGATGAAGAGTACCCTTATTTATCCTTCCTAAAAATTTCAACGTGAAACTCGATCTATGAGTTAGTGAAATTTAAAAAAAAAGCGCCATAGGTATAATAAAACGTGTATTTCAAATACCATTTTGGGGGTAGTTTTTGAGGGTGTTCGACGGCTCGTAAGGGGTTGCGGTATTTTTTGGGGGATGAAGAGTACCCTTATTTATCCTTCCTAAAAATTTTAACGTGAAACTCGATCTATGAGTTAGTGAAATTTAAAAAAAAATCGCTATAGGTATAATAACACGTGTATTTCAGATATCATCTTTGGGATTGGTTTAGAGGGTGTTCGACGGCTCGTAAGGGGTTGCGGTATTTTGTGAGGGATGAAGAGTACCCTTATTTATCCTTCCTAAAAATTTTAACGTGAAACTCGATCTATGAGTTAGTGAAATTTAAAAAAAAAATCGCTATAGGTATAATAACACGTGTATTTCAGATATCATCTTTGGGATTGTTTTAGAGGGTGTTCGACGGCTCGTAAGGGGTTGCGGTATTTTGTGAGGGATGAAGAGTACCCTTATTTATCCTTCCTAAAAATTTTAACGTGAAACTCGATCTATGAGTTAGTGAAATTTAAAAAAAAAATCGCTATAGGTATAATAACACGTGTATTTCAGATATCATCTTTGGGATTGTTTTTGAGGGTGTTAGACGGCTCGTAAGGGGTTGCGGTATTTTTTGGGGGATGAAGAGTACCCTTATTTATCTTTCCTAAAAATTTTAACGTGAAACTCGATCTATGAGTTAGTGAAATTTAAAAAAAAATCGCTATAGGTATAATAACACGTGTATTTCAAATACCATCTTTGGGGTAGTTTTTGAGGGTGTTAGACGGCTCGTAAGGGGTTGCGGTATTTTTTGAGGAATGGAGAGTGTCATTGTCTATCATTTCCAAAAATTTTAACGTGAAACTCGATCTATGAGTTAGTGAAATTTAAAAAAAAAGCGCTATAGGTATAATAACCCGTGTATTTCAGATATCATCTTTGGGATTGTTTTAGAGGGTGTTCGACGGCTCGTAAGGGGTTACAGTATCTTTTGCGGGATGAAGAGTACTCTTTTTTATCTTTCCTAGAAATTTCAACGTGAAACTCGATCTATGAGTTAGTGAAATTTAAAAAAAAATCGCTATAGGTATAATAACACGTGTATTTCATATATCATCTTTGGGATTGTTTTAGAGGGTGTTCGACGGCTCGTAAGGGGTTGCGGTATTTTTTGGGGGATGAAGAGTACCCTTATTTATCCTTCCTAAAAATTTCAACGTGAAACTCGATCTATGAGTTAGTGAAATTTAAAAAAAAATCGCTATAGGTATAATAACACGTGTATTTCAGATATCATCTTTGGGATTGTTTTAGAGGGTGTTCGACGGCTCGTAAGGGGTTGCGGTATTTTGTGGGGGATGAAGAGTACCCTTATTTATCCTTCCTAAAAATTTTAACGTGAAACTCGATCTATGAGTTAGTGAAATTTAAAAAAAAAGCGCTATAGGTATAATAACCCGTGTATTTCAGATATCATCTTTGGGATTGTTTTTGAGGGTGTTCGACGGCTCGTAAGGGGTTGCGGTATTTTTTGGGGGATAAAGAGTGCCCTTCTCTATCATTTCTAAAAATTTCAACGTGAAACTCGATCTATGAGTTAGTGAAATTTAAAAAAAAAGCGCTATAGGTATAATAAAACGTGTATTTCAAATACCATTTTGGGGGTAGTTTTTGAGGGTGTTAGACGGCTCGTAAGGGGTTGCGGTATTTTTTGGGGGATGAAGAGTACCCTTACTTATCTTTCCTAAAAATTTTAACGTGAAACTCGATCTATGAGTTAGTGAAATTTAAAAAAAAATCGCTATAGGTATAATAACACGTGTATTTCAAATACCATCTTTGGGGTAGTTTTTGAGGGTGTTAGACGGCTCGTAAGGGGTTGCGGTATTTTTTGAGGAATGGAGAGTGTCCTTGTCTATCATTCCCAAAAATTTCAACGTGAAACTCGATCTATGAGTTGGTGAAATTTAAAAAAAAAGCGCTATAGGTATAATAACACGTGTATTTCAGATATCATCTTTGGGATTGTTTTAGAGGGTGTTCCACGGCTCGTAAGGGGTTGCGGTATTTTTTGGGGGATGAAGAGTACCCTTATTTATCCTTCCTAAAAATTTCAACGTGAAACTCGATCTATGAATTAGTGAAATTTAAAAAAAAATCGCTATAGGTATAATAACACGTGTATTTCAGATATCATCTTTGGGATTGTTTTAGAGGGTGTTCGACGGCTCGTAAGGGGTTGCGGTATTTTGTGGGGGATGAAGAGTACTCTTATTTATCCTTCCTAAAAATGTTAACGTGAAACTCGATCTATGAGTTAGTGAAATTTAAAAAAAAAGCGCTATAGGTATAATAACCCGTGTATTTCAGATATCATCTTTGGGATTTTTTTTGAGGGTGTTCGACGGCTCGTAAGGGGTTGCGGTATTTTTTGGGGGATAAAGAGTGCCCTTCTCTATCATTTCTAAAAATTTCAACGTGAAACTCGATCTATGAGTTAGTGAAATTTAAAAAAAAAGCGCTATAGGTATAATAAAACGTGTATTTCAAATACCATTTTGGGGGTAGTTTTTGAGGGTGTTAGACGGCTCGTAAGGGGTTGCGGTATTTTTTGGGGGATGAAGAGTACCCTTATTTATCTTTCCTAAAAATTTTAACGTGAAACTCGATCTATGAGTTAGTGAAATTTAAAAAAAAATCGCTATAGGTATAATAACACGTGTATTTCAAATACCATCTTTGGGGTAGTTTTTGAGGGTGTTAGACGGCTCGTAAGGGGTTGCGGTATTTTTTGAGGAATGGAGAGTGTCCTTGTCTATCATTCCCAAAAATTTCAACGTGAAACTCGATCTATGAGTTAGTGAAATTTAAAAAAAAAGCGCTATAGGTATAATAAAACGTGTATTTCAAATGCCATCTTTGGGGTTGTTTTTGAGGGTGTTAGACGGCTCGTAAGGGGTTGGGGTATTTTTTGGGGGATGAAGAGTACCCTTATTTATCTTTCCTAAACATTTTAACGTGAAACTCGATCTATGAGTTAGTGAAATTTAAAAAAAAATCGCTATAGGTATAATAACACGTGTATTTCAAATACCATCTTTGGGGTAGTTTTTGAGGGTGTTAGACGGCTCGTAAGGGGTTGCGGTATTTTTTGAAGAATGTAGAGTGTCCTTGTCTATCATTCCCAAAAATTTCAACGTGAAACTCGATCTATGAGTTAGTGAAATTTTAAAAAAAAGCGCTATAGGTATAATAACCCGTGTATTTCAGATATCATCTTTGGGATTGTTTTAGAGGGTGTTCGACGGCTCGTAAAGGGTTACAGTATCTTTTGGGGGATGAAGAGTACTCTTTTTCATCTTTCCTAAAAATTTCAACGTGAAACTCGATCTATGAGTTAGTGAAATTTAAAAAAAAAGCGCTATAGGTATAATAACCCGTGTATTTCAGATATCATCTTTGGGATTGTTTTAGAGGGTGTTCGACGGCTCGTAAGGGGTTACAGTATCTTTTGGGGGATGAAGAGTACTCTTTCTTATCTTTCCTAAAAATTTCAACGTGAAACTCGATCTATGAGTTAGTGAAATTTAAAAAAAAATCGCTATAGGTATAATAACACGTGTATTTCATATATCATCTTTGGGATTGTTTTAGAGGGTGTTCGACGGCTCGTAAGGGGTTGCGGTATTTTTTGGGGGATGAAGAGTACCCTTATTTATCCTTCCTAAAAATTTCAACGTGAAACTCGATCTATGAGTTAGTGAAATTTAAAAAAAAATCGCTATAGGTATAATAACACGTGTATTTCAGATATCATCTTTGGGATTGGTTTAGAGGGTGTTCGACGGCTCGTAAGGGGTTGCGGTATTTTGTGAGGGATGAAGAGTACCCTTATTTATCCTTCCTAAAAATTTTAACGTGAAACTCGATCTATGAGTTAGTGAAATTTAAAAAAAAAGCGCTATAGGTATAATAACCCGTGTATTTCATATATCATATTTGGGATTGTTTTAGAGGGTGTTCGACGGCTCGTAAGGGGTTGCGGTATTTTTTGGGGGATGAAGAGTACCCTTATTTATCCTTCCTAAAAATTTCAACGTGAAACTCGATCTATGAGTTAGTGAAATTTATAAAAAAAATCGCTATAGGTATAATAACACGTGTATTTCAGATATCATCTTTGGGATTGTTTTAGAGGGTGTTCGACGGCTCGTAAGGGGTTGCGGTATTTTTTGGGGGATAAAGAGTGCCCTTCTCTATCATTTCTAAAAATTTCAACGTGAAACTCGATCTATGAGTTAGTGAAATTTAAAAAAAAATCGCTATAGGTATAATAACACGTGTATTTCAGATATCATCTTTGGGATTGTTTTAGAGGGTGTTCGACGGCTCGTAAGGGGTTGCGGTATTTTGTGGGGGATGAAGAGTACCCTTATTTATCCTTCCTAAAAATTTTAACGTGAAACTCGATCTATGAGTTAGTGAAATTTAAAAAAAAAGCGCTATAGGTATAATAACCCGTGTATTTCAGATATCATCTTTGGGATTGTTTTTGAGGGTGTTCGACGGCTCGTAAGGGGTTGCGGTATTTTTTGGGGGATAAAGAGTGCCCTTCTCTATCATTTCTAAAAATTTCAACGTGAAACTCGATCTATGAGTTAGTGAAATTTAAAAAAAAAGCGCTATAGGTATAATAAAACGTGTATTTCAAATACCATTTTGGGGGTAGTTTTTGAGGGTGTTAGACGGCTCGTAAGGGGTTGCGGTATTTTTTGGGGGATGAAGAGTACCCTTACTTATCTTTCCTAAAAATTTTAACGTGAAACTCGATCTATGAGTTAGTGAAATTTAAAAAAAAATCGCTATAGGTATAATAACACGTGTATTTCAAATACCATCTTTGGGGTAGTTTTTGAGGGTGTTAGACGGCTCGTAAGGGGTTGCGGTATTTTTTGAGGAATGGAGAGTGTCCTTGTCTATCATTCCCAAAAATTTCAACGTGAAACTCGATCTATGAGTTGGTGAAATTTAAAAAAAAAGCGCTATAGGTATAATAACACGTGTATTTCAGATATCATCTTTGGGATTGTTTTAGAGGGTGTTCCACGGCTCGTAAGGGGTTGCGGTATTTTTTGGGGGATGAAGAGTACCCTTATTTATCCTTCCTAAAAATTTCAACGTGAAACTCGATCTATGAATTAGTGAAATTTAAAAAAAAATCGCTATAGGTATAATAACACGTGTATTTCAGATATCATCTTTGGGATTGTTTTAGAGGGTGTTCGACGGCTCGTAAGGGGTTGCGGTATTTTGTGGGGGATGAAGAGTACTCTTATTTATCCTTCCTAAAAATGTTAACGTGAAACTCGATCTATGAGTTAGTGAAATTTAAAAAAAAAGCGCTATAGGTATAATAACCCGTGTATTTCAGATATCATCTTTGGGATTTTTTTTGAGGGTGTTCGACGGCTCGTAAGGGGTTGCGGTATTTTTTGGGGGATAAAGAGTGCCCTTCTCTATCATTTCTAAAAATTTCAACGTGAAACTCGATCTATGAGTTAGTGAAATTTAAAAAAAAAGCGCTATAGGTATAATAAAACGTGTATTTCAAATACCATTTTGGGGGTAGTTTTTGAGGGTGTTAGACGGCTCGTAAGGGGTTGCGGTATTTTTTGGGGGATGAAGAGTACCCTTATTTATCTTTCCTAAAAATTTTAACGTGAAACTCGATCTATGAGTTAGTGAAATTTAAAAAAAAATCGCTATAGGTATAATAACACGTGTATTTCAAATACCATCTTTGGGGTAGTTTTTGAGGGTGTTAGACGGCTCGTAAGGGGTTGCGGTATTTTTTGAGGAATGGAGAGTGTCCTTGTCTATCATTCCCAAAAATTTCAACGTGAAACTCGATCTATGAGTTAGTGAAATTTAAAAAAAAAGCGCTATAGGTATAATAAAACGTGTATTTCAAATGCCATCTTTGGGGTTGTTTTTGAGGGTGTTAGACGGCTCGTAAGGGGTTGGGGTATTTTTTGGGGGATGAAGAGTACCCTTATTTATCTTTCCTAAACATTTTAACGTGAAACTCGATCTATGAGTTAGTGAAATTTAAAAAAAAATCGCTATAGGTATAATAACACGTGTATTTCAAATACCATCTTTGGGGTAGTTTTTGAGGGTGTTAGACGGCTCGTAAGGGGTTGCGGTATTTTTTGAAGAATGTAGAGTGTCCTTGTCTATCATTCCCAAAAATTTCAACGTGAAACTCGATCTATGAGTTAGTGAAATTTTAAAAAAAAGCGCTATAGGTATAATAACCCGTGTATTTCAGATATCATCTTTGGGATTGTTTTAGAGGGTGTTCGACGGCTCGTAAAGGGTTACAGTATCTTTTGGGGGATGAAGAGTACTCTTTTTCATCTTTCCTAAAAATTTCAACGTGAAACTCGATCTATGAGTTAGTGAAATTTAAAAAAAAAGCGCTATAGGTATAATAACCCGTGTATTTCAGATATCATCTTTGGGATTGTTTTAGAGGGTGTTCGACGGCTCGTAAGGGGTTACAGTATCTTTTGGGGGATGAAGAGTACTCTTTCTTATCTTTCCTAAAAATTTCAACGTGAAACTCGATCTATGAGTTAGTGAAATTTAAAAAAAAATCGCTATAGGTATAATAACACGTGTATTTCATATATCATCTTTGGGATTGTTTTAGAGGGTGTTCGACGGCTCGTAAGGGGTTGCGGTATTTTTTGGGGGATGAAGAGTACCCTTATTTATCCTTCCTAAAAATTTCAACGTGAAACTCGATCTATGAGTTAGTGAAATTTAAAAAAAAATCGCTATAGGTATAATAACACGTGTATTTCAGATATCATCTTTGGGATTGGTTTAGAGGGTGTTCGACGGCTCGTAAGGGGTTGCGGTATTTTGTGAGGGATGAAGAGTACCCTTATTTATCCTTCCTAAAAATTTTAACGTGAAACTCGATCTATGAGTTAGTGAAATTTAAAAAAAAAGCGCTATAGGTATAATAACCCGTGTATTTCATATATCATATTTGGGATTGTTTTAGAGGGTGTTCGACGGCTCGTAAGGGGTTGCGGTATTTTTTGGGGGATGAAGAGTACCCTTATTTATCCTTCCTAAAAATTTCAACGTGAAACTCGATCTATGAGTTAGTGAAATTTATAAAAAAAATCGCTATAGGTATAATAACACGTGTATTTCAGATATCATCTTTGGGATTGTTTTAGAGGGTGTTCGACGGCTCGTAAGGGGTTGCGGTATTTTTTGGGGGATAAAGAGTGCCCTTCTCTATCATTTCTAAAAATTTCAACGTGAAACTCGATCTATGAGTTAGTGAAATTTAAAAAAAAATCGCTATAGGTATAATAACACGTGTATTTCAAATACCATCTTTGGGGTAGTTTTTGAGGGTGTTAGACGGCTCGTAAGGGGTTGCGGTATTTTTTGAGGAATGGAGAGTGTCCTTGTCTATCATTCCCAAAAATTTCAACGTGAAACTCGATCTATGAGTTAGTGAAATTTAAAAAAAAAAGCGCTATAGGTATAATAACACGTGTATTTCAGATATCATCTTTGGGATTGTTTTAGAGGGTGTTCCACGGCTCGTAAGGGGTTGCGGTATTTTTTGGGGGATGAAGAGTACCCTTATTTATCCTTCCTAAAAATTTCAACGTGAAACTCGATCTATGAATTAGTGAAATTTAAAAAAAAATCGCTATAGGTATAATAACACGTGTATTTCAGATATCATCTTTGGGATTGTTTTAGAGGGTGTTCGACGGCTCGTAAGGGGTTGCGGTATTTTGTGGGGGATGAAGAGTACTCTTATTTATCCTTCCTAAAAATTTTAACGTGAAACTCGATCTATGAGTTAGTGAAATTTAAAAAAAAAGCGCTATAGGTATAATAACCCGTGTATTTCAGATATCATCTTTGGGATTTTTTTTGAGGGTGTTCGACGGCTCGTAAGGGGTTGCGGTATTTTTTGGGGGATAAAGAGTGCCCTTCTCTATCATTTCTAAAAATTTCAACGTGAAACTCGATCTATGAGTTAGTGAAATTAAAAAAAAAAGCGCTATAGGTATAATAACACGTGTATTTCAGATATCATCTTTGGGATTGTTTTAGAGGGTGTTCGACGGCTCGTAAGGAGTTGCGGTATTTTTTGGGGGATGAAGAGTACCCTTATTTATCTTTCCTAAAAATTTTAACGTGAAACTCGATCTATGAGTTAGTGAAATTTTAAAAAAAAGCGCTATAGGTATAATAACCCGTGTATTTCAGATATCATCTTTGGGGTTGTTTTTGAGGTTGTTCGACGGCTCGTAAGGATGAAGAATACCCGTATCTATCATTCCTGAAAATTTCAACAAAAACTCATTCTACGATTTGATTACGTTATTTTAAAGTGTAAATATAAAATTATTCCATTTTCGGGGTGCTGTAAATAGGTGCTAACTTCACATTTTTGGGTTCTGTAAAATTGGATCGGGTGCTAACTTCACATTTTTGGGTTCTGTAAAATTGGATCAGGTGCTAACTTCACATTTTTGGGTGCTGAAAATGGGTGCTATCTTCACACCGGTAAGTTATTATTCATCATATCTCAAATTCCTCGACGTCCGTGTGTAGAAAGCGTATTATTTCTGGAACTACTTTTTATCGATCATAGCTGGGAACACTTCCTGAAGGATAGACTCCTAACGAAAAAAAACCGCATCAAAATCGGTTCACTCGTTCGAGCTACATGCGCAAGACACACCCACACAGGAGGGTTCTAGCTGTCCGTTCCCACAGAAAACGGCAACGCCGCTGGTGCACCTTAACTAGGCCGTATTTTACATCGCTGCCGTGGCTTTTACATATAGGAAGTAGACGCTTATTATGCGCCTGTTAAACGAGAGAGGTGCAATTCAATTTATTTCCATTTACATTGATTTATAGGAAGGCCAACAAATAAAACTACATGGCCGATGAACTTACTGAGCTCCAGTCAATTAGCCATTAAACGTAATTTACAGTGTCCAATTTTGACTTGCAAACACCTGAATAGTGTTTAAGATATTCGGTAGTAAAAGAAAATCCGGAGGAAAACCTAAACAATCACCCTTCCCCCCCTTTCCCATCCCTTTTGCACGAGATTTCCCAAAAGATCTCCAAATTTTTTTTGGGTATTTATTTCTAAGGAAGATAACGAAAAACTAATAAACATGTTATGACGAGGGGTGGGACACTCCTGAAATAGATCTATAAGTTTTGTTTAAAATACTTTAAAATACATTGAAATACTTTGAAGTACATTGAAATACATTAAAATACTTTGAAATACACTGAATCATTTTGAAATACATTGACATAATTTGAAAACCAACCAAAACCTGTTGTCATTTTCTTGCCAGTTGAGGTCGAGGGGTGGGACACTCCCGAGGACACTCCTGAAATAGGTGGACAAATTTGGTTTAAAATACTTTAACTACTTTGAAATACTTTAAAATACTTTGAAATACATTGAAATATTTTGAAATCTAACCGAAATCTGTTCTCATTTTCTTCTCAGTTGAAGTCGAGGGGTCGGACACTCCCGAGGACACTCCTGAAAAATAGGTGTACCAATTTTGTTTAAAATACTTTTAAATACATTAAAATACTTTTAGATACTTTGAAATGCATTAAAATACTTTGCAATACATTGAAATACTTTGAAATACATTAAAAGGCTTTGAAATATCAAAAAAAGTAAAACACATATATTTCAGAAATAGGTGTACAAATTTTGGAGTGTCCTACCCTGTTATGGGGTCGATTTTTGAAAAATTAATAATGGTGATAACCGCACGTCAGTATTTTAACCTGTTTTTGAGCTACGATATGAGGGGTTTTAAAAAAAAATATGAGATTTAGAATTCGGCCTATAGCTTGTTTATTATGGCAAATTTATTTTTGGTGTAAAATGCTTTTTTATAGATAATTTAAAGTAAACTTTATTTGTTAAACTGGATTTTATCTGTAACATTTAGTTTTTGAGATATAACACTAAGTTGGTATTTTTCTTATCAAACGACCTATTTTTTACTCGATTTTTGAAATCAGCATAAAATTTCCTTCAAAGTTACATATCGCACATCACATTTTAATTTTTGTGTTTTGTTATATTGTTAGCTCGATAGTTAGTTTTTTTTTATTTCTTAAAAAAATTTTTGTTTTTTTATTTTGATATCATTTTAATTTTCGTTTTTCGTAAATAGTATGCCATACAAATAGAGAAGTGAATAATAAAAAAATAAAAATAGAATACCTAAGTATTAAAAAAAATACTATGTTGGATACATCATTTTAAAGGAAATTTGATGCTGATTACAAAAATCAACTCAAAAATGGGTCATTCAATAAGAAAAATACCAACTTAGTATTATATCTTAAAAACTAAACCTTACAGATAAAAACAAGACAAATAAATTTTACTTTATACTAACTATTTAAAAGTAAATTATCCCAAAAAGAAATTATCATTGATAAAAAAGTTAAGTATAGGCCAAATTCTAAAATGCATATTTTTCAAAAAGCACCTGTGTAGTTAAACGCGTTGACTCAGTGTTGACATGCAAGTAACATATAAGTATATAGTTTTTCGCTATCTCCCCTAGAAATACACAAATTCCCACAATCCCGTCGAATTTGCACCACCTTGTACGACAGAAAGTATATACAGCACTTGAGATAACAATAAAATCAAAATGGCGATGAACTTTTCGCGGTTTTTTAGAAAAAAATAATTATTATTATTATTGAAAATGGATTTTTTTTAATTTAACGCATGGCTAGTCCTGTATACACTTTAAAAATATACAAAAGATCGATAAAAACACTCAACTATAGGTGTTACATTGATAATGATTTGGTCTTTGAACTTAAAAAATAAATATAAATTGTGATGGGTGAACCAGGCAGGACCTATGTTGTAGGACTAGGCAGGACCAAAATTATAAGTTCTGTCGGGTGCCAACTGAAAAACATGCAATTTCAGATCCTGCTGAGCCCTGAAAGCACCCGGCAGGACCTAGAATATGGGCCCTTTTGGCAGGTGTACGTCCGCGATAAATTTAAGTCAAAACCCGGCAAAACCTCGCAAAAGGTAGAATTTGTTTTTATTTTTAAATGGATGTTGAGGAGGATATTAAGCCACTAAAAATTAAAAAATGCAAATTTTTACAATGAGAAGTATAAAATAATATTATTTTATATTTTTGAGTATCTAGGTATTTTTTTTTTAAAGTTGGTTCAATTTTCTTTTGTTTTTATTATTTTAAACTTTTATCATAGTAAATAGACTGCAAAATATACCCAGTGCTTGTTTACTGTTTAGTGCTATAAAATAAGTTCAAGCTATTTTATTAGTTACCATCGAGGTTACCAGCAGGCCCCCTGCTTACATTAATAAAAATTTTAACAAATAATGAATTGAGACCGTTTTTATCACTGACAATAATCCCCTTTTTATCGTAAAAAGAGTAAAGGTGCAAACCCGGGGCACCAAAAGAAAAAGTGTACAAAAGCGGTTCGGTACCACCTGGCCCCGCACCTGGCATATTTTAACGTTTATTACACACTCCAACTGAAATTACACATAATAATAATGGAAATCGTGCTCTAAAGGGTATCAGGCTGGCTAATTTCACAAATTATTTTTAACTCTTTTTTATGATTACCTACCAGGTTCATTGAAAGCTTTTTATATAAAGTTAAATCCGACTAATCATTTTTTTAAAAGCCAAAATCGGCCGCCAACTAAGTTTTTTGGAAGTTAAAATCAATTTTTTTAATTTTTAATTGATGTTCCAATGCTTTAGTAGGGTAATACCGAGGGTACTGCACTTAAACTAAGTTTATTTTATAAAAATTTATTTTTAGTAGGGCTGTAATGAGCCCTGTTTTTTAACTCGCCTAAATTTAATGGCCGGATACCTAGTACTCCGCTGCCGAGTAGTAGAATTGTCAGATTTTTTCAGAAGAAGATTATTTTCAGAAGCAGGAAACGTCTTTGAGGTAAAAAGAAATGCTTTTCATTGCATCATAAACTTCATCTTATAGATTATAAGTTTTAAATTATTATTTAACTGTGTTTGCCTTATTACATTTAAGTTTTATTATAACTTACTTGTTATTTTATTATCCTTTATAATTCACCACTCTGTGTCTCCTTTTTTTCTGTTTTTGACATGCATAAATGGATTGTTTCTGTTAGTCTATTCTACTCGTCCTACTCGGCCGAGTAAGACCGAGCGCCGAGCACATGTTACTTGGTTAAAATTTTGACCGAGCACCGAACTACTCGGTACTCGGTGCAGCACTAATTTTTGGTGCTTATTGCTTTTTCGTTTGTTTTTTAACCATAACTGGACTTTACTTTGTTACTTTCAGTTCTTGATATATTTTTTTTCCTCGTTTTTTCTATTACTTAGACTAAGTTCTTAGAAAATAGTAAAAAATAAAAAGTAAGTACAGGGTGTCCCAGCATTCTCTGCTTCTGGATTTTGTGGGTTTATTATTGATTCGAGAGCAAGTGTTTCAAAAAAGTTTAAAAAAACGTGAATATAGTGTGTGGCAAAAAAGCTCAATTCGTGTTCAAAACGCGTTCAAATCGCTTCTTGAAAACCTATTCAGTTCCATGTGAAAACATACTAATAATTAAAATAAAGGTATATAGTAGGGGCGGGAGTGCAAAATTTTGTAAAAGCAAAGAAACAGTTTTATGCAAAAGTTTTGAAAAACTATCAAAAATTTTACTGTATTTAAGAAAAACCGGGGGAGGCGATCGCGATTGCGGAAATATTGGAAGGGTAGTGCTAAAAGCTTAATAGACACCTAAAGTTAATTTTCAGTTTTATCAGCATTCCTATTCTTATCTCTATGGATTCGACCAATCAAGCACTTTTAAAATCATGGGGAATGCCTGACAGCTCCAGCTGATTAAATGCACGAAAACCTCGTTAGATATGATAAGGGAGTCGTAACGTTATGACCGTCCCTGCATACGAAACGATGTTTTGACATATTTCATCAGCTGGAGCTGTCACGCATTCGCCATTAGTTTAAAAGTACACCTGCTCGATAGATCGACTCGATAGAGATAAGGATACGAATGCCGATATACCCGCAAATTAACTTGTGTCTATTATGGCATCAGTCAGTTCCTTTCAATACCAGTTTTCATGCAATTGGATTCCGATACGATCCCCCAAGGTTTGAAAGTGACTGGTATTGAAAACGTGTTCAGTGCTAGATGAAAACGTAGTAAATATTCCTGCAAAAAGTAGAAATACTTACCTTTATTTGGTAATTATGCAGTATACGGTTTTCTGTCATTTTTTTTTATGAAAAATTATTTATGGGTGCACCTACTAAGGTACGACCCCAAATCCGCCGGCGCCGGTTTGTTTTTTTTCTTAATTTTTTTTCACTAAAACAACCCAATCCAACACAGCGCAACCCAAAACAATCAAAAATCACATTACAACCCCCCCCCCCCGGCACCCTTTTTTCTCTTAAAAAAAAACCGGCGCCGGCGGATTCGGGGTCCTAGGGACCTTAGCAGGTGCCTCTATAAAGAATTTTTCATAAAAAATCAAAAATGGCAGAAAACCGTTTACTGCATAATTAACCCCCAAATCCGCGGGCGTCGGTTGGTTTTTTTTAATTTTTTTTTGTGTTTTTTTTAATTTTTTTTTGTGTTTTTTTCATTAAAACAACCCAACCCAACCTATTCCAAAACAATCAAAGAAACACATTACAACCCCCCCCCCCGGGCACCCTTTTTTCTCTTTAAAAAAAAAACGACGCTGGCGGATTTGGAGTTCTAGGGACCCTAGTAGGTGCCCCCCTCGGTGCCCCCATAAAGAATTTTTCATAAAAAATCAAAAATGGCAGAAAACCCTATACTGCATAATTACCTAATACCCTATATTATTGTGCTGTAAACTACTTACTAGCCCCAAAAAAAACTTCCAAGAAGTAGATACCTAAAGGCGAATGTCAAAAATTTTAAAGATTTTTAGTTCAATTTGCTTCATGAAAACAGAAAAGAGAATCCTATTGAATACGTAATCAGTTCCACATGAAAACATAGTAATTACAGAAATCAAAAGTAAAATTCTTACCTTGTCTGCCCACGATTTCAGCCACATGTTCAGAGCTCGGGACCGGCACACATTCCGTCATGTTTTGGGACTTCTTGGACCTCACATCGTCCAATCCCACGGCAGTCAAGGGGTTGACAAATTGCGCGAGGTGGTCTCCGTTATTGTCTTGATCGTTCACCGAAGACAGGGGGTCACTAAACCCCAACATCGACAGTTCGAGGGCTAGTTGTAAAGCCCTCTCGTCTCCAATCGTACTGGGACGTTCCAAATTTTCGAACAAACTTGTGGGCATTTTGAATCAGTTTCGCGGAAACTATAGGTAAGCACAGTTCTTTTTTCAACCAAAATTGATTGTCGCTGATAATATTTATTTTTTTACGCGCGCATAGGGTTCACTCTGTAACACTAGACCCCAGGAACGCTTTGTAATACATAAAAAACGACAACGGATTTACAGTAAAAATGTTTCACTTGTACAAAAATAGAGTAATATTCTAAGGTATTGTAAGTTCCTAGAAATAAAGATTATTGAGACAAGCAGAATCGCTTCAGCTGCTTGAAACTAACTAAAGTTCGGTGCGGCAGCGTGGTCGTAGTTAACCATGTGCGCAACGAAGCCGGCTCGAGTTTGCGCCGTACGTTCGCCGGGCCGCCAATTTTAAAGCAACCCTTGTTCCTTTTTTTGTGAGAGAGATTCACTGGTCTATCTTCCATCTCGATCGGTTGCTCGGTGGCAGAGCGACACAGAAACTAAGACATGTTCGTTTCTCGCCTTAATAAATTACGAACACAAAGGTGAGCAGCCGCTCGTCGGGTCGCACGATCCAGTGGCGCGGTGGTTCCGCAGGAAGAAAGTTTTAAAAATGTTCTCTCGTTCTCTTTTCAGATCCCCCCTACCTGCCCTCATCAAAAAAAAGTTTAACATTTTTGGCCCCCAAAAAAAATCACAAAAATTGGTTGCAGCCTTTTAAAATCGGGTTCGAGGTGGGAGGTTTCTACCCTTTCAGAAACAAGTACATAAGTTCAATGTTCGAGGATTTCAATTTTTGGAAACTACTTCGATTGCAAACATACTACGGTTTCCACAATAACAGTGGCGTACGCAGAAATTGCTCGTGGGGACGGGGGAGCAATAATATCATATACCTAAACGGTTCATATTTGATTTTTGGGAAAAACTAAATTTTGGGGAGAGGTTTGAGTCACTTAAAATAAACCTAATTCAAGTAAAAAACGGTTAAAGATATTAGAAAACTTCCTGGTTAAATTGCAAATAAAATAGAAAAAGAAAAAAGATAAATACAAATTCATTACATTACGGTTTTATCAATAGCAGTGGCGTACACAGAAACTGTCTGGCTTACATAATCTCTGATAACCATTTTCTTACTGATTATTAGGAAAACTTCAATTCTTATGGGTCGACATTCAATGGCTCTGGGAGGAGGCTTGAGCGCGTAATCTCCCCTCCTCTGCGTAAGCCACTGACAATAACAAATTCAGACGAACTTATTTATTAATAAGTAATAAAAATAGCAGCCGTAGAAATTTGAGAATGAAGTAGTAAGTAATTGATAAAAATTTGGTTAGATTTTTATACACATACTTTTAGGTTTATTTATATTTTTATATACAGGGTGGATTCTTTAAATGGAACGGTGCTTCTAGCGGCTTTAGGGAAGGGGTTATAAAAAAAAGCTAAAAGCAAATGTTTTATGATTTTTTTACGCATATGATAAAAAAAATGTTTGGGGCCCTCCACTGGAGGCCGAGGGCCTACCAACAATTTTTTTTGTCAATTGTTTTAGCTTTAAAATAAACTATATAGGTAGTTCGGTATTTACTAAGCGGAATAAAAAAAATACCACACAAGGACATTATTGGCGACTCATTTGGGGGCCCTCACTGAAGGCCCACGGCCTACCAACATTTTTTTTTATGAGGAGGTACTACTTGTGGCACCTTTTTGGAATGTTTGTTAAAAAAAAATCGATTAAATAAATTTTTTTGACATCTGTCAACCCACGTGTTAAATATTTTAAAAAAATCTATTTTTATTTATGAGTTGACAGATGTCAAAAAAATTTATTTACTCAAATTTCTTTTTTAACAAGCTTTCCAAGAAGGTGCCACAAGTGGCCACTAGTGGGGGCCCCCAAATGGGCCGCCAATAATATCCTTGTGTGGTATTTTCTTTATTCCGCTTAGTAAATAGGGAAATAGATAGTTTATTTTGAAGCTAAACATATTGACAAAAAAATATATTTTTTTAAATTTTTGACACATTGGTTGACAGATGTCAAAAAAAACTAGTGCGTTGAATTTATTTTTCTAACAGGCTTTCCAAAAAGGTGCCACAAGTGGTACCTTCTTATTAAAAAAAAATAGTTGTTGGGCCCTGGGCTGGGCCTCCAGTTGGGGGGTCCCAAATTTTTTTTTATCACGAACGTAAAGTCCGTAAATAATCATTAAAGATTCGCTGTTAACTTTTTTTTAAACCGCTTCTCTAAGGCCGCTAAAAGCACCGTTCCATTTAAATAATCACCCGGTATATATTTATACATAACTTTATGGGTAAAAAATCTTGTTCTTGACATTAGCGCGCGCCCGATCTTTATTTTAACAAATTTAATTAACTTCCTAAAAGTATCCTATGGATACGATACGCCAATGTATCTTTTCATATTGAGTTTCCAAATAGTATTCATTATATCTCCCTCAGGATTCCCGTATTTTGGAGAATTTGCTTTATAGAAAATAAAAAAAAACACGTGGTCTTCTTTGCAATCTATACATATAATACAGGGTTCCTAAGCAAATCCTTAGGGGGCCAAGCAGCCGTGTATAAGACGCAGACAAACGGAAAAGCACATTAGGCAGAAAAGGATGGGCATGGGGCGATGTTGTCACTACATTTTACACGTAGTAAATCCATTCCAGGTTGTTGTTTTCTAATGTTTTCCATTTTCATACCTTTAGGACTGGAATAAAAATTGTTTTTGCTCGACTTTAATACCAAACTGATGAAAGATATCGTAAAAAAAAATATTTTTCGGCTTTTCATTTTGTAACCATTGTCCTTACGCACTGTTTACAGGCTGGGGACTGAGATACATGCAAATGCCTAACCTAAAGCGTTCATACACGTCCGGAGAAATCGACTGAGAAATTTCCGTAGAAACTTTATCAAGCAAATAGGACGGGTTGACGCCTTCGAACGTCCAACCGGGGTTTTGCACTTTGATTCGAAATCAAAAAGGAGGAGCAGTCAGATGTGGGGCCGTGCACAAATTACGTAACGGTGATTTTACCAATTTTTGACCCCCTCCCTATGTAATGTTTTGTAACGGTTTGGCACGCCACTCCCCTAATATTACGTAACGATTTCAAGACCACTACCCCCCCCCCCCAAAAAAAAAAACTTTTCACTTATTTTCATTCCAAATTTTCTTAGTTTCACACAAATGCAAACGCTGTCGAAAACCCCCCTCCCCCCTACGTAACGTTTTGTAACCCCCCCTCCCCCCTATGACCATTACGTAATTTGTGCACGGCCCCTGTAGTCCCAGTGGAGGAGGGCGAGAAAATTGATATTTTTTTCTTAAAAATTATACTCTTTAGACCTATTTCTTTGCGTTCCCGAAATTACGTAATTTTTGAAAAAAAATTGTATGCGGCGCCATTTTTATTTCGTGCTTTATTTTTGCGTTCGGCTAATTTAATTGAAAAATTTTTGCCTGCGGCGCCCTTTATCTTCTCACTCGAAACCAAGATCCCCCGTTTTAGGAATACTGATCCCGTCTCTGTTTCTAAATTTTTTCGAATAAAAGTCGAGTATGACCATGGAGGAAATAATAATTCTACGGTATGACGAAAATTTCGAGAAAGTTGAAGAAAAAAATAAAAAAAGTGGCAGAGCTCAAGTTTTTCGTAAAAAAAACGTTTTTGGTAAAGAAACAGACCGCCGTTTATTGATTTCTTTGGCTGCTAGTGCTAGCTGCATGGTTTGGCCGTTTCCGGATATATGTCACTAGTAGAACAGAATGGAAAGAAATTTAATTAAAAGCGAAGATATTTCTTTCTAATGTTAACAACCTCACGAGTTTATCGCTCAGTATCGTAAATAATGGACCCTGCCGCCTCCTTTAAGCAAGAAAAAGCTGTGGTTTGTACCTGAAAACATCTAATTCTTAATTAGATCATCTCATGGTGTGGTCGCCATCTAGCGGAATTTGCAGACATCTTGTCAACGGTTATTATTGCAATTATGATTTATGCTCACAATGAAAGAGTGGCGACAATTTTTTCTCATGAAAGCAGTCCGGAGATAATAACAAACTGGCACCATTGCTCAATATACCTGTTTCTTTTGTGCGCGCAGAACTTTCTATGCCATTTCTGTTTGATTTATTGAAATCCTATCCCTAAGGAAAATCTTAGGAACCCTGTATAATAAAACTCTAGAGGGACCATTTCTGCACATTAAATATTTTTTAAAAATTTTTGGTTTTGGCTTCTAACCAAACCATATGCAGTGGCGCACCGTGGGAGGGGGGTTGGGCTTAAAAAAAAAAGCCTGGTTACAATTGACACAATCAAATAACAGCAGAAATAAAATATATATAGAGAATAAAATACAAGAACCTGGAGTTTAATTTTTAACAAAAATCTTTAAAAAATCGTAAATTGCAAAATTTTTCGCCTGCAACGATATAACACAGTGGGGTAGCCAAGGGGGGGATTGGGGGTTAACCCCCCCCCCCAGGAGGTCCAACCCAATCTACAATAAATTAATCATGACCAAGGGTCTCAGGGAGAGCTATATCTCCCCCACTTTTTTGACTCTTTACTCCGGTTTGTGACGTGTGATTGATATGATATCTTAAATTTTAAAAATTTTATCGGCGGTGCTACGAAATCATTAATTTTAACAACAATTTTAGTTTAATTCTACGGAAGTTTTCTGACCAGCATTTAAAACGTGTAATAAATGTCATTCTTAGCATAATTTTACTTAAAATTTTCATTTGCGGCGCATTTATGATTTGACTCAATCTACTTTTCCAAAAAGAGATCAAAATTTTTAAAGATTTTTTTTGTCAATATTAAATATTGTTTGTATAGAGTTTTACGTCCAGTGAGAGAATTTTTTAATGAAATATCCCAAGCTTTATGGACAGTCTTTTATTGTCAGCTAATTTTTAATTTTCACCAACGTTTCGGTAATATGGTTGTGATCTTCATAAGGGCTCAGTTAAAGTTTGACTAACACTCGTCATCAGGCTTGACTGAGTCAAGCAATAGTAACGAGACGTGCACTTTATACCAAAGATCTCATTAATTTAAAATATTTTTTATTCTGTTTTTAATAATTGTGATATTTCTCATTTGTAAATATTGTGTTTGTTCAACATTTTTTACAAATTTTGAAAAAAATTTGGAACCTGATGACGAGTGTCAGTCAAACATTAATTGAGCCCTGATGAAGGTGACAACCATATTACCGAAACGTTGGTGAAAATTAAAAACTAGCTGACAGTAAAAAACTGTGTCCACATATAAAAAATGAAATTTTGTTACAATTTTGCTTAATTTTAAGCATTTTTTTTGTCAACAAATTATAAAAGCGTAAAAAATAGCAGTTTAATGTATCTTTTTTTAATTTTTGCCTGCAGCGCATTTAAGGGTTAATTTTAAAACAAATCTGGAAATGAGACTAGATGACACATGCTTTTAAAAATAAGTATTTTTGATTCGTATACATTAACTGAACACATTAAAAATGCAATTTTTGAGTCGAATTAAACTAAAACCATACATATCAACGGTTTCATAGCGCCGCAGACTAAAATTTAAAAAAAAATGCACTAAAAAAATGCATTTTTGATTTAAAATTAAACTAAAATTCTGAATATATCAATGACTTCAAAGCGCAGCAGGCGAAAATTTTTAAGAAAATGACACTACAAATGCCATTTTTAACACAAAATTAAACTAATACCGTAAATATCAAAGGTGTTATAACGCCGCAGTTTATGCCCTACTTTTGATTTCTAAATGTTTTCATAAAAAATTTGAAGCCAAGCTAGGGGGATTAACTACCCCCCTATCCCCCTGAAATCCGCACTTCAGTAACTATACGTATAATTTTTTCAGTTATAAAAAACATAGATAATAAACAAACGACAAACAAAACCTAATAGCTAAATACTTTTTTTTTGAGGTCTAAAAAGCTTTTTAAGTTATATTGCATATCTCAAACATTAGATGACTATCTCAAAAAAAAATTCGTTTCCGTTTTTTTTGGGCAAACCGGTCAATGATTCGCTCAATTTCAATATGTCTGTTGATATGCAACAACGTTAAGCCCGACGAATTTTGGTCATAGTGTTTTTAAGTACTTATGTTTTCAATCTTCTGAGGCAGGAGAAGCTTCTTTCAGACGAAGCATTACTTACTGACAAACATCCAAGAATGTTCTTATCAACGGAAAAATATCGCCACACTTGTTCATTGCCTCGAAAACATTATGATATATTTTTTGATTTAAGCTTTTGCCTACTTCTGACCAATATTGTTTCCAAATACTGACTGCCAATGAAAGTTCAAGAATTTGTGTTTTATATTAATCAAACAGTTTTTAGTATTTGGAAACGACATTAGTTAATTTTGGCTTCACGTTGTATAAAACTTGGTATGAATATGTTCATATCAAAAATACAGAGTCTCGTTATTGAACCTTGATTTTATGTCCGAAATGATTTTGTCTAAAACTTGTTTAAAAATTGAAACTAATAATACTGTTATGTATTTCTAATATCGTGGTTTTCGCTTGTTTCAATCTGTCCCAAAATACTGTGGAGGGATTCTAGAATGTCTTTAAAGAAACGTTCTGCAATTTCTCGTTTTTTCTCCAAAGACTTCAGGGTTACCAGCAGCATCTTTGTTGTCCACTTTTTTGTGGGGCAAGGGGGGGGCAATCGCCCCCTGGGACCGCCACTGACCTACCTAATTTTTAAAAAGTTCTGGCTACGCTACTGTATAACACCTTTCATTTTTACGATTTCGTGTCAAAATGGTGTTTTTAATGTAATCTTATCAAAACATTTTGCCTGCGATTTGGTGTCAAAAATGGCATAATGGATGTTCGCAAAAATATACGCCGCTGGCGAAAATTGGATATTTGCTATCTATATGGTTTGCTTAGGGATTTATTTTATGCATAGATTATGTCTGCTGTCTAATATGTGTCCGATATGCCACGAATCTTTCTTTTTATTTATTTTTCATGGTCAACATATCTACTTTTTTAAATACTAAATAATAACTTTGGAAAACAAAGAAAATAATGTAAAAATCAGGGACACAGTCTGCTTGTGCCCAGTTGAGTTTTTGGCTCTGCATTTTTTTCCAGGCTAACTGGATTGGGAGAGTAAGTATCGCTATAGTATCTCATAGTTAAGACGGGTTTACCCAACTTTTCATATTGATAATTTATCACCTAAGCACAATTTTATTTATAGTCATAATGTTAAATACATTATTCTTAATAGAAGTATTTACCGAAGTTTTCATAGTTATAATTCACAATTCATAAGCACAGTGAATAATTTAAAAGTTGGTTAATTTTAACTTTATTCACTATCAATATGAAAAAAGCAAAGAAAACATTTTGGTTGGTTCATTTGAAAATCGGAGTAATTGATTTTAGCTGATACCTATTAGAAAACAGAAATTTAGCAAGAAGGCAGAATACCTACCCTGTTGAGGTTAGGTAAAGAAAGACATTTTTTTGTTCTTCTTTTTTGTCAATTTAGTATGCTTAAACTCTTGGATAAACAGGTGCTGTTAAATTATGTATTAACACTAAAATTGTGCTTATACACTATGAATTAAAGTTATGAATTATCAATATGAAAAGTTGGGTAAACCTGCCTTTATGTGCTTATAACACATCTCTTTTTTCGCATTCGCGTTTGGGGTTTACAGTATAGAGGAATAAAACAATGATAAAAGTCATTTAAACACAAATTCTAAACACGAATTCATGTGGATTTTCATGCCACCTATCTTTGGAACTGTATACTTAGTTGCTTTCACGGGTTTTCCTTCAGTTTCGTAATGGAAAATCGATATCTGGAAACGAACATTACTGCAGGCTTTACAGGAATCAACGCAGTATATTAGCTCCCCCCTACCGTAGAAAAAATGAAATTGATAACTGCATGGAAAAGTGCACCGGCGGAGCAAGATGATTTTGGGCCCGAGGCAAGGACAATTTATTTCCTTCCCCCCCACTAATAAATGTATAAATGTAAATTTTATTTTTTTTTTATAAAAATTACATACCTAAAGTTGTATTTTATTCAAGTAAATAAAATACTACCAAACGTTGGTATTTTTTTTATTGTAAAAAACAAATATTTATTTTAGTTTGGTAATGGTAACTCAACATATTATTAGATAAATAATATTGTTATTTATTTTATTTACCGAATTTTTATTCTTAACATTATCTGCAACAAGGCAAGTCTTGAGAGTTAAAAGTCCCTTTGCCTCGCTTTTTCATTGGTAAATTCTTTTATTAGAGTGGTAAAGTCTATTTCGTAAGCAACTTTCGTTTCTATTGAAAGTATAGGTAAGCTGCTTAATCTACTTCAGTGACGGTCTCAGGCTCCAGAAAAAAGTAGATAACAAAGATGCTGGTGGTAACCTTGAAGCGTTTGGAGAAAAAATGAAAAATTGCAGAACGTTCCTTTAAAGCAGGGTTGGAAAAAACCCGGATTTTTTTTATATAAAACCCAACCCACTGGGCTTTTTTGGGTTTTCCACTGGGTAGCCAACCCTACTTTAAAGACATTCTATCTAGAATTCCTTCACAGTATTTTGGGACAGTTTGACGTTCAATTCGTCACACCAAGAATAAACAAACGCATGCAGTACTTACCGCGAAAACCACGATATTGGAAATACGGAACAATATTTTAGAGTTTCTATTTACAAACAAGTTTTAGACAAAATCATTTCGGACATAAAAAAGTATTTTTGACCTGAACATATTCATACCAAGTTTTATACAACGTGAAGCCAAAATCAAGGCAAAATTAACTAAAGTCGTTTCCCAAATACTATAAACTGTTTGATTAATTCAAAACACAAATTCTTGAACTTTTACTGGGAGAAGTCAGTATTTGGAAACAATATTGTTCTGAAGTAGGCAAAAGCTTAAATCAAAACATACTGATAACATTTTTGAGGCAGTGAACAAGTGTGGTGATATTTTTCAAAAGTAAAGCATAAATTGCGGCGCTATAACACCTTTGAAATTTACGTTATTAGTTTAATTTTGTGTTAAAAGTGGCATTTGTAGTGTCATTTTCTTAAAAAAATTTTCGCCTGCTGCGCTTTGAAACCATTGATATATTTTTATTTAATTAGTTTAATTTTAAATAAAAAAATACAGCTTTTATTGCAATTTTCTTAAAAATTTTCGGCGCATTTAAACACTTTTTAAAATAAAAAATATATGAAATAAACAACTTAAAATCTAAGTAGCCCCCCCCTAGATTTGAGGCCAAATCCGCGTTTGTAGTTACTAAGTTTTGTTTGCATATATTGATATGTTCCTCATAAAAGCTATGCCTCATCGACGACTAGTTTTTTTTCGTATCGAAACCGCCCCCCCCTTTTCAAATGGCTGGGACCGCCACTGTCTACTTTGACTCATTTGTGATCTTAAGTAATCTTTAAATATTTTTAATTTACTAAACGTCCTCTGAAGAGTTGCCACTGTTACCGGCAATGTTAAAAACAATAAAAATGCTGTAAATATTTACAAACTTACAAGTGGTAAAAGATGATTATATTCAATTACAATAGAAGACTCTACAGGGTTCCTAAGCAAATCCTTAGGGGGCCAAGCAGCCGTGTATAAGACGCAGACAAACGGAAAAGCACATTAGGCAGAAAAGGATAGGCATGGGGTGATGTTGTCACTACATCTTACACGTAGTAAATCCATTCCAGGTTGTGGTTTTCTAATGTTTTCCATTTTCATACCTTTAGGACTGGAATAAAAAGTTTTTTTGCTCGACTTTAATACCAAACTGATGAAAGATATCGTAAAAAAAAATATTTTTTGGCTTTTCATTTTGTAAGCTTCGTCCTTACCCACTGTTTACAGGCTGGGAACTGAGATACATGCAAAATCGACTGAGATATTTCCGTAGAAACTTTATCAAGCAAATAGGACGGGTTGACGCCTTCGAACGTCCAACCCGGGTTTTGCACTTTGATTCGAAATCAAAAAGGAGGAACAGTCAGATGTGGGGCCGTGCACAAATTACGTAACGGTGATTTTACCAATTTTTGACCCCCTCCCTATGTAATGTTTTGTAACGGTTTGGCACGCCACTCCCCTAATATTACGTAACGATTACAAGACCACTACCCCCCCGCCAAAAAAAAAACTTTTCACTTATTTTCATTCCAAATTTTCTTAGTTTCACATAAATGCAAACGCTGTCGAAAACCCCCCTCCCCTCTACGTAACGTTTTGTAACCCCCCTTCCCCCTATGACCATTACGTAATTTGTGCACGGCCCCTGTAGTCCCAGTGGAGGAGGGCGAGAAAATTGATATTTTTTTCTTAAAAGTTATACTCTTTAGACCTATTTCTTTGCGTTCCCGAAATTACGTAATTTTTGAAAAAAAATTGTAAGCGGCGCCATTTTTATTTCGTGCTTTGTTTTTCTAACATTTTTGCGTTCGGCTAATTTAATTGAAATTTTTTCCTGTGGCGCCCTTTATCTTCTCACTCGAAACCAAGATCCCCCGTTTTAGGAAAACTGATCCCGTCTCTGTTTCTAAATTCTTTCGAATAAAAGTAGAGTATGACCATGGGGGAAATAATTTTTTTCTACGGTATGACGAAAATTTCGAGAAAGTTGAAGAAGAAAATAAAAAAAGTGGCAGAGCTCAAGTTTTTAGTAAAAAAAGAGCAAACAGAGCAAAATAAATCTTTTCACCCCTTTTTGGATGTTACAAATATTGGCAGCCCCTTATTTTTCGCTTTTACCCTCCCGCTAGTTTTGAAGAATTGGTTCGCTACATGTTTCGAGATCATGCCATAAAACACCTCCAAAATATCAAATGTAGTGTAGGGCCAGCTTTATTTAAAATCAATAATATCGCAAGCAGAAAGCTCTGCAGGAAAAACAGCGCCGTTTATTGATTTCTTTGGCTGCTAATGCTAGCTGCATGGTTTGGCCGTTTCCGGATAGATGTCACTAGTAGAACAGAATGGAAAGAAATTTAATTAAAAGCGAAGATATTTCTTTCTAATGTTAACAACCTCACGAGTTTATCGCTCAGTATCGTAAATAATGGACCCTGCCGCCTCCTTTAAGCAAGAAAAAGCTGTGGTTTGGACCTGAAAACATCTAATTTTTTCCTCGATCATCTCATGGCGTGGCCGCCATCTAGCGGAATTTGCAGACATCTTGTCAACGGTTATTATTGCAACTATGATTTATGCTCACAATGAAAGAGTGGCGACAATTTTTTCTCATGAAAGCAGTCCGGAGATAATAACAAACTGGCGCCATTGCGCTTCTTTTGTGCGCGCAGAACTTTCTATGCCATTTCTGTTTGATTTATTGAAATCCTATCCCTAAGGAAAATCTTAGGAACCCTGTATAATTTCAGAATATTTTTTATAAAAGTGTTTACACTTTTGTAGAAGAATTTTTTCAGTATACCTCTGAATCGATTATCAATTTGACCTGTAACCTGATCAATTCCATAAAAATTGGGTATGAGAGTTGTGATGTTAGGTTGGGTTGCATCGCCGTGCCCAGAGGCTTTGCCTCGGGTTGCTCGATGATAGCTACGCCACTGGAAAAATGTAAATTGTAGAAGAATGAGGCAAGGGCAGGAGGGAATTAATAATAGTATAGTTTATCCGCAAGATGCAAAGGCTATTTTTTTGATACGTCAACAAATCCTAAAAAGACAAAAAAAATACTAAAAACTCGAACCAAATAACTAAGGTCCCAAGCAGCACAGTTTACCCATAATAGATTTTGTACTTAAAATTTAGTTGCAGAAATGTTTTTGTAACCACGTTTTTGTTTTAAAATGGCTAGCATTGTTTTTTTTACTTTTGCTCTTCACAGTTTTAATAACCCAGCGTTATGTTCAAAATATCTTTAAAAACCAAGAAAATTATTTAAAAAAGCAAAAAGCCTGTATCTTGCTATATCTAAATTGCTTCATGCTTTTTTTGACCTTTTATAACTAACAAAAAAGCTTAAATAAAACCATAGGCTATAATTACATTTTGGGGCAATTAAATGTCTTTTTATGCCAAAAGACAACTCGGTATAGAAATACATTTAAAAGGGATTTTTTGAAACTAAAAATAACCAAATTGAAATCAAAACTCTTTTTTGTTAAAAATAGAAGATGGGAATCAGCCATGTTGCCAAAATTAAAAAAACATTTTTGGAAGAAAATTAAAAAAAAAACTCAAAATAATCATGGGCTTTAAAAAAATGCATACCTCTGGATTTGATCACAAATTGGGCTCAAATAAAAACAAAAAAAAAACGTAACCTAAAAAAAATAAATAAAAAAAAAATTAAATTCGCCGCGTCATTTTTGAGGGGCGAGTTTTGATGTAGTTATCAGAAAACTATCCATAGAGAATTTCGTATGAACCCCTTTATTTTCTTATTAAGTAAATGGTAGCTATGTATGGATCACAAAGTATTATAAAGGCTCACCATATTTATCATATTATTTATGTTTCGACATTTATAAAACTATATACCATTTTGTATATTTTCAGCAATATCCTTTAAATTTGCTGCCATAAACAATTTGCCTGAAAATCAGTTATTTTTTATGAATTAAAGCCAAACCCTGTCAGAAAACCAATTATTGTTTTCATAAAACAATGGCAAAGCAATGATATTGTATCACAGTGTTTGTCATAACCTGTTAATATAACTTTAAACAGGTCGTAGAGGACAACAGCAAAAACGATAAAGGCTATAGATTTATTTGTGAAAACATATTTACAGCAAAATTCTGACCTTGTGTGCTGGTTGGTTGAGATACTATAGTAGTACTAGTAGTTGTACAACATGCTTTATTGTCCAAGATATTATAATCTTATTGACAAGTTAACTTAATTATAACTTATTGCTGAATCACGATATGTAAGTTAAATTTAGACATTTAATAATAATTAAAATATAATAAAAATAAATAAAATAAAAATAAATAAATAACCTATTACTATTCAACTGTAAAAATGTTTTAATCACATGCCTAATCATATTTAAAAATGCAAAACTGGCAACACAATATAAATATATAAAAACAAAAATCGGGGGAAAAAACGGGATACAAAAATATTAAAAATAATCAAAAATAGAAAAAATCAAACAAACAATAAAATTATAGACAGACAAAAAGGTAAAGATTAAAAAATTAAAAGAAAACAATTAAAATTGCAATCTAATATATAAGTATAATAAAAAAAAATCTACCATAAAAATATTATAAAGGAACAGATATCACATGGACATGGACAAACCCTCGAGTAATCCTCTGGGTAAGTTGATGTCAAAAAAAAAAAATTGAAAATTAAAAATCAAGAGTCTAACGAAATTAGCTACCTAGAGATTTAGATTAAAGTACTCATCTATCGAATACAATGCATGTGTTAGCAACTTATTCTTTAGTGTTTCACGTAATTTAGTTAGATCGGTGATAGTTTTAAGGGAGAGAGGAAGATGATTGTATATTTTGACACTATTATAAATGATAGATTTATGGACCAGTGCAGAGTGGGGGATTGGCAATGGAATGTCATGCATTTGTCGTGTTAAACGGAATGTTTGTCGGGATGGGAGCAATGAAAGATTTTTATGTATGAGGCTGGCTGATTCTAATATGAAGAGGCAGGGTAATGTTAGGATTTTGAAGCTAATGAATAGTGGTTTACAGTGCTCTCTTGGGGAAACACCTGCAATAAATCTGATTCCACGTTTTTGTAATTTAAATACAGAATCAAAAAGATATTGGCCACAGCAACCCCAGAAGTGTAGACCGTAGGCAAGATGAGACTGAATAGCAGCAAAATAGACAATCTTTGCAGTTGAAACTCCAAGGTTACTAGCCACCTCTCTTACACAATAACAGCCAGAAGCAAGTTTTTTATTTACGGTCATAATATGGCTTGGAAATTTAAGATCTGAGTCAATTTGGAGTCCCAGAAACTTCGTATGATGTCATTAACATTACAACGAAAACCTATGATTTGGGTCTTATTAAAATTAAAAAGCAATCCATTTGCATCGCACCATTTTTTAATGGTGGTAATGTCTTGCGAAATCGTCTGAACTAGTTGGACACCACTTGTCTTGTGCCAGAAAATAGTCGCATCGTCCGCGAAAACGGCAAACACTCCAGATATGTCGATGCGTAAGAGGTCATTTATGTAAATAAGAAATAAAATAGGGCCCAAAACTGAGCCCTGGGGAACACCATACTAGACCGACTGTTTTCTAGAGCAATCGCCGTTCGTGAAGACGCTTTGACTGCGGTCCGACAGGTAGGATTGGAACCACTCGAGCACTCTTCCCCTAAAACCGTAACGCTCAAGCTTTCGCAGTAGTGTTCTGTGATTCACACAGTCAAACGCCTTTGAGAAATCACAGAACACCTTTGCGGTCGCGAAGCCATTGTTATAGTGTCTGAAAAGTTGTTCCACGACACGGAACATGGCATCATGAGTATTTTTTCCTGGGAGAAAACCAAACTGAGCAGGATCAAAAACATTTTGAAGCGTCAAAAAGTCCATCATTTGTCTTTTGACCAACTTTTCAGCCACCTTTGATATTGTTGACAATAAAGATATCGGTCGATAGTTAGAAGGGTCCTTCGTGTCACCGCCTTTGTGAACTGGAATGACGAGAGCTTCCTTTAGACTTGTAGGAAAGGTACCTTGTTCAAACGATTTATTGATTGCAATAGCTATGACATTAAGTGCATCACCAGGAAGTTCTCTGAGAATTTTTGAGGAAATGCCATCTGCTCCAGCTGCATTCCCATTTTTTATATTTCTAAGAACCATCTGGATTTTTCGAGAATTTGTTGGTTTAAAACTAAATAATTCTTGCACCCGCAGGTTATCTAGGTAAGATATAGGATCTTTGTCTGTCTTGACATCTTCTGTCAGGTTGTTTGCGATTGAACAGTAGTAATTATTGAGTTCTTCACGATTAATATCGATCTGATTGTTTTTTATTTTATTTTTCCAAGTTAGCTCTCTTACTATATTCCACATCTCCTTAGATTTGTTGTGAGAATTGTTTAGCCTATTAGAATAAAAGTGAGTTTTTGCAGGCTTGATTAATTTTTTGTAGATCTTATGATAATTTAGAAAGTTATTTATTTATTTAAAAGGGGTGTTACTAAAGTGCTTTCTGATTATGTTCAGGGATCTAAGGTTGGAGGCTGATTGCCTTAGACCAGCCGTCATCCAGTATTTTTTTTATTTGTTTTCCTACTCAGTGGTCTTAAAGGAAAGGAGTTATTTATGATCTTAGTTCTGTGAGAATATTGTTTTTACGTGAGATTTTCTGCCAATTGGTTCGGCTACAAATTTGTTTAAAGCGTAAAAATTTTGTTCTGCTAAAGATTCTGCCAAGTTTTTTATGGCAATGCGTCTGTAGTGGCGTAAGAGGAAATGATGCAGTTATAGCTTGATGGTCAGCCCTGCCCTTGCATTTTCCGAAACAAAAGCCGTACCCAATAATAGCTCTCCGAATCAAGTTAGCCTGGAAAAAGAGCAGAGTTAAAAACAATTCTGAGCGCGAGCAGATTGCGTAAGGATTTGAAGCCTTTGACCTTGCCCCGGGCAACCCTCAGTTTTACATTATTTTCTTTGTTTTTCACAGTTATAGAGCAAGAGTTCAAGGTATAAATTATGATGGATGGATGAGGTCCGGCACACCAGGTGATTTTTGGTCTGGTGGTACTACTACATCATATATGTGAAAATGGTGGGGGTTACCCTATCCATCATGAGACCTCTAAAATTGCCCACCTTTGGATTGGTGTGCCGAGTCCTTATTCACAATTTATTGGTACACATTTTCTGATTATTGGTCCATTATCGAGATCATTATTATGATATGACTCCAACACAACATTTACGACTGGGAGCTGACCATTTTTTTGTATAAGTCAAGGGATGACACACACGATGACATGTTTATGGTGGCCTTCCACTGTTGGCCATTTTACATGATGACAGTTTGTTATTTTGTAGTATTTTCGAAATGTTTTTTTTTGTAAATACCTAAAGGAGAATCCACACAGAACTCGGACAAAAGCTGTGGCAATAATCTGAAATTGTTGAGCAAATGTTTGGGCAAATTTTTGCAATCTTTGGAAATGAAACACCAAAAATACTTTTTTTTTTAATTTTTATCAAAAAAAGACTGACGGCAAGCGAAACATTGTTATTAACTGTCGAAGGTAATAAATAGGTTTTTAATTTTTGTCACAACTAATAATAGTTTTTAAAGATCTAGAAACGTAAATTCAAACATGGATGAGCATCCCACGAGGAACACACATGCTGTTTCCACCCGAGATCTTTTGATCTTTTGTTTTTAGATTATTATCGGTTGATGTATCTGATTTGGAGGTTTTTTAACTTCTTTTTTGTTTTTAATTGCCTTAGGAGCATAATCCTATTGGAAGTATTAACACGACAGGACGAATCCGTATCAGGTAACTTAAATAAGTACCAGTGCGGAACGATGCCTATTTGTGAGTGATTCAAAGTTGGAAAGCAAAGTGTATGATGGTGTTTAATGATGTTAGGAGGGTGACCAGTGGAAACACTGACGAGCCTACGCTGGTTGCCCAAGGCGAAACATCGTTTAATCATTTCTCTTTTCGCTTTGGTCCTTTGTGTGTGTGATGCTAATCCATCCCACAAGGAACACGCAATTTTCGTTATTTCTACCCAAGATCTTTTGATCTTTTGTTTTTAGATTTTGAAACTTTAAATTTGAAAAGACTTTTACCTAGTTTTTTTTACTTTGTCCTTACCCTAAGCAGCGTAGTACTCTTTTTACTTTCACAAACATTAATTATTATTTTCTCTCTATCTTCTTTTGACACCCCAGAAAAGTTACAGAATAAACTGACCGTTAATGGGTTACCTATGAGGGGTAAATGATTTCCGATAAAAATATAGTTTAAATTTTTAATAAATTTCTATACCAACTTCTCGCGAACATTTCTGCGAGCTTTTCGTCGAGCTTTATCACGAGCTTTTGCGCGAGTTTTATCATGAGCTTTTGCGCGAGCTTTATCACGAGCTTTTGCGCGAGCTTTATCACGAGCTTTTACGCGAGCTTTTCCTCGAACATTTTGCCAAATAGGCTCTCGTAAATGTTTGTCGGCATTTCGAACATCAAAGGAAAGCTCTTCTGTGTAAATTCTCTTTAATAAGTACTTGAAGAAAACTTAGGGAAATGCCTTATAATTTTTAGGAAAGAGTAATTAGAATTTCCTTTGATTATATAATCAGAGAGCCATATTGTACGCTAGTTTTATCCAAGGATAAAAAAATGGATGGAATTTTTTGCATCCGTGATAAAAAAGCCATATTTTGGTTATTTGCCGAAAGCAATAAAAATTAGTTATATACCTTAGGGTTGCCATCCGTCCGGATTTCCCCGGACATGTTCGGGTTTTGTCCGGAATTTCTACGACAGGCATCACGGCAATTTTTGTGCTTTCAAAAATTATTTTGAAACCATAAAATATATGATTTTGTACCAAAAACTATAAACACATATGTTTAGAGTTTTATGATTTTCTTTTGCAGCCGGAACAGTGGATCCCACTCCTACGCACTTTTTTTTTAAATATGTAAACTTTTGTGTTCTGCTTATATTAGAGAAAAATTGCAAAGTATTTATAATAGGTTCACAAGCTTGTGATTACCTTTTCTTTAAAACATTTTCAGGACGTAAAAATTTGTTTGTTGCGCTTATTGGAGGTTGTAAGATAACCTGGATTTTTTTAATTTTGGTCAGGAAAAACCTGGCAAAGTCGGGATAAAATTCTTGTAATTTTAGTTTAATTTTTGCCAGGAACAGCATTTAAGAAGAAATGGCATTTTTAATGTATTCAAGAAGAAATAACTTTTTTATAGATACAGTGTTCTCCAAATTTTCGCTCGCGGCGCATTTATGACGTAAAGACATTTAAATCGCGTAAAAAACTACATTTTTAATGTAATTTTCTTAAAATATTCGCCTGCCGCGGATTTAAGACATGATTATATTGAACCATTAAGTTGGTCATTTTAAAAAGTGATAAATAAATTTTTGCACTAATGTACGGATTTTGTCTGGGTTTTTAAGTGTTTTTGTCCTAGTTCTAGAATTTTAGAGATGGCAACCCTATATACCTACAATAATAATAATAACTAAAACTCTCGGCATTTAAAAATAAATGATCGAAAAAGATACAAGAGCCGACAAAGGAAACATCCAATCAAAAAAACAAGGTGAACGTATGAAGAAATCTGGCTGAAGGACATTTCAAATATTTGCATAAATTTTGAAACAAAAAAGAGGTCTTTAAAATATTTGTTTTTAATAAAATCACCGCAAATTAGGAAATTATGCTGAAAAACCTTGATAATAACGTATTTATGTGTGAACAGTTTAATTTTTGTGGTGTTTTCATAAAGCGTCATCAGTGGCGGACCTAAAAACGAAAATACAAAATATATATTTTCTTTTTATAAAATAACTTTTGAGGAATATTATCAGGCACCGGGTTCTTTTCAAATTATAAAGCCACGTTGATTGTTTTCTGAGATATTGGCTTAGAAAAAAGTGATCTTAATGCAGTGAGTATAACAGGAAAATTGTCATTGGAAAATATTTAAAGTATTTAGTACTTAGAAAACGATCAGTAAAAAGCAAGCTCTTTTTGGTAACCTATGCAAAAAAAATGTTCAGGGATGCCATAAAAAATCGTTTTAAAATATTTGAAAATATACAGGGTGTTTCAAATTCGGTGGTCACCATGGGGATCTCCTAAACTGTAGGAGATACGAAAAGGTTTAAATTAGAGCGAAATTTGAACCTTTGCTCAAAACTAAAAAAAAAATACAAATTCCGGATAGTTCATAAAGGATGACAGATAACATTTTGCAACTTTATTTTGACAAGTCACCTGACGTTTTGGGTTTATTGACCATCATCAGCCCAAATTTAATTTTTGCTTTCAACTTACTCAAGATATTTTGGAATCCCGATTGCAGTACTTTTTTAACATTTTAAAAATTACATTTTTTTTACATTTTGTTATAACAAAATAACTTTACCTAATATTTTATAAATACGTTTTTTTCTTTGTTTTTTAATTTTTGAATTTGGGCTGATGATGGTCAGTTAAATCAAAACGTCAGGTATTTTTCAAAATGAGGAGGTTGTCAAATATCTTTCAAAGATTATGAACCAAACAGCAGGAGAAAAAAGCATCTGTCCATAAGAAAAAATGAACTTGAGAGTGCTCCTGTCACACTGAAATGTCAAATCTCGAAAACGGACCTCTCATTAGGTATATCTTAAAAAAGTGCCTGTAGAAAGTTTTAAGTGTTTTTTGATAGCTTTAAGAATAAGGGCGCAGAAAAATAAAAACTAAAAATGAAGATTTCGGTTTTTTCCGCCTATCTCCGGAACTATCCGGACATTGTATATTTTTTTTTAGTTTTGAGCAAAGCATCAAATTGCGCAACTTTGCCCTTATTTAAACCTTTTCGTATCTCCTACCATTTAGGACATCCCCATGGTGAGCATCGAATTTGAAACACCCTGTGGTGTTTTCAAACTTTAGGTACTAAAATAAAATTAGTTGTAAATTTAAATTTACTAAAAATATTGCAAGTTTTAAAAATCGACTTAAGTATCGTTCATACAAGTCCTTAGTCTTTGGTTTAATTTTTGTTACTGGTGTCTTAATCATAAAAACGTATAAACAACTGTTTCTTATGAATGTGTTCATGCAATGCTTTTGATTATGCTTTGTCATAAGTTTATTCACAGTCCTAAGGAAAAGTTGGCAACTGGCAAAATGGGCGAGTTCCAAATTTTAAGTATGGCGCCCAACCTTTTTGACAGAAATTAAATCAAAATTTAAAAAAAATTTATACAGAAAAATTGTAGGTTCCAAAAAAAATGTCTCTATTTAACCTTATTTTCTTTAAAAACAATCTATACAAAAAATAAAAGTAAATAAAACAAAACATCAAAAAAAGTGAGGTTAAAAGCACATGCTTAGTGATTGTTATGACTATAACAAAGACCAGTATGAACAGTGAGCAATTTTTAAGACCTATAACTAACTAACTATAACTAACGCTATAATAAAACCAAATACTAATCAAGAGACTAAGCTAACAGACTAATAAAACAGAAATCTCGTTTCCCTCAGGCTACAAATTTTCCACCTTGGAATAAAATTCGCTCTTTTTCTTTCGTCTTTAAATTACTTGCTGTGTTCGTTGTTTAAAACCGTTCTTGTAAAAAGCACTATTTTAGCCCATATAGTTGTACAAACTGCAATGTTTAATTCTGACTTATTGATAGTTTGAATAGTGATACTTTTTCTACGGTTATCCCCAATTTGTCTCTCTACTTTAATATATCATTTGCACCCTTATTTATCCGTGGGAACTAGGGTACGAACTCCCTTACGTTTACTCATATCTACCCATTATAAAGGGCGACGCGTTTCGTCATAATAAATATCCTCACAACGAGACA
This sequence comes from Oxystoma pomonae, assembly GCA_963921995.1. Classification (NCBI taxonomy): domain Eukaryota; kingdom Metazoa; phylum Arthropoda; class Insecta; order Coleoptera; family Brentidae; genus Oxystoma; species Oxystoma pomonae. Next base: position 24,999,797 of record OY998165.1, read on the forward strand.
ATATGGCAAAAGAATCCGGAAATTTTAAATTTCTAGGGGAACCCAGAGTTCCATATGCTAAGTATATGTTGCTTCAAACATTAAAAAAAAACTAAGAGCTAGGGAATGTTAATAAAGGACGGTTGTCTAAAAAAAGAAGGAAGGAGCGATACAATTGTCTTTCTCAGTAGTACGCTATTTCTGATCTTTCTTCTATACAGGGTGTTCAAAAATTCAAGTCCCCCCCAATATCTCAAAAACCAAAAGAAGCAGATAAGTCAAAAGTCACATTTAAATGCATACTTAAATCCTTTTGAATGCTGGCCGTTCCGCCGTTTATTCAGTGGACGGAGCTAGGGCGGCGATGATGCAACTTTTTTTAAATTGGATATACTGTATATTTTGCCAAAGAACCAGGTACCATTAACATGGGGAAAAAGGTCTTGGCCAAATTCGCTGAAATTTTGATATCTTTTTGTACTTGGACTCATTAGAAAAAATTAAAAATATTAAACTTTTCTTTAGAGCCGTTTTTAAGATACAGGGTGTTTAAAATGTCATGTTTTCTGTATATTTTCCTCCTTTTAAGCCAGTTTATGTAATAAATCCATTTCCTTTTTTAAATGTTTTTTTTTAAGTTAATTTTCCGGATTCTTCTTTAGAATTTCGGACAATACAAACTGGGATTTATGATACAGAGGGCGTCAAAAGTTATAATATGTTATAATTTTTTTTAAACATAGAATAAATACTTTAAACATAGAATAAATACTTAAACATGCTGAAATTTTGATATGTTTTTGTGCTTGGACTCATTAGAAAAAATTTAAAATATTAAACTTTTCTTTAGAACTGTTTTTAAGATACAGTGTGTTTAAAATGTCATGTTTTCTGTACATTTTCCTCCTTTTAAGCTTTTGTAATAAATCCATTTCCTTTTTTAAACGTTTTTTTTTTAATTAATTTTCCCGATTCGTCTTTAGAATTTCGGATAATACAAACTGGGATATATGATACAGAGGGCGTCAAAAGTTATAATATGTTATAATTTTTTTAAAACATAGAATAAAGAGTTTAAACATAGAATAAATACTTAAACATGCTGAAATTTTGATATGTTTTTGTACTTGGACTCATTAGAAAAAATTGAAAATATAAAACTTTTCTTTAGAACCGTTTTTAAGATACAGTGTGTCTAAAATGTCATGTTTTCTGTACATTTTCCTCTTTTTAAGCCAGTTTATGTAATAAATTCATTTCCTTTTTTAAATGTTTTTTTTTAATTAATTTTCCCATTCGTCTTTAAAATTTCGGACAATACAAACTGGGATTTATGATACAGAGGGCGTCAAAAGTTATAATATGTAGGTAGAGTTTTTTTTTTTCATTTTGGGCAATTTTTTAAAACACAGAATAAATACTTTAAACATGTTTCAATCGAAAATATTATTACAAAGTCTTCATAATATCTTACAGAAATGCCATATACAGGGTGCCCAAAAATTGATTTTTCTTCTTTTTCTCCCATTTCAAGCCAGGTATATATTTAATGTAAAATTGACCCTACGAAAAACATTATTTTTGATCACCCCGTATATTTATGACAAATTAACTATCAAATATTTTTGTTTGTAATGCAAACTGCAAATAAAAAAACACGAACGTTTAAAAAAATAGGAATATTTTAAATGTAACATCATAACATAACATTTAAGTCAGGACACACCCTGTATTTTAAATTTTGTGTATTATTATCTGTATTGTCGAAGATCTTAAGAGTTCCATTAGAAGGTGAGTTATATTATTTATTAAACCATGCCTAAAATAGGACAAAAATAAGAAACACTTAATAACAATTTTTGGACACCCTGTATAATATAATTTACATTATGCATTAAAGGATTTTTGATGTGACCATTTTTAAAGTATAAATACTAAACTTGTTTAAAAAATTGCCTAAATTGAAAAAAAAACTCTACCTACGTATACCTTTTGACGCCATCTGTATCTTAAATCCCAGTATAATTTTAATTATATTGCCCAAAATTCTAGAAAAGAATCAGGAAAATCAATTTAAAGAAAATATTTTAAAACGTAAATGGATTTATCACATAAACTGGCTTAAAAGAGGAAAATGTACGGAAAACATGACATTTTAAACACCCTGTATCTTAAAAACGTCTCGACAGAAAAGTTTGGTTTTTTAAATTTTTTCTTATGAGACCACATACAAAAACATATAAAAATTTCAGTGAATTCGGCCGAGACCTTTTTCACCATGTTAATGGTAACTGGTTCTTAGAATAGGGTTCTTTTTTCTGATTTTAAAAATATCTTACAGTAAATACCTAATATCATTTTTCTTGAAACTATATTTTATTATACACGACGTTTCGATCAGTACAATCTCTGATCGAAACGTCGTATATAAATAAAATACAGACAATGGAGGTCCGAAACACAGAGTTAATTTCAAACACATCATTGTCTCAGACTTTCAATCATTTTTCTTGTTTAACTCATTTGGGTTATGGAGATGATTTTCCATTTTATTTAAAAACCTTTAGAGAAAAAAAAATCTCCTAGGTATTTTTGAAATAAGAACAAACCCCTATTCAAATCTGCGCGCTAACTCCGCCCGCCTATTGACTAACGGCACAAGCAGCATCCAAAAAAAATGCTTTTTTTAAACCATCTAATTAGTTAATTCATTGGTGTACCGAGGGGGGGGGATCAGTTACAATTGGCAGAATCAAATAACGTCAGAAACAAAATGTCTAAGGAAAAAAATACAAGAGAATGGACTTTAATTTTAATAAAAATCTTTAAAAAAGTATAAAAATATAACACCTTTCAATTTTACGATTTCGTGTCAAAATGCTCTTTTTAATGTAATTTTAACAAAACATTTTGCTTGAAATTTTGGCTACGTTGCATTTTAGTGTGTTTACAAACAAATTAAGGGTAAATAAACAACTCAAATCCCAAAACCACATCAACAAGTTTTTACAAAAAAGAAGTTAACAAAACCTCCAAATCAGTTATATCAACCGAAAAGAATGTAAAAACAAGATCAAAAGATCTTGGGGTGGAAAAAACGAAAATTCAAACCTGGATGAGCATCCCACAAGGAACACACAAAGCACCAAAGCGAAAAGAGAAATGATTAAACGATGTTTCGCCTTGGATAACCAGCGTGAGCTCGTCAGTGGTTCCACTGGTCACCCTCCCCATACATCATTAAACACCATCATACACTTTGATTTCCAACTTTGAATCACTCACAAATAGGCATCGTTCCGCACTGGTACTTATCCAAGTTACCTGATACGTATTCGTCCTGACGTGTTAATATTTCCAATAGGATTATGCTCCTTAAGGCAATTAAAAACCAAAAAGAAGTAAAAAAAAACCTCCAAATCAGTTACATCAACCGAAAAGAATCTAAAAACAAAAGGTCAAAAAATCTTGGATGGAAATAACGAAAATTACAACCTGGATGAGCATCCCGCAAGCAACACACAAAGGACCAAAGCGAAAAGAGAAATGATTAGACGATGTTTCGCCTTGGGTAACCAGCGTAGGCTCGTCAGTGGTTCCACTAGTCACCATCGATCAGTGATTCGTTTCTATTCTAGAATGATCGAATCTTTTGAATCGATCATTGAATCAATCATTGCAAAGAAAATGGTGACCAAAAAAAAAGGTCTACCCAAGATGCAGCTAGATACGAAATACTCTAAAAATCTATATTTTCATACAGTTTACTCCGTACGCAGTCGTCAGTCAGTCGTTGATCCACTCCGATTTGATTCACTCGTTTGATTCATTCTGTATTCGTCGGTCATTTGACCCATTTGACTGATCGAATCAAATCGAGCAAACATGATTCAATCACTCAATACTCGCAAGTGATTCGCTCATAGTGAACGAATCGTTCACGAATCACATATCTCTAATTTCCAACTTTGAATCACTCACAAATAGGCATCGTTCCGCACTGGTACTTATTCAAGTTGCCTGTTACGGATTCGTCCTGGCGTGTTAATATTTCCAATAGGATTATGCCGGTAAGGCAATTAAAAACAAAAAAGAAGTTAAAAAAAACCTCCAAATCAGTTACATCAACCGAAAAGAATCTAAAAACAAAAGATCAAAAGATCTTGGGAGGAAATAACGAAATCTCTAACCTGGATGAGCATGCCACAAGGAACACACAGAGAACCAAAGAGAAATGATTAAACGATGTTTCGCCTTAGGCAACCAGCGTAGGCTCGTCAATGGTTCCACTGGTCACCCTCCCCAGACATCATTAAACACTAACTCCCTTCCCCAGAAGACACCACAGGCGTTTCCGTCCCACGCCTTTTTTGCGATTCTTCTTTAAAAAATCTTATAATGACGCAATGATGCACATCTAAAAACTACTCAAAAAATTAATCAACCCCTGTTTAAAGACTCATTCAAATTAGTATATTATAGGACTATAAAGTGTTACTTTTTATCCTGCGGTAAAAAGTTTGTAACCCGACCGGAGGGATTTAAAATGGTACCATTTACTTTGCAATAATTTAATTTTTTAAATCTTTTTGGGGGGAGGTGCGTCACTGGATTAGGTAACGTTTATGCTTTGCTGTATCTTCAAAAACAGATCATGTGAGCTGTTTTTGAATTGCCGTAAGCACCCCCTCCTCCCGCCATTGTCAGCTAACCAAACCCACTTTTATAACTAGTATTTTGACTAAATAACCACACTCACCCAAACCCATACCAACTAAACCCTCCTTAAAAAAATGATGCGACTGTCACTGATTATGACATAAGTAGGCATGTTATAGGGTAACATATCGAAACTGTACCCAACACCGTTCACGTAAAAAAAACGCTCAGAAAATCTATTTTTAAGAGTGGTAAATGACAGGTAATTTGCTATCTTTTGAACTGAGACATGATAGGTACCTTATCATATATTCTAGCTACGGATGCGTTGTGTCACTATTTTAATCGTAGTAAAAAACATGTAAAAACTGAAATATATGTATGTGGTTCTTCAAAGGATGAGGGTTCAAGCTGCAAAAGTACACGTTGTCAAGAACCCTGCGGCGGATGCAGATGGCTTGACCACCTTCGAAAACAACCGACTAAAAAAAATACAAGTTTAATAACTTTTTGTCTGTTTCACAACGATCAAAGGCCGCGTTTTTCTTTTTTATTTGTTTTAATTTTAATAATATAGGTTCCTTGGGCAGATGGTTCCCGCATAAAGTAAAGACCCTAACCATAGCACGGCTTGTCAATAACACATCTTTGAAATCAGACCCAAAATGCTGCCGCTCACTAGCTACACAAAGCTTAGTAACTCTATGTAACTAATATGGTTTATTATATTAGTGGGACTATAAGGATCTTTTTACGACTAATTAATACTTTCAGTTTTTTTTAAACGATTTATTCTTTCTGATTTTTTTGAGTAATATATTAATCAAAAGCTCTTGGTAAAAAAAACCTTTAAAAATGTAGGATTTATAATAGGTTAAGTTATTTTGATTATTCCACTCATGTATTAAAAGTCGGAAGTGGTAAATTACAGCGATATTTTTTTGACTGACTGTTATACGTCAAGTGATACGAATTACATTGATAATTTTTTCTTGGTTACTATTTTTATACAAACAAATGGTTTGCGTTTGTCAAGCTGGTACTTTATTATTACAAAAAACTTTACCCCTAAATACGTAGAAAAAAATGGCTAAACAAAAACTGCCAAAATATTTTAGGTCTTAAATTATCTACCATATCACCCCTTAATTTATAACTAGGGCTAAAAGAAACTCCCGTCATGATTCGTGTGCTCCAATTTGATTTTTTTAAAATTTTAATTTTAATTTTTTGAAATTTTAATTTATTTTGATTTTGATAAAATTAATAGCATCAGAATTACTACGCTTTCGTAAGATTTGGTTAGGATGCAACCATTTCATTTTCGACAAGCATCACAAAAGAAGTTTTGCTCAAGCAAAGAAACGACGGAGCAGGTAAAAATTTTAATTTCGAAAAGTCTTTTGTTTACCTGACCTTATTGCTTTGGTGCAGCTTGCAACTACAAGAAATTAAGCTACCTAAAATACGACGCGTCTCAAAAAATGGTTCCACTTTTCTAAAATTCTTGAGTAACAAAGTATTTTTCCAAAACTGTTTTAGAAGAAATAGGTATTACGTAGTAGAAAAAAAGTTTCCTAAGGCCAACAAGTATAGTTCCTTCACACCTTGACCCACCAATTTGCTTTTTCTCGCTCTGAACTGTCACACTGGGTTCCTCGTTCTTTATCAGCTTGCGGGATCCCTGTACCCACATCAGGGTTAGCTTTATTCTTTGCAAATTTGAAACATTAAGGGAGAAAGGTAAGCTGCTACCTAGCTGCTAGTACTTTGGTTATCGGGACAGAGCTAGGTCAATATATAATAATGTACCATCCAGCAAAATAAAATGTAATGTTTTCGTTCCTCCCTTTCGACGACCAAGGCACAAGGCAAATGCGTAGGTGTGTAATTATTTCTTATATTATACAGGGTTCCTAAGCAAATCCTTAGGGGGCCAAGCAGCCGTGTATAAGACGCAGACAAACGGAAAAGCACATTAGGCAGAAAAGGATGGGCATGGGGCGATGACTACATCTTACACGTAGTAAATCCATTCCAGGTTGTTGTTTTCTAATGTTTTCCATTTTCATACCTTTAGGACTGGAATAAAAATTGTTTTTGCTCGACTTTAATACCAAACTGATGAAAGATATCGTAAAAAAAAATATTTTTCGGCTTTTCATTTTGTAACCATTGTCCTTACGCACTGTTTAGAGGCTGGGGACTGAGATACATGCAAATGCCTAACCTAAAGCGTTCATACACGGCCGGAGAAATCGACTGAGATATTTCCGTAGAAACTTTATCAAGAAAATAGGACGGGTTGACGCCTTCGAACGTCCAACCCGGGTTTTGCACTTTGATTCGAAATCAAAAAGGAGGAACAGTCAGATGTGGGGCCGTGCACAAATTACGTAACGGTGATTTTACCAATTTTTGACGCCCTCCCTATGTAATGTTTTGTAACGGTTTGGCACGCCACTCCCCTAATATTACGTAACGATTTCAAGACCACTACCCCCCCCCCCCAAAAAAAAAAACTTTTCACTTATTTTAATTCCAAATTTTCTTAGTTTGCCGTAACGTTTTGTAACCCCCCTCCCCCCTATGACCATTACGTAATTTGTGCACGGCCCCTGTAGTTCCAGTGGAGGAGGGCGAGAAAATTGATATTTTTTTTCTTAAAAATTATACTCTTTAGACCTATTTCTTTGCGTTCCCGAAATTACGTTTTTTCTAACATTTTTGCGTTCGGCTAATTTAATTGAAAAATTTTTGCCTGCGGCGCCCTTTATCTTCTCAATCGAAACCAAGATCCCCCGTTTTAGGAAAACTGATCCCGTCTCTGTTTCTAAATTTTTTCGAATAAAAGTAGGGTATGACCATGGGGGAAATAATTTTTTTCTACGGTATGACGAAAATTTCGAGAAAGTTGAAGAAAAAAATAAAAAAAGTGGCAGAGCTCAAGTTTTTCGTAAAAAAAAACGTTTTTTGTAAAGAAACAGAGCAAAATAAATCTTTTCACCCCTTTTTGGGTGTTACAAATATTGGCAGCCCCTTATTTTTCGCTTTTACCCTCCCGCTAGTTTTGAAGAATTGGTTCGCTACATGTTTCGAGATCATGTCATAAAACACCTCGAAAATATCAAATGTAGTGTAGGGCCAGCTTTATTTAAAATCAATAATATCGCAAGCCAAGAGCTCTGCAGGAAAAACAGCGCCGTTTATTGATTTCTTTGGCTGCTAGTGCTAGCTACATGGTTTGGCCGTTTCCGGATAGATGTCACTAGTAGAACAGAATGGAAGGAAATTTAATTGAAAGCGAAGATATTTCTTTCTAATGTTTACAACCTCACGAGTTTATCGCTCAGTATCGTAAATAATGGACCCTGCCGCCTCCTTTAAGCAAGAAAAAGCTGTGGTTTGGACCTGAAAACATCTAGTTTTTCCTCGATCATCTCATGGTGTGGCTGCCATCTAGCGGAATTTGCAGACATCTTGGCAACGGTTATTATTGCAACTATGATTTATGCTCACAATGAAAGAGTGGCGACAATTTTTTCTCATGAAAGCAGTCCGGAGATAATAACAAACTGGCACCATTGCTCAATATACCTGTTTCTTTTGTGCGCGCAGAACTTTCTATGCCATTTCTGTTTGATTTATTGAAATCCTATCCCTAAGGAAAATCTTAGGAACCCTGTATTATCTCCACTACTTTCGATAGAAAGGAGTATCCTACTATCTAGTATCCTTTCGCAGATTTCCACCAATGTCGACGCTGTTACGAGTTCCCTGATCGCCAATCAAAAACACCCCAACAAACTTGTTTGTAGCGTCGTTTTATCGGGATCACTCCTCTGCTGTGTAATAGTAGAGATGTTTCAATTGAAATGTGATGAGTCGAGTTGTATTTCTTGGCGTTCGCGCAACTCGCAACAACTTCTAGCTTTGCAATTGGTGAAAATCTGCGAGTGGTACTCCTTTCTATCGAATTTTCTATCAAACCAAGAATAAGGGCCCTGATAGATTTATATTTGGTTGCTTAAATTTTTTTGGTGCCACTATGTATCGCAAAAGAGGAGGAACCTTTAGAAAGCCCTTATATTATTATTACCTTCAAGGATAGGTTTTAGAACCCATGCCATACATCCGTTACTTCCTTTTGTCCCCGTTTTCTTGCTTAATTACGGGTGTGAAGAAATATCAATAAAAATTGTATTCAATGCGTAAAAACTCCTTAGGCAAGTTTGGGAGCCATTGTTAAGGGTGTCAGATGTTTTTGGTCATATTTTTTTTTATTCAAGCCCGTACAAATAGCCATGTATTTCTGCCGTGCAAAGGCAAAAAGATATACTCGCAAAAAATTATAAAGTTAGTTTGTATGTTTTATAGAATTCTCCTATTTTCTCTGCATAAATGTATATTTTTGTCATCTTCCAACTTTTTCTTTAGATTTATTTATATTTACCTCCACTATGGACATTGGGAATTTATTCCACATTTTGTTATTCTAGTGCCTGCCGACCATTGTCCATAACTTGTTGATTTGATAGTTTGTTTCGCCTATAAAACTGATGATCCCGAACAAGAGTGGAACACGTGTTTGCGTCTAGTCTCCAAGTCACACCCGGTATGTATCCTTATGTTACTCCGGTGTATTTTACAAAGTTTGCTTTTTGTTATCGATTTGTCGTATTAAAAAGCCTGACTGGTGGATGGATATCCAAAATTCTCTTTTTATTTATATTTAACTCCACTATGGAGATTGTAAATTTATTAGTCATTTTGTTACATTATAATATTTTTTCACTGTCTTCGATAGAAATATCCAAAACCCCACAATCCCCCATATTTGGACCACCCTGCAGAGCCGAAAGAATGTACTTAACAATTTTTCAAATTTTTTATACACAGTCAAAATAAGTTAAGGCCTCTTACCTTTAATAATGTTCTTCAAATACCTTACTTTGCCTCTGTTGGAGAGCCAAAGTAAAGTTATGAATGAATGGGAAATGACTTGAAAATAATTTTTAAACAAATTAAATGTTTTGTTTTTTTTTTTTAATATTCTCTACCTTGGCAGTTTTACCTTATTTTTATTGCGTTTTTATTAGCCTTCGTCTGTCTGTAAGGGTTTTTCCTCAAAGTAACTACAAGTTAACAGGTAACCCGGCTACTCGTTTTCAGTTTTTCTTCGCGGAGTAACCCAAACCATGATGTTACGAGTAACCAGACTAGGTTACAAGCCTAGGGGATGTGGTTTCTTGAAAAATGTGAGGTTAAGGTGCGGTTTATATATATTTTTTAATTTATAAATTTTTAGGCCTGTGCCTTTTAAAAAGTTTAAACTTATTAAGATCGATCAATTTTTGAAAAAGTTATTGCTGTTTAAACAAGTAGATTTTTTCTTAACAAGCTTGATTTCGCAGTTACATCGATGTGCTTCGAAAGAATGTGGCTTCGTAACCGATGTTTCAGATTTATTACAATGTCGCACACAAAAAAATATCTAGAGGGGTTAAAAATACCTATTTTTCAAATAGGTACAGTTTGACATATGGTCTTCAAAATTTTGAAGCTTTGGCTATCTAAAAGCTATAATCATTTAAAAAAGTGCTATTTTTTTTGGCACACCCTTTATATCGGTAGTTTATGCCTTAGTTTATTTATGTAAGCGCTGTGAAAATGATTAGACAATTAAAGTTAATTTTTGGTGCTATCGGCATTCGTATCCTTATCTCTATAGAGTTGACCTATCAAGTAGGTGTACTTTTAAACCAATGGCGAATGCGTGACAGCTCCATTTGATCAGCTGGAGCTGTCACGCATTCGCCATTATTTTAAAAGTGCACCTGCTTGCTTTTGACAACTGATAAAACTGAAAATTAACTTTAAGTGTCTATTATTAGTTTTGTAAAATAAACATGTAATTTTTTTCAATTACATGCTTTGTGTAAAATCTTTAGAAACCGGTAAAAACGATACAAAAAGTGAGTTTTTTCTTTATTTTTGCGTTTTTGTAATGACATGTAAAAAAAAGTGGCAAAAATGTTTGTATTATTATTTCAGAGCTCGTCTTAATAATGCCCCAGACCATTCGCATTTAATAAGCGCACAAAATCGGAGAGTCATATTTCCCCGTCTCATTTTTACGCAAAAATTAGGGTAAAAATGAGACACCATTTTTTTCCATTCCCTTAATGTAATTTGATTAGGTTTAACGTCTGCGATTTATAAATCATCAAAGCCTCTATGGAATCGTTATATTTTTAAATTTTAAATTAAAGAAAAAACGCTCAAAATGCAAAAGTCTTATAAACTGTCTTACTTTTACACAACTTGTCCCTATATGCAAGTTTTAAGAAACGAATAAGGTCATAAATTGGTACAGCATACTCCTTACTGTTTTCAAGCTGTTAACTTTGCACAAATTATTTTTTGTTTATTTTATATATATATTACATTAAGTGTAAAAAAAATCTAATTTTATTACTAGGTTTTTTCGTATTTTATATAATAGCAGAATCATTGCTACGGAAATTGTAATTTTTTCCTAGAAGCAATAAAGTAAAAGTAAAAAAAATCTTTTTTGGGAGGACCTCATCTTTTTGCCTTTGCAAGGCAGATTTTTTTTTAATTTTTCTTGTGGTCCAAAAAGAAACTTTTATTCGGTTAGTTTATATGCTTATTCCACAAAAATTTAACCTTGTTAACCGTCTGGTTATTTTTTCTAAGAACTAACTACCTAGCTCGCAGCGAAATATGGTATCCAATAACCCATTAAATTTATTTAAATGGTTTAAATTATTGCAAAACACTACGAAAATTATATAGCCGGCGTTGAATACTTCTGTCAAAAATACTCATTATAATTTTCGGCTTTGTCTTTTGTCTGTGATCATTTCCATATGCTTGACTCACGCTCAAAATGATCGAAGTCCCAATTTTTAAATTCTACAAGGCAGAAAAATGTTAACAGTAGAGATTTTTTTTCTGTCAGTGACCTAGCTCAGGAAAGTAACATTCAAAATGGATCATGTTGATATCCATACTTTTTGAAGTCAAATAATAGTAGTTTACATAAGAAGCATGTTATGATGGTCATTAAACGCCAAGATGAAGTTTGAGACGCGAGCCGCAAGCGAGTGTCTTAATTTATCTGAGCGTGTAATGACCATAACATGCGAGTTAGTGTACTATACTTTACCTAGACCAAGGAAAATTTCATCATAAATTTATCAGTCACTACAAACTTGAACATTCAGTTATATAAAAATAATATGTATTTAGTTATTTGTTCGAACAACAAATATTTTTTTTATACCTTAATTAAAAACTGTCATTATTAACTGTCTGCAGATAACTAAAGCATTTTTGATCATGGGTACAAAAATCCAAATTAAAGAGAAATAGCGGAAAATAGTAATATTAAAAATAATAAAGCCATTTCCGCCAGTTTTCATTTACGAAAAAATCATTTAAAAACGTCGTCAAAATATCAAACTGTCAAAGATTAAAATGTCGCAACAATTAACGTCACCGAGTAAAAAGGCACATCGCCATGGAAACCATTGTTATTTCATTTACTAGCCGCCTTCATTTATAGTGTAAAGATAGTGTGTAGAAACAAGTGTTCTTCGGTCGAGATTTTTAAAAGTATGTTCCTGTTTTTCTTGGATTTTTTGCTTAAGGTATTAAAAAAAAATAGCGTTTACAACTCGCGGCTAAACTGTGCTTTGTTTTACTCGCGTTTTTAAATACTTCGCTGCGCTTGTTATTTAAACCAACTCTTGTAAAAAAAGCACTATTTTAGCCACTAGTTGTGAAAATTACTATTTTTTATACTTTCATCAAAAACATGATTTTAACTGTCTGCAGATAACTAAAGCATGACTTTTTTATTTACCGATGCAAAAGAACTCTTTTTTTGATCACGGGTGCAAAAAAAGATTTCTGTCCGTTTTTTACCCAAAATTAAAGAGAAATAGCGGAAAATAGTTATATTGAAAAAAATCTAATTATTGTTATGCCATTTCCGCCAGTTTTCATCAAGTACTTACGAAAAAGTCACTTAAAAACATCGTCAAAATATCAAACTGTCAAAGATTAAAATGTCCCTTTTTACTCACTCAGTCATGGATCGCCATGGAAACCATTTTTATTTCATTTCCTAGCCGCCTTGATTTATAGTGTAAAGATAGTGTCTTGCGAGAAGTGTTCTTCGTTCGAGATTTTTAAAAGTATTTTCCTGTTTTTCTTGGATTTTTTTAAAAAAGGTATTAAAAAAATAGTGTTTACAACTCGCCGCTAAACTGTGCTTTGTTTTACTCGCGTTTTTAAATACCTCGCTGCGCTTGTTATTTAAACCAACGCTTATAAAAAAAAGTACTATTCTAGCCACTAGTTGTGGAAACTACTATTTGATAAAACGTACGTTTTTTTCGATAGTTACATTGGAATAGCCCTTTAGTATATTTAGGTTAACATTTGATTTATCCTTTTTTGTGCAGAAAAATTACTGGTTTTATTACTTCAAAAACCGAGCGTTTTCTAAATAATTGTTTTTCAATAATTGTTTATGGTTGCGCAGAAAGATAGTTTGTATGCACCCATAACTCTTTTATTTAAAACATTTTTTCAAAAAACGCTTGGTTTTTGAGATATTTAAAGGTATGGTTAGTTTTCGGAAGATTTTAAAAAGTTTTAATCTAGCCCCAAATTTGGGCTGCTAGAGCCCCAAATTATGGACTGCTTTAGCCCTAAAATGTGGGATGATCTAGCCTCAAAATATGGGCTGTATGGCCCAAATTACCGAGGCACCAGAAAAAACAAGCCCCTTAATCCAGCCCCAAATCCGGGCTGGCCTAGCCCCAAATTTGGGGTTGTTCCAGCCCAGTAAACTTTGTTTTTACAGCCCCTGCTGCTGTAATTAGTTGCAGTAATTCAAAATCGGGTCTGTCCTTATATTAAACCACGGCTATGGGTTGCATTAGCCCTTATTTGGGGCTACGGTTACCATTACCATTTTGCTCAGTGTATTAGTGAGAGAATTTGACTCACTGGGAGCAGAATTTCTATCAGTTCGTGAATAAGGGTACAGAGAAGAAATTTATCAAATATAAGGAACATTAAAAAACTGGGACTCTATTCCTTTCGAGAAACAATTTCTGCGTACGCCACTGATATAGGAATTATAGAATCATAATAGAAGTCCTTATTATGGATCATATAACTATATGAGATACTATACTGGCCCAAATGTCGCAAAATGTGTACCAATAAAACCTTATACCTGGCCCTGGGCAAGGTCAAAGGCGAAAAATCTACTGCGCCTACCTGACGGAGTCTGCTTGCGCCCAAAGGGTCTTTTCTTGAATCAAGAGAAAATTTGCTCCTAGGGAGCCAAACTCTCTCGCTACTATGGATCTCATTGGCCCAAAACTTCGGTTTAAATTTCTCTCACTTTTGCCCGATATTGGTCGAAAGTAATTCTATTGGTCTTGACTAAGAGAATTACTTTCGATCAATATCGGGCAAAAGTGAGAGAAACCGATTTAAACCGAAGATTTGGACCAATGAGATGCATAGTAGCGAGAGAATTTGAGTCCCTGGGAGCAAAGTTTCTCTCGATTCAAGAATAGTCCCACAGAGAAGTTTTTAACTCTGCATTTTGTCAAGACTAAGTTGATTGAGAGATTTAATATTGCTCTGGCTTTTTTTCGGAAAATGCAAGGGCTGGGCTTAGTATATCATAGTTATTTGCTCTGGACACTTGAACACCAGCTGTATAAGAAAAATACCAGACAATGCGGCAAGAAAACATAAAAACATCTTGTAAAGAACCTACACAAATTATAATGGAGGGCACCAGAATAAACAAATGAGTCGACACGGGAGATGTTTACTACAAAAAGCCAATATGGCTTTGGTGGATATCGATAAAAAAAACGACTCCCAGGAAGGAAAAACAAAGGGATAAAAGCAGAGCTTAGTTGGTTAGTTATCTATTATTAAAAAATGGGCTTAGACCATTTTCAAATCGTGTCGACAGACATGGTCATTGTTTAATTTATTCAAAAAACATTTTGTTGGCTGTATCATTCGCACACTTTTCGAATTTTTATGTATGTTTTATAATTCTATATGTTTTAATGGGTACGAACATATAATAAAGAAATCATAATGGCTTTTTATGTTTAATTATTACATCGTTAAAAAAATTAGCCTTATTATTACGTAAAATCGCTATGCCACCGCCACTGTAGCACTTCCCAATGTCCCAATTATTACTACATTTGTACGTGGAACTGAATACGTTTTTAATACAATTTACTTTTCGGTTTTCATAAGGCGATTTGAGCTTTTGACATTTCGTCGCACTGGCTGTGAATGGTATTCGGCAATACTTTTGAGTAAAATAAGATTAAATATTTTTTAGTAGCAATAAAAATGGCTATTTTTTTGTTTGCTATCATAAAAAAAGTAATAAGTGAAAAAGTCAACGAAGGTTAGATCTTTTGTCAACATAAAATATGGACATTTTTAAAGTAATTGCTATCATTAATAGATGGAGAGGTCGTGGCAATTGAGGTGTATGATTTCATCCACATTATAACTACTAAAATATAGTGGTGGGGCTTTTTTTTACAGGGAAGTCCTAAAATTTTCAAAAAATAATAGCTCTATGAAGTAATTTCATCTCTTTTCTGATTAGTGCTATTATGTTAAGGGCCACACCAAGATAACGCCTGATCCACAGTTTCACTTCTTTGAGTTCACTTCTATTTCCCTCTTCGTCGTTTAGAGAAAGAGGGAAATATATTTTCTGTTGCCATCTCACTTTGTTCGATAAAGAGAGAAATAGAAATAGGCGTAACAAAAAAAAAATTGGACATCTCTGGGTGGATTTTTTACAGAGAGGCCCCAAAACTATTATTTTATACAAGTTTTGAGGCCTCTCTTAAAAAACGCCACCACCCAGAGGTGTGTGGCCATCAACATAATAGCACTAATCAGAAAAGAGATGCAATAAGTTCATATAGCAATTATTTTTTGCAAGTTTTAAAGCCTCCCTGTAAAAAACGCTTCCTGGTGGGGCCCTTACACAATAGCACTAATCAGAAAAGAGATGAAATGACGTCATAGAGCTATTATTTTTTGCAAATTTTGGGATCTTCCTGTAAAAAAAGCGCCCACCTCGAGGCGTGCCATATTTTTTTTGTTATCTCGGTAAGGACCTTAACATAATAGCACTAATTATAAAAGAGATGAAATGTTTTTTGATGTTTCATAAATATTTGAAAAATTATTAACTACTCGTAAACGCCCCGCCATAGGCGGGTCCCGTTTGATTTTTTTAAGTCCTGAGGTAAGTAGATTGTTTTAATATAAATTGCAGATGGGCCTGCCACCACCTCTCTATCTATAAATCAAAGTTGAATATTTTGTGGATTGGGACCATTCGCATCTAGGGCGACGATTTGTCTGAGGTTAGTTTTTGCCAATTTTACATCTTTGTTTGCTTTTTTTAAAGCCAATAAGTTTACAGCATAATAATACCCACATAACAATTAACATTCCTGTAATGTAATAGTCATATTCTTAGAGAACAAAGAATGTGATAGGAATGGTATGGTATATTTTACCATACCACCAGCAATAAGTTACGTTTTAGCTCATACAGGTGCTATAAATGTGATATAAACGTGACGTGAAACATGGCTATAATATTCCCAGAATATTTTTTTCGAAAAATGATATGGTAATATTGAATATGGTATGGCTATGATATGGTGATTCAGAACATGTCCAGATGGTCACGAGATGGATATCCTAAGATATGCACTGGATTGGACATCTACATGAATATCCACCAAATATTCATTAGTCTTCCACTAAAGTAGAAGATTATAGCTGAAAATTCATGGTACTACTCGAGATTAGTTATCAAAAAATTAACTTTTTGCTGTCTTATATGTATGAATATTATCTTCTACATAGGGAACATATTGCTTCCAGTGCCATGATGACTACAATAGATGACATTGAACTAAATTACAATTATAAATCATGTAAATCGCGTTCTTTTAACAAGATAGTAATATTTTCATCAAACATGCCAAAATCCTGACAAAAATATTCTTTTTGGGAATATTCATAAAAATAACTCGATTGTCATGTTATCATGGGAATATCATTATCTTATTACTAAAGAAATATAACTATCACAAACACTTAAAGAATATTCAACAAAAAATAGATCTGTAATATTCCTGTCATATTCGCAATAGAATATTCCAAAAATCACTTTGAGAGAATATTCCTAGAACATGAATATTCCTCCAATGTTATGTGGGTATAATTAAAATACAGGTATATAACTTCTTTTTGCAGGAATATTGGAAGTGTTAACAGCTTATTATTGGTTCGATATTTTTATTTTATAATTCCCGATGCGATCCCAAAAAAGCGGTATTGAACTTGGGCAGGGCCAACGAAAAAAAGTTTAATTCGCCACGTTTTAATAGAATGTTTGAAAGTGAATTGTATTGAAAACGTATTCAGTTCCACATAAAAACGTAGTGTATTAATTAATGATCTTAACTCAGAAAAAATTGAAAACTGAGATTTTCAACACATATCTTTTTTGAAAAATAAAATAGAAAAATGTAAGAACGCTATTATTTTCTTATAAGTCGTTATTAAAGGCCAATTATCACTATGAATAATACGAAATATTATGTACTATGTTTTCATGTAGACATGAATGCGTTTTCAATACGATTCACTTTCAAAACTATCGTGAAAACGCGAATCGACAAGCGAATCAAAGTTTTTTTTTGTTGGTGCTGCCTCAGTTTTATTTATACTGGATTTGACAGTTTATTTCTTGGGTGAGATAATCCAACTTTTGTGACCTTTTTTTTTAAAAATTTCCTGACATATTTGTCCATGTTACACTTTTTCAAGTTTAGTCTCATAGTCTCTGTATATGTTTTTTTCTCTTATTAGTCAAGTTAGTATTTGAAAAAACTGTTATCACCGCCTTCACTAAACTATAAAATACAAGAAAATTTACTTTTTTCCAACGAATTCGCCAAACCTTGCTAATTAATACAAGACAACGGGGCTAGGTAGCCAACACCTCCACCAAACATAAAATGTAAGCAAGTTTTTTTTCTGACGCATACGCTAAACCGTAAACCTCGCTTAACACAAAATAATTGGGTTTAATAACAGTCACCACAATATCTTGACTTCTACAAAGTACATTTTTCTGAGGTACTAAAGTGGCGTAGCCAGAAATCGACTCTGGGGGGGAGTTTCATGATTTAATAAAAAATCAAGTAGCAAATTTTTAAAAATTAGGTAGGTCCTATTGCTTGAGTTCTTGAACTGAAGGGAGGGGAGAGGGGCGATTTAATAGGTGTTGAGTTAGTGTATACGAAACAAAAATACTTATTACTTCAAAGGTTTTTTTGTAAAATATTTTTGAAAAGGTAGATTGGGTTAGATGTCAAGAAGGGGTGGGTTGCGGTGGTGTGTATAGATTTGTTGGCAAATAATAAATCACGTTTTGAAAAATTTTAACAATTAATGACGTCATAGCGCCGCAGGGAAAATTTTTAAAATTTAAGACATCACATCACACACTTTACAAACCAGAGTAAGGGTCAAAAAAGTGTGGAGCTATAGCCGCTGATCATGATTAATTTATTGTAGATTAGGTTGGACCTCCTGGGAGAGGCTTTTAACCCCCCCCCCCTGGATACGCCACTGGGTACTAGCTTCAATATCTTTAGTCATCTCACTCTTTTTATGGTTTGGCTGCTCATTTGTTGTCAAATTTTTAACGAGTTTTTTAGTTTTTGCGTTAATTGAAATATTTCAACATTATTTCTGTGTTTGGATCCCTCAAAGTGGGATTTTACTACCCGGCGGCCTATGTTGGACAGTTCCAATGGCTTATTTTTATCACACGGGACACGGGAAACTGATTTCGATTTTTTTCTACTGGCTTAAGCCACTTATTTACCCAATCAGGAGGAGCTTTCATATCATACTGAAATTAGTTTTTCTATTTGAGATTTTATAAATTCTTCCACTAGCAGACAAAAAAAGCACACAAATTAGATTTCTGCAGAAAAACAGGAAAATTTTTACGCTTTAACTAGAAAAAGCTAAGAGTCTCCAACCCCCATTTGCACCGAATATATTTTATCTGTCCTTTACCAAAGCTCTCTTTCACAACAAGTGCGGAAAAGACGAAAACTCTACCCATCTCTTTCTCTCTCGTTACTTATGGGACGTTTTAGTTAATGGACACATAAACATAAGTAGCTGAAAATGGGGGTAAGCGCCGCACAGTGGAGCGAGTTATAGGGAAACCCGGACATTTCAAAATAAAATTCAGTAATGAAAGTTTTTTATCCGATTTTAATGTTTTATACTTTTTTGGAAAGCTTAAGCAACAGCCTTTACTGTATTTTAGTCAAATATTTAATATTTTGGATTATAAGATGGCGAGTCCTTGCTAAAAATAATATGCCTTACCGGCCAGAATTAATTAAAATACATATATATTTATAAAGCTTACCTACAAATAAAAAACAGAATTAAGATGACGACAATCGTTATACCGGGTGGTCCAATTTTAGTAAAATAAACTGCGTTGTGTAGGTAATCGATGAGGCTTTTATCTTTATGTATTCTTTGATCCGCCATTATGAAATCCAAGATTGGCGGGCAAAATTAAAAACTACCCGGCTTTAATGCTTGTTGCTTTAATTTTACAAAATATTTTTGGTAAAAAAGTTAATAATCACCAAAATCGGTTCAGTAGCTTTTAAGATATATCGATTTTAATAAACAACGATTTTTTTAAATTTAGTGATTTTTACATACAATAAAATGCTCCTTAAAAGATGGCTGCATAAAATATAACAAAAAATAAGCCTGATTGATTTTAAACCTACCAAAGTTTGTTTCGTAAAAAATGGTCCATCGGTTAAAAAGTTACGATAGAAAGATTTAATGTGTAAAAGCGTTCAAAGAGAATCCCTAGTACTCTCTATCTACAGTAATTTAAATAATTAATTAGTAATTTAATTTGAAAAAATATTTATCATTATTAATATATCTAAATAAATACTGAACCGATTTTATTAAAATTAATACCTATTTTTATACTAAGAAATAACAAGGCTTTCCAACAGTGATTTTTTGATTGCCTTTCCTTATTATACAGACCGCTTCAAGCTACTGCGAACATAGGGGGAATCAAGTCCAATTTACTCTCCGTGCCGTACGACCGAGGTGGATTCGAAGCACGCTGCAGTGTTATCTTTTCGAAATTCATTTTGTTTTTATTATTTTGTTTTATTTCTGCCTTGCTCGAGAAACAGATGGGTAAGTTCTTAATTGAAATAATACATTTTTAAAACCAAAAATGGATGTCTACAAAGTTGCCGAAAAAGTGCAGATGGTCAAATGGTCAAATCGTCATAACCCAACACACGTTCGATATTGGTCGAGGGAAAATTTGCATTTGTATTTTGACGTAAGAACACAGTATCCCCAAAAACTAAATGTTTGGGGGGGGGGGGTATTATAGGGGAACACGTAATTGGGCCATTTTTTATTAACGGCAATTGCAATTTGAATGGTCCTAGATACTTGGATCTACTGCAGCAGCACATTATTCCAACTGCTAGGCAGTTGTTAGGTGTAAGATTTGGTGAAACATGGTTTCAACAAGATGGTTGTTCCGCTCACAATGTTGGCCTTGTTAGGGAATATCTTGATAATGTATTTCCTAATCCGGTTATAAGTACACGGGGAACTATTTTATGGCCAGTTCGATCTCCCGATCTTGCTCCTAATGACTTCTATCTGTTTTTGAAGAAGCTTTTCAAATTATCACCCCTAACATGCTTGGTAACGTTAGAAAGGGGTTTTATAGTAGGCTCGGATATTGTCTAGCCGAGCAAGGAGGACTTTTCGAACATTTGCTTTAATTTTTTTTTGACTGGGAGAATCTTTTTGGTTTTTAGAATGTATTATTTTATTTTGAGAACTTGCTTTTATTTTGTTTCTCCTTATTATTTTCATTGTAACACGTCGTCACTGATAAATCTGAGCAGTTGACAATAAAACGCTCTTATTTATCAGTGACAAAAAATAAGAAAATTACGTTATAAAAATTTGCGTATTTATTGCGTATTTAGTGGTGATCGCAAGCCTGAGTATTGGTTGCTTCACTGATAGGCGTGCGGTGTCTCTGCATGTACGTACACTGGCAAATTAGACTTCTTCCGCCTTATGTTCGCAGTAGCTTGAAGCGGTCTGTATAGCTTAGGAGTCTCTAAAAAAATCTTGGATTTTGTTTATTTTAAACAAAAAATGACTTTCAAAAAGGCGTAAAAAATTTAATTTTTCTTACACTAAAATATGGTTACAGTTAAATTGTACAAATATAATGAAGTAAAAAACCATTGTTGTTTCAATATTAAAAAAATACTTATCTACTAAAAATTGATATTTCTATTACCCTATTATATTGATTGGTGTATTTGAATCGGTTACCTGCTGTAACCAGACGCTATTTGAACTTCTTTAACAAAGCTTGTGTCATTATATTATAATAAAGTTTTTTTTCTTTTAATTATTTAACTAAGCTATATATTTCTTGTTAAGTTAAGACTTCATCCGAATTACTGAGCGAAAATTATAAAGTATTTAAAATCGAGATAAAAATAAATTAAAACTCAACTACATGAAAAACTGAGATCCGAAAAATAAACAAAAAAAGGGGTACATATATACATGTATGACGTTTTATCTCTCGTGGGGGGGGGGGTTAGGTCTTTATATGAACTATTAGAAATAATAAGAAATTTATGCTATTTGTAGGGACTGTAATAAAAGAAATCCACCAAAATTCACAGAAGCTTATTTAATAAGAATCAGTCTAGATATTGGGGGAAAAAATTAACACTGGTGATACTCACAGAAATATATATTTTTAAAATAATTGTTTTTTTTTCGGTAAAAAAATTGCAATTTCTACATAATCACATTTGTTAGCCATTTTAACTATAACAAAAATAAAATGGACTTTACTGAATACTATTCAAAGGTTTTTGTTCTAAGATTACAATATTTTGTTTATTCTGAAAAGTCCGGGTTTTACATGGGGTCGTTCCACAGTGCGCCGGTGCAATAAGAAAATTTTTGTGAGCTTTCTATAGTTACTGTGGTTCTCTTTTTTTAAATGCATTCGGCTGAGAGAGATCCAGCTAACTACATACCAAGAAAATGGTCTGTCAGACCCGACTGCGTAGACCCTCCGACCACGGATCACCTACCAACGGTACTCTGTGCTTCGACCCCGTATATCTGTCAACCATAACTATATCAAGGAGATAGTTGTTTTATGGGCAGGGGTGCAGCAAGCTTGATCTCTCTCAAACCGATGCAATTAAAAGAAGAGAACAGTAGTAACTATAGTAAGCTCACAAAAAATTTCTAAAGGGCGTTTTTTACATCCTCATTGGTGCATGAATATAGCTCAGACAAACGTAGTGACTCCCTGTTTCTTGTTTTTGCACTATGCCGCATGGTTGCGAAAGAATTTCAGTACGAATTATCTGCGCACGCCCGATTCGTCACGAGATGTTGACATACAAGGGAGAATTCAAACATACTAAATATTGGTACCAGGTTTATTTCTAAAATAATCATAAACAGTTGCACACTATGGGTATCTTATTCCCTGACTTTTAGGTCATTTTTGGGTTTTTACTGACTTTTCCTAACAGCATACAAATTTCCTGACTTTTACAGGTTTTCCCTGACTACTTTGAACCCTGTATAATATAAGCTAAAAACTGCACACAAATAAAACTAAAACTTTCGAAATAACAGAAATTTTATTCTTTACGTTGTTTGACAAAAATAGGTACATTTATCCGGGTTTTGTAAATTATGATATGAGGTAAATCTATATTTTTTATTATTTTGGTCTATTGTAGTATTGTAGCTGGAGAGTTTTTCTATATTTTGTAAGCTGCAACTTTTTTAAACTTAATAATCTGTATATAAGCTTTTTAATTTATTTTCGTATTTTATATTTTGTTAAAAGTTTTTTAATCCGATGTGAGATACGAAATTTGAAAAAGTTGTAGTTTGTGTACTTAGTTTTTCTCACATAACTATGAGATATTATAATGGGCCAAGGATTATAAAATGATTAACATTAATAACTTTAAAAAAACAAAGAAAATAAAAATGGCGAAAAATCTATTGGCCTGTCGCAGTCTACCTTGATTGGGGGAGTTACAGTATCTCACAGTTATATAGTTTTTCTATTCTCTATATCAGTAAAATAATGCCATTCGGTAAGTGCATTAAAAAGTAAAAAAAAGTTCTTTTGTATAATAAAAAATAAATAATGTAACAACTGTTGTTTTTCACGTGAAATCTAAAAATCTACAATACAAATTTAAGTTAGGTTTTTGATAGTTTTGTAAAACTCGTTTTACAAACCCAATAGGTTAATTTATTTATAGACTCAGAACAAATAAGAAAATTAAAACAAATAGATTCAAAAAACGATCAAAGAAAACTTAGGTCGAAGATTCTTTTAAACAAAAATATTTCACATTCATTTTTTTTCAATTTACACAAAATTACAATAGGTATGCCAAAATGCCAATATGGGAGCATTTTTTGTGAAAGCTTTGCAACATTGATGTTTATTATTTTATAGTGGAACGATATCTTCAAACTTTCTTTTAAAATTAATTTTTATTTGATACTTTCTAGAAAACAAAAGCTACGCGTAATCAATACTTCATCCAGGAAACAGTATTTGCTTCTGTCAATAGATTGTTTTAAAAAAATATTTGTTCCACTATAAAAAATCCTAAGAAAAAGTTAAACAATATTATGTAGGTAATAGTGTTTTTTTTACAAAATGTCTGTCTTGCAAAATCACTTTAGGAATACTAAATATTAGATAACAAAAAACAACGCATCTAACACTCTACAAATTGATTTCTTATTTACATTAAAAAAATGTTCAGTAAACAGCCAGTTTACTCTAGTCGTTCAAAATTAAATCTAACGTTCTTCGGAAAAAATACGTACAATATAAAAAAAAAACTATAATTTATATATATAAAAAAATATTTTACAGCATTTAACATTGATATCAATAATTAAATTGAAATACTAACTTGTTTTAGTCACGATTTTAAACAATCATTGTTAAAAAAAAATAAGCAAATTATATTCATTAACCAAATAAAAATTCACAATATTATATTAATTACAGGCATCCCAATATTTGACAGATTTTTCTGTTTTTCACGTAATTCTTTAAAAAATTGTTTATTTTTTACGTTTAGTAAGGAATAATAAGCTTTCTCCTTAACGTGATCATAATCTCTGTGCGTTAAATCTTTTTTAACATTGTGAATGTTTTTCTGGTTGATTTTTGCAAAAAAAATTGTCATGAGAGATCACCGTTGTGAATAATCTAGCACGCCATCTGAATATCAGATCATTTACCTACGTTATGTTTGACCAAATTTGAGTCTTTAAGATACCCCTATTTTTACTTTCATTTATTACACTTAAGTTCTTAGTTTATCACAATTTCTTTTTAAAATTAACTTTTAAATCGAAATAACTTAGCCACTAAAAAAAATGTTAAAGTGTCCAAGGACTTTTTAGTGATTAAATTATTTGATAACATTTTTATGTACGTTTTTATTATAAAGTCTATCGATTTACTTATAAAAAGGCCATAACAATTTAGTCGCTACATGAATCAAAACGAGCAAAAACGTCTTGTTTACTACGTTTATACGCGCTCAAAACCGGTTTTATATTAGGACGGTTTTAAATAAAATCTCTCCGAGAGTTAATACGTCCTATATTAAATGTCAGTTTGAAAAAAACAACTAAGTTGCCCTAAGTTAAAACCAGGGTTGAGTATTTCTTTAGGTTGAAAGCAATGGGCTAAAGCCTTTTTAAAATATTTATACATACTTTAAACTCCGTTTTAAAACGATAAACCGCTTTCTTAAATCGCTTTAAAATAAAATCGATTTAGTGCTTAAAACGGTTTAAGTGGTGGTTTAAGGCAAAATCTTCAAACCGTCCTTATATAAAAGTGCTCTAAGAGGCCCGTATAAACAAAGTAGGACTATAAATAACGTTAAATGTAGGTACCAAACATTTTCATCCTTCTCTCATTCCCCTTGAAAACCGTACTAAAGGAGGTTTGAACAAAATATCATTTCATATTTTTTGTAGTTACTTACTTTATTTGTAATGATCAATTGTTTGTGCCTTTTTTATAAATTAATATGTTATCTAGACTTTTAACTTTACTACCAGTTTTCCATTGGTGTTTTTTTTTTAAATTAATAAATAACTTCGTACACTGTTGCCTTTTTGTCTCCAGACCCTGTCACTATATATTTGTCATCAGCAGATATGTCACAGCTTAAGACACTTGATGACTCTTTGGACTGAAAAGAAAAAAAAATAGTTGTTTAGATAACAGTGCTTTTTTACATCAAAATCCCAAAAAATTTCAAAAATGCTTTAATTTTAATAGCACTCACTGTGCCTATGCAATTGACATAAAAATGTAAAAATTGGTGGGAAAATTTAGCGCCCTAATAAATTTACAGAAAATATTTGTGGCGTAGAGGGCAAAGGGTGAGGGAATAAATCGGAAAAAAGTTTTTCCTCGTCCAGGATTTGAACCCGGGACCTCTAGAATACCAGTCTAATTCTCTACCAACGGAGCTACCGAGAAACTGGGGTTTCATTTGTTAATGACCCCCCTAGCTTAACCGTTCAGCTGAGGGGCCACCTCATAACTTCAGTTCTGCTAAAGCTAGAAATTGAAGTTTCAAATAATCACCACATTTTGTAGCTCGGATTATTAGAGGGCAAAGGGTGAGGATAAATCGGAAAAAAGTTTTTCCTCGACCAGGATTTGAACCCGGGACCTCTAGAATACCAGTCTAATTCTCTACCAACGGAGCTACCGAGAAACTGGGGTTTCATTTGTTAATGACCCCCCTAGCTTAACCGTTCAGCTGAGGGGCCACCTCATAACTTCAGTTCTGCTAAAGCTAGAAATTGAAGTTTCAAATAATCACCACATTTTGTAGCTCGGCTTATTGGAGGGAATCACATATTAAAAGTTTTCAAAATATTCCTAGATTTTTTTTAATAAAAAAAAACTTTTTTCTTTAAATATATAGGACAAATGTACTATGCACTGGCGCACCGGGGGGGTTTTGGGGTTAAAATTCCCGCCGAGAAGCCTGGTTATGGTCACATTTTTACTTCAAATTAAGTTTTGTTTATTATTTATCCCCCCCCCTCCCCCGAAGTAAATTCCTACGTGCGCTACTGTACTATGTGATATATTTTTCTTATTTACCAGGGGGCCCCCACACTTTAATGGTTGTTGGCATAGAGTACAGTTTTGGCTCTCATGTGACGTAATAAAACATTTTGTAGCTGTTGCCGTTTACGAGATATTAAATGTACTATGTGTTATATTTTTCCCAACCCTAGGGATATTTTTAAAACTTTTAATATGTGATCCCCTCAAACAAGGTAAGCTACAAAAAGTGGGCTTTATTTGAACTTTCCAGCTTTAGCGAAATTGAAGTTATGGGGTGGCCCCTTAGCTTAACGGTTAGGCGACGTTTTCTTGAAAATGGCTACAGTTACAAAATTAATTTAACTACAAAATGTAGCACTGAAAATACTTTGGGCCCCTTATGATGGTCCCCTAAGGTTAACCGACGTGAATTCTTACTTGCTGATGCGCTCGGATTTGATCTTTGCTAGGTACACCTCTTTTTCAAGGAATCAGTGTAAAATGCAAGGGGTCATCAGCTGCAGACAGTAGGTGCACAAATCGTTGACAATACTTTAACAATACCTGACAATACTGCAGACAATACTGGACAATACTAGACAATACTTAATAATACTGGACAATACTTAACAATCCCGGACAATACTTGACAATATTTCGGTTCTTGACAATAGGTGTACAAATTTTTTGCCAGCTGTTGACCCCGAGGGGTTATCAGCTGCAGACAGTAGGTTTACAAATCGTTGACAATACTTTAACAATACCTGACAATACTGGACAATACTAGACAATACTTAACAATACTGGATAATACTTAACAATCCCGGACAATACTTGACAATATTTCAGTTCTTGACAATAGGTGTACAAATTTTTGGCCAGCTGTTGCTCCCGAGGGGTTATCAGCTACAGACAATAGGTTTACAAATCGTTGACAATACTTTAACATTAACTGACAATATTGGAGACAATACCGGAAACAATACTGGACAATACTGAACAATACTTGACAACACTGAACAATACTTGGCAATACTGGACAATACTAGACAATACTGGACAATACTTAACAATCCCGGATAATACTCGACAATATTTTAGTTCTTGACAGTAGGTATACAAATTTTTGGCCAGCTGTTGACCCCTCGGAAAAAATGTAATCTTATCCATTTACGCCGGCAACTAGGCGGATAAACTACCCAAAGATTATGACGAAGCGGTCGCTCTCTCGGAGCTAAACGGGTAAGTCGAGGACCGTGACTCGGAAGCAGTAAAACTCTTACCTGGAATATGCTAGCACCATAAGGCGTCCTCCACGCGTTGAGTAGGTTATCCTTGCCAGTGGAAACGAACCACTTGCCGCACGCGGCGAACCTCAAACTCAACACGCAACTTTCGTGCAGATGAAGTTGGTATTTGTCGGTTTTGTTCGCGTGCAGCACCTCCACGTTCGAGTTTTCCATGCCGACTGCAAGCCATTCTCCTGTGGGGCAATAGCCTGGCAAAAAATACAAAACATATTGTTAGTGGGAGTTAGGAATGTTAAATTTTAACGAACTTTAATGTCCATATCCACCAAAGCAAAAATTCTACAATTTCGCCCCGCAAATAAAGATAACCCACATGAAATATGCGTTAAAGCTTTAATTATGATTAACACTTTTCAGTCGACCTATAAAAATCCGCCAAAATGCTTATATTCCGCGGTTTCAACCTATGAACCAGTGAATAAAGCATTGGTATATCAATCTGTAGGTTGTCGGTTCGAACCCCGTCGGCGCGTTGCATTTTTTTTATTATTTGATTTTTAGAGGCCAAAAATATATTTTTTTTATTATCTAAAGCCATATTTTAGGAGTTATACTGGTTTTGCGCTACTATAGATTCGGCACATGCCAATAATCTGATAAGAATATCTATTAGCATATCCTAAGAACCTGGATAGCATGTGATTAGGGCGGAACGTAATCTATTCTCATCACATGCTTATGATGTTCCAATGTTAATTTAGAACATCCTTAGCATATCCTTATCCTTCTGGAGGATATTCTATGCACATGCTAAGGATGACAAATTGCGATGTAGGAATTGATGATTAGCTAACAAGTGAGGTTATGAATGTTTTGACACTTTTCAAGCAAGGTTTTGAATGAATTATATGACGATGACCTAGACATAATCCAGGATGGGTTTCCTAGGGCACAGTGAGACTGGCCCCTGGATTGTTTTGAAACCATGCCATGAACTGGCTTTCTTTCGGAGGTTTCGCCTGACGAAACCAACTGTGGATCCACGACAATAGAATGTAAGTAAAAACACATTATGTTAATTTGTTGTTAACAAAATTTTGATTTGATTTGATTGGTTGGTCGCCATTGTGCACTATTATGCTATGTATATTTTTCTGGTGTGTACAAATACGTGTGAAAAGACATACCTTATAATATTTTCGAAACCACTTTTTTTGGGTTTTTCGCCACTAAGTTAAAGAAATTTTTTCAAAAATATGTTAAAACCCACTGCGTAAATTTCTAAAGAAAAAAAATTTTTCGTTTGTCAGTGGTTTTTAAATAAGATAAAAAATTTGCCTACACACACGCAAATCCTAGAATCTAAGGACTCATCTGACGTTTCGGCAGAAATTCTACTGCCGTTATCAAAGGAGTTTATTCTTGTCAAATTTTTTTTTCGATTCTTTTTTTATAAAATATCTGTCTGTTGTCATACAACTGAGTGACTTTGACTGATGTATATTTCAACAGGGCCGACAGGAATGTGTTCCACACGGGCCTCACACAACCAAAATTGTGACGTCACAATCTTGGGCCGGTTTTTTTTTTCGTTGGTTGCGTCCAGCCAGACGCGCAAGGCCGCAAACATAACCTCACTAATTCTTGATTTGTGTATTTAATTTTCAGTCAATTTTTAACATTTTTTTTTCCAATTTTGGAATCAAACAAACTTTAAACTAAAACCGGTATTGTTTTAAAAAGAATGACTGGTCGTTTGATGTGAAAAAAGTGAATTTCAAACCAACAAAAGGACAATTGCTTACAGTGTGAATTTTGTGCTTTGAAAATGTTTAAATCACCTTTTATTGATTTTTTTCTAGATTTTGTATGTTTGAATCGGGAACAATTCAATAATGGGTATCGTGGTTGATATAGAAATCAGGAAAATGCGTCGAAAATGCTGCATACCAGAAAGTGCCCAGAAAAAGGGTGAGTCATATGTAACAAACTTTTCCTATCCAACTGATCCCTCCCTTTTCGGTAATTTTATATGCAGTATATGATTTAATGCCATTTATGATTTTTTATGAAAAAATCTTTATGGGGGCACCTACTAGAGTCCCTAGGACCTCAAATCCGCCGGCGCCGGTTTTTTTTTTAAGAGAAAAAAGGTGCCAGGGGGGTTGTAATGTGTTTTCTTGATTGTTTTGGGTTAGGTTGGGTAGGGCTGTGTTGGATTGGGTTGTTTTAGTGAATGATTTGGGGGTCCTAGAGAATTTTTCATAAAAAATCAAAAATGGCAGAAAACTGTATACTGCATAATTGCCCACTTTTCTACTAAGCTAGTAGAATGTCACATATTACCTGCCTATTGCTAGGAGGCCATTCATACATCATGTTATCAGAGGTAGGAAACTTGACTTTCCTATCTTTTTGTTAAATTTACTTGTAAAAACTGTTTTTGTATAAAACACTGAACATTCTTCATACTTAGAGATAATTTAAACATATATAGGTATTGAACTGAGCTAATGAATAAAATTTTACGATTATATGCTAGGAGCTGTGCACAAATTATGTAACGGTGATATAGGGGAGGGAGGGGGGTAGCCAAAGTGTTACAAAACGTTACATAGGGGGTTTGCAACAGATTTGGAATGAAAATAAGAAAAAAATATTTTTTGGGGAGTGGGGGTCTTGAAACCGTTACATAATATTATGGGCGGGGGTTCACCAAACCGTTACAAAACGTGATATGGGGGAGGGGGGGGGGGTCAAAAATTGGTAAAATCACCGTTCCATAATTTGTACACGTCCCCAGTTCTTTTGCTAATAATTTTTATATCTTTATTTTTTATAGGAAAAGGAGTAGAAAATGGAAACTTGAATGCCTGTAAAAGAGAAAACGTGGGAATGCGAATGGAGAGATCTTGGGAGGGATAGAGAAATATGAATATGGAAAATAATACCTCGGCACATGTTATTAACAATATCAAGGTAAACAAAGTTAACAAAACTAGCATATTCAAGCACTTTGCAGCCCATATTTTTAACTTACAAATGCCCCTAGCTTTAAATTATTGTAAAAATTAAAATTTTTTATGTAGCCCCTTTTTAGGGGGCAATTTTGGTTTAACTTAGAAGATTTGAACATAAATGTTCCATTTTAATATTAAATTTGCAATCTTCTTAAAATTTACTTTTAATAGAAATCTGTTTCATAAGGTTAAGTAAGTTTTAAATGCCCATGTCTCTGAAACTAAAAGGGGTACCCCTATGAAGTTTGGTATCATTTTTTCACATATTTTTTAAGAAAAATCCACAGCTATTAACTTTTTGAGGATCACATGCTACCATTGTCAATAAAAGCGATAGAATGACCTAAAAATTGTATATATTGGAGAATTTATTGATTTAATTCCCTTGAGGTAGTAAATTTTTTAATGTTTTTAGAATGGGAGTAGGCGGAGATGAAGAAGATAAAACTGGAGAAAGAGAGGTAAACAAAAAAGGCATCACAACACATCACATCACATCACACAAAAGTTAACATTTTTAATTAAAATTCCAGTTTAAATTAACAGTAATTCTCAGAGATGGTGGTGATGAAAACAGTAAATCATGACATTGCAAAGTTTGTCTACTTTTTTCTATATTATTTGAGGTGATGTGAAGATGTTTTTGTGGGTGGAAGGAGAGCCACAATTCCTTAGTAGTATTTGACCCTTAACTTGTCAATGTTGCTTGTTTTGGGGGTGGTTATCGTATAGCGTTTTTCTGTCACACTTGAAAACTGTGATGAATCCCGAGATCCTCTGAGACAAAGGATCGAAAAATGCGATTTGATAACCACATTCAAACAAACAACACTAACAAGTTAAGGATCACATTATGCAGAGGGATTGTCGGTCATCCTCCTCTCATAAATACACCTCTATAGCACCTCAAATAATGCAAAAAAGAACAAAAAAACTTTGTGATGTCCCTGAAATCACTGTTTCTATCTCTAGTAATTTTTGTTAAGTTCATCATCATAATGTTAATTTAATCTGAGATTTGTAATAAAAATGTTAACTGGTTGAAACGCCCACAAGACGTCTTAGAGAACTAGGATTCTCAGTGCAGCTACCTATGAATAATATTTAATTGCTAATAAAGAATTATCTATCTATCTATCTAAATAATGTTCAATTTAGATCTCTTATGATGAAAATCACACAAACAGCAAAAGTCCCAGATATTACTCAAAAACTGCACTCAAAATGACTTATTAACCTGGTTGGTAGGAGACCTTGTGGAAGAACCTAAACCAACATTTAAACCATACCTACTCTTCTCGCTATACGACAAAATATATTCAGATGTCATGTATGGCGACTAAAATATTATTTAGCGACTCAACAAGACAGGAATTATTAATTTAGCTATATAAATCCACCATTTCCAATTCGTGAAATGATCACAAAAAAAAACACTAGTCTCCAGCATTTTTTCGATAAATCAATTTTTATTCTGATGTAGATATGAATGCGCACCTTTTGAAACCTTTCATGTGCATTTTATTGCTATCAATATGAGAAAATTTCCTTTTTTTAAGAAAAATAAAATAAGTGTTGTTGTTTACATCAACCTAACCTCACAAAATACTTTTCCTAGAATTTTTATTCTGTGAGACCCTGTGATCTCCAGAAAACTTTTTCAAAATATTAGGATAGTATCGAAGAATATTTCATGGGAATTTGAAGAAAATTCATCGAGTCGTTTAGAAATAATCCCGAAAAAACCTCGCTTCTCCCATAAGACTCCATGTAAAAACCGGCCCAAGATTAACAGCTGTTTTTCTGATGGTTACGGCCTGTTGTTTTTTTTTGTCGGCCTTGATTTCAAATATTAACTTGACAGTTTGGTGCATCGATAGTAGCCAACAAGCTATTGGGTGAATTTGGTAAAATTTAAGTTAAGTTTGAGTGTTTTCGATTTTAGATTACATTATAAAAACACAAAATTTAAAGTGAAATCAAAAATAAAGTTTAATACTTTGTTTTTTATTTTAAAATATCAAGTATAAAGATTATCTTTTGACTGACTTTAAGAAAAAATGCCATGCATTAGAAACCCAAAGAACGTCACTGCTATTTTTTAATTTATTTTAAAAAATCCTTTTGAAAATCTTGTTTTAAAATTGGAAGCCAAACTGTATTTATATCAACTGATATGCTAGCTATGCATTCATTCATTAAGATAGATGCAAGCTGCTTCTTTGATTTTGTCTGGTTCTTTTTGTAATATACTGGTTTCTCCCCACATTACTCTATGATAATTTTCAAAAGAATGTTGGCAAATTTTAGACCTCTCCCAGCCTCCCCTTCTGAGGTATCTCTTATGGTGATTTATTCTAATTTCAAGAGGCCTTCAAGTTTCTTCAATTTTCGACATTATGAATCGGCCGCAAACATATAGATTTTACTTATAATATTTGTAAACTACAGAAACACATTGGCAACACAAGTTACTACAAAACTCGTTCGTTTATTTCATTCGATTGCAAAATAAAAAGTTCCGACAGATTTTTTGCGCTTGGCACCATCCACCCGAAATTTGCAATGTTCCGGCTTGTTTCACTGGGCTTTAATTACGAAATCACAACTAACCAATCGAAAGCAAAAATCCTTTGGTGGATAGCCTCAACTTCTTAGCCCGCACGCGGTTTTGGTGGATACGGGCATAAAGGTTTGATTCATCGATGTACGTCGATGGTTTGATTGTTCAAAAAAGCTAATAATTTTAAAACAGGACATTTATTAAAACTTTAGGAAAGTGTTTAATTTATTTAAATAGGAGTTTTTGGCAATAATTCCTTTTCCAGCAATTCCATGCCAACGGAGGTTACGTTTTCCACAATTTTTTTATTAGTAAATTCAAATATAGGTACCGGCGTTTACCATTAAACTGAATTTTCGCAGACGTGTGGAAACGTTTTTCAATTCTCAATTTCCTTATTTCGTACGTCCGTTAGGGATGGAACAAAGCACCTTTACCCATGATATTATGCGAATTATTAAATTTCATAGATGTTAGTAAAAATGCTTGGTTTTATCTCTAACAGACGACGTCAGAAACAGGAGATTGAGGCTTGAAAAATGTTTAGCATAAACTGAAACGTTGCCACACATGTGGTAGTTTCTTTTGGTCCAGCCCTCTAACTCACGAACTCCACAATTATTTAAACAAAGGACATAAATATTACGTTTATTTTGGATTGTTGAAAGGAGATTACACAAAAAAGAAGCATTTTTTATAATTTTCCTATTTGTACCAAATCTGTGATATCAATATTAATGCAGCAAATTGTATTTATTGTGATGTGATCTGAAATAGCAAGTTTCACAAAATATGATTTAGTAATAAAGTAAATAGTGCACAACGGAAGTGACAAACATTCTTTCAAGCTTCGACAACAGAAATAAAAAATAA
The DNA here is from genome assembly GCA_963921995.1 of Oxystoma pomonae. Lineage (NCBI taxonomy): Eukaryota > Metazoa > Arthropoda > Insecta > Coleoptera > Brentidae > Oxystoma > Oxystoma pomonae. The sequence goes on from OY998165.1 coordinate 25,033,541, forward strand.
TGAGGCCTGTAAGACAAACGCAACTTTGAAATCGCGGCCTCTTTTGAAATGAATTTTTTTTTATGGTTTTTCCACTGCCAATATTAATTTTTTTCTTAAGTTGGTTAAGACTTTTATTATAATATATAAATTTGAAACTTCAATGAGTTTTTACTTAATAGTCTATTATATACCTAGGGACTAAAGTAGTACTTTTTATCCTGAGGCGAAATGTTTGTAGCCCGACCGGAGGGACATTTATTAAAACTTTAGGAAAGTGTTTAATTTATTTAAATAAGAGTTTTTGGCAATAATTCCCTTAGGTTCAAATCTTTCAAAACTACAGTTTTCGAGATATTTTCATTTCCTTTCAACATAAAATAATTGATTGTATGGTGGACTATCCGTGGTTTCTAGCACCAATTTTTTACTTTGCCAATATAAAAATTTATTAAATAAACGTGCACTGGGTAAAATCTTAAAATTGAACAGTAAGGTTATAAAATTTCTGTGGTTTTATTTTCTACCTGAATTTTTTGTTTAGGTATGTTATTTATAACATTGTTTAACATGAAGGACACCTATATTGTGTCAAATTGTCAAATATTGCTTACAATTAATACATACTGGAAACAAAAACAACGATCTATATACCATTTATGTGTTGGTTAAATTTATTTGTTACGCGTTTTGGTAACCAATTTTCCTTTTTTTTTTAATTCCAATAAAAAAAAAATTGAATATTCTCTATCCACCAACGCGAATAAAGGCACATCGTTAATGATTGATACTCATGCCAGAATATTGTTTGGTTATACTCTGGTGGTGACTATAAAACTTACCTAATGAGAAGATCTGCGAACTAAAGTCGTGCTGCTGTAGCTGCCTGCCCTCTCTCAAATCCCAACTTCGAACGGTGTTATCCAGACCTCCGGTCCACAATTTGGTACCGTCTGCCGAGATGTCGATGCAAGAGGCGCCATCTGTGTGACCTTGGAACTGCCGCACCAACGACTGGCTCGTCAGATCCCACACGGCAATGTTGCCGTCTGAACAGCAGCTGAAGCAAACCTAAAAAAAAATGAAAATATTTCTATAGATATTCTAAAATATTTTACGTTTACGAAGCAGTGTAGATTTATCCATTTTATTTAGGAACTAAATAAACGAACAAAGAGGAAGCATGGATTAGCTAGACTAATCCGAATATTTTTACGGTGCATCTGGGGGGGGGGTTAATAAACCAACAGTACCTACAGGGTTTCAGCAAGATGACATTATCAACAATATTTAAAAAGTTATGAACGTGATTGTAAAATTTGTCCAGTTTTTTTAGGCAAATCCTAAATAAAGTTTCGGCCATTTTAGCCTGCTGGCTTACCTACAATGGGTTACAGTGTATAATTTATTGCACCATAATTATTTGCTTTAATCAACTTATTAGTTAGATTTTGATTTTGTCTTAGCGATAATCAATAACAAATAAACTATATATATAAATTCTTTATTAGCCCAATAGAATTCAATTCCACTTACAAAGCTGAAGCAGTGGCGTGAGCAGAAATTGTTCATGGAGGGGGCTGGGGTGCATGAGTGATTTTATTCTCGATTTCTGGAGAAAAATCAATCCTCCAAATCCTGCCCCCTCCGGCGTACGACATTAGCTAAGGTAAAGAAGCAAGAAAAAGAAATAATAAAATATATTATTATATAAATATTTCTGGTATTTCCTTTTTAAATTTACTATATCGTAAAAAGCAACAAAGTCAATACTGATAACCAAACTGAAATCATGTCTCTTTTAACTAAAATAAACTCACGATTCTTCTTACACTGTTAGGTGCTTCAATATGTATTTAAATAACACACGTTCATTACCAAGCTTAAACTAAATTAGAGGCATAAAATTAAAGCGATTTAAACATCAAGTGGCGATGGCTGGGAACCAAGAAGTAGTTCAATTAAGATGATTATTAGATATGTCACATCGCTAATCTGTAGTTTATGATAATATTATACAATGTGTTCCAACAAAAACGAAACAGTCTGATTTTGGAAAAATCCTCGGAAACGTAGATTTTTTTATTGAACGGCACTTTTGACTATCCAAAAATTTTTGTAGTACAACCCCCTTCGCGGGGTAAACTTTAACGGTGGGATTTACTAAAAGGGTTAAGTCTATTTTAGAACGGTCCTAAGTTTAAGTGAAATTTTTGGTTTTAAGCATTTTAAACCAACCCTCCTTGAATTTTAGACATAGTTTGATTTATAAGAAAAATATGAATTATTGAACAATCATCTTAACACAATCTTTTGTTGGATTTAAGAAGAAAGTTTCAATTTGGAAGAAAAGAAAATTAAAAAATTTAAACCTACGGTTCAAACCATATCAAGTGAACCAGGCAATAGTTTTGACCATCTCCGATTTTGATGATTTTTGGTACACTTATTCGTCTTATCAAAAAACTCAAAAATCCAAAAAATCAAATTTTTTGGCTAAGCGGTTTCTGTTTTATTGATTTTTGAAAATCAAGAAATTGACCAATATGTCCTTGACAGACACTTACAAAAATAGTAATATCTCAAAAACTATTGATCCTATAGAAGCGAGCGATAGCTCATTTTGAAGGGTTTTAAAATACCTTTTTAAAGATGTGTGACACAATATAGTTTGTTTAATTTTTTTTTTCTTAATTAAAAAAAAAATTTTTTTTGAAAAATCTCAAAAACACATTTTTTAAATTTTTTTCAAAAAAATATTTCTTTTTTTTCAATGTTTTTTTTAACATTTTTGGAAAATTTTAGGATGAAGAAATAATGGAGTCATACTTTAAAAAAATAATAAGATATTTAATACCTGTATAATACCTGTATTAAATATCTTATTATTTTTTTAAAGTATGACTCCATTATTTCTCCATCCTATCGGAGATGGTCAAAACGAAAAGTGCCTTTTTATTGGTTGATTTGATATGGTTTGACCTCTACGCGGGTTTTAAATAGTAAACACTCTGTAGAACAAATTAAAATTGGGGTTGTATGTCACTCTAATTAAAACTTATCCTTGTTAATTAATTTTTCCAATTAAAACTAGTAGAGAGTAGATTAATTTTGTATTTATTTAAAAGGTGTTTTTATTTATGTACCTTGGCTTGCACCAACCTCTACTGATGAAAGCTACAGCTTTGGAATGGGTGGGCTTTGAGCAAGGAAAGTTTTCTTGGGTGCGCTTTTGAATAACCTCAATGTAAATAAATTAATATAGTTGTTGGTTTTTTTGTTTGGTATATTTTTCGTGCTTAATCAGTGACCTTCACTTATGTTTTTTTTGCTGAAAACGGGTTCAAAATATGGCGTTTTTCTGGACAAAATTGGAGGTGTTTTATTGGTTAATGAACAACTTGGGATAATAAGGTAAATTAATCCTTGTGAAAACGGTTGCTTAGGGAAATTATAAACGAACTTATTACCAATTGCCACAAAACAATCCTTTCTGGGGGTTATAAATTTAAACCACCTCCAAGAAGTGGTCCAAAAAAAACAACTTTCAACACAGATAATGAAGCTATTATGTGCCAAATTTTTGGATATTCACCATTTGCCATTTTAAAACCTGTCAAAAAAAATTATTTTTAGGGCATTTTCTCCTAAAATAGGGTATATTTTGAGAAAAACATCAGTTTTTCAGTGGTATTTTGCAATAACAATAAAAAATAATCAATAACTTTGTGTAGTTTCTGTATGAGTAAGTGTTTTTTGAAAATTGGTTTTAAAATTTAAAACCCCCCACAGGTGTAAATATTTAGCCCTGTGGGGGTACTATTTTAGATCTTAGTAAATCCCACTGCAACTCTTTATTTTGATCTTTGATCTTGGAGGCTTGAGTTTTTTTTGATGCCTTCACAAAAATGTTAAAATGTTTAAAATCTATCAATTGTTTCAGATATATTCAGTTTTTTTTTGCAAAATTAAAATTTGGTTTTTGAGAAAATCACTTCACATCGATTTTATTTCCTTAATGGCACATTTTATCATTTATTCATTTTTCTCTTTTAGGAAACGTTCCTACAAGGGATTACCTGTACAACATGTGCTTATTTTGAACGTAAATATCTGAAAAACGAATTGATATATTTTCTAAATTTTTACATTTAAGAGGCCACTTTTTAATTCAAAATGTAGGGTAAGGGTACCCATCGAAGCAGGTGCATGCTACAAAAATTTCAAAATAGAAAAAAGAATCCCTCTCGAATAAAAAACGACGTTTTCGAGGATTTTTCCAAAATCAGACTATAAATACGCGAAAACGCCCCTGTTTCGTTTTCGTTGGGACACACTGTATATAACAAAATATCATGTAATATCAGACATGGAAGTAATTGTTGACAGATGCGCAGATATAAGCCAAATTCGCATGGAACCTGTTGTGAGTAACTAGCATCTTCAAAATTGTTTTTATTTATTTATAAAAAAATTATTAAATATTTTTCAGCAACACCTATTCTCCTCTTACAGTGTTCTGAACAAATTATATAATAAAAGTTTTACTCAAATTTCTTGGTTTTAAAGTTATAAACCTCACATTCTCCTCCCTTTTTGAGCATTCAAAGACCGAACAAAATAAATGTATATTTGTTTAACTTTAGCAATTAAAAAAAATATATATAATTAAAGACATTTTATTAGCACTAGGAGAAACAGTGCCATTTTAACTGTTTTATGAGTAAAAACTATCAGGTACGATATTTTTAAGGACCTAATTAAAATCTGTTGAATTTCACTCGTCACCCCTGAATTCTCTCATGGTAGATTCCAAAACAACATTCTATTAATCTGTCACATTAGAACTAACCTTAGAATCAGGACTAATCGCCAAAGCGTAACACGCAGGCGCACTCGAGGTCAATTCGGCTTTAATTCGAGGTGTCGGACTGGCAAGATCCCATATTGACAGGTTGCTGGCCTCTCCGCCCACTATTAAAGTCCTTCCGTCGGGCAGAAGTTTGACAGATCTGATGTAGTTGTCCCTTTGCTGAAAAAAATTATGATTATCTAAAAATTTATTGTTGATCAATCAATCAATCATTTATTGGTGCTAATATGCTTACGCATTTACACAAGTCATGTTGCAAAGTTTCATAATAGATCTAAATCGTAAAAAGTAATTTAAAAAAATTGGTGCCAGAAAGCACGGATAGTCCACCATAAAATCAATTATTTTATGTTGAAAGAAAATGAAAATATCTCGAAAACTGTAGCTTTGAAAGATTTGAATCTTGAAAATTTTTAGGTAGTACTTACGAAAACAAAAATCTGAAAACCGCATATCAATAGCTGCTTTAATTCTAAAGTTATGATTTTTTTAATATATTTTAACGTTTTTTCAAATAACTCGGAAACTAAAGCTCCCACAAATTTGGACTTTATAACAAAATTTGTAGTCCATATTCATGGAAACTTAAATCTGAAAGCCTTATATCGCTACTTGTTTTCGTTCCAAAGTTACAATTTTTTTAAAATATTTCATCCCCCTTTTCCCACCCTACCCAACAGCCGACAGAGGATTTTTGCACTAAATTTCGTTAAAATCGATTAAGGCGTTCTTGAGACAACAGACCCAGAGACAACCTTTTTTTTCGTCGATTAAGGTGTTTTCCTCCATACGCCCCGATACCATATTAGTTTAGTGGACTAAAAGATTGGGTAAAATTACAGCGAACATTTAAAAAACAAAAAAATTTATAAAAAGACAACTAAAAGCAAAAATCACAAGCAGAACAAGTAGTGTAAGCAGCCAAATCTAACACAAATGCGTGATGACGAGTTTAAAGTAAAATTATTGCGAATATTGAAAGAACAATAACTAAAAGTCCAAAAAATAATGAATTTAATACCATAAAAGTTTATCCCGTTTCTGGTTTTAGTGAGACGTTGATGTGGGTATACAATATTTTCCCTATGTCTTGTATTAAAATGGTCAATATTGCTATGAGATTAAAAGTCAATTATATTATTTTTTTATATGTAGCAAACAAAGCAAGATATATTGACAAGGAATGGTTAAAATTGTTAATGATTTAAAACTGTCTGTGCAGTCCTCTCTATACTTTAAGTTTTTTAATATTCTCACTGCTCTTCTCTGCAGTTTAAATATAAGCTCTGCATGTGTTAATGACGAGTTCGTCTAGCCCAAACTAGCTTTTATCCAGGAAATCTTTCTTTAATTAATAATTTCCGTGTGATTGATATTATTATAAACCTCTATTGCAATAAGCATACCCATGCAAGAATTCTTTCTAGGTGGGGGGAAGGGGTTATGATCACCCATCAGTCACTGTCACCCGTTAGCCCCCCTTTTTCTATTTAAAATGCGATTTTATTACTCTGCAATTAATTTATTGTTTTTTAAACATAAAATAGTATTTTTTACAAGTAGTGGATAAAAGAGTGCTTTTTTTACAAGCGTTGTTTTAAAAAAACGAGCACAGCAAGTGATTTTAAAACTCGAGGAAAAAAAGCACAGTTTAGTAGCGAGTTGTAAACATTATATGATGTTAAAACTCCACAGAAAAAATATTTATAATTTTTAATTTTTTACATATTTGTGAAGGCACTATAAAAAGTGGGTTGGGTTAGCAGACAAGAGGGACTGGGTTGGGGAGGGATTAAGTATAATTAGTAAATTTAAAAAAATGAAAAGTGATATTTCAAAAATTTTGATTTTCTTCATATATAGACATGTCTATATTTAATTTATTTAATTCAATCGTATCTCAGCCACAGATATCAATACACTGAAATAAAGGGCTGTAAATCGGTACTGTACAAAAGTACTTCAGGGATTCCTCAAGGTTCTAATCTCGGTCCTCTCCTTTTTTTAACAGCTGTTAATAATATTGTTACAAATATGGAAAATGTTCAAGGCCTATTGTTTGCGGACGATTTTAAGTGTTTCCATATTGTGAACTCTGTTATGGACTGTGAAACCCTGCAAAATAACTTTTGTAAAGCAGCTAACTGGTGTAATACTAACAGTTTCAATTTAAATGTAGCTAAATGCATGTGCATGTCATTCACTCTATAAGCATACTTTGCAGTATGACTACACTTACAATAATTTCAAAATAAAAAGAGATGTCATACAGAAAGACCTGGGACTGATTTTTGATGTTAATCTTACATTTACTGATCACATTATTAAAAAAATTGAAAGTGCTCAAAAAGTAGCTGGTTTTATAGTAAGAAATACAAAAGATCTGGATTTAGATGTTAGTCTACACCTTTTTGACAGCTTGGTTTTGCCTATATTGGAATATGGCTCAATAATTTGGTCTCCACAATATGACACATGGATTACCATAATTGAAAAAGTTCAAAGAAAGTTCCTAAAACGCCTATACTTTAGAAAGTACGGTAATTATCCGCAAAGAGGGTGTGACAATGAGTTTCTGTTGGGTGTATTTGGAAGACTGTCATTGGAGAAACGACGTCATAAAATAATTCTTTGCTTTATGTTTAGATTATTGACAGGTGAAATAGATGGTCCTGATATTCTTGGTCAGTTATCCTTTGCGATAAATCGAGTAAATTCTCGCAATATAAACATCTTTTATTTAGCTTTTCCAATAACCAATTTATACAAAAATTCACCAATACACAAAATGTGTTCAATTTTTAATTTATACTGATAATACTAGTATTTTTAAATTTAAAAAAATTATCGACGACAAACTGCGTAATAGCAGTATAAGAAACTAAGTAAACATTATCTGATTTGTCTTTTGTATTTGTATTGTTTTATTTTGTACTATGGTAATATTTTATTTTAAGTGTTCTGGTGTTTTAATTAACTTAGGTTACTACTACTTATTGTAGGTATAGGTTTTACATTATATAGATATTCCAATCTTCATTTTTATCATTTTCATTTATTGTATTTAGTGTTTTAATGTTTTATACTGTTTGTAACTACTTGAACTTTTGCTTTAAAAACATTTTATAATTTTTTAGTGTATTGATACCAATCTCCTGAGCAATTACTAAATATACATGTTACTCTATTTTTTTTCTATATCTAGGTGGATATCTGTAATTGGTAACTTGCTGTTGATATCTGTATAAATAAATAAATAAATTACTTAAAAAACAATCTAATTGGAACACTGTTGTCTTTAATCAGGGTTGATTAATATCCCAAACTTTGACACACTCCTTTCTTCCAGTATAAACATATTTGGTGGGGTTGAAGATGATGACCGTGCACACCACCTCACCATGGCCAAATGTATTTATCTGTCTGACGTTAATAACCTTATGGCGCCGCAAGCAAAATTTTTTGAAATTTGATAGTGGAGATTCTTTTTTTTTTGTCGGTGACCTAAGCTCATGTGGTATCCATTTGAATATTTCGAGTTGGACGCCTCAGAAAAAATGTTTAGCTTATTCGGCAAAAAATCAAAAAAGTTCTCCGAACAGTGCCCTCCATTCAAAGTTCAGCCAATTCTGATGTTTATTTAGAAGAAATAAAAAGAAAGTTTGGATGACCAATGAAATCCTGGAGTTGGTGGATAAAAGACGCAGTTAAAAAGGCAGCGATCAGTATCATGAAATCAATAGAGAAATAAAAAACAAGATAACGTCAGCAAAATAAGACTGGATGACACAGCAATGTCAAGAAATAGAAGATCTAGATGCTAAACATGACACTTTCAATTTACACAAACGCAGAAAGGAAGAGGCCGGATTATTTAATAAAAGACAAGCTGGAATCCTTGAGGACAGTCAGGGTAAAATCATACCGGATACCAAAGAAAAACTAAAAGAATGGTGCAGCTACATAGAAGATCTCTTTACCGATAACCGATCCGAACTGCCAGAAGAATTCTCGAACCAAGGCATAGATATAACACCAGAGGAAGTAAAACACGCAATATCTTCAGCTAAAAACAGAAAAGCGGTAGGGCAAGACGAAGTATATACTGAGGTTTTAAAGCTAATAAAAACGAAGATTCGCTAAATACGCTGGTCAAACTTTTTAACTTGATTTATCGTAGCGGTAAAATCCCTGCTGGCTGGCTAAACTCAACCTTTGTTACGCTGCCTAAAAAACATTCAGCAAAGAAGTGTAGTGATTACCGCCTAATCAGCCTAATGAGTCATATGTTAAAAATATTTCTAAAGATTCTTCACAAAAGAATTTATGGTAAATGCGAATCCTTTATGGGCGACACGCAGTTTGGATTTCGTGGTGGGTTCGGGCATTCAAGTCTTAATTCAGCGGTCTAGGGATGAGTCGGTGCCAGTATATGCCTGTTTTTTAGATTATGAGAAAGCATTTGATCGAGTCCAACACGAAAAGCTCATAGACTCGCTAAAAGAAGTTGGGTCTAGATGACCGAGATCTAAAGATACTCGCTAATCTATACTGGAATCAGACTGCTCAAATAGTTAAGGTTGGTGGCCAACTGTCCGAAGAGGTCCAAATAAGAAGAGGAGTATGCCAAGATTGTATATTGTCTCCGATGTTGTTTAATATCTATAGTAACAAAGTAATAGAGAATGCACTTCGTAACTGCGAAGAAGGTCTGACCACAAACGGTATAAAAATCAACAACATACGATATGCCGACGACACTGTCATAATAGCAGACACGCTGGAAGGCCTGCAAGAGTTGTTGAATCAAATTGCTGCCAAAAGTTCGCAATTCGGGCTTAAATTAAATGTTGGAAAAACAAAATGGATGGTCATATCCAAGGAAAAGAATCCAAGTCGAACGCGTGGATTCATACAAATATTTGGGTTGTCTCCTCAATGAGAACTGGGACAACATGCAAGAAGTTCGTGCAAGAATTGAGAAGCCCAGATCATCTCTTATCAAAATGAAATCAGTGTTATGTAGTCGCGATCTTAATACCATTCTCCGAATTCGTGTGATTCGGTGTTTTGTTTTTAGCATCTTATATTATGGCATGGAAGCATGGACACTGACGATAAATAAAGAGCTTAAAGTTTTATTTACCATCAAAAAACGAAAACTTGAATATTTCGGCCATATGTAGAGAAATTACAAATATAAACTTTTAAAATTGATCATAGAAGGCAGAAGAGGTCCAGGTCGTAGACGGATATCATGGCTTAAACAATCAAAAATCTTAGACAATGGTATGGTGTTAGTATTACGACACTTTTCTGAAAAGTAATGGACAGGGTGCAGATCGCGCTGAGCCAACGTTCGAAGAGAGCATGGCACTTGAAGACTTCAAAAAGTATGGATATCACATGACCCGTTTTGAACGCCACTTTGCCATTTTCTGAGTTAATGTCACTGACAGTTTTTTCAGAAATTCTGATTTCATTCACATTTTTGTAAAGTATTTAAAAAAAGGTGGGTTGGGTTAGTTGCGTCCTCCTCTAATACTTACCAAACAATCCAACTGTGACACCGGCGTTTTCGACCCGGGTTGACTAATATCCCAAACTTTGACGCATCCCTTTCCTCCGGTGTAAACATATTTGGTGGGGTTGGAGATGGTGACCGCGCACACCACCTCACCATGGCTAAGCGTATTTATCTGTCTGGCGTGTCGAGGTATTCCAGGTCCCACCAGCGCGTCTGGGGGAAAGGGCACCGGTTGCATTTGACCTTCGGCGCTCACGTGAAAGGAATAGGCCCTAAAAGTATATAAAAATAATTAAATAATTCTCCTAATTCGTGTTTTCTGTTTTTATGTGTTTGGCATGTGATCGGTTATAAGTGTTCCCTGGGATAACTTTTTTTGCAACAGCCGCAGAAGAACCAAACAAAAAATTGGTGAAAGAGTATTTTCTAAAAATTAATCAGTTTAAATAGTATACAGGGTATGACAAAAAGTTTTTTTTCTTATGGAACACCCCATATATTTTGACATTTTCGAATTCTCCGGAAAATTAACTTTTTAAAAATACCATATAGTGTAGATCTGCATGTAATCGTTTTCGAGATATTTCAATTTGAATTTGATATCAATTAATTCGTATTATTGTATTATAATTAAACCAAAGGCCATACATAATAATATGCATAATCACAACAATCAAAAAGCTGTCAAACTAGAACTTATTTAACTTTCCAAAAAAATAGTTAGCTGGGAAAAACAAAAATTCTTTAATCTTTTGCTTTTCACTTTGTTCCGGCAGGTGGCGCGCTGCATATAGCCATGCCAGATCTCGAAAGTTGTTTAAATTCGCTGGGTGTGGTTGCTTATGTTATGCTTCATACAACAACAAGGATGAAACAGGTCTGTAGGTCTCTGGACTATCCATTAGATCTTGGAGGCCTGGTCGTAATAAATTGAAAAGCAAAATGGGTGTCCGCTAGCCACGAACCTTTCTTTTTAAAAATAGCGGCGTTTTTACAGAAGGGCTGCATAAATTACTCAGGCTTTATTATAATACAATAATACTAATTAATTAATATCTAATTCAAGCTAATTTTCTGGAGAATTCAACAGTTTTTCCATTAGAAAAAATATTTTTATTGTACCCTGTATACTACTTGAACTAAATAATTTTTATCAAATATTTTGAGGTCCCTATAAAATACCCTTTCCCCCAGTTTTTCAGGGAACACTTATAACCGATCATCCTCTACCTAAGCTCTTAAAACACATAATGGTAGGTGATATTAAAAGTCACCCAAGTAGCATTTGGACGTCAAACTACGTCCTCTACTCGTTGGCTTACAAACCCTGACGTTGGGAAGCGGATTACAAATCTGTACGATACCAATTCGACTGCAATCCGACCTAAATGGGAAATACAAATTCGGATCGGCTCGACGTCGCTAATTGTACTTCAATAGTATAGTAGTTTACCTATGACGACGTGATAATACGCCCGCCAGCTTATGTAATTTTATATTATTTAATTGATTACCTAATGTGGTACTTGTTTAGTAAATTTTAGGTGAAATATACAGGGTTCCTAAGCAAATCCTTAGGGGGCCAAGCAGCCGTGTATAAGACGCAGACAAACGGAAAAGCACATTAGGCAGAAAAGGATGGGCATGGGGCGATGTTGTCACTACATCTTACACGTAGTAAATCCATTCCAGGTTGTTGTTTTCTAATGTTTTCCATTTTCATACCTTTAGGACTGGAATAAAAATTGTTTTTGCTCGACTTTAATACCAAACTGATGAAAGATATCGTAAAAAAAAATATTTTTCGACTTTTCATTTTGTAACCATTGTCCTTACGCATTGTTTACAGGCTGGGGACTGAGATACATGCAAATGCCTAACCTAAAGCGTTCATACACAGCCGGAGAAATCGACTGAGATATTTCCGTAGAAACTTTATCAAGCAAATAGGACGGGTTGACGCCTTCGAACGTCCAACCCGGGTTTTGCACTTTGATTCGAAATCAAAAAGGAGGAACATTCAGATGTGGGGCCGTGCACAAATTACGTAACGGTGATTTTACCAATTTTTAACCCCCTCCCTATGTAATGTTTTGTAACGGTCTGGCACGCCACTCCCCTAATATTTCAAGACCACTACCCCCCCCCCCCCAAAAAAAAAACTTCACTTATTTTAATTCCAAATTTTCTTAGTTTCACATAAATGCAAACGCTGTCGAAAACCCCTTTCCCCCTTACGTAACGTTTTGTAAGCCCCCTCCCCCCTATGGCCTCTGTAGTCCCAGTGGAGGAGGGCGAGAAAATTGAAATTTTTTTCTTAAAAATTATACTCTTTAGACCTATTTCTTTGCGTTCCCGAAATTACGTAATTTTTGAAAAAAAATTGTAAGCGGCGCCATTTTTATTTCGTGCTTTGTTTTTGCGTTCGGCTAATTTAATCTCTCACTCGAAACCAAGATCCCCCGTTTTAGGAAAACTGATCCCGTCTCTGTTTCTAAATTTTTTCGAATAAAAGTAAAGTATGACCATGTGGGAAATAATTTTTTTCTACGGTATGACGAAAATTTCGAGAAAGTTGAAGAAAAAAATAAAAAAAGTGGCAGAGCTCAAGTTTTTCATAAAAAAAACGTTTTTTGTAAAGAAACAGAGCAAAATAAATCTTTTCACCCCTTTTTGGGTGTTACAAATATTGGCAGCCCCTTATTTTTCGCTTTTACCCTCCCGCTAGTTTTGAAGAATTGGTTCGCTACATGTTTCGAGATCATGTCATAAAACACCTCGAAAATATCAAATGTAGTGTAGGGCCAGCTTTATTTAAAATCAATAATATCGCAGGCAAAAAGCTCTGCAGGAAAAACAGCGCCGTTTATTGATTTCTTTGGCTGCTAGTGCTCTTCATGGTTTGGCCGTTTCCGGATAGATGTCACTAGTAGAACAGAATGGAAAGAAATTTAATTAAAAGCGAAGATATTTCTTTCTAATGTTAACAACCTCACGAGTTTATCGCTCAGTATCGTAAATAATGGATCCTGCCGCCTCCTTTAAGCAAGAAAAAGCTGTGGTTTGGACCTGAAAACATCTAATTTTTAATTAGGTGTGGCCGCCATCTAGCGTAATTTGCAGACATCTTGTCAACGGTTATTATTGCAACTATGATTTATGCTCACAATGAAAGAGTGGCGACAATTTTTTCTCATGAAAGCAGTCCGAAGATAATAACAAACTGGCACCATTGCTCAATATACCTGTTTCTTTTGTGCGCGCAGAACTTTCTATGCCATTTCTGTTTGATTTATTGAAATCCTATCCCTAAGAAAAATCTTAGGAACCCTGTATATTAACGAATAATTCACAAAAAATAAATGGCCACCTTTCTATTTCATTAACAATAAAAGTTATGGTATTAAAAAGGGCACTTGACCGAGTAATCTAGAGCGAAATATTTCTGCGAGGGCCACTTTACTGACAAAGTTGGTCAAGATGGAGCGAAAAATAACTCCCCCCCCCTTCCAAATTAGCACAAAATAGCAAAAAGAAAAAAAATACTTAGCACTATTTCGGTTGCAATTAATACTAAAATCAGTCAAGAATAATACTAAACGCACATTTAAGGCATTATTAAGTCTCTTTTACTGTTTTTTTTTTCAATAAAAACAAGAAAAAAATTGTTGTCAATAATGGCTGCCCAGGCTTGCAACTCCAAAATGGTCGAATTTGGGCTCGTATAGTATTTTTACCAATTTTATCACCAATTTGGACAAGGACACCGATTTCCAGCCCTAATTTTATCCAAATCTAACTAGCCAACGTTAAACTACATAATATGTGCAAACGTTCGGAATCGGAAAACTGACTTAAAAGAAGAATGACAGTTCAGCTGAACATAACCTAGAAAAATATTTTCCGTTTTTGCTTGTTTGAATGAGCTCGAACCTATCCCGCAGATGTGAGATGAGTCTAACAATAGTTGGTTCCCCATAAAAAAAAAGCGACATTAAACAATATCAGTGTGACCCCACTAATGCTCCAGATAAAGTGGACTGGAAGAAATATAAGTGCGAGCTGAAGGTCCATCAGATTTTTGGTTGGCAGCAAGCCAACAAATTGTGCAATTTGATGTCCCAGATGCAAAGTTGTAGGTTAAGTATCCTTCTTTTTCTCCGTTCCTTTTTTGATAGGTATGCAAATAAGGGCTCTGAAATGCGACGTCGATTACGGTAACAAGGCCGACGATGTTTCGTGGTCGATTGAGGTATAGGCGTTAAAACAGTCGGCTTTGAAACGTAAACTGACGTGAATCCGTCTGGGCAAATATTTGTACAAATTACGTTGCCTATTTTGACGTCGTTTAAGGTTCGCATATGCGTACCTGACTACGTAAACGTCGGATTTTATTACAAAAGACGTTTGTCGTTTGACTTACTAATACACAACTTTATTTTGTACCTAATACGACGTCGCTTTATGACAGATTAGGTTAAATGCTACTTGGGCACTCGTTCTAAAAAAACGCCTTTAGGTCATGATTTCTTGAATCTACGAAAAAAGAACTGTTTAGGGAAGTAAACGTGTTTTACAAAAAAATTAAAAGGAGACAAACTGTGAAAAAGATAAAGTTCCCTTCTTACTCTTTCAGGAATAGGGACCCAAAATGTTTTGAAACACAAGGAAGTGGACTGAGGACTATTCACAGTATTGTTGTCTGAATCGCTGAAGGTTGACTGATGAGAGCACGTGTCTTAAACTCTTTTTTTCATAATTGTCAACGTTGAATGATCTTCTAGATCGGTATTAATAACAATACACTTACGGTTTTCCTCCAGGTATCCCCCCGAGCGCCGAGGGCACAACTGGAGCCCTCATTTGATTGTGAGGATCGTACCCCACTTGCAAAGGAGGTCGTGGGTAGTTGTTTAACGCGGGTGGGAGGTTGTTGTGCAGACCTCCGTAGGCAGCTCCCGCCGCCGCCGCTGCTTGAAGGTCGTGAGGTGCACCTGGAAAAAAAATTGCGCCACAATTATGAGGTGATAAATGTGTAACCAATTTAAAACGTATTTTTTAAAGCATTCTGTCCAAACATTTATTTCTAGAATAACACACTTACGTTTTTCAAGTTTTCACTGTTTTTGAAGCGTTTAAAAAAAGTACTGCCAAAAAACCTCGCCAAAAACATTTTTTCTCAGTTAAAATTAATAGTAGTTTTCACAACTAGTGGCTAAAATAGTGCTTTTTTACAAGCGTTGGTTTAAATAAAGAGCGCAGCGAGGCATTTAAAAACGCGAGTAAAAAAAAGCATAGTTTAGCAACGAGCTGTGAACACTATTTTTTTTAATACCTCTATCAAAAAATCCAAAAAAAAAACAGGAAAATACTTTTAAAAATCTCGAACGAATAGCACTTCTCGCAGAACAGACCATCTTTACACTATAAATAAAGGCGGCTGGTAAATGAATGAAAAATATTTAAGGTGGTTGAAGAGAGACAGCAGGCTATAAAAAGTATTTTAGAAAAAGACGGAATAATTTAAGGCAATTATTTAATCAAAATTTCTGTTTTGTCATCTTTAGTGGTGTCGTGCATATGATTTCTATTTTGCCATTTTAATAAAAAAAAAACAGCAAAAATTGTAATTTTTTAAAGCGTACCATGTGTAAGGTGGTAATAATTTTTTTCAATCAATGTTCTTCACAGTCTTTAAATTTCACAAAAAATCTGTACTACTATAAGTGTATTTTAGCACATCTAAAAATAATTTAACAGGTTCATCATGGCTCTACCATAATGCTGAATATGATTTTAATCATTTTAAAAAGAAAAAACTGTCAAATTAATACAATTTAAAATTTGACATACTTTAAGGACTGATATTTAATAAAATGGTATTTGCCGAGACACCAAAGATTAGAAATTTTTCACGTACACTTGAAAAAAGCCAAAAAGTTATACTTACATACAAAATGACAAATTACTTTATGTGACTTTTGACAATTTCTTAGTAAATTTTCTCTAAAACACGTTAAAGTCACGTGGATAACATAACTTTCTTTACCACTTTTTTGTTTGCTCGAGTGTACAAAGCACATTGCAAACTTATGACTCAGTTGGCAGTAAGGCCAAACATAAAAATAGTACATTAAAAGTAAAGTGCTACTTTTAATCTCGCGGCGAAAGGTTGTACAATTTGCTAAGGGATTAAAAGACGCTTTATTCCGGAGGTTTATATACTATTTTATGCACTTTAGGAAAATATTATTAACGTAAAACTCGTAGCATATCGGACAAAGCGCTTTTGTTTTTCACTTCATTACTGGAGAATCCATACAATACAATGGAGAATCCAGACACTTACAGACCTGTTTCATCCTTATCGGGAATAATCAGGGAGTCATAGGATTGTCCCTGGCAGTTAAAGCTATACACCGTAATAACACATAACGGCCCGGGGACGTCCTTTTTAGGTCCCCATAGGTCGCGAACGTCCCAAACCTAAAAAGTACGCCCGTGGAAAGTTCCAAGAAGAAGGTCTAAAAACATTTCCAAATGAACGTTTAGGAGACGTCCTTTTTAGATCCCCATAGGTCGCGAAAGTCACAGTCCTAAAAAGTACGTCCCTGGAACGTTCCAAGCAAAAGGTCTAAAAAAAGTTCCAATTAAACGTTCAGAGGACGTCCTTTTTGTCGCGAAAGTTACAGACGTAAAAAATAGGTCCCTGAAACGTTCCAAGAAAAAGGTCTAAAAACAGTTCTAATAGAACGTTTAGGGTACCTCCTTTTTAGATCCCCATAGGTTCTGAAAGTCACAGCCCTAAAAAGTACGCCCTTGGAACGTTCCAAGAAAAAGATCTAAAAACAGTTCCAATGGAACGTTCAGGGGACGTCCTAAACAGACACGCATATACTGCAGTTTTAATTAGCTACTCATTTAGCAACTAGATGGCGTACTTTGGTAAAATATTCTCTATCTTTTCCACATTCTTTTTATATAATAAGAGATACTTGTATTTTATTGTATAATGACTCCAAAATGAGCTTATACAGACCGCTTCAAGCTACTACGAACATAGGGGGAATCAAGTCCAATTTACTCTCCGTGCCGTACGACCGAGGTGGATTCGAAGCACGCTGCAGTGTTATCTTTTGGAAATTCATTTTGTTTTTATTATTTTGTTTTATTTCTGCCTTGCTCGAGAAACACATGGGTAAGTTCTTAATTGAAATAATACATTTTTAAAACTAAAAATGGATGTCTACGAAGTTGCCGAAAAAGTGCAGATGGTCAAATGGTCAAATCGTCATAACCCAACACACGTTCGATATTGGTCGAGGGAAAATTTGCATTTGTATTTTGACGTAAGAACACAGTATCCCCAAAAACTAAATGTTTGGGGGGGGGGTATTGTAGGGGAACACGTAATTGGGTCATTTTTTATTAACGGCAATTGCAATTTGAATGGTCCTAGATACTTGGATCTACTGCAGCAGCACATTATTCCAACTGCTAGGCAGTTGTTAGGTGTAAGATTTGGTGAAACATGGTTTCAACAAGATGGTTGTTCCGCTCACAATGTTGGCCTTGTTAGGGAATATCTTGATAATGTATTTCCTAATCGGGTTATAAGTACACGGGGAACTATTTTATGGCCAGCTCGATCTCCCGATCTTGCTCCTAATGACTTCTATCTGTTTTTGAAGAAGCTTTTCAAATTATCACCCCTAACATGCTTGGAAACGTTAGAAGGGGTTTTTATAGTAGGCTCGGATATTGTCTAGCCGAGCAAGGAGGACTTTTCGAACATTTGCTTTAATTTTTGACTGGGAGAATCTTTTTGGTTTTTAGAATGTATTATTTTATTTTGAGAACTTGCTTTTATTTTGTTTCTCCTTATTATTTTCATTGTAACACGTCGTCACTGATAAATCTGAGCAGTTGACAATAAAGCGCTCTTATTTATCAGTGACAAAAAATAAGAAAATTATGTTATAAAAATTTGCGTATTTATTGACCAAATTCCGGTTTCATTTACTACGCTCCAAACAGCACCGTGGTTAGAGGCGTACTAAATACACGGCGAAAGGCGGCGAAGGGCAGCGAATGGCGATCGGAAGCCTGAGTGTTGGTTGCTTCACTGATAGGCGTGCGGTGTCTCTGCATGTACGTACACTGGCAAATTAGACTTCTTCCGCCCTATGTTCGCAGTAGCTTGAAGCGGTCTGTATAAAGACGGCCAAGGGTCGTCCATGTAAAGGGTCCAAAGGAACGACCCCGAGACGTTACAGTTGACGACATTAATCCAGTACTGAATTAATCATTCCTAGAACGTTCCCGGACGTTTGGCGACGTCTGTGGACGTTCCCGGAACGAATAAGAACAATATACCGTGGACATTCAAATAAGAACGGCCAAGGATCGTGCAAGTAAAGGTTTCAGGAACGTCCAATTAAACCTTCCAGGAACGTCCAAAGGCACGTTCCTGAAACGTTACAATTGACGACATTTTTCGTTCCGGGAACGTTCCCTAAACGTTTCACGACGTCTACAGACGTTCCTGGAACGTACCATTGGTCGCGTCGGAACGTTCCAGGGACGTTTTTAAAACGTACTTGTGTTATTAGGTCAGGCACCATGCACACCTCTCGAATTTAAAACAAAAAGTTTGCAATGCGCGGAGACGCAGTACCTGTGTGCACCACCTGTCGAATAAACTGAGAATTAAAAACATTAAAATTGAAAAGTGCAGAAGACCGTAAATACAGAATCCGGTACCCTTTAGCAGGTTATAAAGAAGAAACCTGTAAAAGTATAACGTCACTGTAACATGACTCTTAAAAAGAGGTAACGTTCGCAGCACCGCCCCCAATTGGAGCCTCATACTACGTGGCTCTAATTTTAAGGCATCAGCAAGTAATCGCTCCGGAGGAGGCTTGTTGTGCAGAACTAAAAAGCCAAAATATTTAAAAAACAACAAAGTGAATCTCGTATCCGTAAATAAATGTTTTCTAAATATTTTGGCTAGCGAAATTTTTATAAAATTTACAAAAAAATTGCTTAAAATTAAACAAAATTGTAACTATATTTAATATTGGTATAGCGCAGCAGGCGAAAATTTTGGAAAAAAAAAACAAAAAGATCTTTTAGGTTTTTTGTTAAATATTTTTGAAAAAGTAGATTGGGTTAGGTCCCAAGAAAAGGTGGGTTGCGGTGGTATAATCTTGCCAAATCATAAATGCGCCGCAGATGAAAATTTTAAGAAAAATTTTACTAAGAATTTCATTTATTACACGTGTAATGCTAGTGAGAAAAATTCCTTAGAATTAAACTAAAATTGTAACAATTAATGACGTCATAGCACCGCAGGCAAAATTTTTAACATTTTAAGACATCACACCAAACACACGTCACAAACCTAAGTAAAGGGAGCTATAGCTCTCCCTGGGTCCCTTGATCATGATTAATTTAACCCCCCGACCCCCCCCCCCTGACGACGCATTTGCCGTGGCTCAAATGTTGAGTTCTGATAGTCTGCTTAGTCCCCATTTTTTTTATCATTGTACATTTTATTAAAAATTGGATATATCCGAGATATTAGCTTCTAAAAATTTAAATCTAGCGATTTTGATAGTCTCTATCTGGAAATCAAGTAAAGCAAACCCTTTATATGACATCTGGCGTATTTTCTAGTGAAACAAAAATGTCAAAGTAAAGATCGGATATAACTTCAAAATTCTTACCATTTGCCATCAAGTACGGTGGATACTGTCCCATACTGGGTGGTTTAACGACCGGTTTCAATCCACCACTTGAAGACGATCCTCCCGCTGAAGTTGGAGTGACAGGTTTCGAAATTGGCGTCGATGGTTTCTCGCCTTCCATTTTTTTCGTTGAAGGGGTTGAGGCGTTACTCGAGGTTCCCGATCTGGAAAAAAATCAGGATGAAAAATAACTTATAATACAGAAAAGAAAAATGATGATCGTTCTAACAAGGGGGGGGGGTACGAATAGAAAGATTTCTCTGTCACTAACTAATGCTGTCTTGAATATGACTGAACCAATATTTTTTTGTCGCAAAATAATATTTTTTTTGTCCAAAATAAATCAAAATTTGTACCAAACCGATGCAACTCAGGGCAAAAATATATCTTTTTGCGAAAAATAAATATTCGTTCAGCCATATTCTAAAGAGCATTTGTTTGTCTCAAAGAAATCTTTTTATCAGTTCATAACTGCTTCACAAACGGCTAGGCTAAGAGATAAGGAATCGACCGGAACGGGGCTGTTCCTGAAAAGCAGGGATTTAAAGAGGAGCTCGCCCCTGGTTCGCAATGTCACAGTTTTTCTAAGGAAAGTATTCGCCATTTTAGGTAGTAAGAAAACAGGACCGAACTAAAATGTAGCAGGGCCGACGGCTTTACATCATCTCCAAAGGGTTGTCCTGAGAATACTTTCTAAAGATCCGGATTCTCGACAGAAAGGTATTAGGCAAAATTAAGTACTTTTGGAGAAATAAAAACATGCATCCTAAGGGTCATATGAATCTATTAAAAGAATGATTTCTTGTAATAGTAAACGATGATTTTAGATGGTAAAGTGATTTTTTGTTCATAAAACTTTCTAATAAGAAAAAATATTATCAGAAATAAAAAAAAATCAAGAAAGCATTTGATGAGCGTATATAAAAATAAAGCAGTCGAATGACAAGCATCAGGCACTAAAAGTTACACAAATAGAGAGTGCTTAATCGTAATCGTATCTCAGTGCGCATGCTCAGAACGGATACGTCGTACAACAGCGACCACCCTTGCAGTAATCGTACGCAACTAGCGTATCCCAACCATATTGTTTTTTGTTGTTTTTTCACCCCTTCTATTTTCCATTCTATTGCTCTCTCATGTTTTTCGAAGTGAGCGGCATGAAATAAAACTGTGCATCAAGCACTGAACAAGAATTGGTTTGCTTACGTCGTACGTCGTAAGCATAATTATTTTTTTAAAGGACGCTTTGACAAACGCATCCAAGATAGACTAACAACTCCTATTTCCATTTGTTAACAACGTAAGTACGGATAAGCACCACTAGTGCGAAAATCTAGCCTGCGGTTATCATTTATTTACCTTGGACTATGTGGAGGATGCTCTTTCTTAGGTAGTTTGTCAATGCCATTTTCTCGGGGTGACGATGTTCCATTGGGCGGGGAAACTGGGTCTTCCGAGGCATCGTCCACCACTAAGTCTTGGTCGCTTTTCTCTCCATCACTATGCTGTAAAAAGAAACAATTTATTTTGTAAATTTACCTTATTATAGTAATATTTTCCGATTTTATTATTTTTTAATTACTGTTTTGTTTCTTGAGTTTGTCCTTTTTTTCGATCTCTCCATTTATTTATATATATATTTTAATATTTTAAAATCAAATTATGTATGTTTATTTGTAATCTATTTGTCCTTACGTGTATTTTTTGTTATTTTTTGTTGTTGTGTTTTGACTACAATTTACCAACTGTTTTTTCTTGTTTTACTTTTTTAATGACAATTTATATTTATAAATATATATGTAAAATAATCTCATTTTTGGCACTTTTAATTTTATTACTGTTAAAAACTTCAATTATTGACACGCCATATATACACAATCTGTATTGTTTATAAAATAAGGTAATAAAGTCTACTCAATTCTATTAATCTCAGCGATGATAGAACCTGATGAAAATTGATGAAAATTTACGAATGGTTTTTACAGATCAGCTTATTGTTTAGGTAAGCTTTGAATTTGTAGAAACATGGTACTGTAAAACTACACAAAGAGTGTTAAGTGATCACGATGCGAATTACGTAAAGTTACAATCTTTTTCTAAAATCACATTGCAAGTAATTTCATAGTATTTAAAGTAAATTTATAAAATTTTCTGCACTACTTTGACCTTTTTAGCCCTACAAAACGCAGTATGGAATCCATTGGGTTAGTAAAAAAAAACGGTAGCAGCTAACGACACAAGGTTTTCACAAAATGGAGAATTACATTTTTGACAAATCGGATCCGATTTGAAATATTTAAGGAACCGGCTAGCCGGTCAGCCGATCTGACACGATCAAGATTTCTTTCTTTCTTTACGCGCGTAGTCCTAAATCACTTTAAAAAAAAGTGTTCTGCGTTGGATGAAACTTAATAGGCTAAAAAACCAGAAAGTTTATAAGGTAACTTGGTCCTATCCCTCCATTCACGCCGGTAACCAGGCCGGATGGAGTCGGTATCCCGTGGAGACGGCCCTAGTTATACACTCCCCAATCGGTAGACTACTGAAGGACAAAAAGACCAGATAAAAAAATACCCTGGGGTTTAAAGGTAGTTGATAAGTCCGATTAAGTTAAAAGTGCCTACGGGATTCAAAAAAGTGACGGTAAAAAAAAGAGGAACAACAAAATATTTAAGAAAAATCTAAATGTATTCATAAAAATTCCAATTCACCATCTGGAGCAGCTAGCGAAACACGGTTGTCATCTCTATCTACGATAGATAGTTTTTGGTCATGACAAAACCACCCGATGACTAACGCTATTTGACACTGTTAACATTTGAACGTCATTTGCACCCAAAATAGTCGGTAGTCTGGTGGAGAAGTGCGCTGAAGCACTGCAAACACTGGCTCAAGACAATCGGGTCCCATGTCACGAGGGAATACCAGGGAACGAGAAAGCGGACGAACTTGCCAGACTGGGAATAACAAGGAAACAGGTACAGAGTGAGCTCAACCAATGGGTGAACAATGAACTGAAGACGTCCTGGAGACAAGAGTCAAAGTGCAGACAGTCCAAGGTATTCGTGGATGGTCCGAATGAAGCCATCATACACTTAGATTTCCAACCTTGAACCACTCACAAATAGGCATCGTTCCGCACTGGTACTTACTTCAGTTTAGTTTCTTTTTGGTTGAAGTAACTGATTTGGAGGTTTTTTTTTTAACTTCTTCTTTGTTTTAATTGCCTTAGGAGCATAATCCTACTGGAAATATTAACACGCTAGGACGAATTCGTATTAGGTAACTTGGATAAGTAAGTACCAGTGCGGAACGATGCCTATTTGTGAGTGGTTCAAGGTTGGAAATCTAAGTGTATGATGGTGTTTAATGATGTATAGTGAAGGGTGACCAGTAAAACTACTGATGAGACCACGCTGGTTACCCAGGGCAAAACATCGTTTAATCATTTCTCTTCGCTTTGATCTTTTGTGTGTTCCTTGTGAGATACTCATCCAAGTTTGAATTTTCGTTATTTCCACCCAAGATCTTTTGATCTTTTGTTTTTTAGTTTCTTTTCGGTTGAAGTAACTGATTTAGAGGTTTTTTAACTTCTTCTTTGTTTTAATTGCCTTAGGAGCATAATCCTACTGGAAATATTAACACGCCAGGACGAATTCGTATCAGGTAACTTGGATAAGTAAGTACCAGTGCGGAACGATGCCTACTATTTGTGACTGGTTCAAGATTGGAAATCTAAGTGTATGATGGTGTTTAATGATGTATAGTGGAGGGTGACCAGTAAAACTACTGATGAGCCCACGCTGGTTACCCAGGGCGAAACATCGTTTTATCAGGTAACTTGGATAAGTAAGTACCAGTGCGGAACGATGCCTATTTGTGAGTGGTTCAAGTTTGGAAATCCAAGTGTATGATGGTGTTTAATGATGTATAGTGGAGGGTGACCAGTAAAAGTACTGAAGAGCCCACGCTGGTTACCCAGGGCGAAACATCGTTTAATCATTTCTCTTCGTTTTGATCTTTTGTGTGTTCCTTGTGGGATACTCATCCAAGTTTGAATTTTCGTTATATCCACCCAAGATCTTTTGATCTTTTGTTTTTTAGTTAAGGGTTGCCGTGAAACGCCGCAAATGTACTGGCGGGTAACATAAGAATTTCGACCTGCGAAGCATGCGCATTTGTGCTTTGGAGAGCTTCTATTATATTCCGGGTCATTTCGAATAGGGTAGCGCTACGCTCATAACCCAAGACACTCCCAAGCGTTTTTTTCTGTTTGAGAATTCTTTCATGAATAATGAGATTACCTACTTTAAAACTCATTTCAATAAAAGCAATAAATTAATTAATTAAGAAGTTAAGTATATATTTTGCTTGGAATGAAAAACCACAGTAAACTTATTTTATTTTCAAAATGAAAAACAAAAACTAATAGATTATCCCAAATGTCAAATAACCGGACTTCGGCGTCGCGACAACGTAAACCTATTCAAATAGTGTTAGACTTAAAACTATCCATTATTTAGAATTACAATTTCAACAAAATCTGTAATAACGTCAAAGTTTGTTAGTTTTTAAAATGTTAACAAAATTAAATTATTAAACTTGTTTTCCTTGAAAAAATTAGTTAAAGAACGCATACGAAAACTTCGCTGTAAATGGATTTAAGTCCTTTTTACTTGCCTGCCTAGTAATAAACAACCAATTTATTTTCCAATGTTATTACTTGATGTTTAATTTTGCATTTCAGAAAACCAGGAAATAAACAAAATTTAATGGGACTCTTGCGTTTATAGAAGAGCGCAATTTTATGAATAATGAAAAGGTAAATGGGTAAAATACTCGTTTCGCTCCTTAAGAGGCAATAAAACGAAAATTTCATTACCGAGTTATTGGATTTTTGCTGAAAAAACGAAAGTTAAATCCAAAGACTTCAACTTAAATAGACCCATCTAGCCATTCATAAATCGCTTCGAAACACGATCAGTCGTTACATTTAGGGGAAAACATTGGCAGCGTTGCATCAGGCAATACCACGCATGCTCCACCTCACACATGCTTCATCCACCTTAAGGCGCAATTACACAGACGAACATGCTCAAATAAAAGATCGTGCAAAAGATCTAAAATTTTTTGCGTGAACATTTTTGTGAGCTTTTCTTTGAACATTTTGTTCGGGTAAATTTTTGAGCAAATTATTGCTATCTATTTTGGAAACATATTTTTAAAGATAAGAATAAATAAAAGTTCACATAAGTGATCAGTGATCTCAATTCTTTAAAAAAATGGAACACCAACTTTTATTTAAAATAAGCGAAAAATTATTATTGGGTCTACTATCAGTTTTGTCACATGGATTAGGGTTACTTATAATATTTTTTTCTTAGGGTTTTTCCAGGTTTTTTTTCCGGGCTTTTTTTTGGGATTTTCTTGCGAGTTTTTTTTATTTCCATTGTTTTTTCCTAAAGTCAAAAAAAAAACTCAGGAAAACTTTTCTTTTCCAAAAAAATTTGGAGTTTTTCAAATATCGGCAAAAAACTCAAGAATTGCACTTTTAAGCCATAATCCGCGCCTCACGACTATGAAGAGTGGTGGGGAGGGGGATTTTTTTTAAACATATTTTTGTAACTTTACTTTACCTTTAGCTTTTATTGTTGTTTTTTAATTCCTCACACCAGATTTACCTAGTTAGTTTAAGGTCCCAAGAGTTGCTTAAAAAAGTAAAAGGTTCATGAAAATGCTGAAGATATAGATATTTACTGTCAATTTAATGTCATAATCAAGGTCGATTACTGACACTGAACCAACAATATGCAAAGGGCAACATTGCGATTCAAAAGAGTGGCCGGCCTACTACCTGCGAAATCCAAAACGCGGGATGATATATCGGCGACACAGTCTACTAAATCACTGCTAAATTATATTTTTTAGACAACGGGTTCATAGGGTTTAAAAGTGGGTAATAAACGGATATTATTTAAACAGAACGTGCTTTTGTTCATATATTTGAGATGTAATAAAATGTATATAGGTTTTTTAATTTGACTTGATTATTATTGTACAAGAATAAACTAGGAAGTAAAATAAAGGGATATTCTTTTAAACGTAAATTTTTATCATTGTATCTTACAGGCAACAACAATAAATAAGTGCCAAATATTATTATTTTTATTCTCGTTTTTTTTACAACCCCAAAAAAGTTACAAGTATACTGTCATATCCCCTATAAAAATCAGATCAATCGAAGTTGCTTATGAGGTAAAATGTGCATTTCGGCATCAAATCGTTTTTCCGTCGGAAAGCACTTGATTAAAAATACCTTATTTCAAAACTTTGTTTTTCTATTTTCAGTTAAGTTCAATAAATTCCGATAACAATATATATTTTGAATTTGTAAAGAAATTTTTATACCCCCAATTCTTCAAACAAATTTTGCTAAACATTCTCTCCAAAATTTACGTGTGTTTTTTTGTACGAGATTTTGCTCGAACATTTCTTTGAGCATTTTGCTCAAGAGGCTCGTGTAAATGTTTGTCGGCATTTCCACATCAAAGGAAAGTTTGTCTGTGTAAATGCGCCTTAAGAGGCAATAAAACGAAAATTTCATTACCGAGTTATTGGATTTTTGCTGAAAAAACGAAAGTTAAATCCAAAGACTTCAACTTAAATAGACCCATCTAGTCATTCATAAATCACTTCGAAACACGATCAGTCTTTACATTTAGGGAAAAACATTGGCAGCGTTGCATCAGGCAATACCACGCATGCTCCACCTCACACATGCTTCATCCACCTTAAGGCGCATTTACACAGACAAACTTTCCTTTGATGTTGAAATGCCGACAAACATTTACACGAGCCTCTTGAGCAAAATGTTCAAAGAAATGTTCGAGCAAAATCGCGTACAAAAAATACACGTAAATTTTGGAGAGAATGTTGAGCAAAATTTGTTTGAAGAAATGATGGTAATAAAAATTTCTTACAAATTTAAATTTTATAGTTTTATGGGAATTCATTGAACTTAACTGAAAATAGAAAGACTAAGTTTTAAAACAAGGTATTTTTAATTAAGTGCTTTCCGACGGAAAAACGATTTGATGTCGAAATTCACATTTTACCTCATAAGCAACTTCGATTGACCTGATTTTTATAGGGGATATGCCAGTATACTTGTAACTTTTTTGGGGTTGTAAAAAAACGAGGATAAAAAAATAATAATTGGCACTTATTTATTGCTGTTGCCTGTAAAATGTAATGATAAAAATTTACGTTTAAAAGAATCTCTTTATTTTACTTCCTAGTTTAAAACACAATACAATAATAATTAAGTCAAATTAAAAAACCTATATACATTTTATTAAATCTCAAATATATGAACAAAAGCACGTTCGGTCTAAATAATACCCGTTTATTACCCACTTTTACAACCCTACGATCCCGGCCCTTGTCTAAAAAAATATTATTTAGCAGTAATAGACTAGACTTCTGAATCGGAATTTTGCTCCTTTGCATATTGTTTGTTCAGTGTCAGTAATCGACGTTAATTATTACATTAAATTGACAGTAAATATCTATCTTCAGCATTTTCATGAACCTTTTGCTTTTTTAAGCAACCGTTGGGGCCTTAAACTAACTAGGTAAATCTGGTGTGAGGAATTAAAAAAAACCAATCAAAGCTAAGGGTAAAGTAAAGTTACAAAAATATGTTTAAAAAAAATCCCCTCCCCACCACTACTCATAAACGTGAGGCGCGGATTACCGCTTAAAAGTGCAATTTTTGAGTTTTTTGCCGATATTTGAAAAACTCAAAATTTTTTTCGAAAAGAAAAATTTTGCTGGGTTGTTTTTTGAATTTAGGAACAAATCCTTGGAAATAAAAAAAACTCACAAAAAAATCCCAAAAAACCCCCGGGCAAAAAAATCCAGGAAAAACCCTAAGAAAAAAAATATTATAAGTAGCCCTAATCCATGTGACAAAACTGATAGCCAAGAATAATGTTTCGCTTGCCGTCGGCTTTTTTTCACAAAAATTTGAAATAAAAGTTGGTGTTCCATTTTTTTAAAGAATTGAGATTACTGATCACTGATGTGAAATTTTATTTATTCTCATCTTTAAAAATATGTTTCCAAAACAGATAGCAATAATTTGCTCAAAAATTTACCCGAACAAAATCTTCAAAGAAAAGCTCACAAAAATGTTCACGCAAAAAATTTTAGATCTTTTGCACGAGCTTTTGTTTGAGCATGTTCGTCTGTGTAATTGCGCCTTTACGTTTCTTCTTCTTCAAGTGCCATGCTCTCTTCGAACGTTGGCTATCATCAGCGCGATCTGTACCCTGTCCACTGCTTTTCGGAAAAGTGTCGTAGTACTAACACCGTACTATTGTCTAAGTTTTTTAAGAAATTATATCCGTCTACGACCCGGACCTCTTCTGCCTTTAATTTTGCCTTCTATTATTTATCAATTTTAAAAGTTTCTTTATTTCGCAAAATAATAAGCAAACCTTCAAGATCTTTATTTATTCTAAGCAGAACATCCACACTAGTTATTCGATCCATTCAAGATATCCTTAGTACTCTACGATAACACCACACTCGAATGCCTCCAACTTTTTGCACATGGTCTCAGTCAGTGTCCAAAAACATAACACCAAATCACACGAATTCGGAAACTGATATTAAGATCGCGACTACCCAACACTGATTTCATTTTGATAAAAGATGATCGGGCCTGTTCAATTCTTGCACGAACTTCTTGCATGTTGTCCCAGTTCTCATTGAGGAGACAACACAAGTATTTGTATGAATTCAACTTGCTGCCCATGTATTTGGATTAGATATGACCAGCCATTTTGTTTTTTTAACATTTAAGTTAAGCCCGAATTGCGAACTTTTGCCAGCAATTTGATTCAACAATTCTTGCAGGCCGTCCAGCGTGTCTGCTATTATAACAGTGTCGTCGGCATATCGCATGTTATGTAGTTGATTTTTATGCCGTTTATGGTCAGACCCTCTTCGCGGTTATGAAGTGCATTCTGTATTATTTTGTTACTATAGATATTAAACAACAGCTGAGACAATATACGACCTTGGCGTACTCCTCTTCTTATTTGGACCTCTTCGGACAGTTAGCCACCAACCTTAACTATTTGAGCAGTCTGATTCCAGTATAGATTAGCGATTTTCTTTAGATCCCGGTCATCTAGACCAACTTCTCTTAGCGATTCTATCAGCTTACGTTTACCAGGTCGATTCTACTAAAGCGGCAACTCCGACGACAAATACTGAATGAAGCACCGTAGTACATGGTTATATAGGTGACCCGATATAAGTGCGAGGTTGTCACATTCCCAATATAATTGGAAAATTAAAATAATTATTTTTTTGGTCAAAAAATATGTCCACTTGTGTTAAAAAAAAAGGGGCATTTTGTACCCAAATGTCAAATACGTGTGATACGTGTCCCGTTTTTTTATGAACAGATGGTACACATCTATTCATAAAAATATGAATTATTTATTGAATCAAAATTGTGAAGATTTGCGAATATGTGAATAAAAATCAAGGCGTCTATACCCACAACATGTACAATATGGCGTTGTGACCTCACCATGTAGAGTAGAGTAGAGTAGAAAACATGCTTTATTGTCGAAGAACTATATTTAAAATGACAATTCTTATTGACAATGCTGGTAACTTAAAGTAAGGCTTAATTTAAATCTTGAAAATGCCTAGGTCTAAAATTAAGATAATATAAAACAATAAAAAAAGAAAAAATATTTAATAAAAAGATCACAGTCAGTCATTAAAATACAACTTTCAGCGTAATCTGGCACCGTCGCCAAACTGTTTATCTTATGCCTGATCGCACCTGTGGTAAACATAATGTCTCTATTTTAGTTATACCCTTATGGTTAAATCATTTTTGCCACTTTATG
Source organism: Oxystoma pomonae (assembly GCA_963921995.1). Lineage (NCBI taxonomy): Eukaryota > Metazoa > Arthropoda > Insecta > Coleoptera > Brentidae > Oxystoma > Oxystoma pomonae. The sequence goes on from OY998165.1 coordinate 25,063,604, forward strand.
AAGGTACTTTTCCAGTTAATATATAATTTTTTTTGAAAATTTTTGTAATTTGTAGATATCAGATAGGTGAAACTACACGGAGCGGCTTTGCGACACGACAGAGCAATTGTTCCTTTATTTTTTGAATTGGAGCTATCTGATTGGCTCCTTCTTAAACTTGACGTTATGAGATTATCTGACATCCAATCAGAGAGCTCACATTGAAAAAATACCGAAACAATCGCTCTGTCGTTGTCGCTCGGTGGAGTTTCACTTTTAGATAAAGTTAATTTTAGTTAATTATAAATAAGTATTAAAGTTATTTTTACTTTTGGATTCACTCTGTATATTGTATTCAATAAATAAATTGTACCTATATCATTTTCAAACTCGATTTTATGATGTAAGGAGCCATGCACAACGCGGTACGATACGATACATGACTTTTATCTTTTTACATCTTCTCCATTCACTCTGTCAGGTGCATGTACCAGCCATGTTTTATTCTAAGCTTTTAGATATATTACATGGTCTGCTGCTGATATATCTTTTATTTTTATTTGTTTGAGAATTTGCATACCTACACGTTTGGTCCGAGAAATGATAGAATATATCAGGGGCGCATCCAGGAATTTACTTCGGGGTGAGGGGGGGGGGGGGTTATGGATAAATAATAACTAAATAAGTAGACATTTTAATAAAAGTTAACCATACACAAGGCGATTTTCAGCCTGGAATAATGTCTTTTCGGTATAGGTTTTTCTCGGGGTTGAAAACTTTGACAGTAAGTGTGACACCATATGCCCCCACCAGTCAAGAATAATATATTATTGAAATGGGTCGCTGAAATCGGTTAAACAAACAGTAAGGAATGTAGAGTCATGTTTTTTTTGACTTGTGGGTCGTTCTTGAAAAAAGATAACATTGCATGTAATTGGTTTGTAAATTTAAACCCACTTATCCTTTTGAAAACAAAGTAGGTGGATAGTTAGTGTACTCAAAGGCTAACATTATCCAGTAGTAATGAACTCTCCAAGAAATGTCTCCATGGAAGAAAAGTTGTTCACACCATATGACATGTCACGTGGTGTGATCTGTAATTTTCAAAGTTAATAGATTCAGATATAACAAAAAACACTTTATGATCATAAAAATTTATTTAGATAATGATTGAAAATTTAAATCCTAAAAAAAATACCTTGATGTTTTTTGTCTTCATCAAAAAACAAAAAAGAAACACGTTTAATTGATTTTGGTGTCACTCGTGTGATCACATGAGGTCACAGATTTTTTTTGTAATCTGGCATCACTGCATACAAGACCCAACTCATTTACCTGAAAATCGAGAAGCACGGAAGACACATGGTTTAGGAGTGTAACCTGAAATGTGTTACATAATTCAGTTTTTGGGAAATTTTGGGGGTTTTAAAACAGTATTAACGTTTTGGCCGAGATAAATGTCACACGTATTTCTATATAATACAAGGAGTAAATGGTAAGATATTTACTTTCATAAATGTGATTTAAGTATGAAAAGTAGGCATTTTACTAACATTAAAATACAAAAGTAGTAACTTTTTTATTTTTTTTTGTTATTTAGACATTTTGCTAAATATGTCACTAGTGTGAACGTCACTGGTGTGATCTTTCAGAATATTTTATTGATAACACCTGTGAAATTTTTCGCTTGTAATTAAAAAAATTCAATAGTTTTTGGAAAAAAAAATGTCAAAAACTAGAAAGTCGTTGGCAAAAGCACCAGAAACGCAAAAGGAAATAGACAAAAGAGAGAAAAGAAGAAATTAAGTAAGGGCATATATATATAGCAACATATTATATTTACTTAAAGTAGTAAATTATTTGTTTTTTTTTTAAACTATTAAACCAAATGTTACCATTTTTCAAGAACAGCCCAGCTATAAAGATTCTTGTTTTTGGTAAAATAGGTCTAACTGGTGTTAGCTGGCTATCACCTGTGTTAGTAGTTGAATTCACAAACTCAAAAATAACTCAAGAACTAGTGAATTGTTATCTCGGCCATATAGCACATTTTAGTCCAACCAACTACAGCAACATTTAATAACTACCAAAATTCAAAGAATACTAATTTTGTTTTTTTTTTTAAATTACCACTTGAAATGTTACCTTTTTTCAAGACCCTTGTAATAAAATAAATATTAAAACATGGAATACTGTTTATTTTAAAGTTTTTCGCCCATAAGACTGGTAAAATGGTCAATTTGTGGACTAACATGGCTTACTATTAAGCAGAAAACTTGTTGTTTCGATATCTTTGACCTCGATCAACATTCCTGATCGTTTATAGTTTACCACTACTTGGTATTTCTCTAACATTTCCTAAACTCAACAAAATTTATCACAAAAAAAAAACAAAAAACAAAACTTAAAAAGTCATAACCAAAAGATAAACCCAACCAGTGTGGTTTTATAAGTAGTAAATTCCAAGAGCAAATCATCTGATCCGTTACGTCACAATTTCTTCTACTTTGGTTAAAATGCATTGGTAAATATGCAGGGTTCGACAGTTCTCGTCTATGGCGCCGAAATGCATGTGACTAAGTAAGAACGCTATTCAATTCAGATGCACTGAAAAGAGATGCCGGCTAGGCAACGTTGCCAAGCAAACAGTTTAGAAAAACTTTCAGCAGCGGGCGTAAAGGGAGAAAAAAAGATTATTTTTATTTATTTAAAAAAAATACCCCTTTGATATTAAATTTACTAACAGCTTTAAATTCCTTTTAAAGTTATACATGACGTGAACATTGTTACAAAAAGTGTTCTAAGCAGAAATAAAAGAGGGTGGCAGATTGAAAGACTATTTTAATTTTTTGTTAAAAGTATAATTTTCTTTTAAATTTATTTTAACAAGATATTTCGTGAGGACGCGAGACTGCTACGATAAATTGTCTCGTAGAGTCGGGAATTTAGCGTAACTGGTTATGGAAGGTCAGGCTCAGACTTTTCGCAGCTTTATTGAAAGAGCAACGTCAATCGGTAGTAAAAGTTTGTGGATAAATGGGCACTTTAATTAATTTAGCGGATTCTAATTTCAAACTAAAATAAGAAAATACTCATAATCACTGTTTAACGCCCTGTAACGGCAACATTTATCGTTAAATTTGGGAATCTTTTAGATAATTGTGGGTGACATCGGCAACACTGTATCAGTTTCTCAAGTTTATTATCTCCTTCGCTTTCATTTACTAGCCATTGCGCTTATTTTAATACACGCTATTTCGACACCCTAGACAAGATCACTTTATTTAAAAATAAAATAAAAATAAAGTTTGGATGACCGATGAAATCCTTGAGTTGACGGATAAAAGACGCAGTAAAAAAGGCAGCGATCAGTACCATGAAATCAATAGAGAAATAAAAACAAGATAAGGTCAGCAAAACAAGACTGGATAACATAGCAATGTCAAGAAATAGAAGATCTGAATGCTAAACATGACACTTTCAATTTACACAAACGCATAAAGGAAGCAGCCGGATTATTTAATAAAATACAAGCTGGTATCCTTGTGGACAATCAGAGCAAAATCATACCGGATACCAAAGAAAAACTAAAAGATTGGTGGAGCTATATAGAACATCTCTTTACCGATAACCGATCCAAACAGCCAGAAGAATTCTCAAACCAAGGCATAAATATAACACCAGAGGAAGTACAATACGGAATATCTTTAGCTAAAAACAGAAAAGCGGTAGAGCAAGACGAAGTATACACTGAGGTTTTAAAGCTAATAAAAAACGAAGATTCGGTAAATAAGCTGGTCAAACTTTTTAACTTGATTTATCGCAGCGGTAAAATCCCTGATGACTGGGTAAAATCAACGTTTGTTACACTGCCTAAAAAACATTCAGCAAAGAAGTTTAGTGATGACCGCCTAACCAGCCTAATTTGTTAAAAATATTTCTATAGATTATTCATAAAATAATTTATGGAAAATGCGAATCGTTTCTGGGCGACACGCAGTTTGGATTTCGAGGTGGGTTCGGCACAAGAGAAGCCCTGTTTGGCATTTAAGTCTTAGTTCAGCGGTCTAGGGATATATCGGAGCCAGTATATGCCTGTTTCATAGATTATGAGAAAGCGTTTGATTGAGTCCAACACGAAAAGCTCATAGAATCGCTAAAAGAAGTTGGTCTAGATGATCGAGATCTAAAGATAATCGCTAATCTATACTGAAATCAGACTGCTCAAATAAAGGTTGATGACCAACTGTCCGAAGAGGTCCAAATAAGAATTCAAGAACACCTTAGATTAGCATATATCTGCTCTTTTCGAACGTGGTACAAGTTTCTGACCAATTAATGTGCTTGGTTCTCGCTAGATGCGGATACGTATACGGCGATGAGTTACAAATAGCTTTATGTCGCTATTTGCATTCAGTTTTGGGTTGAGTTGTTTTCATTTTAAATTTACTGATCATTCATATATCTGCCCCTTTTCTACGTATGCAACGGTTTTTTCGTATGGGTTATTTAAATAAAAATAGATAAGATAGATTATTTTCTTTACTCATTTAGTAAATTTGAGTTTTAGTTCTCTTTTTCTAGTCGTGTTTTTTAAGAATTGTTGCGATATTTCACGGTTTTTTGTTAATTTATCTTATTATCGAGAATTGACTTCACTGATGAAAACCAGCGCTTTATGAATAGCCCAAACAAAGAACAAAGTAAACCGATTTAACCAGTTTTTAGTACTAAAGATTTGGTTGATGACGCGTAAGAATAAGTCACTGGAAATGGAATAAGAAAAAGGTTTAAACAATAGAGAGCTTTCGGGCCAGCAAAAATATAAGATCAAATTTGACAGACGTTATGTTTATTTTTATTAAGCGTAGAGATTATTTTTCTTGTTTTTAAAATAAGCATTGTCGTGCTCTTTTTGCTCAGTGTGCAGCCGTACAAATAAGCATAAGCACAGAAAAAGGTATTTTAGGTGACCCAAAAAGTCCCTCCTCAACGATTTCGAATAACCAATGCTAAGAGACACCTAAAGTTGCACAAATAGAGAGTGCTTAATCCATCGATGGCTTAATCTCAGTGCGCATTCTCAGAACGGATACGTCTCACATATCTCTACGATCACCCTTGCAGTAGTGCAGTGTTATCTGTGGGTTTTCATAAATGCTGGATCTCTACAGTTTTACTCCTTCTATTCTCCATTCTATTGCCCTCTCACTTTCTTCGACAAGGAAGGAAATAGAAGTGAGCGGCAAAAAGTAAAACTATGCATCAAGCACTAAACAAGAATTGGTTTGTTTACGTCGTAGGTTGGAGGAATCAAAAATATGTTGCCAACTTTAAGTGTCTAATGTTTAATTGCTCTGCGTTTGCTCTAAGGATTCCTTTGCGCTAAGGATCTCTTATCGGTCCTAAGTAGCTGATTTGGTTTGCTCAGCTTTTCTTTGTAGTCTAAGGAATACCTAAATTTAAGATGCCAGATATCGAGCCTTAAATCATTCTTAGGAGAGAATTCTAACCTCTTTTTTTGTCAACTCGAAAACGGTAAAAAAAATAAAAATGGTTTTGCCAGAGGGGTCTAGATTTAGATTTAGATTTTTTTAACGTTTCTGGCTAACCAAACTAACAGTTCGAAATATTTTGCCACTCATACAAGACCAGTTGGAGTTAGATGGAGGACATTTCGGGTAAGACTATATGACTTACAAATTAGGACCAGTCAATGCAGGGACAAGCCCACATTCAATTTAATTTCCATGATGCCCCAATGGATGATGGTTTCAAGTTTTTATTGCCACGTATTTTTATGCAAGTTTTTTAGTTGTTTTATTAGTTTAATTAAAATAAATATCACTGTTTATTTTTTAGAAACTATACAAGTGTCTCTTCAATTAACTAATTATACTGAGAACCCTACGATTATGTGCACTGGAGGGCATCTTTATAGCATTGGGGATTTTAAGGCCAATATACAGGGTGGATTCTTTAAATGGAACGGTGCTTTTAGCGGGTTAGAATTTGGTTGAATAAAAAAATCCAAAAACACGTCAACTGAGATTTTTAATTGCCTATAATCGTGCTATCGTGGATTTTGTTTATGTCATTTAGTTTACGAGGTATGGCAATTTTTATTTTTTTTTGTAATAGGACACCCTGTATATTTTAAATCTGCAAACAATTCTTACCACACAGTAGGATCTATCTTTTACGATAATCAAGATATTTTTATCTAAATCTGTATGGAAAACTTTGATATTCATTCAAATATCCCCCGTAAAACAGGGCATAGACAACAATTCCATGCGAGTTTAAATGCCTCGTATCTTGGACACCATAAGAGATAGAGTATTGTCAAAAAGATAATTTTTTTTAGAATTCAAAAATGTCAAACTATACAGGGTGTCTATTTAAAAAATTTAAAATTAAAAATCTCAGTTGACGTGTTTTTGAATTTTTTTATAAAACCATATTCTAACCCGCTAGAAGCACCGTTCCGTTTAAAAAATCCACCCTGTATATGTTTAAATGACCCTTACTGAACCTAAAAAAATTAATGTAAAAACTGATGCAAAGAATAATTAATAATTATAATAATAATAATAATAAATAATAACAACAAATAATGGTTTTATGACAAGCAGCGCCATCCAGTGGTTGAACTTATAACAAGATTTAATTCCTAGCTATGGAAAACTTTTTTTTGCCCAGAGCAAACGAATAAAATTTAGGGAATACTTAAAAATTATGGATTTTTTTACTACTCATTACTTAAGCAAATCGCAGAGCAAATGGGCATATTATCTTGGTAGTTTAGTTTTTGCCATATCCCGCGCGTTTTTTTCCTAAAACTATTAAATTACTTTTAACTTCCACTTATAATTAAAAATAAGCGTAAAAGCCGACCGGAAACAAAACAAAACAACAAGACGGTGAAGCAAAACCCGCAAAGGAAAACTAACCAAGCGCAAAACCGCAAGAAATTGATTATCTTTTTAAGCAGTAGAATTAAATAATGGGATATTTGAATAAACGGGTTTTTAAAAATAAAGAAAAACATTGTTTTTATCATTTTTTGTAGATGAACCATAAAATTTTAGTCAACAAGCTTATTGATTAAGGAGTTAGAGAAGCCAAACCATACTGTTCGTGAAAAAAAATGTGGCCAAATGGGTTCTGCACATAGAAAAATTTTTAGTCTATTTAGGAAGAAAAATTGATATAAAAACTCTATTTAAATAGGCCCCAGAAAAAACACTTTGCTACAACTTCACAATTTGACCGTGACTCGTTTTTCTATTTCAGCAAAGCACTTTTTAAATTTAAAAGAAGCTTTTAATGAGCAACAAAACTAAAAGACAAATTTGCAGGAGTTTTGAGTAAAGTGTTTTACCGTTTTAGCAAACTCTTTTTTTGCCGCTTCCTTTTGTCTCCCTCTTTATCGTATTGAACACCTTGCTCTTACTCAATACTCTACTTAATATAAGGCAGCGGCAAGACGTTGGAATGTAGAATAGGCTTTATAGAGTTTTTTAATAGCGTTTTCCTTTTGGTCCTGAAAAAAGTAAATTATTTCTGAAAAGAAATTTTTAAGGCTCACTTTTGTAGAAAAATGCTTTGATTAAACACAAAAAATATTTTTTTATACCTTCATCAAAAACATGATTTTAGTAATTGTGTTCAGATCACTAAAGCATGGCTTTTTTGGTTACCGATACAAAAAAACCTTTTTGTTTGATCACGGGTGCAAAAAAAGATTTCTGTCCGTGTTTTACCCAAAATTAAAGAAAAATAGCGGAAAATGGTAATATTGAAAAAATCTAATTATTCCTGCCTAAAAATTAAGCCATTTCCGCCAGTTTTCACCAAGTATTTACGAAAAAATCATTTAGAAACATCGTGAAACTATCAAACTGTCAAAGACTATATCACCGAGTAAAAAGGCACATATTTCAATTACCAGCAGCCTTGATTTATAGTGTAAAAATGGTGTGTTGCGAGAAGTGCTCTTCCTTCGTTCGAGTTTTTTAAAAGTATTTTCCTGTTTTTCTTGGATTTTTTGAAAAATAGTGTTAACAACTCGCGGCTAAACTGTGCTTTTTTTACTCGCGTTTACGTTTTTAAATACCTCGCTGCGCTCGTTATTTAAACCAATGCTTGCTACTATTTTAGCCACTAGTTGTGAAAACTACTATTTCTGCATTAACAAGAGCCAAACAGCACAACTTTTTTTGCAGGAATATAACACATATTTTTTAGTCTCAGCTAAAAATTTCTCAGCTAAGCACTTTTTTAACATTTGACAGCTATTTAAATAAATAATCGATTCGTGCTTTGTCTTTTGCGAAATAAGTAAAAATGTTTGAATCGTGCTCTGAAGTTTGGAATATTTTCTTGAATTAAAAAATTCCATCAATAAAAATATTAATTATTATATTATTGTTATATTAATTATTATAACAAATTATATTTAATATGTATATTATTCACTATAAAAATAAATAACAATAATTATATAAATTATAATAAAATTATAACAATTATAATAATTATAATAAGAAGAACAACAACAAAATACATTTTATAACGTTATTAACTAAGATTATGTTTTCCTGTCTCCCTGTGTGTTTACCTACACCAATTGCTTTAGTTTTGGATACATGTAGGTGTCTATATTCACGCAAAAATCAAATCAATCTGGCTTAATCAGCGTTTAAATGAAAATTTCTCCAGGGAATTACTATGCGGTTTAACCGAGCGAGACTATGAGTAATGCTGGTATCCACCTACGCAAACATTCTTTAATTACCTTTATTTATATTCTGGTTTATAGAACGGGCTATTTAATCGGGGTTTATAATGGGTCTTACCAATATAAATGTCGATAAAAAATATTCCTTTCTAAATACTAATTATTATGAGAAGAATTTTGGCGTTAGTGCAGCTGGAATCGAAGTGAAGATAGACAAGTTTTATTGCAACGCCCATTTATTGAGGGAGGATAGAGTTTTCGCTAATTTCTTTCTCGATGTTTAAAGAAAATTTAAATTTAACATGTAAAACAAATATGTAAGTAAGTATTGACTAACAACAACGTTGAGGAAAATCGAGTGGCTCTTTAGTCAAAAGTGCTTTGCTGAGAAATTTTTAGCTGTTATCGAATATTTTTTCGCTGGAACTAAAAAATCTGTTTCCTATTCCTACAAAAACAGATTGTTAAGGCAAAGCATTTTGCTAAAAAAATTGAGCTTTAAAAATTTCTTTTTCTTTTTAGAAATTACTTTCTTTTTTCAGGAACATAAAGCGCTTTGTTGAAACATAAAAGCATTTTTTTTAAAAACCGGCTTTCAAAAATAATTTTTGGTTTCAACGTTTAGAATTAGAAAACCACTTTGCTGGAACTGAAAAGCAAAATTCTTAAAACACATTTGGGCTGTTAGCAGAAAGGTTTTTTACGGAAACCTCCGACACGCGGATCTTGCCGATCCCACGATATACATATCAATTTCCATTGAATCGGCCAAGGCAACATGCGCTTCATCGCCCGAGTCTATTTCGATGTTCGTGTCTTAGGCGACCGCATTTAATCGGAGATTATCTATAAATTAATAAACTGGTCGTACTTTATTGTGTAGAGGGTTAAAAAGTTTATAGCGTCTATTCTACATTCCAACTTCTTGCCGCTGCCTTATATTTTTCTCTTTGTCGAAAAGAGTGAGAACAAGGTGCTTAATACGATAAAGAGGAAGACAGAAGCCAGCGGCAAAAAATTGGAATGAAATTATCTAGAAGAATGGGGTTTGGAAAAATAGCAAACCAATTTGCTACAACAGCAAAACACTTTAATAAAACAAAAAAGGATTTTCGCTGATACAGCAAAAAAATAATACAAGTCCTGCTTTTTAGTTTTCCCCCAAACAAAAAAAGTGCTTTCCTAAAATAGAAAACAAGTCACGGTCATTTTAGCAAAGTAAATTTTGCAGTTAGAGCAAAGTTCTTTCGTGGGGTTTATTCAAATACATTATATAGAGCTTTCGCTATTATGAGATTTCTTTTACTAATAGACTAAACATTTTTCTCCGTGAATGATTAGTAGTGTTAGAAATTACGTACTTTAATACTTACGTGTCCCATGTCTTTTTCTTCTTTTTTAGGCTTTTTCAGTTCGGGCTCTTGGGGCGTCCTAGGCCGGTACTTTTCTCGTTCCGCTGGCGATATCGAACTTCTCTGTAACAAAAATCAATTTCAATTTTCAATTTGTTTATTTAACATCACCAATAAATATAACAATATGTAAATTTTAGCTAAAGCTAGAAAACATAACTAAAAGGTGAACTCTGGCTGATTTAAGCACAGCTTGTGCTTGTCTGTCATACCATGAATACCTAAAAACATTTTTTTGGATATTTTATTTTTAATTTAACGTTTCTCTAGTGTTCATAAAAATTAAAAAAAAAAATAAATTAAAAAGAAAATTATAAATAGAATAATAAAAGGATTTGTTATCTCTTTAGATTAAAGATTGGTATTACAGTAGACTCGCGATATGGTGAACATATCATATAGTGAACTACTCCAAATAGTGAACAGAAATTTGTTTGCTCCTGTATTCTGTAGAGTGAACAAACTGCCTCTCAAAATAGTGAAACCGATTGCTTTTTAACTAAAATGAACATTTTAAAAAAGGAAAACAGTTTTGAGCTATATGAAAAAAAGCAGAAAACATTTGAGCTTAAGTGACCAGTCAAGATATTTAAAAAAAGCGAATACAAGGAATCCTCTTCAACGCAAGATGGTTACAAAAATATAAAAAGCGCTTTGGTATTCGCTACTTGAAGAACTCAGGTGAAAAACTTTCCTCAGAGCCAGAAATTGTCGATCCCTTCAAGAAAACACTTCATGAAAAACTCTGGGAGAAAAACCGAAACAATAAGGGTTACATTCTTAGCATGCACAAATGCGACAGGTCAAACCTTTACAAATTGATAACAAATTGATCAGCAAGTCATTCACCCACTAAATAATTCAAATGTGAGGAAGGCACTTTATATGACACCTAATAATGATACAACCGATGGATCAAAATGCAATAGGTTTGTCAAAATTATTTTATCGTAAACATTTGTTGACATAAATTATCGGCACCAATCACGAAATTGATAAAGCTCTGAAATCTCTTACTTTAAAAGACGCTGTTGTAAATTCGGCCTTGGCTTGGAGAAGTTTAAAGCCTGAAGTTCTTGAAAAATGTTGGCATAACTTCTGCTATTAGCCAACGAAGTTGACGACGAAGATGACATCCTGCCAAGTGTTCTAATGAATCGAATAAGGAATGATGAAGTTGATAAAACAAGATCAGAAGTCGTTGATTTACTGCATTCAGTCAATATTCACAGTATTGATGTAGATGATGGAAACAAAGATACAACAACAACAGATTCTGCAATTAAATTCATCAACAATTTATTATAATGGGCAAAAAAAAAATTAAGTAGATTTTTCCAGTTTATTTGTTTTACATAACTTGAGAAATTCTATGGTTGAAACCTGACGCCAAAAAACAAAAAGTTAAGCAAAAATAACTTAATTGTTTGAGAAAAACCAATAAATTACTTTTTCGGTAGCATTTTTATGTTTTAACATTTTTTTCCAGTGCTAATAAAGCTATTATACTGAAGTAAATCATTGTTTTAATTGATTTTTTAAAATATTCGATATAGTGAACAAATCGATATAGTGTACAGGTTGTGCCTTAATTGGTTCACTATATCGCGAGTCTACTGTATTTTGTTTTATAGATTAACAAAGCAGTGAAAGTCGTGGATTTCGGTCATTTGAATTATTTATTATTTTGTATACTACGTACGTTTCGGCTTACGCCATCATCAGGTAAAAACTATATGCTAAAAAATTTGTATAATAAAATTTAGTTAATGCATTAAATGGTAGGTTTTTGGGACTTTCCTAACATCGTGAGTAAATGCTTTACCAGTACCAACTGTGTATGTCGCCAGCCCAAGGCAGTTGGCTGTAATAATAATGGCGCACCCGTCCTCGCACAAGCTATGCTTTTATAGGGACACTTATTAGGGTGAATGTAAGGGACATTATTATTACTATATTGTATAGATATACACGGAAATGCAATTTGATCCATATCTTTTTTTTTCTCTATACTATTGGTATAAAAATTAATGTTTTCTTCAATCAACAATTTTGCTTTTGTCTATGTTTTTCTAAAGTCTATGGTTTTCCCTTTCTTTTACTTACTTTTGTTTGTCTAAATTTTTATGGTGACACAGCAATTTTATGACGGGATACAAAGTGTTTTATGCTATTAAATCGACATGCATGTCATCTTTAATGTCTTCTTTTATTATTCACAATGGGTTTAATAAACGATATAGTACTTGCATAGGTTTATGCGTAAAAATACTGCAGGAATAAATCAGTAATGGTACAGCCATGATGGTAATTTAAGACCTAAAATATTTTAGCATTATGTTTTTTTTTACATTTTTATGCCAATATGTTGCTTACATTTTAAAGTTTTCTTTCCAAACTTTCGATTTCTAGAATAAAACACTCACTTGTTTCAGGTATTCACTGTTTTTCAACAAAAATCTACCAAAAAAACATTTTTTCTCTGTTGAAATAAAAAATATATTTTTAGAGAGGACAGAATTTTAGAGGTAGATGGAGAAAATTTAGTGAAGTGCAAAGTATTTTACAGAAGGATGGAGATCTGTTATAATTGCTCGCCTAGAATAAAAAAATTAGCGTTGCCAAATCAAATTATTTTAGGCAGATTTTGTTTTTAAATAAATTTGAATGATACCCTCTTTATACTGAAAATATAAAAAAAAAGGTTTTTATAAATAATTTTGCCCGAAAATGCTAACTAAATAAGAAAAGAATATATTTCCAAAATACAAAATAGTTTACACAATTTTATAAAAAATATAGATTTATTAATGACATATTTTATGATAATAACGTAAATAAAGAATTTCAGGAAAAATTTTTTTCGTGTTATGGCAACAGCGTAAAATAATTTTTCCCATAGTACACATTATTTTTATTCTCCATTTTTCTTCAAAAAATCGTTGATATTTTATATTTTTTAATGCTCAAAGTGTATATTAAGCCTTAAACTAATATATTGACTTATTTTTTTATGTGTCAAATTCTTAAACCCTAAATTAACGAAAAACATGCGCATACCTTAATTATTTAACAGGTATTTAACTAAATTATTTTAAGGTTCATCATTGCTCTACCATAATAATGTATTCTTCATTCAAGAAAAAATGCTAATAAGCTTACTTTATTCTGTAACCAAAAACAGTGAGTTTTAATTTGTCTATGCTTTCTGACACAACTGTAAAAAGTCAAGAATGTCATATTTACGAGAATAAGACTAGACATTTATGGTCAAGTCATGATGGTAATTTAAGGATTAATATATTTTAGCATAATTTAAGGGGTAACATTTTAAAGCATTCTTTCCCAACTTTCGATTTCTAGAAGAGAACACTCAAATTTTTTAAGTTTTCACTGTTTTTCTTAGCGTTCAAAAAAAGTACTGCCAAAAAACATTTTTTTTCTGTTAAAATGAAAAATATTTAAGGTTGTTGGAGAGAGACAGTATTTGAGAGAAATATGAACATAATTTAAGGCAATTGTTTACTAAAAATTTCTGTTATGTCATCTTGAGTGGTATCGTGCATATGATTTTTATTTTGCAATTTTTGTCCAAAAAACAGAAAAAGTTGTAATTTTTCAGTGTAAAGTTGGTAAAACATAAGGTGGTATTAATTTCTTTCAATCAAAGTTCTTTATAGTCTTTAATTTTACCAAAAAACCTGTTCTACTAAAGTATATTTTAACACATCTAATAAAAAAGGACTGAAAATTTTTGGTTATGATATTTTCCGCAAATAAAGAAAAAATATGGTAAAAAAGTTATACTTTCTTTTTCAATTTAACAGAGGTCACAGTGACATTGAACCTTAACAATTAAATAAACACATTTTCAAAAAAAGGAAACCATTTCGTTCTTTTTTTAATTTTCCGACGCTCATGAATAAACAAGGAAAGAAAGTGCTTCCCTCTTTAAAAAATTCTAGAGTATAGAGGACCGATATTTCCATTCTTTTTAATAAACTTGACCTTGGCTCTTTCATCAGGGTCTCTGGATAACACAAACACACTGTCTCAGAGGGTTTCTAAGTCTGTGGACCAACTAAGGATACGTAGCAGTGGCTTACGTAGAAATTTTTTTTTGGGAGGGGGGGTTTGAGCTTGAGTAATGGCATAGTCTCCACCATTTTGTTCTTGATTTTTGGGAAAAATTTAGTCTTTAGAAGTCGATATTCAATGGCTTTGGGGGGGGGGGGCGCTGAAGCTCCTAATTCCCCCCTGTGTATATGCCGGTGTAGTTGGTCACTTTTAGTGATAACCATGCAAAAATAGTTTTGATTTAAATATATACATATTTTTTATTAAGCGAATATTTCGAAGCTAAACACCCTGTCCTTAAACCTTATAATAAAAAGAAAGCTCCTTCTATATAGTTGAATTTTCAAACAGCACTTTTATATTTTAAATTAAATTTTTGATTGAACCAGGGTACAAACATAAACATTTTTTGAAAATGGTCAACTTAAACACCCTGCCCAAAAACTCAAAACGAAAGCTCCGTCTAGAATTCAATTTTCAACGAACACTTTTATATTTCAAGAATAAGCGTTCTGCCATTCATGCAAAATTGAATATTGCCAATACACCTATACTATAGTATGGAACCTGTAATAATTTACAGCCGACAGACGACGTTCGCATATATTCGAGAACAGCGCCTCTTGTGCCATATATTTGAGGGTATATTTACGTTCGGTGCCTCGTAGGTGACAGTTGAACGTCGCATCCCGTAAAACAGCTAAAAACGTAGCTAAATCATAGATACGAAGGTTGGGTAGAGTTATTCCCGTGAAAAATACTTTTACTCATAGAGAAACAAAGAAAAACCAACTAACAAAATTGGTACGTTTTAGTATTAGGCATTTATCTGGCGGACAAAAACCGTTTCCCCATAAGCCGGAATTTTAACAATAAACGTAAATTTTACAAAAGCGCCAACCGATGGAGTTTTAAAAAAGGCACTGTTTTAAGTATTGATCCTTTGTCCACATGGGAAAAAAATAATTTTTGCAAAATATTCAAAAATAAGCTGACAAATCACTGTTAAATACGGCTGTGTTCCGTTATCCTTATCTCTTACGCACTTATACAACTGTAGATAATGTCATCTCTCTCAAATCAGTCCGATCACTTATTAAAAATCCAGAGAGAGAAGGCGCTATCTACAGCGGTATAATAGCGTAAGAGGCGGACATGGCCTTATTTAATAACGATTTGCCAGGTTAATTTTTGAATATTTTGCAAAAATTGCATTTTTCCCATATGAACAACCTTTCTTAAAGCTACATCGGTTTTTGTAAAATTTACGTTTTTGTTAACACAGGGGCTCATGAGAAAACGGTTTGTGTGACCACTACAAACGTTAAAATATCCTCAAAATCACGTGACAAAAAATTCCTGATTATAAGTATAACTAAAGGGAATCGCCGAAGACTCAGAGTGTCGATGGTGCATGAAGAACGAAGAACCGTCCTTGCATGTCCTGCTGAAGTATCCGTGTCTGGCCAGGGCAAGAGAGTCACTAGTTGCACCTTGGGAACTATCTACTGGCCCCAGGCGATGTAAGAAAATTGCAGCCCAGAAAAATCTGTTCTGTTGCGAAAGAGGCAGGCTTCTAGGGCGAAACCATGGATAGTGGGCGTGCAACGGGCTCATCAAGGTGGCCTAATTACATGGGAATTGTCCCCCCTCATTTCTACATGCATTCATTTATTAGTTCAAGCATTTTCACTAAAATTACAAACTATTGTCTTCATTAATTTACAATACCAACACCGCTTCGTTACTATTGATTCGATAAAAAGGAATATTATTAGGTACTCTCTCGCTCATTTTCACTAAGGTCCCAGTACTTCTCTGATTCAAATCAATGAGTACGTACTCCCTTTTTAGGAATTTAAGAATCAGACCGCAGGGTCCGTTTCTTCAATCAACGCATCTAATTGTACGAAATCTCAGTTTTCTGTCAGTATTCTGTCTGTTTTGGTACTAACAAAATTATTCGTGTGTCAGTTTGCTTTCTAGTATAAGGTAGGAAAGTAAAATCACTACCAACTAATGTTACTGCCATAACCGACAGAAATGTTTTCTGGGAGCACTTCTTCCCCTCAAAGTCAAGAATAGGAGGCCCTGTAGTCAAAATATTTTCTACCCAATATCACTTATTTCTTTGGCTTAAATGCGCTGCTGCAGGGGTTGTATGTGAAATTTTTAAATTGTCAGGCTTTGTAAAGGGACATTAAATCGCCGAGTGTCCGTCTCGATCTCCGGCTCCCGGTTACTGTTTGATGGGTGTTACAAAACGGGAACTTTACTTATATACAGCATTCCGACGCTTCAGTGTTGTATAGTAAAGTCCGGTCATCATATTTTACGACGACGCCCTTCATCATTTTTTGGCATTTGATATGTCAATACCTAGAATATTTTGTTTGGCAAACAAACGTTGTTGGCAATTGAGCAGCCAATATTTGGGTAAAATAAAATTTTAAAATAATTAGCTTTCGTATCGTAAAGTTAAAGTCGATTTTTTGTGACAAAATTCCGCGACGAAAAATTGGTTGTTTCAAAAAATAAAAAATTTTGCTACGGACCCTTCGTAATTGAGGTACCTTCATTTCAAATTTAATCGGACCAATTTTTTTGACACTGAAAATGACCGCTTATTTATTTTCTGTGTTGAAATGTCAGCCTCCATATTGAAATTGGTCCGGAGAATTTGGAATGAACAGTACACTTCATTCCAAATTCAATGGGACCAATTTATTGAGACTCTCAATAACAGTTCCATTTAGTTTAGGTGTTAAAAGGTCAGCCTCCATATTGAAATTGGTCCGGAGAATGTGGAATGAACAGTACACTTCATTCCAAATTCAATGGGACCAATTTACTGAGACACTCAAAACAGTTCCGTTTAGTTTAGGTGTTGAAATTTCAGCCTCCATATTGAAATTGAGCTAAAGAATGTGGGATTAACAGTACACTTCATTCCAGATTAGATGGGATCAATTTATAGACACTCTCAATAACAGTTCCCTTTAGTTTAGGTGTTAAAATGTCAGCCTCCATATTGAAATTGGTCCGGACAATGTGGAATGAACAGTACACTTCATTCCAAATTCAATGGGACAAATTTATTGAGACTCTCAATAACAGTTCCATTTAGTTTAGGTGTTGAAATGTCAGCCTCCATATTGAAATTGGTCTGGAGAATGTGGAATGAACAGTACACTTCATTCCAAATTAGATGGGATCAATTTATAGACACTCTCAGTAACAGTTCCCTTTAGTTTAGGTGTTGAAATGTCAGCCTCCATATTGAAATTGGTCCGGACAATGTGGAATGAACAGTACACTTCATTCCAAATTCAATGGGACAAATTTATTGAGACTCTCAATAACAGTTCCATTTAGATTAGCTGGTGAAATGTCAGCCTCCATATTGAAATTGGTCCGAAGAATGTGGAATGAACAGTACACTTCATTCCAAATTCGATGGGATCAATTTATAGGCACTCACAATAACAGTTTCATTTCGTTTCTGTGTTAAAATGTCAGCCTCCATATTTAAATTGGTATGGAGAATTTGGAATGAACAGTACACTTCATTCCGAATTAAATAGGACCAATTTATTGAGACTCTCAATGTCAGCCTCCATATTGAAATTGGTCCGGAGAATTTGGAATGAACAGTACGTAAAAGTATCGTTTGGTTTTAAAAGTTGGCCGACCCGCAAAGGCTAGCAATAGCAATTGTTTTCCCGATCGTCTATTGGACTAGAAGTAGTGTGGCGAGACTTTATAAACAACATAATGCATTAGGGAGATGGAGGGAGTCACCGGTAGCATTGTTAAATGTTCATAGAGGAAAGGCGGGTGTCTCGTGTCGCGTTTACATAACAGCAATTTTTTGTTTCAAATGACCGGAAAATAGCCACTTTCCGTACGATTTTTCTTACGGAAAGTTCTACATTACAAGGCATGTTCTTTCGAAATATTTCCATTCTCAAGAAAGGACCTTTTTATTCAACTTTCTGGTCCCATTTTTGGCCAAGTTGGCTATGACTTCTCGTTGACAGCTTTAAGCTTGTTTTTTTGGGCTGTTTTGACACTTCTAAAAAAGATCTTTTAAATTTGTTTCAAAAGTTTTGTTTACAAAAATGGACTCAGATCTAGAAAATGAGTTGAATCCGGAAGAAATAATAGAAGCTGCTTCAAAAGTCACATACACGGAAAAATCGACCACACATTTTTAATCCTCAAAGTAAGTACACTATAAATATAGGTAAATAAAGAACAAACCTAGAAATCTGCCTTTTATCATTATTTTGCTTTATAAGTTGGCCATGGTGGGCCATAACTGGTTGTCAGTCATTACTGAATTAGCCGTGTGAAGCTAGTAAGCAGTACACTATAATTTTTCTAATGTTTCTAATGTTTTTGACAATTTTCCACAAGTTAAAGATACAAAAATCATTTCTAACCACAAAACTTTACTTGTTTTTCTTAGTTTTCATCATAAAAACTACCGGGCTTAGCGGCAATGGCTATCTAGCCAACAAAAAGCGGAAAACATCAGGGGACTGTTAATATAAATAAATTACGCAACACGGCTAGGCGTTGACGAAAGTGATAGGTACTAAAAGGTTTTTGTGATCGTTTGAAAAAAAAGGTACGTACGATACACGACCGGAAAGTGGCTTCACAGGTCTTCGCAGGTTTACAGGACTCGCCTGCGCCATTTAAATTTTAATATAAAATATAACTTGATATATTTTTAACAAGGAGGAGGTAAAAATTTCCGAATTTTTGCATTATATAATTTACCAGGTACTAGTATTTTTGTTGTCATATGCATAATTATTGTCGGCTGAATCGTCATGGCCGGTCGTTTTAAATTTATTGCCACTCTCGCAGTCGGGTCTTTATTGGAAAGTTCGGTCGTCATCTGCACGACCGGCTCGTATATCCCCAAGTGATCCTTCGGCAATAAAACTGGCAATTGCATGAAGTGCCACATTAAATGCGTTCGTTTATTTGCCCAAACAGGGGTGTTGCAACAGCGAAATATCGGAACGCCCGAGTCGAATTAGTATACAGACCGCTTCAAGCTACTGCGAACATAGGGCGAAAGAAGTTTAATTTGCCAGTGTACGTACATGAGGAGACACCGCACGCCTATCAGTGAAGCAACCAACACTCAGGCTTCCGATCGCCATTCGCTGCCGTTCGCCTTGTATTTAGTACGCCTCTAACCACGGTGCTGTGTGGAGCGTAGTCAATGAAACCGGAATTTGGTCAATAAATACGCAAATTTTTATAACGTAATTTTCTTATTTTTTGTCACTGACAAATAAGAGCGTTTTATTGTCAACTGCTCAGATTTATCAGTGACGACGTGTTACAATGAAAATAATAAGGAGAAACAAAATAAAAGCAAGTTCTCAAAATAAAATAATACATTCTAAAAACCAAAAAGATTCTCCCAGTCAAAAAAAAATTAAAGCAAATGTTCGAAAAGTCCTCCTTGCTCGGCTAGACAATATCCGAGCCTACTATAAAAACCCCTTCCAACGTTTCCAAGCATGTTAGGGGTGATAATTTGAAAAGCTTCTTCAAAAACAGATAGAAGTCATTAGGAGCAAGATCGGGAGATCGAGCTGGCCATAAAATAGTTCCCCGTGTACTTATAACCCGATTAGGAAATACATTATCAAGATATTCCCTAACAAGGCCAACATTGTGAGCGGAACAACCATCTTGTTGAAACCATGTTTCACCAAATCTTACACCTAACAACTAGATCCAAGTATCTAGGACCATTCAAATTGCAATTGCCGTTAACAAAAAATGGCCCAATTACGTGTTCCCCTACAATACCCCCCCCAAACATTTAGTTTTTGGGGATACTGTGTTCTTACGTCAAAATACAAATGCAAATTTTCCCTCGACCAATATCGAACGTGTGTTGGGTTATGACGATTTCAGATCAGCACTTTTTCGGCAATTTCGTAGACATCCATTTTTAGTTTTAAAAATGTATTATTTCAATTAAGAACTTACCCATCTGTTTCTCGAGCAAGGCAGAAATAAAACAAAATAATAAAAATAAAATGAATTTCCAAAAGATAACACTGCAGCGTGCTTCGAATCCACCTCGGTCGTACGGCACGGAGAGTAAATTGGACTTGATTCCCCCTATGTTCGCAGTAGCTTGAAGCGGTCTGTATAGGCTAAAGCTCCGTTCTCAAACCATCGACGTGTGAGCAATTAACCAGCTTGTCCCCTATTTCCTCCACTCATCTATTGCTGGCTGCCCCTGACACCGTTAAATATGTTTCAACATTTTGTCCTGTAACCGCGACAGTCGCCATATTTTTCGGTTATTTTACACGCACAGAAGAAAGGTTTAATTGAGCCAAATAAATATTTGTTTCCCATGGTCCAAACCAGTATTTATTTAAATCGAATAAATATTTATTTCTATTAAGCAAGATTTGACTTAAAGCAATTTATTTTGACCTATATAAAATTTGTTTAGACCATGGGAAACAAATATTTATTTGCCTCAATTAAATCTTTTTTCTGTGCGCTCCACAGTGGGCGAAATTTAATTTCTCGGAGGACAAAAATATTCTAAATATGTTCAGATTTTATGGCGTAATTATTGCTATGTTTTCATGGGTATTGAGTTCGTTTTCAAAACTCATTGTATCTTTTTCTTTTTTATAGCGTGTTCTTGCTCTTGATAAAGAACACGCTCTATAAAAGAAGAAGATACAATGAGTTTTGAAAACGAACTCAATACCCATGAAAACATAGCATTTGTGATTTTCAATTCAAGTAAACAAGTTCTAATATAAATTAAAGAAAAACTCAATCCTACTATCATACTTATGTTATAAATGCGAAAGTTTGTCTGTTGATATGTGTTTGCGGTTGTTCCTTAATCACGCAAAAATGGCTACACCGATTTGGATAAAATTTAATAAGAAGATAGGGTGTGACCTGCTGGATTGACTCATGGGTTACTTTTTATGTGACGTTTCACTTACTGAGAGCTGTCAAGTCAAATTGTTTTTGGATATTTAAATGAAACATCTGTATATCTTAACTAGGTGGAAGGTAAGTCAAGGAAGGGGGTGGGTTGGAAGGGTAAAGAACGAGAGTGGGAGAGGGGCGGGTGGTAGGGGTTAGATTAAGTTGGTAGGAGTAAAAACAAGTAGGTATTTAGCTAGTTTGACCATTAAACAAAATTAGTTAAATGGTTGTGCACTGTTTCTAGTAATGGTATATTGCTTTACACATCAATTAAGTATACGTCAAAAATATTTTTTTAAATAATCTTATTTTTATAGTGAATTTTTATAAATCTTGCTTGTGGCAAACTTTTTTATTTTTTGGTTTAGGAAGTTGAAATAAAAAGCATTCGATATAAGAGTACTTTTTCCATGTCCCTTAACGTCCGACAAAAATGACGTGATTAGTTTATAAGGAAAGCCGATTTACATGATTTTTGAAATTGAAACTCCTATATATTTCCAAATTTTTCATATTCTAAAAGAATATGTTTTTAACAATATCATTTGCCATGGACAAAGTACTCTTATATCATTTTTTTTATTTCTGCTTCCTAGAACCAATAATAAAAAGTTTGCCATGGGGAAGGTTTATAAAAAGTCATCCTGTACATAAAATTTTGAAGAACACGAAAATTTTTCGCCTAGGAACTTTTGTTTTTAGTTTAATTACAGAAAGTTTAGACACCTTGTATAAACTTTTATAGCCTGCAATCTATTATGAGCTAGTAAAATTTAACTGAAATTTGATATAGACATTGTAAGAAAAAAACGATTTTTTTGAGTTCTTAAATTTTCTACTCCAATATATGATTATATAACAAGGTGCCAAAAATACTTATATAACTTCGAAAGTCGCAAATAGACGCAAACTATATTTTGCTGCTTTAAAGAAGAAAAATACCTTTTATTTACCTTTTTTTTTAAATGCCTTATAAAGTTTGACAATATAAAAAATGCCTTCTTATTTTGTAGCATTTTTTAAAAGTCCCAAAAAATAAGTTAATTGAAATAAATTTATATGTTAAGATTCTGTTAAATTAACCAACACACACCTCTATATCTCTCGCCATAACATTACAGTACATTTTGGTACTGGAAATCCATAAGAAAATCTCAAACTTTGTAGAATTTTACAGAAAAAAAACGACTCATTGATGCAATTTAAGTTGACTTGCAAGTTTCCGCTTCTTTTTCGTCTCGCCATGACCTGCTATGAAAATAATAATATAATGGTTAAACAACTGGGACATACG
Source organism: Oxystoma pomonae (assembly GCA_963921995.1). Taxonomy (NCBI): domain Eukaryota; kingdom Metazoa; phylum Arthropoda; class Insecta; order Coleoptera; family Brentidae; genus Oxystoma; species Oxystoma pomonae. The sequence continues at coordinate 25,086,111 of OY998165.1, forward strand.
TATTTAACAAAATAATAAAAAAATATTTTATTTAAAGTTTCATTTTAAGGTTTTTGTTCACCCAGTTTCGTCATTTCGCCCTCTGTGCGGTCCTTTGTTCCAAACCGTACCTTCTAGGGTATTTCTCTATTTTTTGTGCCTTTTTTTGCTTTGCCAAAGACAAAAAGCAATTAACGTTATTCCGGTTCGACGTTAAATAATGTTATTTAAATAAAAATATAATCTCAAAAAACAAATGTTTTGCGACACCGAGCGACAGTGGACACTTGCGATAGAATGGGGCTTAAGGCAGTACAGTTTTTGACACTAATGCGAACAAGCGCATTGTAGTATATGGCAGGGTTGCCGCTCTATATAAAAGTGATTTAAATTTTGTTTAAAGTTAGGCACGCATTAGCCTGCGGCCTGCTAGTCAGCACCTTATCCTTGATTTGAAAGAAAATTGGATAGAAAGAACAAAACTGTCGCAGATTTCCACTAATCGTAAAGATAAGTGCTGACCTAACACACTCCTTTGCAGCGTCGTTTTATCGAGACCACTATTTTGCTTTGTACACGTAAAGATGTTTCAATCGAAATGTGGTGAGTCGTGGCATGTATATTGGCTTTCGCACAACTCGTAACTGCTTCATTGTTTGCTAAAATAAAGTTGGACCAATGAAAATAGTGTTTTGCTTTTTTAACCTCTGTTACTGGCGAATAAGAGCATATGCATGGAACGTACAAATCAAATAAACAAACGCAGCCTATAATGCCAAGATCAGCATATTGTGTTCGATACGAGTGGCACCTTGCACGCAAAGCCTCAATTTTAGTTTGTACATTCGCAACGCCGAATGCACACGGGCTTGTCAAACTATAACCCTTCAATTCAAACACGTTGATATTTTCTGATGTACGGAACAACAAATGAATCCTATATACCGGTTGTTAAGGTTCAAAATGAAGTCAAATGATATTGTACCAATCGCTTACGGCACTAAGAGCTTGCACAATGCTTTCCTAAAAATTGTCATAGTACTAACGCCTTACCATTATATAGGAATTTTAAGCCTTCAACTGTAGTAATTTTAAGAGTTCATAATTATCATCTCTGAAAATGAAAATATGAATAATACTTCAATATCTTTGTCTATTCTGAGAAGATCATCCACACTAAGTACTATGTTCATCCAATCCAACTTTGAGCCTTTAATTTTTCCTTCTATTATTAATTTTAGGAGTTCATAATTATCATGTCTAAAAATGTTGCCAAAATATTCAAGTTTATCTATTGCACACTTTAGGAGTTCATAATTATCATGTCTAAAAATGTTGCCAAAATATTCAAGTTTATCTATTGCACACTTGTACAGAGAGTGGTATTAAGCTGCCACGAACGCGACTACACAACAGTAATTTAATGTTGATAAAAGATGATCTAGTCTGTCATTGAGCTGGTAAGTCAGGTATTGTTCTATTATTAATTTTAGGAGTTCATAATTATCATGTCTAAAAATGTTGCCAAAATATTCAAGTTTATCTATTGCACACTTGTACAGAGAGTGGTATTAAGCCGCCACGAACGCGACTACACAACAGTCATTTAATGTTGATAAAAGATGATCTAGTCTGTCATTGAGCTGGTAAGTTAGGTCTTGTTCTAATATTAATTTTAGGAGTTCATAATTATCATGTCTAAAAATGTTGCCAAAATATTCAAGTTTATCTATTGCACACTTGTACAGAGAGTGGTATTAAGCCGCCACGAACGCGACTACACAACAGTAATTTAATGTTGATAAAAGATGATCTAGTCTGTCATTGAGCTGGTAAGTCAGGTATTGTTCTATTATTAATTTTAGGAGTTCATAATTATCATGTCTAAAAATGTTGCCAAAATATTCAAGTTTATCTATTGCACACTTATACAGAGAGTGGTATTAAGCTGCCACGAACGCGACTACACAACAGTAATTTAATGTTGATAAAAGATGATCTAGTCTGTCATTGAGCTGGTAAGTCAGGTATTGTTCTATTATTAATTTTAGGAGTTCATAATTATCATGTCTAAAAATGTTGCCAAAATATTCAAGTTTATCTATTGCACACTTGTACAGAGAGTGGTATTAAGCCGCCACGAACGCGACTACACAACAGTAATTTAATGTTGATAAAAGATGATCTAGTCTGTCATTGGGCTGGTAAGTCAAGTCTTGTTGTCCATTTACTTTTAATATGACTCCATTGTTTTCTTCCTTATTTATGACCGTCCATTTTGTTATTTTAAAATTTTAAGTTAATGCGAACTTTGCGAGCTGCAATTTGATTCAACAAATCTTGCAGATTTTCCAATTTTAAACTACGAGTGTCGTCAGCATATCTTTGGTGGTTCATTTTTGCACCGCGTTTATAGTTAGACAGATATCAAATAACAGCGTAGATTGGCAGAGTTGGCACACAATTCTCCTTATTTGGACTTCTTGGTACAGTTGATCATCAAATTTTACTTGAGCTGTCTAGCTATAGTATAGGTTAGCAATCATGTTTAGATCTCGGTCATTCATATCAACTTCTTTTAGTTAATCCATGAGCTTTTCGTGTTGGACTCGGTCAAAAGTCGGCTCATAATCTATGAGCAAAAGTACAGTTGTCTTTGTGTAAGAAATTAACGTTGAGGAAGTATGTATTTATGAGGTTTATTAAAAACCACATACGAGTAAAAATAAATTTGTTGTTTCTTTGACTTAACGGTAAGTTAGATTTGTGCTTAAATTTCGGCTTCTGATTAATATTTTTTGCACCGAGACTTGGCCGGCTAAATTATTATGATTGGAAGCAGGGATATGTGTACACGAATGCACCGTTCAACCGTAGAGGATTTACCTGGTGCAAATAAGCAAATTAACGTCAGTAGTTGGCAGGTTTATTAGAATGGATTGCGTTTGTTTCCAACAATCCATCCGTCCGTTGTTTGTATGTTGAACACATACAGACCGCGAATAAGCAACAACGCTAATTAAATGATGCTTTACGAAAATCATAATGGACACTTTTAGCAAACAGTCAGACGTAACCATTGTTCGATAACTATATGTAGCATTCACAACTAACAGTGAAACGTTCACACAATGTTTTGAGCGTTCTAAATAACAGACTGAGCAATCTAATATAAACAGTTTGCGAATTTGACATTCTGCTCGAAAGCCAAAGGGTTTTCACCAAACTAAAACAAAATTAAAAACAGATTGAATTTTGATTTCGAATATTGGGAACTAATTTTAAAATTTGGAAGGTACTGAAGTAAACCATCCAGCAGTTAGAGATCATGTCGATCAAGCGTAATAGTATCATGGAATGCCAAATCCTGAAAATAATTAAGGTCCTCCAAATTAACAAAGTACTGAAGTAAACCATGCCTATTAAATAATATCAGGGCATACATACTACTAAAAATAACTATGGTCCTATAATATAATTTAGGAGTTTGTACTTGATAATAATCAGCAAAACTGCAAGTATAACTTCTTAGGAAGCTGAATCGTTTTTACATACCCACTAATTAATTTCAAGAAAGCATCTACCTACTACTTTTATAGTCTGGTGAATAATACAACAATTTACTTTAATCTTAGATGGATTTTCTTTTTATGTCGTGTATTATATTTCCTAACTTCAAACCCCGCTTCTTTTAAAATTCTTTTCCTTCGGTACATTTTCATTATATCCACTAACATCGAGCGTTTTTGTGTTTCTTTGGACCCGATGCTCTTTTTATTCCCTCACTCGAAGATTCAGACATTGCAGTGACAAAATACGTGTTTCGTTTCTGTGCAATTTTATTTCCCCCAACGAACTCGGACAAATTCCCCCGAGGAAATAAAAGCTTCCTCGGTTCGAAGTGGTGTGTTGGGGAAATTGCTCGGAACACGGTATATACGAGACGGCAATACAAGAGACTGTAAACCGTAAAACTGCAAGGGCACCCCGGTTGACCTATTTAGGCGTCCATTGATGTTAAATTAGAGGAAAACAAGCGCAATTCTTCACACTTAAACGAAATAATAGGAAAACTATTTTAAGCTCCCTGAAAACATTTGTAACAACACTAATCTCGTTCGTTCTCTCTCTCTCTCTCGTTCGTTAGATTTACAGTGCACACAGCCACCTATCGTTTGTTTTGCGATTTATAATCACCTGCTTGTAGACGAAACTACAGTAGGTATTTTCTTGGTTTCGATCATTCACATAGAGGGCGCCATCGACAGGATTTATTCCGCTTGAGCCATAATCTTTGGCACATAAGCGCGACCGAAATTGTCTGTCAAGCTGATGAGTTCGTAATAAGGACGAAACGGCGTCGTCCTAGGTTCTGTGTGAGCAATCGAATTTCAGGAAGTTCACTCTGCCTGGAAGTACAAAAAACTCCTGTTTTTTCGTTATATTTACAGTGCACACAGCCATCTTCCGTTTGTGTTTTGCTAATCTAAAAACTAATTACAAAAAAACACAAACTTTGGAGTGACAAAGTATATATTGACAAGTGCTACACTGCACTCAACTGGATGAGTTTCGCCAGTATACTAATGGAGGGAATGCCAGAGTCCAAAGAGTTCATTACAGAACCCTGCAAAAGGAGAGTCAAGAAACTCATTGAGCTTGCTACGCAAGAAATCGAGACAATGGGTGATCAAGATAGTTCCATTGCACAGGATGGGTCTAACAATCTCAAAAGTGAGCCCCAATAAAACCGCTGGTCACCGCAGTGGAAAGAGCCAGAATGGTACACTTACAAATTAAGCAATCAATGCTGGGAACTTAACATAGAGATTGCTCTAGGATTAGTGTCCTTAGGTAGCATTGGTGCCGGAACGGGATTACATCAGGTTCTACTACATACAGTCTTAGTGAAAAAATATGTCAATGACTTCAAGTACACGAATTTGAAGTAAGAAGGTAGAGTACTCAAAGGAAATCCATCAGGATCGATTAGGCAACTAAAACTGGATTAATTCGTCATACCCAAGGGAACGAATAAAAAAACTAATAATATTCCAAAATTTTGTAACTAATCTAAGACTTATTATACAAATTTAGTCGAAGAGTGGAGTGACTACAAATAAAAATTTAAAGTAAAAACATATACCGCAAAGAAAAAAATAAATTTGTGCCACTGAGGAAGAATGTTTAATGTTATATAGGTGTATCGGGACCGAATTAAAAGTGGTTGGGAGTTTTTGTTGGGTAAAATGTGAATTGCTTCCTAAAATTATGCAGCATTAAAAAGTTAGAAATATCAAATATGGTGGATAAACTACAGGGTGTCGATTTGATTTTTGTTTTTGTTTTGTTTAAAACTGAGTTTAATCTTGTTCTGTTAGTTTTAAGAATCGTTTTTTGGGGTTCAATTCCTAAGATGAGTCGATGCAATGAAATGTAACTTTTCTGCATATTGACATGGGTATTTAAACAATCCTTGTTTCTGTGAATTTCTTTGTCGATTTCAATATCTTCAGTGAAGTCAAATCTTGTGTAATTCTTAGTTGTGATATTGTGTAAGAGTTTTGAGTTCAATGCAGGTCAAATTTGTGTTTTGTGTGTGATATGTGATGCACAAATGCGGACTTGTTGGGTTTTTGTAAGTGCTCTTTTATTCTTGTCTCAATGTTCCTGCATGTTCTTCCAATTCCAATTAAGTATGCTTGTTTTGTCTTTGGTGTTGCATAGTTTTGTATCTATGTTTTGTTTTATGGTATGTATTATTTGTATTTTTTTATTGTGTGTTTTCAGGATTTTACTTATTTTGTTGTTTATGCTTTTATTGATGTATGGCAGAATGCAATAGTTATGTGCTATTTCTGTTGTGTTGTTGCTTTCTTTTCTGAGTTTGTTCAATTTACGTTTGTTATTTTTGGGTTGTAGCCATTGCTGTAGGCTATTTGTTTAATAGTGTTGAGTTCTTGGTTATAGTCTATGGGATTCATCGGAATGTTTTTAGTCTGTGTATGTAGCTATTGAAGGCGGCCATTTTTATCTTGTATGAGTGGTGGGACAAGTTTGGTATGACATGGTCAGTTTGAGTGAGTTTTGTGAAAATACTGCAAGATTATTTTTTGTTGTTTTTCTTTATTGTGATGTCTAAAAAGTTTATTTCATTATTTTTCTCTCGCTGGTAAATTTTATGTTTTTATGGACCTGATTTATTTTTGTTAAGGTGATTTCTGCTATCTGTTGGTTTCTATCGATCCAATCGTCAACATATCTTGTCCAAAGTAGAATTTCTGGGTTTTGTGGAAGTATGGCTGTTGTTTCTAGGTGGTTCATAAAAAGATCAGTCAACCATCCTGAAAGGCATAGGACCATGGCAAGGCTATCTGGCCGTTTAGAAACTTTGTCGTTGAAAATTAAAAAATCTTGGTTTAAGCAATGATTTAATATTCAATAAAAACTTTTCACTAATACAAAATTTTTCCTTCCCATCTGTATTCATACAAGTGCACGCAACCAACCAACCCTCTCAAAAATGTTTCTTGTTTTGGTATTTCCATGGCTGGCTAGATTATAGATTTTGCTTATAAGTTTGACCTAGGTAAGGCGTATATTTAAGCTAATACCATCTCATAGTTATATGCATCCTCATCTCCAGTTTTTGATAAATCTCATAATGTTGCAAAATGTATCTTTTTAAAAATTTTAGGTTCTGTTACGATAGGTCTTATCTTTGAATGGAATGGAATATGGAATTTAATTTTATTGACGTGGTTAATGCATTTGAGTTCCATGCTCGAACATCACGGATAGCCAGTTCATTTGTTGGATTATTAACTGAACGTTCTCCATCCGCGACTGCGGCTGTGTTCAATCAACCATAGTTCCGTTCTGTATCAGTGCCTTAGCAGTCAGGTATATGGGCATATCTTGTAGTCCAAAAAATCTTCAATTTTTTTTCCGACTTAAAAGGCAACCTAGCTATATGATAAAATATTTTTAATCTGTGTCCATTGTTTTGTGAGAAAAACCTGCTTTAAAGTCACGGCTACTTAACTTAACATATGAGATAAGCAACAAACCAATTTAAGCCACATAAAAGGCCTTATAGGTATATAACTCAATCGTAGTTGTTGTGTTCAGTTCGACGTTTCCCTCCTTAATTAATTGCGCCAGTTTGCCGGCAGAGTTATATCGTGTTAATTAATCTGATTAAGAGTCTATTAATTTGTTATTTGGCGAGTTTTTATCGAGTTATATATTTCGCTCCCGCTGCTCTATAACTTTAGTTAATTTAAAGTAAAATTCAATTACTGTCTTTATATAAGCATAAACGCTAAAAGCAAGTATTTTCTGAATCAAATTCATAGGATCTTAAATAAGTACAACCTTTTAAATTAAGACTATCATGCTCTCCAGAAAACGACACGGCCCTTGATCAAAATGGTTTTACCTTATTTCAAAGAGATCTTAACCTTGAACCAAGAAATTTAGGAAGTCTGGACCGTTTGGTCTTTAGCTAAAAGATACGTTTTTGTAGTAAACTAGTTTTGGGAGGTACTCAAATAAATAAACGAATTGAGAGTATCATGCTCTCCAGGGTGACAGTTATTGTTCATACTGTTCAGCCAGAAAAAAAAGTGCCCTCCTAGGTATGATGGTGCGTGTCAGGTCGAGATGCAGTAGATATTGCTATCTCCTAGAAAAGGTTTTTCGTGTGGCTCTACTGGAAGATGGGAATACAATGACAGTGGCGTCTGCCTTCACGTGGCACACCTGGATGTGGCGGTGCCATAGTTTGTCTCCTTGTGACATCTGTGTTATTGGAGGTTTCGCAGCGACCTTCACGTTAGTTTGGAGGTTATTGTGAGACCTCCAGTGGTACTTGGATGGAAAAAAATATTCAAAAAAATGCTAATCGACGATCCAAGAATTTTCACTTTTCTACTTGGGTCATGACTAAGTGACTTTCAGACACCTCGCAAATGCTTCTATCTTTGCCATCCAAATTCAGAGATTTAGCGAACAAAATCATTGGTTAGGTTAAACCACGAACATTGTTATTCATTTCACATTTAATTTTTAGAGGGTGTATGTTGAATAAATATGGAGTTCAACAAAATAGATTATTCATTACTGTGGCATTTTGCTCTATAGCATGCATTTAATTATTATCAACGACCCTTCCCCCCCGTCAACACGGAATATATTAATTAGTGATTAGCCATTTATCCCTTAATAATTAATATTTTAGTAATTTTCTCTATTAATGCCAATCAGAATATATAATGAAACGTAGTAGAAGAATATCGATTATTTGGTCAATATTTACAAAATTAAGTGAGATAGAATATATTTTTTATTTGTCAGACCGACTAGTGGTGGTGATGTTAGTTAAGGGCTGGGAACTATTAGAAATGTCTGGAAACTAGGCCTAAATAGTTTGGACTCTCTAACTATTGCCCCAAGAATTAGGGATTATGTTCGGGTAAAATTTCATACGACTTTTGATTTGCATTGACTGTCAATCGATAGATCCCTCTCGCGAAATTCAAAAAAGTTGTATAATTTTTTGCGCCCTTTCAGAATATAAAAAATGATGTTCCCTGGCTCTTGATTCCCTGGCTCTTGATTCAACACATCTTGCAGACCTTTCAGCTTATCTGCAGTTATAACAGTATCATCAGCATATCTTGGGTTGTTGGTGTTGGCCATTAGTCAGATCATATTATTATTAGAGAACAGCGGAGACATATGCAGCCTTAGCGAACACGTCCTCTCCTTATTTGAACCTGTCTGGGCAGTTGGCCCCGCAATTTTATTCGAGCTAACTTTTATTTTTCTAGACATAATCTTGGCGAAAATTAGAGAGAGAAATTTCGGTAAAATAACGCGTTTCTCCAAAAGTTCGAGATTTATTGGATTTGCGGACGATGTTAAAATTTATTAAAGCACTTCACCGCTTTAATTGCGCGGTGCTCTCGGCGTGTTTATTATTGATCTTGAGGGTACGAAGCTTCGTGTTCAAACAACCGCGCCGTCCGACAAATACCCTTAATTCGCTAAGTGAGAGAGCCGAAACAATCAGTGTTTCGCAACAACGAAATTAAACGGTGGGTAGAAAACGTAAGGGTGCCTTATCACTTTTTCTACTACCTTATCAGAAAATGACATTTTCGAGCCGCTAACGAGGGAGGAAAAACGCACTTTTACCTCTCTAGGTAGTTTTGTTTAGTTTACCTTCCTCTATCCTGCAGATCTTATAATTTGTAGAGAAACTTCCTTTTCATTATTTTTTCAGACTTGTTTTGTTGAAATGTTTTTTTAAGGTTGGTCCCTTAGTATGTAGGTAAGTTGACAGGCCTGTTCAGAATAGAGTTGCCATCAGAATGAAAATAGGACGAGTTTGTAAATTCACCGATGAGAAAAATCGAGTTTGTAAATTCATCTATGGTTCTTGGTGATATTCACCGATGATTCCGCCAATTCACCGATTGATGGCATCAATGCTCACCGACTCTAGGGTTCGGTGCGCCTTCCCGCTGAATGACACTTAATCAGCTGTTTTTTGTTGTTATTTTCTTAAAATTTATTTGATGTTCTTTTAATAAAGATTGCTGGCTTCATAAGAGGTCGTGTTAAAACTATTTGGAATACAGCTTTCGAGGACTGAGGTAAATAAATCTTTAATTTGGGCTGGTAGAAGACGGACATAACTTTCATCCTTGCCATATCCTCCTAAAACCCTATGAGAATGTTTTTATTCCTCTTTATTGTAGTACATGGGATTTTTTTCAAAAAAGCAAAAATTTCTCAAATGGAAATAATTCGAAAAAATCCAGTCTATACCTAAATTTTGATTGAATTTTATCGTCTTTTTTTAATTTTCGATAGCTCATCGAGCTCAACGACATGAAATAGGTGGTATCAGATTGAGGTCACATGTCATTTGTCAAAAAACCGATGACATCGGTGAAAAAATTTGATGAATACACGATGCGAAAGGGATCTTTTTTACCAGTAAAGTTCCAAGTATATGTGTATCAATCACGCAAAAACGGCTAAACCGATTTGGATGAAATTTAATAAAAAAAAGGGTGCAACCTGGATCTTTCCATAGGTTACTTTTTATTTGACATTTCGCTAAATGACTTGAATTATATGACACACACAGTTGGATTTTTCAAGTGTTTTGCATTTTTTATGGGCTATGTATATATACATATATACAGGGTGGATTCTTTAAATGTAACGTCGCTTCTAGTGGCTTTAGGGAAGAGGTTGTAAAAAAGCTAAAAGCGAGTCTATAATTATTTTGAACGGACTTTCCGCCAATAATAGAAAAAAAACTATTTTTTTTCAATTAGAAGGTACCACTTGTGGCATCTTTTTGGAATGCCCGTTAAAAAATAAATGTAACGCACTTGTTTTTATTTTTGACATCTGTGAACCAATGTGTCAAAAATTTTAAAAATCCGATTTTGTTGTCAATTGTTTTAGCTTCAAAATAAACTACATATTGCTCTATTTACTAAGCGGAATAAAGAAGATACCACACAAGGGGCCCTTACTGAAGGCCCAGGGCCTATTTTTTTATGAGGAGGTACCACTTGTGGCACCTTTTTGGAAAGCTTTTTAAAAAAGAAATTCCATTAAATGCATTTTTTGTCAATTGTTTTAGATCCAAAATAAACTACATAACTATTTCTTTATTTACTAAGTGGAATAAAGAAACTACCACACAAGGATATTATGGGCGCCCCATTTACTAGATATTAGATAAAAGGAACCTCCATTAACCTAGCGACCCCACCTCAAGAAAATCAAAATTTAACCACACTATAATTATGTGCTAATTTCGTCCCTAATTAAAAAATTTTGTGCTCCTCTGGTTTCTGAGAAAATCGAAAAAAAAATGGGGTAGCTAGGTTAATATTAACTTAGCAACCCCACCAGGAAATATGGCGCCAAACTAAAAAAAAAATATTTTAAAATTATGTGCTAATTATGTGCCCCACGAATATGTAAGAAAAAAATCGAATTTTTATTTTAAATTAAGTTTTTTTTTATCACGGAATTTAAAAATTTCAAAAACCGGTATTATCTGCATATTATATGCTAATTTCGTCCATGATCAAAAAATTTTGTACTCGCCTGGTTTCAGAGAAAATCGAAAAAGAAAGTGGGTAAGCTGGGTTGATATTAACTTAGCAACCCCACCAGGAAATATAGCGCCAAACTAAAAATTATTAATTTTAAAATTATGTCATAAGTGTCACACATATTCATGAAGCACATAATTTTGTAATAATATACTTTTACTTTGGAATCATACTTCAGATTGCGAATGCTAGGTTATTACAAATGATGTAATCTAATATCCTTTTTATTGATTTTCTTGGAAACTAGACAAGTAGAAAATTTGCTGAGCACGGACGAAATTAGCACATAATTTGCAGATAAAAATGGTTTTTGAAATTTTTAAATTCCGTGATACCTAAACATGTGGGGTCGCTAAGTTAATATTAACCTAGCTACCCCACCTTTTTTTTAAAGAAAAACCCAATTTAAAATGAAAAATTCGATTTTTTTCTTATATATTCGGAGATCACATAATTAGCAAATAATTTTAAAACCAAAAATTTTTAGTTTGTCGCCATATTTCCTGGTGGGGTTGCTAAGTTAATATTAATCTAGCTACCCCATTTTCTTCTTCGATTTTCTCAGAAACCGGAGGAGCACAAATTTTTTTGATTGGTGACGAAATTAGCACATAATTAGAACATAATTATGGCATAACTAAATTTAGATTTTTTTGGAGTGGGGTCGCTAGATTAATTGAGGTATAAAAGGAAAATGGATTCAAAGCACACCTCGATTTTTTTTCACTCAAACGTCCTTAACGAAAAAAAAAAAATTTTTTTAAACTTTTTGTTGAATTTCTTTTTTAAAAAGCTTTCCAAAAAGATGCCACAAGTGGTACCACCTCATGAAAAAAATGTTGGTAGGCCCTGGGCCTTCAGTGAGGGCCCCTTGTGTGGTATTTTCTTTATTCCGCTTAGTAAATAGACCAATATGTAGTTTATTTTGAAGCTAAAACAATTGACAAAAAAATCAGTTTTTTTAAATTTTTGACACATTGGTTGACAGATGTCAAAAAAAAAACAAGTCCGTTAAATTTCTTTTTTAACGAGCATTCCAAAAAGGTGCCACAAGTGGTAGATTCTAATTTTTAAAAAAATTGTTGGTAGGCTCTGGGCCTCCAGTTGGGGGCCCTAATTTTTTTTTTATTATAGGCGGAAAGTCCGTAAGAAATAATTATAGAATCGCCTTTAGTTTTTTTTAAACCTCTTCCCTAAAGCCGCTAGAAGCACCGTTTCATTTAAAGAATCCACTCTGTATTGTATATGTTGTCAAAAATTTTGGCGCCATCAACTAAGATTTTTACAAGCTTTTCACCGAAGTATCACAGGGTAAAAAAAATGAGATGAAGTTTTTTGGATGAAGCTTCATAGGGTGTAATGGGGGAAAGCTCAAAAACAATAGAGTTCTGCGCGTCTTCGCAAAACAAGAATAATTCTACACACTCTATCACATCTCTGTTTCAGACGAGGATCCAAGACCGCAATTGCCAACACGGGTTTACGTTGGCTATTTGCAGGGATACCGCTCCTCTAATAACGATATTATACGACAAAGTATTAGGTGCATGAACAAATAACAAACCTATTTACTGAAACCTCGTTTCTTTAATTAAAAAAAAAATTAAATGAGCAGAATGTATACTGAAAAAAAAAGATGGGTAAATTTATTAACAGTAACTAGAATTTCAAGACTTAATTTGTTAAATATATTTTTTCTATTAATATATTTTGTTACGAAAACTTGCATTTTAAGCGAGGGAAGTTTTGTGTAAATCCCGCTATTAGTTTTTAGAAAATTTACGCTCAAGTGTGTGACAACTGTACCTAATAATTTTTTAACCCTACTAACATTTAAAGTTGTCACGACGGAACCGGCACCACATAAAAATTTTTTGAAAGTAACCGCAAGTTGTCCCCGCTACGTGCCTATATACCATACCGCGACGTAGTAATTCCCCGAGTGGGGAACAATTTTCCGGTTATTATTACGTTGCCACGACTTCAAAGTTAAGTACCAAATACCACACTACTATGTTGCATCCACGTTCCTGATACGTCATGGAGTCCAAAAAGAAGCGGATTAGTTCCAAAATTTCTATTCGGTTCTTTTTGGGAGCATAAATTCGTACTTGACAAAGTGATTAACAAAACAAACAATGTCGTCAAATTTTTTAGTTTGGTTATGGTTAGTATGCATTATATATGCCATCAAAATGTGTGAAGTTTTACAAGTAGAGTCAAAATTCCACTGCAAGGGAAATTTTAATGCGAAAAAACATGGCCGACCAGCATGAAACACGATAGCAGAAAATGTTACTTTAAAACAGTTGCAACTTGAAAGTGGTGATAAAAAGTTATTTCCTCCACACTGCCACATAAATATATCCCAAGCAACAATTTAACGGCGTAGCGACGTTGTTCAATGCGACCCGACGTTATGATGCGACGTCGTTTTAGCCATCATGCCGACCCGGATTTACACCAAAATGGTGGATGATTTTTGAGTCCTTGTGCAGTGACTGGAGTAGGAATACTAATCGTTCTTGTTACGTCGTAAAATACGACCCAAATTGACTAGCACCCTCTTTGTTATTGATTTTTTGGTGGTGTTTCACTACCTAAAATGTTTCCTATCTGAAACTTTGGGATTTTCGGTTACTAAAATGAACTTATTTTTATAAACTTTAAAAAATGCCAAACAAAAAATTATAATTTGATAATTACCGTTTATTAAATAGTATTTATATGGCCACTCAAATTTAAAAACGCAATTCGGTTTACTGACAAATATGCTTAAAAAATGAATGAAAAAACACGTGCGTCCTTGATTTGTTTGTGTTTAAACGAAAAATATTGCTTTATTTTTTTAATGTAAAAAAATGGATGCTACTAAAGCCCTCTTTTTTGATTCCATGGTCAAATACCTATCTCGTCCGGAACATAAAACGTCTCCAAAATGCCATTCAATGGTGTTTGTAGTATTTTTTGCCGTGTTTAGTAAATATAAACAATGTCGGCCACTTCGAACATAAACGACGGCATCAAAAATGGCGAATATTATGAGAATCCCAAAAAAATACACGTAAATGGACTACAGTCGTCAAACATTCCCAAATGAACCACTTGCCACGACCGTTGGTTACTATCAACCCAACATGCGACTGGAAAACGCTCCAACAATTCCGCCGATGACAGTTGACAGTCTCCATAACCTTACTTTTTATTCGATTTTTCTAAATAAATGGTCGGTGAACTGTGAAATAAAATTTAGTTTTTTCAAATATGGCAGGACACTTCAAAGATCCTACTTCTTGGAAGCAAAAGCAAAAAGTATTTTTAGTGAGCGGCAAGAAGTGAAGCTGTGGATCAGAAGTTACTGTTTAAAGAGCACCAGTCTTTCTCTTTCGCCCATATACGTATTTGTAGGATAATGTCATCTCTCTTTCACCAGTTGAGCCAGTTATTTAAAATCTAGAGAGAGATAGGGCGATCTGCCGTACATAAGTGCGGCAGAGAAGGAGAATATAATGCCATTAGTTTCTTTGGAAACTTTTCGTCTTCACAAGAAAAGGGCACTTAAGTTTGTGAAAACTCCGGCCGGAAAACGTCGCAAGACCGGCCAGAAACGTCGCAAGTTCACGTAATGTGAAAGTTGTTTAGACGTTGATACGTCGGCAGAACGTAACTAGAGTCTCATAAAAACGTCCACACGACGTCACTGGTTTACTAGAAAATGCACCAACGCGTGACAGGTCGGCTAAACGTTGGGTAGACGGTAACAATGTTACTGCAGTATTATCTAACGTTAAAGCAACGGAATTTTGTCGTAATATTTAAGACCGTCTGAAGATCACTATTTTATACACCCAAATTAACGTCAATTTAGGTGAAGTATGTGGTCATTGGTCAGAAAATTGTTGCTTTGGTACAACTATGATGTCGCACACTTTTGTGGTAAAATCTAAAGTAATTTCCTAGTTGTGGCATTCATCGTCGGCTACTTCAATTAGGCTTAAATTTATTGAGGCAAATAAGTAACGAATAAAAGTCGGGACTACTACATATTCACGAATGTGGAAGGAACCTTGAAAGGACGGGAACTTGTTGGTATTGTCCCGTGGTGGTCAAACGACACTATTAAAGAATACGACTAAGAAGTCGTTTCTGAGGGTGATTATTACGTACTGTGCACTCTTACGTGATATTAGAGAGTATTACAAACTAGTAAGTCCCAAATTGTTGTTGTGACGACCACACTACTACTATAAGAAAGTTAGTTGGGAATAGCAACTTGAGAGAAAAAAAAAAATATTATTCTTGATATACAATAACTTTTCTACAAATCTTGATACCTATCAAGCTATTTGGTAGTTATAACGCATAATAAATAAGGCACCATCAATGAATAAACAGCTTAACTAAATTTAAATTTCAATGCCAAGGGTAAGGGACAATATTCAAAAGGGTTTCTTTGACATTTTATTGAGGCAAATGGTGGATAGGAGATTATAAAATTAGCTTCTGAAAGAGAAAATTTAGTTTAAAAGGTCGATGCCCGTATGAATACCAATTTTTAATAGATAGCACCACATAAGGGGATTGGAACTTTTGTGATTAATTCTTTTGTTTTATTCAAAAGTGACAGAAAATCCACTAGATTTGCTGCCAATATGGTAGCGAGTCGATTAAATGACCCTAAAACGGTAGGAGTTAATCGACCTTTAGTAAAGTCGGTGTTGGTATATGCAGGTTTAGAATTAATAATTATTATTATTTCGATTTAATCATCTGACAAAATTTTAGTACATTATTACCATTATTGGTGGCTGGCCAAAAATAAAGAGAAACTAGCCTTTCCTTTATTTAGTCAAGACTATTTTTTTAAACTTAACTATGCAGGACGGTGTCCAAAATCATTATCCAATATCACCATTTAAACAAAAGGGAAAAGAGGGAAACAGGAAAAGCAAATGAAAAACCCAGTTTCCGAAAAAATGTAACACATGTCGTTTCTGCATTGTATGCTTTATATATATACATACAACATCATATTGTTAAATTTTATGATAACCTCTTGTAATAAAATCTCCGCTCGTGAGTTGTTTTTCTTGCTCGCTCGCGTTTTATGCGGCGTCCGCATTATCACCGTGTACGAGGGCGGAAACAAGTGCTATTTTATTTAGGAAAAAAGTTCCGAGAGACGCAGAACCCCCGAGAGCGCTCTATAAGTATTTTATAGAGGTTTTCTTCTCTGTGCCTCGGCCGGGATTTGTTTGCTAAAATATCTTTAGACGGACAATAAGCAAGTTTGTAGAAATGCGCACACAAATTTTTGCTTTTGGAAAAACAGCCCTGTGATTTTAAATTTAAAACTAAAATATTTTGACAAATTCAAGTAATATTTCCCTGTACAAACAAAATCCTACTTTACTGTAAGGACGCAAAACTCTGGAGGAGTCCCTATAAGAATTTTATACAGGTTGGGTGCCTTGGCGGAAATTTGTTTGCTAGAGGGACAAACAAGTTTATGAAAAATAGAGATTTAAACCTAATCATTAATACGAATACCTAACGAGTTCCAAACAAAGTCAATAAAACACTACATTCTTGACTTTTATATGTCATGTTTTAAACGAACAAACTTATTCTGCGCTAAGACTCCTGATACTCTACTGTTATACAAATACCAACCATGGTACCTACTAGTTTCAACCTTGTTTGGTCTCATCGAGACAACGTAGGATCGCAGACAATTCCTACTCTTATTTTGATCGTTCAAAGCAGATTCTTTTTACCGTGTAGGTTGAAGTAAGACTTGGATATTTTGGTTTACTTTAAAATATTATTTTTTAAGAATTCTGTGTTTTTCCTCAAATACTAACCAAATTTGGTTTTCCGTGGCTTTAGTTACGTCCCTGAAGCTAGTAGAGCAAGGTAAGCAGAACAATTTTTGTATAGTGTATAATTAGGTGCTAATTAAGTGCCCCATTTAAAAATTTAGTGCTCCTTTTTTTTAAAAAGTACAGCATGTTCTTCTAGCTTCAGATAAACTCAGCAGAGCAATGTATTAAAAATTTAAATAAATCAAAATTCTCATACTCGATAATAAAGTGCTAATTAAGTGCCCCTTTTAAAAATTTAAAACGTAAATAGAATAGAATGTAAAATAGAATGTGTTAGCTTCAGATGCAATAAAAATCGTTGAAACAAAAACTATTTTAGTGGATACTAGTCCGTATTAAGTGCTATTTAAATGCCTTTTTTAAAAATTTAGTGCTGCTTTTTATGCACCGAGTTATGCACTATGATCATTTTGATTCCGATGATTTCTAAAGGCGCAATTACACAGACGAACATGCTCAAATAAAAGCTCGTGCAAAATATCTAAAAATTTTTGCGTGAACATTTTTGTGAGCTTTTCTTTGAACATTTTGTTCGGGTAAATTTTTGAGCAAATTATTGCTATCTATTTTGGAAACATATTTTTAAAGATGAGAATAAATAAAATTTCACATCAGTGATCAGTGATCTCAATTCTTTAAAAAAATGGAACACCAACTTTTATTTTAAATTTTTATGAAAAAAAGCTGACGGCAAGCGAAACATTATTATTGGCTCTACTATCAGTTTTGTCACATGGATTAGCGTTACTTATAATATTTTTTTCTTAGGGTTTTTCCAGGATTTTTTTGCCCGTGGTTTTTTTTGGGATTTTCTTGCGAATTTGTTTTTATTTCCAAGGGTTTTTTTCCTAAAGTCAAAAAAAAACCCAGGAAAATTATTCTTTTTCAAAAAAATTTTGAGTTTTTCAAATATCGGCAAAAACTCAAAAATTGCACTTTTAAGCGGTAATCCGCGCCTCACGACTATGAGGAGTGGTGGGGAGGCGGATTTTTGTAGCTTTACTTTACCTTTAGCTTTTATTGTTGTTTTTTAATTCCTCACACCAGATTTACCTAGTTAGTTTAAGGTCCCAAGGGTTGCTTAAAAAAGCAAAATGCTGAAGATATAGATATTTATTGTCAATTTAATGTAATAATCAAGGTCGATTACTGACACTGAACGAACAATATGCAAAGGGCAACATTGCGATTCAAAAGAGTGGCCGGCCTACTACCTGCGAAATCCAAAACTCGGGATGATAGATCGGCGACACAGTCTACTAAATTACTGCTAAATTATATTTTTTAGACAAGGGTCGGGTTCGTAGGGTTGTAAAAGTGGGTAATAAACGGGTATTATTTAAACCGAACCTGCTTTTGTTCATATATTTGAGATTTAATAAAATGTATATAGGTTTTTTAATTTGACTTAATTATTATTGTAAAAGACTAAACTAGGAAGTAAAATAAAGGGATATTCTTTTAAACGTAAATTTTTATCATTACATTTTACAGGCAACAGCAATAAATAAGTGCTAATTATTTTTTTTTATTCTCGTTTCTTTTACAACCCCAAAAAAGTTACAAGTATACTGGCATATCCCCTATAAAAATCAGATCAATCGAAGTTGCTTATGAGGTAAAATGTGAATTTCGGCATCGAATCGTTTTTCCGTCGGAAAGCACTTGATTAAAAGTACCTTATTTCAAAACTTTGTTTTTCTATTTTCAGTTAAGTTCAATGAATTCCGATAACAATATATATTTTAAATTTGTAAAGAAATTTTTATAGCCCCAATTCTTCAAACAAATTTTGCTCAAGATTCTCTCCAAAATTTACGTGTGTTTTTTTGTACGAGATTTTGCTCGAACATTTCTTTGAACATTTTGCTCAAGAGGCTCGTGTAAATGTTTGTCGGCATTTCAACATCAAAGGAAAGTTTGTCTGTGTAAATGCGCCTTAATGTATTGCTCTGCTGAGTTCATCTGAAGCTATCAGAACGTGCTGTAATTTAAAAAAAAGAGGCACTTAATTAGCACTTTATTATGGACTATGATAATTTTCATTCCGCTAATTTTTAATGTATTACTCTGCTGAGTTCATCTGAAGCTGGCAGAACATGTTTTTTTTTTTTGTTTTTTTTTTTAGAAAAAGCTTGGGGTCGTGCTTTAGTTTTCCTGTTGAGTTTCAAAATGTTTTGCCTTTTTTTCAATATTTCTATTTTTGGGTCAGTAAGTGGATAAATATTCATAAAAGTATTATGTTTCTTGAGTACTTTTACAGTAAAATTTACTGAGAAGAATTTTAAAATCAAATTTAAAAAAAACACTTACCCATACAGAAAAGACACAAAGTTATTCATTATTTTTTATTATTATTGCAAAATACCATTGAAAAACAGCTTTTTTTCTAAAAATATACCATATTTTAGGAGAAAATGCCCTAAAACTAATTTTTTTTGACAGGCTTCAAAATGGCATATGGTGAATACGCCAAAAATTTGGCACATAATAGCTTCATCATCTGTGTTTGAGGTTATAAATTTGGCGAGTTTTTAGACCACCTCTGGGGGATGGTTTAAATTTATAGCCCCCAGAAAGCATTGTTTTGTGGCAATTGGTAATAAGTTCGTTTAAAATTTCCCTAAGTAACCGTTTTTACGAGAAGTAACATACCTTATTTAATATCCTAAGTTGTTTATTAATCAATAAAATACCTCCAATTTTGTCCAGAAAAAATGAGGGCACTACGACGCAAAACAAACATAAGTGAAGGTCACTGATTATGCACGAAAAATATATCAAATAAAAGAAACGAAAACAACTATATTAATTTATTTACAAACTGAAACTAAAACATTGAGGTTATCTAAAAGCTCAGTCAAAATAACTTTCCTTACTCAAAGCCCACTCATTTTAAAGCTGTAGCTTTCATCAGTAGAGGTTGGTGCAAGCCAAGGTGCAGGCAGAGGTAAAAGATCCGAACTCGCTGTTTGTGATTGAACGCAGCGCTAATATTTTTACACTGACATTTCGACAGTGACAGAAATGTAAAAAACACTTGCATTTAAGTTTTAAAAACACCTTTTAAATAAATACAAAATTAATCTACTCCTTATTTTATTATCACCCATCTAAATCGTTGTGTGACATCAAGTATTAATTGGAAAAATCAATTATCAAGGGTAAGTGTTAATTAGAGTGAAATATAACCTCAATTTTAATTTGTTCTAGTGTTTACTATTTAAACCCCGCGTGGGTTTCAATTTTTAAATTTTCTTTTCTTCTAAATTGAAAGTTTCTTCTCAAATCCAACAAAAGATTGTGTAAAGATGATTATTCAATAAAAAAATTTATTAAAATTCTTCTTATAATTCAAATTGTGTCCAAAACTCAAGGAGGGTTGGTTTAAAATGCTTAAAACCAAAAATTTCACTTAAGCTTAGGACCGTTCTAAAATAGACTAAACCCTTTTAGTAAATCCAGCCGTTAAAGTCTATTAAATATAAACTCACTCGAACTACTTAAGTATATTGCAGCAATTTTCTTCCATAATTAAAAATTGCCTAATTAGATTTCTTAGTTGATTATTATTATTAAACTAATTATTGTCCTAATTATTTGATAATTTTATTAGATAATTAGATACAATACGTGAGTGATATTAATGTAGAGGTAAAAAGTAAGTTAAATAGTAGTTTTAACAACTAGTGGCTAAAATGGTGCTTTTTTGTTATAAGCGTTGGTTTAAATAACGAGCGCAGAGAGATATTTAAAAACGCGAGTAAAAAAAAGCACAGTTTAGCCGCGAGTTTTTAACACTATTTTTTTTAATACCTTTTATCAAAAAATGCAAGAAAAGCAGGAAAACACTTTTAAAAATCTCGAACGAAGAGCACTTCTTGCAACACACCATTTTTACACTATAAATCAAGGCGGCTGGTAAATAAAATAACAATGGTGGTTTTCATGGCGATGTGCCTTTTTATTCGGTGACGTTGACAGTTTGATTTTTTCGTAAATACTTGGTGAAAACTGGCGGAAATGGCTTAATTTTTAGGCAAGAATAATTAGATATTTTCAATATTACTATTTTCCGCTATTTCTCTTTAATTTTGGGTTAACAAACGGACCGAAATCTTTTTCTGCACCCGTGATAAAAAAAAAGCTTTTTTTGCATCGGTAAACAAAAAAGCCATGCTTTAGTTATCTGCAGACAGTTACTAAAATCATGTTTTTGATGAAGGTATAAAAAAAAATATATTTTGAAACCGAATAGGATTACATTAAATAAATAGGCATTATAAAACAAAATAAGACAAAACCAATTAAAGTTACTGAGTTTTACTTGTGCTTCTTTAAACAGTCTCTTTTAAAAAAAGCTTTTGGTCTCGCTTCTAGCATATTTTTTTCTATTACTTTTACTAGGCAAACAAAATGAGAAAGGGGATTATAGAGATCGTAGATAAATGAATTGGCTTAACCACGTAAAAGGGTTCCAATTGGAAAGGAATCCTTTAGTGGAGAGGATAATAAACGAAGTCGTACAGAAACGGCATAAAGTTTAACACATCCTACAGTTCATTTAAAATTCTCCGGATTCATTTCCATGTGGCAAAAAATTTGTTCGATTGAGTTTGGAATAAAGCATAATTTCTCCGCTGTTGTTGAGAACCCACAGTTATGAAGTAATAGAGAATGCACTTTACTGTGAAGAGAGTCTGACTCCAAACAACATAAAACCAACATAAGATATGCTGACGACACTATCATAACTGCAGACGCGTTGGAAAGTCTGAAAGAGTTGTTAAATGAAATTTCAGTCAATAGTGTGCACTTTGAGCTTAACTGTAAAGTTTGAAAAACACAATAAAAGGTTATATAGTAATCAATAAAAAAAATAGAAATAGATTAAAAGTAAGTCAACAAATCGAACAATCAAAATGAAATCAGTGTTGTGTAATAATGGAAAGAAACAATGAAGGCAGAAGAGGTCGGATCTTAGACGAATATCAACATCTAAAAGAAACCGCAGTAGATAACGTGCAAATCGAACGAAGTCAAAAAAAGTTTGTTGTTTCCTTAATATAACTTACTTAGGAACAAAGACAGATATATTTTTCTTTAGGTCCCTATCCAGTTAGGGACCCAACTGATTACGTTTCTGTGCGAAAAACGATATTCTGCGATCCCTATCACGAGCAGGCAGGCAAACAATTGGAAAGGGGTCGTTAAATGGGAAATTTAACAGTGTATCGGATAAACGTGAGCAGTCACCCCCTGGTAGTGACAGATGCATTTTACTGTCCGCCCGACTTTCCCCTCTTGTTTGGTTTCGGAGTGATTTATTAAGTTTTATTCGTTTATTTTTTTTCGCTAAAAAGACAATCAATTTTCTGGATTCAATCAATAACATAAGCGAAAGGTGCTGTTTTTTTTATTGTTTGTTAATTTTGTTGTCCAAATAATAAAGTATGTTTAACACGTTGTAATTTTTTTGTTAAGTGTCACTTTCGAAAATTATTAAGTTTCAAGAATTTCTTTACCATTACCTATCCAAACCATTTCTCAAGCAGTTTAAAATTTGCTCGATATTTGGCTAAGGATAGGTATTGTAAGATGTGCATTAGTTCGGAGTCTTAACCAGCAACACTGGTGAGCTCCAATTTTTCCTCCTAACTTCAACATATCATCCAATTCTTGATTCAAAATCTTTACCATGTATTGTTGACAAAACAAACATATGTTGATATTTTTATCAGTACGACATAATCTGTCTCTCCTACTAATTTTATTAAAAGAAAGAATGCTTTATTTGCTAAAATTCCTTGATTTGATGGAAGATCCTCAAGAGAAAGAAGTTGCATTTTTTACACACACTGCTTTTCTGGTAAAAAGGATGAAGAGGCGGATCGCCCCTTTCTATCTTTACCACCGGCCTTCGCCAGTTCATATAAAGAAAAGAAATGTAATAATTTTAACCCCAGCTTAATCCCATTTCTCCCCAAATCCCGAGCGAGAAAAATAAGGGTCTTCTCAAATTAATATCAAAGATCATTTCGATTTTCTACTTCAACCCAATTTCGCTCCCTCCGGAGCATGGGATACTTTTATGGCGGCAATAAATATATAGAAACTTTTCCGCAAGACTATAATCGCTCGACTCGACGAGGGTGCACAGGGGTTTATATTGTTCCCCAACGCGGCTATATACATGTTTAGAACGCAAATATCCCACTTAATTGGCAGTATGTTGCTTTAATGGGCATTATACGGAGATAAGCAGGCGTATGCATTACATACGCAGCTTGTACATTGAAGTGGTGAAGTGGGGTAAGACGAATTCACCTGGGGCCTAACCCTTGAGCTAGAAACAGGTGTTGAGATGGCAACGCTCTCAACTCAATCTGTTTTTTTAATAACGCCACAGTTTTGAATGGTGGTAACAGGTCGAACGCATCAATTCGGATGCCAGCTCAATGAAAAATAGGACAATTAGTGCAAGAACGAATTAATCAGTGCAAAAATGGATGTTTATAAATTATGTGTTTAGTTTAATAAGATAGAAAAAATTGAAGAAATTTTAGATGCGGTGCTATCGTGGAATATGTATCATAGGATATGTTGGATGGACAACATAGTATATGCTTATAATCAACGTTTAAAAAGAATAAAGAACCGCTCCTCTCACCAGAGTCGATATCTCCTTTTTATATTCGAAAATTTGATTTTGTTCTGTTTGATAATATTAATAATGTCAGGATTTCTTTGAAGCGTGATAATCTTATCCCCGAGTTTTAAAATTTTCTCATTTCAACGTTTTTAGTACAAAAGTTTGTCTCGTTTAACATAAAATTCCCAATTCAAGAATACGTGGTTAAATTAAACGTTTCTTGTTTAATCCCTCGTGCAGACGCCGGGTAATGTGTTGCAGTGATCTTCATTAGTTTTACAAAGCTTGTGGGATGTTACGAATTTAGTTTCACGCCGATTCAGGATACACTAAAACTTTATGTTTGTGTTTTTCGTTTAGTTTGGTATAATTACGTTGCATAAAGGGCTGGAGTACGATATAAGCGGAAAATTAACGATGTAGCGAAGAAAATTGCGCAAAATTACCAATTTTGTTTTTACCCGAGTACAGGTACAACTAAAACGCTTAAGAAGTGTAAAAAATGATTAAATATTGAAATCAGCATTTAACTTCCCAGTAATATCCTATGCTTACATTACTTTTGATTTTTGATCTCCAGCCGAAAAAGCACTGATTCAAGAATGGTTTGAAGGTTTGCACGCAATATTAAACCGCTTTTCGCACATGCTACTCCGTGTTCTAAAAAAGGACATTTTGAAAATGTCTTTTTTTCGAAGGGTTCAGGCAAGAGTACACGCTTTGAGTAATATTTTCCGATAAGTTTAACCTGTTAAATCTTTTTTAAGTGCCATACTTTCTTCAAACTTTGACTATTTATAATGCGAGATATGATATTTTTCTGCGACCTGGACCCCTTCTACCTTCAACTTTTCCTTTTACTATTAATTTTTCATATTTGCCATATCTCAAAGTAAGTTTACGTCTTTTAGTAACCACATTTCGGTCGGTGTTCATGTTTTTATGTCGCAACAATAAACGCTAAACAGATAACAACGAAGCACACGAATTCGGAGAGTGGCATTGAGATGATGACCTAACAATACTAATTTTATTTTGATAAGAGATCATCTGGTATTAATCCTTTTTACAATGATTGCTAGATCTGCCTACTATCCGCCCCTGTGTAAATTATTTTTCATTTCCCTTCCTATCCATTGCAATATCTAATCCATTTAGCCGTGCCATCGCTGGATGTCGGGTAGGTTTAATACCCCTCTTTATTTTCATTCAGCTACCCTCTCGGCTGCTTGGGGGTGTAAAAATCCCGCCGGGGATGTTTTAGAAGAAGCGCCGAGAGAGAAGGTAGTTGAGAACAAGTAAGCTGAATTTTTAAAATCTAGCGATCGATAAACGATACAAAACACCATTTATAATATGAAACTCATCAAACGCTCTTCTTCTGAGATGCACCTAAATATTAATTAATTATAACTAAACTAAACCTCCAGGGTGTTTGGAAAAAGTACCCTTTTATCATAAGACTAATACATAGTCTAACCAAATAAGGACCACCGCTGTTTGGTGTTCTATCCAACAATCAATTTTTCACGGAAAAACTGTTATATCAATCTAGAAAGGTAAGTTAGTATAATACACTTATGCTGATGAAACTAAAACTGATAGTGAAACAGGTGAAGGAGGTTATGGTCTGATTTGAGAATCTAATAGTTTGCACCACACACCACTAAATATATTCCAAGCCAATAGAATTATGTCTGCGGGAAAACCTAAGACCAGTTTAGGTGTCCAGAATATACCAAGTGGTATAATAAAAGTAAACCAGCTGCATTGTCAGGGACACCCTTATCTTATCCTTACCTTGACAATCAACCAAATGTTCATGGCTACTAAGTAGATTTATTGAAGTAACACTCGTGGCATATCGTACAAAGCGTTTTTGTTTCTCATTTTATTACGACCAGGCCTCCAATGTCAAGAGTGGAAAAAGACATTTTATTGTGTGATATAGGTGCTAAGGTGTAGTTTTCTTTATTTTGTGTGTCAGCTACCATTAAATTTACTTCAAGAAACAGATTTTTGCATTTTTTAACCATTCAAAAAGACTCCGACTACTTTAAAAGGGATGCACCTATACTTGCATCAGGGCAGGGGTGCGAAACACCCTAGGGAATATTCTTTAAGAGATTCCCGGGAATGTTCTCTTTTGCCACTACTCTCATTAAGGAAATTAAGTAAAAGCTCTCGCCCGGCTTTCCCAGTTGTATTTTATACCCTGAAAACCTTTTTCATTGTGACTTTGTTTTGCTCTGAGGAATGAAGCGTGGTCGCGTAATTAATTTATACTTTATTTTAGGAGCATTTTATATTTATTAGATAGGGATCCGGTACAAATTCGCTTCATTTGCTGCGAAAAATGTATTAGTGTCATATTAAACACCTTGAAAATTAAACATGATTTATTTACTACAACAAAATTCTTGATTTATAGAGCTTTTTTTTTACATTTATCAAGATAAATTGCAAACTTCCTGTTGACTTGAAATAATTTCTGAAAAAAAAATAAAAAAAGCAAAACTCTAATAGAAGGAAGCTGAAAACTTCCTAGAGTTTGCATTTGCAACCAAATATATGTATTTAAGAGTTTGGTTGATATATCAATTTATTGTAAGTATTTTCAATCAATTTAATTTAAAAGTATATGGATAAGGGGCGGGGTTAGATCCGAGAAGAGAAAGACGTAAAAAATAATTGAACTCGTCAGGTTCAGTAGTTTTTGAGCTAAATCGCCAACAGAAAAAGAGTCACCAAGACCGATCAAGCGACGGAATCCAAAGTCTATTTTCTAAAGATTTACAAATTTTTTGCCGATGGTATATACCTACAATCTATGCAAAATAGTTCTCTATGTAAGCGATAGAAGTATAAACAAATCCAGTAAGTATTATTTAATAAGTAAAAACGTTTTGCCAAAAGTTTGTTAAACTAAAATGACAATATAAGTTCTTGAATAAACAAAAAAGCAATTATTCTTGTCGTCTACTGCCTGCTTTGCACGAATTCAAAGTTAACAAAGTAAAGAAGTTTTAATTTTATAAAGTACGGACAAAGTTTAAACCCAAAACAAACCACTTTACTAATTAATCTAGTTCCTAAAGTAATTTCAGGTGTGTGTAAATTAAGGACTAACAGTTTTAATATTTAAAAAATAATTTCTAAATTTATTTTAGGTTAGTTTAGTTAAGTAATTATTATTTTTGCTTTGTCTAAAAGATTCTCACATTGTTTATAATCATGTTTCATTTAAAAATAGTAAAGGTGGTCCGGTCACCAGTTTTTTTGTACAATAATCACGACGAAAGATTTGGATAAAATAAGAGTAGGACTAAAACAAAAAATGTATGCCCTATATTGCAACCCAATCCAAACCAATGTGCATCAAATCCATTGAAAATCAAAGGACAATAAATCTTCCTAACACCGTGTATAAATGTGCCTAAAATTAGAAAGGCTGGTCTTGAGGTGGGTACGAATAGGCCGAAAGGGAAAACCGAGAGAAAACTGAAAACAAGCCGTCCAAAACCGGGGGTAATTTGTGGAGGATTAACACTGCAAATTTACATTTACTTTCAAGAGCATTTCGAAATACACAAATAATTAAAAGTAAACTAAATAATTACAATTATAATATCAAAATAATTCTGTGGTTCTTTATTTTAAATACTTGCAATTAGCTTAATTCCAACTTGCCAACTAGGAATCAGTCCAATTTTGAGTTGAGAACTCAGTCGTCATTGTTGACTTGTTAATTCTTGATCAAGTATACCTATGCTCGTATCCACCAACGAAAAAATTCCTCGACTAGGCTTTAATTGTGATTAGTTACTAATCGGTGTTTAGAATATGGTGTTTTACATTGAAACTTTGCTTGCTAAGACTCATTCCGAACTCCAATTAGTGTTAGTCATAATTAAAGCTTAATCGGAGAATTTTTACGTTGGTGGATATAAACATTAGTATAACTGCAAGTTTTCAAGTAGGAATTAGTATAATGCTGAGTTTACAAGCCGGAACAAGTATAATTTCGAGTTGTCAATTTGAAATTGGTATAGTTCCGAGTTGGAAAGTCGGAAAGTTGAGAGATTTTAAACGAATGAAAATACTTAGGTCATTTTCCACTGTTTATTAAAGATTCATCCAACATGTTTCAACAGTATAGACTGTCATCTTCAGGGGTTTACCTAGGGTGGTGCTAAAAGTATGGCGATATCTTATGTCTATGGAAAAGTAGGAAGACTTAAAACAACTGGGGGAGGGAGCTGAATCCCATGTTTGGGAGTCAGGTAGCCCCTTTAAGTTTAAATGGGATAATCATCGAAAAATAATCAATTGATTGCCAATTGAACCAACGTTAAGTCTGTGTTTTAAGTGTGACTTAAAAGTTTTGATATCTCTCAGAAGCACAGAATAAGAGAGACAGAGAGAGAGAGAGAGAGAGAGAGAGAGAGAGAACTTTTAAGTCAGACTTAAAATACAGACTTAAAGTTGGTGCAGGTGGCAATAAAACCGTAAATTTGAGAGGTTTCTCTCGTTTTGATAGTCCTCAATATTAGTGAGTCGTTGAAACAAGTATACAATTTGGATGGATATTTAAGTAGGCTCTTAAACTGACACAAAACTTAGAAATTCCGTTAATTGAAGGATAAGCGTTTTTTAACTTAAGATTTTGTTATGGTTTTTTAATAGTGCAAGTTTTCCTTAAGTGAAATTTTGTGTACTACTAATTTAAAAACACTTATTCTTGAAATTTAAAAATAAGAAAATAGTTGTTTGATAATCTTTATAGAAGAATAATATCCTGACATTAAATATATTTTCTTATATCTTTATCAAAAACATGATTTTAGTAGCATTGGTTACCAATGCACAAAAACTTTTTTTTTGATCACGGACGCAAAAAAAGATTTCTGTCCGTTTATTATCTAAAGTTAAAGTTAAGAATTAAGCCATTTCCGCCAGTTTTCACCAAGTATTTAGGAAAAAATCATTTAAACACATCGTCAAAATATCAAACTGTCAAAGATTAAAATGTCGCAACAATGAACGTCACCGAGTAAAAAGACACATCGCTATGGAAACGATTGTTATTTCATTTACCAGCCGCCTTGATTTATAGTGTAAAGATGGTGTCTTGTGAGAAGTTCTCTTCGTTCGAGATTTTTAAAAATATTTTCATGTTTTTCTTGGATTTTTGAATAAAGGTATTAAAAAAAATATTGTGCTTTTTTTTACTCGCGTTTTTAAGTACCTCGCTGGGTTCGTTATTAAAACCAACGCTTGTAAAAAAGCACTATTTTAGCCACTAGTTGTGAAAACTACTATTTTTTATCACGGGTGCAAAAAAAGATTTCTGCTCGTTTTTTTACGCAAAATTAATGAGAAATATTTACCAAGTATTTACGAAAAAATCGTACAAAAATATCGTCTGCCAAATATCAAACTGTCAAAGATTAAAATGTCGCAACAATGAACGTCACCGAGTAAAAAGGCACATCGCTATGGAAACCATTGTTATGTCATTTACCAGCCGCCTTGATTTATAGTGTAAAGATGGAGTGTTGCGAGAAGTGCTCTTCGTTCGAGATTTTTAAAAGTATATTCCTGTTTTTCTTGGATTTTTTGATAAAGGTATTAAAAAAGTAGTGTTAACAACTCGCGGCTAAACTGTGCTTTTTTTTACTCGCATTTTTAAATACCTCGCTGCGCTCGTTATTTAAACCAACGCTTGTAAAAAAGCACTATTTTAGCCACTAGTTGTGAAAACTACTATTTTCAGTATAGGGCTATTCTTAAATACAGAATTCCATTTTTTTCAGTGAGTGGGTAGCAAATTTAAATTCGTAAAATTTAATTGAGTTGGAAGTGTTCTTTTTTTTTACATAAACATTTAATTTCATATTTTATTTATTTTGGATTACTGTTAAAAAGTACAAACTCTCGCTTAGTGTAAAAGTGTATAAAAAAAATACTAAATACTTATTTTCTGAACTCGGTTTTGATCTGGGGGGTTATTCTTGAATCGAGAGAAAATTTGCTCTCAGGCAGTTAAATTCTCTCTACTATGCATCTCATTGGTCCAAATCTTCGGTTTAAATCGGTTTCTCTCACTTTTGCCCGTTATTGATCGAAAATAATTCTATTGGTCTTGACTGAGAGAATTACGTTCCATCAATATCGGGTAAAAGTGAGAGAAACCGATTTCAACCGAAGATTTGGACCAATGAGATGCATAGTAGCGAGAGTTCGAATCCCTGGGAGCAAATTTTTGTTGTAGAATCAAGCCTCAGGGACCAGACCAGCGGGTCCCTCATCCGAAGAAGCTTTGGAGGAAGAGTTTTGCTGCCAGCAGGGAACGCCGAACTGAGTAAGCCGGAACTGTTGGCAGGCCGTTTTTACTGAAAGGTGCTGTCCATTGCACTCACGGGCAGCCATGGCTCCTTCATTGCACTACCGAAGGAGGGTGGAGGTGGGAAATCTTTAAGAAAGGATTCTGAACATCAGCGCGGTGCCAGAAGTTTTAACTTCTGGAGTTCGTAATTTTGGGATAAAATTACGACATGGCATCCCTGGTGGGGATCTTTCGATGATTTTTCGATTGGGAGGGTACATTCCTCCCGGATCCCTACACCGCGCGAGGTTTTCCACCGAAACCGAGATGGTGCTTCGTTATGGTTCTAGATCTTCTAGCCTCAGGGACCAGACCAGCGGGTCCCTCATCCGAAGAAGCTTTGGAGGAAGAGTTTTGCTGCCAGCAGGGAACGCCGAATTGAGTAAGCCGGAACTGTTGGCAGGCCGTTTTTACTGGAAGGTGCTGTCCATTGCACTCACGGGCAGCCATGGCTCCTTCATTGCACTACAGAAGGAGGGTGGAGGTGAGAAATCTTTAAGAAAGGATTCTGAACATCAGCGCGGTGCCAGAAGTTTTAACTTCTGGAGTTCGTAATTTTGGGACAAAATTACGACATTTTCTCCCGATGGTCCGAAGATCTTTGCTTTGGAATCGAGTGTATTTTGCTTCAGTCTAAATGCGATTGGCCGTATTAAGGCGCATTTACACAGACAAACTTTCCTTTGATGTTGAAATGCCGACAAACATTTACACGAGCCTCTTGAGCAAAATGTTCAAAGAAATGTTCGAGCAAAATCTCGTACAAAAAAACACACGTAAATTTTGGAGAGAATGTTGAGCAAAATTTATTTGAAGAATTGGGGGTATAAAAATTTCTTTACAAATTTAAATTTTATAGTTTTATAGGAAATTCATTGAACTTATCTGAAAATAGAAAGACTAAGTTTTAAAACAAGGTATTTTAATTAAGTGCTTTCCGACGGAAAAACGATATGATGTCGAAATTCACGTTTTACCTCATAAGCAACTTCGATTGATTTGATTTTTATAAGGGATATGCCAGTATACCATAATTGGCACTTATTTGTTGCTGATGCTGGGTTAGGAGAAGGTAAAAACCGTAGACTAGTGAGAGGGGGTTTTGGTCAAATGAACATTGACACACAAAATTACATGACAACAAACAAGGGTCAACGCAGTTTTTTTTATGAAAGTTTTAGAACAAATCTTTCCATAAATAAAGGGCTCTCCGACGCAAAACAAAGAAATTTGTTTTATTTTATTGACGCGTAGAACTTGCGTTTCCGATTTTTTAAATATTGAAATTTTTGGCGATTTTTACAAGCTTTTATTTATGTATGTTTGTATGTTCGGCTCAAATCTTGCAACTCAAATTTGGTATTCAATTTCAGTTTTCGGTGTGTATTTATAGTTGCGGCGACAATACAATAATATGGTATTATTAGGCACCCCCTCCCGCTAATGAGGAAAGTGGAGGAAGAAAAAGATTTATTTTTTTCGATTTCAATCAAAATTGGCATACAGGGGTTTTTAGGGAAGAGAATTATCGAAAGGATGGATTTATGATAGTCTAAAAATTAAAAAATTATTTTAAATAAAAAGAAGCTTTTATAAAATATAAAGTGCACTAAAAAGTAGAAAATAAATTTTAGCATTCTCATATCATAATAATAAAAGCGACGGGCGCAAACTAAAACTAAAAATGTCCATCCATATATCAGAGAAACGTAGAGTAGTTTGGGTCGAGTTGGGTTGGATTTACTTCACAAAAAATTGAACTTACAATACCAGATAAAGAATTCTTTATATTTACACGTCGTAGTTGTGGTGAGAGTATTTTTTGTATTTATGGTATTTATTGTCTTTTTGATACGTTAGTTATAAACGCCTTACCACTCATATCTCTTTATATTACTTCCTAGTTTAGTCTTTTACAATAATAATTAAGTCAAATGAAAAAACCTATTTACATTTTATTAAATCTCAAATATATGAACAAAAGCACGTTCGATTTAAATAATACCCGTTTATTACCCACTTTTACAACCCTACGATCCCGACCCTTGTCTATAATTTAGCAGTAATAGACTAGACTTTTGAATCGGAATGTTGCCTCTTTGCATATTGTTTGTTCAGTGTCAGTAATCGACCTTAATTATTACATTAAATTGACAGTAAATATCTATCTTCAGCATTTTCATAAACCTTTTGCTTTTTTAAGCAACCCTTGGGGCCTTAAACTAAGTAGGTAAATCTGGTGTGAGGAATTAAAAAAAAAAACAATCAAAGCTAAGGTTAAAGTAAAGTTACAAAAATATGTTTTAAAAAAATTCCCTCCCTCCCCACCACTCCTCATAGTCGTGAGTGCAATTTTTGAGTTTTTTGCCGATATTTGAAAAATTCAAAAATTTTTTGGAAAAGAAAAATTTTCCTGGGTTGTTTTTCGAATTTAGGAAAAAAACCCTTGGAAATAAAAAAACTCGCAAGAAAGTCCCAAAAAAACCCCCGGGCAAAAAAATCCGGGAAAAACCCTAAGAAAAAAATATTAGAAGTAACCCTAATCCATGTGACAAAACTGATAGCCAATAATAATGTTTCGCTTGCCGTCGGCTTTTTTTCACAAAAATTTAAAATAAAAGTTGGTGTTCCATTTTTTTAAAGAATTGAGATCACTGATCACTGATGTGAAATGTTATTTATTCTCATCTTTAAAAATATGTTTCCAAAACAGATAGCAATAATTTGCTCAAAAATTTACCCGAACAAAATGTTCAAAGAAAAGCTCACAAAAATGTTCGCGCAAAAAATTTTAAATCTTTTGCACGAGCTTTTGTTTGAGCATGTTCGTCTGTGTAATTGCGCCTTTAAATGAACGTAAATCCGCATCAATTTGAGGGGAGATCAAGAGACATTCGACGGCACATTATAAACACGAAACCCCCTCGCCGGTAGAGGGCGCGCGAGCGGTCTAAATCACTTTTGAATTTGAGGTCACTGAATAATTAATATTGACCCTGTCGGTGCCTGTTCCAGTCGATTAAAGCCCCTTTAATATTGAAAACTGATGAATTTATTTAGCGGCCATTTTGAAAGTGATATAATGCAACTGGCTTAATAGGGCAATTGATTTTTGGCCTCTATTATTGTACTTTTGAGAAACGAAAAGTACAGAAAACTGTATTCAGTTTCTTTTTTTTATTTTGATCTGGGTTATATGAATCGTACTTTAACGAATCATTAGCGTAAAGTAGTAGTTTTAGTGGTACAGTCATGTCTTGAAAAAATGTTCCCTACATGAAACATTTCTGAAGAGGCTTTCGAAAACGGCGTAATACTCGTTTTTTTTTATACTAAGTTTCGTTACAAGGTCGGGAAATAGTCTATTAAAGTACAAGTCTAGATGTTTACGAACAAGGCGACGAAGGAGTCGAGTCCAGATCCCTGTATCGTACAACGTTTTATTTCATACTGTTATATATTTAATTTAATTTAAAAAAATTGGTGCTAGAAAGTACGGATAGTCCACCATACAATCAATTATTTTATGTTGAAAGGAAATGAAAATATCTCGAAAACTCTAGCTTTCAAAAATTTGAACATTATAACAAAATTTTTGGGTAGTATTTACGAAAACCAAAATGTGAAAACCGCATATCAAGAGCTGCTTTACTTCTAAAGTTATGAATTTTTAATATATTTTAACGTTTTTTCAAATAACTCGGAAACTAAATCTCCCACGAATTGGGACTTTATAACAAAATTTGTAGTCCATATTCATGAAAACTTACATCTGAAAACCGTATATCGCTACTTGCTTTTGTTCCAAAGTTACAATTTTTTAAAATATTTGATCCCCCTTTTCCCCCCTTCCACCCCCACCACCCTACCGAAATCCATTAAAAATATTAAATATATTAGCCGTGTTTGATTTAAAAAAACCAAAATAGCCGTGGGATTCTCCTGGATATTGGAAATGTCGTAGAAAGCTTCTTCTTTAATGGATTGACAACCAAGGATAAATCCAAAAATGTACCTGATGCTGCCCCTGTAGTATTACCGTTAAGTAACTTAATTGTAACTCAGTGGCGTAGCCAGGGAGGATTTGGGGGTTAACCCCCCCCCTCAAGAGGTCCATCCCAATTTGCAATAAATTAATCATGATCAAGGGACCCAGGGAGAGTTATAGCTCCCCCACTTTTTTAACCCTTTACTCCGGTTTGTGACGTTTGTTTGGAGTAATGTCTTAAATTTTAAAAATTTTGCCTGCGGTGCTATGACGTCATTAATTGTTACAATTTTAGTTTAATTCTAAAGAATTTTTATCACCAGCAAAACGTGTAATAAATGGCATAATTTTTCTTAAAATTTTCATCTGCGGCGCCTTTATGATTTGACAACGAATCTATATATATATATATATATATATATATATATATATACCGCACTGTAACCCACCTTTTCTTGGGATCTTAACCAATATTTGAAACGCTTAAAAAAATGGTTTCAGTTCGGTAAAGTTACTTTACCGGATTAGTGATGTAATGTATCATTTCCCGGACTGAAACCGGTAACGTAATGGAGTATATTACACTACAGTATGAAATAAAATATATTTTTGTATTACTAATTTCTAATGAACTTAATACGCTTTAATCTTAAGTTGTGAAACACTCTGTATAGTATAGTTTTATACATGGTATTATAATAATTTTATGTTTGTAAATAATAATACATTCATTTATATTTTATTATTTAGGCAAATAATAAAATTTTAATATAATAATAATTGATCATCAACTATGTAGCGAAATAATATAAAATATTCGCTCGTCCAATATATGGAATTTTATTTTCAATTTTTAAAATAAAAAAAAAGCGTAGTGAGATTAATATTTATTATATTTAAATAAAAATTAAACGGCTTTATTTTCCATTTATTACTATTTATACTTTTAGTAGGTAAAAATTTAGCCAATAATTTTTTAAAGTTTTATTTATAAATGAACAAAAGGGCCAAATAAAGGACAAATCCTTGACCATCCAATAAAAAAACCTCAAAGCCTTTTAGTAATATTCAACCATAGGCGTATCATATTTTTTATTTAAAAATTAATCCCCGTGTTTATAAGCCCTTATTTTCCCACACAACTTGAATCGATTTAAATGTAATGTACACTTGCCATTAAAAGTAATTACTACGTTTTGACGTGGAACTGGATGCGTTTTGAACACGATATGTATTGTACTGTTTTTTTTTTAATTAAATTTCGAAAATTAGAAAACAAACATAAAAGTTTTGTTATCTCACCCACGGAATAAACTGTTAAATGCAGCCTGGTTAAAACGTTCATCCATTTTCTATACGATACGAAAAAGGTGTATTGAACAGCGGCAGGGCCAACGAAAAAAAACTTTGATTCGCTTTTCGGTTCGCATTTTCACGATAGTTTTGAAAGTGCATCGTATTAAAAACGCATTCAGTTCCATATGAAAACGTAGCAAATGTTATATGCTTTTGTCTAATAGTGCTTTTGTTTATTGCTCTAAAACCACCCACGCGTACTCCAAGATCGATCCGAAAAGGATTTGGTTGTTCGATTATGTATTCCTGCTACGAGTAGCGTGTTCGGTTTTTTTAATATGTTACTCCAGATTTGAACCAGATCGATCTTTCTGCTCCCGCAAAATCGCGAGAGTAGAGGATTTAGAGCAAAACAATATCATAACCCTACTTTCTTAACAAAATTGTTATCTTACTTTTTTGCTGTTTATTAACTTTTTGTGGGTCAAAACTGAAAAAAATGGATGGATATTCTTCTAATTCATCCGAAGACGAAGAAATGTTGGTACAACTTGTACTCGATAGAAGTACTTAGTCGCCAAAAGCGGCCCAATTATACTGAGGAGCAATTAATGGGAGCATTTATTGCTCCTCAGTTATCAGTTAGAGTACTTTTAACTTTTTTTAATTAATATTATGTTTTGTTTTCTCTTTGTGGACCCGAGTCTTTTTCAAACGGCTGTTCAATTTCAAAAATATTGAAACTGAAGGATATGCTTCAAATCGTTTTTTTTTCTTTTTATACTGGGATTTTCTATCCATTAAAGGATTAATGCCCAGTGTTAGGGTTTGCAAAGTTAAAGGCAAACACAAAATATCCATGCACCTAGCCGGATTCGGACCCGAGACCTTCCGCGCGCTACCCACTGCGCTACGGAAGCCGGCAAATCGGTTCACTAGTTCGAGAGCGACACACGCACACAGACATGAGGTGAAACTTATAATAATTTTTTTTTGCATTCACGTCGGGGGTTAAAGAAAACGCCGAGACGTCAAACTCGTCACCGTTTATTTGGTTCCTCGATAGTTAACTTGCAGATGACGGAATTTTCTCCATTTCCTCAACAAACCGAAACCTAATAAAAAGCGCTTTTTATGATTTAGCACATTACCCACCCTTTAGGAGCGTAGATAAAGGATGAAGCAATAATTTTATCATCCCCGTGCGCCGTAAAATAAATGGAAAATAAAAAGGACGTAAAGAACAAGAACACGCGATGATTTCTGACAAGCGAGTAGGAGATTACTTTTATCACAACACAATTCTATAATTGGTCCTAAAAGTTTCGTTTAATAGTGTGGGGCACGTTTGAAATAGGGCTGTCTAACAAATTGTCAAAGTCAGCCATTAATCACGTGATGGCCCTTTAAAAATGGTGGCTTTAAGGTAAACAACGCGATTTTCCATAAGACGTAATGCTAATAAAAATGAAAATTTTGGGAAAGTGAAAAAAGATTCAAATTAAACAAAGTGACTATTCTACAGAGCATTACCCTCTCCACATAGGCCGATCAGCTCTTATCGTTTTAGTGTCCTTTTATCCACCTTCGCCGCCATTTTGACAGAAAACTAATGGATTATCTGTCACTTTTGAGTGAAAATGGCGGCGAAGGTGGATAAAAGGACACTAAATCGGTATGAGTTGATCGGCCTATCTGGAGAGGGTACTGTACAGAGTAATCCTTTCTAAATCGAGGAGAAACGAGCATTTTGCCGAAATGTTAGAAATAAACTCAAAATTCGCAGTTTAAGGAGGCAATGTCGTACTTTCTCTCTGTCGCACTTTCACAGTGTGGATAGGCATTGTCTCTTCAGATCGGGGCAGATCGGCTTGAAGAGAAACAGTTACGCTATCTGATTAGAGAGAAATGAAGTTATCTGTAATTACACGGGTGCGACAGAGATAGGTAGAGAGACATTTCCACGATTAATTGCGAATTTTGAATTTATTGTTAAAATTTCTGCAAAATGCTTGTTTTTCTCAGATTGAAAAAGGATTACTCTATAAAAAAATCACTTTGCTTAACCTGTGTCTTTTTCTACTTTGCCAAACTTTTTATTTAAGTTAGCATTACGTGTTATGGAAAAACGGTATGTTTACCCTTCAGCGGCCATATTGGATCGGCCATAATATTTTTCTTACACTGATTGCATTTTAAGGTCCACCTTAGCTTATAACCTGGATAATATTTAAGTGTTGGACGATAAAATTCTTAGCCAAGTTAATTGACTTGCTTCGATGGGCCGACATACTGAACTGAGCGGGAGTCGGAAGATAGGGTTACTTACTTACTGCCAGTCCCACGGACTTCCCTTCTCTCTACTACTACTATTTCTAACTGACGATATTCTGCTTATTATAGTTACTTTGGGTTTTATTATCGTTGGCAGTACAAAAATCCCCAAAAAGTCACCATTTTGTTAACAAAGGTTTGCAACAAAAGTCAACTTTATGGGGACTTTACACTGCCAACCTAGTAATTCACAATGTTCTCGGCAGCCATGCGTAAAAGTATTGCCAACTTTCTCTAAACAAATTGCACTGTTTACTAGAGGTTGGCAGTACAAAAGTCCCCAAAAAGTCTCCATTTTTTATTCAAGGTTGGCAAGAAAAGTCTACGCGAACCAGCACAACACCGTTGTCAACTAAAAAGCCAGTTAACTCATTTTCAGTTTAGTATCCTTTGGCCTAGTATCGGTGCCATATTGACACCTAACTGACAGAAAATCCATGTTTTACCTATCAATTTGGTTTTAAAAATGGCAGCCACAGTAGGCTAAACGGGACTGAAGCGGTAGGAGTTAACTGGCTTTTTTAGTTGAAACGGTGTTGACCAGCATCGCTGCCCAGAATTTTTTCATTTCATCGGACCAAGTTTTTGATAGTGACAATGACATTTTCATTTAGCTTCTGTGTTTAAATGTCAACCCCCATATTGAAATTGGTCCGCAGAATTTGAAATGAACAAAATATCGTCAATTAAACCAATACTCTCTCCACATAGGCCGATCAACTTTTAACGTTTTAGTGTTCTTTTATGGACCTTCGCCGTCATAATGACACACTTAAAGAAAACTTCGATTTAATAGTTAACAAATGTTTGTTATTCCGTGTTTTTGTTATAAATAATAAGATATATTACAAAAGTGGATATTCTTGTTTCTGGTTAATCACTTCTTCAAAAAAGAAGGTTTATAAAAAACTACTAATTTGTTTCTTTTAATTTTGAAAAAACATTGTAGCTGAGAAGAACACTTATTAAACAGAAATAAAGCAAAATAGTTTTTCAGACAATAATGGTCTATTTCTTATCCCAAAAAAAAACTAGAGTTACAATAAATAAGCTCTTAGTACTGTGTAATCACAGGTCCTATTAGCTGTTAATTCATTGTTTTTGTTGAAGGTAATAGCACGAGAGTATAGGTTAAAAACAATTTGTTTTCTATTAAAAAATATTTTGTCTCGAGGATAAAAAGCTCGACGGTTTTTGTTAAAGTTAATAGCAGAGGAGTATTGGTTAAAAGCGATTTGTTTTTTATTAACAAATATGTTGTCTGAGGATAAAAAGGACGACAATAAGCATGCACGCTGGATCAAAGATCCCGTGTATGCGCGGGAGCTTCGATCGAGTATTTTGGAGCACGCCAACAACTGTTCGGCTGTCAGCGTCAAGTGTACGAGTTTTGTGTATCACGATTATTGCTATGTTTGGTGTTAATTGACAGTTAAATTTCAACAAAATGAGAAATCATATACAGACCGCTTCAAGCTACTGCGAACATAAGGCGAAAGAAGTCTAATTTGCCAGTGTACGTACATGCAGAGACACCGCACGCCTATCAGTGAAGCAACCAACACTCGCTGCCGTTCGCCGCCGTTCGCCTTGTATTTAGTACGCCTCTAACCACGGTGCTGTGTGGAGCGTAGTCAATGAAACCGGAATTTGGTCAATAAATACGCAAATTTTTATAACGTAATTTTCTTATTTTTTGTCACTGATAAATAAGAGCGTTTTATTGTCAACTGCTCAGATTTATCAGTGACGACGTGTTACAATGAAAATAATAAGGAGAAACAAAATAAAAGCAAGTTCTCAAAATAAAATAATACATTCTGAAAACCAAAAAGATTCTCCCAGTCAAAAAAAAATTAAACCAAATGTTCGAAAAGTCCTCCTTGCTCGGCTAGACAATATCCGAGCCTACTATAAAAACCACTTCCAACGTTTCCAAGCATGTTAGGGGTGATAATTTGAAAAGCTTCTTCAAAAACAGATAGAAGTCATTAGGAGCAAGATCGGGAGATCGAGCTGGCCATAAAATAGTTCCCCGTGTACTTATAACCCGATTAGGAAACACATTATCAAGATATTCCCTAACAAGGCCAACATTGTGAGCGGAACAACCATCTTGTTGAAACCATGTTTCACCAAATCTTACACCTAACAACTGCCTAGCAGTTGGAATAATGTGCTGCTGCAGTAGATCCAAGTATCTAGGACCATTCATATTGCAATTACCGTTGATAAAAAATGGCCCAATTACGTGTTCCCCTACAATACCCCCCCCCAAACATTTAGTTTTTGGGGATACTGTGTTCTTACGTCAAAATACAAATGCAAATTTTCCCTCGACCAATATCGAACGTGTGTTGGGTTATGACGATTTGACCATTTGACCATCTGCACTTTTTCGGCAACTTCGTAGACATCCATTTTTAGTTTTAAAAAGTATTATTTCAATTAAGAACTTACCCATCTGTTTCTCGAGCAAGGCAGAAATAAAAGAAAATAATAAAAACAAAATGAATTTCCAAAAGATAACACTGCAACGTGCTTCGAATCCACCTCGGTCGTACGGCACGGAGAGTAAATTGGACTTGATTCCCCCTATGTTCGCAGTAGCTTGAAGCGGTCTGTAGAACCCTTCATAGCCAGTCAAAATATCAAAGAATATAATATTTTTACAAAAATCTTTCGTTGATTTATTTTTGCTTGCACCCGGTTCCCACCTATAAGCCTTTCATGCGTGACCGCCGGGTGTAAGTCTCGTAATGTGGTGTCGGTTTTTTCATATGTTCCTCTAGAACTACCCGAAACACAGATCAAATCAAGAGTTTAAGGTTAACACGGATTTATTAACTGTTAATAAATCGCTGTTAATAGTTAACGTATATTTGTTTACAACTCAGGTTTTATAGGTAATTGATATTTATTTACCATAAACAAATAATTATTATTAGCTAAATTTTAAATATTTATTATAAACAAATTTTGTCTAGTTAATCAACTATCCTTGCTTTCTATTAATAAGATTTGTTACTAGTTAATGTAATATTTGGTTACTATTAACAAATAGGACCGTACCTAAATCCCATTTTTGGTTATTATTTCAAAGTCGGTCATTTATAATTAATAAATAGGTGTGTCAATAATAATCAGTGACTTGATTTTCATTACCAAATATTTTTTTTTCATTTAAAAATTATGGTTTGTTTCTCAGAAAAAAATATGTATTCAGCCGTAAATCACAAAATCCTTTTGTTGTGGTTAATAAGATTTAGTAATGATAACTAAACTCTTTTCTTAGTGCAGAAAACGAATGGATTTTCTGTCACTTTTGAGTGAAAATGGCGGCGACGATGGATGAAAGGACAATAAATCGGTAGGAACTTATCGGCGTATGTGGAGAGGGTACTGATTAAACGTAATTCAACACAGTAAAAAATCTCAAAATCCCTGAACCTGCACAGGTGGTTGTCCCAATG
Source organism: Oxystoma pomonae (assembly GCA_963921995.1). Taxonomy (NCBI): domain Eukaryota; kingdom Metazoa; phylum Arthropoda; class Insecta; order Coleoptera; family Brentidae; genus Oxystoma; species Oxystoma pomonae. Next base: position 25,127,256 of record OY998165.1, read on the forward strand.
AGCATTTTTGTCTATATAAAAGTTACAGCAAATAATATAAAACCTTCATAAAATAACCAAAAGTTATATTATTTAGTGTTGGTGATAATTTTATAACTCTAATATATCTCTTAAATGAGTAAAAAAGACTTGAAAAACAACTGTTCAACACCAGCTTATAAAAATTTATGTTACATAGTAATGGATAGAAAAACAACATATAGATTTTATAAAACTTCCTTATGAGCCCTCAAGTATAGAGATTATTATAAAAAGGTTTTACAACTGTTCTAACAACACTACATAACAAATGAAAGGTTTTTATGGATTTAGAAATATAGATTTTCCATCTTTCTTCCCTTTGCTGGTTATGTATTATTCTTTTTCTTTTTACAATAAAAAAATTTATAAAATGGTGTTTAGTAATCTTCTAAAATAAATAAAAATGAAAGTGAGATAAGCTAAAGCAGGAATATGAATATTTATATACTAGTCAAATAAAAGCTGTTTTTCACATCATCCTTCTCTGAAAATCAGCTGCGGTCCCGTGTGTACTGTATAGTTTTCGAATACACTCACGTAAATTTCATGGGCTCCAAAAATACTTGAGAAAACGTGAAAAAAAAAATATTCATTTAACTATCAGTTCTTTTTTCATACGCGTTTTTTTCTTTCTGGGACAAATATTGAATTTCGTATGTTGTTCTTAACCCTAACAAGCAATATTTCGATTGAAACACATATTGAAACCCCATAAATAACGTTTTTAATTAGGCCAAAAACCTATTTTTGTAATCCAAACTGGCGAAAATTTCCGACAATTCTATAAAAAAAACAATACAACTATACCACTGTTTACCTCGTCAACACTATTTTATAACCCTTTTAAAAAATGATGCTACTTGGAACAAAGGGCTACAGATGGCGCAGTGTTGAACACTGATGGTCTGTTTCTGCGAGCTTAACATAGTTACCATTGTTCTCTTTTCCTAAATGCATTCCTCGAGAGATCCAGCATATTACACATACCAGGAAAAATACCCGCCTCCACACACTTCAAGCCCGCATAACTATCAGAGGTAACTATCTCAAGAATATAGTTAGATTGCGGGGTCGAAGGGTGTACAAGCGAGTATTTTCCGGGATGTTCACATTTGCCGCCGACCAGCAGTATCAGCGTATGCGCTCGACGTTTCACGGTGCGTTTTTGCGACCTTAACACGGTTACTATATTGTTCTCTTTTTCTAAAACACGGTTCCCATCTATGCGTTTCTCATTCGTGGGTCCCCCGAATCAAAACACGTATCATGTGGTCTAAGCGAGATTTGCCTATACAAGTTCATGTCGGACCACGTGATGAGTTTTTTGAGTCAGGGTGACTGCGCATCGGAAACACTGGTGGGAATCGGGTGTAAAATGTATTCGATCCCGATATCTGTCATCGGCAACTATCTCAAGAAGATTTGGATCTCTTGTCTCTCTCAGATTGATGTAATTAAAACAAGATAATAATGGTATGGTATCTCGCAAAAATGCGCCTTTTGATGTCGCAAAAACGCTCCTTTTGATTTCGCAATAACGCGCCTTTTGATGTCACAAAAAATCTTGTTTGTTTTGTTATTATAATTGCCAAAATAAATTAAAATTGTTTTTTTTTGTTCTAAAAACAGTTGTATTATAATCACTGTATAAAGAAATTAATAACAACATTATAGAAAAAACCTTATGGGCAAAAAAGGTTTATGAATGAGTTCATAAGAATATTACAGACACCAATTTATATAACTATTGTGTGTGAGTTCCCAAGTTTTTATAAGTGTCTCTCGAAATATTTTCAATCTTATCTTATATAAATTTGTTGTTGGTTAATTAAGTTTTATAAGTGGGTTGATAGCAACATTTTAAAAACCAATCTATTATATATCTTTAATTGATAGTTACTTACGGTTTTATAGGTGGGTTGACAGAAAGATTTCAAACACCAATTTATATAACTTTTGTCACTGATGACTTATATTTTTATAAATATGTTGGTGGAAACATTGTTAACACCAATTTATATAAAATTTGAACCGATGACTTTAATTTTTATAAAGATGTCCGTGGAAATATTGTTAACGCCAGTTTTATGTTACTTTAGGGTACCATCAATTTAGAGCCTTTAATAAAACAAATATACAAATTCAATTCTTGTAGGAAACTTCTAAATACCCTAGGGTATCAATGGAACCCTCTTTATAATAATTATATAAATATCTGTCACCAGAAGTTTCTGAAAATGCTCATTGGGTGTGCATACACCTGTGTCGGTTCATATCATGTAACTATAAGATACTATAACGGACCTGCGCTCTCTAGTCATAGTCTACCGAGCAAACGCGTCGATTGCGTCAGTAGTGAAAGTAACTGACAACCATTTGACAGCGACAGTTTAGGTTATGTTTAATAGTTTTGTTTGCTTTTGGAAAAGTTATTAATAGAGTGGACACAAATTTAAAAAGTGTTTTCTAGTGTTTCTCGTAATTTTATATCAATAGAAAATTCGATTCCTCTAGATTTAAACATGGATAAAAACAAAGTCCTACTTGTTGGTATAAACATCACAATAACATAAACAAAATGGCGAAACCACACCTCGTCAAAAATGTAAACTTTTCCTCTATGCCGAGTTGTGCAAAAATTCCCAGAGCAAAAAATGTTGATGTTGTTTTTGTGCAATTTTCTACTCAAATTGGATAAACTTTACTTTTAAACGACCCCAATGCGTTTAAAAAGCTCTAAAATGGAAATTATATTGTAGCTGAAGTACATTTAAATCCTTTCAATTTATTCTATTTATTTACTTTTTGTTTTTCAAAGTTATTTTCGTTACACATTTTGCTCCTGTTGGGCCATTATAGTATCTCATATTTATATGGTCCATATACACCCGTGCGAGTCGATGTATATACCAGTGGACGTCTCAGCTTCCCCAAAAAAAAGGGGGGAGGCGGCAGGTGAAAAAATTTCGAAAAAATATATTTTCTTTTTATTTTTCGATGAAAAACCGGTGATTTTCTAAATAAATTCTCTAAAAACGGGGGGGGGGGACGAGCGTCCCTTGCGACCGCCACTGTATATACTGGTAGGAGTCTATATACGTCCATGCGAGTAACTCCATTCCCAATTGCTGCGGACCACTTTTTTGACACTGACAATGACAGTAATTGTCAGCCGCCATACTGAATTTGGAACGAGGTGTAGGCCCAGGTAATTTGAGATTTTTTGCTGTGAATTTGATATAAAATACACAAACTTTAAAGGGTTTTTTTTGGCAAGCTTTGGCAATACTTTTTGTGTACCATTGGAGTTGACCTACTTTCTCGGAAAACCCACACACGATACTCGTTCACTCTGGATAAAAGGTGGAAGATACATTGTATTACATTTCGGGAAAATACGTCGCGCATCGAGGCATTTTAAAATCATATTATGTGACAAAACATCGTAAAATGCGCGCATCGCGTATAGTTCCGCTACAAAATATTGGATTACTGCCAGAGGGGTAAAAATATCCCCTTTCTCTTGTCAGCCGGGAATATACCGGAAAGTTCAGCATTGTCGACGTGAAAACAAGATGACGGCAAGAAATGCAAAAAGATACGATGAAGCTAATAAAATACGGACTCAGAGCTAATCACATAAATCAAAAGGAAATAGTGGTGAAAGCACTCAAAGTTTAGCAAATACGATCAGCGTCGTCATTTTAATGGTAGCTTCACCTGTTATGACCAACTTATGCCTGTATGCACCATTTGCACGTATTTTCGTAGTTAGCTAATCACGGTTAATTATGTAATCACGGCTAAATAGTCAGTACTAATGTAATATATGTAATGTCATTCTGGTACAAATGTGTATAAATGTATCTATGCTGGGTTTATACAGCAAAATAAAATGTAAGATAACAAACCAACACACAATAAAAAATCGTATTTGGAATGACATGATCACATTTGACCAAGCACAGATTTTTATTTCTTATTTTATTTTATTTACTGTATAAAGCCAGCATTAGCTAAAATTAGTCAAGGTCATCCAGGCATAGTAGTAGGAAAATTATAAATCATCGTCAAATAATAGGTCTTCCACCTCCATATCACACACTATTTTTTCATGACAAATATTTGTAAATAAAAAACCAAACATAACCTTTTATGGATTAACTATCCGCGGTTATCTGGTCCTTAATTCTAGGCCATCGGGCGATTAAAGTTAATTGCCGATTAGGAGAAAAAGACGCTTGATGCATAAGAAAAGTATTATGTAATCGCGGCCAAAGTCTTAAGGCTATAGTTTCTCTCCAGATTTTGAGTAAAAAAAGTACAACTGGCAACGCCTTGTTCTTTAATTTTTTAATCTTTTGCCAGAGAGCACAGGAAAAACTAAACATCAGAATTAGCTGAAATTTTGCAGGGGTGATAATTTTTAAATGCTTAACAAAAATATCTGAAGGATTTTTCAAAATGGGGCTGTCATCTATCCCAAAAGCCTCAAAATAATTTCGGTTTAGAACAAACCCGATTTACAAAAAATTTCATTTTTCCTTTTAATATTTTCTTGCTTTAGCGAAAATAAAAACTAAAATTCCTTTTTTCTAAAAGCCTTCATTGAATTTGGGACACACGCAGTTCAAGTGTTGGCTGATAAAACGCAGATTTATACGATTACATGGTAACTGCAGGTGTTTTGTCAAGAAACTTTAAATCGGGCCGCAGTGGGACAGAAGAGTATTTTTACGTTTTCTGACAGAAAACCATTCGAGGTTATGTTTATCTTTCAAAAATGTGTTTTCAAAAACATTGTTCTAAAACAAATATGAAACCACTCCGCGTGTGCGGTCACCCGCCGAAAAAGGCCTAGCGGTGCGCGGGTATTACCCCGTGTCTATCAAAGAACCAAGCGAACTTTACTGGCTCGCTGGGATTACTAGGAATTCGCATAGAAACATTCGGCGTCCATAACCCCACATAATTTTGTTTTCATTTTGATTCAAATATTTTTTTTAAATTTAAATTATTTCGGTATAGTTATGTGCAATTGTACTAGTGAAATCTTGGAGTGCAAAGAATAGATTTTAGAACCTCAGTTTCAAAAACACAAGGATACTTGAGTACTAACAAAACAGGTCAGTAAAGCTCCATTTAGAGGTTGGAAAGACTCTTGCTAGTCGTTGACGCTCCTGTTTAAAATAGAATACGATTATTTCGTCTAGCGCCAGTAGCCGATTTTTAAATCTGCATGCTTTTAGGTTAACCTGTTGTCGGTTCAGCTAGTGGGAGTCTTTCCAATTCAATTAGAAATGCACCTGTAAATGCAACCTTGAACATTATACTCAGTTACTTTAATACGTAGTTGGGTAGCGTTTTTTTAGCAGGTAATTCTGCAATAAATGGTTTTCTTTTATTTTAGTATTTTACTTTGTTTTTTTAGCGGCGCAGAACGCGAAAAGTCAAAATAAGTAACCTAACCCCAAATTTTTGACCAGGTGCTAAAAAATCTCGGGTGTTCAACTGTGGATAAAAATAAATAGTCTCCGCGTGGCCATGGAAAACAAATTTAATGACGTAAAATTTTGCAAAAAAATCAGGTCGACCTAGTTAAATTGATTTCTCGTACAGTGTTGCTAAAAACAATTCCCCAGATTGTAACTACGACCTTAATCAAAAATCTGTGGTTCTGTTGTTAACTTCAGTCGACTTCATTTTGGTTTTGGCTGCAAAGAATGCGTTCGCGTAGAAACCCGAGCCGCGTTCGAGCTTAGGTGCAACAGCCCCAAAAGCGTAAACTGCATCCTTCTAAAATGTTGATAAAGCTTTACAGTGGTTTAGCCTATTTTATACAGCTCCTAAGTTTAAGTGAAATTGTTGGTTTTAAGCATTTTATACCAACTTCCTTGAGTTTTGGATATAGTTTGATTTAAAATAATAATTTTAGTTCTTTTGTTTAGTGAAGAAACGTTAAAATATCAACAGTGGTGTCAAATAGCGGTTAGTCGTCGGGCGTTTTTTACGTTCTTATTTATCACTCCTCACAGCTACAGTCCGTTTCATTTTTATTTAGATAGTGGCGCAACTAGGAATTTACTTCGAGGGGGGGGGGTTAACGACAAATAATTTAAAAAAAAACATAATTTGAAGTAAATATGTGACCATAATTGATACAAGGAAACAGTTATGTTGGGAATTTGGAACCTTTGTTTTAAGGAAACAGTTGCTAACAAGCGCGGACCTGAGCTCAAATGTAGAGGGGAGGGTGTTAACCAAATTTAAAATTTAAAATTGTTTATTTATCAAAAATTTGATGTCAAAATCATGTTTCAACGCGCCGCAGGCAAAATGTTTTGCGAAAATATTACTTAAAATGCAATTTTTGACCTAAAATTAAACTAAAATTGTAAATATTGATGGCGTTTTGGGAATTTGAGTTGTTTATTTACCCTTAGTTTGTTTGTAAAAATGCTAAAATGCGTTGCAGACGCAAAATTTGAAATGTTTTGATAAAATTACATTAAAAAGACCATTTTGACACGAAATTGTAAAAATGAAAGGTGTTATAGCACCGCAGCCGAAAAATTTTGTAATTTATGATTTTTGAAAGATTTTTGTTAAAAAAAGTCCAGGCTCTTGTATTTTATTCCCTATATATTTTATTTCTGCTGTTATTTGATTGTGCCAATTGTAACCAAGCTTCTCGGGGGGTGGGAGGGTTTAATCCCTACTCCCCCCCCCCTTCTCGGTGCGCCACTGATTTAGACGATACCTAACCTCAACAAAACCAGGTTTGGAAGTTGACAGAATTCCAAAGTTTTTAGGTTAGGTTTTTCCCTGACAGAAATTTTGGCGGAAAGAGTATTTGTTTACATTTTTGCCATGGAAGACTCGTGAAAATAAAATTATTTAAAAATACCTTACACTTGTGCCACCCAGTAAACCTAGTTTTGACACGCATTCGTTCTATTTTTCATTTACTACGTTTATACGTACCTAAAAGCGCTTTTATATACAGACGGCTTTAAATAAAATTGCTTTCTCCGACGGTTTACGCGTCCTTCATTAATTGTTATTAAATATGTAAGTTTAAATATAAAACGAATAAAACAACTTAGTTAACAACAGATTTTTCGGAAAACCAGGCTTCAATATTTTTTTAGGTTGGAAGAAACGTTTTTAAAGTGTTTATAACAATCCTAAAAAGGATTTGAAAGCGATAAACCACCAAGTCGCTTTAAAATAAAGTCGATTTGGTGCTTAAAACGGTTTTAGTGGTATTTATACGACAACATTTTTAAACCGTCCTTATATAAAAGCGCTTTAAGAGGCCTGTATAAATAAAGTAATTGATTGCGCTTTTTGGCATTGTATACAAGTTATAACAAAATGTAATGGTAAAGCCATGATGATCCTTAAAATAATTTAGTTAAATAGTTAGATGTGCTAAAATACACTTATATAGTACGACATGTTTTTTTGTAATTTAAAGACTGTAAAGAACTTTGAAAGAAATTAATACCACTTTATATCTGACACAATTCATACTTTAAAAATTACAATTTTTGCTGTTTTCTGTATAAAAACGGCAAAATAAAAATCATATGCACAGAAATTTTTATTAAACAATTGCGTTAAATTATTTTCATCTTTCTCTAAAATACTTTTTTATAGCCTGCTGTCTCTCTTCAACAACCTTAAATATTTTTGCACTTCTCTGAATTATCTCTCCCTCTACCTCTAAAATTCCGTCCTCTCTCTTTAAATATCTTTCATTTTAACAGACAAAAAATGTTTTTTGGCAGTATTCTTTTTGAACACCAAAAAAACAGTGAAAACTTGAAAAATTTGACAGAGGGATTTACTAAGATCTAAAATAGTATCCCCACAGGTCTAAATATTTACACCTGTGGAGGGTTTTCAAAAAACACTTACCCATACAGAAGAGACACAAAATTATTGTTTATTTTGTATTGTTATTGCAAAATACCACTGAAAAACTGCTTTTTTTCTCAAAATATACCATATTTTGGGAGAAAATGCCTTAAAACTAATTTTTTTTGACAAGTTCCAAAACGGCAAATGGTGAATACGCCAAAGATTTGGCACATAATAGCTTTAATATCTGTTTTTGAGGTTATAAAGTTGGTGATTTTTTAGACCACCTCCGGGGAGTGGTTTAAATTTATAGCCCCCAGAAAGGATTGTTTTGTGGCAAGTTCGTTTATAATTTACCTAAGTAACCGTTTTTACAAGAATTCATTTACCTTATTTAATATCCCAAGTTGTTCATTAATCAATAAAACACCTTCAATTTTGTCCAGAAAAACGGCATATTTTGAACGCGTTTTCAGCACAAAAAATATATTTGTGAGGGTCCTACGAGGCAAAACGAATTTAAGTGAAGGTCACTGATTATGCACGAAAACTGTTCCAGTCTCAAAGCTGAAGTTTTCATCGGTACTTCGCTAATGGCTATTTTCTCAAGTTCTACCAGAGAACCGGGCACCGTCGAGTTCGTTGAGCCGACATGACTATTTTGTGAACGCATGAGTTGGATTCAGGTCTGTTTTTAGCCGCATTTGTTTACATGACCTCCTTTGATGAAATATTTTTTTTTTGTGGTTTGCGATTCCGATGGGTTTGTGTTTGTAAAGTTTTTTCATACTTTAAATAGAGAAAAACGTCTTTTAAATAAATATCAAGTTAATCTAATCCTAATTTTATGATTACATATCGAAATGGTTTTAACGTCAAATTCAATTTGCTCAACAGTTTGTACCATTTAGGATTAAGAAAAACTTCTTTTAAATTGAAATTTTTCCTCTTAAATCCGACAAAAGGTTGTGTTAAGATGATTCTTCCCTAAAAAAAAATAATTAAAATTATTCTCATAAATCAAACTATGTCCAAAACTCAAGGAAGTTGTTATAAAATGCTTAAAAACCATCAATTTCACTAAAACCCTTTTGTTAAATCCCACCGTAAGTGTTTTATTCTAGAAATCGAAAGTTTGGAAAGAAAGCTTTAAAATGACAGCAAAATCATGGAATATAAATGTGAAAAACATGGTAAAAATTGCTTAAACAAAAACTTAAATTATGATTAAATATTTTAAGCCTTAAATTACTATGATGCCTTTACGATAACGTTATTTTTGGCTAGACAAGGCTGGAAATTTGGACAAACATTTTCAATTGATCCCTAAAATTACAGATACGAATAGTGTGCAAAAAAAAATTTGAAATTTTAATAACAATATTATCAGCATGTATGATAAAAGTAAAATTAAAGAAAACTATGCGGCACTGGCACTGGCCCAACTATAATTAACTGTCTTTTTAGGGAGAAACAAAATTACCAAACATCAGATCGATTATTCTCGCCGACATTTGACGTCAATTAAATCTGTATAAACTTCTGGAAGAAAATACTCTACTTTAATTAATTATGAATTTAATCATATTAAATACAGATAATAAATAAAAAAAAATTAAATACAAAAAAAAACAAAAAATTAAAAGCAGTGTCACGGTAGTTTCTTTATAATTTGTTACTGTACTTGTATAATAATTAAAAATTTTGCAGTTAGTGTTTTAAGGCGAGCTGTTTTTCGGATTTTTACATACATTTTGTATAATTAAATTTTAATTTGGCTTCCATGCGCCAGGGTGTAAAGTGAAGTTCAGTGGTTTTAATACCCTTGTGAAAATTAGAACTCGCTTTTAAATGAGTTTTTGCTCGTTTTGGCTTCGCTTTGCTTTGTTCCCTTAACGCCCTCTGTTAATTAGTTTAACTCGCAAAGAGCGCTCAGATTTATATAACCTATTATATAACTTTATAACAGAGGCGTACGTAGAGGAGGAAAGGGGTGGGTTTGACGAAACTTTTTTTGAATCACTTTTATTGCTTATTTTTTTTTCTTTTTTATTGCCTAAATCAAGAAAATGATCAATGCTACTGATAAAAAAGATTTAATTTAAAAAACACTAGATAAAGTTGCGTCATACTATTTTTCGACCAAAAGACGATCGCGAAACAGAAACAGACAATGCCGTAATTTCGTCAGGTCTGTATCGAACAATTTTAATTTATTAAAACTAATTTTTCGTGCAGATTTTTTTCACAAAAAGTTGAAAAGTTGAGCAATTAATATTTTTAATTTTAATAAAAAGAATACTCATTTTTTTATCTTTTTATTCGCCAACACCGTTTGGTTACCAAACGAAATATTCAAGAATTTAATAATTAACACATGCGCCAGACAAAAATTTTTACCTTACCTTTCTTGTGAAATATTCAAGTCTAGAGAAGTAATTAGCTCTCGATTCACCTTAAATCTTTAAAAAAAAATAATTGCTCACGCCACTGTACTTATTATTCAATGTATTAATTTACTCACGTTTTCTAATTACGAAGACTTATAGAGGTAATTTAATTTACAATTTAATTTTACTGGACCTTCGTTACATTGTAAAAAATTAAGTCTATGTTTTTAAATGTACAATGGAAGTGTTAGTACCCTAGTGTCTTTGCTTTATAAAACATGATTAAATTATTTGAATTTATAATGAAGATAGAGTAAATTAAGGAGATATAAGCCAAAATTATTTTTAAAAGGTAGTTTAATTTTTGTGGAATTCTTTTATCTCAAATAATTTTTTTATGCTAGCTAGCTAGATCTAGAGAAACCGCTGGAATGAAATAAGGGTCTTAGTCGTGCTTTGGTAAGTTCGACGACATTACCCTTCTAAAGGCGCAATTACACAGACGAACATGCTCAAATAAAAGCTCGTGCAAAAGATCTGAAATTTTTTGCGCGAACATTTTTGTGAACTTTTCTTTTAACATTTTGTTCGGATAAATTTTTGAGCAAGTTATTGCTATCTATTTTGGAAACATATTTTTAAAGATGAGAATAAATATAATTTTACATCAGTGATCACTGATCTCAATTCTTTAAAAAAATGGAACACCAACTTTTATTTTAAACTTTTGTGAAAAAAAGGCGACGGCAAGCGAAACATTATTATTGGCTATCAGTTTTGTCATATGCAATGTTAAAATAGTTAATGATGGAGGTAATAAATAACATTTAATTCTTTTCTTTAACTTTTTTGGTTTTCTTTTATTACAAAAAGAAAACGGATATGTCTTCGAAGTAATTACTTTTTAAAATGCAGGTGGATATTTTTAGAGAACTGTTCTGGAGAGTAGTTAGTTGTTCCCTGGGGGGGGGGGGGGATAGGGAGGTTTAGACAGTCGGAACACAGCGCTGTCAAACACTGCTGTAATTTTGTGTGCCAATGTTCATTTGACCAAAATCCCCTCTCACTAGTCTACGGTTTTTACCTTCTCCTAACCCAGCAACAGCAATAAATAAGTGCCAATTTTTATTTTTTTTTGATTCTCGTTTTTTTTACAACCCCAAAAAAGTTACAAGTATACTGGCATATCCCCTATAAAAATCAGATCAATCGAAGTTGCTTATGAGGTAAAACGTGAATTTCGACATCAAATCGTTTTTCCGTCAAAAAGGACTTAATTAAAAATACCTTGTTTTAAATTTTCAGTTAAGTTCAATGAATTCCCATAAAACTATAAAATTTAAATTTGTAAGAAATTTTTATTACCAACATTTCTTCAAACAAATTTTGCTCAACATTCTCTCCAAAATTTACGTGTGTTTTTTTGTACGCGATTTTGCTCGAACATTTCTTTGAACATTTTGCTCAAGAGGCTCGTGTAAATGTTTGTCGGCATTTCAACATCAAAGGAAAGTTTGTCTGTGTAAATGCGCCTTAAAAAGAGCAGTGGCTCTGTTTTAATCACCAAAAAAAACGTGGCAAATTTTGAGCGAGTGGATGGAGCAATCTGAGAGGCATAATGGTTAGGTAAATTTATATACCCTGGGTAAATTTGATCTCTGGTTCGATTTGACGTATAACCCTACTTTTTTTTGGGTTGTTTACTTTTTAAAGTTGGAATTTCTTGGCCTTTTTTTACGTATTTTTTCTAAAATATCTACACTGAAAAAATATCGTACATAGTATTAATAACAGGCGTTTATTAGTTTTTTATTACTACTGTATATTATATTATATATATTATACTGTTTGTTTGAAAGTTTGAGACAATGATGTGTTTGAAATTAACTCTGTGTTTCGGACTTCCATTGTCTATATTTTATTTATACACGACGTTTCGATCAGTACAATCTCTGATCGTTTTCGGGTGAAAACTACGTGCAAACTTCGTAGTTTGCACCTGAAGACGATCAGAGATTGTACTGATCGAAACGTCGTGTATAAATAAAATATAGACAATGGAAGTCCGACACACACATACTGTTACAAAAATCGGATAAAAGTTATAAAAATTGTCATATACAGTAATGAAATTAATAAACGGAAGTTACGAAATCAATGAAAAATGTTTCTTGACATTTTATAGAGAGTTGTTATTAATAGTATGTACAGGCTATGAAGATAATAAAAGAGCATATGAAATAAATAAAACAGGTTAACGATTTTAATCAATGCCCTAAATAAATTTAATAAATGGCGATCATGACTGTCGTTTAAAAGATGTTATGGAATGTATGTACAAGTTTATGAAAATTATGAACCGGGCATACAAAATACATAAACATGATTATGAAATTTATGTACGTAACAGTCTTTGACTAAATTCATTCTTAGGTGTAACTAAAAGCTATGAAAACATGTCTCTTAATCCTTGATTTCATAACACCCTTCACCAAAATCATTCTGAGCTCGTTATTTAAACCAACGCTTGTAAAAAAGCACTATTTTAGCCACTAGTTGTTAAAAATACTATTAGTTTTTCCTTGAAATAAATTTTTGTAAAAAAAACTTTTAAAGAACAAGCTTTTACTAAATGCACTCAAAGGTAGAAAATAATTTTTTATCTTTCTTATATTATAATAAAAGCGATGGGCACAAATTAAAAATTTTAACTTTAGGTATCGTATATCGGTCATATCGACGATTTTCAATCTCACCTGTTCTCATCTTCTTTAAATGAACGCATTATGTTAAATTTTTTAATTTGCGCCCATCGCTTTTATTATGGTATAAGAAAGATAAAAAATTATTTTCTATTTCTTTAAAAGTTTTTTTTTAATAAAAATTAATTTTTTAATTTTTAAATTTGTACCCTAAATCGTCCATTTTGAATCCGCCATATCGGAATTTTCAAATCTGATCCAAAATTCATATCCCCTTCCCTAAAAACCCCTGTATGCCAATTTTGATTTAAATCGAACAAACTAAATCTTTTCCCCCCTTCACTTCCCTCGTTGGAGGGAAGTGTGTACCTAATAATGCCATATTATTGTATTGTATTGAATCCGCCATATTGAAATTTTCAAATCTGATCAAAAATTCATATCCCCTTCCCTAAAAACCCCTGTATGCCAATTTTGATTAAAATCGAACAAACTAAATCTTTTTCCCCCTCCACTTCCCTCGTTGGAGGGAGGTGGGTACCTGAGAATACCATATTATTGTATTTTTACCGGAAAATAAACGCATACCAAATTTGAACACAATCGGATGTGGATAAGTCAGTTAAAATTGGTTAGCAAAACATAACCAAAAATCGTCCATCTTGAATCCGCCATATGGAATGTACACAATTCTTTATCTCCACACCCAAATGCCTCAACGCACCAAATTTCAACGAAATCGGGCGTACTGCAACTGTGCCCCCCTCCACCCCCTTCGAGTAGGGGGGAGCTGTCAATTTCATCACACTATATTCTTGTGTTGTCACCGCAACTATTTAAGCATGCCAAATTTGAAACCGATGGGATGTCGGGGAAGTTGATCAAAATTAAGTTGCAAGATTCCACCCGAACAAACATTACATTGCAAGTTAAATAAAAGCTTGTAAAGGCGCATTTACACAGACAAACTTTCCTTTGATGTTGAAATGCCGACAAACATTTACACAAGCCTCTTGAGCAAAATGTTCAAAGAAATGTTCGAGCAAAATCTCGTACAAAAAATCACACGTGAATTTTGGAGAGAATGTTGAGCAAAATTTGTTTGAAGAATTAGGGGTATAAAAATTTCTTTACAAATTTAAATTTTATAGTTTTATGGGAATTAATTGAACTTAACTGAAAATATTTTTAAAACAAGGTATTTTAATTAAGTGGTTTCCGACAGAAAACCGATATGATGTCGAAATTCACGTTTTACCTCATAAGCAACTTCGATTGATCTGATTTTTATAGGGGATATCCCAGTATACTTGTAACTTTTTTGGGGTTGTAAAAAAAACGACAATAAAAAAAATATTATTTGGCAATTATTTATTGCTGTTGCCTGTAAAATGTAATGATAAAAATTTACGTTTAAAAGAATATCTCTTTATTTTACTTCCTAGTTTAAAACACAATACAATAATAATTAAGTCAAATTCAAAAACCTATATACATTTTATTAAATCTCAAATATATGAACAAAAGCACGTTCGGTCTAAATAATACCCGTTTATTACCCACTTTTATAACCCTACGATCCCGACCCTTGTCTAAAAAAATATAATTTAGCAGTAATAGACTAGATTTCTGAATCAGAATGTTGCTCCTTTGCATATTGTTTGTTCAGTGTCAGTAATCGACCTTGATTATTACATTAAATTGACAGTAAATATCTATCTTCAGCATTTTCATGAACCTTTTGCTTTTTTAAGCAACCGTTGGGGCCTTAAACTAACTAGGTAAATCTGGTGTGAGGAATGAAAAAAAAACAATCGAAGCTAAGGGTAAAGTAAAGTTACAAAAATATGTTTAAAAAAAAATCCCATCCCCACCACTCTTCATAGTCGTGAGGCGCGGATTACCGCTTAAAAGTGCAATTTTTGAGTTCTTTGGCGATATTTGAAAAACTCAAAATTTTTTTGGAAAAGAAAAATTTTCCTGGGTTGTTTTTTGAATTTAGGAAAAAACCCTTGGAAATAAAAAAAATTCGCAAGAATATCCCAAAAAAACCCCCGGGCAAAAAAATCCGGGAAAAACCCTAAGAAAAAAAATATTATAAGTAACCCTAATCCATGTGACAAAACTGATAGTCAAGAATAATGTTTCCCTTGCCGTCGGCTTTTTTTCACAAAAATTTAAAATAAAAGTTGGTGTTCCATTTTTTTAAAGAATTGAGATCACTGATCACTGATGTAAAATTTTATTTATTCTCATCTTTAAAAATATGTTTCCAAAGCGGATAGCAATAATTTGCTCAAAAATTTACCCGAACAAAATGTTCAAAGAAAAGCTCACAAAAATGTTCACGCAAAAATTTTTAGATCTTTTGCACGAGCTTTTGTTTGAGCATGTTCGTCTGTGTAATTGCGCCTTAAAAAGCAATTCGGTGTTTAAATATCTACGAGTAAAATTAATAATCTAGGAAAATTTAAAAGAACAAAAACTTGTACGAAAGCGCAATAACTCATCTGACAGCCCCTGCAAAAAGCACTCAAGCGGCGAATTACCGAAATTAACCCGGCGGACGGGAAGGAAAGGAGAGAAACGCGATTTAAGCTTGTGAAAATACTAAGTTACCCAAATTAAATTTCGCCAAGCTCAAGGCGTTGTCGCCTTGGCGTTACCCCTTACCCATAACTTACGCTAAATGAAATTAAGAACGCTGCAATTTTCTGTTTGTGCTCAGTGCCCCGGAGCGCTTTCTAATGAACTCATTTTACTACGAATACCCTACGTTTTCATGAGTCCTGAATGGGGATTTAACACATGATGGGAATTCAAGTCTCCATGAAAATCCTGCACATTTCGATTATTAAAAATGACCCTGCAATGCCAAAGCCTTAGTTAAAAAAATTTTATTTCTCTTCCCTCAGATAATATTTCTCTTTTATTAAGATTTTTGACAGCACACTTGAAATGAGATTGACTAGATCCGCCCCTGGAAGTTTCACTTGGGAGGATAATTAAATATTATGTACAAATATTTATCGAATCGCTTACTTTGTTTATAGGGGTCTGGAGCAAAAGCAAGTAGCGATATACGGTTTTCAGATTTAAGTTTTCATGAATATGGACTACAAATTTTGTTATAAAGTCAAAATTTGTGGGAGCTTTAGTTTCCGAGTTATTTGAAAAAACGTTAAAATATATTTAAAAAAATCATAACTTTAGAAGTAAAGCACCTATTGATATGCGGTTATAAGGTTCAAATCTTTCAAAGCTACAGTTTTCGAGATATTTTCATTTCCTTTCAACATAAAATAATTGATTGTATGGTGGACTATCTAGCACCATTTTTTTTTATATTGAACAAAACGACACTTACGTTATCGGGCGTACCGCAGATACTTCAGGGTATCTGCGGTACGCCCGATAACTCTCTCTTTCTCTGACTATCTAGGAGCTGTTGACTGCCGGGTCTATAGTTAGTAAGTCGATGGTAATGCAACATGGAAAACCCTTGTCAAACCTCGTATGACGACTGGAGATAAGGAAAAAGTAAAACAATTTTGAATATTATAATGACACTACCATCTATAAAATAAGAACATAATGTAGATAGGCAAAGTGTTGACATCAAAAATCAAAAAGCATCAACTAAACAAATACTTCAAAAAGACTCTTTGTTAACTTTTTTCCGATTTAGTGCAGCTGATAGTGAATTTACATGCGGTTTAATTCATTTCATAAGCAAGTTAAAAATAGTTTTTGATCATCTAGTTGTGTGTGTGTGTGTGTGTGTCCGCGTCGGCGAGATGTTTTATAGAAAACAGAACAGAAAAAATTTAGGAAGCATATTCGAAAGAAGTAACTGTCAATATACCAAAATTGGTCAGAATTCGTATTTTTTCTTTGTTTTAGTGGTTTGATAAATTAAATGGTTAGGTTGGGATGGATGCTCCCAAATTTTTTCTGTGCTGGCGCCCAAACGGCCGAGACCCACGTGTCCGGTTCTCGAAAATAGCGTACCGGTTTTATACAGATAATATTTCGGTCTATCAAAGTGTCCGTTATCAAACAAGATGTCTGTCAAAAGAAGTTTTACTGTACACTTCTCTCCACGTAAAACTGGTACAGCAGAAGTTAGCAGCCTGTTTAATTTTTAAAATTTTTATAGTACGGCATTGTCTTCCTATAAGTGACAATGTCACAGACTCCTGACAACATCATGTTTTAGATGTCAGTGTCATCCAAATTTTAAAAAAATGCCGCCGCATCTTTCCGAATTTGATAAAGCTCAAATCTTAGCAAAACTAGACGATCGTTGTAAAAAGTAAACATAAAAAACCGATTTCTATCCATCGAAAGGAAGGCACCGGTTTGACGAAAGTTAGTAGCCCACAGGAAGACCAAGAGGCAATTAATTTTCTGGAAAATCATCCGTTTGCCAAAGCGAAAGAAGTAAAAATTGAATCAAATTTTCCAGGATCCATAACAACGTTGGGCAGGTTGATTAAACGTTCGAGGCTAAGGTGCGACAAAAAAAATTAAACTAAGTGAGGAAAAGAAGCAGTCTCGATTAATTTTTGCGTTGAATTATTCTCTGAGGGACGAAGAATTTTGGCAGCAGGTGGTTTTCACAGATGAGAAGATCTTTAGGTCCAACATAGATTAAAAATAAATTCTGGCACGAAGACCGTGCGGGAAGATTTTCGGTAAATGTTTGGAGCTGGATATCGGCTAGAGGACATGGCGCATACTTTTTTATATGATTTTAATTTTATTATTTTTTTTATTTTATTTATTCCGTTAACTTGATCTAGCCTTTTAATTGTTTTGGGCTAGTAACTTTCGTCAAACCGGTGCCTTCCTTTCGAGGGACAGTTTTTTCTTCTTGAAATCGATTTATTATGGTTACTATCGTAGACTTGCTTCTTTTATAATCAGCTAGTCGAATAGACCACCTACTGTGTAGCTTTTGTTTAGTTAATAAAACATTTTTGCTTTTTTGAAATGTGGCTTTTATTTTTAGTGACCTTATAAAAAGTTTACATATGCCAAAAATATAACCCAAAATGACAGTCAAAAAGTCACATAGGAAAATATAAAAAATTGTATTTGCAGCTACCTTCTGCTGTAACAGTTTTATGTGGAGTCACAAAATTTCTAAAAGTGTATAATATATACGGACTACCAGCTAAAATGCCTAAAAACTTCAAAAGTACCACAATTTGTCATATTGTTTAAAAAAGGTCTCTAAAACTGAAAATATTTTTTTACTTAAAGTAAAGGCAACCTTATTTTTATACTAAATTATGCATAATACTAAAAAATCAGCACAAATAATGTTTTAGTAAAGTCTTTATTGAACAATATCAAATTATCACTCGAGTAACGGACGAAGGCTGTTCTATAAAGAGGGCGGTAACCCGTTGGAGTTGATAAAATAACAATAATACGATGGAAACAGCGCTGGATTGAAAACAATTCGACGAATAGGAAACTTGGATTAGGACAAAAACGATGGTAAACTTAATACTAATTATTTAAACTTTCTCCAAAAAAAAAACCAAACCTCTAGCACTAAACCAGCCCCACATGTTCATGTCCAGCTTTTTTAATTTGGTTTGTATATACTAAAATTCTCCTGCTGCTTGAAGATGATTGAAAAATTTTTTCGTCAGTGAAAACCACCCTCATTATCACGTCATTATCACGAATAACGTTGTTCAGTGCAAAAATCACTCTGGCCTGTTTTTGTTCTTCTGTTAGTAAAGGCTTCTTTGCAGCAACTAGACAAGAGACTTCTGATTTCGTTACTCTTCTATTTACTGTTGCTAAAGAATCCGGAAATAATGTTACATTAGCTGCTTCAACCAACGTTGAAGAACTTACTTTTGGTCGTCCTGATCCATCTTTCCTATCAGTAGAATTATTTTCAATCCAGCGCTTTTTCCATCGCATTATCGTCATTTTATCAACTCAAAAAAAGGGTGGCCGCTCTTCTCATGTTGATAATAGAATATATATATATAAAATGTTGATATATGTGGCATTTTTAAGGATGTGTGATGCCATACTAAGCTGGTGGTGCCTTATAATAGTATACACTAATAAAAAGCTAAATTTTGTGGCATAGGAAAAAATGCATGTATGAGTTTTTTTTGAAATCAAGTGTACATTCCTCACTGTGCAAAAAACTGCAAGGTCAAAGCCGAACCGGCAAAAAAGTATTTTTAAGCGGTAACGAGGTCTTTTGTCTTACGTCGAGAGCGCTCGCAAGAGAAGCCAGATGGGTTATGTAAGGGGGTTGTTTCGAGAGACTTTAAGTATAATTGCACCTCGAGGGTGTCGTTGCTTTGCTTTCCCTTCGAGACGTTGGTGCACCCCCTTCGAAGTAATTGTGTAATTTATTAACACCTCCTCTCGAACACTTTGGGGTTCTAATTTTGCGCCAAAATATATAGGCCAATTATTAGGATATACAAGGTTTATTAAATAATAAGCATACCAAGTTGAAATTAAGGGTTGGCTTATACTTCTTCAGAAAAAGCGGTAGTTCTTAAAAATTTGTCACTTAAATTTAAATCTTTTAATTAATATATTTCATTAAGTCTGTAAGACAACCTACATTAAATAACTTAAAGTTTGTTATAGGTTACAGACCTGTTTCACCCTTATTAGGAATCATCAGGGAGTCATAGGATTGTATCTGGCAGTTGAAGCTACACGGGCACCATGCACACCTCTCCAATTTAAAACAAAAAGTTTGTAATCCGCGGAGACTTAGTACCTGTGTGCGCCACCTGTCGAATTAACCGAGAAACAAAAACATCAAAATTAAAAAGTGCAGAATACCGTAAATACAGACTCCTGTAGTTTTCAGCAGGTTATAAAGAAGAAACCTCTAAAAGTATAAGGTCACTGCAACATGAGCTTCATACTACGTGGCCCTAATTTTAAGGCATCAGCAAGCAATTGCTCCGGAGGAGGCTTTTTAGTTCTGCGCAGCAAGCCTCCTCCGGAGTGATTGCTTGCTTTGGCTTTTTAGTTCTGCGCAACAAGCCTCCTCAGGAGCGATTGCTTGCTTTGGCTTTTTAGTTCTGCGCAACAAGCCTCCTCCGGAGCGATTGCTTGCTGATTTATTTTGGCTTTTTAGTTCTGCGCAACAAGCCTCCTCCGGAGCGATTGCTTGCTGATATTGGGGGCGGAGCTGCTGCGAACGTTACCTCTTTTTAAGAGTCATGTTACAGTGACCTTATACTTTACAGGTTTCTTCTTTATAACCTGCTGAAGGGTACAGGAGTCTGTATTTACGGTCTTCTGCACTTTTCAATTTTGATGTTTTTGTTTCTCGGTTTATTCGACAGGTGGCGCACACAGCTACTACGTCTCCGCGGATTACAAACTTTTTGTTTTAAATTCGAGAGGTGTGCATGGTGCCCGTGTAGCTTCAACTGCCAGGTACAATCCTATGACTCCCTGATGATTCCCAATAAGGATGAAACAGGTCTGTAGGTGTCTGAATTCTCCATTAGACATTGGAGGCCTGGTCGTAATGAAGTGAGAAACAAAAGCGCTTTGTCCGATATGCCACGATTCTTACTGTAATTTTTATTTGTGGGCACGAGATTCACTTTGTTATTATATTATATACATATATATATATATATATATATATATTATATACATTTTGATGGATACGTCTGTGGCGCACCGAGGGGAGGGAGGTTTTGGGGATAACCCCCCCCCAGGTCAATTCCTGGGTGCGCCACTGGATACGTAGTCACCAAAAAGTGCCCAGGCTAGTTCAAGAGGTAAACTTTCCTATAGGAGGTTGATATATCCACTCTATTGTTTTATGAAATAAATTTACTAATAGAGGCAATTAGATATAGCTATGTATCTCTGGGGCTTCAGATGTTTTCCGTAGGTATTATGGTATAGAATACCCTATCTACGATATTATTAACTCTGAGCTAACAAAGGCGTTAAAAACATAATGCGACACACGTCGTTGAAGTTGGATTTGGATTCAGATTTAGATTTGTAAATATTACAGTGGACCAAATAAATCAAGAATAAATATTTTAAACGCGTTTATCTCTGCAATAAACTGCCTGATTTTGACGAAATTTGCAGGATAGTCTCCAAATACCTCCCTCCTCATAAATGACGAGTGTAAGGTTGATGCGAGTTCGCGTACGAGCAGCAGGCGAGTAACAACTTTAACTGCATTTTAGGCTTACGGGACACAAAATTTTGACTTATATATATCCGATCGGCTTCAAATTTGTCATGCTTATATAGTTGCGATGACAACACAATATTATAGTGTAATGAACTTGATAGCTCCCCCCACTCGAAGGGGATGCAGGGGGGTATAGTTGAAGTACGCCCGATTTTGTTGAAATTTGGTATGTGGGGGCATTTGGGGATGGCGATGACAAATTTCTAATCAGATTTTAAAAATTCGATATGGCGGATTCAAGATGGACGATTTTTGGTCATGTTTTGCTAACCAATTTTAACTGACTTATACACATCCGATTTCCTTTAAATTTGGCATGCATTTATAGTTCCGGTGACAATACAATCATAATTATGGTATTATAAGGCAGCCCTTCCCTTTCCACGAGGGGAGTGGAGGGGGGAAAACACTTACGTTTGTCTGATTTCAATCAAAATTGGTACAAGGGGGTTTTTGGGGATAAGGAATACAAATTTTTGGTCATGTTTTGCTAATCAATTTCATTTCTGGCCTTTTTAGATACTTTAAAGACCTTTCAAACGAGGTACAAAATGACCCCCCAGCAACAGTCCTTAATCCCAAAAAATGACCTTAAATTGGAAAATGGGACAATTTTGAAAAAAATGCATTTTTCAATCTCGACGTTGTTCATAGAATTTGATTTTTTGGTTTGATAGACGCTTTAAGGAGCTTTCTAATGACGTATGACATGACCCTCCAGCAACCGTCCTTCACCACAGAAAACGAATTTGATTTTTGCCTTTGATAAATACTTCAAAGTCCTTTCAAATGACGTACGATATCGCCCCCCAGTTACCGTCCTTAACTCCAAAAAATGACATTATATTGTAAAATAATAAATTTTGAAAACAACATGCATTTTTCAATCTCGACGTTGTCCATAGAATTTGATTTTTGGCTTTGACAGACACTTTAAAGAACTTTCAAATGACGTACGATATGACCCCCCAGCGACCGTCGTTAACCCCAAAAAATGAACTTATGTCGGAAATTAGGACAATTTTGAAAAAAATGAATTTTTCAATCTCGACGTTGTCCATAAAATTTGATTTTTGGCTTTGATAGATACTTTAAAGACCTTTTAAATGACGTACGATATCACCCCCCAGCAACCGTCCTTAACCCCAAAAAACTACATTATTTTGTAAAATAATAAATTTTGAAAACAACATGCATTTTTCAATCTCGACGTTGTCCATAGAATTTGATTTTTTGGTTTGATAGACGCTTTAAGGAGCTTTCTAATGACGTATGACATGACCCTCCAGCAACCGTCCTTCACCACAGAAAACGAATTTGATTTTTGGCTTTGATAGATACTTCAAAGACCTTTCAAATGACGTACGATATCGCCCCCCAGTTACCGTCCTTAACTCCAAAAAATGACATTATATTGTAAAATAATAAATTTTGAAAACAACATGCATTTTTCAATCTCGACGTTGTCCATAGAATTTGATTTTTGGCTTTGACAGACACTTTAAAGAACTTTCAAATGACGTACGATATCGCCCCCCAGCGACCGTCCTTAACCCCAAAAAATGACATTATATTGTAAAATAATAAATTTTGAAAACAACAGGCATTTTTTAATCTCGACGTTGTCCATAGAATTTGATTTTTGGCTTTGACAGACACTTTAAAGAACTTTCAAATGACGTACGATATCGCCCCCCAGCGACCGTCCTTAACCCCAAAAAATGACATTATATTGTAAAATAATAAATTTTGAAAACAACATGCATTTTTCAATCTCGACGTTGTCCATAGAATTTGATTTTTGGCTTTGACAGACACTTTAAAGACCTTTCAAATGACGTACGATATGACCCCCCAGCGACCGTCGTTAACCCCAAAAAATAAACTTATATTGGAAATTAGGACAATTTTGAAAAAAATGAATTTTTCAATCTCGACGTTGTCCATAGAATTTGATTTTTGGCTTTGACAGACACTTTAAAGACCTTTCAAATGACGTACGATATGACCCCCCAGCAACCGTCGTTAACCCCAAAAAATGACATTATTTTGTAAAATAATAAATTTTGAAAACAACATGCATTTTTCAATCTCGACGTTGTCCATAGAATTTGATTTTTGTGTTTGATAGATACTTTAAAGACCTTTCAAATGACGTATGATATCACCCCCCAGCAACCGTCCTTAACCCCAAAAAATTACATTATTTTGTAAAATAATACATTTTGAAAACAAAATGCATTTTTCAATCTCGACGTTGTCCATAGAATTTGATTTTTGTGTTTGATAGATACTTTAAAGACCTTTCAAATGACGTACGATATGATCCCCCAGCAACCGTCGTTAACCCCAAAAAATGACATTATTTTGTAAAATAATAAATTTTAAAAACCACATGCATTTTTCAATCTCGACGTTGTCCATAGAATTTGATTTTTGTGTTTGATAGATACTTTAAAGACCTTTCAAATGACGTACGATATGACCCCCCAGCAACCGTCGTTAACCCCAAAAAATAAACTTATAATGGAAATTAGGACAATATTGAAAAAAATTAATTTTACAATCTCGACGTTGTCCATAGAATTTGATTATTGGCTTTGATAGATAATTTAAATACCTTCCAAATGACGTACGATATGACCCCCCAGCAACCGTCGTTAACCCCAAAAAATTACATTATATTGTAAAATAATAAATTAAAAAAAAAACATGCATTTTTCAATCTCGACGTTGTCCATAGAATTTGATTTTTGTGTTTGATACATATTTTAAAGACCTTTTAAATGACATGCGACATGACCCCCCAGCAACCGTCCTTAACCCCAAAAAATTACATTATTTTGTAAAATAATAAATTTTGAAAACAACATGCATTTTTCAATCTCGACGTTGTCCATAGAATTTGATTTTTGTGTTTAATAGATACTTTAAAGACCTTTCAAATGACGTACGATATGACCCCCCAGCAACCGTCGTTAACCCCAAAAAATGAACTTATATTGGAAATTAGGACAATTTTGAAAAAAATGCATTTTTCAATCTCGACGTTGTCCATAGAATTTGATTATTGGCTTTGATAGATAATTTAAATACCTTTTAAATGACGTACGATATCACTCCCCAGCGACCGTCCTTAACCCCAAAAAATGACATTATATTGTAAAATAATAAATTTTGAAAAAAACATGCATTTTTCAATCTCGACGTTGTCCATAGAATTTGATTTTTGGCTTTGATAGATACTTTAAAGACCTTTTAAATGACGTACGATATCACTCCCCAGCAACCGTCCTTAACCCCAAAAAATGACATTATATTGTAAAATAATAAATTTTGAAAAAAACATGCATTTTTCAATCTCGACGTTGTCCATAGAATTTGATTTTTGG
The DNA here is from genome assembly GCA_963921995.1 of Oxystoma pomonae. Lineage (NCBI taxonomy): Eukaryota > Metazoa > Arthropoda > Insecta > Coleoptera > Brentidae > Oxystoma > Oxystoma pomonae. The sequence goes on from OY998165.1 coordinate 25,151,860, forward strand.
CTTTGATAGATACTTTAATGACCTTTTAAATGATGTACGATATCACTCCCCAGCAACCGTCCTTAACCCCAAAAAATGACATTATATTGTAAAATAATAAATTTTGAAAAAAGAATGCATTTTTCAATCTCGACGTTGTCCATAGAATTTGATTTTTTGCTTTGACAGATACTTTAAAGACTTTTCAAACGACGTACGATATGGCCCCCCAGAAACCGTCGTTAACCCCAAAAAATGAACTTATATTGGAAATTAGGACAATTTTGAAAAAAAATAATTTTTCAAACTCGACGTTGTCCATAGAACTTGATTTTTGGCCTTGATAGATAATTTAAATACCTTTTAAAAGACGTACGATATGACCCCCCAGCAACCGTCGTTAACCCCAAAAAATTACATTATATTGTAAAATAATAAATTTTGAAAAAAAAACATGCATTTTTCAATCTCGACGTTGTCCATAGAATTTGATTTTTGTGTTTGATACATATTTTAAAGACCTTTCAAATGACATGCGACATGACCCCCCAGCAACCGTCCTTAACCCCAAAAAATGACATTATTTTGTAAAATAATAAATTTTGAAAACAACATGCATTTTTCAATCTCGACGTTGTCCATAGAATTTGATTTTTGAGTTTGATAGATACTTTAAAGACCTTTCAAATGACGTACGATATGACCCCCCAGCAACCGTCGTTAACCCCAAAAAATGAACTTATATTGGAAATTAGGACAATTTTGAAAAAAATTAATTTTACAATCTCGACGTTGTCCATAGAATTTCGTACGTCATTTGAAAGGTCTTTAAAGTATCTATCAAACGCAAAAATCAAATTCTATGGACAACGTCGAGATTGAAAAATGCATGTTGTTTTCAAAATTTATTATTTTACAAAATAATGTAATTTTTTGGGGTTAAGGACGGTTGCTGGGGGGTCATGTCGCATGTCATTTAAAAGGTCTTTAAAATATGTATCAAACACAAAAATCAAATTCTATGGACAACGTCGAGATTGAAAAATGCATGTTTTTTTTTCAAAATTTATTATTTTACAATATAATGTAATTTTTTGGGGTTAACGACGGCTGCTGGGGGGTCATATCGTACGTCATTTGAAAGGTCTTTAAAGTATCTATCAAACACAAAAATCAAATTCTATGGACAACGTCGAGATTGAAAAATGCATGTGGTTTTCAAAATTTATTATTTTACAAAATAATGTCATTTTTTGGGGTTAACGACGGTTGCTGGGGAGTCATATCGTACGTCATTTGAAAGGTCTTTAAAGTATCTATCAAACACAAAAATCAAATTCTATGGACAACGTCGAGATTGAAAAATGCATGTTGTTTTCAAAATTTATTATTTTACAAAATAATGTCATTTTTTGGGGTTAAGGACGGTTGCTGGGGGGTGATATCGTACGTCATTTAAAAGGTCTTTAAAGTATCTATCAAAGCCAAAAATCAAATTCTATGGACAACGTCGAGATTGAAAAATTCATTTTTTTCAAAATTGTCCTAATTTCCAATATAAGTTTATTTTTGGGGTTAACGACGGTTGCTGGGGGGTCATATCGTACGTCATTTGAAAGGTATTTAAAGTATCTATGAAACACAAAAATAAAATTCTATGGACAACGTCGAGATTGAAAAATGCATGTTGTTTTCAAAATTTATTATTTTACAAAATAATGTCATTTTTTGGGGTTAACGACGGTTGCTGGGGGGTCATATCGTACGTCATTTGAAAGGTCTTTAAAGTATCTATCAAACACAAAAATCAAATTCTATGGACAACGTCGAGATTGAAAAATGCATGTTGTTTTCAAAATTTATTATTTTACAAAATAATGTCATTTTTTGGGGTTAAGGACGGTTGCTGGGGGGTCATGTCGCATGTCATTTAAAAGGTCTTTAAAATATGTATCAAACACAAAAATCAAATTCTATGGACAACGTCGAGATTGAAAAATGCATGTTGTTTTCAAAATTTATTATTTTACAAAATAATGTCATTTTTTGGGGTTAAGGACGGTTGCTGGGGGGTGATATCGTACGTCATTTAAAAGGTCTTTAAAGTATCTATCAAAGCCAAAAATCAAATTCTATGGACAACGTCGAGATTGAAAAATGCATTTTTTTCAAAATTGTCCCATTTTCCAATTTAAGGTCATTTTTTGGGATTAAGGACTGTTGCTGGGGGGTCATTCTGTACCTCGTTTGAAAGGTCTTTAAAGTATCTATCAAAGCCAAAAATCAAATTCTATGGACAACGTCGAGATTGAAAAATTAATTTTTTTCAAAATTGTCCTAATTTCCAATATAAGTTTATTTTTTGGGGTTAACGACGGTTGCTGGGGGGTCATATCGTACGTCATTTGAAAGGTCTTTAAAGTATCTATGAAACACAAAAATCAAATTCTATGGACAACGTCGAGATTGAAAAATGCATGTTGTTTTCAAAATTTATTATTTTACAAAATAATGTCATTTTTTGGGGTTAACGACGGTTGCTGGGGGGTCATATCGTACGTCATTTGAAAGGTCTTTAAAGTATCTATCAAACACAAAAATCAAATTCTATGGACAACGTCGAGATTGAAAAATGCATGTTGTTTTCAAAATTTATTATTTTACAAAATAATGTCATTTTTTGGAGTTAAGGACGGTTGCTGGGGGGGTCATGTCGCATGTCATTTAAAAGGTCTTTAAAATATGTATCAAACACAAAAATCAAATTCTATGGACAACGTCGAGATTGAAAAATGCATGTTGTTTTCAAAATTTATTATTTTACAAAATAATGTCATTTTTTGGGGTTAAGGACGGTTGCTGGGGGGTGATATCGTACGTCATTTAAAAGGTCTTTAAAGTATCTATCAAAGCCAAAAATCAAATTCTATGGACAACGTCGAGATTGGAAAATTCATTTTTTTCAAAATTGTCCTAATTTCCAATATAAGTTCATTTTTTGGGGTTAACGACGGTTGCTGGGGGGTCATATCGTACGTCATTTGAAAGGTCTTTAAAGTATCTATCAAACACAAAAATCAAATTCTATGGACAACGTCGAGATTGAAAAATGTATGTTGTTTTCAAAATTTATTATTTTACAAATAAATGTCATTTTTTGGGGTTAACGACGGTTGCTGGGGGGTCATATCGTACGTCATTTGAAAGGTCTTTAAAGTATCTATCAAACACAAAAATCAAATTCTATGGACAACGTCGAGATTGAAAAATGCATGTTGTTTTCAAAATTTATTATTTTACAAAATAATGTCATTTTTTGGGGTTAAGGACGGTTGCTGGGGGGTGATATCGTACGTCATTTAAAAGGTCTTTAAAGTATCTATCAAAGCCAAAAATCAAATTCTATGGACAACGTCGAGATTGAAAAATTCATTTTTTTCAAAATTGTCCTAATTTCCAATATAAGTTTATTTTTTGGGGTTAACGACGGTTGCTGGGGGGTGATATCGTACGTCATTTGAAAGGTCTTTAAAGTATCTATGAAACACAAAAATCAAATTCTATGGACAACGTCGAGATTGAAAAATGCATGTTGTTTTCAAAATTTATTATTTTACAAAATAATGTCATTTTTTGGGGTTAAGGACGGTTGCTGGGGGGTGATATCGTACGTCATTTAAAAGGTCTTTAAAGTATCTATCAAAGCCAAAAATCAAATTCTATGGACAACGTCGAGATTGAAAAATGCATGTTGTTTTCAAAATTTATTATTTTACAATATAATGTCATTTTTTGGGGTTAAGGACGGTCGCTGGGGGGCGATATCGTACGTATTTGAAAGTTCTTTAAAGTGTCTGTCAAAGCCAAAAATCAAATTCTATGGACAACGTCGAGATTGAAAAATGCATGTTGTTTTCAAAATTTATTATTTTACAATATAATGTCATTTTTTGGAGTTAAGGACGGTAACTGGGGGGCGATATCGTACGTCATTTGAAAGGTCTTTGAAGTATCTATCAAAGCCAAAAATCAAATTCGTTTTCTGTGGTTAAGGACGGTTGCTGGAGGGTCATGTCATACGTCATTAGAAAGCTCCTTAAAGCGTCTATCAAACCAAAAAATCAAATTCTATGGACAACGTCGAGATTGAAAAATGCATTTTTTTCAAAATTGTCCCATTTTCCAATTTAAGGTCATTTTTTGGGATTAAGGACTGTTGCTGGGGGGTCATTCTGTACCTCGTTTGAAAGGTCTTTAAAGTATCTATCAAAGCCAAAAATCAAATTTTATGGACAACGTCGAGATTGAAAAATTCATTTTTTTCAAAATTGTCCTAATTTCCGACATAAGTTCATTTTTTGGGGTTAACGACGGTCGCTGGGGGGTCATATCGTACGTCATTTGAAAGTTCTTTAAAGTGTCTGTCAAAGCCAAAAATGAAATTCTATGGACAACGTCGAGATTGAAAAATGCATGTTGTTTTCAAAATTTATTATTTTACAATATAATGTCATTTTTTGGAGTTAAGGACGGTAACTGGGGGGCGATATCGTACGTCATTTGAAAGGTCTTTGAAGTGTCTATCAAAGCCAAAAATCAAATTCGTTTTCTGTGGTGAAGGACGGTTGCTGGAGGGTCATGTCATACGTCATTAGAAAGCTCCTTAAAGCGTCTATCAAACCAAAAAATCAAATTCTATGAACAACGTCGAGATTGAAAAATGCATTTTTTTCAAAATTGTCCCATTTTCCAATTTAAGGTCATTTTTTGGGATTAAGGACTGTTGCTGGGGGGTCATTTTGTACCTCGTTTGAAAGGTCTTTAAAGTATCTAAAAAGGCCAGAAATGAAATTGATTAGCAAAACATGACCAAAAATTTGTATTCCTTATCCCCAAAAACCCCCTTGTACCAATTTTGATTGAAATCAGACAAACGTAAGTGTTTTCCCCCCTCCACTCCCCTCGTGGAAAGGGAAGGGCTGCCTTATAATACCATAATTATGATTGTATTTTCACCGGAACTATAAATGCATGCCAAATTTAAAGGCAATCGGATGTGTATAAGTCAGTTAAAATTGGTTAGCAAAACATGACCAAAAATCGTCCATCTTGAATCCGCCATATCGAATTTTTAAAATCTGATTAGAAATTTGTCATCGCCATCCCCAAATGCCCCCACATACCAAATTTCAACAAAATCGGGCGTACTTCAACTATACCCCCCTGCATCCCCTTCGAGTGGGGGGAGCTATCAAGTTCATTACACTATAATATTGTGTTGTCATCGCAACTATATAAGCATGACAAATTTGAAGCCGATCGGATATATATAAGTCAAAATTTTGTGTCCCGTAAGCCTAAAATCCAGTTAAAGTTGTTACTCGCCTGCTGCTCGTACGCGAACTCGCATCAACCTTACACTCGTCATTTATGAGGAGGGAGGTATTTGGAGACTATCCTGCAAATTTCGTCAAAATCAGGCAGTTTATTGCAGAGATAAACGCGTTTAAAATATTTATTCTTGATTTATTTGGTCCACTGTAATATTTACAAATCTAAATCTGAATCCAAATCCAACTTCAACGACGTATGCGACACCGTATTCAAATAAATAAAAACTTTTCCTGGAACTGCAGCCAACCTGAAAAATACTTTCGTGTTTACAATCTAACATCGAAATTAAAATTAGTAAGCACAGACACGGCGAAATTTTCTATGCAACCGCCAATTTGAACAACGTATTAAGCTGAAAGCTCCCGATTTAATTTGATGTAATAACTGCGGCGGTGAAACACCAGACCTAACACTATCAGACCTATGTAGCGCCGTGCTAGAGTGTTACGCGGAACCCGAAAAATAATTGGAAGGGGAAAGTGTCGAATCCTTGACGTACAATAGCGTTGTAAAATAAGTGAATAACCAAGATTTAATTAAATATTTTTATTTTTTATTCATCCCAAGAAATTCTCCTGTTACTCTTTTTAATGATCCTTCGATGTCTTTTCCATGTGTCAGTACGTGGTAAATGTTTTTTTCTTGTTCGACCCAGGCTTACCTATTTCCTGGTTAAATTTTTAGGCACTTCGAGATAAGATTACTTGATGTCCTCATTCCCATGACAGGGTAGATTAGATTAGATAAGATAGAAAAGGGCGTTGTTGACATCTGTCCACCTCGACCTTCATAGATCTATTGTGGTTCCCCTTTCTCCTTCCCTGCTTTGCTAGAAATGCAAAACAAGTTGCAGCCCCGTCCTTGTCATGAAACCCAGAAGCTTTGCCAATGTGCCTTGTATATAGTTTTCTGGCCGCGGACATTCTAGGTCCCCCAGTAAAGCTCTGGTTCTACCATCCAATGACATAGGACAAGTGATGAGATTTATTCCTCTCTCTTGCAGAAGCGGCATGTAGCATTGTCTACCAATCGCATTGCATACAAGTGCTTATTGAGTTTGCAGTGAACTGTTAGAAGCCCCACTATTTGTCTGACAAGCTTCCTTTCCTTACTAAGAAGTTCTGCAGTCAGCTTTGGTTAACATTCTTTAATGAACTGTTTGACAGTTCTTTGTCGAGGCGTTTGCTCTCACAGACCGTTCATCTCTTTGGTGAACCATTTTTTAATAGATTGCTTGGCTCTGGCCTTAGTGATACCACAAAATAGTTCAGGCTCTGTGAACGTTATTGCCGAGCCTTGTCTGGCCAATTCATCAGCTTTTTCGTTTCCAGAGGGTCCCCGATGGCTCCACCAGGCTAGTGTCACTCTTTTTTGGTGCTTACCAGCCTATTTAGAGCTGTTTTGCAATCCCAAACCAGTTTGGATGTCACTTGCACTACTTCTAGAGCTTTAGGTGCAGCTTGAATATCTGAATAATATAACTACCGGATGAGGGTTTTCCTCTACTCCTTGTATTTCTTCGGCACAGTGATGTATTGCCGCTACTTCAGTTTGGAACACTGTGCAGTCGTTTGTAAGGCTTATAGCGACTAAAGTTTCGTATTTTTGTCCGTATATGCCAGCTCCTACACCCTCATCGGTCTTGGAGAGCCGTCTGTCTACCGGATGGATTCCGCTCCAAAGAGAGGACCTCCCTCCCAGTCGGCTCTATCTGGAATTTTGACTATGTATTTCTTTTCATTACGTCACTCAGCAATCCCAGTATAGGATCTTTTTTGAGCTCGTTTTCAAGTATTTCATGCTGAGTAATAATGGGTGCTTGACCCCGCGTTAGCCTGTAGGCTACCTCTCGTGCTTTTCAATTCAGTAGAATTTCCAGAGTTGCCGTTGGAGTAATGACAGGGTAACCCTGTGATTATCTTTTAGTTCTGTATCAACCCTACACAAAAAGTACAAATAACCCTATTTACAAAATTAAGGAACAGTTTTAGCGCCCTAATAAATTTACAGAAAAGATTTGTGGCGTAGAGGTCAAATAGGAAAAAAGTTTTTCTTTGACCAGGATTTGAACCCAGGACCTCTAGAATATCAGTCTAATGCTCTACCACCGAGGAACATGAACAACTTTTTTCCGATTTATTCCCTCATCCTTTGCCCTCTACTTTATTGTTCAACCAAAAACCTGACACCTTATGTTAAGGTCGTAGTTACAATCTGGGAAATTGTTTTTAGCAACACTGTACGGGAAATCAATTTAACTATATCGACCTGATTTTTTTGCAAAATTTTACGTCATTGAATTTCTTTTCCATGGCAACGCGGAGACTTTATTTATGTTTATCCACAGTGGGACACCAGAGATTTTTTAACACCGGTTCAAAAATTTGGGGTTAGGTTACTTATTTTGACTTTTCGCGTTCTGCGCCACTAAAAAACCCAGTAAAATATTAAAATAAAAGAAAACCATTTATTGCGGAATTACCTGGTAAAATAAACGCTACCCAAATACGTATTAAAGTAACGGGGTGTAAAGTTTAATGTTGAATTGAAAACACTCCCGCTAGCTGATACAGCAGATTTTAAAATCGGCCACTGGCGCTAAACGAAATAATCGTATTCTATTTTAAACAAGAGCGTCAACGACTAGCAAGATTCTTTCCAACCACTAAATGAGGCTTTAATGACCTGTTTTGTTAGTACTCAAGTATCCGTGTGTTTTTGAAACTGAAGCTTTAAAATCTATCCTTTGTACTCCAAGATTTCACTGGTACAATTAATTGCACATAACTATGCCGCAATAATTTAAATTAAAAAAAAATGGTTGAATCAAAATAAAAACAAAGTTATGTGGGGCACATAACTATGCCGCAATAATTTAAATTAAAAAAAAATGGTTGAATCAAAATAAAAACAAAGTTATGTGGGGCTATCCCTGGTGCCGAATGTTTCTATGCGAATTCCTAGTAATCCCAGCGAGCCAGTAAAGTTCTTTTGGTTCTTTGATAGACTCGGGGTAATGCACGCGCAGCGCTAGCCCTTTTTCGGCGGGCGACCGCACACGCGGAGGGGTTTCATATTTGTTTTAGAACAATGTTTTTGAAAACACATTTTTGAAAGGTAAACATAACCTCGAATGGTTTTCTGTCAGAAAACGTCAAAATTCTTTTCTGTCCCACTGCGGCCCGATTTAAAGTTTCTTGACAAAACACCTGCAGCTACAATGGAATCGTATAAATTCTGCGGTCTATCGGCCAACACTTGAACTACGTGTGTCTCTCAAATTCAATGAAGTGTGATTGACTGATCGGTTTTCTTTTCCGGAGGGCACAGGCTTTTATAAAAAAGGAAACTTAGTTTTTATTTTCGCTAAAGCAAGGAAATATAAAAAGGAAAAATGTAATCCAGAGGAAATTGTGAGTATTTCTCTATTTTTTTTTGTAAATCGGGTTTGTTCTAAACCGCAATTATTTTGGGGCTTTTGGGATAGATGACAGCACCAGAGCTTTCATTTTGAAGAAAAAAAATTGAGAATTTTGAAAAACCTTCAGATATTTTTGTTAAGCATTTAAAAATGATTACCCCTACAATTTTAGCTAATTCTGATATTTCGTTTTCCCTGTGCACTCTGGCAAAAGATTTAAAAAATTAAAGCACAAGGCGTTGCCAGTTGTACCTTTTTTTACTTAAAATCTGGGGAGAAACTATAGCCTTAAACGAAAATTATTGGATTGAATTAACTAATTTTGCGGTGATTTTTTTAAAATGACCCAATAATATGGCCTGTCCACTGGCTCACGAATTTTATGAAATCCGTAATTTTAATTAATCTCTCTCTCTCTCTCTCTCTGTCTTTGTCCAGCATCACGAAAAAACTACTGAGACAATTTCGATGGAAACTTCGCTACTGCATAGGCTTTATTAAACAAAAAAATTTTAATAAAATGGAAAAAACCGCAGGCAAAGCTGCGGGTATTTAGGTACTTAACAAATAAATTAGTTCGTGGAAAATATGAAAACTTTTGTACTCCAGGAAACTCCTTTATTATTCCGAAACTCGCAGCCAATGTAATCTTCTCTCGAATGGCTGGAGCTTAATCTTAGAGGCGAAGTTCTGTCTGTAACCTAAAACCGCGGTTAGTCATCCCCCATTATACGGTTTCCCTAGTTTTCACAACCCCTAGGCAATTCTCTCGCCTCGTCTCTCATCACAATTGACTTAAAATATATTTCACGCGTCAATTGCCTTCGTTTTAGCTGCGAAACTGGATTAATTTGCGACGTGTTAACTGACAAATATCGAGGGAAAGGCAACGGCGGTGACGCATAATAAACTGTGAGACACTATAACGGCCCCGGCATTGCATTTTCCGAAAAAAAGTCGTACCGATAATAACTCTTCGAATCATGTTAGCCTGGAAAAAACGCATAGCCAAAAAATCTTCTGGGCGCGAACCATGATACAAGTAAAACAGATATGGAATCGCGCAGCAGTAGGCGGGGCTAACTGACGTCACCTGGTGAGAGACCTGAGAGACAGCATTCAGTCGCCATTTTTATTACGAGGTGGTCGTTTGTTTACAATTACTTTCAATAATTTTTCAGTGCAAAGTTTAAAAAATGAGGTGATGTGTACACTGAAAAAAATATCGTAAATAGTATTAATAAAAGGCGTTTATTAATTTTTTATAGATAATTGTACATCAAAAACACGTAACTGTTACAAAAATCGGAGAAAAGTTATAAAAATTGTCATATAAAGTAATGAAATTAATAAACGGAAGTTACGAAATCAATGAAAAATGTTTCTTGACATTTTATAGAGAGTTGTTATTAATAGTATGTACAGGTTATGGAGATAATAAAAGAGCATATGAAATAAATAAAACATGTTGACGATTTTAATCAATGCCTTAAATAAATTTAATAAATGACGATCTTTGACTCTCGTTTAAAAGTTGTTATGGAATGTATGTACAAGTCTATGAAAATTATGAACCAGGCATAAAAAATACATAAACATGTTTATTAAATTTACGTACGTAACAGTCTTTTACTAAATTCATTCTTAGTTGTAACTAAAAGCTATGAAAACATGTCTCTTAATCCTTGATTTCATAACACCCTTCAAAAAATCATTCTTAAAGACTCTTTATATTGTAACAACTTTTTTTTGAAATTGTGTCTTGCAGCAGTAAAATCAATAACTCGTTTTGGCTATAAAATTTATGTAAACATAATTATGATATTGATAAAACTTAAATCAATGTATTTTGTTTTAGGAAACGGTGCCTTTTTTGGTTCAGTGTACACGGATGTGGTGTCGACAATGAAACAAAAGGTTTTTCGGGTGACATTAAGTTTTCCAGATTTCCAAAAGACAAGAAAATGGAAGGTATATGAAAGCACTTTAACTTGAATAGATAATAAAAATATTTTAGTGATAATGATTTATGTGCGAAACCTTAAACACACGCTATACGCCAAAAAAGTAGCGGGGCCTTCTAATTTGAAAAAAAAAATTGTATGTGAATAGACTTCTTTCTAAGGGTCCGTGCCGAAAATTTTAGCTGCCAAAAATCTTTGTAGATGTTTTTTTGGATTTTTATAGAAAACAAATTTCTAACCCGCTAGGGCCAATATTCCATTTAAAGTCCCTACCCTGTAATTTATTTCCCTTGCGTCTTACCTCGTCGTACCGCTTACCTTATGGAACTCTGAATCCAGCTTTACTCCCTCACAATCGCCCACCCCTTCGTTGTTTTCCAGATTGCATTTCGTTTAATTTAAAACCTTGTAGTACTTTTTGACGGAAAACAATTCCTACCTGCAAGCTCCTCCCCCACCCTAAATTGTTACTTAAAAACCAACATTGTTTTAGATTCCTGACTTCGTTTCCTTTAGTTTGATGCTCCTCAACCCATACTTTGACAACTTTTCGGGAAGAACAGAATTTTTAGCTCTATATTGATTTAGAGCTCCTAGTAATTGTGAGTTATTTGCACCCCCTTCAAAACAGACTCACCCCTATTTCTCAACCCCCTGCCTGAATTTAAAAAAAAAAGCCGAGGCACGTGTTTACTTATTTTATTAGTAGAGTCTACAATACCAATTTTAAAACTTATGTTGCTTAACGTTTTTAAGATACAGAAAATCCTTTTAAAATTTCAACCCCTATTTTTCCCCCTTCAGAGCTAAAATATTAAAAAATCTTTTCTTGGTGACCTCCTACGTTATCAACCCAAACTATCCTCAAATTTTCATGTTTGTAGGTGAACTGGTATCAGCTGTGCATACGTAGTTCCCTGTTGGCGCCACAAAAATCTCACCAGGTGACGTCATGCGCGGATCTAGACTAATTTTGAACCGCTATGTATCATACCTTTCTTTTATTGTATAATGGGCGCGAGCGGACTGCGTCAGGCATGTGCAGTAGATTTTTCGCCTTTGGCCCTACCCATGGCCAACCACACCTATCTCCTTGGGCCATTATTAGTTATATGCGGTAACGCATATTATTATTTTTTGGGCGCCCACTGAATGTGGAATGCTAAAGTAAAAGAAAATTCAGAGTCATCGAAAAATTCATTATAAAAACTGCAATTCGTTGAGTCAATCCGGACCTTAAGGCCATATAGTTTCTCCGCAGATATTTAAAATAAAAAACTACAGCTGGCAACGTGTTTTTTCATAACTTTGCCAGGGTGCCCAGGGAAAACTAAACATCAGAATTAGCTGAAATTTTACAAGGTTGTTCATTTTCCAATTCTTAACAAAAATATCTAAAAATCTAAATAATGCGTTATGCGTATATGTTATAGACGTCTGTATTATTGGCAAATGCGCGATCGATTTACAGAAATTTGGTTTGAGAAACAGATATGCGAAATTCCGAATTTGAGTTGCTAAGGGAAGTAATGTAATCATCAAAAATCGCACTTCGAAATTTGGTTCCGAATCCAAATAAGCACGTTTACAGACGTTGCCGTCGCTTTGTCTATCTGTCGGTCAATCTGTCGGTTTGTCCGTCGCTCACATTGTAGCTACTGGAATTCAAAAACGCCTGTACCAATCATAACGAAATTTTACATAACGATTACTTGTGTTGACGCGCTGCCCCTATTATTAATTAACTCACATCCCTAACAAAAATATTTTTTTCCTTACCTTGTGTTACCTCTTTGGAAAGCCTACAAAAATTTGAGATTAATAGCGCGAAAATTTTATATATATATATATATATATATATGTATATATATCAAAAAAAATTCAAGAAACTTAATTCAATTTTATGCGCCAGATATAATTCAAGTCATTGAGCGAAATGTCAAATAAAAAAAAGCCAATGTTAGGATCCAGGGATACACACTATTTTCTTACCAAATAGATGGACAAAAATTTTAGTTTATTGGCGCTAAAATTTTCGACAACATATATAGCACACATGAAATGTAATAGAAAAGTCCAGATACATCTTGAAAAAGTGTGGATTCACCTCGGAATATACCCTGGGAAAGTCTGGTTACACCCTCGAAAAGTCTACATGCCCTCCTAAAAAAGCCTAGATACACCCTGTAAAAGTCTGGGTGCACCCAGGAAAAGTCTAGATTTTCTTGGGCAAGGGAAGTTTGGGAGTAAACCTTTACTCTCAAATTATTTAAAAAAAAAACAGTTTTTATAAATTCCGGGTTTGATTTTGAATCGATTTGAGGAACAATTACTTTGTTTATACGGGCCTCTTAAAGCGTTTTTATATAAGGACGGTATGAAAATGGTGTCGTATAAAAACGATACAAATCGATTTTATTTTAAAGCGATTTAAGAAAGCGGTTTACCTCTTAAAAACCTGTTTTAGGGTCGTTACAAAGACTTTAAAAACGCGTTAGCGCATTTCTTCCAACCTAAAGAAATACTCAACCCTGGTTTTCCGGAAAATCTGTTGTTAACATATGTTTTATTTGTTTTTTTTTTAAAACTGACATATTTAATGACATTTAATGAAGGACGTATAAACCTTCGGAGAAAGCGATATTATTTAAAACCGGCGTTATATAAAAGTACGTATAAACGTAGTAAGTGGTGCGATTATAAATCAAAACGGGTTTTATAAATTCCAAGTTTGATTTTAAATGGGTTTGAAGTATTGTAGTACAAAGTATAAAAAAATGGGTTAACGAATTTTAGTTTTTATAGTGAATCTTTTTTTCAATTAAAATCTTTACAAAAAAGGGTTTTTAGTTTTAATAAAACATAAATTAAAGAATTTCGAATAGAACATAGACCATTACGTCAACTACTCTTGGAAAAATCACATAAAAAACCGCTTAAGCTTAAGCCAAACATCCTAAAAATGACTGACGTTTATTGTTTTTTTACGTTATTTTAATACAAAACGCAAATGCAAATCGATTTAATGTCGTCGAAACACGCAACACAATAAACGGCCAATACGACCCTGCATAAAAAAACCATTGAAAAACTCGTATCGTTAAAATTGGCAATATGTCTTTTCAGTGGCGTTGCTGGGGCAGAACTCGAATTGCTACCTTTTTTTTTTTTAATTAGAAAAAAATTACTTAAATAGTTTCTTGGTGATTTTATTTATTGTTTTAATTAAGTACAAAAATGTCTCGAAAAATTCAGAACAATTTAATAAGAACTTATTTATGCTATTAGTACGTTGGGTACGCCGCTAATATCGAAAAAATCGTGCAGTTTTTGATTGATAAATGCCACTTTTTAGATCCAGAGTAACACCTGAATCCGTGTAGAAAACCAAAATGGCGGCCATGAAAGATAGCTGCCATTAGAATCTTTAGGAAATGTTCTATCTTTCCTTCTAGTGGTCCGATTTCAATGATTTTTTTTTGTTCGAAAGCTTTTTATGAAAATAATATATTTTTATCTTTACAGGGTGATCTTATGAAGATGACCACTGAATAAATACCTGGTCAATAACATTTTTTATCGCATTTTAAAAAATGGCTGCCATTTTGATGTGAAGCCAAACAATGTTCCATTGATAACAATAAATACCTACTAAATTTTGTTCTGACTCAATTCAAATTTTGGTTGACTTAAACCAAAAAACCTGACTTTTGACTTTCTTTTCAGCTGACAAATCATTCATTCATTCAAATTTAATTTTTCAATAAAAATGAATTTGAAAAATAATTAAAAAATACATATTTGTTTTTCAAATTACTCATAATTCTATGGCTGCCAAACTAAATGAGTAGCCATCTTTAATGGCCGCCATTTTGGTGTTCTACACGGATTCAGAGATGGCTCTGGATCTAAAAAGTTTTCTTTTGACATCAACTACTAACCCAGAGTGTGGCATAACTCAATCAAAAAATGCACGATTCTTTGATGTACCCAACGTACTATATACAGACAAACAAAAAAGGAGTAATGGGAGAAAAGAGAGGAAAAAAGTGACAAAATTGGTTATGACTGGTAAATGCCTCGGTGAATGCGCAATCAATTTAACAGAAATTTGGATTGATAAACAACGAGTTTGTCTGGTTAAAAAAAATTAAACTTTCTTTAGCTGAGGCTGAATTCTTAAATCTCAAGTGCACGAATGTTCACTTCTCTGAAGTGAACGCTCCCCGGTGAAGAAAAACACAATTATCAAAAATAAATTGACTAAATTAATATAAAATAGTTATTTATACGCATACGTCTATCGAAATAAAGCCGCTCGCCTGTCGTGGGTCAAGCGATCAAGTTCGCACGGCTTTTGGATGAATGTGATCGGTAAACGCTGGTTCAATATTACAGTTATAATCCACGTGCACATTCATATGCGTTCACAGGGGCTGAATTGAATTGAATTGAATCTCAAGCGCACGAGCGTTCACTTCTGGGAAGTGAACGCTCCCAGGCGAACAAAAACAAAATTAAAAAAAGTAGATATCTTGTCTGTGAAAAATAAATAAAAAGAAAGGTTCATGGCATCGGACATACATTTTGCTTTTCAATTAGTTACGACCAGGTCACCAAGATCTAAAGGATAGTTCAGAAACCTACGGGCCTGTTTTATCATTGTTAGGAATCATCAGGGTCACATAGGACTGTACCTGGCGTATGTTATGCTTTATACGCCAGGTAGAATCCTATGTTACCCTGATGATTTCTAACAAGGATGAAACAGGCATACAGGTTTCTGGACTATCCATTAGATCTTGGAGGCCTGGTCGTAATGAATTTTTGAATCAACCTTTCTTTTTAAAAACAAAATTATTAAAAATAAATTGAATAAATTAATATACAATAGTTATTTGTACGAAATGAAGCCGTTCGCCTGTCGCGGATCAAGCGATCAAGGTTTTTGGGTGAATAGGGAATTATTGAAATACCGCTGCCATGGATAGTGCCTACTTAGCGCCGACCTCAACACAGACTGTGCCTGGCTCTTAAATGTGCAAATTATATAATTATTGAACATTCCTCTAGCAAAACGGTGACGACACGAATTTATTACTAACCTACAAATATATGCTACCTGTTTTCGAAATTCTGTTTTATTTTTTTCACATTTCCATTTCTAAAAGCGTTTTTGAATTATTGAAAAGCATGGAGGATGTGTTGGAAGCAATGGTACTGATAAAAGGAGGAGATGAGAAACGAAAACCAGCAAAGAGACTCCCAATTTTGGCTTTATTGGCCATCACAACGCAAAAAATTGCCGAAAGTAGGGGTTAAGGTAAAAAAAAATGGCGAATACTTATCAAAAACGTCAAATACAGAGTGGCGGTCCCGCCTCCCCCCCTTTTTTTCGAGAATTTATTTTAAAAAATCGCTGGTTTTTCATAAAACCAGTAAAATTTTTGATCGTTTTTCAAAAATTTTTGGATTGTATTGGATCGAAAGTTACATTAATTTTAGAACTTTTGTATAAAACTTTTTCTTTGATTTTGCAAAATTTTACCCTCACGCCCCCCCCTTCTGCTTTGGGAAGGCTGCGACCGCCACTGAAATACGGCCAGACACAGCCAAGATATGGCCCAGTATAATTCCTCCACAAATAAAGGCAGGCCTTAACTTTATTAGTGTTGGCATTAAATGTGGTCATTCTTGCGCATGCGTATCTGTTAACAGCGTTAAAATAGTGCCTGGACTTATTAGTGCCCAGCCCTAACTGCGTTTCAATAATTCCCTAATGCCTGTACGCATTCATATGCGATCACAGGTCAAACCACACTCCTTTCTATTTTTTTAATAAAAAGTTGTTGGACATTTATTGGTATTTATATGGGCATGTATAAAGCAGGATGATTTTTTTTATTATAAAAAAATACCAGGAAGGAGTGTGGTTCAAAATTTTTAAAAGTGATTCAAAATTAGTTCGAAATTGGTTCGAAATTATAAGCATATCAAAATTCGACTATATTTGGGGGGGGGGGTGGCTTGACTGACCTAAGAATTCGGTTTGATTATGAATATTTTGACAAACCGTAGACTCCCTTTGGGACCTTTTTTATTTTGTAAAAGCGTCTGATTGGCACGCCAATGTGTTATCAATACATCGATCCCATGCCCAATACACGGGAAAAAGAAATCAACGCAAAAAAGTTATGAAATAGGGGCTATAAAGTGGATACAAGTGTGCTTGGGAAAACACTCGAACGAGGGGTGAATAAAGATTGCTGAGTTTACCCTTTTCGCGTAGGGGCCTATAGTAACGTTAAAGTAAACAAAACTTAAAACGTATTATGTGCCAAACAATTTAACCAGCAAATATTTAATACCCACGCAAAGGGTTGTGAAAACTAAAAACTGTTGGCAGTGGTATTTTATGCATGCCAATTATTAGCTAGTTTAAAAAGATTATGGTATGGGCAAGTTCTTTTAATCAGCTGAAATTCAGCGACTGCTGAGTGAGACAGATCCCGCGTTGGCAGGTCAGTGAGGTTGCCCCCCCCCCAGTGATAATTTTAAAGAAAAAAACACTGCACTAATTATGCACCACCATTAAAACTTTTTGCACTACTTTCGTGGAGAAACTACAGCGACTTTTATGTGGGCGGGGCCAAATGAACTCTGCCCCCTCCAGTGGTATTCTTGAAAAAAACATATTGCACCAGGCTGTTCTATTTATGCACCAATATGCACCACCAATAACACTTTTTGCACCCCCTTCCCTGAGTTGTTACAGCTGATTCTTTACCGTGAAGTTAGCCACCCCCAATGATATTTTTGAAGAAAAATATATTACACCAGACTGGACTATTTATGCACCAATATGCACCACCAATAAAACTTTTTGCACCCCCTCCCAGGAGTAGTTGGACCTGTTTCTTTACCCCGAAGTCCCCTTTTAATGATATTTTTGAAAGAAAAAATATCGCACTGGAATGTAAGACTTTCTTGTTTTCTGAGTGCGGTAAAGTACAACTTTCCGCACGAAAACGACTACAAGTGTCTTTTACTGGACGCTAGTAGTTAATAGTTAATTACCGCATCTTCATTAAATAAGTTTTAATAATCATAAATTTAATAATTAGTATATTACATAACGAGAGAAGAAAGTAACATATTTTACACGAGTGTGAACGCTGTGAACGAGGTGCTAGCCGAGTGAAACAACACGCGAGTGTAAGAAAGTTAGTTTCTATCGAGTTATTTACGCTATTTTTCCTACGACCACTTTAGGATTTAATTCGTATTTTTTATTATTATTAAATTTTTTTATTTTCATCTCAAGAGAAGAAACTATTTTCTTCTCTTGAGAGAGAGAAAGAGAGAAAGTATTTTCTTCTCTAGGGACGAAAATGGTTTCGGTCTTTCGGTCTATTTCCGACGCTTCTATAAATCATAGCCTACTAAATACCTACATTGTTTGGATGGTTTGCTGTCATTCATTTTCTTCACTAGAGAAGAAAACATTATAGAGTGCAGATTTGGTTACTTTCGTGTGTGGTCGTAGGAAAATATAGTTTATGAAAAACAAAAATCGTAAAGAAAAGTAACTTTTCAACACTTGTGCGAAAAGTTACTTTTTTGCAGTAGAAAACAATAAGTTCGATATATTTTACAGAGTACATAAAAAAATCATAGCTGCTGGTTTTTTAAAGTGGAAAGTATATTATATTATAGTTATACTTCATTCCAGATTTAATCGGACTAATTCTTTGACAGATTCCTGTGTTAGTTTCTATGGCACATTTTGAAACTGTTGCGAAGAATGGTAGTAGTAGTAGTAGTAGAACACTACAACAAAATCAACTAAAATCTAAAAATACAAAACTATCTACGACAAATTCTTAGGGTTGGCAACGTTGCAGTCAGAAAAACCATACCATTACATTACAAACTTCCTTTCTTTTCATCTTGCATTAATATAAAAAGGTGTAGATCTGTTGGATAGATTAGAGGTGTATAATTAATATAGGATACCTATAAAGTATAGAAAAATATATGTCGGTGAATATAAATAGATTGCACCCTAGGGTATCTACTTATATAGAGATAAAAAAGGGTTTGTTTGCAAAAAAAACTGCAAAAACTGTGCAGTATTTATTCTGCAAAAATATCAATGGGGGGAGGCCAACTTCATGGTAAAGAAACACTGTAACTACTCAAGGGAGGGGGTACAAAAAGATTTATTGGTGATTCATATTGGTGCATAAGTAGTGCAGCCTGGTGCAACATTTTTTTTCAAAAATACTTAGTGAGGGGGAGGGGGGTAGCGTTCATTTGCCCACCCATATAAAAGTCGCTGTAGTTTCTCAGAGAAAGTGGTGCAAAAAGTTTTATTAGTGGTGCACATGGGTGCATAATTAGTGCATTTTAGTGAAATATTTTTTTCTTAAAAATTATCACTTGTTAAAAAATGTGGTGCTTTTGGATTTGTAAAAATATAACGTTTTTTGAAACCAAGAAATTTTGTTCGTTGGCCTTTTTTGACATTTTGTAGAAAGTGTTAGTTAGGTAATAGGGTCTTGGTCAGTATATTTAACGGCGAAGTTATCGCTATTAGGGAGTTTTTGGACCGCATACAAAAATAACAATCTTTGTGGTTATCGTTATTAGACAAGCCGTCAAGAATAAAGTTATTTTCTTTTATTTTCTTAACTATCTCTACGCTTACCCATAAAACAATGCATTCTGCATCTTCCTTAATCAAAAAGTAGCAATTTAAAGCTTCTTTTTGCAAAATTCGTCAACTACATAAACGCTTTGACGTGGATTGACAAAAGTAAATATAAACAAAATAAAGATAACCTTAGAAATAATGTAATTTTGGCGGTAATAAGCATGCCTGATTTTTGAAGTTATCTTTATTTTGTTTATATTTACTTCTGTCAATTCACGTCAAAGTGTTTGTGTGTTTGACGAATTTTGCGAAAAGAAAGTTTAAAATTGTTACTTTTTAATTACGGAAGATGCAGAACACATTGTTTTATGGGTAACCATATATAGAAATAGGAAAATAAACCGAAAACACTTTATTCTTGACGCCTTGTCAAATAACGATAACCACAAAGGTTATTTTTTTATGCTGTCCAAAAATTCTCTATTGTTATGCTTATTTTTATTTTTGGTCAGATCCACTTTTGTAGTTAAATATAGCCTAACTTTTTTTTGTTTAAAATATAACCCTACTTTTTTACCGATTTTCTTCGAATTAAAGAATATGAAGGTAAATTTAGCAATTGTATAAAATAGGTTTTTCAAAAATATTGCGAAAATAAGTAAATAAAAATAACGATAACTATAAAGTTATTCTTAAGTAAATACCGGACTTCATTGTGTTTAATAAACACTACGGAATGACATTTAGCAACTGTGCAGTCGCAAATATAACGATAAATATAACGAAGAATCAAAACACTGACCAAAAAGACCCTAATATCCAAACTATTTTTAGTTTTAAATAGCCTACAGTTTTAGTATCAAAGTATAGACGTGAAAAGCGTTTTTTATGAGTTATTTAAGTACCTATCCTATAGGTACGTATTATACGGATGGAGGTTATTTGTGACACTTTATGGTTGTAATAACTTTTTACGGTAATATAATGTGGCCACAATTTTTATATCGCTCAGCTCGTAGATAATATTATTATTAGTATATCGACCTTTAAGTTATGGTTTATCAATTCTTTATTGAATTATTGAATACCCCATAAACTGATGTCGAATAAATTATAAGCTTAAATTGAGTCCCAATTTTTTTAATCGAGAAAATGAAACGTAGTCGTACGACATGCATTTATAAATTAGTTTTATGGCGAATATAGGTATATGGATATACAGGGTTCGTCAGCGAAACTTTGAATATAAGAATAGCGTGCGTTGAGTGAGAACGCTATTTAAATCAAATGTACTAAGACAGATGCCTAGCTACGCGATGTTGTAGTGGGCAATAATTTAGGAAAAACGATTCAATCTTTACAAATTATTGACGCCACTCTTACATACGTAGCTTGCTAACCGTTTCTTTTGAACCTCGCAGATGCCAACAAGGAAGAAACTAGGTATTAAGTTAAATACTTGATAAAGTGCGATTTTTGGTTACAAAATTTAATAAAATTTTAAATAATAATACTGAGAAGGGACAATTGCCCCTATTGCTCCTCTGGATACGCGCCTGCTTGATTTCGTTCCATCCTTTGCAACTGCCGCGGGAAGTCTTGTAGTGTGTGGTGACTTTAAGCTCGACTTTCAAACGGCACGATCGATTCGGAAAACCCAGATACTTTTCAAACTCAATCGAAAGAGTACGGCATTCGACGAAAATCTTATTAAATATATTAATTTGTTTTTCATTTGACGTTTTCTGTTTTTGGATTAAAATGACAAAATTTGGATCTGCGCTTGTTTCATTTCGTTAAAGCCTTTGCAACTGCCGCGGGAAGTCTTGTAGGGTATGGTGACTTTAAGCTCGACTTTGAAATGACACAATCGATTCGGGAAACCCAGATACTTTTCAAACTCAATCGAAAGAGTACAGCACTCGGCAAAAATCCTATTAAATAAATTACCATTCTTTTTAATTTGATGTTTTCTGTTTTTGGAATAAAATGACAAAATAATAAGAAGAGCCAATTTGGAATTGGAAAGTTTTAATTATTATTACATCGCAGCGGCAACGCGCATCGATTTTATATGCTTTTTGTCACTGACGCTCTTACTCGATGCCCATATATCCGTCCTTTATGGGTTCGACAGTTTTTTTCTAGGGTGTCGAAATAGCGCGCGTTCCAGAAAAAGAAGCGCAATGACTAGTAAATGAGAGCAAAAGAGATAATAAACTTGAGAAACCGATACGCTGTTGCCGATGTCACCCACAATTAACTAAAAGATTTCCAAGTAAGATCCTGTCCATTTAACGATAAATGTTGCCTTCAAAGGGCGTAAAACAGTGATTATGGGTATTTTTTTATTTTAGTTTGAAATTAGAATCGGATTAATTAATTTAAATCCCCATTTATCCACAAAATTTTACTACCGATTGACGTTGCTCTTTCAATAAAGCTGCAAAAACTCTCATAACCATTTACGCTAAAGTCCCGACTCTACGAGACAGTTTATCGTAGCAGTCTCACGTCTCACGAAATATCTTGTTGAAATAAATTTAAAATAAAATTATACTTTTATAAAAGAATTAAAAAAATTAAAACAATGAAGCGGAGTCTTTCAATCTGCAACCCTCTACTACTCTTTCTACTTAGAACACTTTTTGTAACGGTGTTTAGTCTTGTTTAACTTTAAAACGAATTTAAAGCTGTTATTAAATTTAATAACAGAGGGGTGTTTTTTTTTTTGAATTCTGATTCTTGCAGACTCCTTTATTTTACAAAAGTTGCCGAGGAAATGGGGCTCCTCTTTGTGGTATTTTAGTTGCATCATTTCAGTATCAAATAATTAAAAATAATCTTAAGATCTTCTAAGTGAATTTTTGAAAAAAATTACTTCAACGATCTCCTTCACGCCCGCGTCTTCGAATAAAACAGACTGAAAGCGCTGATTAATTGACAACGTTGCCTAGCCGGTATCTCTCTTCAGTGCATCTGAATTGAATAGCGTTCTTGCTCAGACATATGCATTTCAGCACCCTAGACCCTAGAAAGTCATACAATCCGGTCTTTCACTCGTGCGATGGGATCTATTGCATGGGATCTATCACCTCCCACGGCCGAAAAGTAGTTTATTAAACAATTTATTTTAAGAAAAACCTCATTATGGCGCAGGCGTCACTAGATTTGACGCTGTTCTTCGGCTTCGGACCATGCGATCGGGAACGTATAATTTTCATCAGATCCGTAAGATCCATATAACTATGAGATAATATAACGGAGGGCCGTTGCTTTTCCAGAGAAAAATGCGTACCGATAATAACTCTCCCAATCAAGTTGGCCTGGAAAAAAACTATAGACGAGGCGTGTAATGGGCAGGCACGTCGATTGCGTCAGTAGTAAAAGCAACTGACAACCATCTGACAGCAAAAGTGTAGGTTTATGTTTAATATTTTTTTTTACTTTTGGAAAATCTATTAAAAGAGAGGAAACTACCGTAAAAAAATTGAAAAAGTGTTCTCTAGTGTTTTCCGTAACAATAATGCCCGCAATCATAGAAAATACCGCCACAAAATTTTATAAATACAAAAACAAAATGGTAAAACTATACCTCGTCAAAAATGAAAACTTTTCGACAATGCCCAGTTTTCTCAGAAAGTGAGTTCGGCACTTGGGGCCATGTCCTAGTGTAACGGGTTAACCTTGTGGATTGAAACCCTCGAGTAAGGTTAAATTCAATTTAAAAAAAAAACAAAGTTTTCGGACAGATGATGTCATTGTCAGTGTCACTCAAATTAATGCCTTGTCCAATACCTTCTCCACATAGGCCAATCAACTCCTACAGTTTTAGTGTTCTTTTTTCGACCTTCGACGCCGTATTGGCAGAAAAGTAATGGATTTTCTGTCACGTTTAAGTGAAAATGGCGGCGAAGGTGGATTAAAGGACACTAAATCGGTAGGAGTTGATCGGCCTATATGGAGAGGGTACTGCCTTGTCATTAAATTATGGCAGGCATGGCTTTGTTAGTACATGCACAGTAGATTTTTGATTTATGGCCTGATGCCCCAAACAGTTTCAAAGCCAACCGCGATTTTGAATTTTCTTTTTTGTTTGTCAAAGTTATTTTCGTTACACATTTTGCGGCACTTGGGCTGTTATAGTATCTCATAGTTATATGGTAAGATCGGATCGTCGCACAAGAATATATCGCATAGATCTATGCGGCTCCCTGTTCAAGAATACAAATTCTGATGATGACGATTGGAGATACATAAGCATCGAAACGTTGTGAAAAAGTAAAGAAAAATAAAAGACAGTGGAAGTTTGACACTCTAGTTTACTCTAGAAGTTTTTGGCTTTCTTATAATGCCCCATTTTTAAAGATTCTTTATTTCTTTTAGATTTTTACAATTTTTTGAGACTGGTAAAATGTATTTAACGCATAAAGAACTATACATTTTTTTAAAATTAATGTCACCTTTCATACTATAAGAGCAGCTGAAACATAAATATACAAAACATTTTTAATGTTTCATAAAGTTAATTTACCCACTGCTAAGCGGTGCGTCACGTCAGGCAAGAAGTGTTACAACATGCAAGGGCTTTTTATAAGTTTTAAAGGAGTTTTTCACTGCGACGCAAATGAGAAGAACAGGAATATCTTGCATAAAAGCTGAAATTATGAAAAAAAGCAAAGAATATGCAAGTTAAAGGAGTAAGTATAATACCCAAAAAATTAGGTGTATTTCTGATTTTTTTTTATTGGAACTATATCAAAACCAAGTTTTTTTTTAATCATAATTATGAAGCACAGGCAAAAAATTTAAGAAAATTATACTAAAAATGCCATTTTTAACATGTTTTAAATGTTGCAGAAAAATTTTTATTTTTTTTGCAGTTTAAGCTAATTATTTTGAACTACAGAATTTTTAGTTTCACAAAAATGGGTTGGGTTCGGTTGAATTGGGCACGAATCTAGTCTCGGTTCTAGATATGTTTGGAAAATCATGTCATGATTGTGCAGCAGGCGAAAATTTTAGGAAATTTTTTCCATGATATCTTTTAAATGTAGGTAAAATTTTTTTGCATTATGATTATAATAAAATCACTTGTATAACAATAAAAGAAGAATCACTAGCACATAAAAAATACATTAAAAAGGATCTTACGATTAGGCAAAGATAAGCAAAATTAGGCATAAATAATAAAATGTATCATTATATCAGTTAGTAATAATTATTATATCTTGTCTATCTTTTCTGGTATGTCAGTTCTTTTTCAAATATATGCAAAAGAAGATGGATTTTATAAATTAAAATTACTTAGATATTTCTAAGCAACTAAACGTACTAAAATAATAAGTTATAGTTCTGCCAAATTTTTGTATTATATTAATCTCACTTAAAGTAGTCATGTTTAAAGCAGAGATGTTAAAGAATGGGTAGAAAGTGCCTCGAGATATTCCTCTATTTAAAAACGTATCAAGCTCTCATAAATAAAAATATAGAAACAAAACTTTTAAGTCAAACGGTTTTATTTTAAATCATCAGCTGTACCAAAAACTAAAAAATAATAATTTGGGACTTTTAACCGACTAAAATAACATCTTAAGGTTTTTTATCTATTTTTTATTTTCCAGTTTTAAATTTGATTTTTATACCTGTTAAAATTATATTGTGTAATCTTACACCGGGCACCGCAAAGTTTCAATTTTGAGACGGTTTCTAAATAAGAAAGTTCGCCATTTTGAATCCGCCATTTTGATGTTATGAAGTTTCGGTCAAAAATTATATTGAGTGTGCCGAAAAATTACTAAATCTCAAATTTTACACAAATCGGTTTATAAACAAGAAAGTTCGCCATTTTGGATCAGCCATTTAGATTTTTTTTGTAATAAAAAATACGAAAATGTATTATCGTCGGAACACAACACTCCATTCCTAATTGCTGCGGACCAGTTTTTTGATCCTGACAATGACAGTTCCATTTAGCTTCTGCGTTTAATTGTCAGCCGCCATATTGAAATTGGTCCGGAGAATTTGGAATGAGGTGTATAGCTTATCTGGAAGTAGTTGAAAAAGCTGTCGCAAGAGTTGAATCAAAGAGAGAAAAAAAGCCAAATAGCAGTCAAGCTAAATAGAACCGTTTAAAAACGACAGTCGACATGCTGGTCTGAGTGTCGGATACCTCTTCACTATTCCAGGACGTGTATTCTTGAAGAGGGAGTGTGATAGATCTATGAATTACATGGGACGATCTTATAAAAATTCAACGTTCCCGATCGCATGGTCCAAAGCCGGGGAACAGCGTCGAATATAGTGACGCTTGCGCAATAAAGAGGTTTTTTTTCTTGAAATGTAATGTATGAGGGCGATCGCCCCCCTATTTTTTCGAGAATTTATTTAAAAAATCGCCGGTTTTTCAGAAAACCAGTAAAATTTTTGATACGTTATTAGGTCGAAAGTTGCATCAGTCTTAGAACTTTTGCATAAAACTTTTTCTTTGATTTTACAAAATTTTGACCTGACGCCCCTTCCTTTGGAAAAAGCTGCGACCCCCACGGTTTTTTTTATACTGGGACTTTCCATCCATTACAGGATCAATGCCCAGTGTTAGCGAAGTTTTTGCAAAGTTAAAGACAAACACAAAATATCCATACGCCTAGCCAAGATTCGAACCCAGGTCCTTCCGTACGACAGGCAGATACGCTGCCCACTGCGCTACGGCGGCTGGCGACCGCCACTGGTAACGCATAGTGGTTCTCTCTGACCGTGCGGAGGGTTTCGGGTTCGAATCCCGGCTAGGTGCATATTGTGTGCTTATCTTTAACTTTGCAAAAACTTGGTCACATTGGGCATTGATCCTTCAATGAATGGTAAGTTCCAAGCATTAAAAAAAATTTAACGTCGTTCTACCCCAGCTCTACCCATCAGGGCTTTTTATTTCTCTGCACATCACAACACACACACACACCGCTATTTGTGTAGTAGATCCTTAACCAAGCCTATTAGTTAAGTTTCCGTGTCAAGTTCGCGTGTTTACACGGCTTTCAGCTAGGTCCGATGTTATTAAGGCATTAAGGTACAAGCTGGTATTTTATTAATGTATGCCATAATGCCCTGATCGTCGAGCATGAAATTAATTTTGTGTAGAAAATAATATAATGCGCGAGGCTCTCCGTAATAGTGATCCGCTTGATTAAGTTTAATTAAAAAGGCGTGCTATATTGAACCGCAAGATATTTTTTTATTCAATACATCATAGGTGCCATTACATAGTTGGATTTTTTTTGGTTTGAAAAGTTTTTTACTAAAATATTTTAAGAATTTGGTACTCATTATCATCATGTCAAAAATAGTGTCGACTTTATTAAAGTCAAGCCAACTATATGTACCGATAAGTCCCTAAAACTATTAAAAAAATCATTTGAAGTTTTACTCTCAATAAACATTTTATACCAAATATTATTATCGATAAGCACTTCGCCATTTATTGCCATTCTATTTTGTTTATAGCCTATTTATTTCATTGACTAGGTATTAAAATAATAATATTTATTTAATTTGGGTCAAATACTAAAGTTGATATAATTCCTATGTTTTCATGGGTATTGAGTTCGTTTTCAACACTCATAGTATCCTTTTCTTTTATATAGCGTGTTCTTGCTCTTGATAAAGAACACGCTATATAAAAGAAAAAGATACAATGAGTTTTGAAAACGAACTGAATACCCATGAAAACATAGCAAAATAATATTCGAATGCTTGTGAGCCTTAATTTCGAGTAAAATTAACATATAGCCATATATGTTTTAAATCCTGAGAACTTAACGACTACTCATAATTTTGACTTGCCTTTTGTGCGAAGAAGTGTAGGGGTATCATGAATGTTAAACAGACATGTTTGCACTCAAATCTTACATTAAGTTGTACCTTAATATTTTCGACAAAAACAGACATTAAATGCGAAATTTTTTGGAAAAATTTAAAAAATTCCATTTTAATAACCGTTTGTGGGTATACCTATTTCAACGAAAACGAAAAAGGAGGCGATGGCGACGCACCTGCGATTAAGGGACCAGGGATTATGGAAGGGCAGGGCGGAAAGAGACGGCCACCTGGCGATCGAGGGACTGGCGATGAAAGAGTTGTCCCTCCTAAGACTGCCACTGAAAGCACCGCTTAAACCATGGAGGTTCGACAAAAAGTACAAGGTCACAATACCAGAACGGAATGAGTGGCGAAATGAAGAATTCCGAAGGGAATTAAGCAAAGAGGCGACGGTCTGCTACATGGAATCTTACGCCCATAGAATTTCAGAAAAGTTATCCACTTAGAGAACACGCTACGGTGTTTTAAGCGGAGATAACCCTGCCGGAGATCAGGAATGGCAGGAGGGACATATACATATGCTTCGACAGCCAGGCTATCTTCAAGACTCTAAGGGCACTCAAAATAGAAAGTAGTCTGGTAGAGGAGTGCGCTGAAGCACTGCAAACACTGTCTCAAGACAAGAGGAAATACCAGAGAACGAGAAAGCGGACGAACTTACCAGACTAGGGGCCGAAACCCAATACATTGGACCGGAACCTCTTCTGGGAATAACAAGGAAACAGGTACAGAGTGAGCTCAACAAATTGACGAACAATGAACTGAAGACGTCCTGGAAGCAAGAGTCGAAGTGCAGACAGTCCAAGCTATTCGTATATGGTCCGAATGTAGTCAGAACTAAATGACTCTTATGCAAGACCCGAAAGGACATTGGACTGCTGACGGGGATGCTGACTGGGCACAATTGGCTGAACAAACACCTGACAGTGTGTCCCGCTTGCGGGCCCGAAGAGGAATCAACGCAGCACTTGATAGCAGAGTTCAAATGGGCCGACATATTGAACTTCGTAAAGAAGACAGGGAGGCCCGGAGAGAGAGTTGCAGCGAAAGAATGGGTAAGGAATGGGTTATGGCAGAAAAGGCCCATGAAGAGGCCTAATTGCCAGGCCCACGGTCCGCCCCTATACTACTACCGACTACTACTACTACTACTACTACTACTATTTCAACGATATCTTTGCACCCCAAACGAAAATTATTTTAAGACCTATTGATTTATTCATCAGTATTTGTTCATAAATGATATTTAAAACAAGTACACCCACTATAACCGGCACAGAAATGCATCAGAAGCCATAAGGGCGCAATTAAATATTCGTTCCCATTAACATGACGATTATCCTACGAGTCGGGTTAATTAAATGTACGACTTCCCCGAGATAAAACGCCACCCTCGAGCAACTCCCAATCACCTTCCATGTCTTTCTTGTCCGCGTACTCGGACAAAGCAAGAGAGATTCCGCTGCAAATCGACGGTATTCGAATGGAAACTTTGCCTTTAAGCGGCTCTAATTACATTTCGTTGCGGTTGCACTAGACGCCTCTAAATCTGTGTTTGTACCAGTAGGCAACGCGACACCCTAGTCACTTCGCATTTCACTTGGGATTGCTCTCAAGTTTAAAGGAAGCTTCATAAGGCCCACTACATTAAACTCTCTACACAGCGTTCGAAAGTTCTTGTCTAGGGTGCCGAAATGCATATGCATATGTAGGAATGCTATTCCATTCAGATGCACTGAAGAGAGATGCCGGTTTGGCAACGTTGTCAAGCAAACGGTGCTTTAGTTTGTTTTGTTCGAAGACGCGGGCGTGAAGGAGATCGTAGACGTAATTTTTCTCAATTAATCACTTAGGAGATGAAATTAACTCTGTGTTTCGGACTTCCATTGTCTATATTTTATTTATACACGACGTTTCGATCAGTACAATCTCTGATCGTCTTCAGATGCAAACTACAATCAATTTCTAAGGCTACGTGCTTATATACTGTGAGAAATCACTCAACCTTGAAGTTTAAGAAGTTGGCTCCGCCCAAGGAGGGGCTTCTAAATATTTGGGATTTCAACACTTGGTTTACTGAAAACACCCTGATTCTGCCCAATAAAGGCAGCTTCAAGGAATTTTCGTTTCTTCCAGTGTGACTCCTTGTGCAAAACCTTTGCTTCTGCCCACTTCATTCGGTGTTGTTTTGACCATGCATGTTCGGCGATTCCTGATTTCGTGGTTTCACCTTTTTGGGTATTCGTCTGATGTTCCTTAAGCCTAACAGATAGTTATCTTTTAGTTTCGCCTATGTATGATTCACCACACTCACAAGGAACTTGGTAAATGCATTCCTTATTTTGTTTGTTCTCTGGTTTTGTTTTACTAAGAAGGCTTCTAATTGTATTACTAGATTTAAAAGCTGTTTTAATATTAAAGATTTTCGCTACTCTTCGAATTTTCTCTGATACTCCTTTAACGTATGGGATTGTAAGGAATGCATTTGCCTGGTTTTGGTCTTCTAATCTCTGTCCTGTTTGTTGAAATTTAGAGAAGTTGGCTCCGCCCATATTTGGGATTTCAACACTTGGTTTACTGAAAACACCCTGATTCTGCCCAATAAAGACAGCTTCAAGGAATTTTCCAGGCAAGATCGCTTCATTTGTAGAAAATTCCAACCATTTTGTTAATATTCTTAAATCTTTTGCTTTAGGAATCGAGGATAGACTTGTCAGTTTTGATGTTGAAAGTCTATACACCAATGTCCCGATAAAGGAATCGCTAGATATTATTAGAAAGAGACTGGTTGATGACGAATCCCTTCATGAACGTACCAGCCTACCGCTTTGGCCAGTGGTGGCCAATATTTACATGGATTGGTTCGAATCACACGCGGTTGATACCGCAACATATAAATCTAAGCTCTGGCTGAGATATGTTGAAGATACTTTTATTGTCTGGACCGGGAATGACCAACAACTTTCAGAATTTCTTCACCACCTAAATAACATAAGACCCACCATTAAATTCACAATGGAGTTGAAGCAAAATTGTCAAATTCCTTTTCTTGATGTACTTGTCACACGAGTAGAAAGCGACATCAGAACAACAGTCTATCGTAAACCCACTCACACAGGACAATATTTAAATCAAGGTTCAAATCATTCTGCTACAACCAAACTTTGCATAACAGAGCCGTTCAAATTTGTAACAATTCTCATGACTTGGAAATCGAAATAAGAAACATTAAGAAGGATCTGCAGCAGAATGGTTACAGCCTTAAACTTATAACAGATACTATTTCTAAATTTCAACAAACAGGACAGATATTACAAGACCAAAACCAGGCAAATGCATTCCTTATAATCCCATACGTTAAAGGAGTATCAGAGAAAATTCGAAGAGTAGCGAAAAACTTTAATATTAAAACAGCTTTTAAATCTAGTAATATAATTAGAAGCCTTCTTAGTAAAACAAAACCAGAGAACAAACAAAATAAGGAATGCATTTACCAAGTTCCTTGTAAGTGTGGTGAATCATACATAGGCGAAACTAAAAGACCACTATCTGTTAGGCTTAAGGAACATCAGACGAATACCCAAAAAGGTGAAACCACGAAATCAGGAATCGCCGAACATGCATGGTCAAAACAACACCGAATGAAGTGGGCAGAAGCAAAGGTTTTGCACAAGAAGTCACACTAGAAGAAACGAAAATTCCTTGAAGCTGCCTTTATTGGGCAGAATCAGGGTGTTTTCAGTAAACCAAGTGTTGAAAAAACTTCTTAAAATTCAAGGTTGAGTGATTTCTCACAGTATATAAGCACGTAGCCTTAGGAATTGATTGTAGTTTGCACCTGAAGACGATCAGAGATTGTACTGATCGAAACGTCGTGTATAAATAAAATATAAACAATGGAAGTCCGAAACACAGAGTTAATTTCAAACACATCATTGTCTCAAACTTTCAAACACACTTAGGAGATCTTATCTTTAGGAGATTTAAATTGTTGAAGTAGTCCATCTCGGGTGGAGATGATAATTAAATCAAACAACCAGGGTCATTCTCCACTAAATTTATTGAAAACCAACATGTTCTCTAGCTTGAGCTACAAAATGGCGGTCTCTCTGCAAAGAGAACTAAATAGCGTCAGGTGAACATGATATAATTTAAAGTTGAAAAACCATGTGGCATTCATTTTAAACGTGGAGAAGAAAAGAAAAAACCTTACTTTATTAAGCTATTAATTTAAAAAAAATTAAATTAAAGACCCCCCAACAACTTATGCTGGGCGGGCCAAGTATTTAATTTGTCCAGGCATAAGATGTCTTCCTGGACCACTTTTAAAAATTCGAATAAAAATGGACCATATCCTATTAATCCTGGTTTTATAAACTTGATGGTATGGTTAAGGCTTATTTACTTAACTTTTAATTGCTAGTAGAGATAGATAGAGATATAAAATTAATACACATTAAGCATTAAAAATTGAGTTAATGGGCCTTTACTGTTCGACGGTGATGCAACCCTGACCCTTTTTCTTTTGCTAAGGCAAAAAGAGACATATTTATAGTATAAGTATATAACCTTGACCGTTGAGTTTATAAATCCGCAGGGCTTACCGGTCATGAGGATACTCCAGCTGATTCTCAACCTGCTCCAAAATAAACATCACAGTTAGTTTCGTTAACTTAAACCTCAAAATTATTGGACCTGTTATAAACTGGACGTGGAAAGCCATTCTCAATTATTATTATTATTATTATTATTATTAACATATCCAGATCATCGTCCCACGCCTTCATATCCAAAAAATCCATTTCTACAACACAGCCACAAAAAAAAAGATTGTGGTTAGTTGAATTTTGAGGTTATATTGTCAATAGGTAAGGGTAAGGTGGGAGCTAGGGACCCAAAATCGACTACCTAGATTTAGGGCCAACCTAACACGTTTAGGACTCACCTAAACGCTTCAGCAAGTGAAAATTGACACCTACCTAAATTTAGGGGATACCTAGGGCTAGGTGTATCCTAAAAATGTTGGTGCAAGGGGCCATAAACCCTTCATTTTGAATAAATATAAAAAATCACAAAAATTAGTTCGAAATTACAGAAAAATTATCAGAATATGACTGAAATTTTTTTGGAGGGGGGTGTGGCTTCACGTCAACCTGCACCTCCCACCATATTTAAAAAATAAGAGGGTTACTAGTGGATTTTTCGAAATTGTTTTTGGTGATATTAGGGGCTCGAAATTAGTTCTTAATTTTGGGATAGTTTCTTTTTATTGGTCTCTACGCTTTAAACGAGGGGGTTGTAGTTTGACGTCCGGCTGCACCCCCCATTTTAAATATAAAAAAAACCAGGAAGGAGTGTGGTTCAAAATTTTTAAAAGCGGTTCAAAATTGGTTCGAAATTATAAGCATATCAAAATTCGAATATATTTTGGGGGGGGGGGGGGGTGTGTGGCTTGACTGACCGCGGAACTTCGGTCTCCGAGTTGATCTAATCGGTATATTAAAATATAAAGCAAAAATCACAGCTAGCAGCTAGTCAGCTATCAACTTTGGACGTCGCACCGCCATACCATTTTTCTCTGAAAAGGTTATTTTTTGTTTGTGAGTGCAAATACCTCTTTAATTTATAATTCTTTTAGTAGAATTTATTATTTTGTGATGTGCTTAAAATCCCGCTATTTAGACGTGCGGTCTAATTTTTGTATTTTTGGTCCTTAAGTCTATACAAGCAGAAGGAAATAAACGCTCTAAAACTATCAAAGCACGGACTTTCTTTTGGCTACACACCACAACCCCTTTTCTACGACTCTCCAAACAAGAGTTTTGTCGCAGCTATTAAACTTGCATCCTTGTCTATCTTTGTTGATACTTGACGCTAACTGCTCGGCAGTATCTATCCCGGTCAGAGATCAATGCAAACGAATTTTATTATAAAAGCCCGTGCGATTTTACGGACAGGTAGATTTAATCTATTTTTATTAACCAACAATGCAATTTTTAAAACCACCACAAAAAAAACCAACGGCCGTGTAAAATTTTTCATTATCCAATGTTGTTTGTGTTTACGCCAAAGCGCGCGCAAATAATGCAAAATTGAAATTGTTTGCGGCTCTCTAGTTAAAATTTAACCAATATATACCAAAACTGTAGGGGAAATTACCAAAGCCACGCATTAACGTTAATATATTAATTGGTGGTGGTTTTCACTATTCGCTTCTAAATATAGATAAACGACGAGATGGGTAAATCCCGCTTCCGACTACTGGAGCCAGTTTAGAAATAAAAATTGCATGAGCATAAAAATTTAGATACTGTAAAATGACATACTGAGTGTAATTTTACAAAAATATGTTAAATGTAATGCTACTTTTTATAAAATGTAATTTTACATAAGTAAAACATAACTTTACAATTTAGAAAGTAAAATTCAACATGTATTAAAGATTGTACCCCTTTATATATACTGGAGACCAAAAAAGATGCAAATTATCTCAAAAGAAATATTTGATAAACTTTTTGTCTTGTAATCTTTCCTTTTTTCACAGATTTTTTCTATTTATTTTCAAAAACAACAAACACATAAAAAAGCTTTTCTGAAAATTTTAAAACATTTTACTCGTAAACGACTTCGAGAAAGGACGCATCGTGGGCATGAAAGAAGCTGGTTTTGGTTTACGGGAAATTGCAAGAAGAGTTAATGCCAATCCATCAACAGTGTTAAGAGTTTGGAGAAGGTGGTCCAATGATGACACTTATAGTCGTCGTGCGGGGTCTGAATGCCCTAGATTATTATAAGGTCGTAATTTACGGCATCTCAGACTTCTTGCTCTCAGAGATCGACGGGATAGTATACGCCAAGTAAGAGATGTTCTAGTTGCAGCTACAGGACGAGTGTTTTCAAGGATGACAGTTAATCGAAGATTGCTTGGTACCTTTGACCCCACAACATAAGGCTCGCCGCTTGGAGTGGTGCAGAGCTCGGAAAAACTGGAATGACGAATGGAATACCATAAGCATCAGCGACGAATCCAGATTTTGTTTAGGCGGCCATGATGGACGCATGAGGGTTAGGCGATTTCGAGAGACGACATGTAGACTTTGCCGTTTAACGTGATACAGCAAGAGACGCAGATCACTTCTAGTCTTCATCAACGGCAATCTGACTGCTCGGCGATATATCGATGAAGTGCTGCAGCCATTTTTACATCCCTACCTACAAACTATCCCAAATGCGATCTTTCAACAAGATAATGCCAGACAGCATATTGCTCGTGAAACCATGGACTTCTTACATAAACTTTGGAATGGCCAGCAAGATTGCCTGACTTGTCGCCTATCGAACACGTATGAGATATGATAAGGCGCAATCTTAGTCGATTACCACGTGCCCCTGGAAACTTAGATAAAATCTAGCATGCCGTAAGGAGGATATAGATGAGTGTTCCTCAATAAGATATAGACCATCTTATTTTGTCAATGCCCAATAGAACAAACGAGTGCATAAGTAACTACGGAGGAGCCACTCGGTATTATTTTTTTTGAATATTATCATGGAGGAATTTTCTTGAAAATGTGATCAATTACTAGGAGCATCCTAATGTATCAATATATAAATAAATTACTTTAAAAGTATTTGTCCTTTCTGGTGTTTCAGAGTTTACACAAATGTTGTGAAAAGATTGAAGCTGATCTGTCAAATTTTCATACCTTTTTATCAGTCTAGGTAGTGTTTATGACGTCACGAAGAATAAGCCTTTCTATAAAACTGTCGAACTGAGCTCTTAATCATCGAAAGCTCTTTGGCCGAGATCCTCATGAAAAGCTCATGGAAACTCTTAAAAAAGTTTATCCAAATGTTCGAGATCTAAAGATAGTCACTAACCTATACTGTAATAAAATTTGATGGCCAACTGTCCGGAAAAGTCCGAAAAGGTAATGGTGTTCGGCAGAGCAGAAAGTCCGCCCGCGTGTCGGGTGCGTGCAGCTTTTCACTACTCTAGAAAAATCCAATATAACCTATCCCCACTGCTAGGTTCTCTGTAGCCAGTGATGCCAACTTACGGAATTTTTCCCTAGTTCTAGGGATTTTTTGGTGCAATAGGGAAATAGGGAATTTCACCTAATTTCTAGGGAATTTTCAACTGCTTCGAACTAATCGACCTGTTATACCGTTTTTCGTCTCATTTTGAGATAATAAACGTAAGTCCTAAAATATTGTGTTTTGATTTTGACATACGCAGGTACACATAAGTTTAAATATTCAATCAGGGCCTATATAAAGGAATGGGCCCGACCCTAAACTTTGGTGACGTCACACAACCCAAAATCGTGACGTAGTTTGAATGCAGAATTATATTTTCACTGACAGCTGCTAACGAAACTACGTCATGAAGGTGAGTTGCTTAACGTCACAAAAGTTTAGGGGCCATCTGCTTAGATAGGCCATGATTCAATGTAATTTTGACCTAGGGAATTCTAGGGATTTTTCAAGGGCTTTATTTATACTTTTTCTTTTGTATTATTTTAGCAATTGTTATATTGAACATTTTCACGGTAGAGTACTTGAAAGATAATTTTAGCTCTTTCAGTACGGAGCAAAAAATTTAAATAAAAAATGTCGGTAGACCTAAACCCGAAATTGACTTGGCTCAAACCACTAAGGGCAAATCTAGGGACTTCAGCAGAAAATTTAAAATGGACATGCCTTTTAGTCGTGCAACCTGCTAAAAAAATTCACTGTCAATTTTTCAAATTTGTGAACGTCCTCTTCATAGATCACGAGTCGCCACTGGGAGAGTTTTCGCAAATGTTGTTTTTGTCCTTTGAAAACAGCTTGTTAGAGCATCCAACGTTTTTATGATGACGCCATTGACGAATTTGCCAAAAGGGATCGAAAAATCGAATTACATTAAAAATAGGGTAAGTTTTTAAAAATTGCTTCCCTTACTTGAAATTGCACCGCCTCTGAACGTTAGCGTAATATGACGATTTTGTTTCAAAATCCCTTTAAAATTTTTATTGCACTTTGAAACGCAATCTACTCATCTCATCATATCTATGCTTTTAAATTACTAATTATTTCAAATTGATTTATTTAACTTGATATATTATTAGCTAAAAGGTAAATATGATAGTTTTGCATTAGTTTGCCAGCCAATGGGCTTTATTTTGAAATATAATAATGATATAATAAAAGCAAATATTCGAAAATGCATTTGAATCACAGTTGTCGGTATATCGAAAATATTGTTTGTTTCGGAGTTAAAATTTAAGAGCATTAATTTTGTATATTAAATAATTATTTTAAGTTAAATTGGGAGGGTGGTTTGCACTCTAAAATTAAATTAAACACGTGATTTTTGTATTTAGTGCAAATTGTAATTTATTTTACCCTTACAGGCCATCACCAGACTGAAAGTTAAAATTTTATGATTCCATTCACTTTATCGGAACAAACACTTTAAAAGGATGGAAGTTTACATTTAAAAATAAAAACTAAAGAGATGCTTAAGGCAAGCGTCTTTCAGAAAAGAGCGTCTTTCAGGAAAGACGGTTGTCTCAATAGCGCGAAACTGGAGCATATTTTTAGTTTCTATTTTTAAATGCAAACGTCCACCCTTTGAAAGTGTTTGTCCCGATAAAGTGAATGGAATCATAAAATTTAAAAAAATTATTATAATGAACATTTTCACGATAGAGTACTTGAAAGATAATTTAAGCTCTTTGAGTATGGAGCAAAAAATTTAACATCCGATCAATGACTTGGGAGATTAGGATTGCGTAATGTGAGGCCCTTGCCTTACCAAGTTTTATTTCTTCGTGCCAACAACCAACAACTTTGATTAAAAACACAATAAATCATTTTGGAAACATTTATATTGATGGATTGAAAACAGCTATAGAATCTTGGAAAATAATAACCAACAACCTTATTCAAACCTCTGATTTAAAAACGCAAAAAAATGGACTGTTCCAATCACGGAATTAGCAAAAACACAACTTTTAGAAAGCGCTAAAGATGTGAAGGATCAAGCCAGATTAAAAGCATCATTTTCCAAACTTTCATGTGCACGGCTGCATGCTTTACCAGTTCCCAACTTGGGTCTTCTTCTTAACAGAGAACCTATTCGAATTGCCATTGGACTTCGCCTAGGATGTCGAATTATTGAGACCCATATATGTCGATGTGGAATTATGGTTGATTGCTGTAACTTATGGTTTATCATGCCTTTATAGCAAAGGCCGATTTTCTAGACATGCAATGAAATTATTAGAAAAGCGCTCATTACAACAGGGCATCATCCCACTCTAGAATCTAGTGGACTAAACGCTAGAGTGGATGGCAAACGACCAGATGATATGACACTTATCCCATTTGAATACGGAAAATTTTTGGTTTGGGACGTCACTATCGTAGACACTTTAGCAGAATGCTACTTAAAGAAGACATCTTTGGAAAACAATAAAGCCGCAGAAGAAGCAGAAATCAAAAAAGCATTAAATACAGAATTTTGTCTAATAACTATGTTTTTAAGCCATTGGGTTTTGAAACATTAACGCGCATTTACACAGACAAACTTTCCTTTGATGTGGAAATACCGACAAACATTTACACGAGCCTCTTGAGCAAAATGCTCAAAGAAATGTTCGAGCAAAATCTCGTACAAAAAAACACACGTAAATTTTGGAGAGAATGTTGAGCAAAATTTGTTTGAAGAATTGGGGCTATAAAAATTTCTTTACAAATTCAAAATATATATTGTTATCGGATTTCATTGAACTTAACTGAAAATAGAAAAACCAAGTTTTGAAATAAGGTATTTTTAATCAAGTGCTTTCCAACGGAAAAACGATTTGATGCCGAAATTCACATTTTACCTCATAAGCAACTTCGATTGATCTGATTTTTATAGGGGATATGCCAGTATACTTGTAATTTTTTTGGGGTTGTAAAAAAAACGAGAATAAAAAAAATAATAATTGGCACTTATTTACTGTTGTTGCCTGTAAAATATAATGATAAAAATTTACGTTTAAAAGAATATCCCTTTATTTTACTTTCTAGTTTAGTCTTTTACAATAATAATTAAGTCAAATTAAAAAACCTATATACATTTTATTAAATCTCAAATATATGAACAAAAGCACGTGTGGTTTAAATAATACCCGTTTATTACCCACTTTTACAACCCTACGAACCCGACCCTTGTCTAAAAAATATAATTTAGCAGTAATTTAGTAAAATGTGTCGCCAATCTATCATCCCGCGTTTTGAATTTCGCAGGTAGTAGGCCGGCCACCTTTTTGAATCGCAATGTTGCCCTTTGCATATTGTTGGTTCAGTGTCAGTAATCGCGCTTGATTATTACATTAAATTGACAGTAAATATCTTCAACATTTTCATGAACCTTTTGCTTTTTTAAGCAACCCTTGGGACCTTAAACTAACTAGGTAAATCTGGTGTGAGGAATTAAAAAACAACAATAAAAGCTAAAGGTAAAGTAAAGCTACAAAAATATGTTTAAAAAAAATCCCCCTCCCCACCACTCTTCATAGTCGTGAGGCGCGGATTACCACTTAAAAGTGCAATTTTTGAGTTTTTTGCCGATATTTGAAAAAATCCCAAAAAAAAATCCAGGGCAAAAAATCCGGGAAAAACCCTAAGAAAAAAATATTATAAGTAAGCCTAATCCATGTGACAAAACTGATAGTAGAGCCAATAATAATGTTTCGCTTGCCGTCGGCTTTTTTTCACAAAAATTTTAAATAAAAGTTGGTGTTCCATTTTTTTAAAGAATTGATATCACTGATCACTGATGTGAAATTTTATTTATTTTCATCTTTAAAAATATGTTTTCAAAATAGATAGCAATAATTTGCTCAAAAATTTACCCGAACAAAATGTTCAAAGAAAAGCTCACAAAAATGTTCACGCAAAAAATTTTCGATCTTTTGCACGAGCTTTCATTTGAGCATGTTCGTCTGTGTAATTGCGCCTTTAGGTGGTGAAGGGCCTGTATGTAAGCAGTTTTTAAATAAAATCTCCAAAATGCTTGCAAAAAAAAATCAAAAAAGAAGGTGATTGGCTGTATCAGCGTCTCAGCATAGCTATTCAACGAGGAAACGGAATCAGCGTTTTGGGGACGAAAGAGCGTGAGGCAGAGGAGCCCAAAGAAAATTAAGTTATATTATACATTTTAAAAATAAACTACAATTTGTACTAAATACAAGAATCACCTCTTCAATTCAAATTATTTTAAGGGCTAACGGCATTGCTTTCGTTTAAAGTGGCCAAATGTGAACTTTAAATTTAAATTAGGGGCTATTTACTTAAATATTTACGAATATTTTCTAAAATAAATACGGTGTTTTAAGGCTGATAAATTAAAAAAAAACTTTTTGCTCTTACGTCTTTTTTGATCTGACTATAAATAAATTAAGAATACCCAATACCCAACCGTAAACAACGTACCATGCGGAAGACACCATCAGTCTGGATATAAGAAAAGCGTGCGTTGAGTGAGAAAGCTATTTATATCAAATGTACTAAGAGAGATGTCTAGCTACGCGATGTTGTCAAGTGGGCATTATGTAGGAAAAATGATTCAATCTTTACAAATTATTGACGCCACTCTTACATACGTGGTTTGCAAACCGTTACCTTGAACCGCGCAGACGCATACAAGTAAGAAACTCTTGACGAGTTAAGGGCCAAAATCGGGGTATATCACAGTAACCCCTAAATTAATTGAAAATACCCGCCAAGCGTTTTATGATCGGTCGCCTTTCAGGGTATACTTGTGGTTTATTTTTGAAACCAACAAAAAAATTATAAACAAAACGGAATATCCTAGACGCTCTTCATTTTTTGTAACGACTAACGCCACCTTTTCGATATTATCGCAAACAGAAAAGCCGTCGATATTGCGTCGATATTTCACAGACCAAGTTTTGTAATAAGCACGTCGTACACGTGCTAATCTTGTAATCTAAGCCTAAAGTAATTGAACATTTTTTTTCACTAAAAATTCCAAAGAAACCAAAGAGGAAATCCGACATAAGGTCACTGACAGAAAAAAAAGAATCAGTACTCCTAACTATAACATTCTTAAAAAATTGGTGCTAAAAAGCACGGATAATCCACCATACAATAGATTATTTTATGATGAAAGGAAATGAAAATATCTCGCAAACTGTAGCTTTGAAAGATTTGAACCTTATAACAAAATTTTTGGGTATAATCTTAGACAACAGTGTCGGTCTGTCAACTTTTTTTTGTCGATTAAGCTGTTTTGGAACCTTAGTAACTCATTTTTGATAAAATTAAGAAAGGTCAAAATTTCACGATTCGAATAGTCCCCCCATACCTTATTGGTATTGTGGACGAAAAAGCATTTTACTAAAAAAATAACTTGTTTTTAAGAAATAAGGTGTAATAACACTAAAACAGATTTTTGGAACCTAAGCTTGTTAGTCTTAAATCTCTTAGTATTAGATTCGGGATAAAAGCCCACAAGTAAGGACTTTTAGCCTAAAGAATATAATTCCCGCTTTACTGAAATTCTCAATATTTGTTAATTTAAGGATGTAAAACAACCCTGTTCGCCTTTCCATACATGGAAGCAGATTAAATTAACACCCCCAGAATTACTAAAACGGTGTTGACAACTTTAGAATCGACTGTGCGGGCTTTTACCCGATACGGATCTTGGGTCCGATCTACTCTAACATAATGAGGTCGGCTCAATATCTCCGCGGTTTCCATCTAAACTTTCATCTGCGTAACGTACGTTACGTTTACGCAATATAATGGCTTTAAGTCCATAATATCTGCAGCGCTTGTATATGTATAAATCGTAACGTAAAGTAGGTTTTCTCAGAGTTTACAAAATCGTTTAATCCATTTTGACGATCGCAGCTTCTTACCAAGTGAAGCCCAGGGTCTACGAACGGTTATACCCGCAGTTTTTCCGGAACCGCTGCTGCAGTTTCCATGTAAACTTGTGCTTCGCTGCGGTTTCAGCCGCGGTTTTTACTTCTTCCTATTACGCGTCGTATTGCATCTACGTAACGTACGTTACGCAGATCCAGCGCTCGTGTATGTATAAATCGTAGCGTTGCTCAAAATCTAGAAGAACTTCTTTTCTAATCCATTTTGACGATCGCAGCTTCTTACCAAGTGAAGCCTAGGGTCTACGAACGGTTATACCCGCAGTTTTTCCGGAACCGCTGCTGCAGTTTCCATGTAAACTTGTGCTTCGCTGCGGTTTCAGCCGCGGTTTTTACTTCTTCCTATTACGCGTCGTATTGCATCTACGTAACGTACGTTACGCAGATCCAGCGCTCGTGTATGTATAAATCGTAGCGTTGCTCAAAATCTAGAAAAACTTCTTTTCTAATCCATTTTGAGGAACGCAGCTTCTTACCAAGTGAAGCCCAGGGTCTACGAACGGTTATACCCGCAGTTTTTCCAGAACCGCTGCTGCAGTTTCCATGTAAACTTGTGCTTCGCTGCGGTTTCGGCCGCGGTTTTTACTTCTTCCTATTACGCGTCGTATTGCATCTACGTAACGTACGTTATGCAGATGCAGCGCTCGTGTATGTATAAATCGTAACGTTTCTCAAAATCTAGAAAAACTTCTTTTCTAATCCATTTTGACGAACGCAGCTTCTTACCAAGTGAAGCCCAGGGTCTACGAACGGTTATACCCGCAGTTTTTCCGGAACCGCTGCTGCAGTTTCCATGTAAACTTGTGCTTCGCTGCGGTTTCAGCCGCGGTTTTTACTTCTTCCTATTACGCGTCCTATTGCATCTTCGTAACGTATGTTACGTTTACGCAATATATTGACTTTAATAATATCTGCAGCGCTTGTATATGTATAAATCGTAACGTAACGTAGGTTTGCTCGAACTCTACAAAAACTTTTCTATCCCATTTTGACGATCGCAGCTTCTTAACCAAGTGAAGCCGACGGTCTACGAACGGTTAGAACCGCAACTGTTCCGTAACCGCTGCTGCGGTTTCCATGTAAACTTGTGCTTCGCTGCGGTTTCAGCCGCGGTTTCGACCCCGAAACAAAACACCGCCGTCGACGTTGCGGCCCGAATAAATCCGCCTTCTAACGGCGGCGAGGGCTTTTAATATTTCGAAGGTTGAGATGTAGCTCCGGCAAATGGGCCACTGATATAAGGGGTTCTCCATCAAAAATTAAAGTTGGGTTTATTTTCTAATAGAATCGATGCCAAGTCTAGAAATGAACTTCGTTTTATGATATCACTTCTAGTACTCGAAATATTCAATTCTGAAAGTTAAATCCTGTCACTTTCGTCATCATTGGGTAAATACAATATGACATTGTCATGTTTATATGTGACACTTACAGTGAGATTTCCTAAGATCTAAAATAGTAACCCCCACAGGTCTAAATATTTACACCTGTGGGGGGCTACTATATTTTAAAACCAATTTTCAAAAAACACTTACCCATACAGAAAAGACAGAAAGTTATTGATTAATTTGTAATGTTAATGCAAAATACTACTGGAAAACTGCTTGTTTTGCCCAAAACAACTATATTAATTTATTTACAAACTGAAATTAAAACATTGAGGTTATTTAAAAGCTCAGGCAAGAAAACTTTCTTTACTCAAAGCCCACTCATTTCAAAGCTGTAGCTTTCATCAGTAGAGATTGGTGCAAGTCAAGTTACAAGCAGAGGTAAGAGATCCGAACTCGCTGTTATGTGATTTGCACGCAGCTAATATTTTGAAACTGACATTTCGACAGTCACAATAAACAAAACTTGCATTTAGGTGTTTTAATACATTTCATAAATAAAAACACCTTTTAAATAAATACAAAATTAATCTATCTATTCCTTATTTTATTATCACTCATCTAAATCGTTGTGTGACATCAAGTATTAATTGGAAAAATTAATTGACAAGGGTAAGTTTTAATTAGTGTGACACATAACCCCAATTTTAATTTGTTCTACAGAATGTTTACTATTTAAACCCCGCGGGGGTCTAAATTTTTTAATTTTCTTTTCTTTTGAATTGAAACTTTCTTCTTAAGGCTATAGTCTCCCCAGATTTTAAGTTAAAAAAAGTACAACTGGCAACGCCTTGTTCTTTAATTCTTTAATATTCTACCAGAGTGCACAGGGAAAACTAAACATCATTTTAAGCTAAGAATTAGCTTAAATTTTGCAGGGGTGATAATTTTTAAGTGCCTAACAAAAATATCTCAAGGGTTCTTCAAAATTCTCAATTATTTTTTCTTCAGAATAAAAGTTTTGGTGCTGTCATCTATCCCAGAAGC
Source organism: Oxystoma pomonae (assembly GCA_963921995.1). Lineage (NCBI taxonomy): Eukaryota > Metazoa > Arthropoda > Insecta > Coleoptera > Brentidae > Oxystoma > Oxystoma pomonae. The sequence continues at coordinate 25,195,473 of OY998165.1, forward strand.
CTCAAAATAATTGCTGTTTGGAACAAACTTGATTTGTATTTTTCCTTTTTATATTTCCTTGCTTTAGCGAAAATAAAAACTAGCGGTGGGATTTACTAAAAAGGTTTAGTCTATTTTAGAACGGTCCTAAGTTTAAGTGAAATTTTTGGTTTCAAGCATTTTAAACCAACCCTCCTTGAGTTTTGGACATAGTTTGATTTAGAAGAAGAATTTTATTTAGTTTAGGGGTTTGGGGTTTATTAGTTTATTGAATAATCATCTTAACACAATCTTTTGTTGGATTTAAGAGAAAATTTTTAATTTAGAAGAAAAGAATATTAAAAAATTTAAACCCACGCGGGGGTTTAAATAGTAAACACTCTGTAGAATAAATTAACATTGGGGCTATATGTCACTCTAATTAAAACTTACCTTTGTTAATTAATTTTTCCAATTAATACTTGATGTCACACAACGATTTAGATGGGTAATAATAAAGTAAGGAGTAGATTATTTTTGTATTTATTTAAAAGGTGTTTTTATTTATGAAATGTATTAAAAAACTTAAATGCTAGTTTTTTTACATTTCTGTCACTGTCGAAATGTCAGTTTAAAAATATTAGATCTGCATTCAATCACACACAGCGAGTTCGGATCTTTTACCTCTGCTTACACCTTGGCTTGCACCAACCTCTACTGATGAAAGCTACAGCTTTAAAATGAGTGGGCTTTGAGTAAGGAAATTTTTTTTGGCTGATCTTTTAGATAAGCTCAGTGTTTTAGTTTCAGTTTGTAAATAAATTAATATAGTTGTTTTGGGTTTTTTTGTTTGGTATATTTTTCGTGCATCATCAGTGACCTTCATTTATGTTTGTTTTGCGTCGTAGTGCCCTCATAAATATATTTTTTGTGCTGAAAACGGGTTCAAAATGTGGCGTTTTTCTGGACAAAATAGGAGGTGTTTTATTGGGTAATGAAGAACCTGGGATTATAAATAAGGTAAATTAATCCTTGTAAAAATGGTTACTTAGGGAAATAATAAACGAGCTTATTACCAAATGCCACAAAACAATCCTTTTTGGGGGATATAAATTTAAACCACCCCCTTGAACTTTATAACCTCAAACACAAATAATGAAGCTAATATGTGCCAAATTTCTGGCGTATTCACCATTTGCCATTTGGAAACCTGTCAAAAAAAATTAGTTTTAGGGTTTTTTGTTCTAAAATATGGTGTATTTTAAGAAAAAAGCAGTTTTTCAGTGGTATTTTGCAATAACAATACAAAATAATCAATAACTTTGTGTCTTTTCTGTACGGGTAAGTGTTTTTTGAAAATTGGTTTTAAAATTTAGTACCCCCACAGGTGTAAATATTTAGACCCATGGGGTGTACTATTTTAGATCTTAGTAAATCTCACTGTAAGTTTCCTTTTTTCTAAAAGCCTGTGCACTCCGGAAAAGAAAAGCGATCAATCACACGCAGTTCAAGTGTTGGCCGATAGATCGCAGAATTTATACGATTCCATGGTAACTGCATGTAGGTGTTTGGTCAACAAACTTTAAATCGGGCCGCAGTGGGACAGAAGAGTATTTTTACGTTTTCTGGCAGAAAACCATTCGAGATTATGTTTATCTTTTAAAAATGTGTTTTCAAAAACCTTGTTCTGAAACAAATTTGGAACTACTCCGCGTGTGCGGTCGCCTGCCGAAAAAGGCTTAGCGCTGCGCGGACATTACCTCGAGTCAAGAGAACTTTACTGGCTCGCTGGGATTACTAGGAATTCGCATAAAAACATTCGGCGCCCATAACCCCACATAATTTTCCACCATTTTTTTTAAATTTAAATTATTGCGACATAGTTATGTGCAAGTGCACTAGTGAAATCTTGGAGTGCAAAGGATAGATTTTAGAACCTCAGTTTTAGAAACACACTGATACTTGAGTACTAACAAAACAGGTCAGTAAAGCTCCATTTACAGTTTTGAAAGACTCTTGCTAGTCGTTGACGCTCCTGTTTAAAATAGAATACGATTATTTATTTATTACACCCAGTTACTTTAATACGTATTTGGGTAGGGTTTTTTTAGCAGGTAAGTCTGCAATAAATGGTTTTCTTTTATTTTAGTATTTTACTTGGTTTTTTAGCGGCGCAAAACGCGAAAAGTCAAAATAAATAAACTAATCCCAAATTTTTGACCCGGTTCTAAAAAATATCTGGTGTCCCACTGTGGATAAACATAAATAAAGTCTCCGCGTTGCGATGGAAAACAAATTCAATGACGCAAAATTTTGAAAAAAATCAGGTTGACATAGTTAAATTGATTTTCTGTACAGTGTTGCTAAAAACACTTCTCCAGATTGTAACTACGACCTTAAATCCAACAAAAGATTGTGCTAACATGATTATTCAATAAAAAAATTTATTAAAATTCTTCTTATAAATCAAAATATGCCCAAAACTTAAGGAGGGTTTTTTAAAGTGCTTAAAACCAAAAATTTCACTTAAACTTAGGACCGTTCTAAAATAGACTAAACTCTTTTAGTAAATACCACCATTTTATCTTTCAAAATTGAATATCTCGATTACTAGAAGTGATATCAAAAAACGAAGTTCACCGCTAGACTTGGCATCGCTTCTGCTACTAAATAAACCTCACTTGTTTTTTTGATGGAAAACACCTTTAAGGGATATATATCCAGGTAAATGGACGGATCACATAGAATACTGGCGGGGCGGACTGAGAAACTCAGGTAATTTACCAGGAAAGATATTCTAATGGAACGATTGACGTCGGTTAACCTGAGGAGTCCATCATAAGGGGCCCAAATATTTTCAATGCTACGGTTTGTAACCTTTTTGTAGCTATTTTGTTACTGTTAAATTAATTTTGTAGCTGTCGCCGTTTTCAAGAAAACGCGACCCCCCTAGCTCAACCATTAAGCTTAAAGTTCAAATAAACGCCACATTTTGTAGCTCAGCTTGTTGGAGGGCATCACATTAATAGTTTTTAAAATATCCCTAGGGTTGGGTTGGGAAAAATATATCACATAGTACATTTGGCCTATATGTTTTGCCTATTAAAATAAAATAAAAATATCTCGTAAACGGCAACACCTACAAAATGTTTTAAACGTCAGATGAGAGCCAAAAATGTGCTCTATGCAACAACCATTAGTGTGGGGACCCCCTGGTAAGTAAGGAAAAGATATCACATAGTACATGAGGCCTATATATTTAAAGAAAAAAGTACGATTTTTTTATCTGTAGCCGAGCTGCCCCTCAGCTTAACGGTTAAGCTAGGGGGGGTCGCGTTTTCTTGAAAAGGGCTACAGCTACAAAATTAATTTAACCGTAACAAAATAGCTACAAAAAAGGCTACAAAATGTAGCATTTAAAATATTTGGGCCCCTTATGATGGTCCCCCAGGTTAACCGACGTGAACGATAGAGCCGTAAATCGGGTGATGCAGGCTGATAGTACAACTGCACAAAATGGGTCTAATCGAGGATACAACATGCAGACTTTGTATGAAGGACGATCGAGTGAAGCAAATGCACATAGGCGACAACATGTAGCTATTCGACAAGCTCCAAACGACTTTGAAGATTTTATTTATTTTTGTTACGTTTATACGCACCTAAAAGCGCTTTTTTACTAGGACCGTTTTAAATAAAATGGCTTTCTCCGAAAGTTTATACGTTCCTTATTAAATGTCATTAAATATGTCAGTTTAAAGAAAAAACATATAAAACAATTTAGTTAACAACAGATTTTTCGGAAAACCAGGGTTGAGTATTTCTTAAGGTTGGCAGAAATGCGCTAAAGCGTTTTTAAAGTGTTTATAACGACCCTAAAATGGGTCTCTTTCTTAAATCGCTTTAAACTAAAATCAATTTAGTGCTTAAATCGGTATTGGTGGTGTTTATACGACAACATTTTCAAACCGTTTCAAAGCGCATTAAGAGGCCCGTATAAACAAAGTAAATGTCCGAAATAAAAACCAAAATAAGTTGCGAGGCTGAGAAAAAAGAAATCACTCTTTATACAACGGTTGTTTAGTATATTTGGTTAAGTATAAAACAAATTTGTTACACACCATACAATTTTCTATTATATATTCTATAACAAATTTGTTTTACTGGACGAAATACTAAACAACTGTTGTATATACAAATTTCCTTAACTAAAATTGTATATTCTGTAACAAATGTGTTGTACGGCTGAAAATATTAAACAACCGTTGTAGAGGCTAATTTCTTTCTTGTCCCACAGAGAAAAATAAAGTTAGCCTCTATTCAACGTTGTTAATGTTTAATATACAATTGTTGTATTTTTGTTACGAAAATTTTTAATTCTGTACGGAATTTGTTGTACTGCTAGTGATGAGTTATAAAGAAATATTTAAGGTCATAATTAAGATATTTGAAATCTTACGCAGCCTTCTTGCAAGTCGAAAGTACCTTTCATTGTTTCAGTTCAGAAACGTTTAATTTCAACGTTTCCTGAAAGACCTAAAAAAACCTGCTTTTGAATTTACCTCATTTTCATCCGCGTGCTACGAAAAATTATAAACGCCTTCCCTAAATTCTCTCCTTAACTTTAAATTAACGAATAATCCCCCAGGGATTACTTCCACTTTTTCTAATTAGGTTCGAAAACTCGGGCCAAGGCGGAAAAGCGCCTTCCGAGGTCGGCCGGAAACAAAGAATTACGCGGAATGAAAACAAGAAATAATTACTGCTTTCAATTTATTTGCGAACGGCATATTTTAATGAATCCCTCGACCGAAATGGCGAGTAATAAGTCATTTTTCTTTCCGTATTTTAAATCACCAATTCGCGTATTTTAACAGGAGTACCTACTTCTACGTTACCTCCAATATACAGGGTGATTCAAAATTCCCTAGAAATACTTTAACTGTAGGTAGAATTTGTCGTTCTGAAAAATAATTAGTAAAATATATTTTTGTAAACTCTTTCATTTCAAAGATATTTGCATTCAAAAATTGTTGATATTTTCTGAAAAGTACTATTTACTACGTGGTGGAAACATCAATTTTTGAAAACAAAACTTTGATGCTTGACAAAAACCCTAAAACATGTCATTGTCACCACACGTAGACTTGTTTGGTAATAGTTATTTAAACAACAAGGTTTGAAAATGATTCTTTGCACACGATCGAGACAGTTTAGTCGAGGGAGTGTGCAAATTTTCAAACGAGTTTTTACAATACTTTTTATACGACTGCAAATAAAAAGAGACCAGAAAAATCAAATTTCAATTTAACTCGTTTTTACTAATAAAATGTATAATATTCTATTTGAAGTATCTAATCAACAAAACAAAGGAGCCGTGACGGTTGCTATGGAACTCAGCCAACTTATATTGTTGGGTGACAACAACAAAAATCACAATGACGGGAGACCCGTGTGCAAAAATGATGTAAGCGTGTTCTCCGTGCGCAAAACCCCCTTTTTCAAGACAGTGGTATAAAAATTATTTTAAAGGCGATTCCCAAAAAAAAAACACAAAAATTTTACTCCTAAATTCAGAGAAAAAAATATGAAATTTAAACAAAATAATCACGTAACTTTCCTAAGATTAATGATATCTAACCACTGTTCAAATCTTTCTAGAAAATTTTGAATCACCCTGTACCCAGGGTGTTAATTTTAAAACTTCCCACCCAAGACTTCTCGAAACCCGATTTTTTTTCGAAAAAAGCTCGTTAATTAATTTATTGGAGGAAGAGATTTTGGTGTACTTACCATATTCGTGAGCTTAAACTTCTGCGAGCTAACAAAAATCTTAAATTTAAATATGGGTCATGTGACACCGTTTTTTAAACGTTTAAAAGTGTTGAACATTTTTTTAAATCGGTTCAGTTGTGTACACGTTATTAACAAAAAGCCTTTTTACACAATAAAAAGTAAAATACACTATCAAATCGGAAAATTTTTTACCTAAATTATTATTTTTTAACATACTGTATATGGGCTAGTAAAGACTTCCGATTTATTATTTTTTTCCGCATGCGCTTTAAATTTTATTTTTAGATTTTAAGTCGTGTTTAAATAAGTTTATTTTGTTAAATGACTTGACTGAACTGTAAAAAATAGCAAAATTTAAAAGCATGTCAACTTGACTGACCATAATTCAATGCCAAATTGATTGAAAATGAGACGGGAACAACAATCATTGCCTGTGTTTACGTCACTAGATCGGAAAATTGGTGTTTACAGGTCGACGTAGGAAATTTACAGGGTGAGCCTCAGGCGAGTCCTGTAAATCTGCGGAAACCTGTCAAGACACTTTCCGGTCGTGTATCGTACGTACTTTTTTTTGTAAACGATAAGAAAAAATATTTTATAGTCCATTCATAAAGAAGAGAGAGTAATAAACCGATTTAAATCCCATTTTCTCGAGCGTACCATATTGGCAATGAAAAAGGGTTTGTAAAAGGAGGTCTTTTGGTCTTACCGTTAAACCATACTGGCGATTATCACGAGAACATGAATGGCGATACATTTGAAGAATACTTTCAGCAAATGTTAAACCTAATACCTCCTGGTTCAGTAATAGTAATGGACAACGCCAGTTACAATTCCAGAAACCTTGAAAAAGTACACTATCGGCATCATAAAAGTGGTACACAATACTTTTTGTTGTAATACCTTGGTCTATTTTTACAAACAAAGTCACCCATTATTGTATTTTTCTTAAACGGTCAAAGTATGTCATTCTGTATTTCAGTCTCACAAATAAATAAAAAATGCCTCCACAAATTTCTTTATTTGATAAAGCCCAACTCCTGACAAAACTACAACTATGGTCAATGGTCAATTAGGGACGTGGCTAGACATTATGGACGCAGTAAAATCACGATTATAAAAATTAAAAAACGATGTGAAGAAGATCAGACAATAGAGAGAAAACAAGGGACTGGTTTATTGAAAGTTTCAACTTATGAACAAGATTATGACTTTATCGCTTTTATGCAAAAAAAGGCAAAGAGATTAACCCAATTTCCAGGATGTGTAAGAGTGGCACGAAATCGCGTAAGGAAAGGCTCTAATTTAAGATGTCGTGTAGCTGCTAAAAAAATTAAACTTACGAATGAAAAAAAAAACAGGCCAGGTTACTTTTTGCCCTTAATTGCTCTCTAAAGGAGCCAGAGTTTTGGCGAAAGGTAATATTTTCCGATGAAAAAGTTTTCCAGTCCTGTAGTGACAGAAAACAAATTCGGGTGTATCGTCCACCAAGAACGCGCTATAAGATCGCGCTGGAAGATTTTCGGTAAATATGTGGGGTTGGATTTCTGCTAGAGGTCATGGTACTCTATTTCGAATCAATGGAAGGCTCACAGCACAGCTTTACGTGGACATTTTAGAGAACACTATGCTTCCAGCCGTCACAGAACTTTATCAAGACCAGTTTATTTTTCAACAAGACAACTGCCCTGCTCATACGGCCAGAATTTGCCAAACTTGGTTTCGGGAGCAAAATATTGAAGTTCTTCCTTGACCTGCGAAAACCCCAGACGCCAATCCTATGGAAAATATCTTGGGTTTAATTTCAAAAAAGCTGGAAAGCTTTAATATTGTGCCGGGAAATCAACATCACTTGGTCCAGTTAATAGTCTATGCTTATGAAGAATTGATTGGTGAAAATGAAAACCTTTTTGAAATTTTGGCTGATTCTCTACCAAAAAGGTTAAACGGTATAATTGAGGTGAATGGCGCAATGACTAGATATTAGAATTTATATACCTAATAATTTGTTTCTATTGTTTTATAATTTTCGTTACAGTTGTTTTTTTTTAATTTTTGTTACAGTTAGTTGATGTCAATATTTTCACATTTTAGTACCAGTCTGTCACAGAATATAATCCGGCAGTTAACCATACAATTTAAAAAATACCTATGTTTATCACGTACCACTTTTATGATGCCGATAGTGTACCAACCACAGCATGGAGAAAAGCTAATGTTTGTAAGTTGCTTACAGAAAAAAACATAAATTTTGAGGCAGATATGGTAAAAAAAGAACTACTATCATTGGTAAATAGCCACAAAGAAAAATTTAATAAGAAAGTTGTCGATGATATGGCTCAAAAACGAAACATAACAGTATTAAGGCTGCCGCCTTACCATTGTGAACTTAATCCAGTAGAATTAATATAGGCTCAAATGAAAGGGTATGTAGCAAGGAATAAACTACCTATAAATTAAAGGATGTGGAGGTGCTTTCTCAAGAATCAGTTTAAAAAAATAACTCCCGATAATTGGTATAAATGTGTACAACATGTTTTAAAGGTAGAAGAAAATGTGGAAACTTGATTGTTTAATCGAAGAAACAGTGGAACCGTTAATTATTTCTTTGGAAGAAAATGAGAGTGATGATGAGAGCATTTACTGTTCTTCTAAATCTGAGTAATTTATTCCTATTTTATTTTTGACTGGTTTTAAAGAAACGTATCTACCTCCATTTCATTTGAATTATTTTTGTAGTTATAATAATTGACAACCGTAACATTTTTTTTATATACCAACCATTTGTTTAGCCTTAATTTAATTTTTAGGTGTGCTTATTAATTATAGTTAAAACGCCAATTCGTTTTTGTATATATATTATAATATTATTTTTATTCCTAAAATGTATTTTTATTATTTAATTTATAAATTTCTTGTAATAAAGTAATTTGTTTTATTAAATTTCATAGAACTTTTCACATATTTACCATTTTCTTCACTAATACCTATATACCACGGTACTTAAAATGTAAGTTTCCCCCAATTGCGGCGCCTATGAGAATAGTTTATCGCTTGCCTTCTATTGTTCTCGGTTTTGGGTTCTATTGTATTCTCCGGTCGAACAGGGTGAGGTATATAACAATAAAAGATTTTCCCTGAGGTACATTAGAAAATTTAAAAAAAAAGAAAAAGTGATTGATCACTCAGTACAAAATTTATCCAAATTTGCATTTTTATTACTCTCTCTTCTTTATGAACAGACTTTAGCTTTCTGCTTCTTGTTGTCTAGATAGCTAATACCGCTAAGGCCAGTAGTTTTTAAGATCAACACTAAAGAAAAACAAGTGAACTTTTGTGGTTAGACATGATTTTTGTTCTTTTAACTTGGGTAAAATTGCGAAAAAAATTAGACAAATTATAGTGTAGTGCCAACCTATCAAGCAAAATAGTGAAAAAACAACTCATGAAAGGCACATTTGTAGGTTTGTAATATTTTGTAATTCGCACCATTTTATAAATGCGGCTCTTTAGATTTTTCAGGCAGCAATCGACGTGACTCTTGAAGCAGCTTCTATTATTTCCTCCGGATTTAATTCATTTTGCAGATTTGAGTCCATTTTTGTAAAAATACATTTAAAAAAGCTTTTTTAGAATTGTCAAAACTGCCAAGAAAAAAACAAAAGCTGAAAGCTGTCAACAAGAAATCATGGCCAACTTGACCAAAAATGGGACCGGAAAAGGATGAAAGAACCGGAAAAAAAGGTCTTTTCTTGAGAGTGGAAATATTTTAAAAGAACATGCCTGGTAATGTAGAACGAAAAATCGTACGAAAAGTGACTATTTTTCGGTCGTTTGAAAACAAATAAAAAGGTCCTTTTTGAGAACTTCCTCTAAGGAATAACTTGTTGTATACACAAGTTGTGTTTGATAAAAAATAATAAATCCTTCCTTGTAAGCAAAATTGTAAGTAATATTTAATAAAACTCAACCTAACTTATACTGCATATTTTTTAATCGCGTATTTACTTGAAACTGCCTTCAACACGAAAAGAATTTTATATGAAGCAACCGATGTGTTTTGTCCAACGCGAAGTTGGGCTTACTTGCGGCAACGCATATCGGCATACCTTTTGCCTCCCGTTCTGCACAAACTAGAAGGAGAGAGCGTTCAACCCGGTTATAATGTTCCATCGCCGAAAATTGTCTCATATGACGGGTCCACACCAAACCAACAAAACAAAAACATCAACAAAACAAAACTGCCAGTTTTCGAAAACAGGAACATATTGTCAACTGCTGTCCACATATAGGAAAACAATAATTCGTCAACTTTGTGATTCCCCATAGAAAATGTGGCGTGCTCGAAATTTTGAATTACAAAGGAACAATGACTTATTTATTATGCCACCTGGTTTTCTATTTTTAACCCAAAAAGGAAAAACGTTTTTGGGTTAGACCGAGCTTAAAGAACCGACATAAAGACTATGTTGAGGAATTATTGCAAGATTTACGAAAAGATGATATCGGCCAGTACTGATCTTGAATATCTAGTCCAAATCATCGGACCCTCGATACCGAAAAAAAAATACAAATTTTCGAAATGCCATTATTGTAACAAAACGTTTAGTGATTACTTTGAGATTTTTGGCAACTGGGGAATATTACCAGAGTCCGAAGTATATTTTCTACTAGACTAGACCAACAAAGTTGCCCGAAACGTAAACAAAACATAAACACTTTGATCTTTACCGACAGACGACGGGAAAATAAAAAGTTTCTGAAAACACCAACAAAACAAAAAAGTTGCCGTATTGTTCTCGTGTTGTTTCAAAAAATGTTCGGAAACATTGAGTTGCTGTTTTGTTGTATTTTTCTGTAACAGCATTATTTTTTTATATCATACCAAATGATTAATCTGTTTAGATTAAAATTAATCGTGCTTATAATATTTTGCAGTTTACTTGTTGCTAATTAACGCGATTAGTGATTATAAGATTAATGGTTATAAGAATTTCTCTTGGTCGTTTTTCTCGGTATAAGGAGCACCAGAACGTTATTTGATATGTATGGAGTAGATTTTTTTAAAGCAAAACACGCAATAAGTTTATAAAGCTCTTAACCCTGTGTATATTGCTTTTTTGCATGATCCGTCAATATTTACTAAAAAATTGCTACATTTATATACACAACCAACCCACGCCACGCGTGCAGATAATATAAAGTTCGAATTTTTTTCCTGTCAACAAGATATTCCTTTGCTAAAATAAAAAGAGGTTTTCGACGTCAAATATATAAAATAAAATAAAAACAAATAAGAAAAAGAAAACACTGACTTTTTGGAGAGGCAAAATCAAGTCTTAGAGTTCAAGCTTAAGGCCTTTAATTTCGCCATAAATAAAATTTGGTTCTAAATGAAAGAAATACGTAGGTAATAGAATAAATATATATTTCTTGTTTCAGTTTCAGTGCACTCATATACCAAGGTGGTACAGATTTTGGTCATGACCTGGTGCATGCTGACCTCACAATGCTTTTTAGAACTGTTTCTTATCAAGTATAGAATTTTCCTAGGGCGATTCAAACATTTTCAGGTCCAGTTCAATTTTAAACCAGAGATATTTAGGACCTAGTGAAAAAATGTAGCTATCCTTGCATCCACCTAGAAAGCTCTCTCCTTTAAGGGTATCGTCTTCGCTAGCAGCTTTCGTTGTCTTTTCGTTATCTTACCCATTTTACATTTTAAATATGAAGCTTAAATCTAGGGTTGTCTTAAGGTGATATCAGGGGTACCCCAGGGCTCTGTCCTGGGGCCCCTTCTTTCCACCATTTACACAAATGATTTCCCTTGTCATATAAGTTTCGTCAAAACCATATAATTTGCTGATGACAATACATATCACAGCCATAAAAAACACCTAGAGGATTCTAAAATTAAAAATGCTTTGGCAGGACGAATGGCAGGGGAGTGGTTTGAGTCTAATGGACTATCTTTAAACTTAAATAAAACTGTCCATATTGATTTTAGCCTGAAAAAAATTTAAACGGAAAATCCAAAACAAACAAAATTTTTAGGTATCACCTTAGATTAAGAACTTTCCTTTAAAGCACATGTGCAACAACTTGCCCAAAAACTATCAAGCATAAATTTAATCCTTAAAAAAATTATGCAATTTTGCTCTCTTGAAATGGGACGCATTGCTTACATGGGGCTGTTCCAAAGTCATTTAATGTATGGAGTATTGACTTGGGGAAATTGTAGTGAGTGGATGATGATATTTAAAAAGCAAAAAACTGTCATAACAACTCTTATAAAAGCAGGCCATATAGATTCTTTTAGACAACATTTCAGAAACCTGTGTTTACTGTATGCAAAAAAAGAACATAAATAAATTAAACATCAATAAAAAAGAACACAACTATGCAACCCGTTATAAATCTGATATTAGATTTCCCAAACACACTTACTTTAACACACAAACAGTTTGAAGTCCAGTCAATAAAACTTAATAATAAATTACCCTTATCAATAAAAAATCTCCTACTAAACAAATTCAAGAAAGAAACTAAAAGGGCTCTGTTAAAAATGTGTCCTTATGATGTCACTGAGTATCACCAGTGCAACTGAGCATTTATTTCCTAAAAGTTGACAGTCGTTCTATGGTCAGTTCATTCTGTCATTAATTTTGTTTTATTTTTTTTTTGGGATAATCGCTATTTGCAAAAAGAGGCATCCTTTGATTTTAATTCTGTATGTCCTGTGTTACGCAATTTCTGTATATGTGTTTAATTATAATAACTTAAATTAAATAAATTAACATAAATTAATTTTGCTCTATTATATTTAAGTAGTATGTAAGTTTGTATTTTATAAAATTTGCTCTCTTTGTAATATTTGTTAGGCTAACTAACCTTTCTTTCTATTGACAATGCTTAAACTTTTTAAAAAACTTTTTATAAGGATTTAATTGTAAGTTGTGTAGCAAATAAACAAATTGAATGATTGATTGATTGATTGACTAGACAAAAATTGCAAAAAGTACCAGTAAAGAAGCCTATAGATACAAGCTTTATCTTTAAAATGAGACTAAAATGTTTGAAAAATTTTGGTATTTAGATAGAAAAATAGGGGGCCAAAAATACCCTTGCAAGCGAAATTTTGGGTCGTGGTAACTTTCTCGAAAACAATTTGTTCGAATGATAATTTGTTAGAAAAGCATCGCTTTCGCATGACACTTTTTTCGAAAGCGTTTTGTTCGAATGACAATTTTTTCGAAAGCATTTTGTTCGAAAACAGGTTTTTTTTTAGCAGGAATATAGACAAGCGTAGATTTAATTGATTTAATTGGTTTGGGTTGGGTTAAGTTGGGTAAAGTTGGTTTGGTGACTTGGGTTCGATTTGGTTGGTTGGTTTGATTGGTTGGTTTGCTAACCAACCACACCGAACCAAACTCACCAAACTAACTTTATCAACCAAACCGAATCAAACCAACCAAACCTTAAACCGAACCAAACCCACCAAACCAATCCAACCCAACAATATAGGTATAGGTAGGTACATACATACCTACTTTTGAAAAAATTGCCTTTCGAAAAAACTGTTTTCGATCAAAATGCTTTCGAAAAAATTGTCATTCGAAAAAAATGCTTTCGAAAACGATACTTTCGAACAAATTGTCATTCGACCAAAATTTTTTTCGAAAATGATATTTTCGAACAAAATGGTTTCGAAAAAAATGTTTCGAACAAATCGTTTTCGAAAAACTTACCGCGACCCGAAATTTTGCGTGGGTTAGACAAGGAATGCTGCCAGCGAAGACTATACTCTTAGGGATGGGTGAAATACCCCAACGACCTTTCAAGGGCGTCAAGTTTAACATTCAATATCGCCTTCGAACTTACAAATCTACAAGGTTTCATAAGAAATGAACAAGATACACGTTAGGTACTTACGTGACGTTCTTCGTTAGAGTTGATGCCTGCAGAGTCGTATAGGTAGTCATGGAAACAAGCGACATCAAGCGGCGAAACATCGAGGAGGCCAATTCGACGGTGACATGAAACAATCGAGACAAAAACAATTGAGATAAAATGTACAAAACGTGTCTGTCGTTTTTCTCCGACAGCATCGAGGCAGATAGAAACGGCGGCCGCGTTGCCGTTGGTTATACGAGGTGGAATCGTGCATCTGTGTGCTTGCGGGATATAAATTTGCCTTTACTACGGTTCAAATCTACCATATCCTTTTTTTAACTCGAGGTGCGGCCAATTCGACAATTTTAACTCATATAATAAGTGTCAAAAATGACGGCGGCGTACGCGTAAAAGGATACTACTAATTTGGAAGTTATGGCCTAGCCGGCACGAAAAAAAAAGATATAACTGGTACCAAGAGGATACCATGTTGATCCAAGCATAACTTCGTTTAGATAGTGCTCAATATTAGTCGTTGGAACAAGTATACTATTTGGATGGATATTTAGGTTCTTCTTAAGGCAAGCATAAGTCATTTAAAGCAAATCCAAGTAATACTTCAACCATGAAAAACGAATTACTTGAATTAAAGAAATAGTATCTTTTTTCGACCAGATTGCCTGCTTGGAACAATACTTTTTATACTTAACCCAACACACAACATTTGCTTAAACTAAGATTAAGCATCTTCCCTTAATCAAGGACTCATATTTTTGATTCAAACATATTGTACCCTTAAACAAAACGAACTAAACTATAACCGAACCTAAACTATAACATAAAACCTAAGATAAACTCGTTGTTGTAACACCTAGACATTCTATTTAATTGAGTATTATTCCTAACGAACATTATTAAACCAAACTACGAACAAGTATTTGCTTATTCTTAAATTTGAAGAATAAGAGTTTTTAAGTTAGTAGTTTATAAACTTAAATCAATAAAAACTTAAAATTTTATTTAAGTAAACTTGCACTATTCAAAAAACATCCAAACTTAAGAAATACTCATGCTTCAATTAAATATAATTTCTAGATGTTACAACGAGTTTGTTTTAGGTTTTGTTAGTTTAAGAGTAAAATCTGCTTGAATCAAAGACGCTGATGATTCCTTGATTCAAGGAATTCTTATTCTTATTTTAAACAAAATTTAAGTAAATAGCGATATAACATTTATTTGACACTTCGTATTGGTTGTGGTAATTACTGCGTCTGCGTAATAGCTAAACGTCATTCGTTATATAATAAAATATTACAAGGTTCCAACATATAACACACTAATTTTGTAAAATTAAGCCAAATTTTTTATTTTTCCTCATCTTTAAATTATTTTACAAGTGACAGCTTTTAATGTGTTCCAAAAACTCTGGTAAAATCGATGAGTGGTAGTGGTACTGGTTCTTAAACACTACGACAGTGGCTGTCAAAGTTGTCAAAATTTTAAACGTTCCAAAATTCTAAGTATTACTAGGATTTGCTTTAAAAAACTTATGCTTGCATTAAGAAGTACATACTCCTTTCCATCTATTTCCAGGCAAAACCATAAAAATCTGTATTCCCAGTCGAAAACAAATATCTAGTCGTCAGTTTGAACTTTTTTTTCCAAAACTGACAACTTTGGTTAAGCTCGGTGGCAACCCTTTTTCCTACCCAGCCAGTCAAACTAGTAAAATTGGTCAATCAAGCGTATTGAATATTGTCACGAAATTAAAAAAGTTTTCGTTATTTTTCTTTACTGCTTTTATCGGTGTAGTCTTTCGCAGAGAAGAGCTCTCGTTGAATATATATGCTTTTGTGATTCGTACAAAAAATACGTGACACGAAAAATATATGGAAATGCCGGCGAGGTAGATGTAGCGCAAGAGAGAGACAGACAGAGGTTGTTTCCTCTTATTTCCGAGAGTTTCTGCAGCGACGTAGAAAAATGAAGAGCGCGAGCGAATAAGAGTTTGCAAATTAAAACGTATTTACGTGTTAGAAGTACTCGTATTCCAATATCGCATCGTCGCGTCGTTATTTGATGCCGTTTTGGCGTAAAAGCGCTGCATAACAAAAAAATATTTCCGTTGATGAATTTAAAATTGCATAGTAGGGTAAAGTCGGGTTAATTCGACCCAGCAGCCAACATCAACATTTTTATATATTTTTTTTTAAGGTCGTAGTTGCAATCTGGGGAATTGTTTTTAGCAACACTGTACGGGAAATCAATTTAACTATCAATTTTACGTCATTGAATTTGTTTTCCATGGCAACGCGGAGACTTTATTTATGTTTATCCACAGTGGGACACCAGAGATTTTTGAGCACGGGGTCAAAAATTTGGGGTTAGGTTACTTATTTTGACTTTTCGCGTTCTGCGCCGCTAAAAGGATTTTCGATTTAAGAATTGGTTCTGGTTCTGGTTGACATTATTTTGATATAAATTTTGACAGCGGTTGTAAAATAATGACGTCATTTAGAATATTGTGAAGATAACTTTGATTTTACTCAAAAAAAGACTACCTATAATTTTGTAAAATTTTAGGGGTTATGTTTATAACCAAAGGGCCGAACCAACCTCCTAGACTGGTTTTAAAATTTCTTAACCGAGTTGCAACGGTGACGTCATTGTTTTAAAACGAAAGGACCGGTTCCGGTTCTGGTTCAACCAGAACCAGGACCAATAGTAAATCGAAAATCCTTTAAAAAACCAAGTAAAATACTAAAATAAAAGAAAACCATTTATTGCAGAATTACCTGCTAAAAAAACGCTACCCAACTACGTATTAAAGTAACTGGGTGTAATGTTTAAGGTTTCATTTACAGGTGCGTTTATAATTGAATTGGAAACACTCCTGCTAGCTGATACCTATAACAGGTTAACTTAAAAGCATGCAGATTTAAAAATCGGCTACTGGCGCTAGACGAAATAATCGTATTCTATTTTAAACAGGAGCGAGAGTCTTTCCAACCTCTAAATGGAGCTTTACTGACCTGTTTTGTTAGCACTCCAAGATTTCACTGGTATAATTGCACATAACTATGCCATAATAATTTAAATTAAAAAAAAATGGTTGAATCAAAATAAAAACAAAATTATGTGGGGTTATGGGCGCCGAATGTTTCTATGCGAATTCCTAGTAATCCCAGCCAGCCAGTAAAGTTCTCTTGGTTCTTTGATAGACTCGGGGTAATGCTCGCGCAGTGCTAGGCCTTTTTCCTCCTCGAATGGTTTTCTGTCAGAAAACGTAAAAATACTCTTCTGCCCCACTGCGGCACAATTTAAAATTTGTTGACAAAACACCTGCAGTTACCATGGAATCGTATAAATTCTGCGGTCTATCGGCCAACACTTGAACTGGGTGTGTCTCCCAAATTCAATGAAGTGTGATTGATTGATCGGTTTTCTTTTCCGGAGTGCACAGGCTTTTAGAAAAAAGGAAACTTAGTTTTTATTTTCGCTAAAACAAGAAAATATAAAAAGGAAAAATGTAATCCAGAGGAAATTGTAAGTATTTCTCTATTTTTTTTTTTTTGTAAATCGGGTTTGTTCTAAACCGCATGAGGCTTTCGGGATAGATGACAGCACCAGAGCTTTTATTTTGAAGAAAAAATAAGTGAGAATTTTAAAAAATCCTTCAGATATTTTTGTTAAGCATTTAAAAATGATCACCCCTGCAAAATTTCACCAATTCTGATGTTTAGTTTTCCCTGTGCACTCTGGCAAAATATTAAAAAATTAAAGGGCAAGGCGTTGCCAGTTGTACTTTTTTTTACTTAAAATCTGGGGACAAACTATAGTCCTAAACATAAAATTGGGTACTTTGAGAGGTTAGTACTTTATGTCATAGATTTAGGCAAAAAGTCAAAAAGGAGGGAGGGGGGATAAGGGCGATTTTTTTAGATTTTTTTTATTATTGTTGTTTGAAGAAGTACGGAACACTATGAACAGCAGCATGCGTTTGCTGTAGTTTATTTTTTTTGCGTCTTACCACATACCTTATGCCGCTTACCTTATGAAACTCTGAATCAATTCCGTAAAAATATTTGGGAGGTGCAATTTTTTTCACACAACAGTAAGGATATGATGCGAAATTTAAATACGAAGTGGGCGGTGGCGTAACAAATTCTGCTATGTATCATCCTATAACCGTCTTTGATTTATAGTACGACCTGTCAATGGGATTTTTGTTATGTTTTTTCCGTTTTTGGAAAAGACTTGCTTTTTAGCCATTCATACATAGTATTGAGGCTATTGGGATCGTAAAAAAAAAGTTATTTGGGTCAAAAAAGACGTAAATACAAAATTTTTACATGTCTGTCTGTCTGTCTGTCTAGAACACGATTACTCAAAACCCTCCAAACCGATTTTTATCAAATTTGGCACAAAAATTCTTTATCGCCAGATGAAGAGCTGATTAGTTTTTGATGGGGGTGAGGGGTTGGCAAAAGAGTAGGAGGGGGGATTAAAATTTTTAAAAAATTGTAACTCAGGAACCGTAGCAGCTAGCGACACGCAGTTTTCTTATTTAAGATAGATAATTGCATTTTCAACCAAAAAAAAAAAATATATTTGTTGAAAAAACTTTTCAAAAAAAAAATCATTTTTTGGATGGCTATACGTGCCTGCTGGCGTCATTTTTTTACTCGCGTTTTTAAATCGCTCGCTGTAAAAAAATATAATATTTAGCGTTCTAAAAAAATGACAAAGGAAGAATTATCTTGTTTAAGTCAAAGTTTCATCACCAAACACAAACCCGGTTGAATTTGTTTAGACGACACCTTAACTTAAAAGGGTTTAGTCTATTTTAGAACGATCCTAAGTTTAAGTGAAATTTCTGGTTTTAAGCACTTTAAACCAACCATCCTTGAGTTTTGCACATAATTTGATTTATAAAAGGAATTTTAATAAATTTGTTCATTGAATAATCAACTTAACACAATCTTTTGTTGGATTTAAGAAGAAAGTTTCAATTTAGAAAAAAAGAAAATTAAAAAATTTAAACCCACGCGGGGTTTAAATAGTAAACACTCTGTAGAACCAATTAAAATTGGGGTTATATGTCACTCTAATTAATACTTACCCTTGTTAATTAATTTTTCCAATTAATACCTGATGTCACACAAAGATTTAGATGGGTAATAATAAAATAAGGAGTAGATTAATTTTGTATTTATTTAAAAGGTGTTTTTATTTATGAAATTAATTAAAAAACTTAAATGCAAATTTTGTTCACATTTCTGTCACTGCCGAAATGTCAGTTTAAAAATATTAGCGCTGCGTTCAATCACAAACAGCGAGTTCGGATCTTTTACCTCTGCTTGCACCTTGGCCTGCACCAACCTCTACTGATGAAAGCTACAGCTTTAAAAAGTGGGCTTTGATTTAGGAAAGTTTTTTGACTGAGCTTTTACATAACCTCAATGTTTTAATTTCAGTTTGTAAATAAATTAATATAGTTGTTTTGGGTTTTTTGTTTGGTATATTTTTCGTGCATAATCAGTGAACTTCACTTATGTTTGTTTTGCCTCGTAGTGCCCTCATAAATATATTTTTTGTGCTGAAAACTGTTTCAAAATATGGCGTTTTTTTGGACAAAATTGGAGGTGTTTTATTGATCAATGAACAACTTGGGACATTAAATAAGGTAAATTAATCCTTGTGAAAACGGTTACTTAGGAAAATTATGAACGAAGATATTAACAATTGCCACAAAACAATCCTTTCTGGGGGTTATAAATTTAAACCACCCCCCAAAGTTGGTTTAAAAAATCACCAATTTTATAACCTCAAACACATATTATGAAGCTATTATATGCCAAAATTTTGGCGTATTCACCATTTGCCATTTTGAAGCTTGTCAAAAAAAAATAGTTTTAGGGCATTTTCTTCTAAAATATGGTATTTATTAAAAATACAAAATAATCAATAACTTTGTGTCTTTTCTGTATGGGTACGGTTTTTTTTGAAAATTGGTTTAAAATTTAGTGCCCCCCACAGGTGTAAATATTTAGATCTGTGGGGGATACTATTTTAGATCTTAGTAAATCCCACTGTTAGTGTTTTAATTCCCTTAAATACACTCCCAGCTCTAGTCTTATCTATATTCTCATTAATTCCTTTTAAAACAATAGACCTGGAGGAGCGAAAAGAAACTCGCAAGTGCAGATAACATTAATAAATGAAACCCTAAGGAGCACGAATTAGACAAGCAACAGTTGTTTTCAAATGATGTCACAGCATAAACATCAGACGCGGTGAGCAAAGGCGCGTAGGTATAGAAATTAGGTGTATTTTTTATTTTTCTGCTAGTTAATTACCCGGTGCGTTGCTAGCGTGGAAATAAATATTAAAATTTTGCTCTTTAACATTATTTTTCTATTTTAGTCGCGTCCGATGGGAGATAGAAAACTCCACATGGATTCCCACAGTTTTTTAACTTTGATTTTTATTTTTTTTTTATTTTCTTACAATTTTGTGATTTTTTTTACATTTAGAATTTTTTTTTTGAATCTTTAATAGTTTTTTAGTTTTTTATAATTTTCTAATAATTTTTTATGTTTCTTATTTTTTGCAACGTTTCTTGTGATTTTTTTTCCATGGGAGATAGAAAACTCCACATGGATTCCCACAGTTTTTTAACTTTGATTTTTGTTTTTTTTTTTATTTTCTTACAATTTTGTGATTTTTTTTACATTTAGAATTTTTTTTTGAATCTTTAATAGTTTTTTAGTTTTTTATAATTTTCTAATAATTTTTTATGTTTCTTATTTTTTGCAACGTTTCTTGTGATTTTTTTTCCATGGTCTGGTGATTTTTTTCTTATAGGTAGGGAACACTATTTCTCTAAATATGATAAATAAAAAAAAAATTGTGTGTGTTTTTTTTTTCTCATTTTTATATTTTTTTTTTTTTAATTTCAGTTCATTGTTTTTTTCGAACATAGTGATGGGGGGCAGGGGAGGGATAAAAAAAAATCGCAAAAATAATAGAAAGAGCACTTTTCTCGATTCCGGACTTTATTTCCTTTATTTTGATACCACACAACCCATATTTAAGTCGGTCAATATTTTCATTAAATATTGAATTGGGAGGGAGGGACATATTTTAACAGATCAAAATTTTTATACAATATGGGGGATAATCCCCGCTATTAGTAGAGGGTTGGTAATAATTGGGTGTCAAAAAAAAAATGTAGGTCATTTTTAACAACCCAATTTTATTTATTTTTTTTTTCGCTATCTTGGATTTTTGACATTTTGGTTGAAAACTAAAAAAGTTGTTAAGGGTTCTTGCAAATTTTTGTTTTAAAGCATATTTTGCAACTTAAAATTAAAAACGTAAAAATTAGTCGAGGAAATTGCGTCGTTCGGTTGCATTCAAAAATTTCCAGTGTGAAGTTTTCACTCTGTGAGTGAGTTTTGTTTCTGTGTTTAGTTACATTCTGTGAGAGGGTGATATCATAAAGACGAGGATTAAAATAAAAGCTCAAGACACTCACTCCACCACCCTACGAAAAACAAAGCTTCCTAGTTTCCCTTGCTCTTGCCAGCTACCATACCCCATAGCAATGCAGATTAATTAGGATAGCTCTCTTAATTAAGGCGTTCCCCAAATTTGAATTAGGGAGCCTCGAGTGTGCGGAGCATTGATACCCTTTCACCTGAAGAAGTTGTAATTGGCTTGCTGTAGATATAATAAGAAGGAAAACAGATAAGCTTCCTTTTCGTAAAAATAAAATTTCAATCTATTGGTAAAAAAGAATAAATAAATATAATTATTTTTTTTAATCAAAATCCAATCTTTTCTTATGCGTTTTTTAAAATTGAATTAGGGAGCCTCGACTTTCATCTGAAGAGGTTGTAATTGTCTTCCTATAGATATAATATATAATATATAATATATAATATATAATATATAATATATAATATATAATATATAATATATAATATATAATATATAATATATAATATATAATATATAATATATAATATATAATATATAATATATAATATATAATATATAATATATAAAATCAAAATAAACTAGAGTAGCTCTCTATTTTTTTAAATTAGTTATAGTAAAAAAAACACCTGCAATGTCAAAAAAAAAGGAAAAAACAGGCTGAAACTGATATCCTTTTGACAAATCGTAGTTGAGATTTTTAAAGCCGAAAAAGAGAAGCGAATCAAAAGAAGTACAATTGATTTCCTTATTGTTGTTGAAAACTTACGCCTTAAGGCGCATTTACACAGACAAACTTTCCTTTGATGTTGAAATGCCGACAAACATTTACACGAGCCTCTTGAGCAAAATGTTCAAAAAAATGTTCGAGCAAAATCTCGTACAAAAAAAAAACACGTAAATTTTGGAGAGAATGTTGAGCAAAATTTGTTTGAAGAATTGGGGGTATAAAAATTTCTTTACAAATTCAAAATATATATTGTCATCGGAATTCATTGAACTTAACTGAAAATAGAAAAACAAAGTTTTGAAATAAGGAATTTTTTAATCAAGTGCTTTCCGACGGAAAACCGATTTGATGCCGAAATTCACATTTTACCTCATAAGCAACTTCGATTGATCTGATTTTTATAGGGGATATGCCAGTATACTTATAACTTTTTTGGGGTTGTAAAAAAAACGAGAATAAAAAAAATAATAATTGGCACTTATTTATTGTTGTTGCCTGTAAAATATCATGATAAAAATTTACGTTTCAAAGAATAGACCTCTATTTTACTTCCTAGTTTAGTCTTTTACAATAATAATTAAGTCAAATTAAAAAACCTATATTATTAAATCTCAAATATATGAATAAAAGCACGTTCGGTTTAAATAATACCCGTTTATTACCCACTTTTACAAGCCTACGAACCCGACCCTTGTTTAAAAAATATAATTTAGCAGCAATTTAGTAAACTGTGTCGCCGATCAACACCGTACTCAACTAAAAAGCCAGTTAACTCCTACCGCCTCAGTGCCCTTTAGCCTACTGTGGCTGCCATTTTTATAACAAAATTGACAAATAAAACATGGATTTTCTGTCAGTTTGGTGTCAATAAGGCACCGATCATAGGCCAAAGGATACTAAAACGAAAATGAGTTAACTGGCTTTTTACTTGAGAACGGTGTTGCGCCGATCTATCATCCCGCGTTTTGGATTTCGCAGGTAGTAGGCCGGCCACCCTTTTGAATCGCAATGTTGCCCTTTGCATATTGTTGGTTCAGTGTCAGTAATCGACCTTGATTATTACATTAAATTGACAATAAATATCTATATCTTCAGCATTTTCATGAACCTTTTGCTTTTTTGAGCAACCCTTGGGACCTTAAACTAACTAGGTAAATCTGGTGTGAGGAATTAAAAAACAACAATAAAACCTAAAGGTAAAGTAAAGTTACAAAAATATGTTTAAAAAAAATCCCCCTCCCCACCACTCCTCATAGTCGTGAGGCGCGGATTACCGCTTAAAAGTGCAATTTTTGAATTTTTTGCCGATATTCGAAAAACTCAAAATTTTTTTGGAAAAGAAAAATTTTCCTTGGTTTTTTTTTTACTTTAGGAAAAAACCCTTGGAAATAAAAAAACTCGCAAGAAAATCCCAAAAAAAACCACGGGCAAAAAAATCCGGGAAAAACCCTAAGAAAAAAATATTATAAGTAACCCTAATCCATGTGACAAAACTGATAGTAGAGCCAATAATAATGTTTCGCTTGCCGTCGGTTTTTTTTCACAAAAATTTTAAATAAAGTTGGTATTCCATTTTTTTAAAGAATTGAGATCACTGATCACTGATGTGAAATTTTATTTATTCTCATCTTTAAAAATATGTTTCCAAAATAGATAGCAATAATTTGCTCAAAAATTTACCCGAACAAAATGTTCAAAGAAAAGCTCACAAAAATGTTCACGCAAAAAATTTTAGATCTTTTGCACGAGCTTTTATTTGAGCATGTTCGTCTGTGTAATTGCGCCTTTATATACCTTTTAACAGAATATTAAATAAGGCAACCATGCCGACCGATGGGTCGCATTTAACTTTAAAGTAACGCCTATGACTCCAACTAACTCCTTCCGGAAACCTAAATAAACGCAGTGCTGCGTGATGCAACCCTCTATACATGCACCGCCAACCACCCCACGCTATTTCTCTTTTCGTAATTATTCTTGAAGAGGGTGCACTGGGGTGAAACAAGAAGCGCTTTTCTTATACACAATAGATCCTCGAAGCCGTTGGCATGACAACACTCAGAATGGTCGCTTTTCGATACCGCATCGCAGAATAATCTCTAAGCCGGAATTAGACACTCCAAAAACAATTAAAATTTATCAATAACTACTGTGGAGAAGCCACAAAGACATAGGACTGCTGACAAGTATAATAACCAGACATATCCGGTTAGGCAACATCTCTCCCGCATGAGTGTAGGACGACTCTGGATATTCACTAAGGACTACAGTTTTTTTTGAAAAGACAAAGTGACATCGGAGGTCGTATTTCGACTAAATTCAGCTCAGTCAAGCTAGACCCTCCCCCTAATTTAGTCCCCTTTAAAAAAAATTGTAGTTAATGAATAACGGAGTCATTCGCACTTAAAAGGGGGGGGTGTAGCTTGACGCTAAGCTGCACCCCTCCCCCATGCTTAAGAGATAGATTTAATGAAAGTTGATATGTCATAATTTTGTACTAATTATGTACTCTTAAAGAAGGGTACTTTTAGTTTACAAAAACCATCGATTTTGGTTTGTTTGTTATGGGGTGTGTAGCTTGATATCAAGGTACACCCCCCTCTGCTTAGGAAAGAGATTCGACCAAAAGTGACTATGCCAGAATTTGGTAATAATTATGGACTAATTTCGCCCCCTTCTAAAAAATTGCCTGCTCTCAATATAACTTCATTTTTTTTTGTTTTATGGGGTGTGTATCTTGATTGATTAAGTAATGGTCAAGCCATGATGGTAATTTAAGGCTTAAAATATTTTAGCATAATTTAAGGGGTACCGTTTTCACTGTTTTTTAGCGTTCAAAAAAAGTACTGCCAAAAAACATTTTTTCTCTAAAATATTTAGAGAGAGAGGGCAGAATTTTAAAGGTAGATGGAGAGATATTTTAGTGACGTGCAAAAATATCTAAGGTTGATATAAAAAAGTATTTTAGGGAGAGATGAAAATAATTTAAGGCAATTGTTTAATAAAAATTTCGGTTATGTTATCTGTCTGTCATCTTGAGGGGTATCGTGCATATGATTTTTATTTTGCCATTTTTATACAAAAAACAACAAAAATTGTAATTTTTCAAAGCATAAAGTGTCTGAGACATAAGTTGGTATTAATTTATTTCAATCAAAGTTCTTTACAGCCTTTAAATTTACCAAAAAACTTGTCCTACCATGAGTGTAATTAAGCACATCTAAAAATCATTTAACCGTTATTTAACTAAATTATTTTAGGGGTCATCATGGCTTTACCATAAGTCACCCCAATTAACAGATAAATTTTAGTTAAAAGGCCTACTACTATACAGAGACAAATCCAGCGTCAATCTCTTTTTTTTCCCTTGCGAAATCACTTATATGATTATAGTAGGGCCAAAATTCCAATAAGCTTCACTCAAGTTTAAGGAAAAACTCGCATAATAAGATTAAAAATGACTTACGTCTCATAGTCCTAAGCCTTAGTGCATCTTAGTAAATAGCGCCCTATGGGTCATGGCACCTAGTGGGACAGTGCGCGGTCTATACGGAAAATGCAATGGCTGGGCCGTTATAGTATCTCATAGTTATATGCCGAGTGCCCCAGCCCTAACGGTGGAAGAACTTGCATTTTCTCAAATGGAAAGATACACTAGACTTTGTAAAAAGAAGGGGTAGGCTGGAAGAGAATGCCAGAGTGCGCGAAGTGGCGATAGTGGGAAAATGGGGGAACTTGCCAGACACACTGATGAAAAAGTATGAAAATTTACTTTTTTTTTAGATCAGCCTCATTTTTTTTACAACATTACATACGTAAAATTACAATTTGTAGAGAGTAGAAATTACACTTAATAATGTAAATCTACACAAATAAATGTGAAAATGCACTGTCACATATGTAAATTGTAAGTTAAATTGACAATCCTTAACTTTAACTTAACTTTTAAAGTAACTTTACAGTCTCTACTATTGCCACATGGTAACCAATGATTGATGGAGTAAATACCACTATCAGTAAACAGTCACAAAAATACTCGGGAGTAAAATAATATATATTATTATATTACTCGCACACGGTGACAGTGATGAACCTAAATGTCGACAGGTCATCTAATAGTCCGACGAAGTGTTTCTGACTTGGTGTTTATTCTGTGCCCTTAAGGGAGTGAAAAGAAACTCGTAAATTGCCCTTATAACGCTCTTTTAAGAAGAACTTTCAGAGTAGAGGGTGCCAAAAACAATTTATTATAGGCACATGTCTCAGCGCATGCCACTTCGTTAATTTTAGTGTTAAGGGTCGCTATTGCAAAATATAACTTACAAAATTTGGACAAACCTATACTTAAAAAGCAAATTTTATAATAGTTTTTGAATATTAACAGAAAAACTATGGTTATTCATAAAGTTTCGAGTTCCTAAAAACTGACATTACTCCTACTTCTAGCCCAAGACCGTTAGCATACTTACGAGAATTTTTCCGGATAAAGCTGGATTTTTCACGGATGTAATAGGTATTTACGTCACTAGACCGGAAAATTGGTCTTTACAGGTCGACGAGGGAAATTTACAAAGCGAGCCGCAGGCGAGTCCTATAAACCTGCGGATATTTGTAAAGACACTTTCCGATCGTGCATCGTAGGTAGTTTTTTTCAAACGATCATAAAAAAAAATTTAGTACCTATCATTTTCGACAACGCCTAGCCTTGTTGCGTAATTTATGAACAGACCCCTGATAAGAAAATGTTAGCCTTCTGCTTCTTGTTGGCTAGATAGCCATTGCCGCTAAGGCCGGTAGTTTTTAAGATGAAAACTAAAGAAAAACAAGTAAACTTTTGTGGTTAGAAATGATTTTTGTACCTCTAACTTGTGCAAAATTGTCAAAAACATTAAAAAAATTATAGTGTAGTGCCTATTAGCTAATTCAGTGATGACTGACGACCAGTTATGGCTGACCATGGCCAACTTATCAAGCAAAATAATACTAAAACAACTAAGATTTCTAGGTTTGTCCTTTATTTACCTATATTTATTGGGAAATCAAATTAACTATGGCGACCTAATTTTTTTTTCATTGCATTTGTTTTCCATGGCAACGCGGAGAGTTTATTTATGTTTTTTCCACAGCGGAACACCAGAGCTTCTTTAGCACCGGGTCAAAAATTTGGGGTTAGGTTACTTATTTTGACTTCGCATTCCGCGCCGCTAAAGTACATTTGTTTTTTTTACTTTCGCTTTTTTCGTAAAGTGTGTGCGGTCTGGCACGCGTCCGTGTAAGTCATGATACGTTGCTGTAGCCCGAACTTGCCTTACTATCATTACCGCCGCTGTACCGTACCACGGCGCAAATAACCCTCTAGGTTCATGTGACTGCTTGTTTATTTTGATTTTTCAGACAGAAACAAAGTTTTTCTATTGTATTTGTACCTGCTTAAAGACTCCGAAAATATGCAAGGGATATCAATATATTTCCTAATACTAAATACTAATACTAATACTAATAATATTAAGATAAAAGAAAACCATTTACTGCAGAATTACTTGCTAAAAAACTCAACTACATATTAAAGTAACTGGGTGTAATGTTTAAGGTTGCATATACAAGTGCATTTATAATTGAATTGAAAATACGCCTGCTAGATGCTACCACTGGTTTTAGGACAACAGGTTAACTTAAAAAGCATCCAGATTTAAAAATCGGCTGCTGACGCTAGACGAAATAATCTTCTATTTTAAACAGGAGCGTCAAAGATTAGCAAGAGTCTCTTCAACCTCTAAATGGAGCTTTACTGACCTGTTTTGTTAATAATCAAGTATCCGTGTGTTTTTGGAACTGAGGTTGGGATCTAAAATCTATCCTTTGCCCTCCAAGATTTCACTAACAAACTTGCACATAACTATGCCGCAATAATTTAAATTTAAAAAAAATATTGGATCAAAATAAAAACAAAATTATGTGAGGTTATAGGCGTTGTGTTTTGTTGTTTTTATGCGAATTCCTAGTAATTCCAGCGAGCCAGTAAAGTTCTCTTGGTTCTTTGATAAACTCGAAGTAATGCCCGCGCAGCGCTAGCCCATTTTCGGCGGGCGACCGCACACGCGGAGTTGTTTCATATTCGTTTTAGAACAATGTTTTCGAAAACATATTTTTGAAAGATAAACATCCCCTTGATAGATTTTCTATCAGATTCGAAAACGTAAAAATACTCTTCTGCCCTACTGCGGCTTTTGTTGACAAAACAACTGCAGTTGCCATGTTATCGGGGGCCTTAGGATAGTTGGGGACTTTAGGTCAGAGGGCGCTTTGCTTATTTTGATTTCCAAATAGTATACTTACTTTGAGCATTAAAAGTGTCTGGTCGACTTTTCGGTGTGTGTGACTCTTGAAGCAGCTACTATTACTTTCTCCGAATTTAACTCATTTTCTAGATTTGAGTCCATTTTTGTAAACAAAACTTTTGAAACAAATTTAAAAGAGCTTTTTTAGAAGTGTCAAAACTGCCCAAAAAAACAAAAGCTAAAGCTGTCAACAAGACGTCATAGCCAACTTGGTCAAAAATGGAAGCGGAAAAGGATCAAGGGACCGGAAAATTGAAGAAAAAGGTCCTTCCTTGAGAGCGGAAATATTTCGAAAGAACACGCCTTGTAATGTAGAACTTTCCGTACGGAAAATCGTACGGAAAGTGGCTATTTTCCGGTCGTTTGAAAAAAAAGTTTCCTTCTGAGGGACGCTTTCTTTCTCCGCCATCTTGGATTAAAGATGGCCGAAAAGGGTATTATTTACAACTTTTTATGTATATTTGATATTGCGGTCTCTTGGAGGCTTATCAATACTTTGTACTATCAAATTTTTTCTTAAAATCATTACTTTTTACTTTTTTTTCTGAGGATTTCCACGAAATCGTGTACTAATACACGCATTTAAGATGCTTTTAGGGCGGGAAATAATTCTGTGCTAGGTTAAGTAATTCCTGAGTAAGGCTTAAAAAACCGCATAATTGACCTACGGGAACCCCTACACGGAAAAAAAATATATATAAGGACCTAGACATTTTGATCCAACCATAACTTTGTTTTGATATTTCTCAATGTTAGTGAGTCGTTGGAACATGTATACACAACTACTTCAATGGATTTTATTTATATAAGTTATTTAAAGCAAATCAAAGTAAAGAGACTATTTAAATTAACAATTTTTGTACCTAATCGAACACGAAATACATACTCCAACCATAAAAAAGAATTACAGAATTTAAGAAACAGTATTCCTTATTTGAAGAGATTTCCTGCTATAAACAATAATTGTTGGTACTATAAGAATTCCTTGAGTCATGATTTAAACATATTGTACTCTTTAAAGCATTAAACTAAAGCATTAAACTAAAACTCTAACAATCGATGACGTATCAATGCCGCAGGGAAAATTTTTTGCAGTTTAAGCAAAAAAATCTTTAAATATTTTAATCTCTTTCACGTTTTTTGGGATGGGGCTAGCTACCAAGAGAGAGGGTGTTAAGATGGGGTGAGAGAAGCACTCTGATTTTGGCAGGTTTTGAATACTGATTAGAAAAATTGCCTAAATTGTCTAAACTAAAGTCGAGACTAAAATTGTAACAATCAATATAACGCCGCAGATAATATTTTTTCAAATTAAGTAAAAAAGGTGTGTTGGATTGGCCGCAAAGGAGGGGGATGACCGCCAGTAAACTTTTGAAACTATTTTTTTACCAATCCCCTTGGGTAACATCTTATAAAACTAAATGTAAAATGTTTTCAAACCAAAAACGATTTTAAAAAAAGTAGATTGGTTGTCCGTGAAAAATAAATAAAAAGAAAGGTTCGTTGCGTATCGGACACACATTTTGCTTTTAAATTCATTACGACCAGGCCTCCAAGATCTAATGAATAGTCCAGAAACCTACAGGTCTGTTTCATCCTTGTTAGGAATCATCAGGGTAACATAGAACTGTACCTGGCGTATGAAGCATAACATAAGCAACTACACCCAGCGAAATAAAACAACTTTCGTCGTTCAAGCAATGCGGGATGTTGATATGGCTATATGCAGCGCGCCACCTCGCCTAAATAAAAATAAATTTATTTTTTACGGACAACAAATCTACTTTTTTTTTTTAATTTTACTTGGTTTGGTTTTGCGCAACAAGCCTCGTCCGGAATGATTGTGGTTGAGCCTTATCTGTCCATAAAGAAGAGAGAGTAATAAAAATGCAAATTTGGATAAATTTTGTATTGAGTGATCAATCACTTTTTCTTCTCTTTTAAAAATTTTCAAATGTACCTCAGGTAAAAATCCTTTATTTTTATATACCTCACCCTCTTCGACCGGAGAATACAATAGAACCCAAAACCGAGAACAATAGAAGGCAAGCAATAAACTCTTCTCATAGTCGCCGCAATTGTGGGAAACTTACATTTTAAGTACCGTGGTATATAGGTATTAGTGAAGAAAATAGTAAATATGTAAAAAGTTCTAAGAAATTTAAAGTTTTAACTATAATTAATAAGCACACCTAAAAATTAAATTAAGGCTAAACAAATGGTTGGTACATAAAAAAAATGTTACGGTTGTCAATTATTATAACAACCAGAATAATTAAAATTAAATGGAGGTAGATACGTTTCTTTAAAACCAGTCAAAAATAAAATAGGAATAAATTACTTAGATCACTCTCATTTTCTTCCAAAGAAATAATTAACGGTTCCACAGTTTCTTCGATTAAACAATCAAGTTCCAACATTTTTTTCTTCTACTTTTAAAACATGTTGTACACATTTATGCCAATTATCTGGAGTTATTTCTTTAACTGATTCTTGAAAAAGCACCACCACATCCTTTAATTAATAGGTAGTATTATTCCTTGCTACATACCCTTTCATTTGAGCCTATATTAATTCTATCGGATTAAGTTGACACTAGTAAGGCGGCAGTCTTAATACTGTTATGTTTCGTTTTATAACCATATCATCGACAACTTTCTTATTAAATTTTTCTTTGTGGCTATTTACCAATGATAGTACTTCTTTTTTTACCATATCTGCCTCAAAATGTATGTTTTTTTTTCTGTAAGCCACTTACAAATATCAGCTTTTCTCCATGCTGTGGTTGGTACTTTTTCAAGGTTTCTGGAATGGTAACTGGCGTTGTCCATTACTATTACTGAACCAGAATGTATTAGGTCTAACATTTGCTGAAAGTATTCTTCAAATGTATCGCCATTTATGTCCTCGTGATAATCGCCAGTGTGGTTTGACGGAAAGACCAAAAGACCTCCTTTAACAAACCCTTTTTCACTGCCAATATGGACAATTATCAAACGTTTTCCCTTTCCTGACGGCGGCTTTATCCCTGTCGACCAACCTTCCATGAATGCCTGTGGGACACTTCACATTTTTGTCTTGCCAGCGTTTGCCAACAGTGCGACCTTCATTTACTTAAACTTAATCCTCTAATTATGCACCTAAAACCATTATGGCATTATCTGCATACCTACGTATTTATTATAGTGCAAAAACAGAACACGCATAATAAACAATTTCTCTATCAGGTTAAAATATCATATATATATTTTTAACTGCTGTCTTTTTTATATTTTTTTTTTAAATTTAAATCTTGGCAAAACATCTACGCTAATGGTACGCTCGACAAAATGGGTTTTAAATCGTTTTATTACTCTCTCTTCTTTATGAATGGACTATAGTATAAAGCGACTTAGTATAAATTCTAATTGGGGGTGTAGTTGCTGCAAACGTTGTATTTTAAACGGTCTTTTTCGCAGGTTTCTACTTTTTTTGTCCTGCTCGCAAATTTCATTCCTATTGATATTTGCATCCTTTAATATTTTGCTTTTGGCTTTATTCCGACAGGAGGCGCGCTGCATATAGCCATACCAACATCCCGCGTTATTTGAATGACAAAAGTTGTTTAAATTCGCTGGGTGTGGTTGCGTATATTATGATTCACACGCCAGGTACAGTCCTGTTACCCTGATGATTCCTAACAAGGATGAAACAGGCCTGTAGGTTTCTGGACTATCCATTAGATCTTAGAAGCCTGGTCGTAATGAACTGAAAAGCAAAATGTGTGCCCGATTTTCCACGAAACTTTTTTTTTTATCAAAAACGATTTATTTTCATCTTTTGTAAAAAATAACAAAAAAATGTTTCCCACATGGAAGTTTAGAAACAATCACCCTGTACACATTTGCGAAACCGATTAAATTTGCGCTTTTTAAAAGTTTTCAAATTAATATCGCATATTGAGCCCGGCTCTCGTGCTGTATCGCGGGACTCAAAAACCATCGAAATTTCAACTCTGTTAAAAAAAGACTAATCGCCCACCTTTCAAATTAAAACTTTTAAAAAATTGAAAATTCGCTTTGATACGTGTCAGAGTGAATAACACAAAAAATGTTTGATAAAATTGTTTTATATATAGACACGTAGGTAACGTAAATATTTAAATGAATCGATATCGGAACAAAAGCGCTCAAAACAAAAAAAAAATATAAAGACATAAGTAGTGAAACGCAGCTGAATGCATCTCAGATTATAACGTTTACGTATATTGGACGACTTAAACTGTCCATATGGAAATAAAAATATATTGCCTCTAAAAGTATACATGTTGATCCAAGCATATCTTGGTCTGTATAGTCCTGAATATCAGTGAATCGTTGGAACATGTATACTATCACAACAACTTGGATGGATATTTAGGGTTTTCTTAAGGCAAGTATAAGTTATTTAAAGCAAATCCAAGTAATTCAGTAAAAAAGAAATTCATACTCCAACCATGAAAAAGAATTACTTGAAATAAAGAAATAGTATTCTTTATTGGACCAGATTGCCTACTACGAATTGTTAATACTTCTAACACGCAATTTTTGTTTGAACTCAGATTAAGAGTTTCTTTAATCAAGGAATCCTAAAATTATCTCTGTGTTTGGGACTTCCATTGTCTATATTTTATTTATACACGACGTTTCGATCAGTACAATCTCTGATCATCTTCAGGTGCAAACTACAATCTATTCCTAAGGCTACGTACTTATAAACTATGGGAAATCACTCAACCGTGAAGTTTAAGAAGTTTGCTCCGCCCAAGAAGGGGCTTCCAAATATTTGGAATTTTAACACTAGGTTTACGGAAAACACTCTTGATTCTGTCCAATAAAGGCAGCTTCAAGGAATTTTCGTTTTGCTTCTGTCCACTTCATTCAACGATTCCTGATTTTGTTGTTTCACCTCTTTGGGTATTCTTGTAGGCAAGATCGTTTCATTTGTGGAAAATTCCAACCATTTGGTTAATATTCTTAAATCTTTTGTTTTAGGACCCGAGGATAGATTTGACAGTTTTGATGTCGAAAGTCTATACGCCAATGTCCCGATAAAGGAATCGCTAGATATTATTAGACAGAGACTGGTTGATGCATCCCTTTATGAACGTACCAGCCTGCCGCTGGAGGGAGGGATGGAGTTGTTGGAGTGCTGTCTACATAACTCTTACTTTCAGGTGAAAGATAGGGGTTCAACGGTTTCACCAGTGGTGGCCAATATTTACATGGAATGGTTCGAATCACACGCGGTTGATACCGCAAAATATAAACCTAAGCTCTGGCTAAGATATGTTGATGATACTTTTATTGTCTGGACCGGGAACGACCAACAACTTTCAGAATTTCTTCACCACCTAACTAACATAAGACCCACCATTAAATTCACAATGGAGTTGGAACAAAATTGCCAAATTCCTTTTCTTGATTTACTTGTCAAACGAGTAGAAAGCGACATCAGAACAGCAGTCTATCGTAAACGCACTCACACAGGACAATATTTAAATCAAGGTTTAAATCATTCTGCTGCAACCAAACGAGGCATAATAAGAACTTTGTGTAACAGAGCCGTTCAAATTTGTAACAATTCTCATGACTATTTCTAAATTTCAGCAAAC
The DNA here is from genome assembly GCA_963921995.1 of Oxystoma pomonae. Lineage (NCBI taxonomy): Eukaryota > Metazoa > Arthropoda > Insecta > Coleoptera > Brentidae > Oxystoma > Oxystoma pomonae. Next base: position 25,229,323 of record OY998165.1, read on the forward strand.
AGGACAGAAATTACAAGACCAAAACCAGTCAAATGCATTCATTACAATTCCATACATTAAAGGAGTAGCTTTTAAATCTAATAATACAATTCAAAGCCTTCTTAAAGAAAACAAAACCGGAGAACAAACAAAGTAAGGAATGCATTTACCACCAAGTTCCTTGTTAGGCTTAAGGAACATCAGACGAACGAACTTCACGGTTAAATGATATCCCATAGTATATAAGTACGTAGCCTTAGGAATGGATTGTAGTTTGCACCTGAAGACGATCAGAGATTGTACTGATCGAAACGTTGTTTATAAATAAAATGTAGACAATGGAAGTCCGAAACACAGAGTTAATTTCAAACAAATCGAGGAATCCTGTTTTTGTTGTATTGTGTGTTGTGTTGTGATTGTATTCTTCTACCAACAAATCGAACTAAACTATAACCTAACCTTAAATTAAACTACGAAGATCTAACCACTAACATCTTGGCCTCGAAAAAGCCTTACATATCTAAAAGAAAATTGTTCTCATATAAGTACTTATTGGTCGCCACAGCTAAGTTTAAGAGCACAGACTCGTTGTTGCAAAGAAATTCCGTTAATTTAAAAAAAACTGAAAAAAAAGGATATCTTGGCTGAAGAGAAATTCTCTTGAATAGGTCCAACCCCCCTGTATCCTTGATTAAAAACCATTTTTCTCCTGGAGCAAGAAAAATTCTCTTGTTGCAAGCAATTTTCTTTTGATTCAAAATAATTATGATCTTCATTCAAGGACACAGGGGGGTTGGACCTATTCAAAAGAATTTCTCTTCAGCCAAGATATCCTTTTTTTCAGTAAAATTTAATCCTAAGTTAAAAACTTTTTTTAAGAATGCAAGTAACTACAAATAATACTTTTTTATTATTTATTAAATATATTTTTTACATATAGGGTTGTTCTGGAATACGGAATACCATTTTTTTCAATACAATTTTAAGGTGACGAGTCCGTTACAGAATTGAGTCCCGTTGCTGTTTGAAAATAAAACATCAATAAAACATGTTAAAAATCTGTTCTGTATTCTATTTACAATAAATGTTATATAATAATAATAATAATAACAACAACCCACTGTTTTCTTATTAACTTCTAATTTCTACAATTAGTATTTTATAGAGTTTTATTGTTGATACATATCTACATTTTAAAACTTATGGATTTTTTTTACTTAATTATTGATAGAATTAGTAATATTATTATAACATTTTTATTTATTGTTTAAATTTTTATTATAAGTGAATGTATTTTTTTCTTTTTGTCTTGTTTTTAGTTGTACTTTAAAATATTTTAATATTTGCGTTTCCTTTTTGCTACAATTTTTTTTTTAATTTATAACGAAATCTGTTCTAAAATATTACTAAGTTTCTTTAAAGCCCCAAAACACAGCAACGCATGCCCACCCTACTTCAAAAAACGCACCATGTGACAAGACATGGAGTTCCACTTGTTTTAGATACAGAGTCACGTGATATGTTTTTTGATGCAGGGTGGGTACGCTAGGAGCCAATCGGTTGTTAGGTACGTCTCGTCTTTCCGGTAAGAAACTACTTGACACCGAGCTTGCTACACTTGTTATACATATAAAAAACCTATTACCTATTTTCCATCTCAGAAATATGAGTTATCAAGCGTTGGAAATGGGGTTACACACTCAGATTCACATTGAAAATTGCTACCGGTTTATGATTGAGCGTTTTCTTTTCTGCGAGAAGGGGGCTCGATTTGCCCGTACAAAGGCAAAGTCAAGTAAGCGCACTTATTGAGTTTTTGAGAATTTTATACCATAAAAAAATACTTTTCGGCTGTTTTCAAAAGGAATTTTAAAAATATTTAATTTACTACTAAGAATAATTAAAAAGAAAATGGATTTTTTTGACAGGAAAAAGTTATATCAGCCAAACAAGCAGGTAGGTATATAGGAAAAGGCCTCAAGAACGGACACCGACGGTTCCAACTTTTTTGTCCGTTTTTGGGGACTTTTTGAGAAAGTTAAAACAATGTATTAGGTACTTTTAGTTATTAAAAATAATAATTAATAATAATAATAATAACTTTATTCAATACGCAATAATTACATATTAAAAAGGCAATAGTGCAACTAAACATACCTTTACAGGTTACGTAAAGCTGATTTTACACTTATCCTAATATTAGGAAGTTTTTGGGCCAGCAAAAATAAGCTCAAATTTGACAGTAGTTATGCTTATTTTTGTTAAACGTAGAGATTCTTTTTTTCCTGTCAGTGACCTGAGCTCAGAAAATTCAGAATCAGAATTGGCTGAACTTTGAATGGAAGGCGCATTTTGTAAAAACTAAGACACGGCTCGGAGCACTTTTTTGATTTTTTGCCGAATAATCTTTCTAAGGCCACAGATTTTCAATATTTTAGTCTAGTTATCAAAAATGCTGTTACTTGATTTTTCTTTATAATACGGCACTCTTTTTTACCCCAAAGTTATTTTGCCAAGTCGTTTCTTTTCTTTAGACTCCGCAGGAAATAGAAAGAGAGTTTTGCAACTTTTATTCTTTTAAGAAAAAAATGAGAGGCTTTTCAATAAAGAGTTTATGACGTCGATGTCGGTTAGATAGATTCGTTACCTTTGAGTTGTAAAGAAACGTATTTCTATTCAGAACTAGCTAATCTTCTATAATCCTTAAGAGAGAATTTGAATCCTAAAAACAGTTCGTTTAGTTAAACAGACAAATCGCACATCTAAAAATTACAAAATTTTGCACAGCGGTGCTTCTGGTATCCCCCAAAGACCATTCGCGTGGTTTTTCAATATATATATCTTGTTTTTATTTAGTTTTTTAAAATAATCCATAATTTTGAGTTAATTAAACATTTTTAGGATACGTAAAATTATGTAAAAAACTTAAAATGATGCAAAATCACGTGAATGGTCCAGGGATAATACTTTAAACTTTCACCGTAGAAAATTTAATACGCATTTGACTAACAGTTTTTTAGATTAACTAATTGGAAGAAGCGCATTTTTTATTCAAATTCACCCTTAAGTATATACATATTTTATAACGCTTTTCTATGAAAGTCTATAGTTTCTATAAAACTTTAATAAAAATTTCCTACCCAGATAATCTTTTTTTATAAATATTAAGGCACTTAAATTAAAATTTTTTTCTTCAAACTTGGCATTCTTGAAAAAACTTCCGTTGTGCATTAATATAAAGTCCCATTGTCAATGTGTTCTTTTTGAACTAAAATAGAGTTAAAAAGTGAATAAAATCCACTCCGATAGCCTGAATGGGAGTTGGGCCGATCATTCATATATAAAAGTGGGATTGACTTAAAATACTCACTTTCTTATTAATTAGCTTCAATTCATTTTTTATTCAATGGCTTGTTGCTATTGATTTAGAGGGTTTGCAATTAGGACAATTTCTAAATAAAATTAACGACCTAAATGAATCTTAGGCTAAGCCCAAACCATAATCAATTCATAAATCCTTGACTTTTAGAGCACAAATAAAAAAAAAATTAATAAGGCTGACCTTCAAACGCGATTTTCTAGACAAATTTGTATTTTTTGCGCAAAAAGAAAAAACACTTGTCGATTATCAACAATAAAAAAATCTATTAATCTACTTGTGTATAATCCATTTTCCGTTGAGTAGTTAACGATGGGTATATAAAGCTGAAGTATCCCCAGTATTATATTATTATTATTGCCAATTAAACGACCCATTTTCTGCGAAAGGTTTATTTAATTGTGACCCAGGGAACCTAAACCATTGGCTCTCTCGTAAAAACGTTTAATATTCCATCATTGACTGAAAAATAAATAAGCAGAATATCCATAGAGTTTCTAGAGTTATCTTGAGAGCAGGCAATTTTCTAGAAGGGAACGAAATTAGTACATAATTAGTAGCAAATTATGGTATAATTACTTTTTTGAAATCTCTTTCCTAGGCGGAGGGCGCGGGCGGTATGTCTTGATATCAAGCTACACACCCCATGAAAACAACAAAAAAATGAAGTTATCTTGAGAGTAGGAAGGGGACGAAATTAGTACATAACTAGTAGCAAATTATGGCATAATTATTTTTTTTCGGATCTCTTTCCTAGGCAGAGGGGGGTGTGCCTGGATATACTCCATAAAAACAAAAAAAAAATAAGTTATGTAGTTAGTACCAAATTCTGGCATAGTCACTTTTTCGAATCTCCTTCCTAAGCAGAGGGTGGTGTACTTTGATATCAAGCTACACACTCCATAAGAAACAAACAAAATTCTTAGGAACCGAAGCTTTTTGTAAACTAAAAGTACCCTTCTTTAAGAGTACATAATTAGTAGAAAAGTATGACTTATCGACTTTAATTAAATCTATTTCCTAAGCAGCTTAGCGCCAAGCCACCACCCCTCCTTTAAATGCGAATAACTTTATTCATTAAGTACAATTTTTTTAAAAAGGGCACTATATTAGTTTTACTCCTATTTCCTTCCTTGTCGAAAAAAGTGAGGCGCGACCAAAAACTATCTAGGTATTATATAAAAAACAAAAGATCAAAAGATCTTGGGTGGAAATAACGAAAATTCAAACTTGGATGAGTATCCCAAAAGGAACACACAAAAGATCAAAGCGAAAAGAGAAATGATTAAACGATGTTTCGCCCTGGGTAACCAGCGTGGGCTCATCAGTAGTTTTACTGGTCACCCTCCACTATACATCATTAAAACACCATCATACACTTAGATTTCCAACCTTGAACCACTCACAAATAGGCATCGTTCCGCACTGGCACTTACTTATCCAAGTTACCTGATACGAATTCGTACTGGCGTGTTAATATTTTTGAAATAGGGAAGAAAAGATCTATCAAAACCTAAAAAATATACTGAGTGTTTGTTGTATTTAAAATAAGAAAGTTAATAACAATAATAATAAAATTATTATTAAAATAGAGTATATATAGATAAGAAAGTAAAAAAAATAGAAAATATTTGATTCATCTAAGTCAAGCGCACTTTTTTAATGTCTGCTAGGCTGCAGCTAAATATGTCACATCTTGAACTGAGTTATATGTGTTGAATGCTCTCCGCAATGGAGAGAACTTTCCAATATTAGTTCTTGGTCTTGTTAGGTAAAAAGGTTAAGAATTTCGCGCTGATAAACGTTGAACTTGAAAATCGAGCTGTTGTAATAATTCTGGTGAATGAATGAGGCCATGTATTAGTTTATATAAAAATTGTAAGTCAGCTGAGTCACGTCATTAACCAATGCAGTTAATCTTTCTAGCAACCTTTCGTGAGGAAAACCATTTTCTGGGTACACTCTATCGCATTTTAACGCTAGGTATTTAAGGAATTTACGTTGAATATTTTTTAATTCTTGAATGTGATTTTGGTAGTAAGGTAACCAGACTTGAGAGGTGTATTCTAAAACGGATCGGATAAAGGAGAAGTATAAAATTTTAAAACTGTGAATATTGGTGAAGTTTTGAGAATTTCTCATAACGAAGCCGAGCATTTTATAGCTCCTTTTCACGATATCCCCTATATGCGGAACGAATGACAGGGTGTTATCAAAGGTTACTCCAAGATTTCTGAACTGATTTGATCTGGGTAGAGGTAAATTATCAATGTTATAGTCAAATTCAATTATTTTTTTTTAAGCGAATAAGAAACTATGTTGCAGAATTAGGTGGAAAGTTATTATTTCTGCACCACTCATTAACTAGGTTAAGATCTGATTGAAGTTGTAAGCAGTCTGCTATGCTGTCTATGCGGTAATATAGTTTCTTGTCGTCACACTAAAGCAAATAATTGACAGAGAGACTCTCAGATATTGAATTGATGAAAGAATCAAAGAAAAGCGGGCCCAAAATGGAACCTTGTGGGACACCGGATGTTGCTATAATATTTGCCGACCTGCGACCAAAACATTCTACGTGCTGCTGATGAGTATATTATGGTCGAGTCGGTCCAAGGCTTTTAAAAAGTCCGTATAAATGATGTCGATCTGTGAGTTACAATCAATAGCAGAGGAAAGAAATTCAGTAATTGTCATAAGGTTAGAAGTTAGAAGCCGTGCTGGCGTGTATCTATAACATTTTTCATAGGGAAATATAGAGCAGAATGAAGGACACGTTCAAAACATTTAGAAAAGTTGTTAATTATAACTTTTAGGGAGAGATTGAAGATTATAAAGTTTATAAAAATTATACAACTTCTGTGTTTAAAACTTATTTCTAGTAAGAGAATTAAAGGGGGGTGGAAAATTTGGTGAATCACCCTGAACTTGTACATTCGAGGTTTATGTTGGTGGTTGTTGCTGGTTTTTATTTTTACTTGTTGGATAGCCATTGCCGATCTATTTTTACTCTTCAGTCAACGAATCTACTGAATTCCTATGACTTTATGTCCGCGCGCATTAATCCAAAACGGCGCGTTATTAAATCTTTAAAGTACTCTTGTTTACGAGTTTCTTTAACGGCTTTGTCTTAATTGCGTCGTTATTAAATCGCACTGAAAAATTTTTGTTTTATTAGAGAAACGAGCTTAAAAACTTAAGAAAGCTTTTAAAGAATCGAAGGAGATTTTAATGAGGTCTAGTTGGGAAAGTGTGCTTTTTAATTTCCTGTTTTAAACGGGCGATTGAAAATTGCACCACACTCTGTTAATACCTTGTTTAAATTTTAGTGGTGTTTAGAATGAGTTTCCACGAATAGATTTTAATAAAAAATGTCACATTCTAAACACCGATCCAAGTCCAAAGCTGTCAACCTCACTGGGGAAAAGAAAGTTTAAACGATTCACTATAGAAACCTTAACTCGTTAAACCAATTTTTTATCCGAACCTTAGTTGGTTGAACCTATTCAATATCAAACTTGAAGTTTGTAAAACCCGTTTTTAATCAAATCAATATTTTATCTATACCAATAAAAGAACGGTAGTCAACACGATATACCATAGACCATATAACTATAAACGAACAGGTCAAACCACTTGACCTACAGTTATGAAAATTTAAGGACATATTGGGTTTGTGACGTAGGCGCTCGCTAAAAAAGGATTAAAAAAATATTACCCCTAAGGGGATAAAAATAGGCGTTGAAATTTTAAAGAGGTTTTCTATATCTCGGGAACGAAAAGCCGCAGAAGTTTGAAAATTGGTATGTAGGTTCTACCAATAAAGTAAGTTAAACACATGTCTTGACGGTTTTCGAAATTTTAACTGGGGGTGGAGAAATAGGGATAATTCGATTTTTAAGAGGTTAAAGGGATCTATCTTCGGTATCTCAGAAGATAAAAGTCACACAGAGGTTTAGAAATTTGTATTATAGACTCTACTAATAAAATAGATGGACACGCGTTTCAGCGTTTTTCCATCTACCCTCCTATTAATAGGGGAGATTATCCGCTATATCTAATACAAATTTTTATCTGTTAAAATATGGGTTGTTGGGTATCAAACTGAAGGAAATAAAGCCCGGAATGGAAAAAAGTGTTTTTCTATTAACTTTAGCAATTTTTTATTACCCGTCCCCCTCCCAAACCCATATTTAATGAAAATATTGACCGACCAAAATATGGGTTGTGTGGTAACAAACTAAAGGAAATAAAGTTCGGAATCGAAAAAAGTGCTTGTTTTATTATTTTCGCGATTTCTTGTTATCCCCTTCCGCCCCCCCGCCCCAAATTAAAATTAAGTTACCTATAAAACCGGAATCAAAGAAATGCAATTTTGCAAATGCAAAATGCAATGCAAATGCAAAGTTAGCAATCGGTAGCAAGTGCTGGACGTACCTACACAGACAACCAGTAGGTATCCAAGAAAAACTATTTTAAGTCTTGCCTTGGCCGATTTCACCAAGAAAAAAATAAACAATCGGAAAAAAACCACAAGAAACGTTGAAAAAAATAAAAAATGTTGAAAAATAAAAAAAACTCGTTGGAAAATCAAAAAAAAAACTAAAAAACTGTTAGAAAATCGAAAAAATATATTTTTTTTCTGAATATAAAAAAAAATCACAAGAAACTGTTAGAAAATCCAAATTTCTGGTTAAATTAATTGCTGACGAAGGCGTTTTTGAAAGCTGTTTATTTGGAAACAGACCCGATTAAAAACTGTTTAATTGGGAACACACCCGTTTAGAAGCTGTTTATTTGGGAACAGACCCGTTTAAAAGCGGTTTATTGTCGTCTGCTTTGTCTAAACACGATGACGTCAGAGATTTATTGATGATAAGCCCCCCCCCCCCCCCCCGGGGAACGGAGGATGTAGAACCCGTCATCTACCACTACTCGTGTTTGATATTGAACGGGTTTCAACATTTAGGGTTCGGATAAAAAATTAGTTTGACGAATTGCAGTTTTTACATTAAAGATTTTTATTAAAATTGGTTTGATAAGCTCATATACACCTCATTCCAAATTCTCTGGACCAATTTCAACCAGGTCTGCAGCAGTTTGGAATGTAACTACAAGATACTATAATGGCGCTGGACTTGCATTTTCCGAAAAAAAGCCGTACCTACTGATAATTACTCTCCCAATCAAGTTAGCCTGGGAAAAATGTAAAGGCAAACTCTTCTGGGCACGAGTCGACTACATCATACACACGCAATAGATTTTTCGCCTTTGGCCCTGAACAGGGCTAGATAGATACAATTTTTGATAGTTATTGTTTTACTAGAGTTAAGCAAGTCGATTTGCCAGTTGTTAGGGAAATATTAGGGACTTATTGGGCGTACATTTTCGCGTTCCCTTATTAGGGAAAAAATTGACATTTGACATCTGAGCATGCCTGCGTTTTTATTAAGGGAATCGTAATAAAATGCGGTGTTCCCTTAATTCGGTACAGTTACCGTACGTCCCTTATCTTTAAACATAACCTCAATTAGCACGGATAATAGTGATGGTTGGTTTGTTTTTCGACAAGACTTTTTAATATTCTTTGCATTTTTAGTTTTTTGTTTATAAACAAAATCAGTCTTGTGAAAAAATTAATAAATTGGAGAAACCTACATTGTTGAGGTTCAGCTACACTGACGAAATAATTCTTATAACACTTTTTTTAAAAGTATGGTTAAGGTTCAACCTAAATAAAATACGGTTTTCCCTTATTAAGGTAAAACCTTATAGAGTAACGATCAATAAGGCTGGCCTTACACAGGCGGAATTTCTTTCTGAATTCAGAAACGGAATCAGAATCTAAATTCCCGCATGTGTGAGCTTGCATATTTGAATGATATGAAAAGAAGTGCGTTTTGAAAGATCGATCTGAAAAACTTATAATCTGAAAAATCGGAATGTGTGTGCTGCATAATTAAAATTTTATACAATTCCGAACTTCCTGAATTCAGATTCTAAATTCCGTTTCTAAATTCAGAAAGAAATTCCGGCTGTGTGAGGACGGCCTAAGTCCCTATTGATAATTTTTTGTGTGCTGGCAACCATTGGAAATAAATAATGTTGTCAATGTCACATTTTTGATTAATAAACGTAGGTAGATCAAAATCTTTAATTTGATTATTTATATGCGGTTTAAAAATCTAATATTGTGGTATAAGAAACTGTAAAAATACTCGCGCCTATGGAAAAATGGAAAAAGAAACGCAAGAAAAATGGAAAGAGATTATGCATTTGCCAAACTATATTATATATGAAATGAGGGGAATATTTAGCGCCCTAATAAATTAACAGAAATGATTTGTGGCGTAGAGGGCAAAGGGTGAGGGACTAAATCGGAAAAAAAGTTTTTCTTCGACCAGGATTTGAACCCGGAACCTCTAGAATACTAGAATAGTCTAATGCTCTACCAACTGAGCTACCGAGGAACTGGGGTTTTGACGGGCTATTCGGAAATCCTTTCGTTCGATTCATTTGTTAGTAGGGGGGAGATCTTTGAAGCCTACTGCGGCTTTAAAAACCTAGAGATGTTATAAGGACAAGGAGGTACACATTCACTATTATTAGTTTAGTTAGTTTACTACGAAATTTCTGTTTATCTAATCTCTAATCTAATTTATCTAATAATACCAGTGAATGTGTCCTTCTCGTCTTTATAACATCTCTAGGTTTTTAAAGCCGCAGTAGGCTTCAAAGATCTAGCCCCCTACTAACAAATGAATCGGACGAAAGGATTTCCGAATAGCCAGTCAAAACTCCAGTTCCTCGGTAGCTCAGTTGGTAGAACATTAGACTGGTATTCTAGAGGTCCCGGATTCAAATCCTGGTCGAGGAAAAACTTTTTTCCGATTTATTCCCTCACTCTTTGCCCTCTACGCCACAAATCATTTCTGAATATTATATATTGTTATTATTTTAAGAAAAAGAGGAATAAAGAGAACCTTACTTTTTTTATGTCAAAACTTCACATATTTTACTAACCAAAAACGTCATCATGACTCAAAAAGTGTCTGGTTTTACATGCAAATATAAGAAAAACTAGAAAGGGAGGACAATATGAGTTGCTCACCTCTGGTAAAAAAACAACTGTCTAAGCAGGGCCACCCTTTATTTTAAAATTATTTTCTTTGACCTTGAAGGTTTTCATTGTTAAACATTTTGCAATCATTGGGCCATTATAGTGCCTCATAGTTAGTTCATAGGATGAACCGTAGGTATTAAAAGTCAAACTTGGGGGTTTAATGCGAAAACCAGCGGCACCTAAGGAAGAAATTAAAAAAAATCATTCTTCTAGCTGGAGCTGCGAAACAAATAGGTGACTAAATAAAATGTGATAATCATACTTTACTCACCGCTGTTTGACTTAACGTCATCCGGCCTGTGTAGGTCTTGCTTTCCGGCCAACATTGAGAGGGGGTGCTGTGCGGAAAGGGCCCCCGGGAGGCCCAACAGACTGGCAGCCGAGTTGGGGGGGCCACCGGCCCCCGCCAACGCCGGGTGGGGCATCATGGGGATCGGGGGGGCCGCGTGGGTGGGCAGTTGTTGCGCGTGCATTTGTTGAAGTAACCTGGGGAGATCTGGCCTTTGTTGCTGAAAAGAAAATTTAAGGTTAAGAGAAGGGAACCCCACTATATAGCACAACCACAATATGGCAACGTTTGTCTGAAAAATTAACATTCACTGACAAAGTCACACTGAAAATGTCTGCCACATTGGTGACACCTTCAGAAATAATGATACTTTATTCACAAAACTGATGATCTGGGTTTCATTTATTTTTGTTTATGGTTGAAATATAAGTGTAGAAAAACCAAGTGAATTTGAAATAAGAAATTCGCTTAAAAATTGAAGTTTTACATCTAGAAAATAAAATCAAAATTCAGTGTTTCAGATACCTTAAACAGGGGTTGCCGCCAAATTGTGCAAAATAGCAATTTTCGTTTTATGGAAATCATAGCCAAATGAAGAATACTAGAGAAATGAGATTTTGCATACAAGCCTAAAATTTCACTTCCAAATGCGCTACAGAGACCTTTTTGGAAAAATACTTTATTTAAAAAAAAATAAATTCCAAAATTAAGATTTGGCACATTGGGTAGTGCAATTGGGAGTAACATAATTAGTATGTGTGCAAAATTTCAGCACTCTAACACTTTTTGTTTGGCCAGGATTTCCAGAATACGATTTGCCTGGGGGTCCTGGCTCTTAAGACTAGAGGGTTATTTTTCTAGTTGATTTTAGAGAATTTTGGCACAATTAATTTTATAAAATCCAGGCCACTGACAGATAAAAGGGAGTTTTATCTGTCAGTGGCCTGGATTTTTAAAATTAATTGTGCCAAAATTGTCTAAAATCAACTAGAAAAATAACCACAACCACAAATTGGATTCATAGCTTACGGCAGTGGTAGTGGTTAATGACGTTTAGCTATTGCGCAAACGCAGTAATTACCACAACTACTACGAAGTGTCAAATAAGCATTTCAAAATATCCCTATTACTTCGACATTTCCTGAGCTAAGGCCACTGACAGAAACAAAAAGAATTTCTACTCACCATCAGAGGTTGCTATGGACATTCGAATGGTCACCAATATTCGTTTACAGATAATAATCAGCCTACACAAAAATTGATTTTAAACGAAAATTCCAACGTTTGAAAAAATAGTATACAGGGTGTTCCAAATTCGATGCCCACCATGGGGATCTCCTAAACGTTTACGAATTCCGGGTAGTTCCGGAGATGGGCGAAAAAAACCGAAGTCTTTATTTTTAGTTTTTATTTTTCTGCGCCCTTATTCATAAAGTTGTCAAAAAACGCTTAAAACTTTCTATAGGCACTTTTTTAAGATCTACCTAATGAGAGGTCCGTTTTCGACATTTGACATTTTAGTGCGACAGCAGCAATGACAAGTTCATTTTTGCTTATGGACACATGCTTTTTTTCGCCTGCCGTTTGGTTCATAAAGGATGACATATATTTTACAACCTCATTTTGACAAGTACCTGACGTTTTGAGTTATTTGACCATCATCAGAACAAATTCAAAGATTAAAAAACAAAGAAAAAAAACGTATTGTTAAAATGCTAAGTAAAGTTATTTTGTTATAACAAAATGTCAAAAAAAACCATCATTTTTAAAATGTCAAAAAAGTGAAATTTTTAAAATGTCAAAAAAGTACTGCAATCGCGTTTCCAAAATATCTTGAGTAAGTTAAAAGCATAAATTAAATTTGTGCTCATGATGATCAATAAACCTAAAATGTCAGGTGACTTGTCAAAATAAGCTTGCAAAATGTTATCTGTCATGTGTGTCAAATGAACTTGACAGTGCTCCTGTCACACTGAATTGTCATCATCTCAAAAACGTACCTCTCACTAGATAGATCCTAGAAAAGTGCCTGTAGAAAGAAAGAAAATGAAGATTTCGGTTTTTTCCGCCTATCACCGGAACCATCCGGAATTTGTAAACTTTTTTTAGTTTTGTGCAAAGCATGAAATTACGCAATTTTGCCCCAATGTAAACCTTTTCGTATCTCCTACCGTTTAGGAGATCCCCATGATTAGCATTGAATTTGAAACACCGTGAATGTCCTAACTAGTGCGGAAAGTGTCACTTTTTCGCACGCGATTTCAGTTGTCGGAACGACGCGTTAGCGTAAAATGCCTCTGGAGCCTTTTCGTTGGAATACGCTGTATCTTTGTATGTATCTTCTTACTGTGATAATTGACTTTTATTTAATACAATAATAACGTAGTATATTTTTGTGGAATAATTTATTGTCATTTTTATTCTAATATTCTGTTTGTTATTCTATTTCAAAACCGTCAAAGAAAAATCGTTATTCGCGAAAATTAATAAATAATTTTGTAAGCGCTGGTTCGTTCCTTATTGCAATGAAGTTATCAACTTTCTAGCTTTTTCTCATTATGCTTTTACGTAATACCACCAAAAAAATATTTTAAACAGATAACAAACTTTGACGTTTCACCGCTGAATAACGCACTGCCTTGTTCCGTGGTTTCACCGTTTTCGCAGTGGAGAACGTACCGTACGTGCGTAATTAGACACTAGAGACTAAAAGCCACGCCACTCTACTTGAACGTATCGTACGCCGACTTCCAGCAACCTCATTGGTCAGATTTAACAGAAGTTGTCAATTGCGCGCGCTAGGTGTTGTATCGTCGCGTCGCTTGACGCCCACCTCTGCCGGTTTTCACCAATGAGAGCGCTGGATTTCCGAGCTAACTTACGTTTACTTACTACTTAATGTAAATATTTCAACGCATCAGTATCGGTATACCTAACGCGTTTACGAGGTCTGCTTTTGTGGTGGATGGGATGAGAGAACAGCTCGTTGCTTACGGAGGGATGTACATAACGTTATGGAACTACCAACGTACGCAACAATACCAATCAGCTGTTCAGGTATCGCATCCACCATAAAACGGGTCTCGTTCAAAACATAGCACATATAGACAAATGAACAATGTGTCTTTTGGCTTTGTTTTGAATATGTTAGGTATATCGACACTGATGCGTTGAAATATTTACTTTAGGTGTTAATTCAGTGGTTTTCGCGCCAGTATCCTCTTGAAGCCCTAAACCAGTACAGTGTGTTGTAAAAGGTTCCAGGTTACTTTTAGAAAAAGCCCAACAAAAGCCTTTGCTTGTGTTTGGTTGGATTCGCAAGATACAAGCAAGGGGACCCAGAGCTCCCTTCCCTGAATCCCACTTGGGTAATTCTCAACAGGTGCGTCCAAGTCCCGGGGGTGGACCCGACTGAACAAGTCGATGACTAAATCCTGTTGGGGAACGTCATACCGCACATCTCTAGAACGCAGCTCTCTGGGGTCGGTGTGCCGGATATAGGGAGTGCTTAGATGAACCCAACTCTGGTTCGCAATCGACTTCCTCTTAAACGCCAAGGCCGCGTGGATGAAGCACCACAATAAAAACATTCTTCGGGGAATCAAGAACACCCTGTTGTATAAATCCCCCTCCCCGAAGTGCTAGGGAGGTGATTCTAGCGAATTTACTCGTCTGTGAGGGAACTCCAGAAAAACCTCTGACAACCAGCAGTGCCTAGTGGAACCTCTAAAGATAAGGATCAACAAGGAACTGTTCAAGGACCCAGTAGATCTTCTTCAACACTAGAGGCCCGACAGGGAAGTACACAAGTACCCATCGGACATTTTACAAACGCATCAGGGGCGCCTACGGAAGCCGCTGATGTAAGCATGGACGGTCCAACCGAAACAGAGCTGACTTCTCGACAACAAGCACCTAGAGACGCTGGGAATCGCCGGAGACTCAGAGACTCGATGGTTCATGGATGACGAGGAATCGTCCTTGCATGTCCTGCTGGAGTGTCCGGCTCTGGCCAGGTCAAGATAGTCGTACCTTGGGAACTATCTGTTGGTCCCGGGTTGCAGCGCAGAAAAATCTATTCTTTTGCGAAAGAGGCAGGCTTCCAGAGCTAAACCATGGATAGTGGGCGTGCAACGGGCTCAGTAGGATGGCCTACTTACATGTGAATTGTCCCGCTCGCACTTCCACATTCATTCATTGGTGCAAATCCAACAAAAACCTGCAACTTTCAACTGCTTTTTTGAAAAGTTTTTCGTTGGGAAGGGGTCTGTACGTTTTTTATTTGTGAAAACCTTGGGTTTAGCGCACCTTTTTTAATTTTTGAGGTACACCATAGAGTTTAAAGTTTATCTTCTGTGGGGCGTATTTTTTCAGTGACGTAATACTTTGATCCGTCAGACTTCCGTAATTCAAAATATAAATTAATATTGAAGTTCATTCAGTTTAAAATTCTCCGACATCGCGTTAAGGGAAACTTTTTTCCAACTTAATTAAGCGGCAAAGTAAAGCGGCCCTGGAAAAATATAATTATAATGGAATCTATCAGAGCCAACTGGCTGGCGAGAGAATAGAAGGAAAAAAAAGGGGGAAAGATGAAAAGACCTGTTCCGATAAAATCAATTTGCAAGCTTTCAGCGGAAAAATTTTAAATAATTTGCAAGGCTGAGGGGGTTCAAGGAGGTCAATAGCTTCTTTCAGGATACACTATTAACAGAGAGAGGAACAAAGGACATTCCAAAAATTGAAAAAAATTAATAGTACCAGAGAGCATATAAATCTAAATAGAGAGAAAACGTAATGGTAATATCCGACCAGCAAGTCAACGCGATTCTCAACGAGTTTTTTATTGTTAGCTGAATGCGCCAGTATGAACCGTGGTAATATTTATTTAAAATTAAAACGGCAATAATCCCGCGCGTTGAATGGATATCGATTTACCACTGGCGTACATACTTATATTTAATGCAATTTTAAATGAACTTGTGGCTAAGTGAGCTGGCAGAAAGTTTCATTGTATAAATTATTACTTTATTACTTGTAATAATTAAGGAAAAAGCAGAGAGCATATAATTTAAGTTTTCTCCGGTAAAAAATAAGTGTTTTTTTATTTATTTTTATTTTAAAAAACACATGATTAGGAGATCTGAATCAGTGAGAAAATATGTGAAAACTGATGGTCTCATATGATAAATTTCCCTGAATATTCCTTCAATGGTTCTGTTCTCCGAATCCAAAAGAGGCGGTTGTGACGTAACCGGGTCAATTCCAATCATGAAGAATCTTCTCCAAAATTGTTTTATGATTTTTTTTTTAATTTGACCGCCGAAGACGAAACCTTGTAAAAGAGTTGCTGTGAGAGAATGTTTAATAAAAATAAAAAAACTGGCGCCGCAGGGCAACATTTTTGGGGAAGTTGGTAATTTCGTCGAAGAGGGTGTCGATCGCCTCTCTCTGTATTCGCCAGCTGTGACTGTACCGGCACGGGTCTGTTGTCTGCAGCGCAACGCGGACGATCGATATTATGGATAGTTCCCAACGCGGAACTCGTCCAAAAATACAATTTTCCTATAGGCCGCCACTGTTTTGGATCGATAAAAATAAGCAGAGCGAAAGCGAAAGTGACGCACCAAGTTTCGAAGCCAAGAACCAAAAAAAAAACGATAGCTGCGCCACTTGGTTTTCAAGTCACTTGAGAGGGGTCGCAAATTTACCATAAGGTGTCCTCTCTATTTAGATTTATATGCTCTCTGATAGTACCAAATCAATTTTTCAATTTATTATGATCTTAGATGAAATAGAGAAAAGATATCGGGTCCAAGGCGAACTCCTTGGCAAATAATAATTACTGTTTATTCACAAAATTGGCCAACTCCCGACAAAACCAAAGCAATAAGTTGGAATAAGTTCCATATCGTTCTAAACATTAGAGAGGGAAAGCGACAGAGATATGTAGGGTATGACGCAGTCTCGAAAACAAGCCTAAATGAACAGGTGAATGGCAGAGCGACCATCGGTTTTGCCGCGGTCATTCTTGAACTGTGAGTATGCATTTGATGTGTTTTGGCTGTTGAGTGATCGATTCCTCTCGAGGCTTCGAAAATAAGGTCCCAAGATTTCTCAGATAATAATATAATCAAATCTTGATAAGCATCGGGTATCTTTTGTTTATTTAATCTAAGATTAAAAACGCACTTTTAATAATTTAATTTTTAGAAAATATACCGTGATTAACAATTTTTTTGTAAATTGTTTTTATGCTCAATCATTAAGTACCTTTACTATTTCTAAAAAAGATTATCATAATTAGCATGGATCTGTAGAACCGGAGCTAACTGAGACTTTTGCAAAACGGATTGTTAATTAGTATAATAAAATAAGTAAAATTACAATCAAATGCATTTTGGATTTTTATCTAAACTTTCAGAGAATAGGCTAACCCCCATATACCTAATAACCCATCCAATAATCCAAAACAAGAAAGAAACCGACATAAGTTATTCCAGATATATTCCCAACAACGCAAGGTGTCAACTTTCACCACATTATAGTAAGCCTCCTCATCTATACGGACATCCCAAAATCCACAAAGATGCAATGCCCTTACACCCAATCAGAAGTTCCAGAAATTCTCCCAACATGCCATCTGTCTAAATTCCTTTTGAAAATTATTCAACCTCTTGCAGGCAAGAACGCTTCATTTGTAGAAAATTCGAACCATTTTGTTAATATTCTTAAATCTTTTGTCTTAGGACCCGAGGATAGAGTTTTCAGTTTTGATTTTGAAAGTCTATACACCAATGTCCCGATAAAGGAATCGCTAGATATTATTAGGTAGAGACTGGTTGATGACGAATGGAATGGTTCGAATCACACGCGGTGTTGTTGGAGTTGGAGGAAAATTGTCAAATTTATTTTCTTGGTGTAATTGTCAAACGAGTAGAAAGGGACATCAGAACAACAGTCTATCGTAAACCAACTCACACAGGACAATCTTTAAATCAAGGTTCAAATCATTCTGCTATAACCAAACGAGGCATAATAAGTACTTTGTATAACAGAGCCGTTCAAATTCGTAACAATTCTCATGACTTGGAAATCGAAATAAGAAACATCAAGAAGGATCTGCAGAAGAATGGTTACAGCCTATAACAGATACTATTTCTAAATTTCAGCAAACAGGACAGAGGTTACTAGACAAAAACCAGGCAAATGCATTCCTTATCCTATCCATAATAATACAATTCGAAGCTTTCTCAGTAAAACAAAACCTGAGAATAAACAAAATATGGAATGCATTTACCAAGTTCCTTGTGAGTGTGGTGAATCATACATAGGCGAAACAAAAATACCACTATCTGTTAGGCTTAAGGAACATCAGACGAATACCCAAAGAGGTGAAACAACGAAATCAGGAATCGCCGAACATGCATGGTCAAAACAACACCGAATGAAGTGGACAGAAGCAAAGGTTGTGCACAAAGAGTCACACTGGGCCCTAATTCTTGAGCAGGGAACGGCAAAACTTTGTGTCGAATGATCCCACGTCGAACGCATTTCGTATTCTTAAGCGGGGATCGCTCATTCCATTCTATCAAAAATTGGGTATTCGCGCTCCCCGACTCCGAAGCCAGGGATCGGTCCTATTTCTCAAGTAGGCATGCGCGTAAAATGCATATTTTCCAATCTAAAATTTCGAAGAGGTTTCAAGTTTTCGAGGGATGGAATCATTCCCCGGGATTGATCCCTTCTCTTGAGGGATCGTTTCTTCTCTCGAGATTCACGAATTAGGCCCCTGGAAGAAACGAAAATTCCTTGGAGCTGCCTTTATTGGGCAGATTTAGGGTATTTTCAGTAAACCAAGTGTTGAAATTCCAAATATTTGGAAGCCCCTTTTTGGGCGGAGCCAACATCTTAAACTTCACGGTTGAGTGATTTCTCATAGTTTATAAGTACTTAGGCTTAGGAATAGATTGTAGTTTGCACCTGAAGACGATCAGAGATTGTACTGATCGAAACGTCGTAAATAAATAAAATATAAACTATACATATATCTTTTTTAGAAATAGTAAAGGTACTTAATGATTGAGCATAAAAACAATTTACAAAAAAATTGTTAATCAAAATATACCGTGATTATTAACAATTTTTTTGTAAACCTCTTCGAAATTTTAGATTGGAAAATATGCATTTTACGCGCATGCCTACTTGAGAAATAGGACCGATCCCTGGCTTCGGAGTCGGGGAGCGCGAATACCCAATTTTTGATAGAATGGAATGAGCGATCCCCGCTTAAGAATACGAAATGCGTTCGACGTGGGATCATTCGACACAAAGTTTTGCCGTTCCCTGCTCAAGAATTAGGGCCCAGTGTGACTCTTTGTGCACAACCTTTGCTTCTGTCCACTTCATTCGGTGTTGTTTTGACCATGCATGTTCGGCGATTCCTGATTTCGTTGTTTCACCTCTTTGGGTATTCGTCTGATGTTCCTTAAGCCTAACAGATAGTGGTATTTTTGTTTCGCCTATGTATGATTCACCACACTCACAAGGAACTTGGTAAATGCATTCCATATTTTGTTTATTCTCAGGTTTTGTTTTACTGAGAAAGCTTCGAATTGTATTATTATGGATAGGATAAGGAATGCATTTGCCTGGTTTTTGTCTAGTAACCTCTGTCCTGTTTGCTGAAATTTAGAAATAGTATCTGTTATAGGCTGTAACCATTCTTCTGCAGATCCTTCTTGATGTTTCTTATTTCGATTTCCAAGTCATGAGAATTGTTACGAATTTGAACGGCTCTGTTATACAAAGTACTTATTATGCCTCGTTTGGTTATAGCAGAATGATTTGAACCTTGATTTAAAGATTGTCCTGTGTGAGTTGGTTTACGATAGACTGTTGTTCTGATGTCCCTTTCTACTCGTTTGACAATTACACCAAGAAAATAAATTTGACAATTTTCCTCCAACTCCAACAACACCGCGTGTGATTCGAACCATTCCATTCGTCATCAACCAGTCTCTACCTAATAATATCTAGCGATTCCTTTATCGGGACATTGGTGTATAGACTTTCAAAATCAAAACTGAAAACTCTATCCTCGGGTCCTAAGACAAAAGATTTAAGAATATTAACAAAATGGTTCGAATTTTCTACAAATGAAGCGTTCTTGCCTGCAAGAGGTTGAATAATTTTCAAAAGGAATTTAGACAGATGGCATGTTGGGAGAATTTCTGGAACTTCTGATTGGGTGTAAGGGCATTGCATCTTTGTATTGCATAATGTGGTGAAAGTTGACACCTTGCGTTGTTGGGAATATATCTGGAATAACTTATGTCGGTTTCTTTCTTGTTTTGGATTATTGGATGGGTTATTAGGTATATGGGGGTTAGCCTATTCTCTGAAAGTTTAGATAAAAATCCAAAATGCATTTGATTGTAATTTTACTTATTTTATTATACTAATTAACAATCCGTTTTGCAAAAGTCTCAGTTAGCTCCGGTTCTACAGATCCATGCTAATTATGATAATTGCCTCATATCTGCCCCTAATGTGTAGAAAAATTCTACTATTAAATGCGAAATACCTGGATTTATTATACCAATTGAACTTTATAAGGTGCTTAAATACTTCCAACATAAATCGTAAATTGTTAGTTCCATTTTTATATAATATTGTTACCATCCCAGGGATATCCCAGTTCGATCTCTCAAGTGTCTAAACGTCCCGGATATTAATGGGACATTCCAAGAATGTACCGAACAGAAAATCCTTGGGACAACCTACCTAGGACATTCCAAGGACATCATATCTAAGTCTTGAAGATGTCTGAAATTTTTGGTACATTGATTGGACATCCCCATCACCATCCTCCAATGCACATATGTTTTTTCCAGAGGATGTCTTTTTTAAGTCCTGCAGATGTCCCGAATTTTTTTTCTGCGCAAAGGTAACATCTGATGTAAACATAGTGAATTTACACCAAATTGCAATGGATCGTTTTATGTGTCTGTAAAGGATATCCTTAGGGTGTTTCAAGAGAAAACCACCAGGATGTCTGTAAAAGATTTCCCAAGGATGTCTGTACGCTATATCCTTTGGATGTCCGGTTCGGGCGTCCCTGGAATGTTGGATCGAACGTTCCTGGGACATCCATGCAGGACGTCCATAGGAGATCCGTTGTGTGGACACGGTACCTTCGTCGGCCCTAAATGGGTCCTTCTGTGTTCTGGAGACGTCCTTGGGATATCGTGTGGTATTAGAGTAGGAATTAGTTAGTGAATTTTGCGGGTATGCTTGAGTTTTAGTAAACCAAGAATCTTTTAAGCCAGGGAAAAAATGTAACGAGCACGCCATTTGTTCCCCAGAAAAGATTTTACTACCGCCACTTCAGATAAAATTAGGACTTACGAAAAATTTTGTGAAGACCATTGAAAAGGAAGGCCATGCTTTTAGTTATTTAAAAGAAAAAGTTCCCTAGCATTAATTATGGGTTCCCAGATTAGGAAACTTTTTGAATATGCGCATTTCGATTCCATACTTCAAGGCAAGGAAAAAGACGCTTGGAATGCATTTAAAATGGTTCCAACAAATTTTTTCTGAAACACTAGAACAGAAAACTATAAATATCAGGTTGCTCAACTTCGTTTGTGTTACCAAAACTTATTGTAGTGTTGTAAGTGACGAGCACGGTGAGAGGTTCCGCCAAGATATTTTAAACATGGAAAAAAGGTATCTGGGAAAATGGAACTGTGAGATGTTACTATTGCTGGAATATTACGAGAGATGTAAAATGATAAAAATACTTATTTCTTTCCAATAATAACAAATAACTTTTATTTTTTACCGTTTTATTATCTATCTCTATGTCGTATTGACCATAAAATGCTGAGGACAAAATAATTTCGAAAGGGTAAAAGCTCATAGGAGAGACGAGCAAAAATTGCCACTCAATTTTTAATTTGGCAGCCAGCCTTTTTGAATGCCGACTCCGACTAGAAAAAAATGTTGGAATTTTTTACGCCGACATAAGGTATTCCAGATATATTCCCAACAACGCAAGGTGTCAACTTACACCACATTATAGTAAGCCTCCTCATCTATACGGACATCCCAAAATTCACAAAGATGCAATGCCCTTACGCCCAATCAGAAGTTCCAGAAATTCTCCAACATGCCATCTGTCTAGTTTATGTAAAATAATAAAAATATGTCATGAGATCTGTCTCCGTAGAGACGCTTAATTTTGCTTCAAATTGAAGGTACATTTGCCGATTCTGCAATTTGACAGATGGTTGTCTTTTACATGAATCCTGTGTCATATTTTTTCATCTTCATTTCATCTCCTAATTCCTAGCACCGTACTGATGAGCACCACAAGTGCGAAATCCGGATCTACGGTTATCATTATCTTTTTTGAAGGAAAGCTCGCTATTCATTGATTTTGTTATTTATTCACCCTCACTCACTAAATCCCTTTTTAAATTATTCTGTATATTCATTTTATGCCTATGGATACTGAAGAACAAAAAAAATGCAACACCATGTATATGGGTAATTATTTGAATGAAAATTATTTGTGTGTATACCTTATCTCAAAAGAAGTATTTCCTTTTTCCACAGATTTTTTCTGTTCATTTTCAAAAACAACCAACATATCTGAAAATTTTAAATAATTTTTCTCGTAGTTTTTGGTCTTTTTGGATTGCTTAAGGTTTACTTAAAAAATAAAAATGCTAAGAGTTCGCGGTCGCCAACAATTTCATCATTCAAATGACTTTGAGAAAGGACGAATCGTGGGCATGAAACAGGCTGGTTTTGGTGTTCGGAAAATTGAAAGAAGGGTTAATGCTAATCCATCAACAGTGTTAAGAGTTTGGAAAAGGTGGTCCAATGATGAGACTTATAGATGTCGTGCGGGTTCTGGACGCCCTAAATTATTACAAGGTCGTGATTTACGGCATCTCAGACTTCTTGCTCTCAGAAATCGACGGTACAGTATGCGCCAAGTAAGAGATGTTCTAGTCGCAGCTACAGGACGAGTGTTTTCAACGATGCCAATTAATCGAAGATTGATTGGTATGGGGCTGAGGGATTACCGTCCGCTTTTGGTTCTACCTTCGACTCCACAACATAAGGCTCGCCGCTTGGAGTGGTGCGAGAGCTTCAGCGACGAATCTAGGTTTTGTTAAGGCGGCCATGATGGACGTATGAGGGTTAGGCGATTTCGAGGTGAGAGACGAAATGTAGACCTTGCTGTTGAACGTGATACAGCAAGACAGCAAAGTATCATGGTATGGGATGCTATATGTTTAGGAAGATCACCTCTAGTCCTCATCAACGACAATCTGACTGCTCGGCGATATATCGATGAACTGCTGCAGCAAGTTTTACATCCCTACCTACTAACCACCCCAAATTCGATCTTTCAACAAGTCGCAGACCGCATATTGCTCGTGAAACAATGGACTTTTTACATGAACTTGGCAAAGAGACTTTGGAATGGCCAGCAAGATCACCTGACTTGACGCCTATCGAACACGTATGAGATATGATAGGGCGCAATCTTAGTCGATTACCACGTCCCCATGCAAACTTATATGAACTCTGGCATGCGGCAAGGAGGACTTGGATGAGTGTTCCTCAATTTGATATAGACCATCTTATTTTGTCCAACAGAACAAACGAGTGTATAAATAACCATGGAGGAGCCACTCATTATCCTTGGAAATGTAATCAATTACTAAGAGCATCGTAATATATTAATATATAAATAAATTACTTTAAAAATATTTGTCCTTTCTGGTGTTGCATTTTTTTTTGTTCTCCAGTATATAAATTTAGTAATATTTTTTTTTCGAGTCAACTTAAATCTCTAATTGGTATTTTTTCGTCACTTGGGTGTAGTTAAACCCAGCAGTTTAGGAAACAAAAAAAAAGTTGGAATTTGTTCCGTACACATATTTGTCCTTTCTGGTGTTGCATTTTTTTTTGTTCTCCAGTATATAAATTTAGTAACATTTTTTTTTTCGAGTCAACTTAAATCTCTAATTGGTATTTTTTCGTCACTTGGGTGTAGTTAAACCCAGCAGTTCAGGAAACAAAAAAAAAGTTGGAATTTGTTCCGTAGTGAGCGTTAGTAAAAAATTCCAACATTTTTTTCTAGTCGGAGTCGGCATTCAAAAAGGCTGGCTGCCAAATTAAAAATTGAGTGGCAATTTTTGCTCGTCTCTCCTATGAGCTTTTACCCTTTCGAAATTATTTTGTCCTCAGCATTTTATGGTCAATACGACATAGAGATAGAGAATAAAACGGTAAAAAATAAAAGTTATTTGTTGTTATTTGAAAGAAATAAGTATTTTTATTATTTTACATAAACTCATATTGGCCATTTTAAAATGGATCAAAAAAAATTAAGTTAGATATCCTGGTCCATTTCTAACATCTTAACCCTGATGATAAACTTTAGAGACGAAACGACGAATTAAAATTTTGGCAACACCATTGCAATGTGCCCCTCTAAATGAGTCTTTAGGTCGTTTAACTCCTGCCGTTTTAGTGTTCTTTATCGACTTCAGGAAATCCATTAGTTTTACTGTCAATAAAGGTGTTGACGTAGACTAACCCCTAAATGCACCGTAGGCACTTAATTGCGATTGGCTATCTAATCTATTCTTTTTCTATCTTGATCCCACATAAATCAACAAAGAGGAAGCATGGATTATCTAAACTAATCCTAATATTTTTACGGTGGCTTCGATCATTTGCTACGTTTATACGTGCCTAAAACCGGTCTTATATGAGGAATTATACGTCATGAAATGTCATTAAATGTCAGTTTAAAAAGAAAAAGAAAAGAATATTTTTTTAAGTTGAACTCAATGCCCTAGAACGTTTTTAACGTGTTTATACCGACCCTAAAATCGGTTTTAAAAAGATACACCGCTTTCCTAAATCGCTTTTAAATAAAATCGATTTACTGCTTAAAACGGGTTTGTTGGTGTTTATACGACAAAATTTTTAAACGATCCTTACATAAAAGCGCTTTAAGGGGCCCGTATAAACAAAGTAACTGAGGCAATATAATCAAGGCGGCACGTTTTTAAAATCAACGCTTTTTCCAGTTCAGTCGCGTCGACTGATGGACAGATGAATAGTGACGTCATCACCGATGACTGTCAGATTGGCCCTCAAACGCCGAATAAAAAAAACGCCCCGATATAAATTACTTCTATACATGCACATTTTAACTGAGAGATGCTGAAATGGGACTTAAAATCCATTAAATCATATTTGGCAACGGTTTTGACCGGTAAACGAAAAAAAATAATTTTGCGTTGGTTTGGCTGGATCTAGCTTAAGGTGGTTCGGCTTAGTTATAATAATTTTGTCTTGGAGGTTTTTTTCGAGGGCTTCTTTTTCTTAGATTCGTTCTGACAACATAACCCTCAATCTTCAGCTTTATGCCCGTTTGTGCAGCCAATGCCCTTTTAAATTTACTCCTATCTATGCAGTGGCGGTCCCAGCTATTGGAAAAGGGGGGGGGGCGGTTTTGATACGAAAAAAAATTAGAATAAAAGCATAGCTTTTATGAGGAACATACCAATATACGCAAACAAAACTTAGTAACTTCAAGCGAGGAATTGGTCTCAAATCTAAGGGGGGCGGGGTACTCAGATTTGAAGTCGTTCATTTCATACATTTTTTATTAAAAAAAATGTTTAAGAAAATGTTTAAGAATATTACATTAAAACTGTAATTTTTGAGTCGAAATAAACTAAACTCGTAAATATCAACGGTATTATAGCGCCGCAGGCGAAGTTTTAAGAAAATTACTCTAAAAAATGCGTTTTTTGATTTGAAATTAAACTAAAATTGTAAATATATCGATGGTTTCAAAGCGCAGCGGGCGAAAATTTTTAAGAAAATGACACTACAAATGCCATTTTTAACACAAAATTAAACTAACACCGTAAATATCAAAGGTGTTATAATGTCGCAATTTTTGGCCTACTTTTCATTTTCTAAATGTTTTCATAAAAAATTTAAATCTGGTAGGGGGGGGGGGTTAACCACCCCCCCTATCCTCCTGAAATCCGCGCTTGAGTAACTACGTATAATTTTTTGAGTTATAAAAAACATAGATAACAAACAAACCACACAGAAAACCTAATACTAAATACTTTTTTTTTGAGATCTAAAAAGCTTTTTGTTGAAACATTACCTTTTATATCGCATATCTCAAATATAAGATGCCCATCTCAAAAAAAATCATTTCCAGTTTTTTGGGCAAATCGGTCAATGACTCGCTCAATGTCAATTTCAATGTCTGTTGATATGCAGCAACGCTAAGCCCGTCAGATGAATTTCCGTCATAGTGTTTTTAAATTAGGTTAGTTAGTTTTTTAGTATGTTTTCAATCTTCTGAGGCATGAGAAGCTTCTTTCTGACGAGGCATTACTTACTGGCAAACATCCAAGAATGTTCTAATCAACGGAAAAATATTGCCACACTGGTTTATTGCCTCGAAAACGTTATCAGGTATGTTTTGATTTAAGCTTCTGCCTACTTCTGACCAATATTGTTTCCAATACTGACTTCACCCAATAAAAGTTCAAGAATTTGGGTTTTGGATTAATAAACCAGTTTCTAGAATTTAGAAACGACTTTAGTTACTTTTGCCTTGATTTTGGCTTCATGTTAAACTTGATATGAATATGTTCAGGTCAAAGATACTTTTTTATGTCCGAATTGATTTTGTCTAAAACTTGTTTATAAATAGAAACTCTATAATACTGTTCCGTATTTTCAATGGTTTTCGCGGTAAGTTCGTCATGTGTTTGTATATTCTTGGTCTGACGGATCGAAGGTCAAACTGTCCCAAAATATTGTGGAGGGATTCTAGAATGTATTTAAAGGAACTTTCTGCAATTTCTAGTTTTTTCTTCTTCAAGGTTTTATAACCACCAGCATCTTTGTTGTTAAACTTCCAAATCAGTTACATCAACCGAAAAGAATCTAAAAAAGAGAAGATCAAAAGATCTTGGGAGGAAAGAACGAAAATTCAAAATTGGATGAGTGTCCCACAAGGAACACACAAAAGACCAAAGCGAAAAGAGAAATTAAACGATGTTTCGCCCGGGGTGACTAGCGTGGGCTCGTCAGTGGATTCACTAGTCACCCTCAATCCAGACATCCTTTAACACCATCGCACTCTCTGACTTCCAACTCTGAATCACTCACAAATAGGCATCGTTCCGCATGGTACTTATTATAAGTCATCTGATACGGGTTCGTCCTGGCGTGTTAATCTTTCCAATAGGAATATGCTCCTAAGACAATTAAAACAAGAAGTTAAACTTCCAAATCAGTTACATCAACCGAAAAGAATCTAAAAAAGAGAAGATCAAAAGATCTTGGGAGGAAAGAACGAAAATTCAAAATTGGAGCATATTCGCCTCCCCGGCCCTCCCCCCTGGGACCGCCACTGATCTATGGTTCACAATTATTAAAAGACAAGATAAAAAACTAATATTTTGCGGGTTAAATAATCCATCAAACCATTCCCACCGGCCGACCTCCGGAGTCGGTGGGCATTGTTGGCATGAATCGGTGGAATCTATCAAGGATTTTGTAACTCTACCGATGGACAACATAAACTTTTGCGAACTCTTTTGTTGGCACCTGTGGATCCAACGATGAATTTAACAACTCGTCCAAGCTTCGATATACAGGACTAATGATTTAGCACCCTTTCACATGCTATTACATGAGGAACGCCTATGGTTTATAAAGCAATTTATCAGACCGTATTTAATAAAACAATTCATGTTTGAAAGTTTGAGACAATGATGTGTTTGAAATTAACTCTGTGTTTCGGACTTCCATTGTCTATATTTTATTTATACACGACGTTTCGATCAGTACAATCTCTGATCGAAACGTCGTGTATAAATAAAATATAGACAATGGAAGTCCGAAACACAGAGTTAATTTCAAAATCAATTCATCGTAAGATCGCTTCACCATAGAAACTGCAATTCGTCAAACCAATTTTTTATCCAAACCTTATTTCATCAAATTCATTCAATAACAAATTTGAAATTTAACAGACCCGTTTTTAATCGAACCAATGTTTATCAAACTCGTTCAATATCAAACCCGAAATTCGTAAAACCCGTAATTTATCGTAAAATTTTTACTAAATTGATTGCGCATTCGCCAACAACACATGAATGCAAGACGGGTGAATGCAAGTGACATCTACACACAAACTATTGAACGCAACCTGTAAGTATGCGCGCGTAACAGCGACAAATGCATTAAAACGCCGCGCCGCTGCGCCACCTGCATGTACGCCTCCGGTTAATGTGGTATTGGCGAATGCGTAATTAACTTAGCAAAAATTTTCTGATAAATTACGAGTTTTACGAATTCCGGGTTTGATATTGAATGAACTTGATGAACATTACTTTGATTAAAAACGGGTCCTATAAATTTCCAATTTGTTATTGAACGTGTGAAGAAATTAGGTTCGGATAAAAAATTGGTTTAACGAATTGCTGTTCCTATAGTGAATGATTTTATAATTGAACTTTCTTTTATTTAACGGGTTTGATTTTGCACATTCTTGCACCTACATGAGCTAATTTGCAAAATGGTCGCTACAAGTCTCAAAATAGTAATAATAAGAATTTACCATTATAAATGAGACACCCTGTATATATACACATTACCTTCACAACTATAACAAAGGTAAGTAGGTATATTCGTTTACATATAAGGATAAGGGTATAAATATGGTGATTTGGATCTAATTTCTCAATAAAGTTTTTATATTCTCTATCAATAAATTAGAAAGCATTGGCGTCTCGAGAAATTAGCTCAAAAGCAGGACAGTATTTGCACTACTCACAAAGTGTATACAAAAACTACATTTTATTATACGCATATTGAATACACACAGTTACACAATTCAATGAAAAAAATTACACCAGTATTTTTTTTCTGTGCATGTATGTTGGTCAGGTCCAAGCTATTTTATTTTTGTTGAGGTCACTTTGACCCCAAAAACTCTCCCACTTGGTTTGCTGCTGTAGAAAATTGTAGTCATCGTATTAAATATTGAACAAGAAAAAAAAGACCGTTTAATAAGTACAATTTGAAGATTTTCATAGGCAATAAACCCTTATGTCTCTTTTTAAAGATGAACTGAGAATATTTTTCCTCCAAAACACGGTCGGATCTTTCTTAAATCTACATAGATATTGAATTTAGGACGAGCCTAATTCACTTTGGAATTGATATTTCTAGGTAGAAATATTTAGGTTATGTTTTGTTCTATTGTTATTGTTATTTCAAAAATAATTCTTCGTTAACCGCCTGAATTGGCGTTGGCGTCAGGCAATCATCTTGGCTTTGGGAAAATAAGTATTTAATTATCCATATGCCAGTGCCAGTATATGCCTGTTTCATAGATTATGAGAAAGCGTTTGATTGAGTCCAACACGAAAAGCTCATAGAATCGCTAAAAGAAGTTGGTCTAGATGATCGAGATCTAAAGATAATCGCTAATCTATACTGGAATCACACTGCTCAAATAGAGATTGATGGCCAACTGTCCGAAGAGGTCCAAATAAGAAAAGGTTGCCAAGGGTGTATATTGTCCCAGCTGTTGTTTAATATCTATAGTAACCAAAAAATAACTGCGAAGAGCGTCGGCATAAAAATCAACAACCTACGATATGCCGACGACACTGTCATAATAGCAGACACACTGGAAGGCCTGATTTAAATTGCTGCCAAAAGTTCGCAATTCGGGCTTAACTTAAATGTTGGAAAAACAAAATGGATGAGCAGCAAGTCGAACGCGTGGATTCATACAAATATTTAGGTTGCCTCCTGAATGAGAACTGGGACAACATGCAAAAAGATCGTGCAAGAATTGAACAGGCCGGATCATGTTTTATCAAAATGAAATCAGTGTTGTGTAGTCGCGATCTTATTACCACTCTCCGAATTCGTGTGCTTCGGTGTTATGTTTTTAGCATCTTATATTATGACATGGAAGCATGGACACTGACTGAAGCCATGTGCAAAAAGTTAGAGGCCTTCGAGATGTAGAATACTAAGGATATCTTGGATGGACAGAGTAACTATTGTGGATCGTTTGCTCAGAATAAATAAAGATCTTGAAGTTTTATTCACCATCAAAAAACGAAAACTTGAATATTTTGGCCATATTTTGAGAAACGACAAATATAAACTTCTAAAATTGATAATAGAAGGCAAAATTGAAGGCAGAAGAGGTACGGGTCGTGAACGGTGTTCGTACTCAGACACTTTTCCGAAAAGCGGTGAACAGGGTACAGAGGTCCTAGTTTTGAAACCATACGAAATTATTCGCATGCGACTACTTCCGTCTCTTCCTATACCGTATAGAAAAGAAGGCAAAAGACATGCCGATATGCTGATTCATGGGTAGTACGTGAAAGAATAACCAGTTTTTCATGCAAAACAGCACGAATGCCCTCCACCCACTCGTGCAATATTGCGTTAAACCAGTCGAATTCAAACGCGGTCCACACATACCGGATTATCTTTCGCCTCTCATTTCACACGGTATAGAAAGAGACTGACATAAAAATTGTCGATTATTCAGTACACGTATGCGGATATTTTCGTATGGATTCGAAAATCAGACCCTAGATCGCGCTGATGATAGCCAAGGTTCGAGCATGGCACTTGAAGAAGAAGAATTGTCCACATTATATCACAAATCACTTCTATTAAGCATTTTTTCTTTTTCCTAACCTTCAAATGTCAAACCAAATTTCGTAATTTTCGAAGCTTTTTTACCAAATTCTCGATTTGCTTTGGCTCAAGCAAACGACAAATTTTCAATGTAAATGTAGCTTTTGTCATTTTTTTGCAGCGCGTCCAAGATCAATCTAAGTTATTCTTAACTTTTTTGTTTCATGATCTCTTAAAACTCTAAAAAGTGACATGAGGGTCTTTCCCCGGAGATCCCTCAATTATTTATTTTTTCTACCCTCCACTAAACCGCTTTACATCAATTTATTATTTATCGAGTGAATCAATATTACCGTTGACTGCTAATTTTCTAAACGGAATGACGTGGGGGTAAAGCCTTAAAATCTATTTAAACATTTACGACCCAACCAAACGGACGCTTAAATAAATAAAGTACCACAGAGTCCTCACAAAGAATTTTTTATGGGGGCACAAAGAGCATTTAATTCACTACAAACAGGGGAACAAATCATTTTAATTCGGGTGTAATTAACAAAGATAAACCTACACGACCAAAACTGAGGACGTGTGCTAATTTATTGCCTAAAAACACGCCATCTTTCTATATTGTATTCTATAGATATATATATATAGTAAAGACATTTTCAATGTAATTTTTGTATGGGTTAAATCAGCAAACATGCAGGCATAACCCAAACTTATTCCACTGAATAACGCAACTTACGTAGTTAAAATTTAAGATTTAAATTAAAATATTTGAGATTCAATAACAATGAAAAAAAATTAGTTTTTATTTTTTTGTTCCCGTTCCTGATGAAAGCATTAGATAAAGTACACTAAAGAAAAATTCGCTGCAAACGAGGGTTACTTAAATGAAACGTTACTAAACTATTTTTATGGGTCTTACATAAATTCTTCAATCATGTCAACAGCATAAGAAACTGCATCAAATTCACTCTGGAAAAATAAGAAAATTGTCAGCTCCATTTTCTTGACTTTCTAGTCACCAGAAATAATTCAACCACATCACTTCCGTATATCGCAAACCAACTCATACTGGACAATATCTTAACGTCAAATTATACCACTCCACATCAACCAAACTGATCCAATCTCTCATAGATCGAGCCACCTACATCTGCAATAACTACAGAAGAAGCTTTAAATAAAGAAAAGTCAAAAATACGTTGAACCAGAGACGTTCCAAAGGCTTGGGAAGCTTCCTTGCCTTATGCACGTATTAAGAATGTCCCTGAGAAATGACGATATAAAAGGACAACAGTATTTTAACATACTAAGTGAAATTCCATCACAACCGACAGCTTTAGATTTTATAGACTATAGGGCTTGTAGTATGCGATCAGTTGTGACTTCATGAAAATTAAATATCGTTTTCAGCTGCAAAGGATCGTAGTACGCTACCATTATGTGGGTGCTACCATTTCGTTGCAAGAATTTTTGTAAAAGTATTCATTTATTTTATCTAGGTCTGATAATTTTTCAGGGATACTTCTACTACTAGTCT
Organism: Oxystoma pomonae; assembly: GCA_963921995.1. Lineage (NCBI taxonomy): Eukaryota > Metazoa > Arthropoda > Insecta > Coleoptera > Brentidae > Oxystoma > Oxystoma pomonae. Next base: position 25,261,391 of record OY998165.1, read on the forward strand.
TAGTTTTTGTTAGTATTTAACTGATGACGATTGCAGATACATAAGCATCCGAAACGTTGTGAAAAAATAAAAAATGAAGACAATGGAAGTTCAATATTATCTACCACCTTCAAACAACAGTATTTTTATATGGAAAAAGTAAAAATGGTATTGCACGATGTTTAATCGCCTCCTATGATAATAGAAGCCTAACATTATCCATGCTAGCCAAGTACTTGCATACTAAATTCATAAATTATCTATTTATTAATACCCGTATAAGTGCATGTTTATCTCATTAAATTTTCAAATGGGAAATATCGAAAAATAAATTATAGTGCATGTAGTCACACAGGAACCAAAACGTAATCTTTATTTAAATTGAATGTTGGACATGACATGACTTCTCGCTCTAGAAATGCTCTATTCCTTGTGTTTTATTATTTTTTCTTATGAGGTCGTTAATACACAGGAACAGATTTTTAAAGGGTTGGCAACATATCTAAAAAATTGCTCAAACAATTTTTACGAAACTTTGCACTGTTATATAAAGTATAAAGAATAGACTTTACCCCATCTGAGGGTTGAGGGGTACGTGTAAAAAACGGAAAAAAGGGTTTTTGTAATCAGCATACAATTTCCTTTAAAATTATGTATCGCACATGAAATTTAATTTTTTGTTGTTTTATATTATTATTTATTTTATTTTCTTAATATATTTTTTGTGTTTTTTTATTTTTTTATTATATTTAATTTTGGTTTTCTATAAAATGAATAACCGAATAATAAAAAACAAATAGAAAAAAATTAATTGGTATTAATAAAAAACAAAAAATAAATATAATTTATGTATATAAAAATCGAGTGGAAAATCGGTTATTCCATAAGAAAAATACCAACTTAGTGTTATATTTCAAACAATAAAGGTTGCAGAACAAATCATATCCCCCCGAATTTGGACCACCCTGTAGTGATTCTACTTAATTTACTTTTAATGAAAAGATTTGGACACCAACTGTTTGTTTTACTCACCTATATCTTTTAAGTAAAAATAATCAACTCAATTTTCAATTTTATTTACGTTATGTACTCAATATGCTATACCCTGCCTAAACCCGAAAATTTTAATAGACTGCTGTGCTTAAACCCCCGACTTACTTATTGAGGCGGAATGCTTATAGATCAACTACAGTCTAACCCCATAGACAACCAATCAAATGAGTAATGATATTGCGTTAAAGCTATTAAATGCTGTTTACTGGGAATAAGGAATTGTGTGTGTTTAAACAAAAAACAAAAAAAATTTATCAATCATTTTAACATTACATCTGCGTCTTCTTGATCAGAGATGAAACAAAAAAATGAGGTATGATCCTATTTTGTCTGAAAACCAATCCCGTCCGAAGTATTTAATTTTAGAAGTAAAAAGAGGCAAATGTTTTGATTTGAAAACATATACAGTAAAGAAAACAATAGTAACGGCCACTTGCACAGACTTTTTTTAATTGTCCTTTATTTACATAATTCCAGAGACCAGATCTTTCCATCTCTTGCGCACCCATTAATAAAGAGAGAATTAGTTAAAGGACAATTAAGTCGCTGAAAGTACGAGTACGTATCTTAAAATATTTTGTTTCCTTAATTCATGTATTTTTAGGTACCTAATATTATCTTTTGTTATTTTTATAATATATTTTTTTTAACTGTGCAAACCTATCCAGTGTCATAATATGAATTTATTTTCATTGTAGACAATAATATAACGTTCTCACAATGTTCACCGATAATCATCTTTGCTCTGAGCTTGCTAAATCTAAGGCGGGATTAAATTTCCCGACTCCACTTAATTATACTGTCGGGAATAGCTGGGAGTCGCCTCCGATAAAGTCTAAAGGTGATTGGAATGCTGATTAGGTGAACAGAAAGAGAAGAAAATACCTCGAAAATTCTTCCCTATCTTATACATATACGTGCCACAGTGTAGGAAAGACACCACACAGTTCATTTAATAATAATTAATGATTTTATTGCCACAAATACTACATCATATAATAATAATTAGAATGCCACCTGTAACGTAATATAAAATAAAGAAAAAATAAAAAAAAAACAAGTTAACATTTAGAATAAGACTGTAGTAATAAAGAAAACTATAAAGAAAAGAAACAATAAAAAGTGAAAAGGTCAAAGTTCGCTCTACCTACTATTTTCTTGAATTTAACTATTTAGAATAGGGGTGCCTAAACTCACTCAATAAGCAAGAATAAAACACTAAATGCCTACATAACAAGAGTAAATAGAGTTATAGTAATTTAATACCATACCTAACTAAGTAAAATTATTGTTTTATCACACTTGACTATATAAAATAAATTTTAAAGAACAATTTACCTAAAAGTTTATCTTTTTTAATTATTTTCCTGAAAGCAATGAAACTTACTAAATTTTTATACTCATTTGGAATTTTATTATAAATTTTTGCAATTGAATACAAAAAAGATCCTTGGTATAGAGTTGTTTTCGAGCGAGGAATTGTAATGAGGTATTCATTTCTTGTGTTAAAAACACTGATGTTATGACTGAAAAAAACTTTATTGAGGCACTGATAAAAAAGATTAGTGAATTTAAACAATCAATTATGGTCGGTCATAGCAGATACTGTAAAATTACTTGGTGCGTATAATTTTACAAAAATATTGTGACTTTACCTTACAATTTACATATCTGACAGTGCATATTCACATTATTTGTGTAAATTTACAATGTTAACGGTATCGGCATGTTTCTAAATTGATCGCTGTGTGTTTTAAAAATATTTGGTTTCCATCGGCCCAGTTTTTAAAATTACCGATGGATCCATCAGTCCACCGACCGATTGCAATCAGGTCGCATCGACTTTAGAGTCGGTGGACCGGTTGGGATGATTAACATAACCTTAAAAAAAATATTATTAACAAAAATGTTAACAACAAAACTTCTTGGGAAGATGAAATTGAACTATTTTTAATTGGTAAAATAAGAAGCCACAGGTACCGTTGGAGATCTCCTTCATTTCTTCACCCGTTAGGTAACCTAAAGTGCTCTAGGAACAATACAAATCTTTGAGAGCTCATTTATTCTGAATTTCGTTTACCAAAAACTGAGAAAGCCGAAAATAATTAAGGATATGTGTAAAATGTCATGTACAGCGCGGGACGTTTTTTTTGTCGTTTGACGGCAATCTGATATTCATCGGTGATGACGTCACTATTCATCTGTCCATCAGTCGATGCCATCGAACTCGAAAAAGCGCTGATTTTAAAAACATGGTCCATTGTTTCTTTGCATAAAATGTGGTTTACCAAGGTAAGACATAATTTTAACATTTCAGGAAATAAAATATAACACGCATTATAATTGTAAAATAAATATCTGATATAAATTTTGTCAGAGTTTATACAAATGTTGTAAAAAAAATGAAGCTGATCTGTAAAAAGTAATCGAAAAATAAAAAATGTATAATTTATGTTTTACTAATGCCACCCTATCATACAAGATATAAATTTGTAAAAGTTGTGAGTGAAAATATTTTAGTGGAAGATAGGGGAGAGCGAAACAAGAAAAAAAAATGTTTTGTTTTGGAGGGTGTCAAAATGCGCGATTTTTTTTTGTTATATCTTGTTTAGAAATCCCAAGAAAAAAGTGTAATTTTGTAGAGTCGCACATTGAAACAATTTACAAAAGCAAAAGGGCTTCTTTGGATGTATTTTTGGTATTAAAGAGACGTCTCTCAGGTACCGATAATGTAAACATATCCTAGTATTTTTCTAAATGTAATTTTTGTATAACTAAATTAATATTTTTTTTTACCCATTGCAGAGTTTTTAGCCTGTGGATATCTCCCGAACTTGTCAGTTTTTCAAAAAACTGAATAGGACATTTTTGGATCGTAATAAATTGAAAAATCATTTGGAACCTTCAATTTTTTCAATTTTTATCCCACTCCTCGAACTTAAAAACGAAATATCTTAGAAACAAAGAAGTTTAGACCCCACAGTATTGGATTTTTTTTTATTTTCTGTCACCCATTAAAATGATTGTACTAATTCTTTTGACACCCTGTATATTTTTCAACATATTTACCATAAAATGAGAATAAAAAAATTCTTTAGTTATAGACCATAGACCATGTCTCAAAATCGAAAGAAGCGTGTTCTAAGTTTCGTTTTATGTTAATAAAGCACTTGCAGTCACTTTCTAATGATCCAATAGGTTATAAGTTCCTTTTAATTAAAAATCACATCGTATCGCTTTGGTGCAGCTGCATTTTAAAAAATGGCAGTAATTTAGCAACCGAATGAACACAAAAACAAAAAAAAAAGAGAAAAAGAAAAATAAAATGGACCGCTCGATCCAGGAAACAAATGCCGCAAGTTAATAAAACGCAAACCACCCTGGAAACATTTTACAATGGCCCCCATATAATAACTTGACTGACCCCATAGAGAACTCATGGAATAAAAAAAAGCAAATAATTAAAAAGTTAAATATAAATACTTCTGAAGTAACTCCAATAGAAATTGGATAATCAATCTTGGCTTTAATCAACACTTTTGTACTCGTGTACGAAGTTTAATGTTAATTCTTATTCAATATATCATTTTATATTGTTACACATTATCAGAAACAAGTTATGAATTATATATAACGATTATATTTAACTCATCTGTTAAAAGTCTCATAAAACAAATGGGATTTTGAAGAATTACAGCGAAAATGTTTTCAACGGATAAGTTTTTTCTTAGTACTTCTATATTAATTTTTTTAACTAACTAAAGTTTCTCAAAGGTGATGCTTTATTAATACAGAAACTTCTTTGCCTTTAGCAACTGGGTTATTGAAAAAGAAACTGAGAATTGTGTCAACATTCTGACAGTTTCTGATTTTTTTTTAAATTCTGTAAAGTGAATTGTTTTACAGTGGAAGAAATCAACACACTGATATTAAAAGTAATCCGAATGGTAAATTATTATTCTTTCTATGTTTTTTTTTTTGAGTTTTCGTTTGTAAAATAATCCACTAAATACCACTCGAGCTTCAAAATTACCTAACCAAATAGTTTTTACTCATACTCATTAAAATGATAGAAAACGTGCAATCGTAAAAAATTAAGGGTAATTTTAAAGCTCCCCCGATAATTTTTATGATGTCAACAAGCATTAAGCATCTCTGCAGTTAGCCTATAATTTTATTGAGTCTAAGGGCGTAATACTCCGCAAATATTTTACAATAGTTTCGAATTTTGCCGAGCAATCGCCACCCACTCGGACGGACGAGCAAAACAATTTTAGAGTGTGCAAACTGAATACGGAATCACGGCTTACTTGGATGGGCCGCACTGGAGCATTTGAGACTGAAAAATGCTCGCATCAACTTTGCCACGGAGATCGTTCCCGCCCATATATTTGATAGACCTGTCGTTGGTATAAGGTGAAGCCACATAACTTTCAGATACTATAATGTCCAGAGATTGTGAAAAAGACAAAGTCCTTTCTCCACCTACGTAGGATGTGAGACTGGCAACAGGGCTCCTAACAGGACACTGTCGTCTTAACAAGCACCTAGAAATGCTGGGAATTGCCGAAGACTCAGAGTGTCGATGGTACATGGATGAGGAGGAATTATCCTTGCATGTTCTGCTGGAGTGTCCAGCTCTGACCAGGTTAAGAGAGTCACACCTTGGGAACTATCTGCTGGCCCCAGGCGATGTAAGAAGGTTGCAGATCAGAAAAATCTGTTCTTTTGCGAAAGAGGCAGGCTTCCAGGCCTAAACCATGGATAGTGAGAGTGCAACGGATCCAGCAAGGTGGCCTACGTACACTTGATTTCAAAAAAAACGCATACATTCAGTCACAAAATTGACCTTTCTAAAAGTGTATAATATATACGGACTACCAGCTAAAATGCCTAAAAACATTAAAAGTACGACAATTTGTCATGTTGTTTAAAAAAGGTCACTAAAACGGAAATATTAATATATATTAATATAAAAATAAGGCAACCTTATTTTTATATTAAATTTTGCATAATACTAAAAAATCAGCAAAAATAATGTTTTAGTAAAGTCTTTATTGAACAATATCAAATTATCACTCGAGTAACGGACGAAGGCTGTTCTATAAACAGGGCGGTAACCCATTTTGGAGTTGATAAAATAACAATAATACGATGGAAACAGTGCTGGATTAAAAACAATTCGACGAATAGGAAACTTGGACTAGGACAAAAACGATGGTAAACTTAATACTAATTATTTGAACTTAAAAAAGAACTAAAATAAATAATTTAGTATTTAATAGGATCACCAGTTTTCTCTATTACAAGCTGCAAACGTCTGGGCATTGAAAAGGTTAAATTTTGAAAATATTGATGGTGTTCTGAGAGCTGATCCAATGCGCGATAAATAGCATCGCTTAACTCTTTAGCATTTCGTGGTCCCCAATTCCTTTGGTATATTATTTTAACGATTCGACCCCATATATTTTCCATTGGGTTAAGGTCAGGGCTGTTGGCTGGCCAAGGAAGTGTTTCTATATTATTATTGTGAAACCATTGGCGAACAACATTAGCCGTGTGTACTGGACAGTTGTCCTGCTGATAAACGAAGTAATTATTTTCATGTAAAGCCTGTACATACAGATAGCAGCATAACGTTTCAAGGATTTTAATATATTGTTCACTATTGAAACCTCCTTCGATTCTCCAAAAAAACCCAAACCTCTAGCACTAAACCAGCCCCACATGTTTACAGAAAAATGTCCAGCTTTTTTAATTTGGTTTGCATATTCGGGTTGAAATCTAGAATTTGGTGGACGATAAACGTCAGTGAAAACCACCCTCTCCCAGAAGTCATTATCACGACGAACGTTGTTCAGTGCAAAAATCACTCTGGCCTGTTTTAGTTCTTCTGTTAGAAAAGGCTTCTTTGCAGCAACTCGACAAGAGACTTTTGATTTCGTTACTCTTCTATTTACTGTTGCTAAAGAACCCGGAAATAATGTTACATTAGCTGCTTCAACCGACGTTGAAAAAGGATTTTGTCTGAGATGGTCAATAAGTCTCTCATCTTGCACTTCAGAACTTATTTTTGGTCGTCCTGATCCATCTTTCCTATCCGTAGAATTATTTTCAATCCAGCGCTTTTTCCATCGCATTATCGTCATTTTATCAACTCCAAAATGGGTGGCCGCTCTTCTTATAGACCAGCCGTCTTCTATAACTCGAGTGATAATTTGAACTTTTGTAAATGTTGATATCTGTCATTTTTAAGGATGTCACACTGAATTTTAAGCTGTCAGGCATACTAATCTAGTGGTGCCTTATAATAGTATACACTAATGGAAAGCTAAATTTTGTGGCATAGGAAAAAATGCATGTATGAGTTTTTTTTGAAATCAAGTACATGTGAGTGTGTAGCAAAAGTAACTCTAAAACATTCATCAAATGGGCTATCACAAGGTCCAATCAAGCAGGACACAACCAATCGTTTGCAGCTGGCAGTGTCGTTCTATCGATCACTACCACGGATCACCTAACAACTGTTCGGTACTCTTGTGTCACTACTGCCCGTCTCTTTTGCTTTGTACAGCACGTAGTGAGGCTTCAATCGAAAAGTGGTGAATCGGGTCATATTTATTGGCTTTCGCACACCTCGTGACAGCTTGTCTAGTTTTGGGATTGGTAAAAATCTGAATAATTAAGGGCCTAGACTTATATGGCTCCTGGGTCCTAATTCTTGAGCAGGGAACAACATAGATTTGTGTCGAATGATCCCACGTCGAACGCATTTCGTATTCTTGAGCGGTGATCGCTCATTCCATTCTATCAAAAATTGGGTGTTCGCGCTCCCCGAAGCCAAAGCCAGGGAGTGGTCCCATTTCTCAGGCAAGCATGCGTATAAAATGTATATTTTTCAATTTAAAATTCCGAAGAGGTTTCAAGGATAAGCATCTCTTTTCGAGGGATGGGATCATTCCCCGCGATTGATCCCTTTTCCTGAGGGATCGTTCCTTCTCGCGAGGCCAAGAGACGGCACAGGTGGTGGACTAGGAGGCTGGGTTGGGGTAGAGGCTCTGTATACAATTTTTGAGAGTTATTGTTTTACCAGAGGTGAGATACTCGATTTGGCATTTGTCAGAAATTGCAGGCATTTGAGATGTCAGTCTATTTATCGCTTTTACATGTAAATATTAAAAAAATAGAAAGAGAGGGTAATATGAGTTGCCCACCTCTAGTAAAACAACTTTCAAATGTATATGTTAAGGTAAAGCATAGAGGGGCCGCTAGGGCCTACCCAACCAGGACCTGGGTGTTAAAGTATATCTGATGGTTATATGGGCAAAGTTGTACTTTTTCCAAAGGTATGCTCTTCGGGTAAATAAGTATTTTTCATTTAAAATTCTACTTTTTTCTGTTAACTTTTCATTTTTGTTTCTATCCCTGAGTTTGCATGGACCATAAGCAAGCCGAGTCTCACCATCATGAAATATTTATGAGTATATCTTTTTAAAATTTGCGTTTCTAATGTGTACGAGCAGGAAGTTTTCCAAGTTGCCAGCGGGTGATTCCGACAAAAAGCTGCATTTTAAAGCTCTCGGATAAATGTTCCTGGTACCGAGTGGATACATGCTGATTCAAGCATAACTTTGTTTTCATAGTCCTCAATCTTAGTGACTCGTTGTAACAAGTATACACAATTCGTTTACTTAAACAGACAAACCGCATATCAAAAATTAACAAAATTTTTTGGTTCTGGTATCCCCCACAGAGCATTTGCTTGGTTTTTCAAAAAAAAATATATATCTTGTTTTATTTAGTTTTTTAAAATAATGGATAATTTTTACCGTGAATTAACCATTTTTGGGATGAGTAAAATTATGTAAAAACCTAAAATTATGCAAAATCCGTGAAATGGTAAATTTGGTTAACAGTTTTTTAGATTAAGTAATTGGAAGAAGCGAATTTTTTATTCAAATTCACCCTTAAGGTAACCACAAGTTATATAAAGCAAATTCAAGTAATACTTAGGGGACAGTAAAGAGTCTATTTATAAAAACAATATTTAATTGTGTGAAAAGTTTATTACATTAACAAGTTTTCTTTTGCCACCATAACAAAATCACTATCGCGCATCTTGCAACACGTTTTATCCACATCCACGATGCATTCTTAAAAAATTCTTATTATTTTATTAACTGGAGCAGCCGAGATCAATTAACCAAAAACTAAACTATTTTGAAAGTAATATTTTACCCGGAAACACAAAATGGAGCTCTCGAAAATTTCTGTTGCTCCTTTTTAGAATTCTCCTTTTTCTCGGAATTACCCTCATATACCTACACCGATTTTACTTTTTAAATTTTCCTTTCCTGCATTTCCGGGAATACAGGGCAAAAAGGAAAAATAAAACAGAAAAAGAATTTCGGGATTTGGTCGGTTTAATAATTCAAATATCAAAGAATATTACAGTGAACGAAGCAGTATCTTTTAGTTTTAATAATAAAAATGCTTATAGGTCCGTGGGAGATAAACCAATTTTATATTCGGATATTACAAAGGCTAAACCATAAAGAGGGTATGTTGTGCGATGACGTTCGCAGACGATAACCATTTAAATTTGCGTTTTGACTACTTACAAAAACCTACAAAAATAATAATCTTAATAATTTCTTAACAAAAACTACAAATAACACGAGGGTAAAGACTAAAACCTCTAAATATGAAGTTATGATGAAGTGGTAAAACGTTTAGAAAAAATAGACACTCACGGTGGGATTTACTAAAAGGGTTTAGCCTATTTTAGAACGGTCCTAATTTTAAGTTAAATTTTTGGGTTTTGGACATAGTTTGATTTATAAGAATTTTAATAAATTTGTTTATTGAATAATCATTTTAACACAATCTTTTGTTGTATTTAAGACGAAAGTTTCAATTTAGAAGAAAATTAAAAAATTTAAACCCACGCGGGCTTTAAATAGTAAACACTCTGTAGAACAAATTAAAATTGGAGTTATATGTCACTCTAATTAAAACTTACCCATATTAATTGATTTTTTAGATGGGTGATAATAAAATAAGGTGTAGATCATTTTGTATTTATTTAAAAGGTGTTTTTACTTGAAATGTATTAAAAAACTTAAATGCAAGTTTTGTTTACATTTCTGTCACTGTCAAAATGTCAGTTTGAAAATATTAGCTACGTTCAAATCACAAACAGCGAGTTCGGATTTTACCTCTGCTTCTACCTTGGCTTGCACCAACCTCTACTGATGAAAGCTACAGCTTTGAAATGAGTGGGCTTTGAGTAAGGAAAGTTTTCCTGACTGAGCTTTTAGTTAACCTCAATGTTTTAATTTTAGTTTGTAAATAAATTAATATAGTTGTTTTGGGTTTTTTTGTTCGGTATATTTTTCGTGCATAATCAGTGACCTTTACTTATGCTTGTTTTGCCTCGTAGTGCCCTCATAAATATATTTTTTGTGCTGAAAACTCGTTCAAAATATGGCGTTTTTCTGGACAAAATTGGAGGTGGTTTATTGGTTAATGATTAATTTGGGATATTAAATAAGGTAAATTAATCCTTGTAAAAAGGTTACTTAGGAAATTATAAACGAAATTATTACCAATTGTCACAAAACAATTCTTTCTGGGGGCTATAAATTTAAACCACCCCCCAGAGGTGGTTTAAAAAATTACCAACTTTATAACCTACATAGATAATGAAGCTATTATGTACCAAATTTTTGGCGTATTCACCATTTTCCGTTTTGAAACTTGTCCAAAAAAAAAATAGTTTTAGGGCATTTTTTCCTAAAATATGATATATTTTGAGAAAAAACGCAGTTTTCAGTTGTATTTTGCAACAACAATACATAGTAATCAATAACTTTGTGTATTTTCTATATGGGTAAGTGTTTTTTGAAAATGGGCTTTAAAATTTTGTACCCCCCACAGGTGTAAATATTTAGATTTGTGGGGGGTACTATTTTAGATCTTAATAAATCCCACGGTTAGAGTTGCACAAATAGAGAGTGCTTAATCGTAATCGTATCTCAGTGCGCATGCTCAGAACGGATACGTCGTACAACAGCGACTACGTCTCACCTATCTCTACCACCACCCTAGCAGTATTCGTACGCAGCTTGCGTATGCTAACCACTTTGTTATCTGTAGGTTTTCATAAATGCCTGATCCACAGTTTCACTTGCACTGAACAAGAATTGGTTTGGTTACGTCGTACGTTGTAAGCACAACTTTAACTCTTTTTTTAAGGACGCTTTCACAAACGCATCAAAGATACGCTAACAACAAGGAATCAAAAATAGCTTGCCCACTTTAAGTATCTAATATCTAATCATTGACAGCAAAGGTTCCAGTCATCTTAAGGCCTGTTTAGTCAACTTTTAACGCCTAATAGATAGTTAGGTTGACTTCGAAAAAGCTTTCGATAAGGTAAGACACGAATAAACTAGTCGAATTCTTACAACAAAAAACATAGACAACAGAGATTTAAGAATAATAACAAATCTTTTCTGGAATCAACGCGCACAAATAATAGTGGACAATGAACAAAGCCCAGAAATAGAAACAAGGAGAGGAGTGAGACAGGGATGTGTTATGTCACCCCTGCTTTTAAATGTATACAGTGAATCAATTTTTGAAGAGGCATTATTATCTGAGGATGAGGGAGTAATATTAAATGGAAAAGTAATAAACAATATATTGCGGATGAAACAGAGATTATAGCAAGCTCCGCGGAAGAGCTTCAAAGACTATTAAACAGAACCAGTAAAAGACTAAAAATATGGTTATAACAAAATCAGGCATACAATCAAACATTAATTTACTAGATCGACAAACAGAAACAGTTCAAAAATACAAATACCTGGGCACCTGGATTACAGAAAATAATGACCAAACAACAGAAATAAGAACTAGAATAGAAACAGCAAGAAATGCGTTTGTAAAACTGAAAAAAATCCTCTGTTCCAAAGGTGCTTTGTTTTCAATCTTATATTATGGACTGGAAAGCTGATCAGTAAAACAAGAACACATAAACAAACTGCAGTCGGTCGAAATGTGGTGTTATAGAAGGATGCTGAGGATATCATGGACAGAAATATAAACAAACATGGAAATAGTTCGAGAAATGAGCAAAGAATAAAAAGTAATTAACACCATAAAAGCAAGAAAGTTACAATATCTAGGAGATATAATGCGAGGACAGCGGTATGAGATGCTTAGACTAATTATGCAAGGAAGATAAATGGAAGAAGAAGCATTGGTAGAAGAAGAATTTCATGGTTGAGAAATTTAAGGGATTGGTTTAACTGTAGCTCAAAAGAAGATAGGAGATGGCACCCAAAGAAGAAGAATGGATAGTGTTAATTTTTTTGTTTAAAAAATGGATAGTTTATCCGAAAAAAAAATAAATTGAAAAGAATAATAATTTTTAAGGTTATAATAAATGGCGATCGCAGAGCCGCGATAATACTCTATTGTAATTTACTTTACGCCACTGTATACATGTACTTTCAACGAAAAGTGGCAACACCGATTTCTAACAACTCTTCTGAAACTGGGCTTGAACTGACAAAAATAAAGTCGATTTAATCAAGGTCCGGCTATCTCTAGTAGTCTTTATTTACGTTCCGACAATACTCTTTTATTATTTAATTTTTCTACGCCACTGCCTTTCATCGAGCACGTCTATATTTCCTACGCGAATGCCATTTCAAGCAAAATAAAGCGTAGACTCCGGGGTCTCGGAGGGCTTACCGAATACATTGATATTCAGGGAGGATCCTTCTATATCAGGTTTGCACACTTCTGTTTTGTTGGATTATCCGTCGTACCTACAATATGTGCTCCGCCGCGTTTACACAAGTAAGACATAAATTTCGTTATATTGCGTTTTGAAGGGTGTTAGGGTAAATTTGTTTTTCCATATAAAAGTTTCTCAAACAATATTCGTGCACGATGTTATTGTATGATATAATTCTCGGAATGTTGGAAATAAGGTTTTCGGCGTATAAAAGTTGAATATTACCCTAGATACTATAAAAGGAAACTTTTTAGTTTGTAGCTTTTGTTAAGGTAGCCTGTTAACTTTACTAAGACGCTAAAACCAACAATCAATTTTTAATCCTATCGTACATAGAAAATGCTCGCTATCTACCCTTGTTGATATATCTTTAATTAATAGATTAGTATTGATGAACTCCAGAAGTGTCGAAACAAGAAAAAAGAAAAGGAAGCTTTCAGGTTCAGAACTTCTATATTTAGCATATTGCTTTAGTTTCTACATGTGCTGACTCGTTCAACAAAAGGGGGGGACTATTTTACTCATATTAACTGATACTAATAAATAGGACAGACAATTATTACTAATGAATTAAAATATCATAAAATGTACTAAACTTACCAGGAACTTTGATAGGTATTCAACCTATTATATTTAGGATCGCCCATAAATTCATACTCATGAATACTTATGTTGCACACACGCAGTAGTGCATAAGGCAGAGAAAGCCCTTCAATTCAAACAGTATGCCCTGGCAGTATTCTTTGATGTTGAAGGAGCTTTCGACAAGGCGAGTGCAGGTAATAACAACAGCCCTGCAGAGAAGGGGAGCCGAGGCTCCTATCTCCGAATGGGTAAAATCTTCACTAACAGGGAGAAAGATCCAGGCCAATCTAGGGGAGTCCAGGCTCGACCTAGGGGCAACGGGAGTCTGCCCACAGGGTAGCTGCTTATCCCCACACCTGTGGTGACTGACCATGGATACTCTTCTACAACGCCAACAGAGGAAGGATTCGACGCCCACGCATACGCCGACGACGGTGTCGTGGAGGTGGTGGGCCACCACCTAAACACCGTCTGTAACAGAATGCAAAGGGCGGTACGAATCATAGAAGACTGGTGTCAACAAAACGGTCTCTCTGTCAATCCAGGAAAGACAGAGATAATCCTGTTCACAAGAAAGAGGAAAATGGAGAGATTCAGAGCACCCAAGATGTACGGGAGACCCCTGACTTTGGTTTCAGAACTGAAGTACCTAAGGGTCGCCCTAGAAAAGGGGCTGGACACCACACGTTGCGAAATTGACCAATAAGGTGCGGGCAACGATGTGGCAAATGCGTCGAGTTGTTGGCCGCACCTGGGGTTTGAGCCCCAGAAACCTCCACTGGATGTACACGGCAGTACTAAGACCAAGGATCCAGTACGGATCCATAGTCTGGTGGCCAGCAGTGGAGAAGGTCACAAGCTTAGGAGCCTACAGGGAACCATATGCAGAGGGATAACCGGCGCTATGAGGACGGCACCTATACAGGCACTCGAAACCATTCTGGGACTGCCGCCGCTTCCGATCTGGATCAGAAAAGAAGCGATGGGGACCCACCTCCGGCTGAGAGATATAGGTCAATGGGGAGGAAAAGGGGATGCTGCGGGGCATCTTAGGATTGCCCAAATCGCCGAGAGAGAAATTTCAATGGCAGCGATCAAAACACAAAGACCAAAAAACCCCTGGAGATTCAACAAGAGGTACAAAGTAGTCATGCCAGACAGGGAACTATAGCAGAGTGAAAACCTCCGCGAACAGTTCGAGGAGAACGCCGTGATTTGCTACACCGACGGGTCCAAACTGTCGGAGAAGCAAACCACAGGATCGGGGGTTTACGCACGGAGAGCAAGCCACGGTCTTTCAGGTAGAGGTGTATGCCATAATAATGACTGCAACCATTGAGGAAATAAAGAACGGTACGGAGGAGCATGTTTATATATGCTCCGATAGCCAATCGGCCCTAAAGGCACTAAGGGCGCCCAAGATCAATAAAACCCTGGTGGAGGAATGTGCGGATGCACTAGAATCCTTGGGAGAGGGCAAACAAGTGACACTTATGAGGGTACCGGGACATATGGGGGTACCGGGGAACAAGAAGGTCGACGAGCTCGCCAGAATCGGGGCAAGCACCCAGTATGTAGGGCCGGAACCACTCCTAGGAACAAACAAGAGGCAACTGCAAAGTCGACTCAATAAATGGGCCAACGATGCTATGGCGACCGCTTGGCGAGGAGAAACAGGATGCAGATAGACTTCGCAAAGGGCCCGGATGTAGCCAGACAAAAATGGCTCCTGGGGAGATCACGAAGGGACGCTGGTCTGCTGACAGGAATAATAACAGGTCACAACCGACTAAGGAATCACATGACCCGAATCGCGGTGGAAAATGACTCGATCTGCCGGACCTGCGGGCGGGCAGAAGAGACATCTCGACATGTTATAGCGAACTGCGAGGCATACCAGAGGTCGAGATACCAGGTATTCGGTTCCCCGACCCTAGATGAGGCGAACCTGCACACGCTCAAATGGGATAAAATACTGGACTTTGCAAAAAGAACAGTAAAACCAGATGAGCAGACTGCCAGACCAGTGGTGCAGGCGGCGGATTAGGGACAGGCTCGGGGTAATGCAGAAAGGGCCCAGTGAGGCCTACTTGCCAGTCTTCGCGCCGCCCCTTCTCTACTACTACTACTATGTTGCACTTAGGTATATGAAAGTTTTCGGAGTCCTTTTGTAAAAATAAAAATAATATGGCACCTTATTTCTAGAATTTATTTGGTTATGAGTGTTTGACAACCCAAGTTTAGGTAAAGCGTGTTTCGTTTCGTCATGCACCGGGTATAGCAAAAGTTACTTTTTATGCCCGTTTGTACGTGGGAATTGCTAAACATAGTTTATCCTTGGGTAGAGTTAAGGCAAAAACAAAAATTTTTTAAGACACAGAATTATCTTTTTTCTTGTTTACTAATGAAAGGTTTTAGTTTTTTTATGTTATTTTTTAGCAATATTGGTCTAAAGATGACAAATAAAAAAAAATTGTAGTCTAAATTTAAAAGCGCATTTGCAAGAATTAAAAGTTATTGTAACAAGATCACTGATCAGAATTATGGGGTAAAAATAAAAAAAAATGGGAAAAAAATTGTGTCCTGTTTTGAATTAAAGCTTCGTATTACCCTTCTACCAGTCAATCTCATGCTGTCAATTAAGAAGAGATATATTTTTTATCTCTTTTAGTCCACCATACCATTTTTGAGGACCATTAAAATCGTGAAAATTTGACTTTTCTTAATTTTGTTAAAAATGAGTTACTAAGGTTACTGTCGGTGTGTCGGTTTGTTGTCTGTCTGTATACACGATAACTCAGAACGCCTTAATCGATTTTAATGATATTTGGTACAAAAATCCTCTATCGGCTGACCAACTGATTAACTTTTGGGTAGAGTGGTGGGGGCTTGAAGGGGGGAAAAGGGGGATAAAATATTTAAAAAAATTGTAACTTTGGAGCAAAAGCAAGTATCGATATACGTTTTTCAGATTTAAGTTTCTACGAATATAGACTACAAATTTTGTTATAAAGTCCAAATTCGTGGGAGCTTTAGTTTCCGAGTTATTTGAACGGTACGGTAAAATATATATAAAAAAAATAATAACTTATAACAAAAATTTAGTAATATATTTTCATGTCCTTTCAACATAAAATCATTGATTGTATGGTGGACTATCCGTGCTTTCTAGCATCAATTTTTTCTTCTGTTATGCACACAATCCACCAATAAAGACTGATAGGTAGGTACATAAAATCGGCATAGTCTGACTATAATAAATTCGGCACTATTTTTGACAGGTCCGCACGCAACTACTACATATTTTTAGGCACTTTATCCACTACTGCGAAATTACTGGAAGATATCTTCGCATTTGTCGTGTGAATCTCCCTCCTACCTGGTAACACTTTATAACACTTACACCTACTCCTCTCCCCCCACCTTGCTGACCTTGTTGTCATCTAAACATGCTCATATCGCGCCACCTATAAAACATTATAAAAGTCGACATTATTTTGACAGTTCCGCGCCCAAAAAACTCTGGCCGGATAGCCCGAAATTAGGTTTCGGATAGACCGGGCAACCAAGAAGAGCGCTGTCTCTAACTTAAATTTTGTCAAAATAGACAACTAAGTTGGTCATGACACGTACGAGGTGCCCAGCGCTATACGTGGAATTTTCCGGCTCGGATGTTTCTGTCTTTTATATTTTATTACCATGTATTTCTATCGTGCTTTCTTTGGTTCGGACGCTGGTCTATTGCCGCAGACGCTATACTACGTAGGTTAGCGTCATGGCTGAACGTTATACCTGCTAAAAACGTGACCTTGATGAAAAAGCTCAACGATAGACCGCAGAGATTGGACTTTGCTTTTGTACAGATAAAAGGAAGACAAATATAATCCACGTTTGCGGGTACGTCCTATGATCAACTTAAAAGGGCTTTAATAAACCATCAAAATTGGTGATAACTTAGACAAAATCGGTTATTTTTCTCCCGTATCCAAAAATAACCCAACCGAAATACATTACTTACGTAGACTTAACGGGACCCGCACGGTTATTTTTTGCAACCAACCAGATTTCTTTCTGTGCAAAAGCTGCATCTGGTAGAGGATAATTCGTTTTTTAATTTTTTTGTGAAAGGGAATTTGCAAAAACCGAAATTCTTGTTTGTTTTCTATTCTATTTACATTGGCAATACGGTAAGCAAATAAGGTGATGATAAATTAGTGATCTATTAACTCTCTATGTAGTTAGTTTAACCTTCGTACGGAACTGTCAAAAATAGAGCCGACTTTATTAAAGTAAGACTATGCCTTCTTGATGTACCGATAAGTCCCTAATATTGCTGTCATGTTCACAATAAAATGATGATGGCGGCAACGTATGAACCATCTAAAAACTCCGGTTAATTTAGCAATTCAATTTCGATTCTAACGCGGTGAGAAATTTAAATTACTTTCACTTCCGACTCGACGTCAAAAAGAAATGAAACCGCACTTGCATATTTCATTAAACTTTTCTGCTCCAAGATTCCTCTTAAAATGGTAATAAGGTTTAAGATTAGGACTACGTGGTGCGGAATCCTTCAAAAAATCCTACGTATTCACAATTAGAGTCCTTCTGAATATGAAATGAATTTGTCTTTATTTATGTGGGCGCATTAAAAAAGGAGAAACCAATCCAAAACTGTTTCTGGAAAGGTTCTGTTCATAGATTAATCAGGCTAACGTCGTAGATACGAAAGACCAGGGAGAGTATTCTTGACAACTAACGGTGAATACCTTGTTACTTCCGTCAAATTAAGTGAAAACGCCCAATTTACCGAATCTCTACCCTACGGGTACGGTACGATACTAAGCTTTTGTTAAAAAATTGGTTTCAAACAAAATTTCCAAAAAAATCTTGAAAATCTGACATGCACTAGTTATATTACTACTGAAAACTGCATATCAGTGTCAGCCCGTTTTTGACCTACGGGGGTTTTTTGAAAAATATGCGTTTTCAAATTTGGCCTATGGATTTTAATTTATGAAAAATTTATTTAATTACTTTCCTATGAATAATTTAAAGTAAAATTTATTTTTTAAATTAAATTTTCTCTGTAACGTTTAGTTTTTGAGATATAATACCATCTTGGTACTTTTCTTATGGAACGACCTATTTTTACTCGATTTTTAAAACCACCGGGAAATTTTCGATTTATCGCACTTATAATGTTTTTTTTATATGTTTATGTGTTTGTTATTTTTTTATTTTCGTAATTATTTTTTTGCGTTTTTTTATATTTTATCGTTGCTTTTCGTAAAAGTTATACTATAAAAATAAATAAGAAATTAACAAAAAAAAATAGTTTAAAAATTGATTAGAAATATAGGGTGATCTCTACAATCTAGTGCGATTCAAGAAGTTTTTCAAAGAAATTCTGACCATAAAAAATCACCAAAAAATAGCCTATACAGTTTATTATTATAGATCACTAAAAAAATTTGAACAGTTAAACGTTAGCCAACAGAAACCAGTGCAAATTTTAATTAAACCACCGTCTATTAAAGTGACCCACGTTCATCTTTGAACCAAGTTTACTTAGGCATCTAGAAAGATGGTCTAGTTTATCTAAGGTTCTGTGAAACGAATATTTTAGGGGATCTAAATTTGCACAAAACTCGGGAAGCGGATTGTCTGAGATTCTTTTGTTATTCATGCAGCACCTTTTCCTCTCGCCGTATAAAAAGATGGAAAAGATTTGGATGGATTCTCCCCTTTTTCCGCAAGCTTTAATTTACCAAAAAGGAAAGAAACGTCTGAATTGAGTACGATGTTCCTAAGTAGCTGATTTAAATTTATTTGGGCCAGTGCCATATACGTTTTACAGTGTCTTGCTTGAAATACTGGCAGATTTTTAAAATGTTTACTAGCTCTCATGAAAGTTGTGGAAAACCTATAAAAGTTAACACAATTTATGCGTAACGAAAATTTAATATATAAAATAAATGGGACATCTTTATTATGATTTAACATGTTTAGTTATTTTTTACGTAAATTTGCAGTAAATAGGTCGCAATTCTCCAAAAACCGTCAGAAAATCTCGCCCTTACAAAAAATCTGACGATTTTAAACACCAGTTGGTTTGGTGGACTAAAAATATGTCAGTTTTAATTTTTGTAGGCAGTTTTTGTGAAAACACCCTTTTTTAGTCCACCATACCAAAATGGTATACCTAATGGACTTTTAAAATCGTGAAACATTGACTTTTCTTGTCACTCGGTCTGTTGTCTTTCTCTATACACGATAACTCAAGAACGCCTTAATCGATTTTAACGAAATTTGTTACAAAAATCTTCTATCGGCTGACCATGAACTGATTACCTTTTGGGTAGGGTGGTGGGGGGGTTGAAGGGAAGAAAAGGGGGAAAAAGGGGGAAAAAGGGGGGAAACATATTTTAAAAAATTGTAATTTTGGAACAAAAGCAAGTAGCGATACACGGTTTTCAGATTTGAGTTTCCATGAATATGGACTACAAATTCGTGGGAGTTAGTTTCCGAGTTATTTGAAAAAACGTTAAAATATATAAAAAAAATCATAACTTTAGAAGTAAAGCAGCTATTGATATGCGGTTTTCAGATTTTGGTTTTCGTAAATATTACCCAAAAATTTTTTTATAAGGTTCAAATCTTTCAAAGCTACAGTTTTCGAGATATTTTCATTCCCTTTCAACATAAAGTAAAAGGTGCTTTCTAGCACCAATTTTTTCCATACAAAATCATAGATAGACATGAAATATGTCACTGTTACTGTTCAGAAAAGTCACACAAATTCTGGCTTTCCTTTTACATGGTGTTACATACTATCAGTACAGTTTTTAATAAAATAGAAAAAAGCTCTACTAATTAAAGTAAAAATTGAACATTTTATACTACTCCCTAGATACGCGGCTGTTAAGAAACCAGCCAAAGAAATGACGTGAACTCGTTAACAGATTGTGTTTTTGCTTTCAAATAAATCTATGGAAAAAATAAGCCCCTAAGGACTTCAATTAGTTTTTATATCAGTGTTTGTACTCTTGAATAAAATGGCAGACTTTGTTATAGGTGGTTAAAACATCCATTTTACTGCCCACACATAATTCAAACAATGTTTGCCGGCTCCTTTCTGGCCGCTGCAGAGCAGAAACTGCGGAATGAATTGTAACGAATTAGGACAATTAGCGGCTTTACTTTGAGGCCCCTTAATCTTAGAATAAGAAAGCGGAGATGCGGTAACTCTGAAATAAAAGCTTTATATAAGATGCTCAAAAGCAAAATCAAAAAATTGAAAATAAGTTTTCTTACAATTATTTTTTCCGCCACTTCACTCTTTTTTTCCGCTTAAAACTTGTGTCCTTTAAAAAAACTTTGTTGGGAAATTTTCAAAAACTTCTCTTTTGCTAATTTTTTTTTATATTTAACTCCATCAGGGACAATGGGAATTTATGTCTTGTCTTATTTTGCTAATAATATTTCTTTTTGCAAGCATTTGTCCATGAATTGTTCACATGATCATTTGTCTTTATTCATATTGACTTATGGCGCACTGATGAATCCCTAATAAGGGTGAAACACTTGTAGGCGTCTAGTCATCAAATGGCACTCTATGTCTGTGCTACTACGCCGGTACCCAGGCCGGACGGTCACGGTATAACTAGTGGATTAGGCCAAACATCCAAAATTTTTCACTTTTGGTAAAATTATTTTTTTACCCGACTACGCAACGCAAAGGTGGGTGTCTTGTTTTATATTTGAACATTGGATTTGAGTCTATATTTCCTTATTATACAATCAATTATTTTACGTTGAAAGGAAATGAAATCAGTAATATTTACGAAAACCAAAATCTAAAAACCGCATATCAATAGCTGCTTTACTTCTAAAGTTATGATTTTTTAAAATATATTTTAACGTTTTCTCAAATAACTTGAAAACTAAATCTCCCACGAATTTCGATTGTATAACAAAATTTGTAGTCAATATTCATGGAAACTTAAATCTGAAAACCGTATATCGCTACTTGCTTTTTGTCCAAAGATAAATTTTTTTTAAATATTTTATCTCCCTTTTCCCCCCTTCAACCCCCCACCACCCTACCCAAAAGTTAATCAGTTCATGGTCATCCGACAGAGGATTTTTGTATCAAAACAGACCGATAGACAACTTTTTTTTCGTCGATTAAGGTGTTTTGGAACCTTAGTAACTCAACTTTGATAAAATTATAGTAACTCAACTTTGATAAAATTAAGAAAAGTCAAATTTCACGAATTTAATAGTCCCCATACCATATTGGTATGGTGGACTAAAAAATGAGTCAGTCCATGGGTCGTTTCAATTCTAGGTCCTCAACCTCAAACATTTCCGCTAAAATATGCAGCGAATAACAGTATTACCGCCATATTTAAATAAGCCTGTTTGCCTTCCAAGTTAACTAAACGAATTATTCATTTAGCACAGCGACGCTAATCAGTAGTCCTTTCGTTTTTGGCCTATAATTTTAGCTACCATATACCTACACTATAAGGCTTTACAGTTTTGTTGAACTTTCTAATTTTGGCTTATCCTACACTTCCTACATCCATCGTGTACAGGGTGGTCATGGTCAGTGTCGTATTTTAAAATAAAATTTGGCAACTTTATATGTATCTTAAATTAAAAAAAAAAATAAGATTATATTAGAAACTGACCTTTATATTTTTGAGAATTATATACGGAAAAATCGGCTTGTTACAAAAAAGTTGCAAATTTTATTCCCAATATTTTTTGTTGTCATACTTTTTCGCCTCTGACTAATAAAAATCGAAGAATATCGCCATCTTCTCGGAAACCCAAGAAGCAATAAAAGCCTTAGCATGTCAAAAAATAATCTCCAAACTGCCTACAGCTCCTAACAACCCTAGACAATCACAACCAAGGTAACACTTTCGATGAATGGGTGCTGGGGCACACAGGGATGGCTGGCAATGAAAATGCAGATATCCTAGCTAGGAAAGGATCTGAAACAGTTCATAGGACCTG
Source organism: Oxystoma pomonae (assembly GCA_963921995.1). NCBI lineage: Eukaryota > Metazoa > Arthropoda > Insecta > Coleoptera > Brentidae > Oxystoma > Oxystoma pomonae. The sequence continues at coordinate 25,283,847 of OY998165.1, forward strand.
AATCTGTGTTCCGTATACCAAAAACCTCAGTGCGTGGCCTTCTGGAGCGGTGGACCAGAAACGAACACAAAGACCATTGAAACCAGACACCAGGATAACAACATAGCAACATAGCCAATCAGTCAATCAATAGAAATCGACAAAAATCGGATGGAGTATTTTCAAAATGGTGGAGAATGCCAAAGGTAGCACACACAGAAAGGTCACAAAACACTTTTTACTTTGACTAAAAAAAACGCACTAAAAACATCATCATGCGGATTTAAAACCTTTCGGAAAATGATTCAACTTAATTTTCCATATTTACAAAAAAAAAACACAAAATATCAATATCTACATTAAATTAAACTTAAGTAAAGTAATTTGACTTGATTTATGTAGGAGCAGTTATTAACTTTCCAATTTGGTTTTGACTTTCTTGTGTGTCTCTCAAAATCGATTTTTACTCGCATAAAAACCATAAAAATGGAAAAACATGAAAATATGAGCGTCTTCCACCTCAAGGAAAATAAATCATTCTACATTCTGGAAGGAACGACATAATGAAATATTAATATAAAAAATAAATAGTTATAGTGACTAAAACGCAAACCAGTAGAACAAAACAATGTTACCTAGAAAAAATATCAATAATCAAACATTACAAGTCGTATGAATAAGCTATTTTATTGTGTACATACACATACATTTATTTGTTGATAATGTAAATTATTAAGTGACTTTCAAAACGAAATACAATATTTTCTTAACTAATTTGGAATACAAGAAGTATTCTTTATTTTAACATACAAAGGGAATATTGACTACAGCCCAGGCGCTAAGTGAATGCCAAAACATTGGTAACTACTTAGGTGTCGTATAAAAGAAAAATATTTGTTTTCAGTCATTTGTAATTTTTAGCAGGTTTTGTCTGTGCCAGAATATGCAAAATAGGGTTTTTAGAACCATTTACAACAGGCTTTTTTATCTGAGATATGGGTGGCCCCTTAATTTTGTTTGTTTGGCCGGAACAGTCCCGATTTTTCACCAAAAGTTCAGGTTCGCCCCGGTTTTGATACCACTGTATTTTGTAACTTTAAAATCACTGCAATTAAAGAAGCGGATGTTGTCTGCCATCTATAAAGTTGAAGTGAAACCTTACTTAAATTATTTTTCTTTAATAAGAAAAAATACATGATATACAATACATTGAATGGCCGGAGTGTCCCGGTTTTGTCCCTTTAGGAGTTGGTCACCTTATTAAAGGACACACTTACTGTGTTTATATGGGCATCTTAAAGCGGTTTTATGTAAAGACGGTTTGAAAACTTTGTGGTATAAACAGCACTAAAACCGTTTTAAGAACTAATTAGATTTTATTTTAAAGCGATTTAAAAAAGCAATTTAACGCCTTAAAAGCGATTTTAGGATAGGTATAAACGCTTTAAATTAAAATAGTAAACTCTGGTTTCACAGAAAAATATGTTGTTAACTGTCATTTAATGAAATTTAATGAAGGACGTATAAACCCCTTGGAGAAAACGATTTTATTTAATACCGTCCTTATATAAAGCCGGTTTTACGCGTGTATAAAAGTTGTAAATGTGAGTTTACATGTAATCAGTTTGGTCCTAAACTCGGTTCTAAACTAAAAATTGGTAGCGATTTTTTTATTTTTTTTTCACAATATTTAAAAGGCATTTCAAAAAATTAAACTTTTTATCAAAATATTGCTTGTATCCCGGCAAACACGGTTCCCTCGGGCCTTCGTCGGTCCGATGTCGATTGTCGAATTTATCGTCATTGGCACGACGTCGATTTACGGCATCGGACCAGCAGTATTTTTTGTCCGCTTTGCGATGTAGGCCCAATGTATGTTTGCCGACGCAGCGTAGCCCGCCGTCGGACCAATGGTAAACTTTACTTTTTGTTGACATCGGCATACCGTCGCCGTACGATTAAGGTCCGATATGGTTTAACCACATGGTACCGACCATCCGCCCATAGCTGCTTAATTTGGTCGGTCTAACGTAGGCAACCTGGTCTCGGACGGACATCGGTAAACTATTCAAGTCCGACATTGGTTTCCTAAAGCGGTCCAACGTCGGCGATTGACGGAGGTCTGTCGGTGGTCGCTTAAAGCGGCCCGACATTGGCAAACTACAAAGTTTCGATAATGCGGGTGCTTAACCAGTCGGGCTCGTTTAAGTGGCAGAAGAGGTGATTCTTGTAGAGAAGTACTACCATTTTCTCTCTACCATATAATATTATCTTCCACTGTACAGGGAACATAGTGACATTAGCGCCATCTCTACATACTAGGAAGAAACTATTAACTAGTTTAAAAATTTTAAGGTGACGTAATCGGACCGCCGTCGGTTGTCGATTCTAGACCAATCAAACAAAGTTCCAATCGGACGTTCGTCGGCCCTAAAGCAGATAAAGTAGTCGTCGGCATAAAGTCGACTATAGTAAATCGGGCCATCGTCAGTTGCCGATTTTCGACCGATTAAACAAAGTTCCAATCGGACCATCGTCGGTCCTAAAGTGGTGTCGGCATAAAGTCGACTGTAGTAATGTGGACCCCCATTAGTTGCCGATTATTGACCGAAAACTGAAAATCGCAATCTGACCAACATCGGGTCAGAGTGTAGTATGCCGACACACTGCCGACGTTGTCGACATTGGCCCGATTCAATGCCGACGATTTGTGTTTGCTGGGATGGTATCGAAGAAATGGTAATTGAGTAAGTTTTAAAAAAAATTATCCATCTTATGTGCATGGTGTCAAATAAAGGGTAATTGAGTTGGGATTAAAAAAATGGGATTAGTAAAACCAGTGACTAATTAACAAAATTTACGTGGTTTAGGTGCCTATCGATTGGCAGAATATTACTTTTTAGTAATCGTTAGGTCACCGATCGCATTATAAAGTCACATTGTGTGTGATACATTGAATCCATATATATCCATTAATGAACAATGCACCGATTGTTAAACAACTTGAATAAATGTTTAATATTTTAAAGATAAATAGGTTAGGTCTGTGTGTGTATGCATAGTAAATAGTAAATATAATAAAGTATGTAGATAAAGCAGTAATTTAAACATACGGTGAGTTAAAATAAACGTATCTTTTTAGTCCACCATACCCTTTATTTAAAAATATTTCTGACCAACGTACTTTTAACAGATGTCTGCACAATTAGTCTTTTTAGATTCAAATATTATCCAACTTTAAAAATTTGTGTGGTTAACCCACAAATTATTCGTACCAGCGGCGTAGAAATTTATTGAAAGATTTGTGTAACTTGATGTACCAATCCTTTTTTTAAATATTCCTGGGTGTTGATACTTTTGAATTAAGATAACTTCCGAATGAAATAATTAATATGCTAAAGCGGCAATATAATAACAGTGTTATTGCCAGTGGCGTTAGAATTTACAGTTATATTATTTCATTTTTAGTATACCTCCTTTGCACAAAATGTTCCTGATCGAACTATTTTTGACAGATGTTTGCATGGTGGAGTGGCAAGGTCATATCACTAACAGTACCAGAGGCGTAGAAATTCGTATAAATATTTTTTAAGGCATTCTAATTTCAAAAATATCGGACTGGCAGCGGTTATGATATGATGGGGGACTATTAAAATCGTGAAATTTTGACTTTACTTAATTTTGTCAAAAATGAGTTACTAATGTTCCAAAAAACCTTAATCGACTAAAAAAAAAAGTTGTCTGTCGGTCTGTTGTCTGTCTGTATACACAATAACTCAAGAACTCCATAATCGATTTTAACAAAATTTGCTACAAAAATCCTCTAGTGGCTGAACGTGAACTGATTATCTTTTGGGTAGGGTGGTGGGGGTTAAAGGGGAGAAAAGGGGGATAAAATATTTAAAAATTTTCTAACTTTGGAACAAAAGCCAGTAGCGATATACGGTTTTCAGATTTTAAGTTTCCATGAATATGGACTACAAATTTTGTTATAAAGTCTGGGGATCTTTAGTTTCCGAGTTATTTGAAAAAACGTTTAAATATATATTAAAAAAATCATTAGTATATACGGTCTTCAGATTTTGGTTTTCGTAAATATTACCCAAAAATTTTGTTATAGGGTTCAAATCTTTCAAAACTACAGTTTTCGAAATATTTTCATTTCCTTTCAACGTAAAATAATTGATTGTATGGTGGAATATCCGTGCTTTCTAGCATCAATTTTTTTATTTGTGGTTAGGGGCTCAAACCCAGAATAAAATATTTATATGAGACCAAGTCACCCCCCCCTCTCAAGGCACAATTTCTGCTGCGCCACTGCGTGATCTATTCTGTGGAAGAGAGATCTAAATCAATTAGGCAAATCTATAAAATCGTGGCGATAATTTTAAAAATATCAAAAAACGATTTTTTTTTACTGAAGCTGTTAAACTCGAACACCCGCTCGCCTATCTTATAAAACGTCACGAACTGCTTTTCTTAATTAATTTGATCTAGTTAAATTTGTTTGCTCCTCAAGAAAACTCTCTTCAACTTTTTTTTTGCTGGTTGGAAGTTTTCGCGTTGCTAGCAGGAAAGAAAAACATCCTTAAAATCTTTTAGCGGAAAATCCCCATCGCAAAGAGATGTGCAGAATTTGAAAGTTTACATAAAGGGCACTCTTTGTGCACCATAAAACTATATAAGTTTAGATCCAAAAAAAGAATAACATAAACAGTAGGTATTTGTAAAAGTACACCAAGAATTAAAATAAATATTTATTAAAAAAAAACTTTTAAATAACAAGCTTTTATTAAATGCATTCAAAAGTAGAAAATAATTTTTTATCTCCTTCATACCATAATAAAAGCGATAAGCGCAAATTAAAAATTTCACATCGACAATTCACCTAAGAAACAGTTGTATTACTCTATGGGCTTGGCAAGCACGAATAGAAGAATTTACTTTGTAGTTCTCTCTTTGTCACCGTAAAGTTCTTTTGTAGTAGTAGTAATTTTTATTTTGCGCCCATCGCTTTTATTATGGTATAAGAGAGATAACAAATTATTTTCTACTTTTGAGTGCATTTCATAAAAGCTTGTTCTTCAAAAGTTTTTTTAACAAAAATTAATTTTTTTATTTTTAGATTTATACCCTAAATTGTTCATTCTGAATCCGCCATATCGAAATTTTCAAATCTGATCAAAAATTCATATCCCCTTCCCGAAAAACCCTTGTGTGCCAATTTTGATTTAAATCGAACAAACTAAATCTTTTTCCCCCTCCACTTCCCACATTAGAGGGCGGTGGTTACCTGAGAATACCATATTATTGTATTTTCACCGGAACTATAAACGCATACCAAATTTGAACACAATCGTATGTGGATAATTCAGTTAAAATTGGTTACCAAAACAAAAATTCGTGTTCCTTATCCCCAAACTCCCTGTATAACAATTTTGGTTGAAATCGGACAAACTTAGGTCTTTTCCCCCCTCCACTCCCCTCGTAGGGGGGAGGGGTGCCTAATAATGACATATTATTGTATTGTCACCGGAACTATAAATGCATGCCAAATTTGAAGGCAATGGGATTGGGAAATCGTCCATCTTGAATCCGCCATATTGAATTTTTCAAAAAAAAGTTTCTTTACGTCGGTATAATCAAAAAAGCCATCGTTTTGTTGTCTTCGCAGCTACTGAAATGTTTGTACGAAGGCATAAAAACATATTAATTTCAAAACTTTAACTACACTAATTTCTAGTACAAAAAAAAGTTTTCAAAAGGTTATCGCAGCCAATTAGCTACATGGATTCCTGTTCGTTGCGGCGGCAATTATAAAATGTTATAAAATCGTTGCCCCAACGTTGGAAATACTGCAATTTTTCTAATTGCGCTTCTGTTGAATTAAAAAATCTGTGCCAGAAATTCGCATTAAGCAATAAAAGCCGCCACTGCTGTAAAAACCGAGAGAAACGTAAAAGCAGCTAATGCCTTTCTTTAGCGCTTTTCCTCCACGCTCGTACTTATAAAGTCTTTTGCGATAAACTTACGGAGGTCATAAAATATTAATATACTTTTTCCTTTCCCTGCAAAGGGGACAGAAAGCCCCCCCCCCATTTATTGGCCCTATTTTAGGGATTTATCTTTGTTTATTTTATTTATTTACACTGCCTTACATTTGACATAATTCATTGAACTCTATACACCCAAAATCAATTTACAATTACATTTTTAGTAGTTTGAGTTTGAGTTGATGATATAATTTTGCTTGCCGTGTGAGTTTTGTAAACTTGTATTATCGCACTAGTGATGTAGTGCGCTCATTGCGTAACTCATTTTTTAGTCCACCATACCAATATGATGGGGGGATATATGGGGGACTATTAAAATCATGAAATTTTGACTTTTTTTAATTTTATCGAAAATGAGTTACTAAGGTTCCAAAGCCCCTTAATCGACGGAAAAAAAGTTGTCTGTCAGTGTCGGTCTGTTGTCTGCCTGTATACACGAAAACTCAAGAACGCCTTAATCGATTTTAACGAAATTTGGTAAAAAAATCCTCCATCGGCTGACCATGAACTGATTAACTTTTGGGTAAAGTGGTGGGGGGCTGAAGAGGGGAACAAAAGCAAGTGGCAATATACGGTTTTCTGATTTAAGTTTCCATGAATATGGACTACAAATTTTGTTATAAGGTTCAAATCTTTGAAAGCTACAGTTTTCGAAATATTTTCATTTCCTTTCAACATAAAATAATTGATTGTATGGTGGACTATCCATGCTTTCTATAGGGTGGGCCACAAAATTCCGCACTTTTTGGATTGGCTATAACTTTTGACGTTATTACTCGATTTTGAAATATATTGGCTTTTTGAAAAGATAAAACGTTAGAGTTTTTCGATTCGGTTAAAAATTTACAACTTTCAAAAATTCAAGATGGCGGACAGTTTTAGAAAATGTGTAATTTTCACCCCCCCTGAAAAAAAAATTATGTGCGACACTGAACAAACTCTAAAGCTTTCACTACAAACGCTCATTGTTTCTGTGTATATTGAAGTATCATTTAATTAAATCAGTTGGGAAATAAAAAAGTTATAAGTTTTTTGACTACAAGTGTTTTGGCTTCGCATTGAAAAAAATCACAAAATTACATACATTTTCCATTTGCTAATCTTTTGACCTAATTATTTAATTAAGAAAAATACTAAGAATCTAAATACCCATTACTTTTTTATTTCTTGTCCCATTTAATTAGGCGATACCTCGATGTACATGAGATTTGGAAATACTAATTTTTATTTTGTCCAGTGTCTTACTTAAACAAAAATAAGGCGTATAAAAGCTAACCCTTCCTGATTTTTTTTTTTTAATGTCAAATTTTGAAGAAACAGACCCAACTCTCATGTTTTGTCTCTTTAAACAATATTTTTTTTCAGAAGCAACAGCAAATTCAAAAAAGATGTAATTTTGTGATTTTTTCCAATGTTAAGCCCAAACACTCATAATCTAGAAGCTTATAACTTTTTCATTTCTTAACCGATTTAAGTAAGTGATACGTCAATATACACATAAACAACGAGCATTTGTAGTGAAAGCTTTAAAGTTTGTTCATTGTCGCACATAAATTTTTTTCAGGGGGGTGAAAATTACACATTTTTTAAAACTGTCCGTCATCTTGGATTTTTGATAAATTTCAAATTTTTAACTGAATCGAAAAAGTATTCATCTATCTAAAAAACTAACATCTTTAAACATCGAGCACTTATGTCAAAAGTAATAGCCAATTCAAAAAGTGCGGAATTTAAAAAGATTTTTTGTGCAGTATCTTGTCCAAGTAAAAACATTTTTAATTGTCATTTTTATGCGTAAGAATAATATGTTGTGCAAAATGAAATCTATTTTCAACTTAAAATTTAAAACAAAAATCTGGGGTCATGATGAATCGTTGTACATGTGGTAAGTCTTATTGCAATTCGTGTGGTTACCATGACTCGATCCACGACTTCGTCGAGTCGATATGGCAATATTCTCCACTCGTTACTATAACAAAGCTCAGACCGCACTAGAAATATAATTAGGGACTTATTGGTACATAAAGTCGTTCTGAGTTTAATAAAGCACAATTTTTGACAATTCCCCAAGCAACTACTACATATTTTAAGGCATTTTATCCAGCACTATGAAATTACTGGAACAAATCCTCGCATTTTTCCTTTGACTCTCCCCTCAACCCTAACACTTCCAGCTACCCCGTTATCTCCACCTTGCCACGTTACGTAACTTATGGATGACCCCTAAGTTGGTTACCTAACGTCCTTTCTACTATTTCCGGCATTGTTGTTGATTGATTGATTGACTGATTGATTTACTTTATACAGCAAGGTAATGTTTAGGGATGCCCAGACACTGCAGCTGATTGCTTATTGTATCCCTTGCTGTATTCTTTCACCTAAAAGAGGTTCGATGCCTGCGCAGGGTTCAGCACTCTCTTTACAAGTGTCCTCTGAGAGACTCCCTTCTGAAGGTGAAGGTCTAGAAGGTGCCGACTTCTCCAGTAGTTAAGTGCCGGGCACTCAAAGATAATGTTAGAGGCTGATCCGTCATCACACAGCCTATAAATGGGTTCTTCCTGGAATATTCTTATTGTGTGCAGGTGGTTTCTCAGTGCGCAGTGACCGATTAAGAGTCCTGTCACTATTCTAATCTGACCCCTCGAGAGTTTAAGTATCTGCTCGGCCAGTGATGCCGATGGACATTTCGCCATTGTTTTGCTGTGTTGTTGTCCTGGTGTCTGGTTCCAATGGTCTTTGTGTTCGTTTCTGGTCCACCGTTCTAGGAGGCCACGTACTGAGGTTTTTGGTATACCAAATGCAGGTTCAAGTCCTACGAACTATTTTTTAGCTAGGACATCTGCATTTTCATTCCCAGCCACTCCCGTGTACTCCGGAATCCAGGCAAGTGTTACCTTGTTGTGGTTGGCTAGGGTTATTAGGAGCTGCAGGCAGTTTCACACTAGTTTGGAATTTATTTGTTGACATTCTAAGGCTTTTATTGCTGCTTGGCTGTCTGAGAAGATCATGATATTCTTGTTGAAATATCTCCTTCTTAAGTTCTCCTGCGGGCATGCAGTGGTATGATTCCTCAGTGAAGCAAACCAGTTGAATGGCTCGGCTAGGCCATATACTCCTTCACCTGTCCCACTGTCAATTTTGGATTTATCAGTATACCACACCAACTTCCCATTTATTAAAAGTCGGCACGAACTTTCGCACAAACATTATAAAAATCGACTTTATTTTGACAGCATGGCACCCAATTTTGTCATAATAATCAGTCCAGAAAAAAGTAACTTCCTTAGAGTTGCACACGAGGACTTAAGTGAAAACAAAAATTAATAATCAGTCATGATAAAAGTAATTGTGTTTTCTTCCTTATAGTTGGATATGAGGACTTAAGTGAAAACAAACCTTACAAAAGTCGACATTATTTTGACAATTTTGTCATAATAATCAGTCCTGATAAAAGTAACTGTGTTCTCTTCCTTATAGTTGCAAATGAGGACTTAAATGAAAATTTAACTGAAACTCTCCTGAAACATGCGAGGACTCAGTCAGTCATTTTATAACGGATGAGTAGAGTGCCTAAAAATATGTAGTACCTGTTTAACTGTCATAAATAGTGCCGAAGTCAGGCAATGCCAACTTTATGTACTGATAATTTTCTAACAACTATTATGAACCCAAACTTACCCCAATAATTGCATTCAGCTCAGTCATTGTCACTTGTTTCGCCCTCTCCACAGCAGAGGCCACTTGCTGCTGGTGTTCTTGCGACAAAAATGGCAGTATTTGTGCTATAATGGCGTTCAGCCTTTTTGCAATTTCAGTCTGCAATAAAAATAAGTCAGTGTTAATATCAGTCCGTTCTATATAAATTGCAGGAATAGATGCATCAGTTTATTTAATGAAAAAAGAGCTTTCGTTTAATAGCAGTTTCTATATGTTATGGTTGTGGTTAGTAACCATAACCATCTTCGTAATTAAAGGACTGCGTTACTCTGTTTTAGTTGTACACTATCGGCATCATAAAAGTGGTACACAATACTTTTTGTTGTAATACCTTGATCTATTTTTACAAACAAAGTCACTCATTATTGCATTTTGAGAGAAAACAAGGGACTGGTTTATTGAAAGTGTCAAATGATGAACAAGATTATGACCTTATCGCTTTTATGGAAGAAAACCCTTTTGCATCTGTTGCCCAGGCAAAGCGATCAACCCAATTTCCAGGATATGTAAGAGTGGCACGAAATCGCGTAAGGAAAGGCTTTAATTTAAGATGTCGTGTGGCTGTTAAAAAAATTAAACTTACAAATGAAAAAAAAAACAGGCCGGGTTACTTTTTGCCCATAGTAGTAGTAGTAGTATAGGGGCGGCCTGTGGGCCTGGCAATTAGGCCTCTTAATTTGCCGTTAATTACTCTCCAAAGGAAGCAGAGTTTTGGCGAAAGGTAATATGTTCTGATGAAAAAGTTTTCCAGTCCTGTAGTGAAAGAAAACAAATTCGGGTGTATCGTCCACCAAGAACACGCTATGAGGAAAGATATCTTGCTGGTAACAACGATCGCGCTGGAAGATTTTCGGTAAATATGTGGGGTTGGATTTCTGCGAGAGTGTCTATTTCTGTGCTCTATTTCAAATAAATGGAAGGCTTTCCTTACGCGATTTCGTGCCACAGCACAGGTTTACGTGGACATTTTATAGAACACCATGCTTCCAGCCCTCACAGAACTTTACCAAGACCAGTTTATTTTTTAACAAGACAACTGCCCTGCTCATACGGCCAGAATTTGCCAAACTTGGTTTCGGGAGCAAAATATTGAAGTTCTGCCTTGGCCTGCGGAAACCCCAGATGCCAATCCTATGGAAAATATCTGTGGTTTAATTTCAAAAAAGCTGGAAAGCTTTAATATTGTGCCGGAAAATCAACATCACTTGGTCCAGTTAATAGTCAATGCTTTTGAAGAAGTGATTGGTGAAAATGAAAACTTTTTGAAATTTTGGCTGATTCTCTACCATGGTATAATTGAGGTGAATGGGGCAATGACTAGATATTAAAATTTATATGTTAATTACAATTCTTTTTGAAAACAATCTTTGATGTTAATATTTTGACATTTTAGCACAAGTCTGTCACAAAATATAATCCAGTAGTTAACCATACAATTTAAAAAATACCTATGTTTATCACGTACCACTTTTATGATGCCGATGGTGTAAAAATTTTGTCTGAAATTCATATTTTAAATTATATTATATTATATTTAAACATATATACATATATTTGGAATCAAGTATTTTTCCACTTTTAGTAAACTCAAGAACCCAAAAACTAAAAAAACTTAATCCAACCACATTTGTGACGTAGAATTTGTGGTTTGTCTACTTTTAAGGTTGCTGTAATGGTTTTTTTACCAAGACTCAATCACTAGCCGGGAATCGAACCCGGGTCGTTCGTCTGTGAAGCGGATACACACATTGTAACCAAAAATTTACATTTTGTTGTATATTTTACACACAGTCACCAATGTTTATATACCCAAAATTGTGTAAAACTTGTATACAGTTTTAGTTACACAACTCAATTAAAAAAATTACACTAGGTATTTTTTTTGCGTGAGGAATTCTACACGGAGAAAAAAAGTTCAATTTTTTTTAAACAAATTGTAACTGAATGTGGACTGGTCACAAAATTGTATAACAAAATTACATTTAATTGTATATTTTACACACAGTTGTGTAAATTTTATACATAATTGTGTATAATAAGTATACAAAAATTTTACCTACACAACTCAATTAAAAAAATTACACAATATTTTTTTTTTCGTGTACTTACTAGTAATCGTGCCAGCCAACAGCGTTACGTAAATAGTACGTAAAAGTTACAACACATGATTACTTTGTTATATAAACTCTAAGCAAATTGGAAGTCAGAACAACATGTTGTGCATAATGCCATGCAGAAAGTTCCCTACTTTTTACGTAAATAAGATGTAATTAAAATAACGTAAATAATACATGGCAAAAAAAATTTTGTTACAAGTCACATCAAGGTAAACTTGACGTCACGTAAGTAACGTACACTTTATGTAACTAATATATATAAATTAATGTCATATTGTCTTTATAATATTCATATACTTCTAATATCACAACAAGGTAAAATGTAACGTATAATGCCATTCACAAAGTTCCCTTCTTATTACGTAAATATAACGTAATTAAAGAAAAAAAGTTATGTTGTGTAAATATTACGTAACGCACTAAGCAAAAACCTGTTACTGTTATTTTTGTAACCTGTTATGTAACGCAACTTGTAACCTTAACGAGGACAGTGTGTGACAGTGTTACATTCCATTTTTTTAACAAGTATGTGACTTGCATGTAACATTTAATGTTAAATGGCTAGGTAAAATAATTTTTTTAAAATTTACCTCTAACTGGTTAAATATTGGTTCAAACAACATAAAAAATATATTTTTGCGCTTTAAAATATTTGATCTTCGCGGGGACATCTAAAACAAATTAAAAATTACAATGTGAGCCGACGGGATCCGAACTCTTAATCCCAAGATGACGAAGGTTTCAGCACCTTAGACCACTAGACCATCTCAGTATTGTTGAGAACTGTCACCAATTCACGGTATATTATTGCAGTGATGTCATTGGTTACGATTTTTACAGAAAATAGGGAGTTGGTTTTTTTAATATTAATTTAATTAATTGTTTTTAATTATTAAAATACATATAAAAAGGTTTCAGTTACAATAAAAACAAATTATATACAAATATTGAATCGCAATTAATTAAATCATAATTTGGCGAAATTTAAAAAAAACTGAAAATATATAATAATTTCCTCAAACCGTAAAAAAATCAAATCCTAAAATCATCGTGCGTTAATTACTGCGAATACATACAAATTTATACATATAGGTATATTTTTCCTTTTGTGGGAAGTTATCAAAAAAATCGCAGGATTTTCATAAAAGCCGTAAACTTTTTGATCATCATCATCATTCATTACTTTTTCAAAAATTTTCGCCATATTTGGGTTAGTTTCAATAATTATGGAATTTTTACATAAAACTTACAATTGTATATAGTCATTTTGATTAATTGAGCTCACAATACTGCTGCTTTCATGTGATCATTAGACTAAACTTGTTTCAACTTTGATGTTTATTAACTTACAATATTGTATATTGTCATGTCACAATAAAGAACCAAGTTTTAAATTTGACATTTAATAAACTTGCAATATTGTGTAATATCATTTAACTGTAAAGAAGCAAATTTTATATTAAACTCCAAATAATGTTATTTTTCAGTTACTTTATCGTTTACATTTCTTGTTAAACCCAAGATTAAATATTAACGTAAAATTAGTGCTTCTTTCGTGTATCAGCGATACTTTCACATAGAATGTTAATTTTGAACTTACATTTTACTTTTTTTAAACATTTTTCTTAACGTATTCAAAGTTACACCAATTTTACATTTTGTCAACGTTGAAAACCTGTAATTTAACAGACCTTGCTTAGTGGGAAAGTTAATGAAAACTTTTTTAATGTAAATTTTTTGACTATGTTCGCTATTCAAGAAAAAATGAATTCATATTTTAAGTGACAATCTTAAGACGTTCCAAAGACTCTTAGCACGATTTTGTGGATAGATATCGTTAATGGCGATATATAAGTTTGCAAAATTTTAAGCGTACCAAACAAAATGACCCATTATATTAAATAGTTGCCTCTATTTAAAAGATTCTTTGCGCTCTTTTTATATTCCCATTTAGGTAAGAAAATACCTCTACTGCCGAGTGCAGATCGTTATTTGTAACTTGTCAATTATGTGGGAAAACATCGGCATGCACAGCAGCAATGGTAAAATCAGACCTTAACTGAGCTGGAAAAGCAAACAGCCGACACAATGTTTGCACAAAGCTCGGCAAATACTCGTCAGCGAAAGCCCGGGACTTGGCCGGAAAAAGAATGAAAACAAAAAAAAACGACAAGAGAGCAGAAGAAGAAAAATAAATAAAAACGTTACACAACGAACGGCAGTTGGGTCGGGTGTTTTAAGAATACTGGATGACGATCACGGTTAGTTGGCGCCGAACGTGAAAACCATTAAGAAGTTAAATTTGCTACAAAGAACCCCGCACGGAATATATGTCATTTTGGTTGATTGCTGAATTTAATGAAATTTTGGTATGTTGCAGATCTCAACCTCCTGATCACACTTTAAAGGGACCATAATCAAATCGTATGATTAGTTTCAAAGATACAGGGGGATTTCTAAAGTAGTTACTAACAAGTGAACAAATCGTCATGTTTTATTAATAAGATTTTTGTGAGTTTTCTAACAAGATTCAGTTGCGTGTTGACATCAGTATGTATGGGCACAACCATTTTTAATTAGAGGTCATATTTTAGTGTACCGGGGTCATCACAAAAGTATTCACTTTAGGGAATTTTTATATATTTGTTTTGTACATATTTTTATGAGTGATTAAAACTAACCATCAGGCAGGTTACCAAGAACATTCTGTTCGTAATTTGAGTTACTGAAGAAGCACCGAAAGTACTAAACTGCATTTTCACAAATTGATATTTGGTGGAAGGTAATTAAGAGCTAGAATTTTAATTAAACTTGCTTTACTTAAATCGTCTTAAAATAAAAAGAATAAAGGAGCCGGTTGGTGATTGATATTTATAGCCTCAATCAGTAGTAAGGTACCTAAACTTCAATATTATCTGATTATACTTAGTTACTTTTCTATGTATAGGGATGATCCGTTTTTTCCCTAGGTATTTCAGGGTCTTTATAGGTAGGTATATACTCACCCTAGATCTGAATGGTCCTAATTCACAAAATATTAAATTTTGAGTTAATGATAGTAACTACTTTAAAAATATCCATATTTTGTGTTGACAAAAGCTCTAACCTTCGTTTACTTTTTTACTTATTACTTTTTTTATGATAGCAAAAAAAGTACGCTACAAAAAAAAATGTTTAATCTTATTTTGTAGTGTTATGTGGATTAGTTCTATTCACATCTAGGCCGACTATATGTATGCTGTTTATTTTCAGTTAACTAGATGAACCAAGTCAATTCGTCAATCATTATTATTATCAGCAAATTAAAATCTACAACATATCTACCAAAATTTTATTGATATCTACACCCAATCATTTTTCCATGTATCTATTCCCATAGATGTGAAACAAAAAAGAATTTAAAAAACCTCCAAATCAGTTACTTAAACCGGAAAGAATCTGAAAACCAAAAGATCAAAAGATCTTGGGTGGAAAAAAACGAAAATTCAAAATTGGATGAGCATCCCACAAGGAACACACAAAGGACCAAAACGAAAAAAAGGAAAAAAAAAGAAGCATTTAAATAATTCCTTTTTTCGATTTGGTTCTTTGTGTGTTCCTTGTGGGATCCTCATCCAAGTTTGAATTTTCGTTTTTTTTTCCACCCAAGATCTTTTGGCCTGTAGATGTACTTACAAAAGTGGGTATTACAAAGTTTTGGTTGTTCCGCTGTAACTAAAAGTACGAAGATAATGTTCTAAACATAAATTCTCTAAAGAGAATACTTTTGTGATGACCTCGGTACACTAAAATATCATCTCTGAATAAAAATGGTTGTGCGCATGCATACTGATGCCAACGCTCAACTGAATCTTGTTAAAAAATTCACGAAAATCTTATTATTAAAACATGACGATTTTTTTTTACTTGTTAGTAACTACTCTCGAGGCGATCCCGTGTTTCCCGCTTGCGGGCTTGAAGGGGAATCGGCGCAGCACTTGATAGCAGAGTGTGATGCATATGCCAGATCAAGGCAGCTGAAGTGGGGATTTCCCACGATAGAGGAAGAAGAGTTGCACTCGCTCACATGGGCCCACATGCTGAATTTTGTAAAGAAGACAGGGAGGCCCGGAGAGAGAGGTGCAGCGGAAGTAGGGGCATAGGGGTAAGGAACGGGGTATGGCAGAAAAGGCCCATGAAGAGGCCTAATTGCCAGGCCCACGGGCCGCCCCTATACTATTACTACTAGTACTACTACTAACTACTTTAGAAATCCCCCTGTATCTTTAAAACTAATCATACGATTTGATTATGGTCCATTTAAAGTGTGATCAGTAGGTCGAGATCTACAATATAGCAAAATGTCATTAAATTTATTGACAATTCTTTGTGGTAATTAATGCGTCTGCACAGTAGCTAAATATCATTCCATTGTGGTGATTACTGCCGTACGCTACGATAAAGTTTTAGCTCCCCTTATCCACGTCTTCCCTTCTATTCCTCTTCGCCGCCTTCCCCTTCACCACTTTTCCTTCCGCCTCTTAAACCTGCAATCGTTTCCTCCGGTTTTTTTCTCTAAATGGTCATAACTTTTGTTTTCATTCACCAATTCTGATAAAATAAAATATGTGTCCTGTCCAGGAGTCTAAGGAATCCAGTACCGTACACTCTCACCAAAATCCGTTAAGTAGTTTTTGCGTGATACTGGAACAAACAACAAGGATTTTTGTATCTATATCGTTTGTTTAGAAATTGACACCGAAAGTTTATCAAAAATATTCAATTCAAATATAATTTTGGGATCAGCACTTATATTATAAGCACGCACCAATAAGGCCCTTCGTCCTCTTCGTTTAAAAGTATATGTCACTGTTACAAAGGCATTTTTTAAGGGCATTATTTATTTTTCAAGGATTTGCAGAGACCCGGGAAGCTTCGATATGGCGATATGAATGTGTTGACATTTCGTTTCGCGATTAATCTCTCACATAGCGGATTGTTTTTGTTTCAGATTTCCAGTTTCCTGCAAAAAATAAGCGTTATGCATTTATATAAGCTAGTGATGGACACATCGAAAAAAAACATCGATGTCAACATCGAAACCCAACATCGATGGTGAAAAATCATCGGAATAAAAACATCGATGTTCCTGAACATCGATGTTTTTTTGTTTTTTTTTTAGAAATTATTCCGTTATTCTGAGACTGTTTTATTTTAGACTTATTGTTAATTTTTCACATTTACAGCCATTAGCACCAACATATTTACTTATTTAGGAGTCACCTAGAATAAGGTGGACTAGATTAGAGAAGAGTTTCGTTTGTATTTAGAACTACCTTAGGTGATCCCCAAATCTAGGGGCTCGTTTATGGTCCCCTAGCGCTCCCCTAACCTAAAATTAAACTAGATTTAGGTACCACCTAATGCTAGGTGACCCCTAAATATGTTGGTGCAAATGGCTGTTAAGCATGCAAATAAGAGATTTATAATAATAATCGGTACATGATATACAAAAGCTAGTAAATATCTACGCTAAAAAACCACGAAAAATATGAGTAGTAGGTAGCACGACACCTATTGGCGGCATAGCCGACCGACATCTTAAAAATAGGCAATTCCTGTTTTTTGAAATAGTACAAGTGCAAACTTCTCAGACACATTATTTCCCATAATTTTTTTTGGATCGATGTTCGATGATCCGATGTTTAAAAAAAGTATCGATGTTTCAACATGATCGATGATCGATGATATTTTATAGACATCGATGTTTTGAACAAAAAACATCGATGTTTTTGAAACATCGATGTTTTGTGCCCATCACTAATATAAGCTATGCGTCAGTCAAGTTAGACATTTCGGACAAAAGCAATCAATTGCGCGACATATTATTTTTCTTACCTGCCTGCTTGGTGTCGGGGTTAACGCCGGACTACTTGGACTTTTTCTTATAAAATTACAGAATTTTGTAAGATTAAGGCAAAACGCAGTATGAAGCGGAGTAGGCCGAGTTAGCTAGAAGGCAGGCTAATTCGATTTCATACCGTCCCTCGGAGAGGACGTTAAGAGGACGGTCCCGTGTGATCCATATATTGATAGTGGAGCACGTTAAAGATCCCTAGCCCCGACAAAGGGGTTTAGGCTAAATTAAATCCTTCTAGGAAAAGAAAACTGCCTTCCTAGGGGGTGCTCATCAGACCGGTTTGATGAGCGGGGTAAGGGGGGAACCCAGGGAAAATAAGTGTAAAATATATCTTAGGCCCTAGATACACACTCCCTAAGTCGGTAGACTACGAAAGTAGTTGATGACCCGTCCGATTTAGTTAATAGTGCCTACGGGACTCAAAAAAGTGACAATTATTTTTCTTAATATTATTTTTCTTAAGCTTGAACCTCACTATTTAAGGGAGTGTTAAATTAGACACTTTTTAAGCATGTCCTAAATTTTAAACGTGTATCCATATCGATCTGAGCATGTGCAGAATTTAGATTGTATTTTATTGTCATGCCTGACATCTCCGGAAATACACTAAACTATGAAAACATGAAAAGCCGGAGTATAAACAGACTCGTCCAATAAGTGTGGCCAGCGGACCAGTGGTCCAATAACTGGCTACGGAATTGGTGGTCCAATAACTGGTCACCGGATAAGTGGTCAAATAACTGGCGACCAGATGAGAGATTTAATAAATGGGCACTGGATGGGTTATTCAATAAGACTAGCTACCGGATGGGTGGTCCAATAACTGGCCACCGGATGAGTGTTCCAATAATTGACCACGGAATGGGTGGTCCAAAAATACTGACCACCAGATGGGGGATCCAATAATTGGCCACCGGGTGGGTGGTCCAATAAAACTGGCCACCGGATGGGTAGTCCAATAGAAGGGCCCCGGATGAGTGTTTCAATAATTGGCTACGAAATGGGTAATCCAATAAGACTGGCTACCAGATGGGTGGTCTAATAACTGTAAGAAGTAGGTTTTTCTTTACTTTATTATTTTAGTAATTTTAATAATATAATGCCTATGTTGTTGTATGCATTCACGAGATCAGATCGAAGGCGACAGAGCGCCCATAAAATTGATTATTAAATATGGTTGTTTGGGTTAAGTAGAAATCAAAAAGCGTTGACAAAAACGAACCGACGAGATACTCGTAATATTGCTTAGAAAAGTTTTAATAACAAATAAGCTTTGGCTTTGTGATACTTTAAAAGATATTTTAGTATCGAGTTGGAAGTATAGTTAGAATAAGTAAAGTGCCAAGTGTCTATGTGTGTGTGTTATAAAAGAGAAATATTGGATATTATATACCTAATTAAAAATAGGTGAGTGTTCTCACAGAGTAATTAGTTTATCCTTTTGGTTTAAATATTAAATATAAGCAGTAATCTTAAATGTTTATGCATAAACAGGTATTAGGTTTTGCTAAGTATATATTTATAATCAGTTCGTTAATCATACTCAGGCATCGGAAGGCGTATGTTTGAAGGTGGTTTCTAGTCCATTTGCAGATGGACTGGCACCTTTGTACGTCGAAGCGGAGCTGCTATGGGAGTCATGCGAAATAAGTAAATATATGCTAAACTCTTGCTTAGCGCTCAACTGCACGCTTCACGCTAATATGTGGAGCGGGTACGTAGCACTATTATTTAATTATGTATATTTTAGTTAAATATCTGAGTTCTCTGTACCATTGCACGTCTCACTATTATATTTGGCATTTGGGACCATGATTAAACGATTCAACTGAATTACTGGTTATTTATTATCTTCTATGACTGATTTTGTTTTAATGATTACTGTATAATGAAAGTAATTCATGATTCTTTTAATAAAACACCTTTTTAGTTAAAATTTGGTAAACTCGTTACTCAGGAAACGTTTTCTTAATTACAGATACAAAAATCCGGCCATTCTGTACAACAGTACATAAAATGAAAATAATATTGTTATGTAAGTACTAAATTTTATTAACGGTTTTAATATTGAAATATTAGTATTAATTATATTAAATAATATTTTTTTTAATGCTCATCATGACGCCCTTAAATTTCCATCCTACATAACTGGCCACCGGATGAGTGTTCCAATAATTGGCCACGGAATGGGTGGTCCAAAAAGACTGACCACCAGATGGGGGATCCAATAATTAGCCACCGGGTGGGTGGTCCAATAAAACTGGCTACCGGATAGGTGGACCCATAACTGGCCACCGGATGAATGTTCCAATAATTGACCACATGGGTGGTCCAAAAAGACTGACCACCAGATGGGAAGTCCAATAATTGGCCAACGGGTGGGTGGTCCAATAAAACTGGCTACCGGGTGGGTGGTCCAATAAAACTGGCTACCGAATGGGTGGTCAAATAACTGGCCACCGGATAGGTAGTCTAATAGCTGGCCATCGGATGAGTGGTCCAGTAATTGGCCACAGGATTGGTGGTTCAATAAGACTGACCAGCGGAAGAGTGGTCCAATACCTAGGTACCGCATTTATATGGGTCCAAAAAGACTGACCACCAGATGGGAAGTCCAATAATTGGCCACCGGGTGGGTGGTCCAATAAAACTGGCCACCGGGTGGGTGGTCAAATAAGTGGCCACCGAGTGGGTGGTCAAATAAGTGGCCACCGGATAGGTAGTCCAATAGCTGGCCACCGGATGGGTGGTCCAGTAATTGGCCACGGGCTTGGTGGTCCAATAAGACTGGCTACCAGATGGGTGGTTCAATATAATACTGGCTACCGGATGGATGGTTCAATAACTGACCACCGGATCGGTAGTCCAATAGGTCCACCGGATGAGTTTTCCAATAATTGACCTCGGAATGGGTGGTCTAAAAAGACTGACCACCAGATGGGGAGTCCAATAATTGGCCACCGGGAGGGTGGTCCAATAAAACTGGCTACCGGGTGGGTGGTCAAATAACTGGCCACCGAATAGGTTGTCTAATAGCTGGCCATCGGATGGGTGGTCCAGTAATTGGCCACAGGATGGGTGGTCCACTAATTGGCCACCACCGGAAGAGTGGTCCAATAACTAGGTACCGCATTTATATGGGAAACTATGAGCCCTACAAACTTGAAAATTTTTCTTGCATATAAATCTGGTGGCTAGTCTTATTGAACCACCTTGTATTATCTACCCCTTAAATAAGACCACAACCCTATAAGTCTTTCGATTTAATATCGTGATTTAATTTTGCCTCTTCAGATGTTTAGTTCGCATCATTGAATTTCTGCTGTCTCGAGAACTTTATTTGACTTTTTTTGAAAAGGCTTTGAATGCGAGCATTCAATGATGGCGCGTACCTACGTCTGTCTGTCAATCATTGTACACAAAAAATATTAGAACCGTTGTATTATTGTCAAAGAAGGGAACTTGCGTAGAAATAAATCATTTATTGCCAAGTGAACGGTAAACCATGCTATTTTAAGTTCTTTGTGGAAGCGCATTCTAAATCCCCGGTTAAATTTAAACTATTTAGACTAAATTTAAATTAATTAATGTTTGACACCCAACGTAAAGCTTTTTCATGGTACAAGGTGATTTACATCACATAGAGCGCGCGGCGCGTTCACAGTAAATCGCCGGTATTATTCGTGTCTGAGAAGATAGGATTGACACAGTATATTAGCAATTTACCGACGTGAGGATACTAAATCGGTCCAACATCGGCCCACGTTTAACTGCTGATGCCGACTTAACGCCAACATTGCCGACGCTTGTCCAATTATTTACCGACCTTTTCTGTTTGCTGGGAGTGTGTCGCAGTTTTTTCTAAGGGAAGGCGTATCAGACGATGTTTGTTTGATTGGTTACGTTTTTCTTAAATTAATATTTAAAATATAAATTTTTAAAAATTTAAAAATCAAGATACATTTAGCTGACAAGGGAGGGCGGGAGCAATCTTCCCTAGAAACAGCACTGCCTAGATCAAAGAGGTCCGCGCTTTTTGACCGTTTTTTTCTTACTTTACTTTATTGTTGTAATACGCCGGCAATAGCGATTTGTCATAATATTATCGTTAATAAAGTACAAAAAACTCTTGTTTTTTCCTTAGATTTTAGTGTTTAGGTCTAAGCCTTTTTGTTTTTTTTTTAATATATGCTTTACCAAACAAATTGTTTTATTTTTTTATGTTTATTTCAGTTACTTTCGTTTCATATTTTTTTTTTTTTTGAAAATAGTTATGCCCCCCCGCAAGAGAAACGTGAAATGACGCCTTGATAATAAGGAACCAAAAGCACCCTATTATAATATAAAATTACAACTGCATGGTATCGCCTTATTTTTTAAACCTGGGCACCCTGGGATACAAAATCAAGGATCAACCATTGTTGCCAAGCGTTTCTAGTTCATTGAATTTAAGAGAGAGAAACGTAGGGTTTTTCCATTATTTTTTAAATGTGGGCACCCTGGGATAGAAAATCAAGGATCAACAATTGTTGCCAAGCGTTTCTAGTTCATTGAATTTAAGAGAGAGAAACGTAGGGTTTTCCATTATTTTTGCAATGTGGGCACCCTGGCAAACAAAATCAAGGATCGATACTTATTGCTAAGCGTTTATATTTCGTTCAATTTGAGAAAAGAAAAACAAAACAAAACTTTTTTCCTACATCAGCGCGCGCTGTCCTAGATCGTAAGTGTGATCTTAACTCTATTATCTCTAAACGGAAAATCCCAAGTAGCAACTAATATACTCGTAAGATTCGCTAACCATTCATTTCAAGCTCGAAATCTAACTTGACTAACCCGAAAAGGGAACTCTAATTAAGATTTTAATTACCCTGGCTCATACTAGCGAAGTTGGTTTGTAACTGCCTGCCTAATTATCGTTCAAACTGCTCTGCAGAAAGAAGGAGATATCCTACTTTGGCTAATTGATGCAAAGCAGGGAAACATGATTATAACTATATAAGTATACGGTGTGTCCCAAAAGTCTTTTTTTTAAATAACTTACATAGGATCATTTTAGAAAAAAAGCGGTTTTGAAAAATTAATACCCTTTCATACAGGTTGTACCAAAAATAAAATATTACACAAACTTATCTTTTTTTAAATTGGACACCCTGTATTTTATCTTATTTTCTGAATTGATATAAAATAATCTTTTGAAAAAAATCCATTCTTCCAGAATTTCAGTTCTTACAATGCCTAAAATTTTGAGTATATGAAGAGAACATTACTTATTTTTCACACTAAGTAGTACTTTTTACTTTTTATTGGCCTTAAAGACCCTTCCAAAGTTTGGTCAAGTCAACCAGAAAAAATTGTACCCTCGCAAAAAGAAAAAACTCGGAAAAAACATTTAGATATTTTTTTACAGTAGTTTCCAAATATGCTGTGCTTCAAAAATTGGCTGCGCACACCAATTTTTAATGACTTTTTTGTTCAATGTGAGAAAAGCAATTTACCAAACCGGTTTTCTTCGTTTACATAAATGTGTTTGAGTGTATGTTAATTTGTCTTTATGTTTGTTTCCGAAAGTGTTTTTTTTTTAATTTTTAATGAGACATTTATGAAATTTTTTCTTTCTCTGAATAATTATTTTAGGTATTTTTGGACAATTGGAATTTGAAAAAAATCGGTGCCAGAAAAATTCGGCGCCGGTTTATTAGGCGTTGGAATCAATGATTTTTATAAGGAGGTTTATTAGTTTAGTGGTATATATCGAAAAACTCGGCGCCACTGGTTCGGCGCCGGTTGATTCGGCGGCTGAATCAATGATTTCTACTGTTATATATTAATGCTACGTTTTCATGGATATTGACTTTTTTTTCATGAGTTTTCATGACAGGTTTTCAAATCGATTTTGAATTGATGTGAAAACGGTTTTCAAATTTTGATATTTGCAGCTGACATGTGTCATAGTTTTCAAATATTCATTTTTGCCACATATTTTTTTTTAATTTTAATTGCTACTCTGTTTTGCAAGTGGAAGTGAAGAAAGAAATGCTGGACTGGCACTGACTTTCGAGCCAAATATTTCTTTTATTTTCCATAAGTCTTTAAAAAAACAAATTTTTAGTTATTTAAGTAAGGTTATCTTATTAATCTTCTTTTTTCTATATACTCCACCAAATTTTAGAATGCCGGTTCCACAGTTTCACTTCTATTTCTCTCTCTCTCTCTCTCAAAAAGAGTGAGAGCAATAAAATATAATTTGGCGGCTGTCTGGTAATCCGACGCAATACGCATGTGTAAAGTCAATATGTTTTCCCAAAATAAACTACATACTTCTTTTCCTACGAGCGTGCGGAAAAGTATAGCTTTCCGAACTTGTTAGGTAAATAACTATTATTTATTAAGTGGAATAAAAAAACTCCCACACAAGGATATTAATGGCGCCCCATTTGAAGGCACAACCTAATTACCTTTTTTTAAGTTGACTCGATATTAGATAAAAGCGAGGATAAAAGGGAAATAGATTCAAAGCACACCTCGATTTTCTTTTTCACTCGTCACTTTCACCGTCCTTAACGACAAAAAATGGGTTTTTCAAAATTTTTAACACATGGGTTGATAGATGTCAACCTTTCCAAAAAGGTGCCTCAAGTGGTACCTCCTCATGAAAAAAATGTTGGTAGGCCCTGTGCCTTCAGTGAGGCCCCCCCCCCCAAATGGGCTGCCAATAATGTCCTTGTGTGGTATTTTCTTTATTCCGCTTAATAAATAGAAAGATATGTAGTTTATTTTGAAGCTAAAACAATTGACAAAAATAATTTTTTTTTTAAATTTTTGACACATTGGTTGACAAATGTCAAAAAAAATAGTGCGGTATATTTCTTTTTTTAACAAGCTTTCCAAAAAGATGCCACAAGTGGTACCTTCTTATTTAAAAAAAAAATAGTTGGGTGCCCCAAATTTTTTTTTATCGTGAGCGGAAAGGTCATAAAAAAATCATTAAAGATTCCTTTAGCTTTTTTTTTAAAACCTCCTCCCTAAAGCCGCTAGAAGCACCGTTCCATTTAAAAAATCCATCCTGTATTTATATATATGAGGGTTAGCCTTATGCCAATTCGACTGAAGCTGTCCGATGACTCCCTATTGTCTATTAATTAGTATATATGCATATCCGTTGTATGGACAAAATGTGTTCCGTTCCGAACAGTTAGTCGCACCGCAGCGCAGGCCGCACGGCCGATAGGATGCTGATGCGGTTCACGCATCGCGGTTAGCCACGAAAACAGTGACGTCATTCATGCTAGCCGCGGCACGGCGGCTAACCGCACGAACGGGGAATTGCGGCCGTATTAACATTAACATATGTAGTGCCGCTGCAATTTGCCATAATAAATTTACGGACGCTGGCGGTCGCCGCTGATGGCAAATGAATAATGTATCGGTAATGTTTTACATTTGGTCAACGTCCATTAGGCTTTTATTAGACGTCCGCGCGGCCATCGGCCGTTAAATTGAATTTGCGGCGCCGGGGCTGAAACAACAGAATTAGGCTTTTTACTACAAAATGTTTAACGGCGTATTATCAGATTTTAAAAGGTATTTTATCTAAAATGTTTACGGTATTATCAGGATACGAATTAAAACGCAAAAGGTAAAAATGAAGAACTGTGAGATTGATTCCCCTCAGGATGAATACGGCTGACTCAAGGGAAAACACACAATTTTTCTCATGCAAAATTAAAACAAAGTTATGATTGTTTTCCACAAACCAAAACTACACTTTTTTGCACTCGACGCGCGTTTCGCTAACGACGTTAGCATCATCAGGAGACGATAAACAATAAACTAAATTAACCTAAAGTCTATCTTATATACTATCTTTTAGTGGGCGGAGATGGAATGGGGCCTCTATCCTTATTCAAACTATTTCTGGATTTAATGATTTCCATACTTTCATATGCATTCAAAAGTCTTTTGTTTGGTACACCTTTTTAAAATTTTTAGGTTATCTAATGTGAATCTATGATTGTTTTCAAAAGTATGCGCGGCCACACTTGACTTTTGAGTTCTTCCGTAATTTAAGTGTGCTAAGTGGCCAACATATTTTTTGTCACAATCCATGCAACTAATTTCGTAAAATCCACTTTTTTCTAGAACTGATCTCCTAGTAAACTTCTTATTGTGTTTCTGGATTGATATACTAATTTAAGACCGGTGTTATTAAATACTTTTTGTAATCCTTTCGTATAATTAGGATTATAATGAATTGATACAAATTTAGTTGCATGGATTGTGACAAAAAATATGTTGGCCAACGAGACGCTCTATTCAAACACCATTCAAAGAACACTTAGGACACTTAAAATACGGAAGAACAGAAAAGTCAAGTGTGACCGAGCATGCTTTTGAAAACAATTATAGATTCACATTAGATTACCTAAAACTTCTAAAAAGTGTATATAAGATAGAGTGTAGGTTAATTTAGTTTATTGTTTATCGTCTCCTGATGATGCTAACGTTGTTAGCGAAGCGCGCGTCGAGTACAAAAAAGTGTAGTTTTGGTTTGGGGAAAACAATCATAACTTTGTTATAGTACAACCAAAGGTTCCAAATTCCCAACATAGTATGCAAAATTAAATTTTTACTGGTTTGGAAACTATTTGGCAGGTGTCCAAAAATAAATAAATGGATAAGCAAGTTATGATATTGGTCAGGATTATATCTTATATTAAAAATAATAGGATGGTGAGGGGGTAGGGGAATGGGGGGTTAGAAAAGACAGAGGGGGGGGGCGAACGAAGTCGCAGGCAAAAGTACTTAATTTTTCCTGACACCTTTTTATGATGATGCTACATATGAGACTTGCATCTATCTATCATCAGTACCATCCCAGCGGAACTTGCTATAGACGATAGACTTTTTTCATACGTACTAAGTATGATAGTATAAAATATATCATTAAATTATATGTACTTTATATAGCTCCCCATTTTACACTATTAAATCACGTATCAATCAACAAAAACGATCATCTACATATTCGTACCCAAGCTCGTATATAATATTATTATTATCCAAATACTTATATGCCTGCTGTTGTAAACACTTTGGCCGTAATAAACTTTATCAGTAAGACAGCTTGTGCTTCAAAGCATTAAGTGGGTGGGACACACCTAACCGAAACAATGGTTCACATTATACGTTTTAGTCACCAATATTGTGACTAAAAACACTGGTAATATTTGACTTAGTGTTAAGACTTTTACTTTGAGAGGTTTAATAAGCGAAATATCTATGAACGTAACTAAGTGATGAAAAAGAGAGAAGGAAGAAAAAGAGGAAGGCGATTACATTTGTAAGAAAGAGTGTTCACTGTACAGGGTGGTCCAAATTCGAGGAGCCTCTATAGCTTTGGGCTTTTGCAGCATAGTTAGCCCAAAATTAATATACATGTTACGGGCTCGATTTTCAAGAGAAGTCGAAAACTAAAAACCGCATTGCGATATGTCAAAGCGTTTCTGAGCTACTAAAATAATAAACAAAAATAAAATTATTAAAAGTTTTTAATTTAAAATTTTTATTAATTAAACTATGTAACATTTAAAATCTACATCTAACAATTTTCTTTAATTCTAAAACAAATGCTCAAATTGACGGCCGTTTTCTTGTAAACATATCCTACATCTTCTCTTGACGCTATTTTCCGCATTAAGAAGTTCTACCGCACGAAGCTGCCTGAATGCAGTACGAAGTGCCTCTTCCAATTCCCTTCTAGTAGTTGGGCGATTTCGAAATACAAGGTTTTTGACTCTCCCCCCACAAAAAGAAGTCGCAAGGGGTCAGGTCTGGAGACCTGGGGGGCCAATATATAGGACCTTTATTTCCGATCCAGTTTTCGGCAAACACAATATTTAGCAAATTAGTAATGTCTCCTGCATTGTGAGGAGGTGCACCGTCATGTTAAAAGTATAGCTCATTATTTTGCTGAAATGGCAAATTGTCAATAAACGGAATCACCTGCTCTTCTAAAATTTGTTGGTATCTTTCGGCATTTAAATTTCCATCAAAAATATATGGCCCAATAATTTGTCCTCTGTAGATGCCTACCCATACCTTAAAACTGAACCTTCCTTGATTCGCTTGTTCCATCATAATATGGTGAATATTCCATCACTAGAAATAGTTGCCTCATCCGTTCAAATAACTTTTCTGGCAAAATCGGGGTCTTCTTGGCTTTTATTTAGGTACCACCTGCAAAATGCACGGCTTGGAGCAACATCTTGTTGCCGTAATTGGTGCACCCATCGGGGTCGATAGAGCCTAAACTTGTGTTTTTTAAGCAGCCGAACGGCATTGCTGCGTGGAATTCCAGTGTTTCTATCTGGTGGAAGTATTCGGGTTAATTTTTATTTCTCCTAGAACCGTTAGTTCTTTCAAGTCTCTATCTCTGGCTAGGCTTCTATACGTCCTAGGTCGCGGTTTTGTAAAGGATCCGTATTTTTGTAGATGACGTTTTAACTTCAAAACTATTTTTGAGCTAGGTTGCCTTCTTTCCGGGTATCTCTGGAAATATAGATTTAACGCCTTCTGTCGATTTTCTTTACTTTCAATATAACATTTTATCATGTTGTACTTTTCAAAGTTTTCAAACATTTTTATATCTTTCTTTTGACATTTGGGCTCGTTTATCATGGCAATTGTTTTTATTTGATCATAGCTACCTAGATAGATACCCTAAAACTGCATAGGTCAGAGTTAAATACAGCCTACTATGGTAATTATTAAAAATTGCAGATATCTGTTTAACTATTTAATAAAAATAGGTGTATGCCACATCGTTTAACAGGAAATTTTATTACAAAACTATTTTTTTTTTTAAAACTGGGGTATTCCATTTAAAAAAATGTAACTTTATGTTATATCTCGTGAACTAAAGGCCTTAAGACAAAATCCGTGAAACAGGTAGATTTGTCTTTAAAAAATCTTCAAGAAATGTTTTTAATGAAAATCTCTATCTTTACAAATAAAAAAGTTGCAGAGAGTTTTTAGAAATGCACATTTTTGGGAATCACCCTATAGCTCAGAAACGCTTCGACATATCGCAATGCGGTTTTTAGTTTTCGACTTCTCTTGAAAATCGAGCCCGTAACATGTATATTAGTTTTGGGCTAACTATGCTGCAAAAGCCCAAAGCTATAGAGGTCCCTCGAATTTGGACCACCCTGTACATCACCTGCTCTTGAGATAGACAAAAACTTCTAAAAAACACAAAAAATAGTTTCTTCAGTAAACGTCACGCATAACATTTAATACAATTAACAAAAATAGTGCGATGGCCACACTATGTGAAACATCAGGGATTTTTGTGTTGTCAGTAATATTCTAGTTACGTGATTTTAGGTTTATATTTAGCTATTTTATAATTAATTATATACTATTATTAATTCCAATTTTCCAATAAGCCAAATTAAATACATCACGATTATTTAGTCTGACTTAATATAGTCAACATAGCGTACCGTTTATATTAATTAATACTAAAATTAATAATAAATTACCATAAACCCAGCTTGAATAAAATCCGTGTTTTAATAAAGTATTAATAAAATGATTATAAACATAGATGACCAGGATTTATACGGTTTATCTAAGTTTTCCGGAACACATTCAAGATGGCGGTTTGTCATTCAAACACAGTTATACTTTTTTGGTAATCCAAAAGTCGACTGCTCTTTCTTAAGAAAAGCGTACCCAGTTTTTGACAGACTTTTCTTAATTTTTATTAATTTTGAGTTACTAAGGTTCCAAAACACCTTAATCGACGAAAAAAAAAAGTTGTATGTCGGTCTGTTGTCTGTCTGTATACACTATAACTCAAGAACGCCTTAATAGATTTACTTTTGGGTAGAGTGGTGGGGGGTTGAAGGGGGGAAAGGGGGATAAAATATTTTAAAAAATTCTAAGTTGGGAACAAAAGCAAGTAGCGATATACGGTTTTCAGACTTAAGTTTCCATGAATATAGACTACAAATTTTGTTATAAAGTCCAAATTCGTGGGAGCTTTAGTTTCCGAGTTATTTGAAAAACGCTAAAATATATTTAAAAAAATCGTAACTTTAGAAGTAAAGCAGCTATTGATATGCGGATTTTCAGATTTTGGTTTTCGTAAATATTACCCAAAAATTTTGTTATAAGGTTAAAATCTTCCAAAGCTACAGTTTTCGAGATATTTTCATTTTCTTTCAACATAAAATAATTGATTGTATGGTGGACTATTCGCGCTTTCTAGCACCAATTTTTTTAACCATTTTTCCGTTGTCTGATATAAAAATCGAATAACCGGTTGTCGCCTGTCTTCTCAACCAAAATAAATTGTATATAAGGCGAAAAAGAAGGCACGATAAAGCCGTTTTCGTATTTTCTTGAGTGTATCTTTCGGCTAGTGGCATAAATCCCCATTTGCGAACGGTCCCATCAAGACGGACAGAAAAGCTCCTCTTTTCCGCCGGAGAAGAACATCTTGATATGTTTGTCAGGTTTTACCGGATCAAGTGAACCGAGCGAACGTGAACAGTTTAAGCAAAAAGAATTAGATGAAAAAGACAAGGACAGTAGACGAATTAATTTGTTTTTATCCGTATCCACAAACGTAACCGTATTTTACAATATTCAATGTAATTTTTTAAGTATGTTGTCTTCTCGACGTTGCGCCAATTTAAGTTCTCGGCATCTTCAGGAGATCTATTCCGTGGACTGGGGTCCAATTCTTGAATCACTTGAGTTGCAGTCGTATACAGACCACATTTTAGCAAAAAATTGACGAAAAAAGGGGTAAATTTTCTCTTATCCCGTTTTTAATGCACACACAACATTGAGCTCGTACTTAAATTCTGTTATATTAAATAAAATTCGCCGTAAAATTGCAATTTTACGTTTGTGATGCGCTTTTTTGGGAAGTTTTGACGTTCGTATGTCATATTCACTCGAATCAACACCTGCTTAATTAAAAAGCCAACTCCTTTTCGATTTAGTATCCTTTAGCCTACCATAGCGGCCATATTGATACCCAACTGACAGAAAATCCATGTTTTACCTGTCAATTTGGTTATAAAAATGGCGGCAATCTTTGGCTAAAGGGCAAGAAAGCTCAAAAATTGTTTTCTTCTTTTAACTGCATTTAATAAAAGCTTGTTCTTTTACAGTGGGGTTTACTAAAACGGTTTAGTCTATTTTAAAACGGTCCTAAGTTTAAGTGAAATTTTTTGGTTTTCAGCATTTTAAACGAACCGTCCTTGAGTTTTGGACGTAGTTTGATTTATAAGAAGAATTTTAATAAATTTTTTTATTGGATAATCATCTTAACACAATCTTTTGTTGGATTTAAGAGGAAATTTTCAATTTAGAAGAAAATAAAATTCAAAAATTTAAGCCCACGCGGGGATTAAATAGTAAACACTCTGTAGAATAAGTTAACATTGGGGTTATATGTCACTCTAATTAAAACTTGCCCTTGTTAATTAATTGTTCCAATTAATAATTGATGTCACGCAACGATTCAGATGAGTAATAATAAAATAGGGAGTAGATTAATTTTGTAATTATTTTTAAAACGTGTTTTTATTTATGAAATTTATGAAAACTTAGATGCAAGTTTTTTTTTACATTTCTGTCACTGTCGAAATGTCAGTTTAAAAATATTAGCGCTGCGTTCAATCACAAACAGCGAGTTCGGATCTTTTACCTCTGCTTGCACCTTGTCTTGCACCAACCTCTACTGATGAAAGTTACAGCTTTAAAATGAGTGGGATTTGAGTAAGGAAAGTTTTTGTGACGGAGCTTTTAGATAACCTCAATGTTTTACTTTCAGTTTGTAAATAAATTAATAGTTGTTTTGGGTTTTTTTCTTTGGTATATTCTTCGTGCTTAATCAGTGACCTTCACTTATGTTTGTTTTGCCTCCTAGAGCACTCATAAATATATTTTGTGTGCTGAAAATAGGTTCAAAATATGGCGTTTTTCTGGGCAAAATAGGATGTGTTTTATTGGGTAATGAACAACTTGGGATATTAAATAAGGTAAATTAATCCTTGTAAAAACGGTTACTTAGGGAAATGATCAACGAGCTTATCACCAAATGCCACAAAACAATCCTTTCTGGGGGCTATAAATTTAAACCACCCCCCTGAGGTGGTCTAAAAAATCACCAACTTTATAACCCCAAACACAAATAATGAAGCTATTATGTACCAAATTATGTACCAAATTTTTGGCATATTCGCCATTTGCCATTTTGAAACCTGTCAAAAAAAAAATTAGTTTTAGCGCATTTTCTTCTAAAATATGGTGTATTTTGAGAAAAAAAGCAGTATTTTAGTGGTATTTTGCAATAACAATACAAAATAAACAATAACTTTGTGTTTTTTCTGTATGGGTAAATGTAGGAGTGAATATTTAGACCTGGAGGGGGGTACTATTTTAGATCTTAGTAAATCCTACTGTAAGTTTTTTTTAATAGAAATTAATTTTTTAATTTTTAAATTTGTACCCTAAATCGTCCATTTTGAGTCCGTCATATCGAAATTTTCAAATCTGATCAAAAATTCATATTCCCTTCCCGAAAAACCCTTGTGTGCCAATTTTCGAACAAACTAAATCTTTTTCCCCCTCCATTTCACTCGTTAGAGGGAAGTGTGTACCTAATAATGCCATATTATTTTATTTTCACCGGAACTATAAACGCATGCCAAATTTGAACACACACCCCTTAATTTTTAGATTTGTAACCGCTATATTGAAATTTTTAAATTTGATCAAAAATTCATAATTCCCTCCTTAAAAACCCCTGTATGCTAATACCATATTATTGTACATACTTTCACCAGAACTATAAACACATACCAAATAGCGAAAGATGAGAATCCGCCATATCGAAATTTCCCATCCCCAAGTGCACTAAATTTCAACGAAATCAGGCGTACTTCAACTATACGCCCCTCCACCCCCTTCGAGTATGGGGGCGCTGTCAATTTCATCGCACCATATTCTTGTGTTGTCACCGCAGCTATATAAGCATGCCAAATTTGAAGCCGACCGGATGTCGGAAAGCTGGTCAAAATTAAGTTGCAAGATTCCACCCGAACAAACATATCTCGTTACATAGATAGTTACATACATTTCAAGTTAAATAAAAGCTTGTAAAAATTGACTCTGTTTTCGAGCGATTCAAGAATCGGGCCCCTGATTATCAGTCCGTACTAAGCTAGATTTAAGCTCTATCTTTAAAATGGGACTAAAATTTCTGAAAAATGGCTGTATTTGGATAGAAAAATGTGGGGCCCAAAATACCTTTGCAAGCAAAATTTTCCATGAGTGAGACAAAGAGAGCTGCCAGCAAAGCCAAAGACTATTCTCTTAAAGAGAGTAGGTATGCACGGGACTTGGGTTTTTTTTATGCATAATTTTAAAAACTGACAACAAAGTAATGGGTTGGGGGTAAAACAAAAACAATTGATAAAAACAAAGTGCAGCGGGAAAGAAGTAGTAGTAGTAGAGAAGGGGCGGCGCGAAGCCCGGCAAGTAGGCCTCCCTGGGCCCTTTCTGCCCTACCCCGAGCCTGCCCCTAATCCACCGCCTGCACCACTGGTCTGGCAGTTTGCTCATTTGGTCTAACTGTTTTTTTGTCCCATTTGAGCGTGTGCAGGTCCTCCTCATCCAGGGTCGGGAAACCGAATACCTGGTATCTCGTCCTCTGGTATGCCTCGCAGTTCGCTATAACGTGTCGAGATGTCTCCTCTGCCCGCCCGCAGGCCCGGCAGGTCGAGTCATTCTCCACCGCGATCCGGGTCATGTGCTTCCTTAGTCGGTTGTGACCTGTTATGATACCTGTCAGCAGACCAGCATCCCTTCGCGATTTCCCCAGGAGCCATTTTTGTTTGGCTACATCCGGGCCCTTCACGAAACTCACTCAAACCCCAGGTGCGGCCAACCATTCGACGCAGTTGCCACATCGTTGCCTGCACCTTATTGGTCAATTTCGCAACGTGTGGTGTCCAGGTGAGCCCCTTGTCTAGGGTGACCCCTAGGTACTTCAGTTCTGAAACCAAAGTCAGGGGTCTCCCGTACATCTTGGGTGCTCTGAATCCCTCCATTTTCCTCTTTCTAGTGAACAGGATCATCTCTGTCTTTCCTGGATTGACACCAGTCTGCTATGATTCGTACCGCCCTTTGCATTCTGTTACAGACGGAGGCGGGAAAGAAAGACAAAGACGGCTAGAGAACATGGCAAGTTGTTTGTAAATAAACGAGGCATATTTTCATCACAGATAATACCGAGGGTAAACACGGGACCGTTACTTTTGTTAGTTTAGCAACTCAAATAATTTACCCAATAGAAACTGCAGCCGGTGCCGTAGTTGGATCAGACTAAGAAGCTTGGGTGACAATGACATACCTTTCTACCTGCTTCTTCAAAACTAGCACTGAACTTACGCTATATTGTGCCCAACATTTAAGTTAAGTATAAGAGTATTGCGTCTCCTTGTTTACCGTGAGTCCCGTAGGCACTATTAGCTTAATCGGATGGATCATCAACTACCTTCGAACCGCAGATCAGGTATTTTTGATCTGGTCTTTTTGTCCTTCAGTAGTCTACCGGGAGTAAATAGGGCCGCCTCCATGGGATACCGACCCCATTCGGCCTGGTAACCGGCGTGCATGGTGCATAATAGTATCTTATAGGTAGGACCAAGTGACCTTTTACACTCTTCCCTGTTTGTTTTTAGTCTACTAAGTTTTATCCACGCCGAACACTTAAGAACGACTGCGCGGGGTTTGAACCTAGGACACACCGGCAACCTTGAAACCTGATGGTGTGAGTCGGCTAACCGACTCGGCCACCTAAGTGGTTATTCTGGAAGAAGACAGATAGGAAACATTAACTTTCTGATTTCGACCAATAAGCAAGGCTAGAATCAATATCATGCGACTCCTGACTCCAAAGCAGCACAATTCCATGAAAACTTCTCTACTGGGAACGCCTATGTTTTATCAAACCAGGAATATATCAGACCGCATTTAATAAAAAAATTTATCGTCATAGAAACTGCAATTCGTCAAACCAATTTTTTATCCGAACCGAAATTTAACAGACCCGTTTTTAATGGAACCATTGTTCATCAAACTCATTCAATATCAAACTCGGAATTCGTAAAACACGTAATTTATCAGAAAATTTTTGCTAAATTGATTGCGCATTCGCCAATAACATATGAATGCAAGACGGTGAATGCAAGTGACATCAAATTATTGAACGCAACCTGTAGAATTATGCGCGCGTAACAGCGACAAATGCATCAAAACGCCGCGCCGCCGAGCCACCTGCGTGTACGCCTCCGGTTCATGTGGTATTGGCGAATGCGCAATTAATTTAGAAAAAAATTTCTGATAAATTACGGGTTTGATATTGAGTGAGTTTGATGAACAATGGTTTAATTAAAAACGGGTCTTATAAATTTCGAATTTGTTAATGAATGAGTTTGAAGAAATAAAGTTCGGATAAAAAATTGGTTTAACGATTTGCTGTTTCCATAGTGAATGATTTTATAATTGAACTTTCTTTTATTTAACGGGTTTGATTTTGCACATTCTGATAAAACGTGGGCGTCCTCTACTGGTACAAACTATCGTGATTTTAGTGGTATTTTGCAATAACAATACAAAATAAACAATAACTTTGTGTTTTTTCTGTATGGGTAAATGTAGGAGTGAATATTTAGACCTGGAGGGGGGTACTATTTTAGATCTTAGTAAATCCTACTGTAAGTTTTTTTTAATAGAAATTAATTTTTTAATTTTTAAATTTGTACCCTAAATCGTCCATTTTGAGTCCGTCATATCGAAATTTTCAAATCTGATCAAAAATTCATATTCCCTTCCCGAAAAACCCTTGTGTGCCAATTTTCGAACAAACTAAATCTTTTTCCCCCTCCATTTCACTCGTTAGAGGGAAGTGTGTACCTAATAATGCCATATTATTTTATTTTCACCGGAACTATAAACGCATGCCAAATTTGAACACACACCCCTTAATTTTTAGATTTGTAACCGCTATATTGAAATTTTTAAATTTGATCAAAAATTCATAATTCCCTCCTTAAAAACCCCTGTATGCTAATACCATATTATTGTACATACTTTCACCAGAACTATAAACACATACCAAATAGCGAAAGATGAGAATCCGCCATATCGAAATTTCCCATCCCCAAGTGCACTAAATTTCAACGAAATCAGGCGTACTTCAACTATACGCCCCTCCACCCCCTTCGAGTATGGGGGCGCTGTCAATTTCATCGCACCATATTCTTGTGTTGTCACCGCAGCTATATAAGCATGCCAAATTTGAAGCCGACCGGATGTCGGAAAGCTGGTCAAAATTAAGTTGCAAGATTCCACCCGAACAAACATATCTCGTTACATAGATAGTTACATACATTTCAAGTTAAATAAAAGCTTGTAAAAATTGACTCTGTTTTCGAGCGATTCAAGAATCGGGCCCCTGATTATCAGTCCGTACTAAGCTAGATTTAAGCTCTATCTTTAAAATGGGACTAAAATTTCTGAAAAATGGCTGTATTTGGATAGAAAAATGTGGGGCCCAAAATACCTTTGCAAGCAAAATTTTCCATGAGTGAGACAAAGAGAGCTGCCAGCAAAGCCAAAGACTATTCTCTTAAAGAGAGTAGGTATGCACGGGACTTGGGTTTTTTTTATGCATAATTTTAAAAACTGACAACAAAGTAATGGGTTGGGGGTAAAACAAAAACAATTGATAAAAACAAAGTGCAGCGGGAAAGAAGTAGTAGTAGTAGAGAAGGGGCGGCGCGAAGCCCGGCAAGTAGGCCTCCCTGGGCCCTTTCTGCCCTACCCCGAGCCTGCCCCTAATCCACCGCCTGCACCACTGGTCTGGCAGTTTGCTCATTTGGTCTAACTGTTTTTTTGTCCCATTTGAGCGTGTGCAGGTCCTCCTCATCCAGGGTCGGGAAACCGAATACCTGGTATCTCGTCCTCTGGTATGCCTCGCAGTTCGCTATAACGTGTCGAGATGTCTCCTCTGCCCGCCCGCAGGCCCGGCAGGTCGAGTCATTCTCCACCGCGATCCGGGTCATGTGCTTCCTTAGTCGGTTGTGACCTGTTATGATACCTGTCAGCAGACCAGCATCCCTTCGCGATTTCCCCAGGAGCCATTTTTGTTTGGCTACATCCGGGCCCTTCACGAAGTCTTTGGTCTGTCTGCATCCTGTTCCTGCTCTCCAAGCGGTCGTCATGGCATCTTTGGCTCATTTGTTGAGTCGACTTTGCAATTGCCTCTTGGTTGTTCCTAGGAGTGGTTCCGGCCCTACATACTGGGTGTTTGCCCCGATCCTGGCGAGCTCGTCGACCATCTCGTTACCCGGCACCCCCATATGTCCGGGTACCCACATAAGTGTCGCTTGTTTGCCCTCTCCCAAGGATTCCAGTGCATCCGCACATTCCTCCACCAGGGTGTTGGTGATCTTGGGCGCCCTTAGTGCCTTTAGGGCTGATTGGCTGTCGGAGCATATATAAACATGCTCCTCCCTACCGTTCTTTATTTCTTCCATGCCTGCAGCCATTATTATGGCATACACCTCTGCCTGAAAGACCGTGGCTTGCTCTCCGAGCGGGTAGCTCTTTCGAACCTCCTGGTCTTCCACATAAACCCCCGATCCTGTGGTTTGCCTCTCCGACAGTTTCGACCCGTCGGTGTAGCAAATCACGGCGTTCTCCTCGAGCTGTTCGCGGAGGTTTTCACTCTGCCATAGTTCCCTGTCTGGGATGACTACTTTGTACCTTTTGTTGAATCTCCAGGGGTTTTTTGGTCTTTGTGTTTTAATCGCTGCCATAGGGATTCCTCTCTCGACGATTTGGGCAATCTTAAGATGCCCCGCAGCTTCCCCTCTTCCTCTCCATTGACCTGTATCTCTCAGCCGGAGGTGGGTCGCCATCGCTTCTTTTCTGATCCAGATCGGAAGTAGCGGCAGTCCCAGAATGGTCTCGAGTGCCTGTATAGGTGCCGTCCTCATAGCGCCAGTTATCCCTCTGCATATGGTTCCCTGTAGGCTCCTAAGCTTGAGGGTAGTAGTGACCTTCTCCACTGCTGGCCGCCAGACTATGGATCCGTACTAGATCCTTGGTCTTAGTACTGCCGTGTACATCTAGTGGAGGTTTCTGGGGCTCAAACCCCAGGTGCGGCCAACCATTCGACGCAGTTGCCACATCGTTGCCTGCACCTTATTGGTCAATTTCGCAACGTGTGGTGTCCAGGTGAGCCCCTTGTCTAGGGTGACCCCTAGGTACTTCAGTTCTGAAACCAAAGTCAGGGGTCTCCCGTACATCTTGGGTGCTCTGAATCCCTCCATTTTCCTCTTTCTAGTGAACAGGATCATCTCTGTCTTTCCTGGATTGACACCAGTCTGCTATGATTCGTACCGCCCTTTGCATTCTGTTACAGACGGAGGCGGGAAAGAAAGACAAAGACGGCTAGAGAACATGGCAAGTTGTTTGTAAATAAACGAGGCATATTTTCATCACAGATAATACCGAGGGTAAACACGGGACCGTTACTTTTGTTAGTTTAGCAACTCAAATAATTTACCCAATAGAAACTGCAGCCGGTGCCGTAGTTGGATCAGACTAAGAAGCTTGGGTGACAATGACATACCTTTCTACCTGCTTCTTCAAAACTAGCACTGAACTTACGCTATATTGTGCCCAACATTTAAGTTAAGTATAAGAGTATTGCGTCTCCTTGTTTACCGTGAGTCCCGTAGGCACTATTAGCTTAATCGGATGGATCATCAACTACCTTCGAACCGCAGATCAGGTATTTTTGATCTGGTCTTTTTGTCCTTCAGTAGTCTACCGGGAGTAAATAGGGCCGCCTCCATGGGATACCGACCCCATTCGGCCTGGTAACCGGCGTGCATGGTGCATAATAGTATCTTATAGGTAGGACCAAGTGACCTTTTACACTCTTCCCTGTTTGTTTTTAGTCTACTAAGTTTTATCCACGCCGAACACTTAAGAACGACTGCGCGGGGTTTGAACCTAGGACACACCGGCAACCTTGAAACCTGATGGTGTGAGTCGGCTAACCGACTCGGCCACCTAAGTGGTTATTCTGGAAGAAGACAGATAGGAAACATTAACTTTCTGATTTCGACCAATAAGCAAGGCTAGAATCAATATCATGCGACTCCTGACTCCAAAGCAGCACAATTCCATGAAAACTTCTCTACTGGGAACGCCTATGTTTTATCAAACCAGGAATATATCAGACCGCATTTAATAAAAAAATTTATCGTCATAGAAACTGCAATTCGTCAAA
Source organism: Oxystoma pomonae (assembly GCA_963921995.1). Classification (NCBI taxonomy): domain Eukaryota; kingdom Metazoa; phylum Arthropoda; class Insecta; order Coleoptera; family Brentidae; genus Oxystoma; species Oxystoma pomonae. The sequence continues at coordinate 25,323,006 of OY998165.1, forward strand.
CCAATTTTTTATCCGAACCGAAATTTAACAGACCCGTTTTTAATGGAACCATTGTTCATCAAACTCATTCAATATCAAACTCGGAATTCGTAAAACACGTAATTTATCAGAAAATTTTTGCTAAATTGATTGCGCATTCGCCAATAACATATGAATGCAAGACGGTGAATGCAAGTGACATCAAATTATTGAACGCAACCTGTAGAATTATGCGCGCGTAACAGCGACAAATGCATCAAAACGCCGCGCCGCCGAGCCACCTGCGTGTACGCCTCCGGTTCATGTGGTATTGGCGAATGCGCAATTAATTTAGAAAAAAATTTCTGATAAATTACGGGTTTGATATTGAGTGAGTTTGATGAACAATGGTTTAATTAAAAACGGGTCTTATAAATTTCGAATTTGTTAATGAATGAGTTTGAAGAAATAAAGTTCGGATAAAAAATTGGTTTAACGATTTGCTGTTTCCATAGTGAATGATTTTATAATTGAACTTTCTTTTATTTAACGGGTTTGATTTTGCACATTCTGATAAAACGTGGGCGTCCTCTACTGGTACAAACTATCGTGATAGCTTCTTGGTGCGATTGAGTACTTGTGCAAGTATTGTTTCCTTCTATGTATCGAATATGTCAATGTTATTAAGGCTATTTTATGTTTGTTCAGGATTGTATATACGTTCGTTGATGGAAACTACGAGGTTGTCGTTTTGCGTGAAAGAAAGACATAGATGACAAGCCAGTGGCGCACCTAAGAACCATATATTTGATAAAAATTTGAAAATGTTTTTCAATAAATAAAAGCGACCATCCCACCCTATCTCCACACAAGTTGGGAAACCTAAAATCATTTGTCATATGTCTTTCTAACTTGAGACTTAAAAATTAGACCTAGCTAAGTTTCTATTTAACTTAAGTTGATACTTAGGACGAAAAGACACAGTTTTCTTTCTTAGCTTCGTTACAAAGAAGTCTGGCAACACCGCAATAATTGTTTTTTTTTATGATTTTGTCATGATTTCTGTTTGGTACTAACAATTTTTATGTGCGACAAGTTTTAAAAAAATGTCTTTGTTTGGTTGGAAATGTTTTTAAATGCTGGTGGATTCTTTTATGTTTTTCATAATTTACGGTAACCAAACTCCAACTTTCACAACTTTGAAACTGAAACGAAATACGGGCAATTTTAACGTTTTTGGTAAAAAACAAATTTCATAAAAATGCTTTTAAAGGTGCCTAAAAAAATGATTCACAATGTCAACTAAGTCGTACAAGTTCTACCTCTTAACTTAAGTTTAACAAGTGTCAATTTAGGTGGGACTTTGACACCACGTGCAAGGGAAAGTGGGAAAGTGACCCTAAAGGTTGCAATTATCCACATAACCTTGGGAGAGCGTTTTTTATTAGTTACTAAATATTTACCTGTATTTAACTATAAAATTTTTTATTTGGAGCTCGATATAGAGAAACAAAATAAAAAATAATTTTTAACAATCAATAAAATGTTTATTTATAAAACAAACGGTGAATTTTTATTTCGTTTTCTTATTACAACTTCCGTTCGAAGAATTTCATAAAATTGTGTCACAATGAACATTTTACTATGGAATATATCTTTACAATATTTCACGTATAAGCGTTTTATATAAGATATAACTGCCTCAGCACCACATAATATGAGTTGCTTTATAACACAAACCGTTTTTAACAACAGCTTTTCTCGCTTGCGTCGCTATTTAGATAAACGGCTTAGATAAATAAAGTAGTGCTTTACAAAATATTTTATTTTATTATGCTGGCTTTAGTGTAACAAGATATCCTGGTTTATGTTTTAAAATATGTGTGGTGACTTATGTTTTTAAAATCCTAGGAATCTTATGCCCTGTTCTCACTATGAATCAAACTCATGCAACTTTTTAAATGCATCTTTTTTTTGAAGCATGGAGCTGTAGGGGGGGGGGTTCACACTATGCATCTTTTTTTTAGAGGGAATGTCATTTTTAGCCAACATAAAAAAATCACCATCAATTTCCTATATTTAAATTTTTGATTTTGTAATCGGCGTCATTTTGTTTAATTAATATTTGCCGGAAAATTCTAAAATAAAACTCATAACCTAAGATTCACAGCGGATCGGCAAGTTGACAATATAAAAAAATTTTCTATGAATTTCTTAGTGTAAACCACCAAAGATGCATGCAACGTTCTGAGAAGCATAAAAAAGGTGCAGTGAGAACAGGGTTTTAAAAGTAATGTAATATCAAGAGTTCTCAAGTTTTCAAGCGTTTATTCCGATATACTAAATTTAAAAAATATATTATTTGACAGAGAAAATTTCGAATTTGTAGAACAAGAAAAAACAATTTTTTTTTATTTTTATTTTAACACTGCGTGAGGGGCCCTCAATTTTCTAACTCGAAGGGTGGCGTGGGACACTGTGTTCCCCATCCCAGAAAAAGTGTATTTTTCTTGAATAAACAATATGTTTATCATAAATATGGTATATTTGAACAATGCTATCAATTCAGAGGTTTCTTAGTGAGTAAAAAACTAAAGAGAAATAAGCATGGCTCTGGTAACTGCATTAGTGATCTTTGCATCATTGCATCTCACTGTTGTTTTCTTATCATCTTTTCGTATATCATATATATTACTGTTGAAGATTATCTGAATCTGCGTAGACATACCTGTCCCCACTCCGAAGATATAGGCAAGCAAACCTGTCGTGGAGCACTGTATACCACGCGCCACCCTTGCAGTATTAATATATATCAACTAATTCTAAAGAAATAGCAACAACACTAAAGGAGGTTTCAACGTCTTTATTGGCCCTGAACACAGTGTATATTACAAACGGTGGGGGCAAATGGGCAAAGTCATAAAACTTCCTTTAACTGCGTCGCAAACTCCCCACCTGGGTGATGGTAAATTCGGTCCCAGCAGGTAGAAGATTAAACTAAAAATTTTATACCCATTTATCGGTAGGTAAATTCCCTGCCAACCAGAGTTTTACGATACTGAGGTGCTTAATCTCTTTCGTAGCAATAGTAGTAATTAGTAAATGAATTATTAGTCGATTCAAGTATTCTTTGCAGTCTGCAACATGGAATAGGGATGGGAAGAGACGTGATGGGTTGGGTGCAATATATGTATTTAAGTACCTATATGTTACACTGTTATAAGTATGTTTTATTTAATAAAACAAAAATTATTCAATACTACAGTTTAATTTCACTAGTCCAAAATATTTTGCCGGGACCGAATTTACCTATGCAGTTTCACTGAAAACAAAACCTGGAACCGACTTTACTCGTTATTTTTGACACCTTTTTTCTTGGGAGGGAATTTGCCTATTCCCCTCACCTATATATTCATTGGGTGGTTTATATTCGGTGGTTTATACACAGACCAATTATTATTATTACTGTTCGGTGGATTGATGCAAGACTGATAGTAATCAGAATGTTTCATTTTTTCGATTTCCGAGGTATCTAGCAAGGTAAGTAACTTTGGACTTAAAAAAGTTTCACATACATACAATACAATATGCAGCAGAATTAAATGTTGTTATTATTATTATTAGATATTTGTACAGTTAGCGCATCTCTCACTATTTTTTGAATATTGCCTTTTCAAAAAAGTTTTTTTACAGAACGTTAGTATAAACCGTCAGAAGTAAAATCGTTTGCATTTTTTCGAGATGTTTTAATTTTGATTTGGGTTTAGCACGACTTCAGGTTAATTTAAAAAGGAAATCTGGAAAAATACTTTAATAAAGGTTTCTTTTTCTGTCATATTACCTGATTATCACAAAGAAAATAGTTAAATATTTGCCAAAATATAAAATAAATTAATTTTTAAACTTTACATACAATAATTTAATGTAATAAAAACATACTTTAGTGTTTAATAAATTAAAATTGAGATATTATGATAACCTTTTTGTTATTTTTATAAATGTCAACAATGGAAGGACATTTTGAGTTTTACTGAAGACCATAAATATGCTACTTTCACACCTAAAGAATGCTACAACCGCATCAAATTTTGCAGTTTCCATTTTAAGAAAAATGCGTTTACTACATCCGGGAACCTTTTGAAAATAGATGCTGTATCTTCAAAAATACAGGTCCAATCTGTAGTTATTTTACAGTCAAGCTCTTATAATTTTAATTGTGTCAGTTTTAATTCCGTAAGTCAATAGAAAAATGTGTATTTAAAATCATTTTGTTTTTATTCAACAATTTCTAAATTTATAACCTCCTGCCTATAAATAAAGCATTCTCGATCAACCCTCGTATACCTACAGGTAAGCTAATAATATTAAAATACCCTCGTAAATGGATTATCTCGAGTTTTATTGCCCCTCGCAAAAAACGCCGACTTTCTCGAGACATCAAAGAAATGAACTGACTGTTTGTTAGATAGACTGTGCCCTGAACCAGCCCTTGGAATAGCATACCACAACATCAACTGGAAGAGAGAGAACTGCCAGGGCTGGCACATTCACAAGTTAATCAATCAAATTAAAACAACACAACACCGTTCTCAACTAGAAAACCAGTCTCTTTAGTGCCTTTTAGCCTACTGTTGCCGCCATTTTTATAACCAAACTGACCGGTAAAACATGGATTTTCTGTCAGTTTGGTTTCAATATGATCGCTATAGTACACTAAAGGATATTAAAGCGAAAAAGAGTTAACTGATTGTTTAGTTGAGAAGGTGTTGAACAACACTAAAGAAAAAACTCTCTCCTCAATTTATCAAAGAATCCGCCAAAAGAGTGCCAAAATTTTATTTCTGAATTAAAGAACAAAAATTCGAATGCTGGAACACACAACACTACGCAACTTTTTCATGTATGAATTTAAGTTTTTACCTGTTATTCATTATTGTTGATGCACGCAAAAATGACGCAATATGTTTCTGATTTAAAAGTTTTTTTTAATTATGTGTAAATAATTTCAGTAGGTACGCCACTGTATTGCTTAAGGACCGGAAATTCTATACTAAGCAACGTTGCCTGCCGTGTCAATATTTGGTCACCCAGAAAGACGTCCCCTGTTATTAGGAACGACGACTTCGGTAATTTAACCCTGATCCAGCCGTGTTTGTCAAACGTCTTGCTTTTAAACATTTTTGGGACACCTGGGGTAATGTTCTGTAAAGGAAATCCCATATTTACTTGGATCGCCTATTTACTTAGTGTATTGTTATACCCGAGTGCCATATCGATATTGTTAATGGAAAAAAATATTCCATCTTGTTTTTTATAGGGGATAGTGGGGGATTACCGGCCGCACAGGGGAACGGCTTAGTATAATATCAGAGACATAGACCAAAAAATGTTCTTTATATTTTTAAAATTAAATTCACACAATTATTTAGAAAGAAGCCCATTTATTATCATTTTATTTTAATTTTGGGTGATAGATATCTTAAGGCGTTAAATTTTGGCTACAAGTGTGTCTAATTAAAAATTTGACTACTATTTAAATGATATGCCAATGAAAATAAATATTAAAAAAAAATCTAGTATAAAATGTTGACTTTAGTAAATATTTTTGTTATATGATTGCCTAATACTGATTAATGGTTTTTTTGAAATTTTTACACAAATAAGTCGTCTTTTTTTATCAGAAATATAATAATAAAATGAACAAATCAGGTAAAAATATATCAACATCTCAAGTTTTTGTATTTACAAAATTTGATATTCGACAGGATTCGCTTTACCAGTAATTATTGCTGTCTGTTTTGGAAACATATTTTTAAAGATGAGAATAAATAAAATTTCACATCAGTGATCAGTGATCTCAATTCTTTAAAAAATGGAACAGCAACTTTTATTTTAAATTTTTCTGAAAAAAAGCTGACGGCAAGCGAAACATTATTCAGTTTTGTCACATGGATTAGGGTTACTTATAATATTTTTTTTCTTAGGGTTTTTCCCGGATTTTTTGGCCGGGGGGTTTTTTTGGGATTTTCTTGCGAGTTTTTTTTATTTTCAAGGGTTTTTTCCTAAATTCAAAAAACAACCCAGGAAAAAATTTTTTTCCAAAAAATTTTTGAGTTTTTCAAATATCGGAAAAAAACTCAAAAATTGCACTTTCAAGCGGTAATCCGCGCCTCACGTTTATGAGTAGTGGTGGGAGGGGATTTTTTTTAAACATATTTTTGTAACTTTACTTTACCTTTAGCTTTTATTGTTGTTTTTTAATTCCTCACACCAGATTTACTAGTTAGTTTAAGATCCCAAGGGTTGCTTAAAAAAGCAAAGGGTTCATGAAAATGCTGAAGATATAGATATTTACTGTCAATTTAATGTAATAATCAAGGTCGATTACTCACACTGAACCAACAATATGCAAAGGGCAACATTGCGATTCAAAAGGGTGGCCGGTCTACTAATTAATATATAATAAATTATATTTTTTAGACAAGAGTCGGGTTCGTAGGGTTGTAAAAGTGGGTAATAAACGGGTATTATTTAAACCGAACGTGCTTTTGTTCATATATTTGAGATTTAATAAAATGTATATAGGTTTTTTAATTTGACTTAATTATTATTGTAAAAGACTAAACTAGGAAGTAAAATAAAGGGATATTCTTTTAAACGTATATTTTACAGGCAACAACAATAAATAAGTGCCAATTATTATTTTTTTTATTCTCGTTTTTTTTTACAACCCCAAAAAAGTTACAAGTATACTGGCATATCCCGTATAAAAATCAGATCAATCGAAGTTGCTTACGAGGTAAAATTTGCATTTCGGCATCAAATCGTTTTTCCGTCGGAAAGCACTTGATTAAAAATACCTTATTTCAAAACTTTGTTTTTCTATTTTCAGTTAAGTTCAATGAATTCCGATAACAATATATATTTTGAATTTGTAAAGAAATGTTTATACCCCCAATTCTTCAAACAAATTTTGCTCAACATTCTCTCCAAAATTTACGTGTGTTTTTTTGTACGAGATTTTGCTCGAACATTTCTTTGAACATTTTGCTCAAGAGGCTCGTGTAAATGTTTGTCGGCATTTCAACATCAAAGGAAAGTTTGTTTGTGTAAATTCGCCTTTACGATCACGAGAATATAACATTTATCTGCTGCGATCTGCTACCAAGATGGCTATGGAAGTTGAGCGTATGGGCAAAGCGTCATTTTTGCAGTTCATTATAAAAAGCGCATTCGAGTTGTCAAAAAATAAAAAAATATGTTTTTATAATAAAATCAAAAGCTCCTTCTTTCCAAAAAATTCAAGACAAAAAATTTCGGTGACATTTAAGCAAAGTTAGCACATAAAAAAATAGGTTTTTGTAAAACGCACTATATTTTTGGGTTGCCCTGTATATGGTTTAAATCATGTAATTTAAGACGTTGCTCTTTGTATAATATAACTGTGTACAAAACTCATTCCTAGCTTTTCCAGATTAAAAGTTTCAAGTAAAAAACCTCATGTCCCTCTGTTCCCATAAGGTCGTTTCACTGTGGGCCGGTGAGATAATGCTGTAATAATTTTATACAAAAAAAAGCTTTTCAAATACAAGTTTTTATAAAATATAAGGTGCACTGAAGAGTAGACAATAATTTTTGGCATTCTGATATCATAATAATAAGAATAAGAGCGATGGGCCATTATAGGAAGTTTGGCCTAAAAAAAACTACATACTCTCCAGAAGGGTTCCCTAAAAATATACACATAGTCGAGGGGCATAGGGTCGAAATTCGACCTCCGTGGGCCTTTTGATGATGATTTTACGAAACCTGTTTTAATCGGTTACTAATAGACCACTTAATATCACCTGGCCTGTGAACAGCCTCAAAAGTGCTGCAGTTAAAACGTGAGGTTAGGGCGACAAAATATTTTTTTACATCTTAACGGTTTGACCTACGATGATGATATTTGGTACACATATTGGCCTTCTGGACAGGTTAAATAATATAATTAAAAAAATAAAATTTAGTGCATCTAAAGGCCGTTAGAGGGCAAAATGTGTTTTTAGATTTTTCCCTGTATCTCCTGAACGACTTATCCTGCACACTTGAAACTATGTGGTTTTGTAGTATATACCATTACCAATCAGCCTGATATCACAAAAAAATTTTTTAGCCTGTGAGCGGAGGACGCCATTTTTTTGACAATTTCGAAAAAAAAATCTATTTACGCAAACCTAACTTAAATCGGTTATTTATAGAGCACTCAATATTTCTCCAACCATGAATAGCTTCACAAATGTTGCAGTCCAAAAGTGAGTTAGGGTGACAAAATATTTTTTAAAATCTTAACGGTTTGACCTACGATGATAAAATTTGGTAATCATATTTACCTTCGGGCCAGATTGTATTATATAAATAAAAAAATAACATTTTGTGCCTCTAGAAGCCGGTATAGGGCGAAATGTGGTTTTGATTTTTTGAGTAAATAGATTTTTTTTCGAAATTGTCAAAAAAATGGCGTCTGTTCAGAGCCCTCTGCTCACAGGCTAAAAATTTTTTTTGTGATATCGTGCTGATTGGTAATAGTATATACTACAAAACCACATAGTTTCAAGTGGTCAGGATAAGTCGTTCGGGAGATACAGGGAAAAATCTAAAACCACATTTCGCCCCATACAAGCTACTAGAGGCACTAAATGTAATTTTTTTATTTTTACAATACAATCTGGCCCGAAGGCCAATATGATAACCAAATTTCATCATCGTAGGTCAAACCGTTAAGATTTAAAAAAATATTTTGTCGTTCTAACCTAAAACCTAAAATAGTTTATCACCCTAACCTCACTTTTGGAGTGCAACATTTTTGAGGCTATTCATAGGTGGAGAAATATTGAGTGGTCTATATGTAACCGATTTATATAAATTTTCGATGCCCTTAAGTTAAGTTTGCATAAATAGACTTTTTTTTTCGAAATTGTCAAAAAAATGGCGTCTGTTCAGGGCCCTCCAGTCACAGGCTAAAATTTTTTTTTGTGATATCAGGCTGATTGCTAATAGGTTGTACTACAAAACTACATAGCTTCAAGTGTGCAGGATAAGTCGTTCGGGAGATACAAGGAAAAATCTAAAAACACATTTCGCCCTCTACCGTCTCCTAAATGCAATAAATGATATTTTTTAAATTTTATAATACAATCTGACCAGAAGGCCAATAGGAGTACCAAATTTAATTATCGTAGGTCAAACCATTAAGATTTAAAAAAATATTTTGTCGTTCTAACCTCACTTTTTGACTGCAGCACTTTTGAGGAGGTTCACAGATGTTAAGTGGCCTATTACTAACCCGTTAAAAAAATCATCATCATCAAAAAGCCCACGGAAGTGCATATGCCCTCCAACTAACATGCATTTTAAAAAGTAATTACTTCGAAGGATATATTTTGTTTTTCTTTAATATTTCCATAGTAAACTGTTAATATTTATGAGAAAAATTACAAACTTATATAGTACCTTCGATTTAAAAATATGTTTCCGAAGAAGATTGTAAAAATTTGCCCGAACAAAATGTTCGTTGAAAAGCTCGCGGAAATGTCCGATCAAAAATTTAGATTTTTTGCCCGAGCTTTGTTACGAACTTGTTCGTTCTGTGTGGATTCTCCTTTAGACAATGGTAGGATGATAGGTATGGTGCACACACTTTTCCGAAAGTCAGTAGATAAGATGCCAATCGCAGCTGATGAGAGTCAACGTTCGAAGAAGAAGAATTTTCGTCGAAATTTTATACCTTTAACCTTTTTTAAATTCACATTAAAGTTTTATAAATTCCAAGTGCGGCAACGACACCATGTTTATCTGACGTTATAATCAAAATTACCAGCAATAATGCAAAATGAGTAAAACCGTGTTTACACGGGACAAACACGCTACAACAATACATACACAATTTACAAAATAAACTTTAATTGTTTACAATATACAGATAGCATTATGTAGTTGCATTAATTTAATGTTTGTTTTAGTTGGATGTTTGCTGTCGGTGATGTATGATGGTTAATGCGAACCAACATTCATCGTTCAAAATATAAGTACTTAAAACTCGTTATGTGTGCTTACATACTATATATATCAATAGTCTACGTATACATAGGTGTGACCTCTAAGCAAGAGAACGCATACTCTAATGCTAGACCACTTTGGGTTTGACTTTAAGAAATCCTGCATACAAACAGACACATACAACAAAAAATCACAAAATATTTTTTTGACCCAAATAACTAATTTTAGATGAAAATTTAAAAAAATACCATACACATACCTAAATTTATAGCAATAATATGCTGTAGCATTTCACAATATCCTATATTTGGCCAATTTGTGTGAAGCATTTTTCCAATAAATTCGGTTGTACTTTTTTAAAAAACGAAGAGCACACATTCGCTGTTTTTTCAGTTTTAATGTAACATCAAAAACGTGTTTTCGTTTTTTTTTCCTTGCCTTTTGTAGTTTAATGTGTGCTGCAGTAAAAACAACATCCCACTTTAATAGGCTATTTAGCATGACTATGTTTGCATCATTGTATAAAGGCACTGACCGTGTATTTCCCTATGTTAAAAAGCGGCAACTCTACGAAATATCAAGTTGGCAGCCGGGGCCAAAGAACTAATGACAGGCTCCAATGCGCATGTGTCAGCTAGAGGTGCGGTGACCAGAGCCGGGTTCACACTTAGGTGGAACTATCCTCGAAGGGTAAACTCATATAGTTTTAAACTTAATATACACGCCCTGGAAATGACAATTTTGTTATCAACATATCATGGTCAAGTAGGCCATGAATATAAAGATATACGGCCGTTTGGCACAAATGCGTTGGATTGAGCCTGCAAGGGCTTATGTGCAGGGGAATAACCGGCGCCATGAGGACGACACCAATCCAAGCCCTCGACACCATTCTGGGACTGTCTCCGCTACCGAGTTGGATTAAGAAGGAAGCGATGGCGACCCATTTGCGTCTGAGGGACTCTGGTCAGAGGAGAAGAAGAGGGGAAGCCATTGGACTCCTAATGTTCGCCCAAATGGCCACCAGGGAGATGCTACTTAGGTCCTTTGAGATCAAGGCAACCCGAATTCCCTGGAGATTCAATAAGAGGTACAACAGTTCGAGAGGAACGCTGTGATATGCTACATCGATGGCTCCAAGCTAATGGCGGCAACACTAGAAGAGGTGAAAGAGTGCGTCGAAGCACAGGAAGCCTTGAGTCGGGCAACGAAAAGGCGGATGAACTCGCTCGGATCGGGGCCAGCACTCAATACGTGGGGCCGAAACCACTCTTAGGTATAACAAGGAGACAGCTGCAAAGTCGACTCATTAAATGTGCTAACGATGCACTGCCAGACTTCTGGGTGAGCGAAATAGGATGCAGACAGTCCAAAGAATTCATCGACGGACCGGACGTGGCCAGACTCAAATGGCTCCTGGGAAGGACACGAAAAGATATTGGACTACTGACATGAATACTGACCGGCCACAACCGACTCAGTAAGCATCTCTACTCGCATTGGGATCGGGAATGACTCTATCTGCCAGGCCTGTGGGGGTGGCGGAAGAGACATCCCGGCACCTCGATGCGGAGTGCGATGCATACCTAAGGAGGAGCATCAGGTACTCGGACAACCGAACCTGGATGCAGAGGGCCAAAGTACTGAACTTCGTGAAGAGAACGGGGAGGCCCGGAGAGCCCATTACCTTACAAGCAGTACAGGTGGTGGATTAAGAGGCTGGGCTGGGGTAAGGTAAAAAGGGACCGATTGGGCCTACTTGCCCCCTAGTTACTACTGCTTATGACAGACAAAAACAAATACCTGTATAATTTTTGGTATCATCCAGAGAAAACATGTGCCTTGGCACTTTCACTTCTTAATTTTTCGATAAATAAAATGCGATTAAAAACGCCGTAAGATTTTGGGCGGCACATATTTTTAAGACTTTTGGGACACACTGTGTAAATAGACATTTTTATTACCGCAAGATATAAGTAGGGTAAAGATCCAAGAAAAAGGCGTAAATCTACGTTTCACAAGTTGCAATTGCGTACGGTACTCTTTCGAGTACTTGTTCAGAACATATCAGCAGAGAGTTGCATATTATCTTGCCTTTATTCCACAAAAAATAATTTATTAAACATTTATAAACTAAATATAGATTTATTACTACTATCTGTTGATTCCATTTTAGTTATTTAAAATAATTTATTAATTTAACATGACCAAATAAAGTTTAGCCCTTTACATCAAATATTACTAAATCAGTATTTTGAGCCTATTTAATTAATAAATGTTAATTTAAACTAATACGCTTTCGATTCTGTCTGAATGTTTGTTCGATATAAACAGAACTTTATTCGCGTAGAAAATATAATAAACCATCATAAATTCGACATCAAATTTCATAAAATCGGATATTTCGGTTTTAATAACCAATTGATGAATTGAAAAAGATGCGCCATGGCTAGTAAATGAGAGCGAAAGAGATAATAAACTTGAGAAATCTATACGCTGTTGCCGATGTCACCCGAAATTAAATAAAAGATTCCCAATTAAGATCCCGTCAAATTTAACGATAAATGTTGCCTTCAAAAGGCGTAAAACAGTAATTATGAGTATTTTCGTATTTTAGTTTGAAATTAGAATCCACAAACTTTTACTACCGATTGACGCTGCTCCTTGAATAAAGCTGCGAAAACTATAAGAACTACAAGGTTGATCAAATTAGACAAGATGTGCAGTTTTTGGGAAACATTAAAATTCTGGTGTCAGATTTTAAAAAATATATATTCTATCCCAAGATACGAGAGTTTTTCGAAAAATTGCTGAAATCTATTTTATCAAATATCTCAAAGAGTATAATTTTTACAAAAAATTTGTAAATTTAATTTGGTGGTTTTTCAGAATATTTGCTAGGTCTAGATTTCGAGATATTAACATAAACTTACTTTTTTTAAATACGGACCTGTATTTTTTATTTCATTTTTTTTTAACTTTTTTTTCTGATTTTAACGATGTTTCACATGTCCATATTTGTTTGAGGTTTAATGATAAAACAATAAAATTTAAGTTTTATTGGGTTTAAAAAAAAATTGAACGTCAGAGGTGGCTTAGACGACCGATAAAACAAAATTGAATTTGTTTTCCATGGCAACGCGGATACTTTACTTATGTTTATCCACAGTGGGACACCAGATATTTTTTAGCACCGAGTCAAAAATTCGGTGTTTGGTTACTTATTTTGACTTTTCGCGTTCTGTGCCGCTAAAAAACCAAGTAAAACAATAAAATAAAAAGAAAAGCATTTATTGCCGAATTACCTGCTAAAAAAGGCTATCCAACTACGTATTAAAGTAACTGGGTGTAATGTTTAAGGTTGCATTTACAGGTGCATTTATAATTGAATTGGAAACACTCCCGCTAGCTGATACCGACAACAGGTTAACTTAAAAGCATGCAGATTTAAAAATCGGCTACTGGCGTTAGATGAAATAATCGTATTCTATTTTAAATAGGAGCGTTAACAACTAGCAAGAGTTTTTGAAACAGAGGTTCTAAAATCTATCCTTTGCACTCCAAGATTTCACTAGTACACTTGCACATAACTATGCCGCAATAATTTAAATTTTAAAAAAATGGTTGAATTAGTAATCCCAGCGAGCCAGTAAAGTTCTCTTGTTTCTTTGATAGACTCGGGGTAATGCACGCGCAGCGCTAGGCCTTTTTCGGCGGGCGACCGCATACGCGGAGTGGGTTCATATTTGTTTTAGAACAATGTTTTTGAAAACACATTTTTGAAAGATAAACATAACCTCGAATAGTTTTCTGTCATAATACGTAAAAATACTCTTCTATCCCACTGCGGCCCGATTTAAAGTTTGTTGACAAAACACCTGCAGTTACCATGGAATCGTATAAATTCTGCGGCCAACACTTGAACTGCGTGTGTCTCCCAAATTCAATAAAGTGTGATTGATTGATCGGTTTTCGTTTCCGGAGTGCACAGTCTTTTACACAAAAAAAATTGGCTAAAGCAAGGAAATATAAAAAGGAAAAATGCAATCCAGAGGAAATTGAGAGTTTTTCTCTATTTTTTTTGTAAATCGGGTTTGTTCTAAACCGTAATTATTTTGAGGCTTTTGGGATACACGACAGCACCAGAGCTTTTATTTTGAAGAAACAATAATTGAGAATTTTGAAAAATCCTTCAGCATTTAAAAATGATCACCCCTGCAAAATTTCAGCTAATTCTGATGTTTAGTTTTCCCTGTGCACTCTGGCAAAAGATTAAAAAATTAAAAAACAAGGCGTTGCCAGTTACTTTTTTTAAGACTTACTTTTGAAGAATCACTGAGAAGGCTCCAGTCCTTTGAATCAGCCCAGATTTAAAGCTATCATTAATCCTTCAGTGTCAATACTGGCTACCAAATTGTTTTCTATGTTATAAAATGGTGTTAGATTTTTTGACGTCAAACCGGAGCTAACTAAGAATTTTGCAAGCTAAATTGTTAACTAGTATAATAAAATAAGCAAGATTTTGCTATTTTGGTCTAGGAAACATTTTTGCCCTTCCCCAGTGTAATCCAAAAAGACGAAACCTCCCATCGAGCGTAAAATTACTGGGGTGAGCTGCTAAACCCTTATGTCTGTTAAACATTTATGGAACGTTACCGTAAAATCAAATCTGCTCCATATATTAACAATTAAATGGCAGGCTTTCACAACGGAAGGGCGAGGGCAACATAATGATAGGTCACGTTTTGATGCTTGATAAGCTTTAGCCTCGCTCGCTTGACTTCATCCCCGCGAGCGCTTTACTCTTTGGGTAAGGGTGCGAATTACAGCCCGCAGGAGCTTATCTACCCCATTATTTGCCAGGACTCTCAAAGTTTGGCTCAAATAATAATTGATCAGTTGCGCATGTGCAACGAACACCGCCCAGTGGTCTAACTATTTTAACTTTCTTATTTATTAGCTTAAACAAATGACTAATTGAACCAGCCCGGAGAAAAGATCCCAACAAACCTAAAGCCCCCGTTTCTATGGTTCGTTAACAAATTTTGAATCGGGCCGCAGGAGCAGTGGGACAGAAGGGTATTTTTACTCTGTACTAGGTAAGTATTATAGGAAAATTGTTGTCACAAGAGTCATTCTACTGAATACAAAACCACTTTGACATATATTGTTTATATAGTTTTTGGTTTACTAATTTATCATAGTTTTCATCTCTTAGAAATGAAGATAATGCTCTCAAAAATTCATATTTTCTTGCCTATGCATGTTTGTTCGAGACGGGCTTTTTTCATAATTTCATTAATTTTTCTATGCATCTGAGACATTTTCATCTCGATTTTCTTCCATAAGATCAGTTAAATTTTGACACAACGGCAAAACAACTACCTAACCTAACTGTTTTTAAAGGTTAAATTCGACTGCACCTCGACACTTTAGAAGGCATAAAAAATACTTTTTTACAAAAAGTTTGATAAGAATGACGTTAAAAATACTAAATAAAACTCTTCTGTCCTACCAGGCAGTGAAGTAAATAAGAAATTCTGGTTACCATGAACAACAAATGCAATGACGTAAAAAACGGCAAAAAAATCAAGTGAGCACATTTAAATTGATTTCATAGGACTCTGCCGGACCCCAATAAAACTTACAAAAATACAATAGTAAGCGATATATCGATTTGGTTCGCAAGGATAAGAATTTCGAATTTTCTATCCTTGTGTAATTATTTTGATATTTGGATGACGCCGCCGTAATTCTCAGGCAATAGATTTAAAAATACCAATGAGACATGAATTTGGGGGCTTTCGAGGTTGATAAATCCGAATTTCACATCCTTGTCTAATTATTTTGACATAATGATGACTTATGCTAAATATACCGCTGTTTTTAGGCATTATGCGCCAACATATACATGCGATATATCGTGTTTGGGGGCTTTCAAGGATAGTAAATGAGAATTTTACATTATTTTTACATATGGCCGACATATATTAAATATAACTAAAATAAAGATAAAAACGATGACTATATAGAAATTTCTGCACTTGAATGTCAACAAAAATTAGACAATGTGAAAAAGCATAATGCCCGAGATAATGCCTAAAACAGCAGTTATATTTGACAAATAAATTTGTGTTGACATTATCTAACCTCCAAAACAGCCGACACTTCGATCAGTTGATTCTATCTGTATTTACCTGATACAATCACAAATTGTACTGAATCAACCTTGGACTGAAATATTATATTCGGCAATGCCCAAACAAGTTGCAAGCCTTTTTAAGGGAATAAGCATACTGGGGTAAAAAACAATTTTATCCTCTTTTAGGGACTAAAGTGGCACTTTTAATCCCTAACGGATTCACAAAAAATTTAATCCCTGAGGGATTAAAAATAAATTTACTCTTTCAGCTTAGGGATTACAAGTAAACTTAATCCCTCAGGGATTCAAAAAAAAACTAATCCCTGGAAAATTATCATTAAATTTATGGCAAGTTAAGCCGAACAGCACTTACTCTTGGCCAAGATTTCATTCTTAGCACCCTTTCTTGTAGTTGACGAACCATTTGGCGTAGAAATAACGTAATTTTAACAAAGATCTTTTTCTAAAGTGCATAAAATAGTATATAAACCTCGGGACTAAAGTGTCGTTTAAACCCTTAATGTGGCACTTTACTCCCTAGGTTTATAATGTACTATTAAACGTCGCCATAGACACCCTGCTACACTTGAATGAATTCAATCAAAATCAAATACCCTCTGGAGTTTCAGTGTCTTTGGTCTGTCTTAAAATATAAATAATAATAAAAAATTTACTAATATTTGCATTCTAAATAAAATATATGACTATGGTATCATGCGGGAGCTAAAAGAAAAAGTGCAAAAAATAATGGGTGACAGATTAAACCAATTTTTCATAAAGGAACGCATTTAATTAACCATAAAAGCGAATGGCCCATGCATGCAGTGTGCTCGAAAAAATCGTGTGTGTGGGTGGTACTTTTTAATTTCCCTTTGTTCTATTTCTGTTCCGCATGAGCCGCTGATGCAGGGATCAGATAAAAGTTTGTGATATTACAAAGGGATTAAACGCATGTTGTTGGAATAAATAAACTAAGCATTGCAACATTTTCAAAGAGCCATTCGAGAAATTTATCATAATCGAACCAGGGTTTTGTAGACGCGATCTTAATACCACTCCAATTTCGTGTAATTCATTGTTACGTGTTTTCAATTTATATTATGGCGTAGAGAATGTTTTGCCCAAAATTAAGTTCGTTTGTTTGATTCCATATATTCCCACAATAAAGCTCTTGACCCACTGGTCAAAAGTTGTCAAGGAATTCTTTATTCCTCCTAGATTTTGAGTTATAGACTGTTAAATACAGGAAAATCTGCTTAAAGTAATTTTTTCCTCTATGATAACTTTTGACCAGAAATTTATTGTGGGGAAAATACGCAATCAAACAAACCTAAATTGAACTTATGGGGGAAAATCCGAAAAACGCCCAAAAATAAAAAATCAGAAGTTTTTAGAAGAACATAAAAAGACACACGACAAGAAATGGAAAAACCAAGTTCAAAACAAAGAAGAACAAATAAGCAACACTAATGCCGTCATCAACATCTCTTCCCGACCACTTACACAGAAGAATCAGCTCTCAAGGATCTTAAATCAGATCAGTCGATCAAAATTCTTCCTGCAGATAAAGAAAATACAACTGCTGTAGTAATGGACGCCACCACCTACGACCAGAAAATTGAAGAGGCTCTACAAAAAGGAAATTACAGATAAATAACACAGGACCGAACCACCACCATAGAAAGAAAAATCTACCAAACTTTCTACCAACACAAAAGATACTTTAACGACATTAAATGAGCAAACTCACAACACACTACAGTAAAGCACCGCATATGTATGGACTGCCGAAAATTCAGAAGGAAAACATGCTTCTTCGACCGATAACCAGTT
Organism: Oxystoma pomonae; assembly: GCA_963921995.1. Lineage (NCBI taxonomy): Eukaryota > Metazoa > Arthropoda > Insecta > Coleoptera > Brentidae > Oxystoma > Oxystoma pomonae. Next base: position 25,340,977 of record OY998165.1, read on the forward strand.
CTAGAAACATTTCATTCATTTACTCGCAATTCTCCAACTTATAATCTTACTAAATATCTTCTACTCATCATCCAGACCTGACAATCAGTTTGTCGAAAGTTTGTACACGAACGTACCATTGGAAGAATCACTTCAAATCATTGAACAGAAGTTACTTAAGGACAACCACCTCTCTGATAGAACCAATCTTTCAATCAATGCCATTATGGATTTGTTGAAATGCTGCCTGCACAATACTTACTTGCAGGAAAAGGACAGGTATTTTCGACAGGAAGATGGTCTACCCATGGGATCTCTACTTCACCGGTAGTGGTCTGCGAACATCATGGCAGAGACCCAAACTATGGCTGAGATACATGGACGACATATTTATCATCTGGAAAAAGGACAACTAGGAAAATTCTTCAATCATGTCGACAGCATAAGAAATTGCATCACACTAACTCTTTGTTATCTCTAATTGTCATCTCCCTTTTCTTGACGTTCTAGTCACCAAAAAGAATTCAACCATAACCACTTTTGTATATCGCAAACCTACTCATACTGGACAATATCTAAACTTCAAATCAAACCACTCCACATCAACCAAACGGGGAATTGCAAAATCTGTTGTAGATCGCATCTGCAATACGGAAGAAGCTTTAAATACAGAAAAAGCAAGAATTCGATCCGATCTGCGAAGAAACGGTTTCTCCAACTACACGATCAATAAAACTCTTCATACCACACCAACACCAAGGACGACAGATGTAAATACTGAAAGGAAGGCGACACTTATAATTCAATACATCAAAGGAATCTCAGAAAATATAAGAAGAATAGGAAACCAATAACATCTGCGGATTGTCTTCAAAACGACCACAACAATAAGAAGTCAGTTAACAAAAACTAAACCATATCGCCGCAACACCAAGAACTGCATCTACCAAGTACCATCCGAGCGTGGGGATATCTACATCGGAGAAACCGGAGGAAACAGAATGTATTTTCTCAACAGAGTGTCACCATCAAGGATATTAGGAAACCCATACTTTTCGGAGGTAACAGATTTCAACTGTGAAGGGGCGGATCCAACCAAGTGTATTCATGGTTCAATGAACACATGCTAGTATATAAGATAAGGTAGTCTTAGTTTTTGTTAGTATTCACCTGACGGTTGCAGATACATAAGCAATCAAAATGTTGTGAAAAAGTAAAAAAACAAAGACAATGGAAGTTCGGAACTCTAGTTTACTCTCAAGTTCAACATTATCCACCACCTTTAAACAAAAACTGAGTTTAATTGTTTTGCTAGATTAAGAGGTATAAACATGCACAGTGGGATTTACTAAAAGGGTTTAGCCTATTTTAGACAGGTCCTAAGTTTAAGTTAAATTATTGGTTTTAAGCATTTTACACTAACTTCCTTGGGTTTTGACTGATTGACTTTATATGTCATTCTTATCAAAACTTACCCTTATTCATCGATTTTCGCGATTAATACTCACTGTCACAAACCATAAAATAAGGATTAGATTAACTTTGTATTTATTTAAAAGGGGTTTTTATCTATTGAAAGTATTAAAAAACTTAACAAACCCATCTCAATCGCAAACCACAAATAAAAATATTTCATCAAAGGAGGTCATGTAAACAAATGCAGCTAAAAACAGACCTGAATCCAACGATCATTCACTGATGCGTTCACAAAAGAGTCATGTCGGCTCAACGAAATGGATGGTGCCCGGTTCTCTGGTAGAACATGAGAAAATGGCTATTAGCGAAGTACCGATGAAAACTACAGCTTTGAGACTTTTGAGTGTGATCTTTCAGTGGAAAGTTTTGTTTGATGATTAAGCCTTTAGATAAACTACATGTTTTAATTTCAGTTTGTTTAGATTTTTTTCATTGGAAACAGTTTTCGTGCATAGTCAGTGACCTTCACTTATGTTTGTTTTGCCTCGTAGTGCCCTCATAAATATATTTTTTGTGCTGAAAACGGGTTCAAAATATGGAGTTTTCCTGGGCAAAATTGGAGATGTTTTATTGATTAATGAACAACTTGGGATATTAAATAAGGTAAACTGATTCTTGTAAAAACGGTAACTTAGGGAAATTATAAACGAACTTATTACCAATTGCCACAAAACAATCCTTTCTGTATGGCACTGAGTTCTCCCACAAATGACACTAATGACAATATATATTTTAATAGAAATTGGCATCTTTTATTTCTCGCACTAAAAATCAGTGAAATCAAATTCATCAAACGTCATGTAAAGTGTCATTTTCGAGGGAATCGGTGTGCGTTTCAGGGACATAATTGTTTTCTCCCTGATTTTAAGAATGGCTGGAGGCTATAAATTTAAACCACCCCCAGAAGTGGTCTAAAAAATCACCAACTTTATAACATCAAACACAAATAATGAAGTAATTATGTGCCAAATTTTTGGCGTATTCACCATTTGCCATTATGAAACCTGTCAAAAAAAAATAGTTTTAGGGCATCATCTCCTAAAATATGGTATATTTTGAGAAAAAAGCAGTTTTTCAGTGGTATTTAGCATAAACAATACAAAATTATCAATAACTTTGTGGCTTTTCTTTATGGGTAAGTGTTTTTTGAAATTTGGTTTTAAAATTTAGTACCCCCCACAGGTGTGTACTATTTTGGATCTTAGTAAATCCCACTGGTAGATTTCAAAATTATGTGACCCAAAAAATATATATTTTCTTTTCTTAAAAGGTATGAAAACTAAACTGTGGATAGCCAACATTCATAGAGGGCAAGAATGCGCGAGACAAAGTTGTTAGAACCAAATATAATCAGTTCTCTTAGTAAAATCCAATCCTTCTACCCTTGACTAATATTCAACCACAAACTTCAGACTCCCCTAATTTTGTCACCCTCGTCGCCTCTGGTATTATTGAAGTCCCCATTGAGAAGAGAGGTAGGTAGCAAGAGACAGCGAAAAACTATTAAACAGTTTTGATTGCCCTTTAGCAAATGTTGACATTTTCAAGGGAGAACAAACACAAAGAGCAAACAGCGGGTTGGTTTTACACAGACACATATTAAAATTTGCTTTAGAATGGGTGCTATTTGTATTACTCCTTTAGCCTGAGGTGTACATGACAGAGATTTAATTTCGTCGCCCTAGATGTGAATGGTCCTAATCCACAAAATATTCCATTTTGTCCAAATTTTATGTTGACAAAAGCACTAAACTTCGTTTACTTTTTTACTGGTTACTTTTTTATGACAGCGAACAAAAAAATAACCATACTTATGCTACAAGAAATGTTTAATCTTATTTTACTTAAAAGTAGTATTATATGGATTAGTTTCATTCACATCTAGGGCGACGATTTGTAGTATTCCAAATAAAGGTTTTTTTAAGGGAAAATTAAAATTATGCGTAATTATATATTGATGACGATGATTCGTTTGTGAGTGTGCCAGTATGGCACTGTCCACTGCGACCACTATTGGGTCTATTGTGGCTCACTTTTAACATTTTTTGTTGCTACAGAAAATTCAGCCTAAAGAGGCTCGCTTTGGTGAAGCATCATTTAGATCCAGTCCGTTGATCTGTGGTTTACCGAAGATACGTTGACGCTGACGTGCAATGGCTGGAAATTCAAACAGCATATGTCTGGCCGTCTCATCATACTCCATACAGAGCCTACATTCGGTGTCCTCACTTAGACCCATTCTGTGTAAAGGTACTTTCGGCCTGCAGTATCCGTTGTATAGATCAACCATTGTCCAGATGTCCTGTCCTGGTGAGCTCAATGAGTTTCCCGGCCCTCTTCCTGCAGGGTTCTGTAATAAACTCTTTGGAATGTGCCAGTCCCGGCAATTCTCTCCAGTATTGATGGAACTTGTTTTTCATCCAGCCTGAGAGAGCAGTGTTGATTGTGTTGTATGCTATTCCAAGGGCTGGTTTGAGGCCAATAAAGACGGCAGAGGCCGCTTCACGCGCCAGCTGGTCGGCAGTCTCATTTCCCCGATTCCCAGAATGTCCCGGAATCCATACGAGCGACACAGTGTTTATTCGCCCTAGGGTGTTCAGTGTGCCCTGGCAGCTCCTAACGGTTCTCGATGAGCACCTATAGGATTCAAGAGCCTTAAGGGCCGCTTGACTGTCGGAGAGTATCTTTATTGATCTGTTGCGCCAGTTATGATCTATCATCCAACCAACACCGTTCTCAACTAAAAAGCCAGTTAACTCTTATCTCTTCAGTGCCCTTTAGCCAAACCAAATTGACAGGTAAAACATGTATATTCTGTCAGTTGGGTGTCAATATGACTGCTATAGTAGGCTAAAGGATATTAAATCGAAAGAGTTAACTGGCTTTTTAGATAAGCAGGTCTTGATCCAACGTGCGCTCATTTCAATGGCGAAGAGTTCCGCCTGGATAATTGTAGCCATTTTCCCGGCTATAATAGGCTCCGGATCCAACGCCTGAAGGCATTTTGGATCCGACAGTGTAGCAGCAGCTATCTTCACTTGAGAAACTTATTCTGTTTGTCGTCCAGTCCTCTCTATCTGGGAGAATAGTGTTGTATAGCTTTTTGCTGTTTACTGTTGCCGGCATTAGCAGCCCTAGAATGCAGTGGCTCTAAATTGCCCGCGTTAAATGGTTTGCTACTACTTGACTTGCCCTGCCACCCATTGGTTGGCTATGATTCTATAGGTTGCCTTCATAGCCTCTTTCTCCAAGACAAGTTGTAGAGGAGGAAGGTTTAGGAGGCATTCACGCGCTGCTGATGGTGTGGTACATATCACCGTACTTGCTTGACGTTGGATGCTTGTTAGTTTGGCACGAGCCAGCGTTTGCCTGCCCTTCGTGTACCAAACTATTGCCCCGTATGTAATCATGGGTCTAACTACCGTCTCAAGACTTACCGCAGATTCGTTTGCACATCCATAGAGACAGTGCTTCTCCAAATGCGCATTCCATGTAAGTGTTTTATCGAGGGTCACCCCCAGATATTTTACTACAGAAGGTAATTATATATTATTCTGTGTACAAACAATGTGTACTTACTTTAGAAAAACGCGCATCAAGATGACATCTAGATGACGATGAAAAATTAGGGTCGGTCCGAAACTGAGATGGTAAGCGTGCCTCATTTTTTTGCCTCTCACTTACTTGATTATTTTCATATATCTGTTAAGATTTAAATATAACCGGAAACCCAAAGTTTGCCATGACTCAAACTTCCTTAAGTTTTATAAAATTGCAAATTTTAATAGGTAGGTAAATACTCCACGAGGATTATCGACATGAAAGGTCTTAAGCCCGTATGCACCAAAACTACATTTAGACAATTAGCTGTTAATCGTTGATTACTAAAGAATTTTTAATTATTTCGTATGCACCAACAAAAATTTTTACTAATCGACTGTTTTAACTAATAATTAACAAAGAAGTGAGGTTATGTATGAATCTTAAAAAAGTGAAAAAATGTTGAGAATATTGCTGGATGATAACCTAGCTATTCTGCTCTTTTTGGCCGAGGACCTTTTATATATATAAATTATAAACAAAATTTTCGACAAATAATAAGAAAAAACATTAATTTGATCGATAAACGCCTTTATCTGAGATATGCAGTAGACGTCCTGATCAAAGACGGACGTCTCCCTTATGTCTTTGACTGCGCTCGCGAAAACATGTGCCATAGTTACTTCCGCCTATTCCCTGCCTAATTTTTGGAGTAGTTAGTGGTTTAAAGATCGCGAATATTCGGTCTCTTCCGTGAGGCCTTTTCTATAAAAGCTCAGATCCCCGTCACACTCAATGTCATGCCGCTCATGTTGCTATCTCCTTTTCTACATGGCAAGTCATTATAGCATTATAAAAATTCTGTGTGATATCTGTTTCGTGTATTTTTTATTTCAAATTTGTCAACTGTATTTTGAATCACATAAAATAGAAAACGTCTGTAAGGACCTCAGTGTGTTTGTATTAAACATAGAGCGCGCCCAAAAAAATTATGCCATCTTTGTTTAAAGACAGTGACAGAAATATCACCCGACTACGTCAGGCGTGTAGATCTATAAAGTTTCCATTCCTTTTTTCGAGTAAAACTTGTTCTTTTCTTCGGCCCCGCTCAATAAAATAACTGTTGTTAAAAATATTTTTATGCATAACAAAATATCATTGTTTTGATCAACAAGCTAATCAAGAATGAGTTAATCATAAATTGGTGCATCTAGGCAATAAATTTAAATATATGAAAAGGGGTTAGCTCTAATTCTAATTCTCTAAAACTAAGGACCCCTTTCTTTATTAATTTCCTTTTTATACCTTTCTGTTAGAACAGTAGGCAGACTATCATTGGGGTTGGTTTAATATGTAACTTAAATGTGTCTTTGGGTTCTGGTTATTGCCTCCCCAGGACAGTCTGAGAAATATTACAGTCAGGTCACTCGCAGTTTTCAATCATTTTTTTCTATCTATATATGCTGTACAAGTTTAATTTTTTGGCTGCCCCAAATAATTGTAAAAATAAAATACCTGGCATGAATTTAAGTTATGTCGACAGGCCTGTGATAAACAGTGGTTTGCAAGGTGTTCGTGCATTAACTTTACACATAGACCTTAGAGCCTTTTTTTGAAACACAAACGTTGACTGAAAAAGATATTGGCTAAAACAACCACAAAATGGTAAAGAGTACCACAAATGGGATTCAACAAGAGCAAAATATGTGTTTCTTGCGACCGATTTGCCTAATTCTGAAGCAGTTATCCTAATACTGTAGCATGCAGATGCTAGCTTTTTGTTTAATAACTTTATATGAGAGTCAAACTTTAGATTATTTTGAATAAGATTTTCGTCATTAGAGTTCCGAAAATTCAACATATGAGTCTTTGAAAGACTTAAACAAAGTTTATTAGAGTCATGCCATTCCTTTATTTTTTTAATGTCGTTTGATACAACAGCCTTAAGGAATTCCGGATCCTTGTGAAACCAAAGTGCTGTAGAATCATCAGCGAATGCCGGTAAACTACCATCTAGGTCTAAATTTAAAAGATCATTTATATAAAACGGAACCTTGAGGTACTCCACTGGATATAAATTGTTGGTCAGAACTCTTATTTTTAATAAGGATGGTTTGTTGCCTTTGCCAGTTAAGTTTAAGCCCTCGTATTCCACAGGGTTCCCACTGACCTGGAAAACCTGTAAAATCTGGAAAAGTCAGGGAATTTTTAGAGCTACCTGGAAAATGACCAAAAAATCCGCAAAAGTCAGGGAATTGGCACACAAAACCTGGAATTTCTCTTTCTTAACTTATTTTTTAAACCAACTTTGTAAAAAATATTATGTGAGTTCTTCTCTGCTCGTCTCGTATATAAGCTTAACATCTGTTTTGCGCTCAATCAGTTCCAGTCCACCTAAAATCAAAGAGCAAGAGAAAAGAGAGAGGAAAGCTTTTTAAAACGTTTAGCACAAGAACAGTAATCATTACTCAGGGTGACAGATTCTGTTTATTGAACATATTTGGTTTTCATTTCGAAATAATAAATATCACCTGGTATTTTTTCTCCTTGTTCTAAGCCTATCGCGCTATCTTCTGTTACAACTTTCAAGTGTAGTCGAGCGCGTTTTTTCGAATCTTGCTGTTTCAAATTGTCCACATCATCTGCGAAGGTCAGGTCGGGTCCTTTCTGGTGGAATATAGCCGTTGGCTTTCCGGCATATTCTAATGCTATGTTGAAGAGTTGGGGTGCAAGAGAGTCACCCTGCTTAAGCCCATTGTAGATACCAAAGAAATCAGAGTAGCTCTGTTGCACCATACACATTTTTACCAGGAAGATCAGTTTTTTTGGAAAGCCCAGTTGCTGCATTGCTTCCCACAACTTTGCTCTTCATAATCTGTCAAATTCCGACCATTTTTCCATTATTTTTCTAACGGTGAAAATCTGGTATTTTAGGTCTAAAGCCGCACTGGTATTCTCGTCCTTATATGGTTCAATTCTCTCTCGCAGGATACTGTAGAGGACCTTATAGCATGTATTTAGCAGAGTTATTTCACGATAATTTGAGCATTTCCTTTTATCTCCTTTGGATGAGCTTATGGATGGCCCTATGTAGTGTTTCTCCACCATATTTTATGCATTCGCCAAGTATGCCGTCACTACCATCAGCTTTGTTGTTTTTTTTTAAACTTTTTTATGGCTTTAACTGTTTCTTTATATTTTGGGTCTGGTATCTCTATTTTAGCTGTTAATATGGTTATAGGTGTAGTATCAGTATTTACCTCTTTAGTTAGGATTTCTTTGTGATTGTGATTTTTGTCTTCAAATAAAGTTTCGAACAAAGTTTCTCGTCTTATTTATCTGCTTTTTACCTATCTTGATAATATACCTGCTAAATTTGAGAGATGGTAAAAGTCTACATTTACTTAGTCTCCAGGTAGACAAGCAATTTATATCCAAAAAACACCTGGAATTTTTTAAAAAATGGTCAGGGAAAACCTGGAAGTCAGGGAATTTTGAAATCATGGGAACCCTGTTCCATAAATATTGGATTTCTGAAGCAGTATCTCGTGATTGACACAGTCAAAAGCTTTTGAAAAATCACAAAATACTGCCGCAGATGATATTTTTTTATTTATACCCTTTTTTTATATCTGATGTGCTTTTCCCTTGTTAAAAACCAAACTGTTTTTTGCTGATTATATTATTTGCATATAGAAAGTTCGTTAACCGTTTATTTACTCGCTTTTCTAATTAATGCTTCCAGGGACCTATATAACTTATATGAGTCCTAGATGCTTCGCATATTTATTTAAATAACGGACGCAATCACAGAAAATACCGCCACAAAATTTTAAAACACGAAACACCTCCCAAAAATATAAACTTTTCGACGATACCGAGTTTTCTCAGGAAGTGGGTTCGGCACTTCGGTGCCATGTCCTCATGTAACGGGTTCACCTTGTGGATTGAAATGCTCGAGTAAGGTTAAACTTGGAGTTGGAGATGTTTTATCCAGAATATAACAAATAAATACAATAAAATTAAAAAAATAAAAGTTTTCGGACAGATGATGTCGTCGTCACTGTCATCAAATTAATACCTTGCCATTAAATTATCGTAAGATCACTACGACATTGGCATGGCATAGATTTTTGACCTACACATTTTGCGACACTTGGATCGTTATAGTATCTCATGCATAGTTATATGATTTCAGTCCATAGCTACAAAAGGTATTTAAAAAAAAAAACTAAAAGTAAAGAAGTAAGTAAAACTTTGATATATTTTTAGGAAATGCTTTGCCTAGGCTTTATAAAAATAAATAAAAAACATGAGAAAACCCAAATATTAATTTACATAATTACCCTTTCAGCAAAACGCGCCGGCTTGTGTGTATACCATTTGTTGTTGATCGGCGTGTCGGATACAGAAATTACCACGAGGAAACTTGGCCGCTTTTAAATTAATTAGGCTCCGTTAAAGAGGATCTTCCACGAACGTGCCATAAAAAGCCGGGGGTGGTTTATTTGACCGACCGAAAGGGGACGCTGCTGGATCCCCCTTCGCATTCGGACAACTAGGGTTGAAATCTAAGAATACTAAAGTATCAAAAAGTATGTTAACTCGCATTGGTTTTTGATTATTTTAATACCGCTTTTAGAAACTTAAAGCTATTTAAGAAGTATTATTAGACACTTCAAGCAATGACACGTTGACGTGGAATTTGTTGATTAATTGAGCAAGTTAAGCTTTAGGGTTTCCAAACTCTGCAGCTACTTAGCTTCTTGAAACGTGACAGACCTGAGCCCTGCTTATGTATACTGTAGAATTCTTAGCATCAGATATTTGCATATACATATACGCCCTTCCAATGCTTTCAGCATGCACGAAGTTGTCAGCGAGATGTTCTGCTACTTTCTCTCTTATTTATCTCCCTTTCTCTGTCCCTATTATCTTGTTTGGTAACGCTGTACTGCACATGCGCCGCGCTAGCGTCATCAGCTAAGACCCGAATTCACGAAGGCAGCCAATCGCTGCTTTTTGACACAAAGAATTCGGTATTTGTCATATATTTGTTTGTTTTCCTCAAAACTCCTGGATTTTTGTATTTTTTTCTTAAATGTGTACCACTGAGGAAGAAACATAATCCCATTGATGCGTGTAACTTCAGTTATCCAAAACAAAAAAACTACGAACCTCTGGACCTTCTCCACTCGATAACTTCGATGGCATCGCTTCTCTTTCGTTGTATGATGTTCTCCATAAACACAGTCTTTTTTATGCAACGGCAACCTTTAACTTACTTTTCTCTAATAAAACAGTGAAAAATACGCGCAGCACAGATGAAAACATGAGTCGATTTCGATTTATCACAGTCCTCGTTAACCTTGGTCTTAAAATTTCCCAGAAGAATAAGCAAAAAACGAAACCTCGATTGCGTAATATCTTCGAATATTGTTTAAATTTATAGATAATTGTTGATATTTAAATATATATCTAGTCAAAAGTTTTTTATTTTTATGAATTTCAGGATTGTACTTCAATTTTCAGATGAATATTGCTATAGCGTCACCTTTCAGCTGACATGAACAGAAAAAATCGATATAGTTATCGCATGCTGTCATATTCCATGCCGTGAGATTCGGAACCAGCCTATTTTTCTCGTTCAGAACGATTGCGGTTCTCGAGGTATGGATCTTCACAGGATGTGCTATCTACGTCCATCTTTTCTGTTCATGACAGCTAATAGATGACGTCATAGCATTTTTGATGCGAAAAGTTAAGAATAATCCGGAAATTCAGAAAAATTAAAAAAAATTTATTGCATACACATGTAACCATAAACAATTATCTGTAAATTTAAACAATATTCAGAGATATTACAAAATCGAGGTCTTCCTTCTTTTGCTTATTCTCCTGGGTCTTACAACCAAGGTCAACAAGAACCGTGATAAATCCAAATCGACTACGGAATCAAAACAAATAAACAACGAAAATGACATCGCTTTGTTTGAAGACGTATGACGTGGCCCCGAAGCCGGCCGAAACCCCTCGGATCGATAAATTTTCGCGCATGTGCAAAAGGTCGGAGCAAAGTCTTTTGTTTTGGTATTGCCATGGCTGGCTAGATTACAGATGTTGCTTACAAGTTTGGCCTGGGCAAGGCGTATATTTAAGCTAATAGGTATGGATATTTGGTCACTAGACAGAGAGAGACAAATCGGTATGGAATTCTACAGTACACAGATTTAGGGGCCCGAATCTTTTCGTTCTACAGTAGTTCTGTCTTTCTTTCTCGTAGATCTGCCTCTTTTACAATACGCCAACTCTCCTCGATAATATTTCAAGATAGTCGCACCCTGGATCACATAGAACCTCTTTTAATTTCATGCCCCCTACCCACAGGCTACCTACCCATAATTACCTGGCTTCACAGTACTACGCATCGGTAAAGTATCTTTCGAGAGCGATATTACACACTTTAAGTCATGACACGTACGAGGTGCCCAGCGGTATACGTGAAATTTTCCGGCTCGGATGTTTCTGTCTTTTACATTTTATTACCATGTATTTCTATCTTGCTTTCTTTGGTTCGGTCGCTCGTCTATTTATTTTTTGCCTCCCGTCGGCAAATCTCGCTGGGTATATTATCATAGCAGTCTTTATACTACGTAGGTTAGCGTCATGTCTGAACGTTATACATGCTAAACGTGACCTTGATGAAAAAGCTCAACGATAGACGGCAGAGATTGGACTTTGATATCTGTATTCGAGCGGAAGTCTTTGCTTTTGTACAGATAAAAGAAAGACAGAATATTGCGCTATATTCCACGTTTGCGCGTACGTCCTATAACACTAATCCTAAAGGTTGCTCTAGGATTAGTGTCCTTACTATGACCAACTTAAAGAGTCTATTGATACACGTTTATTTTCCTTAAAGGTATAGCACGTAACTAGCAGGCTTATGAAACTCCATAACATATACACCACGATGAGGAATTTTGTGCGATATAATATATATATGTAACTCGTTAAATTTCTTTTCTACCAAAGTGCGCAAATAATGTCATACTTTATTTTTAATGAATAATACTTTTGTGAAGGGTTGAAGCCTCAAGGGTGAAAAGGAACATCGATTTGCACGGCTCGTGATCGCGTCAGTGGCCACTTTGCCCGAGGCTGTGGTCTTAACATTACACAAAGGCTCTCCTTATAAAGACGTAGGGGAACAAACGACCTCTATGCCAATTAATGCTATTTTTAAGAAAAATACCAAAATAAAACCTAATATTAGAGTATTTGATAAAGTCATTTTGACGCAAGATTTATCTGTAGTAATTTATTAAGGAATGGAGAAATTATCGAAAATCATGTCAAAGATTTTTTGCCGTGGAAACCGCTCAAGGACTTTAGAAATACCAACAAATATTTTTTTCTTGAAAAATGCGAGATAGGTCCATTCCATCTCCTTTTTACCAACTTTTCTCAACCATTTTTCGCACCCTTCGGCACTTTTGTCATTCAGTTTGCGTTATTTGAAACGTCGACGAGAGGTAGTAATTGGGTTTGTGCGTGTTTTGTATGGGTTTCATGTTTATATTCAAGGGCGACGAAAAAAATTATGTTGCTGGTGTTTAATATACTTTATGGCAATTTCAAACAAAACGGGGGAAAAATAAAAAGTTTAACAATTCTCCAGTGTGTTCTAGAATGACTTGGAATATATTGAGTTTTGACCGAGGGGCTCGCCACTCCAATTTTTGCGAATTTTTATGGTATTTCCTGCATTTCCTAGATATTTCACCTATTCCCTTCATTTCTCGCATTTCCCGTATTTCCCACGCATTTCTCTTTCACATAGGTCCCAAATATTTCCCGAATTTCACCATTATTTCGCGCATTTACCCTAAACAAAAAATTTCCTACTGGCAAGCCCCTTTTACCCATATTTCCTTTGGGGGTGTTTAAACAAAACAGTAACAAGTGCATTTTAAAATATTTCTTCACAAATTTTGCAAAAACCTTGGGACCATTTGATTTTTTTTTTCGAGGAGGGCACTTTTTAGCTACTTTGGTTTATCTGTATCTGCTTTAGAGGGCTTAATTTTTTTTAATTCATCCATTAATCCACTGTTTCTCGTAAGTTAATCATTGTTTTAAAATTTTTCTCCGACACGTTGATTTTGTTTTCTATTGAAGAGAATCTCCACATTTTCTTTGCTTCAACGGATGAATCTCTTTCACGAAGGTATGAAATCTTTTGGAAATTTTATGACGTAATAACAGAATATTTTTTTTGTTATTGTTGATTGGTTTCAGTATTTTCATTTAAACCCACAGTTTCCACTTCGCAAAAACGCAGTTGAACAAAATAAAGTTTCAATTTTTTCGTCTTCCACTCGGGAAAATATTCAAAAAATTTCCGGAAATAATTTAACCTCTTGTTTTTTATACTTCATACGAAAATTAAGAAAATAGTACAAATACTTATTTTCTTTTTGTTATTTACTCATGTTGATGCCAAAAGCAAAGTTAGTGATTTTTTAGACAAATCGTGAGACTCTAAGAGTAATTAAAAGAACCTTTTAACGAAGGTGCCACTTGGGGGTAACTTTTACCCCTTCTTAAGCAAAAAAGAATAGAAAAATCTTCTTCAATGCAGAGCTATTGAGGCGTCCTACAAATAAGCCGTCGTAAAAAACAGCTCAAAAAGCACTATTTATCCTTTCGTTAAATCGCCCTGTATATGTTTTTCCTGCATTGTGACCCCAAAACGTTTTTAAAGACAAAGAAACACTCTTTTGTCGATAAAACATCAAACGCAAGAATAAAAGCACAATGGGTGGAAAAAATCTCTCACCCTTCACGCATATTAGATTTCTTTTTCCTTTTACGACGTGTTAAAGCATAAAATTGTTACTTCGGGAAAATCGAGGCGGTTTAAACCTGCTTTCCAAATACCACTTTAACTTACGGCGCTCAGCCACGAGAGGAGCTTTGCCCTACAGGGGAAAATATGGCGTTTGATGCCCTTTGCTTTCCTGAAGTCGCTGAGAATTCAATTTGCATCAAAAGAAAAGGCTGTTCAAAACGAAAGTAAGTACCTATCCCCAAAAATATTTATTTACTTTTTTCAACAGCAAAGCCAATTACAGATACCATATACCTAAAAATTAAATTTATTAAAAATTCGGAAATATTAATATATAATGACAACATTGATCTCATATTGACATTATGGCAGGCAAAAAATATTCCTCAAAATAGCTCTGGCAACGTTTTCAAAACGTTGTGCATGTTGTTTTACAGCACGCTGCGTTACTTCTGAGCCGCGCCTTGACTTAAGTTAAATTTTGTCGCTTAATTTTAAGCAATCTTTTCTCAGGAACAAAAAACATAATTTTGCCAAATTTAGGCCCAAACAAACAACTCATAATCTCTAGAATAAAGGCTAAAATCTGTGTCTTTATGTCCTTATTTATTTCATTAATTAAATAAAAATTTTAATCCTCAATACTTAAAATTTAAAACAAAATTTATAATTGAATTAATTCAGGGCTCTTTAATATTTTTTAGGGTATATAGCTGACGGTTGACTGCTCACCCCTCAAATACATAAAATTAAGCCCTTAATACGCTGAAGGGGTTCCTCGAACACGCAGAAGAAAGGGGTTGATTTTTAACCACTACACGTTTGTTAAACTTGCAGCAAATTTGAGTAACGGGTATAACAAAGAAGGTCTGTTCAGCGGTAGCTCTAAAAACCGGAATTAAAATATGTACTAGCTGCTTAAAATTTATTTTTAGCTTTTTAGCACAATATTCGGTAATAATTGGAACCTTTAATTCGACTTGGCATAAGCAAATTCGGTACTATTTTTGACTCTATTGACAGGTACATTAAGCGCACTATGTACGACAGATATGGCGCTCGGTGAGAAGGTGATTGATTGTCTTAGTTGGGCTTATATATTTACCAGCCAGCTGGTATTTGAACACTGATATAGCATATATAGAGCATAAAAGGTGTTGGGCAAATGAGGTGGCCTGCCACGAGGCATAATACAAAACTTTGAAGCAAAAATGCAAATGTTTTTACCCAAAAAAATACTATATGGATATAGAGAAGGGACAAACATATAGGGTCCCTAGATCCTCATATAGTCATTAAATGTAAAGGGACGTGTCGCACCATCCCCGGATCTCCCTCATGTTTTCAATTTATGCAAAGGGTAAGATTAGGCGATAGGGTACACACAATAGAAACATTAAATACTTTTATACTTAAACATATAGGGGCTTATTTGGAAGGGTCTTACTTGATTAAAGTTAGTTTGTCAGCTGCAAGAATATATGCATCAGTACTATTTAGGCCAGATATACCTATATCAGTAGAGAGAGAGAGAGAAAAGTTTTCTTATAGTTAAATAGTAGCAAGGGCGTAGATAAGGAGGGGACAAGAGAGTAATGTCCTCCCCCTCAAACCGTTGTCCGTATCCGTTACTCTCCCATTCTGTTTTCTCCTCTTTGTAGCTGACCCAACCCACATTTTTTTAAATATTTTACAAAAAAACAAATTTTACTTTATATCGGTTTTCACAGCAAATTTTGCCTGCGGCGCTACAACAAATTGATTGATTGATTGATTGATTAGGGGAAAAATAGTATATTTTTACAAAATTTTCACCTGCGGCGTATTAATGACAGTATTTTAGCAACAAATCTAGGATTATTACCAGATCCCAATCCAGTTTCTTTTATATATCATAAAAAAACTCTAAAAAGATAAAAATTTCTCAAGAACTCTCTTCTTATATCATATCGCTATGACACATTGTTTGCTAGAATTTTGGTTTAAGTTTTTAGTATTTTTTACAAAATTTTTGCCTACGACACATTTATGACATGAATTTTAGCAACAAATCTAGAATCAAGACCACATCCCAACTCAGTTTTTTAATATTTGATAAAAAAACGTAAAAAATATTTTTATCAACCACTTACATATTAAAAAATGCGTTATTACTATATTTTTACGAAATTTTCGTCCACGGCGCAGATTCCAACCCAGTTTTTTTTTTATATAAGTTGAGTTGAATTTTTTTATGCTGTCTCCCCAAGTAGAAATCGCTCCAAACTCGTATCTACGCCCCCGAATAGTAGTATGTTAATTGTCATCACCAATAAAAACTTGCTTAAAGAAATTTTTTCATTAACTTTATCAGCTCAAATTCCTTATTCCAGTTCATTTAATAAACAAATAAATAATCAATTTACTTGCAACATTTATAACAGTAGCGCACCGAGGAGGGGGGTTTTGGTGCTGACCCTCCTCCCTCGAGAAGCCTGGTTGTCTACATTTGGCACAATCAAATAACAGCATAAATAAAATAAATAGGGAATAAAATACAAGAGCCTGCACTTTAATTTTTAACAAAAATGTTTAAAATATCATAAATTGCAAAAATTTTCACTATAACATCTTTCATTTTTATAATTTCGTTCATTCATGAGCGCTATAAAAATATTTGATTTTTTATTTGTTTTCAATTTGAATCACCCTCAAAATGGTCTTTTTAATGTAAATTTATCAAAACATTTTGCTTGCCATTTATTATCAAAAATGGCATTTTAAGTGTCATTTTCACAAAAATTTTCGCCTGCGGCGTAGTTTAGCATTTTTACAAACAAATTAAAGGTAAATAAACAACTCAAATTCCCAAAACCCCATCAATATTCACGATTTAAGTTTAATTATGAATTTTGACATCAAATTTTGGATAAATAAATAATTTTACATTTTGGTTAACAGCACCTGTTTCCTTGTGTCAATTATGGTCAAATTTTTCCTTAAAATTATTTTTTTTTAAATTATTTATCCTTAAAAACTCCTCCCGAAGCCAATTCATGGGTTATAAACACAATGAAAAAAGATATATACAGTTTAAAATGAAGTTACAAAAAGGAGTCGAAAACAGCTTACGCTGATCAGAGTTCAACCCCCCTTTTCAAATATGAACTAATTTAGTTATTAAGATAGTAAATAACAATACATTTAAAAATAATATATTATCCTCGAACAGTTTAGGACGTATATAACCGCTCATGGAATCATTCCCTGAATACATTACAGACTTCAGGTTATCTGGATGTATATTTTCGCGTATTACCCTGCCTAACTCAAGTCCCAGGTGTGGGGCTACGACATTGAACAGGTGACGGTTTTATTAAGTATAAGGGCGTATTATTATGTATAATGTATCACTGATTTTACCCCGATGATTTAGGGGATATGACAGTTTAAGGATCAGCGAGTAAACGCGAGGGTGAAGAGAATTAATTACGGGTAAGTATAGAATATGGGGTGAAGAGTAACGTGAGGTGCAAAATATATCAGTGTAGCTATTCTTGAAATCAGGGAGAAAACAATTATCTCCCTGAAACGCACAGATCCTATTGGTCGACGCCACTGATTCCTTTGAAAATATCACTAATAACATGACTTTTGATGAAATTTGTTTCTACTGGTTTTTAGTGGGAGAAATAAAAAATGCCAATTTCTATTAAAATATTGTCCCTGTGGTCGCGATTCTTCAAAAAGTGGTCAGAAAATCTCGCCCTTAAAAAAAACCTGACGATTTTTAAACACAAGTTTACACTTAATGCTTTTTTCTCAGGACTATTTTCTAATATTCCTTAAAATTTAGTTTCTTCATACTGTTCTAGTAAATAAATAATATGTCAGTTTTAATTTTTGTGGGCTGTTTTTCTGAAAAACCCTGTTTTTTATTTTACCTACTCACGTGCGGTAAAGTACACTTTACCGCACTTGGGCGTTAACGTTTATTTACCGCACTGATCGGTACCTTCGACATGACATCCTGCATGCTTATAGTAGCGAACTATCAGTGACATTTTTGCTCCATGGCTAGTTGACAGCATTGAAAGATAGATATATCATAGTTGGCTATGGTAGGTACCTCATGGCAACCACAAAAAACAATACAACTGAATACAAACAAACCATACTTACTTAACTACTAGCATAGTTTTCGTCATTTTAGTCGTGTTAAGCTCTTAAATAAGTTAAAAATGTTCAGTTCTGATGAAGAGATGGTGCCTGATGAGATCCTGGAGGCTGCACGCCAAACCAATGGTGAACTGATCCCGGAAAAATCCAAACACACATACGATAAAGAACACAAAGCATTTAAGGACTGGTGCCGTTCAAAGAAAGTTTCTTCCATAAAATAAGAGGTATTTTTAGCATATTTTAAGGAACTTTCGCAATCATATGCTCCATCCTCTCTATGGTCAAAATACTCGATGCTTAAAATAAACCTTAAAATAAAGAAAAATATTGATTTAAGTCAATATTACAAGCTGACGGCCTATATGAAAAAATTAAATAAGGGGTTCAGACCGAAACTATCCAAAGTTTTGGAGAAACCGAAACAGATAAATTCTTGACCTGTGCACCTTACCTAATGATAAAAGTTTCGACCATTTTTGGAATCGCTGGGGCATGCCGCAGGGATAAACTAATGAAGATTACTGTTGATGATATTGAGGAAAAAGAAGACATTTTGCTAATAACCATCCCAAACACAAAAACTAACGTGTCAAGAAAATTTGTCGTTTGTGACCCTGATGATAAATCGAACTACATTGATATTTATCGAAAATATAAAAATCTTCGACCCAAGGATACCAAGCACCGCCGGTTTTTTGTTGGGTACGCCCGTGGTAAGTGTTCCAGGCGGTGTGTCGGAGTGAACAGTTTCGGCAAAATGCCATCCAACATAGCCGGATACTTGGGATTACAAAACCCCGAGCTATACACTTGTCATTGCTTCCGTCGATCATCAGCAACTATTTTAGCCGTCGAACAGTGTCGCAGAATCGTACATAGAAGACTGCATGAAAAATAAAAAAAGATAGCTCTAAACACCTTGGAGAAGCCATCAGCTTCATCTAGTGACGGATTTACTTGAAAAAGTCCGCTATTGGCAGCAGCAGCGTCAGCATCGTCGTCTCCGTTAGAATGCCTACCAACAGCTCCGATTCCCGCTATGACCAGCATTCAACAAGCTCCGATTTCAGCCATGACCAGCATTAAACAAGCCACCACCACTGTACGAAGCCCTGAGCCGCAATCCGTCGCAACAATTATAAGTATAGACAGGGTACTAGGTATTTAATTAATGTTGATTTTTTCACTGTTGTCATTATTTTCATTAAAAAAACAAATTTTCTCTAAAGCTTTTCTTTTTTTACTAAAAAACATAAAAATATTTTTGGAGTGCGGTAAAGTTCAAAATATTAAATTTACAAAATGTTATTAAAAAAAAGACGCCGTTTCTCTTACAACGTTAGGATACATATAAAGGACGCTGTGTTTTTGTGTATTTTAAATGAGGCGATAAGTAAAAATCGCCACTCTCCAAAATTATGACGGGTGAGAATTTCTGTTGTTTCTGATCAATCGCGACCTATTTGTCATTTATGGGAGAAATCAGCGGCATCGACCAATTATTTTCTTTTCCCTGATTTCAAGAATAGCTACACAAGTTTATAAATTATACCAGGGACGGATCTAGAACACAGTCACTGATTATACTGAATAATTATATAGAGAAGACTATACTTATTATAGGTATACCAGATTTCGAGGATGCAATTTTGATCTAGAGAATCGCAGATCCAGAGATTTGTCAGCTAATTATTACTCATAAATCAATTATGTTGAGGTAGCAGTGGCGTATTTAAGGGATGGATGCTTGATAGTTGATTATTAATTATTTTGGAAAATATTTGAATGGAAAATGCACAAACAAATAGTCCTGTAAAAACTAAAAAAAATATATTCTGTCAAAAACAGACGTGAATCCTAATATCAATCAATAATAACCCAAAATACTTACTATACTTCGACTATTAAAAAAAAACAAATCTTAAGTTAAGAAATCCTTACCCTTCAATTAAATAGAATTTAGTGAGTCTTTAATTTAGCTTAATTATTATTGTCCAAATAAGTTTTAACATCCCTCTATGTTGGGAATTTGGAACCTTTGGTTGCACTGTAACAAAGTTATGATTGTTTTCCACAAACCAAAACTACACTTTTTTGCACTCGACGCGCGTTTCGCTAACAACGTCAGCATTACCAGGAGACGATAAACAATAAACTAAATTAACCTACAATCTATCTTATATACTATCTTTTAATGGGCGGAAAGTGTACTAAACGGAAATGGGCCTCTACCTTTATTTAAACTATTTGTGCATTTAATGATTTTCATACTTTCATATGCATTCAAAAGTCTTTTGTTTGGTACACTTTTTAGAAGTTTTAGGTTATCTAATGTGAATCTATGATTGTTTTCAAAAGCATGCTCGGCCAGACTTGACTTTTCTGTTCTTCCGTATTTTAAGTGTGCTAAGTGTTCTTTGAATCGTGTTTGAATAGAGCGTCTCGTTTGGCCAACAAATTTTTTGTCACAATCCATGCAACTAATTTCGTAAATTCCACTTTTTTCTAGAACTGTAGTTTTATCCTTGGGATTTCCTAGTAAACTTCTTATTGTGTTTCCGGATTGATATACTAATTTAAGACCGGTGTTTTTAAATACTTTTTGTAATCCTTTCGTATAATTAGAATTATAAAGAATTGATACAAATTTAGAGTCGAAGGCTCGGTCGGAAGTATCTTCTTGTCTGAAAAAAATGGAATTCCGAAAGGTCTTTTGAAAAGAATGTCTATTTATCAGCTTATTTATTAAGCCTTTTTCGTAACCGTTTTCGCCAGCTATATTCCTAATCCTATTCTTTTCTGCTTCAAATCTTTCTTTGTTTAAGGGGAAATTTACTAATCTATATGTTAAAAAGTGCAAATTTGCAAGCATATGTTGTAAGCAATGAAAAAGTTTATTTGGAATATACCTGTTGGTGACCGTTCCTTTTCTGTATAGGTCATATAATTTATAACTTAAGTGTCTAGAAATGGCAGTGTACCGTTGTTCTCTGTTTCATAAGTAAACGCGCGTCGATTACAAAAAAGTGTAGTTTTGGGTTGTGGAAAACAATCATATCTTTCTCCTACAGACACTGGCGACAAATAAGTAGTAGTTAGTAGTTATATAGGTCGTCGTAGTGCAATTTAGGTTGTAGTCATAGTTCAGCTTAAGTTATACTTTAGTTTGATTTGTGTGTTTAAGACTACAATGTGTTTGAATCAAAGATATGATTCAATGAATTTTTATTCTTAGTTTAAAGAAAAATTGAGTGTTGAATTGAGTATAACAATTGCTGATTTAAATAGTCTCTTTACTCTTTCTTAAGTATTACTTGGATTTGCTTTAAATATCTTACGGTTGCGTTAAGAAGAGCCTAAACATGCATCCAAGTAGTTGCGTACACTTGTTCCAACGACTCATAATATTGAGGACTATCAAAACGAAGTTATGCTTGGATCAATTTTGGCACCAGTACACTGATAAAAACGTTTTTGAAAAGTCAACCACATGGTGAGGTTGACATATATTTATTTAACTGAACAAACATTTTGTTAACTTAAGCTCTTAATTTTTTACTGTAAATAAATTATATTTGGCTTAAATATTTTTACTTCCTTGATTTAAGGGATTAATTCCTTTGACCTCTTGTCATTTAAATTAAGTACATGATGGATTTGTTTCTAGAAAATATTTTTTGCCCTGCAAGTATAGAGGAAATGGTGAAGGCACTTATTATTTAACACTGCAACGTTTCGCACATCAAGCTACCGATCTTTGGTCAACCACGAGCTGCTACACTTACCGTTACTGAACGCCAGTTAAACATCTCGCCGGCATCGTGGAGTTCTTGATGATAAAACGGGACTACTCTGGGATTATGACAACCACTGACCAGTATAATACTGTTATCTTGTTGATAGTGGAGTCAAAGGAATGAGTAGAGAATTTTGTTTTAAACGCACAGTTTAATTTAGTTTAAAGATTTCGTGAATTTGACTTGATAAATTTTGACATAAAATGGAATACATCGGTATTTCTGTTAAATACCTAATTTATTCACTATAAATAAATTTTTATTTAAGCTAAACAAAAATTTGTTTCACTCGAATTCAATTTTCAGGTTTGATACAAATAAATAATGACTCTGATTCAAGAACACGTTTGTTTCAGTCTATTCAAACAAATATTTCTTTGAATCAAATTCATTTTTATTTAACTCAAATAAATTTTTTATCAGTATATATCTTTCTTTCTGCGCAGTTAATTAAATTTGTATCAAATTTGGTACGGTGAAATTTTAAAGCATTATCCCGAAACCATTTCACGGATTTTAAATGATAATGGTCTGTGGGGGATACCAGAACCCTCCGCTCTGCAAAATTTTGTTAATTTTTTATGTACGGTTTATCTGTTTAAGTAAACGAACTCCCAACCAACTCAAAGTTTTTGATATTCTCAGATTTTAACACGTAGTTGCCATATTTGTCAAAACTTTCCATACTACCTACTATTTTTACTAATAAACCTTTGTTAAATTTATTCCACGTTGGTAAGTATAAGCTAATTTAAAATCCAAGTATCGATTTCAATCTCCCCTATATTGTTTCCTTCCAGTTATATATATGGGGGCCCGGAAAAACCCCAATCTAAATTCAGTCCGACAGATCTCAGGAAATTCTGTAATACGTTTTTTGTGTTTGATCTTTATGCGCGTAGTTTCACAATGCCGAAATAACAAGGAAAACTTTCTTGGATTTATGGAAATATTCGGCAAGAACCCTCGAATAATATTATTATTTGAATTTTAAATCAACCGAGTGAACCGGAGGGTTTTTTAAAGTAACGGATAAGGAAGGTAAGCCGATCTCCTTTTTCTATAAGAACCACCTCAAAAAAAGTAGAAAATTTTCAAAAACCAGCCATCACACTAGCGAATATGAGGCTGTATGAATGAAATGAAATCTGTGAAAAATGGGACTGGGGGTGGGAGGATCAGTAGTAATGTAACGTTTTTTCGTGGTATCTTAACATTTTTTCGCTCTTTTTTGGCGAATGTAGGTTGCGAGGGGGGGGTTGCTTTTTTTTGTGGGCCAATTTGTGACAAGGGAGAGGTTATATTCCTTTTTCGCAATCTTGACTAAAGTATGTCCATGTTTATTTGTGTTATTTGTTAAAAGATCAGATTTTTCTGGGCTAAAACTTTCTTACATCACCCTAGGTGTTCTAAATTAAATTTTGTAAGAAATATTTCCAAAAAAAATATGAAAACATTCTTGAATTTTTTCAGTTTTGTCGCCAAGCTGGTGGGGTAAGTATGTTTTATTAAAATAGGATCATCAAAAAAAAAACATTTTTGACAGGTAAATAATATTCAAGTCGTGTATACGCTTTAGTTCTAACCAATATATTATGTTTGAGGCCAGGAATCACGTGTGATGTAAAGAGCCAGGCGGAGGTTAGGCGATGTTTGAAGAGGGTCGGCAATATAGAGAGGGTGTGTTAATTGCCTGTGGTGCGGTCTGCCTATAGTCCTCTTTACCCTTGTATGTTTGCATATGTAAGCAGACTTGTTTGCGATGAGATGCCCGCCGTTTACCATATATACCGGGGTCAAAGTATAGATTTAATACAGTAGAGCATGATAATCAATAGTCGATACCTTTTTATGTTTTTGGACCAAAATAGAAAATTTCATATGTGCGGAAAAGATTCCTTAATCAAAACAGTAATATGAGAATCAGTGACTCAACAGTACTCCAATTTTACTCCATATAAACTTATCACTACTCTCCTCTAGAGGAATTTAAAAATAATTTATAAGTTAATTTTCAATAAAATAAAAAGTTTTATAACGTAGGGGTGCAAGGTTCTTTGTTTTTGAGTCTGAAGTGCTAGATTTTTTTTGGTTTACCTTATTTAACCAACGCGAGAAAAAAAAAACGACTATTTGTAGAGTCTCATGCACACTATTAGTAATAATTGAGAATCTAAACAATAATCCAAAAAAAAAATTAACCAATGTACCTAGTAGTAGTAGAAATGTATTTTTTACTACTACTGGTTAGGAAGCCAGTTTTCTTTTCACAAATTGTATAGAATTTCTTTGTATGAGCATCAATTGAAAAAATATTTGGCGCCATCAAATTTTTCATTTTTTCGAATGTCTATTTGTCCGCACTTCCCGAACTATAAAAACCAAATAACTTGGGCTCAATCAAGCTAAACGCCCCCTCAACGAAACTCAATTTGGATATTGTAAATATTATGTACTAATTATGTACTAATTTAGTACCCTTTTAAAAAATTTTGTACTTAATGAATAACGGAGTTATTCGCACTTAAAAGAGGGGTGTGTGGCTTGGAGCTAAGCTGCACCCCCCATGCTTAGGAGACATATTTAATTAAAGTTGATATGTCATAATTTTATACTAAATATGTACTCTTAAAGAAGGGCACTTTTAGTTTACAAAAACCATCGGTTCCTAAGATTTTTGTTTGTTTGTTATGGGGTGTGTAGCTTGATATCAAAGCCCTCTGCCTAGGAAAGAGATGTGAAAAAAAAATAATTATGTCATTATTTGCTACTAATTATGTACTAACTTCGCCCCCGTCTAAAAAATTGCCTACTCTCAAGATAACTTGATTTTTTGTGATTTTGTGGGGTGTGTGCCTTGATATCAAGCTACACAACCCATAAAAAAACAAAAAAAAATGAAGTTATCTTGAGAGTAGGCAATTTTTTAGAAGGGGACGAAATTGGTACATAATTAGTACCAAATTCTGGCATAGTCACTTTTGGTCGAATCTCTTTTATTACCTTGATATCAAGCTACAAACCCCATAACAAAAAAACAAAAATCTTAGGAACCGATGGTTTTTGTAAACTAAAAGTACCCTTCTTTAAGAGTACATAATTAGTACAAAGTTATGACGCATCAACTTTCATTAAATCTGTCTCATAAGCATGAGGGGGTGCAGCTGAGCGCCAAGCCACCCCCCCCCTTTTTAGGTGCGAATAACTCCGTTATTCATTAAGTACAAAAATGTTTAAAAGGAAACCAAATTAGTACATAATTATTACATAATTTTTACAATATCCAAATTGAGTTTCGTTGAGGGGAGGGTAACTTGTAAAGAAAGAACTTTCAACCTCTGTATTATAGGAACTTTCTTATTTTTTAATTTTCCATCGTTCATTAAAAGGTGTGTCGTTTACACCCTGTATAAAATGCAAATAACATATTTTTTAAACCAAAACAAACACTCTTGAACGAAGATTTTTGTTTTATAAACGACCGGGCGCCCTTTTATATATACCGATTTAAAATTTTTAGGGCCCCAAAGTTTGCTCTTTAATTTTAAATAAGCTCTCTTGAACTTTTGCAACGGGGTTCCTTGACGCTTTTTAAGTTGCTGTGCACGAGTTTTTTCTATATTTATATAGGGTGCTTTACCGGAAAAAAAGGTTTAGGAACTTTACCTGTTTGTGCATTTCTACGTTGAGCCCATATGACATTTCGTAATACTAAAAAAGAGAATAAATAATTAGAAACAAATTTAGTATAAATAAATAGTACACCTACTAATTAAAAGATGTCTATGTCACAAAACAATAATATTTTATGTCCTGAATTTTGATTTATTTTTTCCAAAAAATTCAAATTTGTGCTAAATTTATGCAGTTTAGAACCACAAATATTACTTTGTGACACAGAAATATCCGAAAATGCCTTTGTTTGTCACAAAGGAATCTTCTTTAGTGTATTGTTTACCAACAATAAATACACTGATAAGAATGCTTTGTTTTTCACAAACAAATCTTTTTTGGATATCACAAAAATAATCTCATTAATTTAGCACAAATTTTAATTAAAAGAGTTTATTTAATTAAAAGGCACCTTTGTCACAAAAAAATATTTTTTGTTCTGAATTTTGATTTATTTTTTCGAAAAAACTCAAATTTGTGCTAAATTAATGCGGTTTAAAACCAAAAATATTATTTTGTGACACAGAAATATCCCAAAATGCCTTTATTGGTGACAAAGAAATCTTCTTTAGTGTATTATCTACCGACAATAAATACACTGATAAGAATGCTTTGTTTTTCACACACAAATCTTTTTTGGATATGGCAAAAATAATTACATTAATTTAGCACAAATTTTAATTAAAAAGGAAAATTTGTGCTAATTAAAAGGCGCCTTTGTCACAAAACAAAGGTATTTTTGAAATTATCTAAAGGAATATTTCTTTGTCACAAAAAATTATTTTTTGTCCTGAATTTTGATTTATTTTTTCGAAAAAACTTAAATTTGTGCTAAATTGATGCAGTTTAAAACCAAAAATATTATTTTGTGACACAGAAATATCCGAAAATGTCTCTGTTTGTGACAAAGAAATCTTTTCTAGTGTATTTGCTACCGACAATAAATACACTGATAAGAATGCTTTGTTTTTCACACAAAAATCTTTTTTTAGATATGGCAAAACTAATTACATTAAATTGGAACAAATTTTAATTAAAAGAGGAAATTTTGTGTTAAACTGTAGGAGCAAAAAAATGCTTGTCCAAGAAATATGCAATAAGCAACATTTAAAAAAACATTTGTTTGTAGCATCCAAATCTTTCTATGAGTGATAGAATGTATATCAATTGGATTCGAAAGAGTAAAGCTCAATACTTCTGGCGTAGGGAAGTGGGAA
This sequence comes from Oxystoma pomonae, assembly GCA_963921995.1. Lineage (NCBI taxonomy): Eukaryota > Metazoa > Arthropoda > Insecta > Coleoptera > Brentidae > Oxystoma > Oxystoma pomonae. The sequence goes on from OY998165.1 coordinate 25,367,673, forward strand.
CCCCATCGCCCAGAGAGAAATCTCTGAAGTCATCCAACCGGACACAGGCGTTCAAGCCTAACGAACAGTAATGGAGTAAATGCCAATACCCAAGGTGGTTCCTTAGCTAAGAGTGACTAGTGGCCTCATCTATCATTTTTGTGAGTACCCTTAGGTGAGAGTCCTCTGGTGCACATTGGTGGTTCCTGAGAGGAAGAATCAGTCTTATTAGACTATTTTTATTAGCCCTGACTGAGGTGCTAGTTTCATCATCAGGTATTTAACCAACAGTAATGGAGTAATTGCCAATACCAAAGGTGGTTCCTCAGCTAAGAGGTCGGACTGCCCTTATCTACCCTTAGGTGAGAGTCCTCTAGTATCAATTGGTGGTTCCTAAGAGGAACAATCAGTCTTATTAGACCATTTTTATTAGCCCTGACTGAGATGCTAGTCCTATGACCAGGTCTAGGTCGATAACCAAAGTAATGGAGTAAATGCCAATACCCAAGGTGGTTCTTAAGCTAAAAGAGATGACTGGCTTCACCTACCATTTTTGTGAGTACCCTTGGTGAGAGTCCTTGTATAAATTGGTGGTTCCTGAGAGGAAGAACCAGTCTTATTAGACTATTTTTATTAGCCCTGACTGAGGCGCGAGCCTTATCATCAGGTCTAGAAAGTGAGAGATTTGGCTGCGATCATTCTTATTGGGCGGAATGTACCTCGAACGTTTGATTACACCCAAAACGTTAAGTAAGTACCTGCCCCCTGATCGCCTACGACCTGGGAGGAGACAAGTTACTTCAAATGGGTACAAAAGGGAGGAATGATACAATAAGCCTTTCAGGCTGACGCGTCGCTGGGAAACATCACAGACTACTGTGGAGGTTTAGGTTTAGTGAGTACTACCTGTCTGTAAGTGTAGGCATAGATCAAGTTCCCATGAGGGGTTCCATCTCCACACAAAAAAAAAAGAAAGGTCAATACATGTTTTAAAGGAAAATTAAATTTAAAAAAAAAATACTTAGAAGAAAAATTGACCTGTCTCTAAAACAAACGTGCCGTGCTATGGGTAATTAAATAAATTGTTAGTTATCGGCTCGAGAACAAACAATAGATACGGCAATAATAATATTAATAATGACGGGTTACATGTTAAAAACAGCTTTCTTATGGTATTACTTATACAAGGTGTGCCATATTCCAGACCAAGTGTGAAACACCAAAATCATGTCTATTTATTAACAAAAAGTTTCTTGAGGTTCAAGTACAGGCACAAAGAACATAACTACGTAGTTATGTTCTTTGTGGTGTAGGTAATATAGAATGTACTCTCCGAGTTTGTACACAAAAATTCAAAAAATATAAGGTTTTTAAAAAATTTTTTGCTTAAACTCTCTTACATATGGAATTTTTGTCAAAGACATTTAAACAATTCATTCCAAATTTAAGGTTTTTAAATAATTTTTTGCTTAAACTGTCTTATTTATGGAATTTTTTTCAAAGAAATTTAAAACGTGTACAAAATGGTATTTTTAGCATAATTTTTTCAAGAAATTAAGACATGATTTTAGAGACAAATCTAGAATTAAAGGTAAAATAATTAAGTATCCGACTCAACACCCACTAAAACGCAACCCCCTTTTGTATTAGTTTTTTGACTACCAATTTTTTTTAAAATAAAAAACTGATTTAAGCAAATCTTGAAAAATGTGGTCTTATTTCCGGTTCTCGCTCGCTCTTCAAGCCGACTAAGGTTAGGTTAGAATACCAATTTTTTATCAGCCAGAAAAAGGCACTTCTCCCTCCTCAAATAATAAGTTCGATTGCCGTTGGCGTGGGAGGGGGCGGCCGTTTTTTACTTTGTCTCGGCCGGCCAAAAAGTTAGGCACGGCCCTGGCAGTATTTAGGTATTTTGAGTTTTAATGCCTTTTGAAAAACCAGTGAGTGTCCAAAAAGTCACTACATAAAATCACTCAAGGTGCTAAAGTTTTAAAGTTAAGGTTTAAAATATTTTAGCATAATTTAAGGGGTAACGTTTTTGTCTAAGCAATTTTTACAATGTTTTTCACATTTTCATGCCATGATTTTCGGGCCATTTCAAGCAAATGTAATTTTATTAGAAAAAAACGCTTTAACAATCTACAGGTTTTTGTTAAGTCTTGAAATAACTCCAAATTATAAAACCCCTATAACACTTTTTCTTGGTATGTAAAAAAGCCGAAATATACAAACAGTTTCGGACCTAAAGCAAATAATATTTTTTCAGTTATTGTATTTTTTGTCCCGTCCAACCCAAAAGAAAAGCTTTACTGGTTCATGGTTCACAATAATTTTTAACATAAATGTTAACAACATGCTTTCGCCTTTAATACCAATGTCTTTTGTTTAATTTGGAAAAGCCATGATAAAGCATGTTTTTTAAAAATTGCAATACATAAAAGTAAGAATTTACTAAAATTAAGTTTTGGTTTTTCTCCTCCCCTCCAACCTAAAGTTTAAAGATTCACCCTATAAGATCTGGTAACAACTTATTGTTTTAAACTATTTTATTGGAGAACCTATGGTTTTAGGAAATTATTTATTATAAAATATAGTCATAATTTTAATCACAAAGAAGTCACAGCTGCACGGAAAAAAATTTGCACCAAGAACAATTTTGTGAAAATATTATCAACGAATTGTGCGAAAAAACTACATATTTTTTGATAATATTTTTAGAATTGGGTACAATTTTGATACAAATTGTTCTTGGTGCAAATCTAAGAACAATTTGTGTAAAAATTTTACACAATTGTAAACAATAACTCCGCACATTTTTCCCAGTTTCTAGTAACGGGTTACACTTATGTCCCGTCGGACCGCTTGAAATGGCCGTTTGTACACATTTTAAAGCTTTCATTCCAAACTTTCGACTTCTAGAATAAAACACTCACATTTTTCAAGTTTCCACTGTTTTTTAGGAGTTCAAAAAAAGTACTGCCAAAAGACATCTTTTTCTCTATGTTAGGTATTTGGAACCTTTGGTTGCACTATAACAAAGATATGGTTGTTTTCCACAAACCAAAACTACACTTTTTTGCACTCGACGCGCGTTTCACTAACAACGTTAGCATTATCAGGAGACGATAAACAATAAACTAAATTAACCTACAATCTATCTTATATATTAGACCCGTAAAGTAAATATTTCAACGCATCGATATCGGTATACGTAATGCGTTCGAAACAAAGTCAAAATACGCTACATTTTTGAGTTGCTTATGCCATGTTTCGAACGATGCCTGCTTCTTTGACGGGTGTGATCACAGAATCTCGTTTCGTACGGAAGGATGTACGTATCGTTAAGGCGCATTTACACAGACAAACTTTCCTTTGATGTTGAAATGCCGACAAACATTTACACGAGCCTCTTGAGCAAAATGTTCAAAGAAATGTTCGAGCAAAATCGCGTACAAAAAAACACACGTAAATTTTGGAGAGAATGTTGAGCAAAATTTGTTTGAAGAAACGTTGGTAATAAAAATTTCTTACAAATTTAAATTTTATAGTTTTATGGGAATTCATTGAACTTAACTGAAAATAGAGAGACTGAGTTTTAAAACAAGGTATTTTTAATTAAGTGCTTTCCGACGGAAAAACGATTTGATGTCGAAATTCACGTTTTATCTCATAAGCAACTTCGATTGATCTGATTTTTATAGGGGATATGCCAGTATACTTTCAACTTTTTTGGGGTTGTAAAAAAAACGAGAATCAAAAAAAATAAAAATTGGCACTTATTTATTGCTGTTGCTAGGTTAGGAGAAGGTAAAAACCGTAGACTAGTGAGAGGGGGTTTTGGTCAAATGAACATTGACACACAAAATTACAGCAGTGTTTGACAGCGCTGCGTTCCGACTGTCTAAACCTCCCTATCCCCCCCCCCAGGGAACAACTAACTACTCTCCAGAACAGTTCTCTAAAAATATCCACCTGCATTTTAAAAAGTAATTACTTCGAAGACATTTCCGTTTTCTTTTTGTAATGAAAGAAAACCAAAAAAGTTAAAGAAAAGAATTAAATGTTATTCCCTCCATGATTAACTATTTTAACATTGCATATGACAAAACTGATAGCCAATAATAATGTTTCGCTTGCCGTCGCCTTTTTTTCACAAAAGTTTAAAATAATAGTTGGTGTTCCATTTTTTTAAAGAATTGAGATCACTGATGTAAAATTATATTTATTCTCATCTTTAAAAATATGTTTCCAAAATAGATAGCAATAACTTGCTCAAAAATTTACCCGAACAAAATGTTCAAAGAAAAGCTCACAAAAATGTTCGCGCAAAAAATTTCAGATCTTTTGCACGAGCTTTTATTTGAGCATGTTCGTCTGTGTAATTGCGCCTTTACGGACCCACGAAGGTACGCAACGATTTCAATCAGCAGTTCTGTCATCGCACCCTTCAAAAAAGTGACCATCGTTCGAAACGTATAAACAAGTCAAAAATGTAGTGCATTTTGTCTTTATTTCGAACGAGTTGAGTATACGGATACTGATGCGTTGAAATATTTACTTTAAGTGTCTACTATCTTTTAATGGGCGGAGATAAGACTAATAATTTGTGATTGTGATGAAACGCGACTCGAGTGCAAAAAAGTGTAGTTTTGGTTTGTGGAAAACAATCATAACTTTGTTATTTTTTCTCTGTTAAAATGAAAAATATTGAGAGAAAGAGGACAGAGTTTTAGAGGTGGAGGGAGAGATAATTTAGTGAAGTGCAAAATATTTAAGATTGTTGAAGAAAGAAATAGTGAGAAAAGAACGTTTCGCCCATTTAAAATAAATTTGCCAATCTTTAACAATATAATTATACAGGATTTTTAGTTTTGGTTGTGATAGTTTAAAATGTGTAGGTGCTTAGTAAATTGCAGTAAGTGTAATTTAATTATAGGTTTAAAAGCACGCTCTACTAATTGAAATAAAAATTAAACAAGTTAAAAAAAGTTAGTGTTTTTTATGTCTAGACGCTATAATATAAAGTCGGTGCATACAAATAATAATGTTTAATTATAATATTGTTGAATTAATGAGCGGCAGGTCCAAAACACATGTCGCCAATGTTTAATCAAGTGACATTTTTATAGGCGAAAAGAACAGCCAGTGGGGGCAAAACTATTACTATTAATCATAAAAATAAAATGGCCATTCTATTCATGTTCATTATATTCACATTCTATGTTGTTAAAAATGTCAACTTACCATTACGTAATGCCTTTGGATTTCAATTTTTTCACTTGCTAGTTTCTCGCATTCTAATTTTAAACTGAAACAAAAAAAATAGCAATATTAATAACCATACATACACAGAAGTGCAAAGAATAGAAAAAAATAACTAATAACGTGTGAAAATAACGGAATTTTGAAAGACTAAGATTTGGATTTTTTTTTAAAGGCATCCAACCCCCAGCAGAATTTTAGGTTCAGTATACCGTTACCAAAAGAATCTTAACTTAATTAGGTAGGGTGCTGCTCTGTTTTACCTCAAAAGAATTCTTTAAAAGCGGTTATACTATGCTGGACCAAAAATAGGTCAAACATTGGCTAATTTGGCAAAACAATTTTTAAAAATGGGAAGAAGTTCAGTAAGTAATTGTGAACATGTTTTCGGTTAAGTATACCATCATCAGACTTCAACAAGTGTTTGTAAAAGTCCAATAACTGGAGTAATGATTGTTGACTTCTGATGATGGCATACTTGGCCGAAAATATGTTCACAAATACAATTTAAAATTAAAACTTGATAAATTTGCACAAAATACAAAACTTCTTTCGATTTTTAATTTATGTGCAAGCAACCACTTAACAAAAGCTTTAACAAAATTTTCACCGATTCAGGGATCAATTTAAAGCTTTAATCTAGCTCTTCCTTAACAAGTAGTTTGCCTTTATAGATGGACAGTTTTTGGATATACGCGGTAGTCACAAATTACCTATTTTGGATTTTAATCCAGTTCGTTCGTTTTTGTCAGATCAAACATTGATCGGCCGCCATATTTTGTAATTAAATCGATTTTCAGTAGTTTTTGAAAATCGAAAACAAAACGAAAATAATGTTGAATCAATATGTTCTTTTAATTTTTCACTGTTAAAAAAGTCTTTTTAAATGTCAAAAAACCGTATTTGTGATTTTTTAAGTAATGATTTTTCATAAAAAATATCCAACTTACGTGTCTGGGCGCCTGTGTTTCTAAAGACAATATATTGAAGTTTCACAAATTTGTTTACCAAGTGAATTTCGGCTGAATTTTATGAAAAGGTTCCTTTTAAAACCATTTAATTATTATGTGTTGCCAAATTATATTAGGTAGCCATTATTATTTACAAGATTACTTTATTAGAACGGCGTTTTGTGCTGACCACGTCATTTTTCTGGTCAGCGCACTTCCCGCTGACGCATCCGTCTCGGAGCCTATCATTAATTCTTTGGCCCCAGCCAACTTGATATTTCGTAGGGCTGCCGCGACGCTTTTTAACAAATACACGGGCGGGCCTTTATAGTATCTCATAGTTATATGGATTTACCGGAAATTTTAATAAGAAAACTTGCGCTTTAAGGAGGATTACTTTGACCCTAAATAAATTTAGACGACATAAAATTTTTTTTTGGAAAGTATTGTAAGGTTAGAATTGTAATACATCACCACGTATTCAAAAATATGTGAGTAAGTGCACCTACCTATATGTAAATTGACTGTTTATCGAATATTTTTTATTATGAAAATTAAATTACTAAATTATGTTTAATTTTATACTGTTGGGGTTTAAATGATTGTTTTTACCGCAAACGACCAGCCGGGGAACAATAAAATATTTTTCCAATATTAACCGCAAAAACCATAAAATCGTCATGGTTAATTTAATTCCTTTCATTTAAATTTGTGCAATTTTACGGAGTTGAAAAATTGTAATTGGCTAGGAAAAATGGGTATGCATACATAAATACATAATTTGAATTGTAAAATTGTTTGCAATGCCATCATGTACTTTATAAAATTGTCACACAATTTTTTTTTTAAATAGGTCGTTCTTGAAAAAAGGTAACATTGCATGTAATTGGTTTGTAAATTTAAAACCACTTATCCTTTTGAAAACAAACTAGGGGGATAGTTAGTGTACTCAAAGGCTAACATTATCCAGCAGTAATGAACTCTCCAAGAAATGTCTCCATGGAAGAAAAGTTGTTCACACCATGTGACATGTCACGTGCTGTGATCTGTAATTTTCAAAGTTAATAGATTCAGATATAACAAGAAGACACTTTAGGATCATAAAATTTATTTAAATAATAATTTAGATAGATAAAGACAAAAATAAACACGTGTAATTGATTTTGGTGTCACTCGTGTGATCACATGCAGTCACGGATTTTTTTTTTTTAATCTGATATCACTACATACAACACTTAACTCATTTACCTAAAAATGAAGAAGCACGGAAGACACAGTTTAGGAGTGTAACCTGAAATTTGTTACATAATTCAGTTTTTGTGAAAATTTAGTGGTTTTAAAACAGTATTAACGTTTTGTCCGAGATAAATGTCACACGTGTTTCTATATATATATATATATATATATATAAGTGAAAAGTAGGCATTTTACTAACATTAAATCACAAAAGTAGTAACTTTTTTATTTTTTTGTTATTTAGACATTTTGCGAAATATGTCACTAGTGTGAACATCACTGGTGTGATCTTTCAGAATATTTTATTGATAACACCTGTGAAATTTTTCGGTTGTAATTAAAAAAGTTCAATAATTTTTAGAAAAAAAATGGCAAAAACTAGAAAGTCTTTGGCAAAAGCACCAGAAACGAAAAAGGAAATAGACAAAAGAGAGGAAAGAAGAAATCAAGTAAGGGCGTATTATATATATAGCAACATATCATATTTACTTAAAACGTGGTAAATATTTTAGTTTTTTAAAAAACTATTACACCAAACGTTACCATTTTTCAAGAACAACCCAGCTATAAAGATTCTTGATTTTGGTAAAATAGGTATACTGGCTATCACCTGTGTTAGCAGATGAATTCACAAACTCAAAAATAACTCAAGAACTAGTGAATTGTTATCTCGGCGATATAGCACATTGTAGTCCAACCAACTACAGCAACATTTATTAATTACCAAAATGGAATAGGAATAGGAAATAATGTGTCTGAGAAGTAAAAACAAGAGTTGCCTATTTTTGAAGTGTCGGTCGGCTTTGACGCCAATAGTGTCTCTACCTAATCTGAATGTACTACTCATATTTTTGTGCTTTTTTTAGCGTAGATATTTAATAGCTTCTGTATATCATGTACCGATTATTTATTATTTGCATGCTTATTATAAATATTGTGTAAAACGAGGGGGTAAACATTAGTTCAAAAAATGTGAAATGATTGCCAATGTTTCTGAATGGTCAGTGATAGCCGGAGACTGCCGAGGGATTTCCAAAGACGCCCAGGGTCTCTTAGGGTCTGCAAGTCAGGGTTTGGCGGCGTTTGGTGAAGTTTAGGCAGTTGCAGGAACTGCAAGGGACTGCGAACTGGTAAGATTTGTAACATGATTGCCAATAGTGGTTAGCCCCTTGGTGTAAAATTAACAATAAGTCCTAAATAAAACAGTTTCTTTGAATAACAGAATACTCTCTAAAAAAAGCAAAATAAAACATCGATGTTTTGATTCCGATGTTTTTTCACCATCGATGTTGAGTTTCGATGTTGACATCGATGTTTTTTTTCGATGTGCCAATCACTACCGTAAATAAAGATAACTATAAGAGGTTAAAATAGTGCTTTTAAACCTTCCCAACATTTAAGTTTGGGGATAAACTCAACCCCTACTTGGTTATCTTTCTTTATTACACAATATTTGCGTTTGTGTTTATTCATATCTACCCCACACTACTACAAATCACAAAAAAATAAAGGAAAAATCAAAAATTAATAATTTTTCGTAAAACAAAACAAACTTTCTAACCTTAAAATATCCGGACACAGAATCACACCAAGTTTGGTTGCAACTTAATATTGACCAACTTCCCGAGATTTGTTGCGGTGACAATACAAGAATTTAGGTCATTTATTAGTGGATAACCAAAATGTCTTAGTTCAACCAATTGGTTATCCTCCATCAAAATACTATTCGCCAATATGGGTTGGTTATCCCGTTTTTAAAGTTATTGTGTTTCATAATAATAACAAAGCCATGTTTAAAACAAAAAAGAAGTTAAAAAACCTCCAACTCAGTTACTTCAACCGAAAAGAAACTAAAAAACAAAAGATCTCGGGTGGAAATAACGAAAATTCAAACTTGGATGAGCATCCCACAAGGAACACACAAAAGATCAAAGCAAAAAGAGAAATGTTCAAACGATGTTTCGCCCTGGGTAACCAGCGTGGGCTCATCAGTAGTTTCACTGGTCACCCTCCACTATACATCATTAAACACCATCATACACTTTGATTTCCAACCTTGAACCACTCACAAATAGGCATCGTTCCGCCCTGGTACTTATCCAAGTTACCTGATACGAATTCGTCCTGGCGTGTTAATATTTCCAGTAGGATTATGTTCCTAAGGAAATTAAAACAAAAAAGAAGTTAAAAAACCTCCAACTCAGTTACTTCAACCGAAAAGAAACTAAAAAAGCCCACGCTGGTTACCCAGGGCGAAACATCGTTTGATCATTTCTCTTTTTGCTTTGATCTTTTGTGTGTTCCTTGTGGGATGCTCATCCAAGTTTGAATTTTCGTTATTTCCACCCGAGATCTTTTGATCTTTTGTTTTTTTTTTGAAGCCATGTTTATTATCAAATACTATTTTTTTTCTAAGAAAATTGCATGAAAATCTGTCCAGCGGTTCAGAAGTCTAACCTAGTGCAACAGACCAATCCCACAAGTTAAGTATTTTGTGTCACGTAAAAGTCGGTTAAAAAAATCTAAACCCAAACAACAATGTGCTGTCAAGTTAACCAAAAGTAACCCTGCTCCAGAGCTGGGTTATTTTTGGTTTGAACCGAAATTGAAATAGCTGATTATTGTCAGCAAAATTTCCCCTATTTTGGTTCAAACCGTGATCGCTAATATGCTCTGGTTAAAATTGGTTATCGGCTAATAAATGGCTATAGTGTGATGAAATTGACTGCTCCGACTCGAAGGGGGTGAAGGGGAGTACAGTTGAAGTACGCACGATTTCGTTGAAATTTGGTGTGTTGGGGCACTTGGGGATGGAGATAACAAATTTCTAATCAGATTTTGAAAATTCAATATGGCGGATTCAAGATGGACTAAGCAATTTTAACTGACTTATCCTAATCCGATTGTGTTCAAATTTGGTACGCGTCTATAGTTCCGGTGAAAATACAATAATATGGTATTTTCAGGTACCCACCTCCCTCTAACGAGAGAGATTTTAATCAAAATTGGCATACAGGGGTTTTTAAGAAGAGGGATTATGAATCTTTTATCAGATTTTAAAATTTCAATATGGCGGATTCAAAATAGACGATTAAGGGTAAAGATCTAAAAATTAAGGGTGTGTGTTCAAATTTGGTATGCGTTTATAGTTCCGGTGACAATAACATAATATGGTATTATTAGGTACACACTTCCCTCTAACGAGGGGAAAAGATTTAGTTTGTCGTTCGATTTAAATCAAAATGGCATAGAGGGGTTTTTCGGGAACTGGATATGAATTTTTGAACAGATTTGAAAATTTCAATATGGCGGATTCAAAATCTAAAAATTAAAAAAAAAATATTTTTATTTAAAAAAAAGCTTAACGCAAATAAAATTTTTTAACTTTACGGTGATAAAGAGGGAAATACAAAATAAGAACTAAATTCTTCTTCTATTCGAATGATAAACAATAATGCTTTCATCTAAAGAAGCTGAGAACGGGTGAGATTGCCGTGCTTGCCAAGCCTTTGAAGATTTCCTATAAGGTTATAAAGTAATATAATGTTTCTTAGGTGAATCGTCGATGTGACCGATATATGATACCTAAAGTTAAAATTTTTAATTTGCGCCCATCGCTTTTATTATGGTATAGGAAAGATAAAAAATTATTTTCTACTTTTAAGTGTATTTAATAAAAGCTTGTTCTTTAAGTTTTTTTTTAATAAAAATATATTAAAACATTATTTTGACACTGAGTGTAAAGTAATAAACAGTTTATTTTTTTTCTTCCTGAGCGTGGTTTAACCACAACTTATGAAATTGAGCACTTTGTTCACCTTTGCTTTAAACTGAAGATTAAACTTTGGTTTAATCCAAATTTTTACCTTTGGTTATAAAATTAAGTCCTAGTATTTAGCCAACTGCGTACGCCAACATCATCTAAGTTTATAAAATGGAAATGGCTACAAATAATCTTAAACTTGTGTTCGAACATTAATTGTGCAGCTGTCATGTTGGTGTCTTGCATAGATGCGCTTTTAAATTACTTATTTAATGCGATGTTATCTTTTTGCATCCTTTCTTTTTATTTTACCGGTAATATTCTATTATTTTCCTCGCTAAATGACGGTATACTGTCTCGCTGATTTAATGGCATTTAAGGAAATTGATAATCATCCGCTCGCGTGTGGTAATAATGGGACGTAATGTAACGATGCTGATGGTTGTCGATATCGCCAGATGACTACGTTAGTGATTAGACCTTTCTAAATTGAAAACGTAATATAAATTATATGATACTGGTATAAACCATAATAACACGTTATTTAAAACACTATAGTGATATTATGATCCGTCACATCATCATAGTGCATGTTTTTGTCGCAAAAATTATCTTTTCTACTCGCGTGCGGAAACTATTCACATTTTCCGTTGCACTTTTCCGCAATGAGTGCGGAAATGAATTTACCCTCATACTTTTCCGCACTAGGATTTTTAATTATTGGCTATTTTTTCTTTGCATCCCCCTGATTCTCTTTACGTCTGTTTGACGGCACATTCAAGTGGTCGTAGAAAAAAAATTGTCCCTAACACGTGCGTAAAGTGACTGTTCCGCCCTTGATTTTTGGCCAAACTCCACTAACGCGTCGTTTGTCCATCTGAAATCGCATGCAGAAAAGGGGCAGTTTCCGCACTAGGTAAACTACTATTTTGACCTGAATAATTACATCAATTTGGCACAAACCTTGAATTATTTGTCCAAAAAAAAGGAAAAATTTAGGACAAAAATATTCCTTTGCGAAAGACAGCCATATCCAAAAATGCATATTTCTATCAGTGATGAGTGACATCAGCGCCTGCCTTGGAAAAATAGTTTTTCTACGAGCTTGCGAAAAATCACATTTTTCACACTTTTTTAGTGAGGAAAATTCTTTTTTCTGCACGTTGTGGAAACATTTTTCCGCACGGTGAAGCCATGATGATAATTTAAGTCTTAAAATATTTTAGCATAATTTAAGGGGTAACGTTTTTGATGAAGCAATTTTTTACTATGTTTTTCACATTTGTATGCCATGATATTGCTCACATTTTAAAGCTTTCTTTCCAAACTTTCGATTTCTATAATAATACACTCAAATTTTTTAAGTTTTGACTGTTTTTTAGGCGTTCAAAAAAAGTACTGGAAAAAAACATTTTTTCTCCGTTAAAATAAAAAATATTTATAGAGAGAGGGCAGAATTTTAGAGGTAAATAGAGAGATATTTTAGTGACGTGCTAAAATTTTTAAGGTTGTTGAAGAGAGACAGCAGGCTATAAAAAAGTATTTTAGAGAAAGATGAAAATAATTTAAGGTAAATGTTTACTAAAAATTTCTGTTATGTCATCTATCTGTCATCTTGAGTGGTGTCGTGCATATGATTTTTATTTTGCAATTTTTATCCAAAAAACAGCAAAAATTGTAATTTTTCAAAGTGTGAAGTGTATAAAACATAAGGTGGTATTAATTTCTTTCAATCAAAGTTCTTCACAGTCTTTAAATTTACCAAAAAACGTGTCCTACTAAAGTGTATTTTAGCACATCTAAAAATAATTTAACAGGTATTTAAGAAAATTATTTTAAGGGTCATCATGGCTTGACCTTCATATTACCTATCAAATGCCTTGGTTGCTATGGTGTGACTAACCAATTGTTTATGCATTTATTTGTCAGTGGCAAAAAAATTTAAATTACTTTCCATGAAGAAATTACCGAAAATTCGGTAGAAGAGGTACCTGACGAGATTTTTTTGGTGGCTGAATTTGCAAAAGAAAATTTGTTGCCAGATAAATCCAGAAAAAGGCATGAGAAAGAGTACAACGCTTTTTGTAAATGGAGTTTAGACAAGAAAAACACGAATTTTCAAAAGGAAGAAGTTTTCCTAGCTTATTTTCACGAATTATCGACATTGTGTCAACCGTCCACACTCTGGTCAAGGTACTCAATGTTGAAAAGTATGCTCAAGCTAAAGAAAAATGTGGATATTAGTAGGCATTTCAAGTTAATTGCTTTTCTCAAGAAAAAAATGGTTGGCTTTAGACCAAAAAAAAATCAAAAATTTTAACAATAAATGACGTGGAGAAATTTATTGACAGCGCCCTCGATGACATTTATCTCCTTATTAAAGTGGCAACAATTTTCGGCCTAACAGGAGCGTGCAGACGGGAAGAATTAACAAACTTGTTACTTGAAAGCGTGCAGCTGGAAAAATCTTTGATTGTTGTTAAAATAGCCGACAACAAAACGCACACAAGCCGAAGTTTTGTGATCAATAGAGAGAAAAATTTGAACACACCAAAGGTTTTTTGTTCAATATCGCAAAGGGGAATGTAATATCCAGTGCGTCGGCATAAATAAATTTGGAAAAATGCCAACTGAGGTAGCGGCATATTTACATCTTCCGAGTCCAGAAGAGTTTACTGGACATTGCTATCGAAGGTCTTCTGCCACTGCCCTTGCAGATGCTGGAGTGGGCATAACGAACTTGAAGCGCCATGGAGGATGGCAATCCACAAAAGTAGCAGGTTACATGAATGAATCCCTGGAAAATAGAAAATTCATCGCAAGGAAAATATTGAAATCTTCTCCAGCCAATGCTTCCACCAGTTGGTTAGCGTTTTCTGATTCGGATGCTGAAACAAGTGCCCCTGTACAACACAAACAAACTGGGAATCAAGAATTCGTAAACGAGCTGCAGTCTACTCAAGTAATTATCCCTGTACAACAGGACCCACAATCTTTATTGGGCAACCGCAACCAACTGGCATCTGCTATAAATTTGAATAGTGCCAATCATTGTATATTTACCATTAACTATAATATAAATAAGTGAATAAATATTATTTTATATAAAAAATGTTAAAAAACTATTTTCAGTGTAATTTCCTCACGCTCGTAGAAAAACAATTGTTCCTAACAAGTGCGAAAACCTTTTCTTCCGCACTTAACTGCTTGACAGATGCGTGCGGAGAAATCGATTTCTCGCATTTGTTAGGAAAATAGCTATTTCCTACTTCCGTGCAGCTTTTCGCTTAAAAGCATTTTTACGCAGGCTAATTTTTTGTGTATAATATTTTGGATGTCTTTAATGTAACGAATGACACACAAAAACAAAATCCTGAAATGTACTGTATAAAAAATTTTCACAGCATCTTAAGAGTGAATTGGAATCCTAAAAACAGATCGTTTGGTTCAACAGATAAATCGCAAAAACAAAAGATCAAAAGATCTTGGGTGGAAATAACGACAAGGAACACACAAAAGATCAAAGCAAAAAGAGAAATTATTAAACGATTTTTCGCCCTGGGTAACCAGCGTGGGCTCATCAGTAGTTTCACTGGTCACCCTCCATTATACATCATTAAACACCATCATACACTTTGATTTCCAACCTTGAACCACTCACAAATAGGCATCGTTCCGCACTGGTACTTATCCAAGTTACCTGATACGAATTCGTCCTGACGTGTTAATATTTCCAGTAGGATTATGCTCCTAAGGCAATCAAAACAACGCTGGTTATCCAGGGCGAAACATCGTTTAATCATTTCTCTTTTTGCTTTGATCTTTTGTGTGTTCCTTGTGGGATGCTCATCCAAGTTTGAATTTCGTTATTTCCACCCAAGATCTTTTGATCTTTTGTTTTTTAATTTAATTTCGGTTGAAGTAACTGATTTGGAGGTTTTTTAACTTCTTTTTTGTTTTATAACGTATAACACGCCAGAACGAATTCGTATCAGGTAACTTGGATAAGTACCAGTGCGGAACGATGCCTTTTTGTAAGTGGTTCAAGGTTGGAAATCAAAGTGTATGATGGTGTTTAATGATGTATAGTGGAGGGTGACCAGTGAAACTACTGATGAGCCCACGCTGGTTACCCAGGTCGAAACATCCTTTAATCATTTCTCTTTTTGCTTTGATCTTTTGTGTGTTCCTTGTGGGATGCTTATCCAAGTTTGAATTTTCGTTATTTCCACCCAAGATCTTTTGATCTTTTGTTTTTTAGTTTCTTTTCGGTTGAAGTAACTGATTTGGAGGTTTTTTTAACTTCTTTTTTGAGATAAATCGCACATCAAAAATCGTTCTAACGTCGTTTAAAAGGAGAGAAAATAATCGATATTTCTCACCTTTGTTTTGGTTTGATTTAATTTGTAAATAAAGAATGGTTATTATTTGTCAAGGAGTTTTCGTTGGACCAGATATCTTGTCTCTTTTTTATCTAAGATTGCGATTGAAGAAGGATTTCAGCGAAAGCTGCTATCAAAATGGCGGCACAATTTCGATGATCACTCGTTCTATTCTCGTCTGGTTTCTATGGTTCTCGAGACGTAAGATTATTCGCATTCTGTCTGGTTGCTTTAAGTATTCACGAGCAGACGTGTGACATGAAAAGGATGTCAAGCAGCCGATGTCTATGCGAGTTGCAGAATATCACGACTATCGAGTGCCGCTACCGGTCTTCCATGCCGCGATTATTATCGACGCAACGATCGTTTTAACCATTATTATGGGTAGAGAGGGTTATTATTAATTTAATGATGTAACTGTCAATGTATTTTAGTAACCAACAATGCGTGTATAATATGTGATGACAGCATTAATAGGTGAAACATTATGAAAATTTCGATTCGACAATTACTATACATTTATAAGCGCCTAAAACTGGTTTTATATAAGGACAGTTTTAAATAAAATCGCTTTCCTCCAAGGTTTACACGTCCCTCATTAAAATCGTTTTCTAGCAACTGAACAAAGTACTGCCAACCTGCTAAAATCTTATATTTTATTATTTAAAAACCGCAAATATAACAACTGTTAACAACAGATTTTTAAGTTAAGTTAAAAAGCAAGCATAAAACGTGATTAGATTAGATTAGAATGGGGTGGTGTAGAAACCTGTCCACCTCTTCTTCGCTGTTTTGCTAGAACTACAAAACAAGTTGCAGCCCCGTCCTTGTCTTGAAACCCAGAAGCTTTTCGAGTGTGCCCTGTATATAGCTTTCTGGCCGCAGACATTCTAGGTCCCCCAAGGGGCTTATTCTTGAATTTCGTAGGAAAGGTCGCACGGGAATGGTCCTCTCCCTGATATCGACCTATAATAGGCTTTGAAGCGATTACCGAACGTCACCTGCCCCCGGCCCAGGTGTATGAAAGTGTAGAAAAATTCCTTCGATACACGGCAATAGGGTGAAGTTCGGTCGTGGTCGGATAGGTTCGGATAACTCGATAACTCGTGATCGCTTCAAAGCCTATTATTGGTCGATATCAGGGAGAGGACCGTTTCTGTGCGATCTTTCCTATGAAATTCAAGAATCAGCCCCCAGTAAGGGCCTGGTTCTAATTAGGCCTTCACATTAAAATAGGACATCTAATGAGGTTTCTTCCTCTTTCTTGCAGATTCTTCTTATTGAGTTTGCAGTGACCTGTTAGGAGCCCCACTATTTGTCTGACAAGCTTCCTTTCCTTACTAAGAAGTTCTGCAGTCAGCTTTGGTGAACATTTTTTAATGAATTGTTTGGCCTGTCGTTGTCCAGGCGTTTTCTCCCACAGACCGTTCGTCTCTTTGGTGAGCCACTCTTTAACAGATTGCTTGGCTCTGGCCTTAGCGATCCCACAAAATGGTTCAGGCTCTGTGAACTTTATTGCCGAACCTTGTCTGGCCAATTCGTCGGCATTTTCGTTTCCAGAGTGTCCCCGATGTCCTGGGATCCAGGCTAGTGTCACCATTTTGGTGCTTGCCAGCCTATTTAGAGCGGTTCTGCAGTCCCAAACCAGTTTGAACGTCACTTGCACTACTTCTAGAGCTTTAAGTGCAGCTTGACTATCTGAATATATAACTACCGAATAAGAGTTTTCCTCTACTCTTTGTATTTCTTCGGCACAGTGATGTATTGCCGCTACTTCAGCTTGGAACACTGTGCAACCGTTTGTCAGGCTTACAGAGACTAAAGTTTCGTATGTTTGCCCGTATATACGTGAATCGCCCTCTTAATTTTTTGTGGTAAATACAGATTAATAAAATAGAATTATTTTAATTATTTCAATTTTAATTTTTATTGTAAACGCATGTATAACGATTTAATTACAATATAAATACTGTTTGCCGAACCATAAAAAATAATTACATTTTATGAATAAATTTATTGCAGAACTTGCGTTTAACTGACATTGTGTTTACACAAATAATAAAAACAAATTTTGTCATGTATAAATTTTACGGTAATATTTAAAAAAATTTACGAAGCATTATATGGCCTAGAAGTATAATTTTATTTTTTATTTGCATTAATTTCGTTAATTAATTAATTTGCGCGATATTGTTATGGAAGGTCTTCAGACAAAAAATTTAGAAAATATTTTTTTTGAATTCCTTAAAACGGATGAAAAGAATGTAAAAGTTATCAAGCAAGGAAACATTAGGGAACTTCTGAAACGCTTCAAATTTTGACAACTTTGACAGCCGCTGTAGTAGTGTTTAACAACCACTACCAGTACCACGCATCGATTTTACCAGTTTTTGGAACACATTAAAAACTGTCACTTGTAAAAAATTTAGAGATGAGGAAAAATAAAAAATTTGGCTTAATTTTTTTAAGAAAAATAGTGTTTTATATGTTGGAACCTGGTAATATTTTATTATTTTTAAAATTAATTGCTCCAAAATTCTCTAAAATTAACCAGAAATATAACTACAACCACAATGAAATGAATTCGTAGCTTACGACAGTTGTAGTGGTTAATTACCACAACAGAATGACGTTTAGCTATTGCGCAGACGCAGCAATTACCACAACCACTACGAAATGTCAAATAAGCGTTCCAAAATATTCCTATTATAAATTGTAATTTTTTAATATTAAAAAAATATATTTAAAAAAGTAGGTACCTACTTACTTATCGATTGACATAAAATTTTATCTATCTATCTACACGAGCCTCTTGAGCAAAATGCTCAAAGAAATGTTCGAGCAAAATCTCGTACAAAAAACACAAATAAATTTTGGAGAGAATGTTGAACAAAATTTATTTGAAGAATTGGGGGTATAAAAATTTCTTTACAAATTTAAATTTTATAGTTTTATGGGAATTCATTGAACTTAACTAAAAATAGAAAGAGTTAGTTTTAAAACAAGGTATTTTAATTAAGTGCTTTCCGACGGAAAAACGATACGATGTCGAAATTCACGTTTTACCTCATAAGCAACTTCGATTGATTTGATTTTTATAAGAGAAATATGCCATTATACCATAATTGGCACTTATTTGTTGCTGATGCTGGGTTAGGAGAAGGTAAAAACCGTAGACTAGTGAGATGGGGTTTTGGTCAAATGAACATTGACACACAAAATTACATGACAACAAACAAGGGTCAACGCAGTTTTTTTATGAAAGTTTTAGAACAAATCTTTCCATAAAGAAAGGGCTCTCCGACTCAAAACAAAGAAATTCATTTCATTTTATTGACGCGTAGAACTTGCGTTTCCGATTTTTTAAATATTGAAATTTTTGGCGATTTTTACAAGCTTTTATTTATGTATGTTTGTATGTTCGGCTCAAATCTTGCAACTCAAATTTGGTATTCAATTTCAGTTTTCGGTGTGTATTTATAGTTGCGGCGACAATACAATAATATGGTATTATTAGGCACCCCCTCCCGCTAATGAGAGAAGTGGAGGAAGAAAAAGATTTATTTTGTTCGATTTCAATCAAAATTGGCATACAGGGGTTTTTAGGGAAGAGAATTATCGAAAGGATGGATTTATGACCCTTGTCTAAAAAATATAATTTAGCAGTAATAGGCTAGACTTTTGAATCGGAATGTTGCCCCTTTGCATATTGTTTGTTCAGTGTCAGTAATCGACCTTGATTATTACATTAAATTGACAGTAAATATCTATCTTCAGCATTTTCATAAACCTTTTGCTTTTTTAAGCAACCCTTGGCGCCTTAAACTAAGTAGGTAAATCTGGTGTGAGGAATTAAAAAAAAGAATCAAAGCTAAGGTTAAAGTTAAGTTACAAAAATATGTTTTAAAAATATCCTCTCCCCACCACTCTTCATAGTCGTGAGGCGCGGATTACCGCTTAAAAGTGCATTTTTTGAGTTTTTTGCCGATATTTGAAAAATTCAAAAATTTTTTGGAAAAGAAAAATTTTCTTGGGTTGTTTTTCGAATTTAGGAAAAAAACCCTTGGAAATAAAAAAACTCGCAAGAAAGTCCCAAAAAAACCCCCGGGCAAAAAAATCCGAGAAAAACCCTAAGAAAAAAATATTATAAGTAACCCTAATCCATGTGACAAAACTGATAGCCAATAATAATGTTTTGCTTGCCGTCGGCTTTTTTTCACAAAAATTTAAAATAAAAGTTGGTGTTCCATTTTTTTAAAGAATTGAGATCACTGATCACTTATTATTTATTCTCATCTTTAAAAATATGTTTCCAAAACAGATAGCAATAATTTGCTCAAAAATTTACCCGAACAAAATGTTCAAAGAAAAGCTCACAAAAATGTTCGCGCAAAAAATTTTAAATTTTTTGCACGAGCTTTTGTTTGAGCATGTTCGTCTGTGTAATTGCGCCTTTAAAGTACTATACTACTAAGACGACTATTTAATTATGTTTTGCCAAATGCATAGTTATCTATATATATAATAAATCTTTACAAAACGATATAGATAACAAAAATCCATTTTTTAGAATTTTTGTCTCTCTCTCTGTTTGTTTCAGCATCACGCAAAAACTACTCGACCGATTTTGATAACTCCTGGGAAGTAGATAGATTTTTGTGAATAATCAAAATTTCTTTGGATATGCAACAAAAGTTGCTTCTAAAAAAAAGAACAGTAAACTAGTTTACATGGTCCAATACCTTCTCCACATAGGCCAATCAACTCCTACCGTTTTAGTGTCCTATTCTCGACCTTCGCCGCCATATTGACAGAAAACTAATGGATTTTTTGTCACTTTTGAGTGAAAATGGCGGCGAAGGTAGATTAAAGGACACTAAATCGGTAGGAGTTGATCGGCCTGTATGGAGAGGGTACTGCATGGTCTAAAACACATGAACAGCGTTGCCAGGTCTACTGATTTTTCAGTAGATCTACTGCTTTGACGTCTTTGTCTACTGACTATTGTTTTTGCGGCGGAATCTACTGCCTTTTTTGGTTTTCAAAAAATATGAGCAGTATATTTACTGTTTTTTCAAGAAAATTTATCGATTTTTAATGTCGCGCTACTTCGTGTTGTTGGATGGACTATTTTAGATCTTTATTATTTGTTTGTCATTAGAAAAGAAAACGAAACGCATTTTTACACTGCAATGAGCGAAATTTCCTGCTTATGTCGTCACGTTGAAACTTAAAATGAACTGGTGAACTATTTTGAACGTGAACTATGCTAGCCTTTAGGCCTTGTCGTTTCCTTTGGCGTCAATTACGTTTTTTGTAGTCTTATAATAAAAGATGACCTTAGACAGAGCTTTTTTTTGCTTGTTTGCTGCTATACAATGAGCTTCATGCTACTGCGAACATAGGGGGAATCAAGTCCAATTTACTGTTCGTGCCGTACGACTGAAGTGGATTCGAAGCACGCTGCAGTGTTATCTTTTGGAATTTATTTCTGCCTTGCTCGAGGAACAGATTAGTAAGTTCTTAAGTGAAATAACACATTTTTAAAACTAAAAATGGATGTCTACGAAGTTGCCGAAAAAGTGCAGATGGTGGGTTATTAAGGAACTTTTTTTAAAGAATTTTGTAAATCGCCCAGAGCCGAAAACTAAATGTTTGGGGGGGGGCATTGACGGCAATTTGAATGGTCCTAGATACTTGGATCTACTACAGCAGCATATTATTCCAACTGCTAGACAGTTAGGTGTGAGATTTGGTGAAACATGGTTTCAACAAAATGGTTGTCCCGCTCACAATGTTGGCCTTGTTAGGGAATGTCCTGATAATGTATTTCCTAATCGGGTTATAAGTACACGGGGAACTATTTTATGGCCAGCTCAATCACCCGATCTTACTCCTAATGACTTCTGATGAAATGAAATGTTAGAAGGGGTTTTTATAATAGACTCGGATATTGTCTAGCCGAGCAAGGAGGACTTTTCGAATATTTGCTCTAAATTTTTTGATTGGAAGAATCTTTTTGGTTTTTAGAATGTATTATTTTATTTTGAGAACTTGCTTTTATTTTGTTTCTACTTATTATTTTCATTGTAACACGTTGTTAGTAATAAATCTGAGCAGTTGAAAATAAAACGCTATAATTTATCAGTGACAAAAAACAAGAATATTACGTTATAAAAATTGGCGTATTTATTGACCAAATTTCGGTTTCATTGACTACGCTCCACATGGCACCGTGGTTAGAGGCGTACTAAACGCAAGCCGCGAACGGTGATCGCAAGCCTGAGTGTTGGTTGCTCCACTGATAGGTGTGCGGCAAATTGGACTTCTTCCGGCCTATGTTCTCAGTGGCCTGAAGCGCTCTGTATAGCGTCAACTATTGGGAAAAAAATCTAGTATCTTTTTTACGAAATCTACTGATTTTTGTTTATCTATGACCTACTGCTTTCCTCAAATTCGACCTGGCAACGCTGCACATGAACAAAATTTCAACCGTTTTAAGAATTTAAGGAATCAATGCGGTTTACCTAAATATATACGTCTTAAAAATGCAGATTAGGTAGCATTCTAAAAATCAGCGTAAGATTGGGTGTAAAAACTTCAAACGTTCTTATGAACTTCAAAACTGCTTCTTAAGTTTGTGCGCGTTACAATAAAAATAACTTGCGGGCCGTGTAAACTCGGAAAATCGTACAATTTTAAGTACCTAGTAAAGGCGCATTTACACAGACAAACTTTCCTTTGATGTTGAAATGCCGACAAACATTTACACGAGCCTCTTGAGCAAAATGTTCAAAGAAATGTTCGAGCAAAATCTCGTACAAAAGAACACACGTAAATTTTGGAGAGAATGTTCAGCAAAATTTATTTGAAGAATTGGGGCTATAAAAATTTCTTTACAAATTTAAATTTTATAGTTTTATGGGAATTCATTGAACTTAACTGAAAATAGAAAGACTAAGTTTTAAAACAACGTATTTTAATTAAGTGCTTTCCGACGGAAAAACGATATGATGTCGAAATTCACGTTTTACCTCATAAGCAACTTCGATTGATTTGATTTTTATAGGGGATATGCCAGTATACCATAATTGGCACTTATTTTTTGCTGATGCTGGGTTAGGAGAAGGTAAAAACCGTAGACTAGTGAGAGCGGGTTTTGGTCAAATGAACATTGACACACAAAATTACATGATAACAAACAAGGGTCAGCGCAGTTTTTTTATGAAAGTTTTAGAACAAATCTTTCCATAAAGAAAGGGCTCTCCGACTCAAAACAAAGAAATTCATTTCATTTTATTGACGCGTAGAACTTGCGTTTCCGATTTTTTAAATATTGAAATTTTTGGTGATTTTTACAAGCTTTTATTATGTATGTTTGTATGTTCGGCTCAAATCTTGCAACTCAAATTTGGTATTCAATTTCAGTTTTCGGTGTGTATTTATAGTTGCGGCGACAATACAATAATATGGTATTATTAGGCACCCCCTCCCGCTAATGAGGGAAGTGAAGGAAGAAAAAGATTTATTTTGTTCGATTTCAATCAAAATTGGCATACAGGGGTTTTTAGGGAAGAGAATTATCGAAAGGATGGATTTATGACCCTTGTCTAAAAAATATAATTTAGCAGTAATAGACTAGACTTTTGAATCGGAATGTTGCCCCTTTGCATATTGTTTGTTCGGTGTCAGTAATCGACCTTGATTATTACATTAAATTGACAGTAAATATCTATCTTCAGCATTTTCATAAACCTTTTGCTTTTTTAAGCAACCCTTGGGGCCTTAAACTAAGTAGGTAAATAGGTGTGAGGAATTAAAAAAAAAACAATCAAAGCTAAGGTTAAAGTTAAGTTACAAAAATATGTTTTAAAAAAAAATCCCCTCCCCACCACTTCTCATAGTCGTGAGGCGCGGATTACCGCTTAAAAGTGCAATTTTTGAGTTTTTTGCCGATATTTGAAAAATTCAAAAATTTTTTGGAAAAGAAAAATTTTCCTGGGTTGTTTTTCGAATTTAGGAAAAAAACCTTTGGAAATAAAAAAACTCGCATGAAAGTCCCAAAAAAACCCCCGGGCAAAAAATCCGGGAAAAACCCTAAGAAAAAAATATTATAAGTAACCCTAATCCATGTGACAAAACTGATAGCCAATAATAATGTTTTGCTTGCCGTCGGCTTTTTTTCACAAAAATTTTAAATAAAAGTTGGTGTTCCATTTTTTTAAAGAATTGAGATCACTGATCACTGATGTGAAATTTTATTTATTCTCATCTTTAAAAATATGTTTCCAAAACAGATAGCAATAATTTGCTCAAAAATTTACCCGAACAAAATGTTCAAAGAAAAGCTCACAAAAATGTTCGCGCAAAAATATTTAAATTTTTTGCACGAGCTTTTGTTTGAGCATGTTCGTCTGTGTAATTGCGCCTTAATACCCCGGCATCATTACGTTCCAATTGCACCCATTTGCATATTTATTGCCGTGCTTTTAGTTAAGTTCGAGTTTAAATTCCCCTCAGGCTCCCTGTTATTAGGTAAAATAAAACCGAGCTCGAGGGAAAAATAAAAACAAAACTACACGCAAAATGAGCTGAGACAAAGTAAAGAAAACACGATCGAAACACGATAAACACAGGTGTGGAGTGATGAAACTAAACGCATTAAATCCACTTTTTGAAAATTAATTTCATTTGTCTGTCTGTATTTAAGTTTCTCTCGTAGACAGCCTCTGGTACAGCAGTAATTCGCTAACACTGAAACATTTCACTTCCCTCGAAATCGTTCTCCATGTTTATCACCCATATCTCCATAGTTTTCGAGGATGTATAGTCTAACTGAGGGCCGGTTTCTCATTAGCGAGCAACATAACCTTCTCTCTCTCTCTAAATTGCGGGTTAAAGTTAACTTCAGGGTAACCCTGGCTTCAAGGCGAGGTTAAGTTATGGGTTAACCTAAAAAAATATTGGCTTAAAACCGAAAAAAAGTGGGATTTATAGTCCGGGTTAATTTAACTCTCTGATAACCCGCTATTGAGAAACCGGCCCTGAGAGTGTAAAAGTGTATTTTTGAGGGCATATTGCATCCCATATTTTCATAAGTTTGTTTACATTATCTGGATAATTTTCTGCTCCTTTATTTCCTAAGAGTGGTCACCACCATTCTACAGGCTAACCATGCCTCTTCTTCTTTTCCCTCAAGCGTGGCAAATACCGAATCTACTATTTGGGATCCCACAAAAATTCCCTCTTTAATCGTGGCTTTACTTATTTTTGGAAATTTTTGTTTTACGTGATTGGAGGCAGGAAGATCTCTATTCATAGCTTTAACGAAGTTTTTAAATAAGCCAAGTTTGATATGTAACGGCGGAAGTAATATTTTATTTGAAGGAACTAAAGGATTTGGGGCCAAGTTCTTTTTTTATATGATCTTTTTTAGCTCGGCTATCTCATTCGCATGGAAAAAAACAGTATTTTGCATACCCCAATCTGCACAAACTACCTTAAAAGTAACTAAACATAAAAAACAATACCTCTCATTACCTAAATTCAAATACACACACAAAAATCACTCTCTGAGTCTAATCCGTGAGAATACGTTAACAGAAGGTGCCAGCGTAATAGATTTGTGGTACGTAGACAGGTAACTGCCCGTATCATGTAAACCAGGCCTCAGAATATACTTGAGAACAAAAAAAATGCAACACCATGTATGTGGAATAATTATTTGAATAAAATTTATTTGTCATATCTCAAAAGAAATATTTGATAAATTTTTTGTCTTCTAATCTTACCTTTTCTCACAGATTTTTTCTATTCATTTTCAAAAACAACCAAAATGGATTGGATTGCTTACAGTTTACTTAAAAAATAAAAATGTCAAGAGTTCGCGGTCGCCAACAATTTCATCATTTAAACGACTTCGAGAAAGGATGCATTATTACCAGGTCGTGATTTACGGCATCTCAGACTTCTTGCTCTCAGAAATCTACGGGACAGTATACGCCAAGTAAGAGATGTTCTAGTTTCAGCTACAGGACAAGTGTTTTCAAAGATGACAGTTAATCGAAGATTGCTTGGTATGGGGCTGAGGGCTTACCGTCTACTTTTGGTGCTAGCTTTGACCCCACAACATAAGGCAGGCCGCTTGGAGTGGTGCAGAGCTCGGAAAAACTGGAATGATTAATGGAATACCATAAGCTTCAGCGACGAATCCAGGTTTTGTTTAGGCGGCCATGGTGGACGCATGAGGGTTAGGCGATTTAGAGGTAAGAGACGAAATGTAGACTTTGGTGTTGAACGTGATACAGCAAGACAGCAAAGTATCATGGTATGGGGTGCTATACGTTTAGGAAGCAGATCACCTCTGGTCCTCATCAACGGCAATCTAACTCCTCGGCGATATATCAATGCGGTGCTGTAGCCAGTTTTACATCCCTACCTAAAATTTATCCCAAATACGATCTTTTAACAAGATAATGCCAGACCGCATATTGCTCGTGGAACAATGGACTTCTTACATGAACTTGGCATAGAGAATTTGGAATGCTCAGCAAGATCGCCTGACTTGTCGCTTATCGAATACGTATGGGATATGATAGGGCGCAATCTTAGTCGATTACCACGTCCTCTGGAAACTTAGATTAGACTCAATATGATATAGACCGTCTTATTTTGTCAATGCCCAATAGAACAAACAAATGCATAAATAACCATGGAGGAGCCACTCATTATTAATTTTTTTATGATTATCATGGAGAAATCTTCTTGGAAATGTAATTAATTACTAAAATATTTGTGCTTTCTGGTGTGGCATTTTTTTTGTTCTCTAGCATATTCAAGCGATGTATTTGCGTCGAGCAGGTCAAAATCTATAAGACTGAGCTATTTTTATTGCCTACCTTTTCTTTGTGTTGACTGGTGTTTTTTTGTGGAATTCCTGTTGGTAAGAGTAAACCATACTGGTGGATTGACAAACCTAGGGATTAAGCTGTTGTTTTTGGACACCAGGGCGCTCATTCTGGTGATCGAACAACTGAGAGAAGTAAAGGGATTTCGTCCAATAGCGTGATCTGAAACTCTACGAAAATGTTGCTTTTTTACAGAGTTTTTCTCTTAGTTCTAACCAGACCGGTTCCTCTAAAGCGTTATTCGCGGAGGCTCTGCGCGTGCCCGGAATAGTTTGGCGACTCTTCGACCGTCCCGTCACTGCTTTTAAGTGCGATAATTGGTTAAAACCACTTCTCTTCTTTCAATCGAGCAATCTCATCCTTCGAAACCATGAATCGGCATCCAGATGCTCGAGATAATTTGAGATTTTTAGTAGGTCTGTCTTGTTCCTGTGGTTTATTCTAATTTGTTAGTTAGAAGATTAGAATCTGAATACCCCTGTGAGCAGGTCAATATTTTTAAACAGCACTGGTAATTTTCCATAAAATACCCAGCAAAGTGCAGGTGTTTAAAAAGTTCTATAGATATTCAACTAAATATCTAGATGGACCATTATTTCTGTTTTAATTTTTTTATTGGCTTTGTTGGCTTCGAGGTTGGGTTTTAGCCAAACGACAAACGTCCAGGAAAAAACTTTTAGTCCCCATAGACATTTTGCATTAAAATAAATAATTAACATCAGAGGGCTGATTCATAAAAGAAGACTTAGAAGCTGATATGATTGTCGTTTTACAAGACACCGCGTTCTCCTGCTTAAAGCCAGAGAAAAAGAATTATTGCAGAAATGTTGTCTCGATAAACAGCAATCGGGTGAGGTTCGGGCGTGGTCGAAGTTTTAGAGCCTGTTATTGGTCGATATCAATGTTAAACCGTTTTTTCTAAATTCAAGAATCAACCCCCAGATGTGTCATTTGGCGACTAAAAAATGGTTTGTCGGCGTGAAGGCTCTTTAACACATGCCGCGAAACAATTACCGTCTGCCTGAGTGCTGCGACGTCAGTCGTCATTTACTTACAGCATCAAAAAATAATTTATCACTTTTACCTGACAGAAACGAAGAAAAATAAGCAAAATATCTTTACCTCCATTATTTGCCGATACTCGCTTATTTATCTGTATTAAGGCGCAATTACACAGACGGACATGCTCAAATAAAAGCTCGTGCAAAAGATCTAAAATTTTTTGCGCGAACATTTTTGTGAGCTTTTCTTTGAACATTTTGTTCGGGTAAATTTTTGAGCAAATTATTTCACATCAGTGATCAGTGATCTCAATTCTTTAAAAAAATGGAACACCAACTTTTATTTAAAATTTTTGTGAATAAAAGCTGACGGCAAGCGAAACATTACTATCTCTACTATCAGTTTTGTCACATGGATAAGGGTTACTTATAATATTTTTTTCTTTGGGTTTTTCCCGGATTTTTTTGCCGGGGTTTTGTTTGGGATTTTCTTGCGAGTTTTTTTTATTTCCAAGGGTTTTTTTCCTAAAGTCAAAAAAACCCAGGAAAATTTTTATTTTTCAAAAAAAATTTGAGTTTTTCAACTATCGGCAAAAAACTGAAAAATTGCACTTTTAAGCGGTAATCCGCGCCTCACGACTATGAAGAGTGGTGGGGAGGGGGATTTTTTTAAACATATTTTTGTAGCTTTACTTTACCTTTAGCTTTTATTGTTGTTTTTTAATTCCTCACACCAGATTTACCTAGTTAGTTTAAGGTCCCAAGGGTTGCTTAAAAAAGCAAAAGGTTCATGAAAATGAAAAAAAAAATCAAGGTCGATTACTGACACTGAACCAACAATATGCAAAGGGCAACATTGCGATTCAAAAGGGTGGCCGGCTTACTACCTGCGAAATCCAAAACGCGGGATGATAGATCGGCGACACAGTCTACTAAATTACTGCTAAATTATATTTTTTAGACAAGGGTCGGGTTCGTAGGGTTGTAAAAGTGAGTAATAAACTGGTATTATTTAAACCGAAGGTGCTTTTGTTCATATATTTGAGATTTAATAAAATGTGTATAGGTTTTTTAATTTGACTTAATTATTATTGTAAAAGACTAAACTAGGAAGTAAAATAAAGGGATATTCTTTTAAATGTAAATTTTTATCAATATATTTTACAGGCAACAACAATAAATAAGTGCCAATTATTATTTTTTTTATTCTCGTTTTTTTACAACCCCAAAAAAGTTACAAGTATACTGGCATATCCCCTATAAAAATCAGATCAATCGAAGTTGCTTATGAGGTAAAATGTAAATTTCGGCATCAAATCGTTTTTCCGAAAGCACTTGATTAAAAATACCTTATTTCAAAACTTTGTTTTTCTATTTTCAGTTTAGTTCAATGAATTCTGATAACAATATATATTTTGAATTTCTAAAGAAATTTTTATACCCCCAATTCTTCAAACAAATTTTGCTCAACATTCTCTCCAAAATTTACGTGTGTTTTTTTGTACGAGAGTTTGCTCGAACATTTCTTTGAACATTTTGCTCAAGAAGCTCGTGTAAATGTTTGTCGGCATTTCAACATCAAAGGAAAGTTTGTCTGTGTAAATGCGCCTTTAGAAGAAGCATAGTTTCAGCGTAATGTACGAGAGTTTGATTAAAAAACTTAATTGATTTCGAGATGCCGCTGTGATCTTTTCCGGCTAACGATTTATCTATTATTACGCTAGAAAAGCACTGTTGAATTCTCACATGTGATTAAATTTTGTTACTAAGAAGTGAACGGGCGGTATTCTGGGCGGCCATGTTGGTTCTGTAACAGTCGTAGTAACCTTCTCTAACCAAATTTCACTAACTGTTTACTAGCTTGGTGGCACAAAAATCTCCAAAATAGTTGTCTTTTCTTGTCAACCTTCAATAACAAATGGCAATTTTTTGGGAATTTTTGTATACTACCAAACTAGCAAATAGTAAATTTGGTTAGAAAAGGTTGAGAAAACTGCTAACGCAAACCAACATGGCCGCCCAGATTAATTTTTTTTATTCAAGAATTTTATCGATGCATAAAATAAAAACTTCTTTTACTGCGTTTATTTGTGGCAATTTAGGGAAGGTCCTTCTCTGCAGCTGTAGGTACTGGGGCGAAAACAGAGTGTTACAAAGTTTTTTTACAAGCTTTTATTTAACTTGCAATGTATCTATAAATGTTAGTTTGGGTGGAATCTTGCAACTTAATTTTGACCAACTTCCCGACATACGATCGGCTTGCGGTGAAAACACAAGAATATAGTGTGATGTGATGAAATTGACAGCTCCACCCTACTCGAAGGGAGTGGAGGGGGGAACAGTTGAAGTACGCTCGATTTCGTTGAAATTTGGTGTGTTGGGGCACTTGGGGATGGAGATAACGAATTTCTAATCAGATTTTAAAAATTCGATATGGCGGATTCAAGATTTTTGGTCATCTTTTGCTAACTTATACTCATCCGATTGCCTTCAAATTTGGCATGCATTTATAGTCATTATTAGGCACCTCTCCCCCCTACAAGGAGAGTAGAGGGGAGAAACACCTAAGTTTGTCCGATTTTAACCAAAATTGGTATACGGGGGCTTTTGGGAATAAGGAATACGAATTTTTGATCAGATTTTGAAAATTCAATATGGCGGATTCAATTTTCGGTCATGTTTTGCTAACCAATTTTAACTGACTTATCCACATCCGATTGTGTTCAAATTTGGTATGCGTTTATAATTTCGGTGAAAATACAATAATATGGTATTCTCAGGTACCCATCTCTCTCTAACGAGGGACGTGGAGGGGGAAAAAGATTTAGTTTGTTCGAGTTCAATTAAAATCGGCATATAGGGATTATTAAGGAAAGGGAATATGAATTTTGGATCAGATTTGAAAATTTCAATATGGCGGATTCAAAATGGACGATTAAGGGTACAAATCTAAAAATTATGGGTGTGTGTTCAAATTTGGTATGCGTTTATGGTTCCGGTGATAATACAATAATATGGTATTATTAGGTACACACTTCCCTCTAACGAGGGAAGTGGAGGGGGGAAAGATTTAGTTTGTTCGATTTTGATCAAAATTGAGATACAGGAGTTTTCCGGGAAAGGATGTGAATTTTTGACTAGATTTGAAAATTTCAATATGGTGGATTCAAAATGGACGATTTAGGGTACAAATCTAAAAATTAAAAAATAAATTTTTATTAAAAAAACTTTTAAAGGACAAGCTTTTATTAAATGCACTTAAAAGTAAAAAATAATTTTTTATCTTTCTTATACCATAATAAAAGCGATGGAAAATTAAAAATTTTAACTTTACAATGACAAAGAGAGAACTACAAAAGAAGAACTAAATTCTTCTTCTATTCGAATGATAAACATAATGCTTTCATCTAAAGAAGCTGAGAACGGGTGATATTGCCGTTCTTGCTAAGCCTTTGAAAATGTCCTTAGGTTATAGAGTAATACAACTGTTTATTAGGTGAATCGTCGATGTGACCGATATACGATCGCTTTGAAAGATAAAAAATTATTTTCTACTTTTAAGTGCATTTAATAAAAGCTTGTTCTTTAAGTCTAATAATAAAAATTTATTTTCTCAAATCTCAACAAAATTAAAATGTCGGCAGTCGTATATACGTTTTAAACCCAGCACATTTCAGTAAATTCTTAGAGTAAACATTCTCATACGTTTATTAGAATTAATCGCTTCAAATGACACAATAATCTCGATAACTGTCTGGCACTTAACATATTTCCGAGGAATATAACTGCCTTATTCATTAAATACACTTCTTTGCTGGCCGCGATATACAATTAAAGAAAATTAGACGCATTTATGTTCAGCATAAGTAAACGCTAGGCATTTAACCTGTTAGCCAATATGGGCAGCCTGTAAGAAAACGTATGATTATTATTAAATCACAGCGTGAAACTCTCACAGCAAATTTACTGAACACTAGCTCTAGATCCCGCAGATTCGCCTGCAATGTTACACGTTTTTTCCCGTTTTTCTTGATTTAAATGGTCATAACTTTTGTTCCCGTAAACCAATTTTGATGAAATAAGCCAGTATCCTGCCCAGAACTCCAAGGAAGTAGGGTATTAAATTAGCTTTAAATCGTTTTATCCCCTAACCTGATAAGGCCTAAAAACCTAAAAACCCAACCAGATAAAAAAGTCTTGTGTTCAATCGCGAAAAACTTATTCTTGATTCGATAGAAAATTAATGCTCTCCCTCA
Organism: Oxystoma pomonae; assembly: GCA_963921995.1. NCBI lineage: Eukaryota > Metazoa > Arthropoda > Insecta > Coleoptera > Brentidae > Oxystoma > Oxystoma pomonae. Next base: position 25,399,409 of record OY998165.1, read on the forward strand.
AATTTTCATAAGTAGAATTTACACAGGCGAATATTCTTTTGATCTTCGAAATGCCGACAAACATTCGCGAGAATTATTTATTTAAAGATTCGCGCAAAAGGTTCGGGGTTCGGGTAAAAAGGTTCGGGGTGTTCGGACAAAATTTGCACTGAAAAAAATATCGTACATAGTATTAATAACAGGCGTTTATTAATCTTTTATAGATAATTGTCATCTACAGTAATGAAATTAATAAAAGGAATTTACGAAATCAATGAAAAATGTTTCTTGAAATTTTATAGAGAGTTGTTATTAATAGTGTGTACAGGTTATGGAGATAATAAAAGAGCATATGAAATAAATAAAACATGTTAAAGATTTTAATCAATGCCTTAAATAAATTTAATAAATGGTGATCATTGACTGTCGTTTAAAAGTTGTTATGGAATGTATGTACAAGTTTATGAAAATTATGAACCGGGCATACAAAATACATAAACATGGTTATGAAATTTATGTACGCAACAGTCTTTTACTAAATTCATTCTTAGGTGTAACTAAAAGCTATGAAAACATGTCTCTTAATCCTTGATTTCATAACACCCTTCACAAAAATCATTCTTAAAGACTCTTTATAGCAGCAGTAAAATCAATAACTCGTTTTGGCTATAAAATTTATGTAAACTTGATTATGATATTAATCAAACTTTACATCGGAGCAAAAATCATATAGAAAATACATTGGCTCAATGTATTTTTTATAGGAAACGGTGCCTTTTTTGGTTCAGTGTGCCGAAAGAAATATTTGGAATAAAATAAAAATTAGAAAAATTATTTACCGTAAGTCATTGAACTGAATTGTAATATAAAATTACAGAAAAGATTTGAACCCGGGACCTCTAGAATACGAGTCTAATGCTCTACCAACTGAGCTACCGAGGAACTGGGGTTTTAACTGGCTATTCGAAAAATCCTTTCGTCTGATTCATTTGTTAGTAGTGGGGAGATCTTTGAAGCCTACTGCGGCTTTAAAAACCTAGACATGTTATAAAGACAAGGAGGTACACATTCACGATTATTAGTCGATACACGACATATAGCGTTTTATTGAAGGTGTCAGATGTCGAATTTCCAACTAATAATTTCAGCCAAACATATTTACAAAATGAGGGAAAAATAATAAATTTACAGAAAAGATTTGTGGCGTAGGGGGTAAAGGGTGAGGGAATAAATCGGTTTTAAGTTTTTCCTCGACCAGGATTTGAACCCGGGACCTCTAGAATACCAGTCTAATGCTCTAACAACTGAGCTACCGAGGAACTGGTCGAGGAAAAACTTTTTTCCGATTTATTCCCTCACCCTTTGGCCCCTACGCCACAAATCTTTTCTGTAAATTTGTTAAGGCGCTAAATTTTCCCCTCATTTTGTAATATAAAAATTAAATTTTGAAACCTTTCAGACGGGAAAACAATTTGACGCACTTGACAAAAAATAATGAGGATTACAAACTTTCGTCAAAAAAGGTTCGCCATATTTGGCCCGAATTTTTGGACGAACCTATTCGCTGTGTAAATGTGCCTTTGAACGCCGTCACCAGTTTTCCGAAACCTACGACGAGCTTTTCTTTGATGTTGAAATGCCGACAAACATTTACGCGAGCCACATGAGCAAAATGTTCAAACAAAAAGTTCGAGCAAAAGCTCATACAAAAAAACTCACGGAAATTTTGGAAAGAACGTTAGAGCAAAATTTTTTTGAAGAAATGTTGGTATAGAAATTTCTTAAAAATTCAAAATATATATTTTTATCGGAATTCATTGAACTTAACTGAAAATAGAAAAACTAAAAATTAAATTTTAAGTTTAAAAAAAAGGTATTTTTAATCAAGTGCTTTTCGACGGAAAAACGATTTGATGCCGAAATCCACATTTTACCTCATAAGCGATTGATCTGATTTTTATAGGCGATATGCCAGTATACTTGTAACTTTTTTGAGGTTGTCAAAAAAAAACGAGATAGAATAAAGAAAATAACAATTAATGCACCTTATTATTGACTGTAAAGTATAAAAGGCGCATTTACACAGAGCGAATAGGTTCGTTCAAAAATTCGGGCCAAATCTGCCGAACCTTTTTTGATGAACGTTTGCCCGAACACTCAAACATTTGCAACGAAAATTTGCAGTGAAGATTTGCCACAAACATTCGGGCCAATTTTCGCAATATTTTTTGGAAATATGTATTTGAAAGTGGGAATAGATCATATTTTTGTTGTTACATCACTGACCTCAATTCTTGAAATTAAATTGGAACACCAGAATTATTTTTTTTTATTTTTCGATTAAATAGTAAAAGCCGACGGAAAGCGAAAAACTATTATTTGCTGGGTGTTAGGTTGTGAGGTTGGTAGATATCTACTAAACAAGTTTGTACGCAATTGTGGCTATTATGCTTTAAAACTTTTTTGGTTTTCCTTAATTAAGTGTAAACTCATCAAACCCCACCCCCAAACCCCACCACCAAAACCCTACAAAAGGAAATAAAGTAATCCTCATTATTTTTTATCAAGTAAATAATTTTTCTAATTTTTATTTTATTCCAAATATTTCTTTCACCAAATTTTATCCAAATACAACGAATCTTTTTACCCAAACCCCGTAACCTTTTGGCCACAACCTTTTGCGCGAATATTTAAATAAATAATTCACGCGAATGTTTGTCGGCATTTCGAAGATCGAAGCAAGAACTTTTTCCAGATTTTTAATAAATTATTTTTTGCATTGGAAAACCTTAAGAAAAATGGGAAATCATAAAGAAAAACGTGAAATATCGCTAAACTACCAAAAAAACTGCGAAATTTTGTAAAATTACCTTGGCGAAATAGCGCGCAAAAAAATATGATCGGTAACAAAAAAAGTAAGTTTTGTGGAGGTGGGGTGGAAAATATGGTGAATGACCCTGTACAAACAAAACAATGCATATTTCGTATTAGCAAAATAATTTTTCACGTAAAAACACGTTATGTTAACGGACCACTTTTCGTAAAATATGCAGATTTTAAATTGAATTTTTACCAAAATTGCTTAAAAGTAAACGCCATCAATGACATTACATAGCGCCTAAACGAAACTAATAAATATACCGAATTCTTCCAGATTTTTAATTAAATAACTACCAACAAAATTTTTATATAATATTGTTGGTAGTTAAAAAATAATTCAAAATTACTTTAGAGCAGACTTAAATTGGTTTATACAGCGTTTGACAGCGCTGCGTTCCGACTGTTTTAAACCTCCCCCCCTCCAGGGTCCTGAAAAAATAATTACTCTCCAGAACATGCATCTGCATTTTAAAAAGTAATTACTTAGAAGATATTTCCGTTTTTTTTTTAATAAAAGAAAACTAAAAAAGTGAGAGAAAAGAATGAAATGTTATTAAATTTTAAATAAAGTTGGTGTTCCATTTTTTTAAAGAATTGAGATCACTGATCACTGATGTAAAATTATATTTATTCTCATCTTTAAAAATATGTTGCCAAAATAGACAGCTCGAAGATTTACCCGAACAAAATGTTCAAAGAAAAGCTCACAAAAATGTTCGCGCAAAAAATTTCAGATCTTTTGCACGAGCTTTTGTTTGAGCATGGCCGTCTGTGTAATTGCGCCTTTACACATTTGTTGGTGCTTCGTTCTTTTGGGACTACTCCACTCTCGACTCCACTGCTTTGTACCTAGAGCCTTCACGATTTGATAGAAACAGCTATAACACCACCCGACTAACCACATTTTGATTGAAACATCTCTACTAGTACAAAGCAGTAGAATAATTCCAAAAGAATGGCGCTGCAAACTTGTGAAAGCCTCTAATTTTACGTTTGGTGGAAATCTGCTAGAGAGCACTTTAAAGGCGCATTTACACAGACAAACTTTCCTTTGATGTTGAAATGCCGACAAACATTTACACGAGCCTCTTGAGCAAAATGTTCAAAGAAATGTTCGAGCAAAATCGCGTACAAAAAAACACACGTAAATTTTGGAGAGAATGTTGAGCAAAATATGTTTGAAGAAATGTTGGTAATAAAAATTTCTTACAAATTTAAATTTTATAGTTTTATGGGAATTCATTGAACTTAACTGAAAATAGAAAGACTACGTTTTAAAACAAGGTATTTTTAATTAAGTGCTTTCCGACGGAAAAACAATTTGATGTCGAAATTCACGTTTTACCTCATAAGCAACTTCGATTGATCTGATTTTTATAGGGGATATGCCAGTATACTTGAAACTTTTTTGGGGTTGCAAAAAAAACGAGAATCAAAAAAAATAAAAATTGGCACTTATATATTGCTGTTGCTCGGTTAGGAGAAGGTAAAAACCGTAGACTAGTGAGAGGGAGTTTTGGTCAAATGAACATTGACACACAAAATTACAGCAGTGTTTGACTACCCCCCACCCAGGGAACAACTAACTACTCTCCAGAACAGTTCTCTAAAAATATCCACCTGCATTTTAAAAAGTAATTACTTCAAAGACATTTCCGTTTTCTTTTTATAATGAAAGAAAACCAAAAAAGTTAAAGAAAAAAATTAAATGTTATTACCTCCATCATTAACTATTTTAACATTGCATATGACAAAACTGATAGCCGTCGCCTTTTTTCACAAAAGTTTAAAATAAAAGTTGGGGTTCCATTTTTTTAAAGAATTAATATCACTGATCAATGATGTAAAATTATATTTATTCTCATCTTTAAAAATATTTTTCCAAAATAGATAGCAATAACTTGCTCAAACATTTACCCGAACAAAATGTTCAAAGAAAAGCTCACAAAAATGTTCGCGCAAAAAATTTCAGATCTCTTGCACGAGCTTTTATTTGAGCATGTTCGTCTGTGTAATTGCACCTTAAGAATACCCAGTAGAGAAGTTTTAGTCGCACTTTCTCTCACTTTCAAGAATAAATACGAAATTGTTTTGAAATATTTTTTTAAACAATTTCCAGGACGACGTCAATATTTCAAAACGCAAGAAAATGAATAGTTCAAAAAAGTGACGTCCCTAACATTTCTTTTCCTGTAACCTCTGTTTTAGAATATTTATTTTGATTTAGGAAGATTCCAGCTAAAAGTCGACCACGGGTAATATGACAAAATACGAATTAACGAAGGCATTAACCTACTCTTTGTAACCAATTATATATTTTTTAATTTGCCTCCAGAAGCTGAAACTGTTTCTATTAAAAAACTAATTTAAAATCCTTCTTTGTGACAAAAAAAATGACAAAAACATGAAATATGTGCGTTTTTTGATATTGAAATATTAGCTTAAACTTTTTACTCTCAAATATTTTTGCACACTATCCATGAAATAATTGTATAAAAAATCAATATGGTAGGCTTGCTAGTATTATCAAGATTTATTCATTTTGCGTAAATCTCTTTTAATTTTTTGGTAAAATAGTAACAAATATTATTTAAGTGTGATTTTAACTTTACGATAATATTAAATTTTATCATTTGTTGAGGTCCTATTGGCCAATAAATAAATAATACAAAAATGAATAAAGCTATGCTTCTTTTTCCTGCTGCGTCCGTTACGCATATTAAAAGGCTTTTTACCAACTTAATAAAGTAGATAAAAAATAGGTTTACATTTGAATTGTTTGAGTACAATTAATGTATTTATTTTTTGGTATCAGCGTTAAGATATTTGCAGTGCCTAATGGCAATATTTAATTTTAAATTTAAAAAAATTCGTGCAAAGTGTTTCGTCCGTTACGCTGGAATGGCTGTTAAAAGTTTGTGCGTGTTTAAATGGATCAAGTAATTGTTTATTTAACAAAACCTTCAATATTATCATTTTTGATAACTTCTTCACGGTTCACAAATTTGTTAAATAGGGAAATTTTGGACCGCTTAAAATTTTGACAACTTTGACAGCTGCTGTGGTAGAGTTTTTTGAACACATTAAAAACTGTCATTTGTAAAAAAATTTAGAGATGAAAAAAACAAACAAAATTGGGCTTAATTTTACAAAATAGGTGTTTTATATGTTGGAACCTGGTAATATTTTAATATTTTTAAAATTAATTGCGCCAAAATTCTAAACTAACCAGAATAATAACCACAACCACAACGAAATGGATTCGTAGCTTAGGGCAGTGGTAGTGGTTAATTACAACGGAATGACATTTAGCTATTGCGCAGACGCAGTAACTACCACAACCACTACGAAGTTTCAAATAAGCGTTCCAAAATATCCTTGATATAACGTTTCGTTGATCGTCTTCTATACTAATCTATGGCAAAAAAGCATAAACCGTGCTTTAGAAAAAAAAAACAAAATCTAAAAAATTTCAAAAACTTTTACGCACGCGTGGGTTTTGAAACGAGAATGGATTCCGTGTTCGGTAACCAGTTTAAATGTGACGTCACCTGCAACGCGAGAAAATGAATGTTTCAAATTTTTTAAAGAATTTCCACGCGAGAAAACGCCTCAAGCCGGAACGCCTTTATATTTTTTACACGGTGAAATTTTGATCAGTTGAAGCTGTCACGCATTTGCCAAAAGTTTTAAAATGCACTGGTTGATTGGTCGACTAGATAGGAAAACGGATCCGGATACCGAAACCACTGATATAAATAGACACTTAAAGTAAATATTTAAACCTAATGCGTGCAAACCAAAGCCAAAAGACACTACATTTTTCACTTTTCTTCGCCTCCACCATAAAAGAGGGTCTCGTTCAAAACATAGCATAGACAAGTGAAAAATGTAGTGTCTTTTAGCTTCGTTTTGAACGCGTTAGTTCTACGATACGGATACCTTAAAATATTACTTTAAATAGACACTTTAAGTTTGTCATGACACGTACGAGGTGCCCAGCCAGTCACTAAAGCCTTATCCAAATTTTAAAAGGATGCAGTTTATCCTTTTGGGGTCAGTTGCAGCTGAGCTCGAACGCGGCCACAGAATGTCCCGGATTCGAGTCCCGGCTAGGTGCATGGATATTTTGTGCTTGTCCTAAAAAACTTTATCACACATTGACCTACAATACATTAATCATATAATGAATGGAGAGATTCAGTATAAAAAAATGATTATGTCCCTAATACTAATAATATCAAATCCATAAAAGGATTGAAAAAAAACGGTACAAAGTGAAAATTTTTCATCAAAGGACGGACTACCTTTATTTAAGAGGAGGAACTGTATCTGCTGTATGAGTTTGTACGCTGTTGTAGGTTCGTAATTATTAATAAATGCGAAACGAGATTTCTTTTCTTATTTATGGACATGAATTGTACGGCCGGCGTGATAATTTTTGTATCCATTTTCAGTTTCTCTTTAGTAATCACGACATGCAATTTTTTTTAGGAATTTATTATCTGAACAGATGTCGCATTCTCGTTAAATTTTATTTTATTTTTTCAATTTTTTTTCACAGTTTGTTACAGTCAAGTTGTTTTCCCCAAAATAAAAATTTTCATTTTCTAAAATCTGACTTTTTCAAAAGTTCAAGGACCATTTCTGTACATTAAATACTTTTTTAAAATTTTTGCTGACTTCTAACCAATTTTTTTCTGCTTGTCTGTTAGTTTGTCTGTCTTTTTGTTGGACCGAACCTGATGAGAGTTTCACTACTGGATTACTTGGACTTCTGGCAAGACACAGGCTTTATTTTATCAAAATCGGTTCACGAGAACAAAAGTTATGGTCATTTAAAGTAAAAAACGGGAAAAACGAGTAAAACCGCAGGCAAAGCTGAGTTTAAAATTAAGAACTTCTAATTTTTAACATTTTTAGTCGTTTTTCGTGTTTATAATTTATAGGATCCACCCTCTACATACATAAATTCGTAAAAAGTGGATAAAGGACTTACCTATGATATTGGGCTTGTAAAAAATTAAACTCTTCTTTAATCCTGTCACAGGATTCCCCAACAGTAAATTTGAAAGGTTGACCCGGCTGCGGGGGACCCTAAAACAATAAAAAATGCTTCATTAGTTACTTTTTTAATTTATTATGACAATTATTACAAAAAAATCGCAATGGCAATCGCCATGAAAAAAGGTGCTCATGGGTAGTGGAGCGCAGGGACTGGTGGAGGGTATGTAGTATTTGCATAATCCCTCTCTGGGTAAAATGAAAGATTTTGTGAAGGACACATGAATATCAAGAAGTAAGGCCCTTAATAGAAGCACTTATTTCTTTAAAGGAATAAATAGAGTATTTTTGGTCTGCACATCTGCTACTACACCGAACCAAAATATCAATTTCTTATTAGAACCATATCGACCCCTATGTAAATCACAAATTAAATTATTTAGGTATTAGGCATAGTAGGTACCTAAATAAAATCAAAACACCACATAAAATTTTGACAGTTTATTAAAGTAATAATAACTCTATGTATCTCGAGACTAACTATAAAGAATATGACGTTTACTGTCACTGTAACCAAAAACACTCTATTATTATTGTGGCCGATATACAAATATACCAACAGAATATAAGTAAATTATAGGCTGCTCAGGGTTAGTGTGCCCAAATGTCGGTTTTCACCAATAAACTGTGGTTGGACTACTACAGATTACGGCAATGACCTATGTACGTAAACTGTTTAGCTGTGGCTATAAGCAATAAGGAAATGCATATAGCTTATGAATGTGGACAGAATAATACGAGGACATAAATTATTGAAAACTAGTTGCCAGTTGGTTCTAATTGGAGATAATGCTTTCTCATGTAAAAGCACAAAGCGAGAATAATAAACCTAACTATTTCCTCATATAACAAAAGATATATATGCGGATGGAAGTTAAATTCCAATTTCACGTGTGGCCTAAATCTTGAGCAGATAATGACATAGATTTGTGCGCGATCATTCCTCGGAATTCATCCCTTCTCTTGAGGCATCGTTTCTGCTATTAAGCATTAGGTCCTAAGGTGTAGTCATTACGTCGCCACCGTAGTATTTGTCAATCCTGGTAACTTGTTGTGTTTTATTTTTATGTTTTCTTACATTTGTTTCCATCGACCTCAATAGCACAAGGATTAATACCTTAAAATTCTCCAATTCCAACTAAATTAATAGTGTAAGCTTTATTTTTTTTTGTACTCTAAGCATATTGAGAGAGAGAATTATGATATGATTGTTCAGATCGCTGCACGCTGGGTCAATTGACTTTATTCTACTGTAAATTCAGCATAAAATAATTCTTTTATTTAATTTTCAATTGATTGCACAATAATTTTAAAAAACGTTTTTTATTCAATTATTAATATTTGACGTTATTTATAAAACAAAAATTTATGCTTATCCATTTAAATTTTATTCTGTTTAAAAATAAAAATCCAGGAACAATAATAAATAAAAAATTTCCAAACGCAGAAAAAACGAGCATTTAATTTTTTTGTTAATATTCAGAGCCGTTTTTATTTACTTTATTTAAAATATTTACGTTATTACGTTTTGGTTCGAAAAAGCAAATATGCAATTTTAACAAAGGGCACGTTTTTAAATTCAACGCTCTTTCGAATTCGTTGGCAAAAATGGGTTAAAGCGTAGTAATATTTCCTAAAAAAAACTATTTATAGGAAAAATGTCATTACCACAGTGTCGTAAAAATGTAAAGTTGTACGGGAAAGTAATATATTCCACTATACAGAGCACTTCAGGCTACTGCGAACATAGGCCGGAGGAAGTCCAATTTGCCAGTGTACGTACACGCAGGGACACCGCACACCTATCAGTGGAGCAACCACTACTTAGGCTTGCGATCACCATTCACGACTTCCGTTTAGTATTTAGTACGCCTCTAACCACGGTGCCATTTGGAGCGTAGTCAATGAAACCGGTATTTGGTCAATAAATACGCAAATTTTTATAACGTAATTTTCTTGTTTTTTGTCACTGATAAATTAGAGCGTTTTATTGTCAACTGCTCAGATTTATCACTGAAAACGTGTTACAGTGAAAATAATAAGGAGAATTAAAAGCAAGTTCTCAAAATAAAATAATACAATCTAAAAACCAAAAAGATTCTCCCAGTCAAAAAAAAATTAGAGCAAATGTTCGAAAAGTCCTCCTCGCTTGGCTAGACAATATCCGAGCCTATTATAAAAACCCCTTCTAACATTTCCAAGCATGTTAGGGGTGATATTTTGAAAAGCTTCTTCCATTTTAATCCGAAGTTCTTCGAAATTATTAGGAGCAAGTTCGGGTGATCGAGCTGGCCATAAAATAGTTCCCCGTGTACTTATAACCCGATTAGGAAATACATTATCAAGATATTCCCTAACAAGACCAACATTGTGAGCGGGACAACCATCTTGTTGAAACCATGTTTCACCAAATCTCACACCTAACAACTGCCTAGCAGTTGGAATAATATGCTGCTGCAGTAGATCCAAGTATCTAGGACCATTCAAATTGCCGTCAATAAAAAAAAGCCCAATTACGTGTTCCCCTACAATACCCCCCCCCCCAAACATTTAGTTTTTGGAGATACTGTGTTCTTACGTCAAAATACAAATGTAAATTTTCCCTCGACCAATATCGAACGTGTGTTGGGTTATGACGATTCAATAATGGAAAAGTGCTTTCATCTGTGAAAAGGATAGATCTCAGAAAGTTTTCATCACGATTAGCCCTTTCCATCATTGTTTCGCAAAATTCCATACGACGATAGTTGTCCTCCGGAAAAATTTGATGCATTTTTGACGCTTTGTAAGAATGATCACATCTCGTACTTCCTGCTCGTCATTCAAAACAGTGGGTTTTTTTATGGTTTCTTGGCGCTACACAACCAAACTTTTCAAAATTCTGCACAAACCTATAAATCGTTGATAAACTAGGTTCTGGGCGATTTACAAAATTCTCCAAAAAAAGTTCTTGAATAAGTCTTAATGGTCTGTATTGATAGTACCATTTGACCATCTGCACTTCTTCGGCAAATTCGTAGACACTTTTTATGTATTATTTCACTTAAGAACTTACCAATCTGTTTCTCGAGCAAGGCAGAAATAAAACCAAATAATAAAAACAAAATAAAATTCCAAAAGATATCAATGCAGCGTGCTTCGAATCCACCTCGGTCGTATGGCACGGAGAGTAAATTGGACTTGATTCCCCCTATGTTCGCAGTAGCCTGAAGCTCATTGTATAACTATATACCATTAGGTACTAGAAGCACGAAAAAACTTTACAGCCAGTGAAATTTCGTCATAGGTATGGTCTGCATTTATTTTTTAGTGAAAAGGCTCACATTAAATACTTAATGAAAAAACCAAAAAAAACAAGGCACTTTATAGTTTTAAATTTGCAATCGCATTTATAGCATATAGTATGCACAACAAGTCTTTCCTTCTAAATAACAAAATAATCACTGTCCCAAAATTGCCTTGTCGCACCGAGAGGGGGGGGTTCGGGATAAACCGCCTCCCCCGAGAAGCCTGGTTATATACAATTGAAAAAATAAAATGACAGCAGAAATAAAATATATACAGAATAAAATACAAGAGGCTGGACAATTTGTAACAAAAATCTTTAAAAAATCATAAATTTCTTTGGCTGATGACCGTTATTTTTTTTTATTTATTTTCAATTTGGATGATCATCAAAATGGTCTTTTTAATGTGATTTTACCAAAAAAATTTCCCTGCGGTTTGGTATCAAAAATTTTGTGTCATTTTCGCAAAAAATTTTTGCCTGCGGAGCATTTTAGCATTTTTACAAACAAATTAAGGGTAAATAAGTAAGTCAAATTCCCAAAACCCCATCAATATTCAGGATTTTAGTTTTTAAGTCAAAAAATGCATTTTAAGTGTTATTTTCTCAAAAAATTTTGCCTGAGGCACATTGAACCAGGATTTTGGCATCCTATTTTGGATAAATAAACAATTTTAAATTTGATTAATGCCCCCCCCCCAAGCCAATTCCTGGGTGCCCCACTGTCTTAAGGTTAGGTAAGAAAGCAATTTTTTTAAAATATGGGAAAATGTAATCGGTTACAAACAATGTGAACATTTTTTTAGCAGGTTTTAAGGATATGAATTTCTCATATTTGACTGGCAAAGACTTTTTACTATTATGTACAGCAATGCCTTGACATGTTTAACTCAATTTTCAATAATTTTATTTGCTCAAAAATACATAATTGGAGACAACATTTATTTATAACTAAATAACTGAAAAAAGAATCCACTTATTATTATATATTATAATTATTATATAGAACCGCTAACAAAAATATGTGACTGCAGGTGATCACACGAGTGACACCAAATTCAATTACACTTGTTTTTTTTTGTGTTTTGATGAAGACGAAAAACTTATATCAAGGTATTTTTTTTAAGATTTAAATTTTTGAGTTTTTATCTATCTAAATCATTATCTAAATAAATTTTAGGATCCTAAAGTGTTTTTTTGTTATATCTGAATCTATTAACTTTGAAAATTACAGATCACACCACGTGACATGTCACATGGTATGAACAACTTCTCTTCCATGGAGATATTTCTTGAAGAGTTCATTACTACTGGATAATGTTAGCCTTTGAGTACACTAACTATTCTCCTACTTTGTTTTCAAGGGAAAAGTGGGTATAAATTTACAAACCAATTACATGCAATGTTACCTTTTTTCAAGAACGACCCATATAGGTAAAGAACATAAAGGTATAACTTATCCTTATCAGGCTTCCAAAACAATAACGCAACGTTCAATCAAATACTTTCCCCCAAGAATATTAAATACTGACTTCAAAAATATACTAAAATTTAGTGTGTTCAAAAAATTAGTCACAAATTGGATAAGAGAAAGTAGAGAGATGTGTAACAATCTAATTAACTTAAATTATATTAGGTAATCAGAAGTAAGATGACGGTTCTCTAAGATTAATTTTATATGTAAAATCTACCTACTCTAAAATTTTATCATCAATTCGAACTGCTGTGAAAAAAAAAACTATTTATCTAAATAATATGGTAAGTCGACAAGCATGTTTATGCTTTTATCATCTGTCATGTTTATCATGTCATTTCTGTGCGTTTATTTTTGCATTTTATTTATACTAGGATTGTACAATGTTTCTTTACTAAAATAAACGTATTATTTATTTATTTATTTATTTATTTATCCCAACCGCCCAATCTAAAAAATTAGGGATAACGATGCGATTGACAGTTTCATAGCTTAAAAGGCATAACGGTTGGGGAAACGTCACTTTCGATGCTTTGACACAAGGCTTTAACAATGGCTATTCATAATGGAGTATTTTATTGGTGTTTTCATGGCAATAATTTTCTTTCATTTGTTTTTTTTTTTTAATTTTGAGTGATCCATTGAGTTTAGAATTAAAAATAAATGTTTCCAGTGTTTTCAATAAAAATTGTGACTTGTAATAAAACTAAAAAAATTATTGTGGTTTTAAACTACTGATTTTTTAGCTAGTGTCATGTATTGGTTATTTGGCTGAGTTTACTTTGTTATTAATCTTCAAACATTTATATTTTGTATAAATTTTTTTTGCACACTTGTACTTTTAAATAAAAATAACCATTAGTTAACGTATAATAATCTAGATCGGTCTACTCAGATTTTCTAAGCGGATCCCCATGTGTTCTTAAGACAGTACGCAAAATCGTTACGCCATTTATTAAAAGCATTCGATGGGCCCCTATGATGCCTTGAAACAGTTCGTTAATGTCATCGTAGCTGCGGCCATTTCTGTATACTTCTTTTTCTAAATGTGTCTACCAAATTCAAATCGGGGCTGTTAGTCAATGGGCCTAATAAAATCTGCGACATTTTCCTATATATATGCAGAAACAGGCAAATTTTCAGCAAAGGGGCATTTAGTTTATGTCACCATACTTGATGATCAATTTTTAATTTCTTAACCGATTTAATTTAGTGATACCTTCATATATGCAGCAGAGAGGGAACTTTTGTCGCATTAATTTAGATTTTGTTCAGTATAGGTACCAAACATAATTTTTTTTTCGGGGAAGAGGAGGCGGGGGGGGGGGGGTATGTGAAAATTACCCATTATTTTAAAATGTCCGCCACCATGGATTTTTGAGAATTGTTAAATTTTGAACCACAACTTAAAAGCTTACTTCTATCTAAAGTTACAGCAAACAACTCCACTCAGTATAAAAGCCCGTATTTTTTTATTTCTTAACCGATTTAATTAAGTAGTGCCTTAATATAGACAGAATACATAAGGCTTTTGCCACAATGACTTAGATTTTTTCCAGTACCGCACATATTTTTTTGCAGGGGGGGTGAAAATTTCTCGTTATTTAAAACGGTCCGCCATCTTGTATTTTTAGGAAATGTCAAATTTTGGACCGGATCGGAAAAGTCTCATGTCGTTCCAAAAAGTCAAAACATTTTAAAATCGACCGATTCGATCAAAAATTATAGCAAATTCAAAAGTGTGCAAGATTTTTTGGCCCACCCTTTATATTGAGTACGATGTGAAAACATACTATATTAATATGTTTTCACGTGAAACTGAATACATTTTTCATACGATTGACTTTTCGATTTTCCATAAAAATGCGGCGAATCGAACTTTCTTTTCGTTGGCCCTGCCCATAATCAATACCGCTTTTCATGGGATAGTATCGTGATAAAACTGCATGAAAACGGATATAGTATCGAACTGACTGATGATACCGATAATAAGCTGTTAGAAATTACAATAGTCCTGCAAAAACTTTATTTTAATTATATTATTGTGCTGTCAACTTATTGGCTTTAAAAAACGCAAACAAAGAAGTAAAATTGGCAAAAACTACCCTCAAAATACATCAAAAACATAAAACTGTTTAAAACGGGTTCAAACCGATCAATTTTACTTCTTTGTTTGCGTTTTTTTAAGCCAATAAGTTGACAGCACAATAATATAATTAAAATAAAGTTTTTGCAAGACTATTGTAATTTCTAACAGCATATTATCGGTATCATCAGTTAGTTCGATACTATATCCGTTTTCAAGCAGTTTGATCCCGCTACGATCCCAAGAAAAGCGGTATCGATCGTGGGCAGGGCCAACGAAAAGAAAGTTCGATTCGCCGCATTTTCATGGAAGGTTTCATAGTTCCACGTGAAAACGTAGCAAGAGAAAAATATAGTTTACCAAAAGGAAAAATGTATTTAAACTTTTAAGTATGTCAATTGCTGTATGCACGCCCATCTGCTCTGTCGATCAACGGAAACAAGCAAAGCGCTAATGTTTACTTTTTATTTCAATTTAATTTCGAATGTGAAATTTACATGCATGTCTGCTTTATTTGGAAACTTTGATATTTAATTCGCGTATGCTGTGCAAAATATGTAGTTTTTGGGCGGTCTGTGCCAGAGAAATTACAGAATGGGTAGAAGCCCATTCAACGCATCAAAACGCACAAACTCAGTGGCGTAGTGTGATGTCTTAAATTTTAAAAATTTTGCCTGCGGTGCTATGGCGTCATTAATTGTTACAATTTTAGTTTGATTCTAAGGAATTTTTATCACCAGCATTCAAAACATCTAATAAATGGCATTCTTAGTATAAACCCACCCCTTCTTGGCATCTAACCCAATCTGCTTTTGCAAAAATATTTTACAAAAAACCTAAAAGATCAAAATTTTTAAAGAATCTTTTGTTTTTTCTGTCAAAATTTTCGCCTGCGGTGCTATAGAGGCCAATATTAAATATTATTACATTGTTGTTTAATTTTAAGCAATTTTTTCTCAACAAAATTTGAAACGCGTCAAAAATAGCATTTTAGCGAGCATTTTAGTGTAATTTTTTAAAAAATTTAAGGATTTATTTAGGACTAATTTGGAAATAAGTATTTTTATTTCGTATACACCAACTCAATACCTATTAAACCGCCCCTCTCCCCTCCCTTCGGTTCAACCTAATTTTTAAAAACATTTTATTAAATGACGAACCCCCCCCCCCAGAGTCGATTTCTGGCTACGCCACTGACAAACTAACAAGTCAATTATGCTTTTAGCAGAAAGCATATAAATCTTATGCTCTCTGCTTTTAGGATGTTTTTTTTTCTGCTCAACCATATGTTACGGATAGGGGTAAAAGTATATGGTTTCCTTATAACATGGTGACCTAACCCAGGGTGAAGTATTTGTATCATAAAGTAAATAATTAAACTTACTTTATGATTTGTACGAATCGACGACTTTTTACTGGCTATTAATTCTAATATACGTCTTATGTCTTTTTCCTTGGAAAAGTCTGGATACACCCAGGAAAAATGAAAGTACACCCTGAAAAAGTCTGGATACACCCTGGAAAAGTCTGGGTACACCTAGAAAAAGCCTGGATACACCCAGAAAAAGTCTGTATATATCCTGGAAAAGTCTGGACACACCCAGAAAAAGTCTGGACACACCCAGGAAAAGCCTGGATATAGCCTAGAAAATTCTGAATACACTGTGGAAAAATCTGGATACACTCTGGAAGTCTGGCCACACTCTAGAAAAACCTGGATACATTCTGAAAATGTCCGAGTACACCATGGAAAAGTCTGACCGACCCAATCTAACTCATGCTCACGTGTATACGAGTTGTGGTCCTTTATATATGTTATTGAGCGAAGGAAGTTTTAGAGTAAACCTTTACTCGATTAATTTTTTATAATGCAAGTACAACATGACACAAATTATATGGGAATAAAATGCCTAAATAAACTATTTCTCTTGTAAAAAAAATTTAAAGACATTTCACATAGGTAACACTAATTCTAAAAAACAATTAAAATAATTTTTTATAGAGGAATTATATGGTTCTGTCAAAATATTTTTTAGGACAAAATCTAACCCTGTGTCTATTTTTTTTTATTGTGTATTTAAAAAAAAAATTAACGTTAGTTTGTAAACTTGTATGTATATATAGGAACGGCGTTTTAAAATTTAACTCATTTAATTTGTTAAATTTTTTTAAAAAATTTAAAAGTATTAGGTTTTTATAAATTACTCGTCAGATTTTATACGTAGGTATATCTTGTACTAAATTTGGTATTCCAGGAAAGAAGAAGAGGAATGTGTATATATCCTGGAAAAGTCTGAACACAACCAGAAAAAATCTGGACACACTCAGGAAAAGCCTGGATATATCCTGAAAAATTCTGAATACACTGTGGAAAAGTCTGGATACACTCTGGAAAAGTCTGGCTACACTCTAGAAAAACCTGTATACATTCTGAAAATGTCCGAGTACACCATGGAAAAGTCTGACCGACCCAATCTAACTCATATGTATACGAGTTGTGGTTCTTTATATATGTTATTGAGCGAAGAAAGTTTTAGAGTAAACCAAATAATATGGAAAAAAATGACTAAATAAACTATTTCTTTTGTAAAAAAATTTAAAGACATTGCACATAGGTAACACTAATTTTAAAAAACAATTAAAAGAATTTTTTATAGAGGAATTATATTGTTTTGTTAAAATATTTTTTAGGACAAAATCTAACACTGACTTGGTTTTGTCTATTTTTTTTATTGTGTACTTAAAAAAAATTTAACGTTACTTTGTAAACTTATATGTATTTATTTTGTTAAATTTTTTTAAAAAATTTAAAAGTATTAGGTTTTTATAAATTACTCGTCAGATTTTATATGTAGGTATATCTTGTACTAAATTTGGTATTCCAGGAAAGAAGAAGAGGAATGTTTGGCTAAAAGAAAAAAAATACAGAGAAAAGCGCAAACGCGAATAAAAAAAATTTCAAAGCAGGCAAAAGCTAAATCAAGAGATGTCTATATAATATCTAATTTAGTGTAATGGTATATTACTTTAAAATATTGGATTTTTCTAACAAATATTAATAAATAATATATTAGTTTTAAATATATTATTATTAATTCCATGTAAAACAAAAGATTTTAAATTCGAAAATATAAAATTTTATAAATTAATTTATTAAATCCTAATAACACATATATTTAATCTTAAAATAGGAGATATTTAATGGTAATATATATATATATATATATATAAAGGGTGTTTCAAATTCGATGCTCACCACGAGAATCTCCTAAACGGTAGGAGATACGAAAAGGTTTAAATTAGGGCAAAGTTGCGCAATTTGATGCTTTACCCAAAACCAAAAATAAAGTTTACAAAATTCGAGTAGTTCCGGAGATAGACGAAAAAAACCGAAATTTTCAATTTTAGTTTTTATTTTTTTCCGCCTTTATTATTAGAGTTGTCAAAAAATGCTTAAAACTTTCTACAGACACTTTTTTAAAATCTACCTGACGAGCTATTCATTTTTAAGATTTGACATTTCAGTTTGACAGGAGTGCTGTCAAGTTCATTTTTTCTTATAAAGACATCCTTCTTTTTCTGGTTGTTTTGTTTCGGACGCAAGGCAAATATCATTTTAAAACATTATTTTAACAGGAAAATCCCGTTATACAAGACAACTTAAAAAGCGCTTGTAGTAGTATCTACAAAATTATACTTATCTACAAAATTTTGGGATGGTGTCTGTCTGTCTGGGACAGGATTACTCAAAAACCGCTAAACCGATTTTTATCAAATTTGCGCAAAAATAATTTTTTTGATAAAAAAAATTATAACTCACGAACCGTAGCAGCTAGCGACACGCGGTTTTCACATTTAGGTAGATAATTACATTTTAAACAAAAAAAAATAAAAAAATTGAAAAATTTTGAAAAGAAATTGTAATATTTTTTAAATGTTTTTATACGGGAAATTTTTAGACGACATTTAACCCAAAAAAAAAATTGAAAATATAGAAAAAAAATTTTGTTAAAAACTTTGGCAAAATTTTAAAAAAATGTTGACATTTTTTTAAATTTTTTTAAAAGGTTTTATGGATTGCTATACGTGCCTGCTGGCGCCATTTTTGAAACTGCTACAAGCGCTTTTTAATTTGTGTTCTATAACGGGATTTTTTTAACTGATGATGGTCATTAAGCCCGAAACAACAAGCTCCCTGTCAAAATAATGTTTCAAAATGATATTTGCCTTGCTTCCGAAACAAAACGACCAGAAAAAAAAGGATGTGTCCATAAGAAAAATGAACTTGACAGCGCTCCTGTCAAACTGAAATGTCAAATCTTAAAAATGAATAGCTCATCTGGTAGATCTTAAAAAGGTGCCTGTAGAAAGTTTTAAGCATTTTTTTACAACTCTAATAATAAAGGCGGAAAAAAATAATAACTAAAATTGAAAATTTCGTTTTTTTTCGCCTATCTCCGGAACTACTCGGATTTTGTAAAGTTTATTTTTAGTTTTGGGTAAAGCATCAAATTGGGCAACTTTGCTTTAATTTAAATCTTTTCGTATCTCCTGTCGTTTAGGAGATCCCCATGGTGAGCATCGAATTTGAAACACCCTGTATATATTTTTAAATTAAATAAAATAATTTTTTAATTTTTATTAAAATATACTTTTAACTTTAAAATACGATGTATTTTTATATGTAATATGCTGAATTTTAGCAGTTAATATCTTATTGTAATATATTTTTATAATATTTTTTAAATCTTTGATTTTTATAACGGAATAATTTATTAAATTTTAATATAATATATTTATATCTATTTTTAAAACACTTTTTTTCCGTGTAATATTTAGCCTTGCAGAACACCTGTTCTTATTCGAACCTTTCCGGACTGTTAGTCATCAACTTTCAATTGAGCTTTCTGGTTCCAGTATTGGCTACCAATGATTATCTTTCGATGTCGATCATCCAGGTCAACTTCTGGATTATCACGGTCAACGACTCGATCGAAAGCTCTTTCTTAATCTATGAAAGTGGCATACACTGGCACTGACACATCCCTAGACCGTTGAACGACTCACCTCGTCGAAGCGACTTCCTCCCATCTTCTTATATCTGTTCTGTGCATGTGCGTTTTGATGACTGACAAATAAACAATTTTATGTAATTCGTTGTATACATGCATATTCGTTTGGTTCGCATTCATTTCGCTTGTTTTTCTTTTAGTTTTTTGCACCCTTACATTGCATAAAATATTTCGCATTGCGTTTATTACTGAGGGTGGCCATTTGCTTGAAATAACTTTTTAATAAGTGGTTGAGTCGTATTAGTTAGTTAGTTAAAATAGGGCCAATTGCACCATACTGTTAAACGTATATAGTTTATATTTAATTACATTCTAAACGCCAATTAAATTTAAACTGTGTTTAACATTGCGGTGCAAATGGCAATTATTTAGTGTATCAACTAACACTAAAGGTTTTATAGATTTTATTGCAGTTTGGATATTTAAGAATTAAACTCAACAATAGCTATTTGTGTGTTAAGAGCGCAAAGTAATACTTTAGTAATTACACAGAAAATTTTTTCTTGACGCGCGCAAACATGGTACTTTTCGGTTGGTTGTAGAAAAATAATGTTAAACAACGTCTATATTAATAAATTTTTGGGTTATATTTTAAGTGAAAATTCTATATTAAACAATATAATTGCTTTTTTTTAATACACATCACGTTCATATATTTGTTAAAAGTGCATATTGGTTTTTTCGAACAAAAATCCTACCATGTTAATTTATTTATGCAGGAAATACATTTATCCTAGGAAATAACGTAAATATTTCAAATAAAACAAATAAAAACGGCTCTGAATATTAACAAAAAATTGAATGCTCGCATTTTGTGCGTTTCGAAATTTTTTATTTATTATTGTTTCAGAATTTTTATTTTGATATTTCAACAAGAATTAAATTTAATTTATATCTAAATTTTCATCGTTTCTGTTTGGTTTGCCTAAATAAATAGAAAATATAAATAAAATTCAAACAGTATAAAATTCAAATGTATAAGTATAAATTTTCGTTTTACACAAATACCTTCAAATATTAATAATTGATTAAAAAAAGTTTTTTAAAATTATTGTTCATTTAATTGAAAATTAAATATAAAAATATTTTATTAATTCTGTGTTTACGGTAAAATAAAGTAACGGATCTGAACAATCATAGCATAATTATCACTCTCAATCTGTTTAGAATTAAAAAAAAATAAGAATTAAACGGTTGAATTAGTTGGAGAGTCTTGAGGTGTTATTAGCTACTTGTGCTCTAAATATTTTATTAAAGACCAACAGGTGCTCTTGATCACCACCGTAAGTCCTAAGCTTAGCAAAAAAGCAATTTTTCAAAAATACTAATTTTGAAAACATATTTTTAAACACGAAAGACATATTTTTTAGGAAATTTTTTGCTGTTATTTTATGGGAAAAGATAATCGGTTACAAACAATTTAACATTTCTTTAGTTGCAAGTTATCCTAAGAAGACATGAATTTATAAAAACAAAATTGGCAAAGCCTCTTTAGTATACAGCAATTGTTTAACAGTGATGTACCGAAGGGGGGGGGGAAGGATTGGAGTTTAAGCCCCCCGAGAAGCCCGTTACAATTGGCACAATCAGATAACAGCAGAAATAAAAAAGATAAGGAATAAATACTGGACTTTAATTTTTAACAAAAATCTTTAAAAAATCATAGAAAAAATTAAAAAATAAATTTTGTAAAAAAACGATTTTTGCAATTTTTACACTATAGTTAGGACATTTAAAAGACCTTCGAAATAAGTTATCACTCGACCCATTTTCAATATTCAAAATATAGGGGTTAAGTTTACCACTCGAAAAAGGAGCGTGCTCCAAGGATTTTTCCAAAATCATACTCTAAATACGTGAATCTTGCGTGCGAAGTGTAAAAGTGAACACCTTGTACATTTTTATTCGTTTCAAGTCCCTGTCTATCTAAAGGCGCATTTACACAGACAAACTTTCCTTTGATGTTGAAATGCCGACAAACATTTACACGAGCCTCTTGAGCAAAATGCTCAAAGAAATGTTCGAGCAAAATCTCGTACAAAAAAACACACGTAAATTTTGGAGAGAATGTTGAGCAAAATTTGTTTGAAGAATTGGGGGTATAAAAATTTCTTTACAAATTCAAAATATATATTGTTATCGGAATTCATTGAACTTCACTGAAAATAGAAAAACAAAGTTTTGAAATATTTTTATAGGGGATATGCCAGTATACTTGTCACTTTTTTGGGGTTGTAAAAAAAACGAGAATAAAAAAAATTATAATTGGCACTTATTTATTGCTGTTGCCTGTAAAATATAATGATAAAAATTTACGTTTTTAAGAATATCCCTTTATTTTACTTCCTAGTTTAGTCTTTTACAATAATAATTAAGTCAAATTAAAAAACCTGTATACATTTTATTAAATCTCAAATATATGAACAAAAGCACGTTCGGTTTAAATAATACCCGTTTATTAGCCACTTTTACAACCCTACGAACCCGACCCTTGTCTAAAAAATATAATTTAGCAGTAATTTAGTAGACTGTGCGCCGATCTATCATCCCGTGTTTTAGATTTCGCAGGTAGTAGGCCGGCCACCCTTTTGAATCGCAATGTTGCCCTTTGCATATTGTTGGTTCAGTGTCAGTAATCGACCTTGATTATTACATTAAATTGACAGTAAATATCTATATCTTTAGCATTTTCATGAACCTTTTGCTTTTTTAAGCAACCCTTGGGACCTTAAACTAACTAGGTAAATCTGGTGTGAGGAATTAAAAAACAACAATAAAAGCTAAAGGTAAAGTAAAGTTACAAAAATATGTTTAAAAAAAATCCCCCTCCCCACCACTCCTCATAGTCGTGAGGCGCGGATTACCGCTTAAAAGTGCAATTTTTGAATTTTTTTTGAAAAGAAAAATTTTCCTGGGTTTTTTTTTGACTTTAGGAAAAAAACCCTTGGAAATAAAAAAAACTCGCAAGAAAATCCCAAAAAAACCCCGGGAAAAACCCTAAGAAAAAAATATTATAAGCAACCCTAATCCATGTGACAAAATTGATAGTAGAGCCAATAATAATGTTTCGCTTGCCGTCGGCTTTTTTCACAAAAATTTTTAATGAAAGTTGGTGTTCCATTTTTTTAAGGAATTGAGATCACTGATCACTGATGTGAAATTTTATTTATTCTCATCTTTAAAAATATGTTTCCAAAATAGATAGCAATAATTTGCTCAAAAATTTACCCGAACAAAATGTTAAAAAGAAAAGCTCACAAAAATGTTCACTCAAAAAATTTTAGATCTTTTGCACGATCTTTTATTTGAGCATGTTCGTCTGTGTAATTGCGCCTTTACCGTGCTCCGAGCTTTCTCTATGCACGGTAAATAAATTTCGGAAGCCAAAAACCATTACGGCTCGCAGACAAATGGCTATTTTATTTACAACACGTTTTATGTTCTAATGAAAATATTTTGTGTATTTAAAACGCGTCAGCAGGCAAACATCCGTAAAAATAGTCGTTAGTATAATAGTGGGATCCCACGAATGTTTTTTCCAGTACAATATACACTCTGTTTTAAATATGTTTGGAGTTTACCAAAGAAAATGTTATAAAAATACAATACGCATAATAATGTATATGATTTAACCGAGAAATTATTTTAAAGCCATTTTGACAAGTTAAAAATAATGCACGTGATTTTTATATTTAAACTGTTTTCAAAGTCACTAAATTTTCAGAATTTTTGACATTATTTATTGGAAAAACTTTAGCAAAATCTTATTTAGACAAAATTTCAAAATCATCTGGTGCAACTTCTACTCTTTCGAAGGACAAAAAAACGTAAAAAATATGGCGACCTATTAGATCGCTTTATTTTTGTGCCCTTTGCGGTCGAGACTTATGGACCTTGGTGTGGTGAGTCTAAAGGCGCATTTACACAGACAAACTTTCCTTTGATGTTGAAATGCCGACAAACATTTACACGAGCCTCTTGAGCAAAATGTTCAAAGAAAAGTTCGAGCAAAATCTCGTACATAAAGACTTTTGGAGAGAATGTTAAGCAAAATTTGTTTGAAGAAATGTTGGTATAGAAATTTCTTACAAATTTAAATTTTATAGTTTTATGGGAATTCATTGAACTTAACTGAAAATAGAAAGACTAAGTTTTAAAACAAGGTATTTTTAATTAAGTGCTTTCGGACGGAAAAACGATTTGATGTCGAAATTCACATTTTACCTCATATGCAACTTCGATTGACCTGATTTTTATAGGGGATATGCCAGTATACTTGTAACTTTTTTGGGGTTGTAAAAAAACGAGAATACAAAATAATAATTGGCACTTATTTATTCCTGTTGCCTGTAAAATGTAATAATAAAAATTTACGTTTAAAAGAATATCTCTTAATTTTACTTCCTAGTTTAAAACACAATACAATAATAATCAAGTCAAATTAAAAAACCTATATACATTTTATTAAATTTCAAATATATGAACAAAAGCACGTTCGGTCTAAATAATACCTGTTTATTACCCACTTTTACAACCCTACGATCCCAGACCCTTGTCTAAAAAAATATAATTTAGCAGTAATAGACTAGATTTCTGAATCGGAATATTGCTCCTTTGCATATTGTTTGTTCAGTGTCAGTAATCAACCTTGATTATTACATTAAATTGACAGTAAATATCTATCTTCAGCATTTTCATGAACCTTTTGCTTTTTTAAGCAACCGTTGGGGCCTTAAACTAACTAGGTAAATCTGGTGTGAGGAATGAAAAAAAAACAATCGAAGCTAAGGGTAAAGTAAAGTTACAAAAATATGTTTAAAAAAAAATCCCCTCCCCACCATTCCTCATAGTCGTGAGGCGCGGATTACCGCTTAAAAGTGCAATTTTTGAGTTTTTTGGCGATATTTGGAAAACTCAAAATTTTTTTGGAAAAGAAAAATTTTCCTGGGTTGTTTTTTGAATTTAGGAAAAAACCCTTGAATTTAGAAAAAAAACTCGCAAGAATATCCCAAAAAAACCCCCGGGCAAAAAAATCCGGGAAAAACCCTAAGAAAAAAAATATTATAAGTAACCCTAATCCATGTGACAAAACTGATAGTCAAGAATAATGTTTCGCTTGCCGTCGGCTTTTTTTCACAAAAATTTAAAATAAAAGTTCGTGTTCCATTTTTTTAAAGAATTGAGATCACTGATCACTGATGTAAATTTTTATTTATTCTCATCTTTAAAAATATGTTTCCAAAACGGATAGCAATAATTTGCTCAAAAATTTACCCGAACAAAATGTTCAAAGAAAAGCTCACAAAAATGATCTTTTGCACGAGCTTTTGTTTGAGCATGTTCGTCTGTGTAATTGCGCCTTAAGAGACTGATCTTAGACATAGCCTCCAAAATATCTTCTACCAGTCTCATGACCCAGAGTATAATCCTCGCGATCCAGAGGGGTAATGCGGCTTCGGTGATGGGCACCATCAGGGAGGAGGCAGGGATAGAGATGTCCGGGTCGGATCTGACCCGGTTCAGTGATCCGTATCTTTTAAAAGAATGAATTGAACCGGGTCCCAAAATTACAAAACACGGGTCACAGATCAGCACGGGTCGTTCAAATAATTGATATTTTTCAACTTAAAAATTGCGATTAACGAGCTGCAATTAATGTACTGAGTGTTGCATAGGTGGGAACAGTAAAACAGTGAAAATATAATTTCATCAAAATTCAGAAAGAAGTAGGAAACTCTCAGATTAGGGGGATGAGGAATAATTCGGATAATCTCCGTGGCATTAGCCGTGCTTGACCAGTATCGCCACCTCTTGGCATCAATGAGATACCCCGCAGAAGGCAGCTTCTTGTTCCGCCGCGCGCTGTTTTGATCCGCCAAATGATCACGATCAATTTTTGATAATATTTAGCTCGTAAGTCGTATTCGTAAAAATACGAAAATGCATTCAAATTTACTATTTTGAGTCATAGAATAGGAAAGGTATGTAGAGTACAAATAATTGTTTTCTTCATTTCACAAATAGGGAGTAGGTATAATATGATCCAATCCAATCCAAATTTGAAAGACTAATGGCATTGGCTAATTTAGTTACAAAATGGAATCAGTGAGGCAGTGATCCACTGACCCGGTGAACCGTATCAGGGATCCGGATCTTTAAAGTGATCCAGATCCGGTGACCCGACTCGCCGAAATGACCCGAATTTCCCATCACTAAGCAGGGATGGAGGAAATTTTCTGCGTTTAGATTAGTGTGCGTGTGAGAGTGAGTTTGTATATATTTATCGTTTATATTTTTAATTTTTTTCATTTATTGTTGTCGTTTTTCTGATTAAAAGTAATATATTACATGGCATTAACATATTTTTCTCAAACTAATTTTGATATATTTATGATATTGCTTTTGATTGATTACTTTTTTCACGTGTTTTTTGAGGTTTTCCACGAAACCGTGCACTCTATAAAAAATGCGAACCTCTGATAAGCTTTTAGAATAGGAACCAATTATCTGCTAGGTTTAGTCGTTCCCAAGTAATATTTAAAAAACCTCAAAATTGACCTATGGGGTTACCCCTAAAGGCCCTGTGTGCAGTTTTTGAGTTATCGTTTTACGAGAGCAACTGGCTTGTTTGTTGAAAACGGTGTTGACCAGAGGTGAGCAACTCGGTTTGGCAGTTGTCAAAAATTGGTTTAAGATGTCAGTTGGATTTCAATTAATTTCCAAAAATCGGTTTTACATGCAAATATTTAAAAAAAAACCTCTGGTAAAACAACAACTACTTCACGAAAGTCTTCAAAATTTCTAAAAAACTATATGAGAATCGAAAGACGATGTCATTTTGAATAAATTTTGTTGAAATATTATTCTGGAGATTTTTAATTAAGATCTACTTAAGGCTAATTTTACAACCAAAGGTAAAACTCCAGATAAAACCATAGTTTAAACTTTAAACCATTGCATTGGTAAACAAGTTGCTCAATTTCATTAGTCTCAGTTAAACCACGGCCAGGAAGAAAAGAAGACAAGTTGATAAAAATCAGTGAAGTATAGTTTTTGAGATATCAGCGTTGGTTACAGACAGACGTACAATCAGACGCCACAACAAAAAATGTTCAGATTTGTCAGAAACGCAAAAGATACATGGTATATGTGATGTATCACGATACGTGATGGAAGCTCGGTGTGAGAGTAAAACTTTCTGGTCTGTGAGATGTTTCAACTCTTGTCGAATTTCCTGGCGCACAATTTCACATGCCTCTTTAGATAATCTAAACCTCTTTTTAAAATCTACATCGTCGTACTCCTCCAAAAGATTTGTTCTAGGACGAGTAATTTTTGGTCTTCTTCAAATTCTAGGTCATCGATTATAGCAATTTCACTAATTACTTAACAGTTTTTTACCAAAAACATATTTTTAATAAATTTTTAATAACTATTTTGAGGTTAGAATCTTTCGGTAACTATTAAACTGAAGTAGTTTAAGCCACACCCAGACCGCCCAGACAGCGAAAACGGCTGAATAGATAGCTAGAAAATATTGTGTACACTCTCGTCGCTCAGGAATTCAAAATGTTTGAGTCTTTGATGAATTCACCGAAGGTGTCCTAAAACCTTAAGTCATAAAAAAAATTGACCACTACTATTTATATTTTCGATCAAGACTTGATCGATCAAAACTTCAGTGTCATGTTTTGAGCCATTTTCGCCTGTGTGCGCCGATAACGGTTAAACCGAAGTTTGTTGGTAAACTGCACCTATAAAACGTAAAACAGTCGACATCCGTGGTTTAAACTGAGGTTTGACGTTTAACTATGAGTTGTAAAATTGCATCTTACAGTCCGTTCCATTTTTATTTAGACAAAACCTAACCTCAATGAACCACTGAACAAATCCAGGTTTGAAAGTTGACAGATTGTTGTTGAAGAAAACTGGTTGATTGCTTCTTTCTTTCCGCTCTGTCTTTCGCTATGAAAATTCGGCTTGAAGAAGAAATAAAACGTGGGGCTTATTTTTTGCCAGTTTAATTTTTTAGATCTTTTAAAATACGCTGCCTTTTGCTTTACAATTTAAAAGCTGAGCTGTTAGCTTATAAGGGTCCCGCGCAAACGGCGAATTCTCGC
Organism: Oxystoma pomonae; assembly: GCA_963921995.1. Classification (NCBI taxonomy): domain Eukaryota; kingdom Metazoa; phylum Arthropoda; class Insecta; order Coleoptera; family Brentidae; genus Oxystoma; species Oxystoma pomonae. The sequence goes on from OY998165.1 coordinate 25,427,370, forward strand.
GAATAAAATTGTGAAAAATCATTTTGATTGGTGACGCCATATTATTCCGCGAATTTTAAAGTTTTAAAGTTTAACCGCCGTTTCTATAAAAGACCGTTTATGAAATTAAACAGTCAAAGGCCCACTTTGTCACTTTGGATTAAGTTATAACTTAAACTTAAGTGTTTGCTGTCTCTTTTTAAAAATGAAAGTGAGAAAAAGACAGATTGTAAGATAAGTGGCAAATAGAACTTAAGTGGAAGGTGAAAAGTTGCCCAGAGTATTTGTTTACATTTTGGGCATGGAACACCCGTGAAAATAAAATTATTTAAAAATACCTTTCAATTGTGCCACCAGTAAACCCAGTTTGACAAGTATTCATGTTATTTTTTATTGTTTGCACTTTTTAAAACTGACAGTTATAACAAAATGTATTGATTTTTGGCTAGACAAAGCTTGAAATGTTGACAAACATTTGGAATTGATGCGTTCCTTTTATCTCCTAAATTACAGATAAAAAGTGTGTAAAAAAGTTTAATGAAATCTTTAAACTGTGACTGTCTTTTTAGTGAGAAACAAAATTACCAAATGTCAGATAGAAAATGATCGCTGACAGTTTACATCAATTAAATCTTCCTAAAATATGGCAAAGTTTTACAAAGATATTTTGAAAGGTTTTTAATTTATTTTATTTACCTTTTTCTTTTATTTATCAAATAAAAATAAAAAAATTTTATACCAAAATTTAAAACAGTGCCTGCAATGCCAAACTAGAGAGTTTCTTAAGCTCCCTTGAGATGGACCGATAAAACGTAAACTGCAAACAAGTCTTCTCTTCCCATCTCACTTTGTTGTGTTCAGTAAAGCAAGAAGAAACTAGATATCTTTCTTGCAGGCGAGCTCTCGTTATTTAAAAAACACTCTATATTAAAAAAAACCGTGTTCTCATGAAACAGGTGGTTTTACTGTTCATTACTTTGCGGAATGAAACGAAAATTCGTGCAAAAAAAGAAATGTTTGCACATGAACTAAAATTTGTTTTAAAAATATAAAAAATATGCATAGTAAATGGTTGATTTTTGTAAAATTAAAGTTACTTTTTGTGATATCTGCATAAATTATTAAAACATGTAGTACATTATACAATAGCATTAAGATCGCGAAAAAAATATTTTTTGAAAGTGCTAGACAATGGCGTAGTTTATTTTGAGAAAGCACAAAGGCTTTGATTTACATTTTTTTTGTTATTGAAAACTGGAGTTTATCGCTTTTGCCAAAACTAAACCATGTACTGTGCCCACGAATCTATTAAGATTTGGAAAAATCAAACTTGAATTAAGCTTGCTGAATAACAGGTTTGCTACATTACCTCTGTAAAAATGAGGTAAGTAAAACAACAAAGCTAGACCTTTCAAAAAAAAACATAAACTTTTGAACTATATATTTCTGCTTTAACCAAATTTAACATTTTTTATCCCAAATCAATTTTTTAAAGCGATTATCTCACACTAAATAGGATACCCTATGATTTTGGATGTCATTTTAAAGGATTTTTTGAGAAAATCCACAAATAGTAATATTTTTGAAATTAAGCCCAACTTCCTAGGGTACCTTATTTAGTTTGTGAGATAATCGCTTTTAAAAATTGAAATTTCAAGATTTTGATTGCCGGTATCTCGAAAACAACATATACGAACCCTATGCAGGGCCCACTGAAAACTGCATCGTTTTCCAAATATAGAGACAGTTTACAGGACGCATCCAAAAGACGTAAAAGAGATAAAGAATTCTTATACTGTGAAAATTTCATGTGATACTAAAATAGATTATTTTTTATATTTAATTTTTGTTTTTTTTTAAATAAAATATGCTTTTGATCCAAGAGCATCAAATGCCTTTATTCAAGAAACTGGTTTCTTCAACCAAGAAACTGGTTTTTTTATATAAGATACTGGTTTCTTTACACCCAAGAAACTGGTTTCTTTACTCAAGAAATCATATCTTGATCAAAGAGAAACGGGTAACTTGCAACTTTAACTAGTTTTCTTGATACAAGATACTGTTTTCTTCTCCTAAGTGTCAACAGTCAAGAGAATCATTCTCTTAGGTCAAGAACTCAGGGGGGTTGGCCCTATCCAAGAGCCCGTCAAGGTAAAATTGTCTTGGCTTAAGAGATCCTTTTTTCAGTACCACTTCATTTCTTGGGAAATTAAACAGGGAATTAGTGAATATTGTTTTCATTTATAATGAGGCCCAACAACCTGCCGCAGAAGCCTACCGAATTTATTCCTGTGTCATTATTTGACCTTTTTATTTAGTTATGAGAATATTCAGCGATTAGATGATTTTGTAACTTTTGATGTTTCATACTTCAACGAATCATTTGCGGACTTTTAGTGGTACAATCATGTCTTGGAAAAATGTTCCCTAAGGGCCGGTTTCTCAATATCGGGTTACCAGAGAGTTAAATTAACTCGTGCTATAAATCCCAGTTTTTTGCTGCTTTAAGCCGATAATATATTTTTAGGTTAACCCTGAGGTAAGGTAACTTACTTACCCTCACCTTAAAGCCCATGGTTACCCTGAAGTTAATTTTAACCCGCTTTTTAAAGATTTTTACAAGGTTATGTTTTTCGAGTTAACGCTAACTCGCTATTTAGAAACCGGCCCTAAATGAAACATTTTTGAAGAGGCTTTTGAAAACAGTACTCTTTTTTTATATGTTTTTGTATTACTTATTGCAGTCAACTTAAAACGCTCTAAAACTTTCTGACATGAGTTGTGAAACGCCCTGTATATTTTTGTCTTGAATATGTAGGTTAAGCGAACTGTATAGTTAAAGTTAATGTTTTAATTACGTACCATTATGTACCCTTATTTTATTTCATTTTTAATTTACATATCTTTATATTTGTTTGTTGGACTTTTTTTATGGTGTGTTGCATATTTTATAACATTTTATTTACATATGTTTTCTTTTATTTGATTTCTAGTTTTTTTTCCTATTAACACGTAACTTATTTTAAACCTTACCTGTTGCTTACTGTGTTTACTCTATTTTTTGTTAAACAACTTTTGACTTGTGTAAGTTACTTATCAATAAAGAATCTAATCTAGTCTAATCTATAGTAGTAATTATGTATGTATTATTTATTTCTATGTTTAAGAATTTATGTAACATTTTAAAATTAAGTAGTGTCTGTAATTGGCTCATTGGCAGTTGATACCTAAATAAATAAATAAATAAATAAATAAATGAATAAATGAATGAATGAATGAATGAATGAATGAATGAATGAATAAATGAATGAATGAATGAATGAATGAATGAATGAATGAATGAATGAATGAATGAATGAAGGAACGAACGAACGAACGAACGAACGAACGAACGAACGAACGAACGAACGAACGAACGAACGAACAAACAAACAAACAAACAAACAAACAAACAAACAAACAAACAAACAAACAAACAAACAAACAAACAAACAAACAAACAAACAAACAAACAAACAAACAAACAAACAAACAAACAAACAAACAAACAAACAAACAAACAAACAAACAAACAAACAAACAAACAAACAAACAAACAAACAAACAAACAAACAAACAAACAAACAAACAAACAAACAAACAAACAAACAAACAAATAAATAAATAAATAAATAAATAAATAAATAAATAAATAAATAAATAAATAAATAAATAAATAAATAAATAAATAAATAAATAAATAAATAAATAAATAAAATTAAGCAAACAAGTCATCTATCCCCTTGCTGTTGCTCTACGCATCAAATTATTTCCGTTTTAATTAAAAAAAGGATCATTTTTAAAACTCGCATTTAATACGTACCAGTTAATTCTAAAAAACAAGCAAATAAAAAAGCAGAGTTTCAACGGCTCAAAAAAAAGCGCAATAGCAGGTTTTTATTAAATCAGCAGCTATCAGAGAGTAACACACAAAATGGCTGTTCCATAAAAAAATACCGTATGCGTGTAATTTGTTTTTAAAATTGAGTGCCAACCCGTGTTTTTTATCAGACACATTTCGTGTTTTACCTTTTTTTAACGCTTCGCTTGGTAAAAATATTTAACTAAAACGAACAATCAACTAGCAAACAAATCAATGACAATAATTTATTTTTAAATATTCCAGTCCGTTAGTTGTAAAAATTGCTAATGACAAGCTTTGACGAGTTTTCACCATCCTATTATAAAAGGAGAAAATGACGCCCGCAGGCACGTATAGCCGTCCATAAAATCTTTAAAACAAAATTAAAAAAGAATTAAAACATTTTTTTTTCAAAATTTGTTTTAAAAAAATTTTTTTTTTGGTTGAAAATGCAATTTGTGAAAACCGCGTGTCCGCTAGCTGCGACGGTTCGTAAGTTACAAACTAATCAGGTCTTTTTTGACCAAAATAACTTGGAAATAAAAAAAGTTTTATTTTGCCGATCTCAATAGCCTTCATATTATGGATTGCTAAAAAATAAGCAAACAATGATTAATTAACGCGTCCCTCGATTCATCCCTTATCTTGATTTGAAGTTGGATATAAAATCTCAAAGATAAACGCTGTCGCGAATTTCCTAAAAGCCACTCATTTTCAACATCGTTCTATTGGGATCATTTTACTGCTTTCTATTAGTAGAGATGTTTCAATCGAAATGTGGTGATAGCGCTTCTATCTTTGTGATTGGTCGAACAAGAGCCCAGAATGGACAATTTAAAAAAAGGTTACCTCACACTATTACACCCAATCCCCACCTACATGAAATGTTATAACAGTCCTGACGTGACGCGTGCACGAAAAAGTCGTAGGTGGGAACCGGGTGTTAGTCGTCCATCCTTTGGGCATATTTTTAAATCAACCATCAAACGTGTTTCTAATATATTTCGTGTTTAAAAATATGATCTTTCTAAACTCCAATGGTGGATTTACTAAAAGGGTTTAGTAAATTTTAGAACGGTCCTAAGTTTAAGTAAAATTTTTGGTTTTAAGCATTTTAAACCAACCCTCCTTGAGTTTTGGACATAGTTTGATTTATAAGAAGAATTTTAATAAATTGGTTTATTGAATAATCATCTTTTGTTGGAGTTAAGAAGAAAGTTGCAAACCCACGCGGGGTTTAAATAGTAAAAATTCTGTTGAACAAATTAAAACTTATCCTTGTTAATTAATTTTTCCAATTAATACTTGATGTCAGACAACGATTTAGATGGGTAATAATAAAATAAGGAGTAGATTAATTTTGTATTTATTTAAAAGGTGTTTTTATTTATGAAATGCATAAAAATATTAGCTGCGTTCAAATCACAAACAGCGAGTTCGGATCTCTTACCTCTGCTTGTACCTTGGCTTCCACCAACCTCTACTAATGAAAGCTACAGCTTTGAAATGAGTGGGCTTTGAGTAAGGAAAGTTTTCTTGACTGAGCTTTTAGATAACCTCAAAGTTTTAATTTCAGTTTGTACAGAAATTAATATAGTTGTTTTGAGTTTTCTTGTTTGGTATATTTTTCGTGCATAATCAGTGACCTTCACTTATGTTTGTTTTGCCTCGCAGTGCCCTTATAAATATATTTTTTGTGCTGAAAACAGGTTCAAAATATGGCGTTTTATGGGTTAATGAACAACTTGGGCTATTAAATAAGGTAAATTAATTCTTGTAAAACGGTTACTTAGGGAAATTATAAACGAACTTATTACCAATTGCCACAAAACAATCCTTTCTGGGGGCTATAAATTTAAACCACCCCCCCCCCAGAGCTGGTCCAAAAAATCAACTTTATAACCTCATTCACAGATAATGAAGCTATTATGTGCCAAATTTTTGGCATATTCACCATTTGCCATTTTGAAACCTGTAAAAAAAAATTAAGTTTTAGGGTTTCTTGAAAATCGGTTTTAAAATTTAGTACCCCCCACAGGTGTAAATATTTAGACCTGGGAGGTACTATTTTAGATCTTGTAAATCCCACTGCAAATGTCAAGTGAAAGCCAATTTCACTCATAAATCCAATGTAAATTTTGAAATAGATAGCGCATCTAAAAATAAGGCTCTTCCTGCAAAAGTTTTGGACGAATAGTCTTTAAGACTTTGTGCTGATTTTACACAGGAAATAACATAAAATAACAAGAAATAACATAAAAAAAGATCAACGAATCCGGATTTTTAATCAGGTGATTATGTTTAACCAATTTTTGTTTTGTATCTTATGTATATATAAACCCAGGTTTACCACTAAAAGAATTAGCATCTACATACCGTTGGAGATCTCCTCAATTACATCAGAAGTTAGAACAACCTGACGTGACATGCCATCGTGCTCCAGGAGCACTCTTTATTAATTAAGGTTATATCAAATGTCATGTAAACCGGCGCGTTTTTTTTTCAGCGTTTGATGGCCAATCATCGGTGATGACATCACTATTCATCTGTCCATCAGTCGTGGATGCCACCGAACTCGATAAAGCGTTGATTTTAAAAACAAGGCTTGTAGTTGTTCTGTCATCGCATCCACCATAAAGCAAAAATTTAGTGTCCTTTGGTTTTGTTTTGAACGCATGAGGTATACCGATAGGTTTGCATCTATTATGTGGCGGTTTTCATGGTGGTGAACGTGGTGAACCTATTGCTTGATAATAATGTTGTATCTGGTAATATAATTGTAGGAAATTTGTGTTTACATGTAGTTTAAATGTAAATTCGTATTTATTTGTTCACATAATTTGTTCCATCATTAAGGTACCTAATTATATTTTAAACAACAAAACACACTTAAAATAAGGAAAAAGAGCCAACACGTATAAAATTCCAGTTATTGCTTACAATTAAGCTGGATTTAACACTGCAATAAAAAAAAAGATATATCTTAACCCTTTCGCGATGAAAAAAAAATGTATTTTTTGTTACAAAAAATATGTATTTTTTGTTACCTTTTCTATTTTATTTCAAAGAGTTGTTGCAAAATTCAAGAAATCTCAAATAGTAATATGGGACACACTCATCCCAAGCCATGTTTTTAAAATACTGTTAGGACGAAATTAATTAAACAAAAGAAAGTTGTCTTTATGGCGTAAAAAATCAATTGGAACAATTAGAGCCCGTTAATCCCGAAAGGGTTAACTCTCTAGGTTATCCACTTAGATTGTTCATGGAAGTAATGACACTTTAACAAGATGAGGTAATAATGCAATCGCAAGTAAATCCTAATTCGACCGTATAACACCATTATATCCCGAACTAATGCGGCAAGGCCAGACATTAACCTATAATTAATTAATGCCTTAGATGGAGACTTGGGTATAATATTAGGGACTTATCGGTTAATAAGGTCGGATCTATTTTTGACAGTTCCGCACGAAGGTCAAACAACTATAAATCACTTCAACATGCGTCCGCCATAATGACCCTCAAACTCTTAACTACAAATGGCAGTTTTGTTATGATTACGTGACCTAAAATAATTTACTGTACTAAGAAAAAAATTGCTAAATATGACGCCAGTTATTAAGAACAGTCAGGTTAGTAGCCGCCTTGTAGCAGTCTACAAAAAGAAGTAATCACTGTACCCTTACTGCCCGGATTAAGATTAATCAGACAAGCGTTTATGCTGTGGATTTACGATTTGGATTTAATGTCATTTTTATTTAAAACAAAAATAAAAAAAACAACTTATAACCTTAAAAAATATCAGCTGTCATTACTAGCCCCAGAAAGCCGTTAAATCCGATTTAATCGTTTATGCCGTGTATTTAGAGTCAAAAGATAGGTCAATCCTAAAAAATTGTTGGATTGGATTTCTTAAATCGCAAGCGTTTATATAGTAGATGAAGAGAAAGTTAATCTTAATCCGGGTAGTTAATCCCCGGTATAATCGTAGTAACTGAGTAGTATATATACTTTTTTGTCATAAAGCTGCCCTCAATTGTTTTTTAATTAACATTATATTTATCAAATTTAAACTTGCCCCGTTGCAAGGTCCCATTTACCCCAATAAAAAGTGAAATTTGGGGTAAGAGGGACCTAGCTAATCACTGACAATTTCTATTTTGATTGGATCTGAAAGAAAGAGCCGATTTTTTTTTACCCAACATATCTTTTGAATTAATATTTTTGTTACATAATATACTGAAGTATAGGTATTAAACCGCAGCTTAAAAAGAAAATTTTAGCAGCATAGTTTTTCATAGGAGATAATACTATACCAAACCACAGAACCGTGCTACATTCGACGGTATGCAATTTGACATACCAAAAAGGATACCAGAGTCACGGTATGTTTCTATCCAGGTCACACCCTATCTTTTTCCCAAATTTCATAAAAATCGGTTCAGCCATTTGTACGTGATTGAGGAACAAACACACAGAAACTTAAATTTAGTGCTTAATTTGCATTACGTTGCTGGGTAATCCCGCCCTAAGTGCGAGTCTTGTTTGGCCAGGACAACACCGTCTCAACTAAAAAGCCAGTTAACTCCTATCGCTTGAGTACCATTTAGCTGTCGCTACCATTTCCAGTTTGGTGCCAATATGGCCTTATTAAGGCAAAGGATTCTAAAACAATAATGATTTAACTGGCATTTTAGTTGAGGTGATGTTGGTCAGAGTCTATTCCCTTCCCCCCATTCAAAACCGACAGTAATATTTTTTGGTTGGATGTGATGCCAAATTCTTCACGACTTGGATTAAATTAACACGTTGTTGCTACAATGTAATTAATTTTCTCAAAATTTTCGCTTGCGCAATTAGAATGGAGGCTAGATTCTACCTCAACCTAACCGAGAGAATAAAAAAATAAGCGTGACAAATTTATCAAAATTTTGCTTGCGACGCTATAAATTGTTACAATTTTAGTTCATTCGTGTCAACGTCATTTAAAACGAGTAAAAAATTCCATTTTTGGTTTAATTTTTCTCAAAATTTTCGCCTGCGGTGCAACAAGAAAATGACTACAGGTTTTGGTCGGATTGTATTTCAGAGTATTTCAATGTATTTTAAAGTACTTTAATCAAAATTTATACACCTATGTCAAGAGTGTCCCACCCCTGATCTCAACTGACAAGAAAATGACAACAGGTTTTGGTCGGATTTCAAAATATTTCAAAGTATTTTAATGTATTTCAAGGTATTTTAATATATTTCAAAGTATTTTAAACAAAATTTGTACACCTATTTCAGGAGTGTCCCACCTCTCGAATTTAGCACCTTGATACAAGAGGTGCTGACTGGTTCCGTTGGGATCCCCCTCAAAAAATTCTGATCTCCCCTTTGTGATTTGTAGGGGTCATTAAAAGTTTATCTTTCAATAAAGTTCAATAAAGTTTTTCTTTAATTAAAGAATCATACGCCCCCCCCCATTTTTTTATGACAGGCGTTATCGCTGAATACAAATGCAATTATCAAATCGTAATTTATGCAAACAATTGCAAAACCGGATGAGATGTAGGTTTGTCCATATTATACCGCTTCTATGTCAACTTCTGTGTGTTGATATTATTATTGTACTATATCTGTTGTTATTATACTCTCCATGTGTTAATTAGCCTATTAGAGCCCGCGAAGAGCCAGATTGCGCATATAATTATTATGCCAATCCCGATTGTCATCTCTGATGGGGGGCATATTACTATGCATTAACCCTGGCATTAACACACTAAATGTATGTCCTATACATGGTTAATTACGGGGTGGGTGCATTTTGTTTGTTTGATTTTAGGGCGGCAATGCAGTTGGATCTTTTTTAACTAACGGCAGTCACGCGGTTGTTTGGTTATATTTTTCAGCGTGCACCAAAAAAAATTAGATTTTAGAATGGATCGAAATTTAACTGGGTTTGGTAACTTAATTTTTTTTTTTAATTTTTAGGTTATAAGAATAGAATAATTCTGCAATAATACACTGTTAAAATATAAGCGGATCAAAACAAAATATACATTTTTACGAAATTTTTTTAATTTTACATAAGATTTGGTGTAGTTTTACAAAGAGAAGACTTTCCTAGTATTGATGTTTAGCTAAGGAAGACCGTAAAAATACGGATTATGTGAGTTTTCTTTGGTGTTATGGTGTTGAAAGAACGATTACAGTATTTATATTATAATTTTCTTTAAATTTTAAAATTTCGTCGTGCAACCGCGTCGAAACGTCCCCGCGCCGAATCGGCGGAGCCGAACCATCCCATCTTTACTAGGTATTCCTAAATATTTAAACTTACAAATCCATATTTTCGTTCGACGATGTGAATAACTTTTATTATTTTTTATATCAAGATAATATCTTTAACTAGGCAAACACTCGAGTGTTTATTCTTGTTAAGCAAATATTTGAAATATACCTCATGACAGGACAAACCACTTGAAAGACGCTATCTTCCCCCATTTATGTAGTATTAAATGACTTTATTTGCATAAGTATTTCGTGACACGTTGTGTCTAAAATTCCAGACATTATAACTTCACAAAATACAAAAGGTGTTTCTTTAAAAATAAGCAAAGAAAGAAAAATCGAGCAAGGTATTAATTTGCAAAATATTTCACAAAGATGCGCCGGTAAAAAATTTCGTATTTTTTCAACAAGAATTCAGAACAAATATAGCCGAGGGGTAGGAGACTCTTCAAAATTTGTACGCCTATTTCTGAAATGTATTTAACTTTTTTTCATTTCAAAGTATTTCAAAATATTTTAAACAAAATTTGTACACCTATTTCAGGAGTTTCCTACCTTTCGACCTCAACTGACACTGACACGGATTTCAAAATATTTCAAAGTATTTCAATGTATTTCAGAGTATTTCAATGTATTTAAAAGTATTTTAATGTATTTCAAAATACTTCAAGCAAAATTTGTACACCTATGCCAGGAGTGTTCCATCCCTCGACCTCAACTGACAAGAAAATGACAACAGGTTTTGGTCGGATTTTAAAATATTTCAATACATTTCAATGTATTTGAATGTATTTCAAAGTATTTGAATGTATTTCAAAGTATTTAAAAGTATTTTATTGTGTTTCAAAGTATTTCAATGTATTTAAAAGTATTTTAAACAAAATTTGTACATGTATTTCAGAAGTGGCCCACCTCTCGAATTAAGCACCCTGATCCTCCGTCATCCACCCACTAAGCGCAGGAAAAGTATCGCTATCTAAGGCCGGTATTATACTATAAAATTTATTTGTCAAAGATCTTTTGTAAAAGATGTTTGATGAAACATTTTACAGTGTAATATACCATATATTACACTGTAACATGTTTCATAAAATATCTTTTATAAAAAATCTTTGGCAAATAAATTTTATAGTGTAATACCGGCCTAACGGCATTTTTTGTTCGTCATATTTCAATATATAGGGTGACCCAAAACAACGGGACTTTTTTTGCTTGTCCATTAGGTACTTAAAAAGTTTTTGTCCAATTTTAAAAATTCTTACTACCTTAAAAAGCCAAGACCTTAAAATATAAGAATTTTATATCAAAATTGAACAAATCCAAGATAGCCGAAATTTTTAAAAAATAGATATTTTTTACCCCAACTACAAATTTTTTATATGCGGCCATACTGAAAAGCTTAACTTTGGCCTGTAAAGTTAAAATACGGTAAGAAATAAGACAATAATAAATTTTCAAATAGTGCGTTTAATGAACCAAATTCAAAAAACCTGAAATGGTTAAAGCCCAGTACCAAAATAAAATACTTTGCTGTTTCTTCTCAGTTTTCGGAAAAAACAATAAAAAAGGGACCGCGAGAAAAAAAATCGTAAAAAACTGGCACTAAAAAGACAGTGCCTTTTACATTTTTTAAATGCCAACAGACCCGTTGTAATATGCAAATAAAAACCAGATAAAAACGCCGGCCATACAAGTTTTAAGGATTTACGTTTTTATTACGCCGAGCGGCAATCATAGAAATCAGGAGGAGAATAGAACTTTCGACGAGAATAGAACTTCCGACGAGAATAGAATTTCCGAAGATTGCGCATCCAAACTTTCCATGGTGCCGCCCCAAGACATTCAACTAAAATAGACCCTTCAAGTCATTCATAAATCGCTTTGAAACGCGATCAGTCGTTAGATTTATGCTCCACCTCTCGATCTACTAAAGCGGCAACTCCGACGACAAATAATGAATGAGGCAGCGTAGTACACGGTTATCTAGGTGACCCGCTACAAGTGCGACGTTGTCACATTGTGTAGGGTTTATTCGGGAACCCACAAACCGAAACGAAATATGAGCGAAAGTAAAACACGCAGAAAATAATGGATAGGAATATAATTTTATAGAACTTTAATTTACTCGATCCTTAAAAGATCCGAAAATAACTTAACCGATTATATTTTCCTGAACCTTAAAATATCAAAATTACAAAAGCATCGAAAATAATTGTCTAGAAACGAAAAACGGCCGACCCACAAATTGATAGGAAATAATATGCCCGATTCTTAAATAATAATTTAAATCTATAGAGCGCCGTAGGCCGTGGATTGCGGCGTTAACAAGTTTCTCTATTTGGAAGGTGACACGGGGACTTTTTTTTTCATGAAACGATTTTATTTAACTTTACAATTTCTGGCTATCTAACTGTTATGAAGAAATTTGGGGGTAAATTAATACAATATCACAACTTACTTCGACTCTTCCCTGCCGTAACCCTGGCAACGTAGCAGTTGAATTCGTGGCTATCGGTCCAAATCATTTTGGGCCAGATTGGGGATCTTTAATTTTGTGGTTTACCATTATTATGTTTCTATCAAATTATTTTCTTTAAAAATGTTTTCTAACATTTTGTGTTTCTATAAAAATATGTTTCGTTTAAATTTCAATTTTCAATTATTTTCTCTCCTTTTAAATTCTGACAAATTATGTTTTTGCCAAATTTGGTTTCGGGTTTTTTATAGGGACCCGGTACCCGTTTTTTGGTGAAAATATCAGATATTCAATTAGGGATATATATGTACCATAACATCTACACTTGTGTTAAAAAAACGTACCCAAATATCAAATACGCGTTTCCTTTTTTATGAACAGATGTGTATTTATTCATTATGAATTATTTATTGAATTAAAATTGTGAAGATTTGAAAATATGTGAATAAAAATCAAGGCGCCTATACGCACAGGTGAGCGCAATATTTACAATATGGCGTTGTGACGTCACGTGCGTACCGATTGAAATTTTATTTTACGATACTATATCCGGTTTTTTTAATAGATTGTTGTTTTTTCTTTGCTTTTAATACGTTTTTGCAAAAATAGATTCTTTTTTTATCTTTCACAACAAAGTTTATTTAAATTCATATTTAATTAAAATCGTCACTTTGTCTTAAAAAGCAATTGAGGTTCTCTCCAGCACACATTGCTTAATAAGTTTTGGAAATTTTTATACACAAATCTTAACAAATCAAATATCAAATATTTTAAAAAAACTAAAATAACGCTACAATTTTGTTAATAAAAAAGCGTTTATAGTACCCAGGTGACATGTCAAATGTTGGGCTTACCTGAGAGTACAGGTGCCTTGAATACAAATAAGGTGTTTCTCCATGTTTTAAAAAGCACCACCAAAGAATTTGCATTATTGCAAATAATATGTTTGTAAAAACATTACGTGTAGGGAAATCTGGCATCGCCGCCAAATTGTTGTAAACATACTGTCTCTATTTTAGTTATACCTTTATGGTGCTGCCATTTTTAAGGTATATTCCCCTGAAATTTTCCGTCGATCGCCATAACTAAACCAACCAACTTTATTTGTTGGTTGGTTGGTTGCTGATTTCATTCGTGTCGATTTTCACTTGTTTTGGTACAAAACTGAATTTTTGGTCTTGCGTTTTTCTTTGCCCTTTACCTGTTTTTGGTCCTCCTATTTTGCTGTAAATTGTGCCTTTAGGCGCATTTACACAGACAAACTTTCCTTTGATGTTGAAATGCCGACAAACATTTACACGAGCCTCTTGAGCAAAATGTTCAAAGAAATGTTCGAGCAAAATCTCGTACAAAAAACACACGTAAATTTTGGAGAGAATGTTGAGCAAAATTTATTTGAAGAATTGGGGGTATAAAAATTTCTTTACAAATTTAAATTTTATAGTTTTATGGGAATTCATTGAACTTAACTGAAAATAGAAAGACTACGTTTTAAAACAAGGTATTTTAATTAAGTGCTCTCCGACGGAAAAACGATATGATGTCGAAATTCACGTTTTACCTCATAAGCAACTTCGATTGACTTGATTTTTATAGGGGATATGCCAGTATACCATAATTGGCACTTATTTGTTGCTGATGCTGGGTTAGGAGAAGGTAAAAACCGTAGACTAGTGAGAGGGGGTTTTGGTCAAATGAACATTGACACACAAAATTACATGACAACAAACAAGGGTCAACGCAGTTTTTTTATGAAAGTTTTAGAACAAATCTTTCCATAAAGAAAGGGCTCTCCGACGCAAAACAAAGAAATTCGTTTTATTTTATTGACGCGTAGAACTTGCATTTCCGATTTTTTAAATATTGAAATTTTTGGCGATTTTTACAAGCTTTGATTTATGTATGTTTGTATGTTCGGCTCAAATCTTGCAACTCAAATTTGGTATTCAATTTCAGTTTTCGGTGTGTATTTATAGTTGCGGCGACAATACAATAATATGGTATTATTAGGCACCCCCTCCCGCTAATGAGGGAAGTGGAGGAAGAAAAGATTTATTTTGTTCGATTTCAATCAAAATTGGCATACAGGGGTTTTTAGGGAAGAGAATTATCGAAAGGATGGATTTATGATAGTCTAAAAATTAAAAAATTATTTTAAATAAAAAGAAGCTTTTATAAAATATAAAGTGCACTAAAAAGTAGAAAATAAATTTTAGCATTCTCATATCATAATAATAAAAGCGACGGGCGCAAACTAAAACTAAAAATGTCCATCCATATATCAGAGAAACGTAGAGTAGTTTCGGTCGAGTTGGGTTGGATTTACTTCACAAAAAATTGAACTTACAATACCAGATAAAGAATTCTTTATATTTACACGTCGTAGTTGTGGTGAGAGTATTTTTTGTACTCATGGTATTTATTGTCTTTTTGATACGTTAGTTATAAACGCCTTACCACTCATATCTCTTTATATTACTTCCTAGTTTAGTCTTTTACAATAATAATAAAGTCAAATGAAAAAACCTATTTACATTTTATAAAATCTCAAATATATGAACAAAAGCACGTTCGATTTAAATAATACCCGTTTATTACCCACTTTTACAAGCCTACGATCCCGACCCATGTCTAAAAAATATAATTTAGCAGTAATAGACTAGACTTTTGAATCGGAATGTTGGCCCTTTGCATATTGTTTGTTCAGTGTCAGTAATCGACCTTGATTATTACATTAAATTGACAGTAAATATCTATCTTCAGCATTTTCATAAACCTTTTGATTTTTTAAGCAACCCTTGGGGCCTTAAACTAAGTAGGTAAATCTGGTGTGAGGAATTAAAAAAAAAACAATCAAAGCTAAGGTTAAAGTAAAGTTACAAAAATATGTTTTAAAAAAAATCCCCTCCCCACCACTCCTCATAGTCGTGAGGCGCGGATTACCGCTTAAAATTTTTTGGAAAAGAAAAATTTTCCTGGGTTGTTTTTCGAATTTAGGAAAAAAACCCTTGGAAATAAAAAAACTCGCAAGAAAGTCCCAAAAAACCCCCGGGCAAAAAAATCCGAGAAAAACCCTAAGAAAAAAATATTATAAGTAACCCTAATCCATGTGACAAAACTGATAGCCAATAATAATGTTTCGCTTGCCGTCGGCTTTTTTTCACAAAAATTTAAAATAAAAGTTGGTGTTCCATTTATTTAAATAATTGAGATCACTGATCACTAATGTGAAATTTTATTTATTCTCATCTTTAAAAATATGTTTCCGAAACAGATGGCAATAATTTGCTCAAAAATTTACCGGAACAAAATGTTCAAAGAAAAGCTCACAAAAATGTTCACGCAAAAAATATTAGATCTTTTGCACGAGCTTTTGTTTGAGCATGTTCGTCTGTGTAATTGCGCCTTTTGAAGCCCTGATTTTTAAACAATGTCTTAGAGTGTACAAGGGCGTTAAAAAGACGTATATTATTGGGTGTCATTTTGTTTCGATCAACACCTGTTTGCACTTAAAAAAAAGTACAGTTATGTTGACGATCGTGATGTAGCTAACATAAAAATGGTCACTCAACAAATATCTCAGAGATCCCGCAAGGAGGAGGCGGTATCTATTTCCGTCTCCCATGTCTACGGCAGCAATGTGGGTAGGCAGTTAATCGTTCTCGAAACAAAAACGAAAACAAAAAAAAATAGAAAAAAAAGGACCGCTACGGCTTCGCGCTAAATCGAACCGAATTGAGTTTATTACGAGGTTTATTATAATACAATGGTTGTGTTAAAAAAAAGAACCACATCTTAAGGGTCCAAGTGTATTTTCCGTCGTGTCAGTCTCCCAAGTAATATTAATATATATTTATTCAATAATACTAAAATAAAATATACAACAACCACTTTAACAAAAATATAAATACGAATAAATATGAAAATTCCATCTTAAGTTGAAAACCTGTGTAGCGAAATTACCTGTACAGTAAAAGAATTGATTGATTGATTGAACAAACGCACAGTTATAAAGAAACATTAAAGAAAGCGATTTAATAATCTTATATAAACTTATAAAACTTTATTTATTTTATTGCAATCTACCTACTTAGTTATTGTTTAGATCAATAATTAAGTGAATTCTAGTTTTATTTTGTATCCAAAATTTGAGTTTGTGTGCAAGGATCTAGATAATGAAAACTTCTTTGTAAAATCGTTTTGTCAGCCTTAGTGACTACATATCACAAGAGCTTACCTTCTAATTTTTACAACTGTATTGCTATTTTACTAATATGGAAAAACAAAATAGATGCCTAAAGGCGCATTTACACAGACAAACTTTCCTTTGATGTTGAAATGCCGACAAACATTTACACGAGCCTCTTGAGCAAAATGTTCAAAGAAAAGTTCGAGCAAAATCTCGTACAAAAAGACTCACGGAAATTTTGGAGAGAATGTTAAGCAAAATTTGTTTGGAGAAATGTTGGTATAGTATTTAAATTTTATAGTTTTATGGGAATTCATTGAACTTAACTGAAAATAGAAAGAGTAAGTTTTAAAACAAGGTATTTTTAATTAAATGCTTTCCGACGGAAAAACGATTTGATGTCGAAATTCACGTTTTACCTCATAAGCAACTTCGATTGACCTGATTTTTATAGGGGATATGCCAGTATACTTGTAACTTTTTTGGGGTTGTAAAAAAACGAGAATAAAAAAATTATAATTGGCACTTATTTATTGCTGTTGCCTGTAAAATGTAATGATAAAAATTTACGTTTAAAAGAATATCTCTTTATTTTATTTAACACAATACAATAATAATGAAGTCAAATTAAATAACCTATATACATTTTATTAAATCTCAAATATATTAACAAAAGCACGTTCGGTCTAAATAATACCCGTTTAATACCCACTTTTACAACCCTACGATCCCGACCCTTGTCTAAAAAAATATAATTTAGCAATAATAGACTAGACTTCTGAATCGGAATTTTGCTCCTTTGCATATTGTTTGTTCAGTGTCAGTAATCGACCTTGATTATTACATTAAATTGACAGTAAATATCAATCTTCAGCATTTTCATGAACCTTTTGCTTTTTTAAGCAACCGTTGGGGCCTTAAACTAACTAGGTAAATCTGGTGTGAGGAATTAAAAAAAAAACAATCAAAGCTAAGGGTAAAGTAAAGTTACAAAAATATGTTTAAAAAAAATCCCCTTCCCACCACTCCTCATAAACGTGAGGCGCGGATTACCGGTATTTGAAAAATTCAAAATTTTTTTGGAAAAGAAAAATTTCCCTGGGTTGTTTTTTGAATTTAGGAAAAAACCCTTGGAAATAAAAAAAAACTCGCAAGAAAATCCCAAAAAAACCCCCGGGCAAAAAAATCCGGGAAAAACCCTAAGAAAAAAAATATTATAAGTAACCCTAATCCATCTGACAAAAGTAGAGCCAATAATAATTTTTCGCTTGCCGTCGACTTTTTTCCTCAAAAATTTTAAATAAAAGTTGGTGTTCCATTTTTTTAAAGAATTGAGATCACTGATCACAGATGTGAAATTTTATTTATTCTCATCTTTAAAAATAAGTTTCCAAAATACATAGCAATAATTTGCTCCAAAATTTACCCGAACAAAATGTTCAAAGAAAAGCTCACAAAAATGTTCACGCAAAAAATTTTAGATCTTTTACACGAGCTTTTATTTGAGTATATTCGTATGTGTAATTGCGCCTTAACATCAAACAGTTCAGCCTCAATACATAGATCCTCAATAGGATACCTATAGTGTTTATTAAAAATAATTTTAAGCATCCATTATTTTTTTCATACATCTTGTGCACACATTTTATCTCTGAAAAGATGACACTGTGTTGCTAATAGACTTGCATTCGAAAGAAAAGAAAAACAACTTCTTGGGAGTGTCTGTAATGCCCACATAGCATTTACAAAAGTACGAGCCGGGAGACGCTACTTATAAACCTTGGAACACATGCTCGCGATAATGTTGCCCCACACAGACAACCGGCTTTATATGAAGAATAAGAGAAGAGAATTTAAGAAAAAATGTGGCGAATGCATTGAGCTTAACAGGAATATTGCAAAAAGAAGCAAAGAGAAGCGCGAAAGAGATACAGTAGTACATTTTCATCGCGAGAAACATTTTATAAAACCCAAAACCATACAAACATATTTATCTATAGATAGATATATTACTCATGAAAAAGATCATATTCGAGGTATCAAGCGAAGAATAACAAGATCATTTAAAAAAATATGGCGGATGCATTCAGCTTATAGAAATATTTGTAAAAAGAAATAATAAGAAGAAACGCGAAAAAAATACAGGAGAAAACTTATCGTGAGAAACATACTATAAAAGTTAAAACCATAGGTGGAGGTGATTTACAATAATTTGTAATTAACGCAAAAGTGTAAAAATTGAAACATAACAAAAAAAAGTG
The DNA here is from genome assembly GCA_963921995.1 of Oxystoma pomonae. Lineage (NCBI taxonomy): Eukaryota > Metazoa > Arthropoda > Insecta > Coleoptera > Brentidae > Oxystoma > Oxystoma pomonae. Next base: position 25,446,455 of record OY998165.1, read on the forward strand.
ACGACCAAAAGCTAGATGAAAAATACTAGTTGCTGTCTTCAAGGAACTAGATAGATTGAATCTAAACACAGATAGTACATATGAGGATAAAATAGACTAAAAAAGTGCAAATATACAAACATTTTATCTGCTAAGAATTTATACAGATCAGTAGTTAGTCAACACACAGACTCTCTTTCTGGAGAACAAGGCAAAATAAATAAAAAAAAGGTGACAGGGCACATATGCCAGACGGTTGCTCTGAAGTTGGTCGCCGTGTCGTCCTTTTTAGGATCGACTACAAAATGCAACACAAACATCCTTTTAGTCGAGAGGTTTTCAAAATAAATAGGAAAACAAAGATGCGTGTGGTTTATGCTAAGTTAAATATGTAAATCTCATTCCATCTTACTCTCTTTTTCCTGCTTAACTAAAACTGAATTTTGTTAAATCACAGCCAGTGCGCTTAACAAACATATTTTTTGTGGCCTGTCGGTATTGTTGGTTTAACTAATAACAATTTTCTGATGGTTTACATTCTGTGATTCATAAATTAATTCTCGAATTTAGTTATTATTAACAATAACCAGTTTGTTCCTGGGGGGAAGGGACAATAGTCTTAGACAATTGAACTACATAGCACAGTCCATGACAATCATGTACTTTTTAAGAATTTAAATCATTAGTCAATAGTACTGGAGGGAAGGCTTGAGCAATATTATTTTTCAATTAAATGTATGCTTAAAGCAGGATAAAGATTTGCTATGAATCATACATATTTTGTCTTGTGATTTAACAAGTAAGTGAGATTTTATAACTTAGGTACTAAAATCCTTACTTTTACTTCAGCAGCTATCTTAGATTCCGATCAGCTGATTTCTTAAAGTAAACAGTATCAGAAGGGATTGTTGGTTTGTTTTCATTTGCTTTGTAAAAGTTCTTTAATTTAGTGTTTTAATTATATTACTGGAGCAAAATTATATGATTTATTTTTGTGTCTATATTATAATTTATATATTTTAGCACCTTTAAGTAACACTCCAGATCATTTATAACATTTTAAAAGAGAAGATTAAAGGAATGATATTAAAGTCGATCAGTATTATTTATAGCCACGATGCCGAAACTGGTCTAAAACTCTGCAAAAACGGCCGTACATACATAAATTAATATTATATTCATCCAAAACATCAAAATCCAATCAGCCTTTAATCGACGCTCTGTGGTCTGTAAATCAATTGTGCAATGCCGCAGACAGCACCAATTTAAGAGTGAACAATCACGACAAGTAGCGACACTTTTCAAAGGCAACATTAAAAATGTTTTGTCCTTTAATCACATTTTCCTGATTTTGGGCAAAATAACGGCTTCTCTGTTCGCGGAATCTTTGCGCATGCGTCTCTTCGGTCGTCTGATCAAAGCTTTTGAGCGCGTTTATTTTTTGAAACCACTTCATCTTTGTTAATCGATTGATCACATCCTACGAAATCCAGAATCGGTACTTCTTCTTTATTGCTCTCTTCAGCGCGATCTGCACCCTGTCTGTCTTTAATTTTTCCTTCTATTGTAAATATTTTCTTTGTCATTTGATGATTGATGGAAATTATGACAGTGTCATCAGCATATCTTAGGTTGTTAATTTGTATGCCGTTTATAGTTAGACCCACCTCCCAGTTATGAAGTGCATTCTCTATTATTTTATTACTGTAGATAGTAAATAACAGCGAAGACAATAGCAACATTGCCGCACACCTTTTCTTATTTGAACCTCTTGGGACAATTATCTTTAGATCTTGGTCATCCACACCAACTTCTTTTAGCGAATCTATATGAGCTTTTCGTGTTGGGCTCGATAGAAAGCCTTCTCATAATCTAAGAAACGGAAAACCTGAAACTTGGTACCCAGATGAAAAAATACTGTAATATTTAAGGGCCATATTCAAAGTCATGCTGAATGCTTCCTTCTTCCTTGAATAACATGAACTCTTATGGCGAAGAAAGGAGGGAGCCTTGAGGAACAACTATGCATACAGCTCCAAGACTTATTCGTTTTGAAATCGAGATTGCTTCTACTTGTGCTTTTAGCGGTTGTAAGATGACTTGGGCTTCTTGTTTCTCTCGCCGCCAATCGGATAAATAACAGCATTTGGTGGGTTTGCGGTAAATTGCCGGTATTCTTTTGCTTCTAAATATTGAATTTTATCTTTGATCATTGATGTATGAACGGTTTCATTCAGTTTAATTGGATAGTACGTTTCTTCGAATGCATTGAGTGAAATAATACTAAGGTAAGTTGTTCTTTGTGCGTTAAGAAAATATTGTTACCTAGATATTTTTATTATAACGATTACTTCATATGATTTTTGTCTTAATGAGATTCAGAAATTGAGAATGTTCTTACCTCTCTTCTGCAAATTGTTTAATACTTTATTCTTGCATGCATTTGGTTATGACTTTTAGATTTAAATATTGAAGTTTATCCTTGATCATGATGATGTATGAATGGTTTCATATAGTTTAATTGAATAGTAAGTTTCTTCGAATACGTTGAGGGCAATAATACTTCACAGTAAGTTGTATTCGTTGGTACTATCAGATATTTTTACTATAAATATTATTTTGACTTATTTATGTTCTAGACATATGTAAAATGTTAAGTTTAAAAATCAATATTTTTGCCCTTTTTCTGCCAATAGTTTATAGCTAATCAACTTACTTTTTTGATACTTTTTAATATAGAAGTTTATGATTGATCATTGATGTATAAATGGTTTCATTCGGTTTAATTGGATAGTAAGATAGTAAGTCGAATGATTTGAGTGGAATCATACTCGAAGGTAAGTGATGTTCTTTGTATGTTAAAAGTATTGTTAGATATTTTTATTATAAAGATGATTTTTCGAGATTTGTTTACTCTACTCTCGTATATGTTTAGCAATGACCGTAATTATTTAAGTTTATATTGCTCGTTTTTAAATGTTATAATTATTGGTTTATTTTTAAGAAACCATTTTTTATTGCATTGAGTAGGTGGTTAGTCAGTACCATAAGACCACAAGAAATGATAAAATTTACATTAAAACTGGTAAACTGTTTTTGCTGTTATTGCAAAATAGTGGTTTCAATTTAAAAAGAAATGTTGTTAATTAGTTCGTAGCCTTTATGCCTTTTTTAGTAAGTACTTATATTCAGCAATGTCAATGCATGGAAAATGTACGAATGTACATTCTGTAAAAATCTTTCTCAATTACTGAGTCGTTTTGAGTGAGTAAAGTTTTTTGTTTCTTAGTACGATAGGTGAACAACATCGATGTAGTTAGTACGTCGATTTTGAACAATAAGATTTCCGTGGGCGATCCTAAAAATTCCTGCTACACTATAAATCAAGGTAATATAAATTGCGCTCTGCCGTAATTTAGGTACCGAATAAATTTATTATTATTACACTTGGCACAAAAATAACTAAACAATTCTCCAACGGCTTATCTCTGCGTTATTTTTATGACTTGCGTGTTTATTATCTTGTCAGATATTCTCATTCAGCAGGCTTTCGGTAAAGTAAATGTTGTTTTATTTATATTTCAACGGCATTTGTATGGTTTGATGTCAGACCTCTAAATAAAGTAATACCTACTTTGATTGGGTAAATATTACACCAACATTTTTTATGACACATTATAAATATCGACTGTGAATACTGTGATCTGTTTGCATGACTTGCTCAATTGGCAAACAAACACTTGCACCACCTTATAAATTATCAAAATCACTATGAAGAGCATTAATTTAATCAACTACAAATTCCCTGGCAATTAGTTAATGCATTGTTTTACTTTCTTCAATTTTTTACCTTTTACCTCGTCTCTTTAATGATAAAAGGTATTCTACAGTGGCGTAGCCAAAGGGGGGGGGGGTTGGGGGCTTAAACCCCCCCACCCGGAGGTCCAACCCAATCTACAATAAATTAATCATGATCAAAGGCCCCAGGAAGGTATGGCTCCCCCACTTTTTTGACCCTTTACTCCGGTTTGTGACGAGTGTTTGGTGTCTTAAATTTTAAATAGTTTCCCTGCGGTGCTACGACGTAATTACAATTTAAAATTTTAGTGTATTTTTTTTTATTAATGGTATTCTTAGTATAATTTTTCTTAAAATTTTCATCTGCGGCGCCTTTATGATTTGTCAACAAATCTATATGTACCACCCCAACCCTAACCCTCTATCATCATCTATCCCAATCTACTTTTTCAAAAATATTTTACAAAAAATCTAAGAAATCAAAATTTTTTGATTTTTGGTCAAAGTTTTCGCCTGCGGCGCTATATCAATATTAAATATTGTTACAATTTTGTTTAATTTTAAGCAATTTTTTGTCAACAACATTTGAAACGCGTAAAAAATAGCATTTCTTTGCAGCCTACCTAATTTTGAAAAATTTGCCATAGATAGGTAATTGATTTTTATTATATGATGAAACCCCCCCCAGAGTTGATTTCTGGCTACGCCACTGTTTTGTATATTATAATATAGAAAATGCAAAAAGTAATAAAGTCCTCACCCCAGATTTAAAAAAAAAGTACGAAAAATATTAAGTGGACATAAAATAAATCGAGTAGAGATTTACTAAAACACTTTCCTCGCTCAAGAAAATACAGACTTTTCCAGGGTATATTCGAACTTTTCCCGAGTGTCTCCAGGCTATTTTAGAGTGTATCCAAATTTTTACAGTTCTCCAAACCAGGTTGTATCCGGACTTTCAACACTGGGTTTATCCAGTCACCTTTGGCAATCTTCTTGGATTTGGCAAAGGCTTTGGATAGCGTTCCTCCTCCTTAGGGGAACAACTAATGAACTTTTTAAAGACTACTTTACCAAGCGACAACAAGCTGTTTTCAACAATTATTTAACTTTATAACTTTTAAAAAGTTTTTAAGGAAATTACTGATAAAAATATCAAAAAGATATTAAAATTATTAAATCAAACAAAATCTTGACACACACATGTGTATTGATAACATTGAAAGGTCATCTGAAAGAGTCTTCACTTGATTGATTAAAAATGAAAAAAACAACAACATTTGAAAAATAAGCCCCAAAGGTCAAAATTAGAACTAAAATTGTCCTATATCGCGATTACTTTAAACCCGACATGTTTTTCACAAAAAAGAAGGTTGGAATATCCGTTAAAGTCATTTGAAGCATCTTTTCCTTATGAAGCAGGTGAGCATTATTTAAGTCTTACCGTGATTTTATCTTCTCCTTTAATAAATAGCACCCCAGTACCATAATTTCGATACGGATTTAATCGCGATTTCATCTTATCATGAAAACGTAGCAATACCTAATCGTCGCAAAAATCTAGAGAAATATGGCTAAATTTTACCTTTTGCTATTCCCATGCAATCAAAACTGATCCATAATAAACTCAAATTAATTAGTCTCAAAGCGAGAGCCGAATTGTTGTTTTTGTTGCCCTAGGCAACCAATTAATTAACGATACATTCGATAGACACACATAAACTTTGTTGGGCAATAATATTGAATATCAAACCAAGATAGGATTACTCCGTAAACCAAAGTGTATATTAGTAGATCAGCTGGCGGTCGTTAATGGGCCCCCGGGAGTGAAAAGGCGCGCGGTCAAGCGGCTAAATTCTAGCCGCAAATCCCTTTCCGAGAGCCGTGCACAGCCACCTTTGTTTCTGTTAGGGACAGATTTAGTGAATAAAGAACTTGAAGTGAGAAATTTCGAGTAGGACTATGCAATGAATTTTTGGTATGTGAGCTATCGCAGTTTGGGATTAACTTCAAACATTAGAGGCATACCAAAAGTAGATCTAACAAGTCCAACGTGTCGATTCGAACAAGTACAGACCAGTGCGGAGATTCTTGAAATCCAAACCAGCGAGTACTCCTCGAAATTTAAGTGAGACCGAGGCTGGGATATAGAAAAATACACAAGTAAGAAGAGGACATGAATACTCCCTTCTCACACTTTCAATAATCCCCGCACTGGGTTGAGTCGGGTTCTCAATGAGAAGTCCGTGCAAAAATTAAATAGACCAGATAATTTTTATCGGAGGTCAAGCCGGGGGTAATATTATAAGTGCATCTGAATTTTTCCACGGGAAAAATTTGATGCACGCATGGTATCTGGTAAGATTATTTCACAACTTGAAAGACACAAAATTAAAAAAATACATTTATTGATGAAAATAACAAACAAAATTGGTTATTGTTAAGAAAACTTCTGCTTGGGGGTAGATCCAAAATGACAATTTATATAAAAAGTGCAGTTATTGTATTCTACAATTTATAATGTTAGATACCCAAGAAGTATACAATGTCGACAGCATTTTCGGTCTTCTTGGTGGTTGTAGACGCATTCGGGGGCTGCACACATCAAATAATTTTCTTTCTTTTGTCTTTTTGGAGATCGTCATCCCCTGCATTTCTCAAGAAATTGATAATGTATCCATTTGCAAATAAGGCTTGATCGAACCGGCTCGATTTTAGTCAGCTGTTGTTCTGCTACTTTTGATTTTACAAGATTACTGATGGCTGTAGCTCTCATAGAGTGGTTCATGATTTTTTTATCCGCTGCATGCAAACCAGTTTTTTTCGCATTATCTTTGGTCCATTTCGACAACTCATTGCTGCCCAGAGGGACATTTTTAAATCATCCTGTGCTGTTTGAACAGTTTATAGTCAAAAATAATCTTTCCGTGGTTATGTTCGGTGAAAAAAGAAAATAAAACAGGCGTACGCACCTCCCTGAGTTGTTTTGTTGAAGATAGGGTTGTATTCTATTCTTCACGCAACAAAAGAAACAATGTGGATTAGCTATAACTAAAATTACAGCATTTTGAAATTTGTAAAAAATTTTAGTGCATATTATCACTTTTAACTCCCATCATTGTCGATTTCAAGCTTAAAGCAGTTGATCAGGCAATTTTCAGCTTCTCTGCCTCTCCAAGCTTAAAAAACTTTTCCTGTTGCCTTTTGGTCACATAACCTTCACACATTGTTCCTTGTACCCACTCCTCACAATTTGTTCAGAGCAGGCACTGTTGCAGTTTGGTCGATCGTGTAACTCTTGAGGCGTGTGTTCTAATCTATCTTTAAAACATTGTTGACAAATAAAATTGTTACAAATTCGCATAATTTTGTCCCCAATTTTTTTCCCATTTCTTTCATATTTTTTGTAGCATTTCGCGCAGCCATAAGTGAGTCCTGGATTGAGAACTTAACATTTGTTTGGTAACAATAAGTTGCAAAACGTCAGGTGTGAAAAATAAATCAAAATAGTCCATTGAGTCTGCTTTTGCCAAAAGTCCAGAGTAAAGGTTTGTTCCACTTGCTCCAGTAAATTCAAGGGAAGGCATGAGCATGCATTTCCCATTCGATTTTACCAAGTTTTTCTTCTAGCCAATCCAATTCAGTGGGTGCCTGATGTATTTGGTTCGTTACTGGTCTTAGCTGTTCTGTCGGTTTTTCAGTTGCTGGAACTCACATCTCCCGGTTGATCATCCAATGAATCATTACTACTGTAGTCACTAGAGTCCATCTTTTATTCACAATTTATGTTTTTATGAAAACTAACAAAATTATGAAATTTAGTAATAAAAATCACATTTTTTTTTAATAAATTCGCGACACTTCTGTGTTCTTTTTTGTTGTCTTCTGGATGGTATATATGTATCTAAAAAACTGAAAATGAAACGGAATCATCTTGTGCATGAGAAATGAGACAAATCTTAAAAAATTTGGTAGAATATAAAAAGCAGCAAAAAAATTAGATTAAAAAGAAAATGGTGTGACGCTCAACGTGTTTAAAGAAAAGTTATTTTGCTAGGCCCGTTTCACATGCACCCATGAATCAGTCAAAGTCAATCTGTTTGTTTTACAAAAGAGATTTTCTGGTTTAAAATTCGTATCCTTGCAAAAGGCATTCTAACAGGATTGAGGATATGTATGAAGAAATGAAGAAAGTACAATTTTTCAAATAATGTTACCATTTTTGAAATAATAATACTAATAATAAAAACGAAATAAGAATAAAGCCATTCTACAGGGACGGGTCAAAAGATTACTTATTTTATTTCGAGTTAGGCACCTTTTATCTTGATAACAAATACATTTATGACGGCCGTTATTAATCTCTACTAATAATAATCCTGACAAGGACATTTATCTCTAGATACTAATATGCAATAAAACATGACTTACTACAAAAGATAAATAATAATAATCATTTTCATTCACTATAATCGCCATAGACATACTAAACAAAAGTAAGGACTATGCAAAGTAACTTTATTATAGGTGAATCTTTAGTTCTCTTGTACATATAGATAAAGACTTTTAAGGCCCATTAATGTCACTTTTTGTTGTGGGGCATTTAAATTGCTTTTTGTAGTTATTTCTGCGTTAGGTAGATTCATTTATAATTGAAAACTCCCTATTATTTTATTTCATCTAGGTAATGCACTTTATTTCGTAATGGACAGATCGGACTTTATTAATAAATAATTCTTGCTTTTAATTCTTCACTTTCTGTTATCGTAACGAATATAGTCGTAAGCAATGGTCGGTCTGTAACAAATAGGTAATTTCCCGCTATTATGTCGGCAGGTTTGCGGAATTCTAAATAAATAAAAATAAGATAAAACAGCCGTTCCAAGCAAATTGTTTTATCCTTCTCATCTAAGCTTAGGACTGTCAACTAATTATAGATTTTAAATAATTAACCAAGAAAATATGACATAATTTATAACATTACTTATGGTCATGGCAAATCGACGGTTAGAAAGATAATTCAATCAAATATGTCTGTAACCTTTCATCCAAGCTAAACAAATACTCAAAATCTTACATCATTTTAAATCCAATTCAGGCACCATAATGTTAAGAACCTACCGACAGAGAACTAACACCATAGTCTTTTCTCTTAGATAAACTCTCTGGCCTGTCTATTGAACTCTCTGTATGGAGATCAATAAATAACCTTCGTTAAAACACTCAAGTAGCTTTTGAGATATCCACTTAAACAAGGAAAACAAGGTAATAAAATCATCACATGCTTTTGCTAACGTTGTTGTTGTGTGTTGTCTTGCTTCGAATGCAATATTTATTAAGATGCTGCTCGCTGTTGAAGTCAAGTACTGGCATGGCAGTATTATTATAGGAAAATATCCTCTATAGGTTTAAATGAAAGTAACGATTTTGCTAGTGAATTTACGAAGACAAAATGCAAACTTAAAAATGATAGTCCAATGTTTAACTAAAAATGGACAAAAAATTTGTTAAGGAAAAATAAAAAAATATGGACATTTATAAAATAATGGTTAGGCAGTTATTTCACAAAAATAGCATGTTTCTGAATTCACCATTCATTTTTTCATTTATGGAAACAATGCAAATAAAATTGACGTTATATAATATTAATTAATCCGCTAAGAAGCTAGTTGTTTGGGATTAAAATATACAATAAGCAGCCTCTCAAGGTGAAAATGGTCAAAAAAGCCTAATTATTCTGTTATTTTTACAAAAGGCGCTTTGAGTTAAAATATAAAGGTGGTTCGCCTGAATTTACAGGTTATTTTTGTAACTGGAAAAAAAACGATAAGCATCAATATTTGTTATTTTCTTTATTTGTCGACCATCAAAGCACATATTATCTGCTGTTTGGTTCAAGGTTTAGTAGATATAATTTCGACTCTGTATAACAGTGGTTCCCAAACTTTTTCAGTTTGCGGCGCACTTACAGGTTTAGTACTTTGTCAGGGCGCCCCTACTCGCAATATACATATATAGTTGTGTCCAACAAAGTGTTGCATATGTATAATGTATAAAATATGTGCTTTGCAACTTGCCTACTGTATAGTAGCAAAGCGCAAGCGTTGTACAACACTTTATTTAACACCATTGTAAATATATTGGCACTAGTTACAAAACACATGAATGAAAACAACTCCAATCTAACGCTCATATAGGTTTATTATTAAACTAACACACAAGAATACATTATTATTGAAGGAAGCTTGGTGATCTGCACACATTTTTTCAAAGCGGGGAATAAGGCTTGACACTGCCACTCTCATTTCTTGCTCCACGTTGATATTTGAACGATATTTGCTCTGAAAATCCAGCTTCGCATAAATAGGATGTTGCAAAGAGGATTAGAATCCTCAAAGCTTTTAAACTTAGAGCCGGATATTCATTTTTGACGGATACCCAAAATTCCATCAAATCAGAAGAAGCGAATTTTGATTTTAGGCTGTTGTCGCAAGAGAGTTCAATAAGACTCTCTTCTTCTAGTGAAGTGAATTCTGGTGGAGATTGTGCATGGAAAGGATCTTGAATCCATGCAAATTTTTCGACATTTTCTTCTGTAAAGTATTTTGCAAACCATTCCGAGAGTTTCGAAAGGTGTTCGGTGAAAAGGGACAGCAAGTGTTGAGAGATGACGAGCTCATTAGAGGCTGAGAATTTATGCAATCCTGGAAAACAATCTTGACCGCAATCTTCATTAATTTTTCTTATCCACAACTGCAGTTTTTTCCTAAACGCTACAATTTTCTCTGATAGTTTCAAGATATGCATGTTATTGCCTTGGAGAGACAGATTTAAGGCATTCAGTTTGTCAAATATATCGCACAAATATGCCAGTTTTAGCAAAAAGTCGGGATACTTAAAGTATCTGGAGCTTGCATGACCTTCTTTCTTTCTTCTTCTTTCCACGTGAAAGCCATCGTGCACTGGAGTAATATAGAAGCGCAGTGTGTTCAGCTCCCATGTCCATACAAAGAATTTTGAATAACCTGGTTTTTAGCGGCCTAGTTTTTATGTAGTTAACTACGTTTATGATACGTTCCATAACCAAATTCAATTCACAGCCCAAAGACTTCGATGCAAGTGCTTCCCTATGAATGATGCAATGGGTCCACATGGCACACGGTGCTTTACTGCGAATAAGTGCTTGCAATCCACCATAACGGCCAGACATTGATCGAGCGCCATCAGTACAAACTCCAATACACTTCTCCCAATCTAAATTATTCTCTGTTATAAACTTGTGAAGAATTTGAAACTGGCGGCGCCCCTGATTTCTTCTCGCGGCGAATACTTTGGGAACCACTACTGTATAAGAAGGTTTAATTGCCCTTATAGTTGGTTCCCAATTAAATAGCATAATTTTTTTTGAGAAGTTCCATCATTTTATTCAAAAATTTTTATAATTCAAATTGTGTATCTTGGAGTATAATGTTCGATATAATGTTATTGACGTGTATTTTTTGCAACGGAAGCAAGCGAAGCATACTTATTTGTATTTTTGTTTGATTTTCGATAATAAACGAACAGATCAAATTAATTTTAAGGTGGGTTTTGCTGTTCCCTTAGGTGTAAAGTGGAGACATGTTAGGACGAGGTTTAGTAGATATACTTTTGATCCTGAATAAAAAGGTTCGCACCATTTTTTTTAGAAGTTTCTATTACATTTTGCAAACATTTTTCTAATTCAAGTTTTGTTTATGTATGCAATGTTCTCTATAAAGTTATTGACGTATTACAATTACCCATTATTACAGCTTGTTAAAGCCGTTCGTTCCTTCAAATTGATGCCTCCAAAGGGTCATTATAAAATACTTTATGAACGTATTTATCTTAATCTCCAATCTAATCTCGACAGTGGTTTCTTTTGTTTTTATTAATGGCGCTGCGAAACAAGTTGTGCTTTGTAATTATGCATCACTACGATCTAAACGATTTGTTTCGCCACAAACGTTAAGCTTCGACTAAATGAATATCAAATAGTGTGTGGGCATAATGACATGTAGCGAGATTTTTCGTTGTGTAACACTTAGTGAAATGGAAAATTCAAGTTGTACACTTGGCTTGTTTTCTAGATCTGACACAATACTTTTGGCAACAATAAACTTATAATTAAGTATAACGGATTGTTCGCACCCAGATACTTTGAAACAAAAAATGTGGAAATCAAATTTATTGAATCGAATAGTAGAGTTTTAATGATTTTTAACTTGAATTAACGAAGTTTTTTTGAGCAAGGGAATTCTCGATAGCGGTAATTTTTTTGGTTTGAATATCAAATCGAGAAAATTAGTATTCTATAGCGATTTGTATTCCGATATTTAATTAAATTCAATGACCCAGGGTTGTTAGTTATTGCCGCTTTAAATTTATTCGTGGCAGGCCATGCCGAGCATAGTAATTGCATCTTAATGTGTCAGCTGCATGTGTGGGTCGACGCTTTATCTTTTAGAGGCAATAATTTTTTAGGATGAGCCTTGAAATAAGTATTTATAACCAGCCAGTAAAGATTACTTTTTATTAAGCGGCATAAAAATTGGTTGGATATCACAAAAAGTATTAATGTAAATTAAATGAGAAGCAGCATGCAAGAAAAATAATAGATACTGTTCTGTCGTAACCATTATAACCCTACAAATCATTTGTAAGGGATAATAATTGGCCCAATATAAATTTTCTGCTGGTAACTTTTTGTCTAACTTGTCAATACTTGCCCTTCAGTCACTTAAACGATAAAAAAAATAAACAAACATTTTTTTTTTCTAAACTCAAAAATAAAGTCCAGTGTAGATGAAGATCCTTCTCTGTCAACTCAACATCGTATTAATGTAGGCGAAACAACTCTGTCAAAGCAAAGTCCGTTGTATTTAAGATTAAGATTCATCTTTGTCGATTCAACATCGAATTATTATTGGCGAAACAACTGTGTTCGCAACCTAGGTGATGTTAGTCAGTAGCCCACTAAATAATTTCCGTCATAGTCACTCAAAAGTCATTCAGCCATCCAACCAATGAACAACCATCAGAAATCCTTTACACCTTGTTTGAAGATTTCTAATTCTTTTAAAGCAGGAATAAGGTATTGCAACGGTTCAGCTATAAGGTAAAGTCCATTTTGGTTTGTCGGTGCTTGTAAAGATTTGGAGCTATAGGTATATTATAAATTTTTCGAAACTGTTTAACTATTGCACTAACACAGCGGTTCTTAAACTTTTCTAGCGACGGAACCCTACTGTAACCCAAATTTTTTTACGGAGCCTTAAAGTAAGCAAAACAAGAGTTTCTCGCTGTATGCCATCGTTTTTTAAAGCGCCGTTTACAAAAAAATCGTTAAAACGGCTTTCATTGCTAGCCTCAGATTTTCCTCCGTATATATTTTTTTGGTATATTTTTAGCAAATTAACGTAAAATTACGTTGCTATACAACTACCCAACTGAACACTTTTTATAATTTTTGGAAGTTAGGATTCCCAAGCAACCCGAGGCCTTACCCATGTTACCCATATATTCACAATAGTAGAATAGTACACAATACAACAATTATAAAATTTTACAACTACAAAATTTGAGTTTAATTCACTGAGATGAAAACACACTAGCCGATCCAGACGTTATTGTTTATAACTCGGAAAAGACACGCAGCGCAATCCAACAACTATTAAACCAAATTTTGGCTTCTGGCAATCTCTTACGCTTGGCCATCTCATCCGACTTTAGCCTAAGGAACATATTAAGCTTAGTTGCCGCACCACTATGAGAATAGGGCCTTCGTTTAATAAAAGAAGGCAAAAACTTTATATATCCCTTTTACTTTTAGCCCTACCTTTAGTAGTATTTATTTTAATACCCTTGACTTTTTAACTTTTAGAGATAGGCAACTTGTTTGTTTTTTATTTGCATTTTGTTTTGTTGTTCATTTACTTTTGTCCTTCATAATAAGATCGTACCTTTAAAATTCTCGCTCTATAGTTATACAACCACAATGATCAGTAACTTTAGGTCAAAATAGAGCCGATTTAACTTATGCTAATTCAACTTAAGCGTTCCTATAAATTCTCTATAGTTTGCTCAGTATTCCTCTGTAATTTTAGAAATACCTACAATCATCACACCATCATATGCTGTAGGTCTGCTATCTTGACCACATGTTAAAAAATCTGAGGGGTAAAGGTCTGTTATACCTGCTGCTTTCAGGGTGTTTCTTTTTTTGGCCCCCATTGTGTTCATTCAGCTGTTGTTTGCGATATAAGGTCTTTTCGGTCTAATTCGTCCCATGCTGATTTGTGCTTTAATTTCGGGGTGGTAAAATATTTCAGGATGTTTTTCACCCTAAATAAAATTAGAGATCTTTTGGAATTATATTATAGGTTGGTGCTTGAGTATCAAAGTCTGTTGTTATATTTTAACGTTCTTATTTTGGCTTTTTATCGCTACCATTACATTTATATACGAGGTGATGTTTTTACCATTCTAATTCATTTGTAACATTTATAGATATGATTACAAGTAACTTGGTAAGATATGAAAACAGTATTAATGGTTTTTAAGCTAAGGTTATATTTTAATTGTTTTGGACTAGGTAGATTTTCAAATATAATTATATATTCATTTTTACAATCCGCCCGGTTGTCAAAGCGAAGAAAATCTGGAAAATTTGAGAGAAATCAGTGCTCCCGGGAAACATTTCTCTTAAACAAATGCACCTGATTGGCCGAAATCTTTTTTTTTGTCAAGTTCTTGTCAGTTTTGGCATTAGTTGCTTTCCTAACTTATACTAAAGAGCAAACTGACGGCAAAATCGCTCACGCCATTAGAGCCAAAAAAAACCCATCAGATGCATTTTTGCAAGAGACATGCTCCCCGGGAGCTCTCACTTCTACGAATTTAAAGAATACCAGAGGCGTCAGGGGTGTTTATCCTATATTTTCGGTTTTTGGCAAATATTTTACTTAGCGGCATATTAAATGCTATGCTAACTTAGATTTTCAACATTCAATCACTCGTCAATATTATTTATATTTTCACGTATAGTCGTTTTCATAATATGCTTAGGCGTTGCCAAAATAAACAAATATTTGAACGATATTGACCGATATTCAAAGTTATTTCGAGATCTAAAATCTGAAAGTAAAATATTTGTTTAGAGTATTTAAGTGATTATTTAAAGCAATATCGACTATTGTTTTATTTAAAGATCATCAGTTAGATCAATGTATTAAGATAAAATGATTTAAAGAATCGCCGAAATTAGCATCTATTTTGATTTGAATTAAATTTATAATTTTGTTGTTCCTTTCAGCTTATATCGCTTCTCAGAAAATACCGTCGTTATCTAAAATTAAGCAAACTTTAATGTCTTGATTAATATTTTAAAAATCATAATTAAGTAAATAACAAGAAGTGTTTTCGTCAACTTTCACTTCAACGCAGCCGTAGCCATTATAAATTAGAGTTGGTTAATGTTTTTTTTGTCTGGCAAGCAATGTAAATTATCGGTAGCAGTGATAGTGTGAAACGAGGTGTATTTCCTCGCTTCACGGATGCGTGTCTAATTTCGTATCTATTTTTTCTGGGTGGAAGGTATCGTTTACATGGATAGTCATACCGTAACGGCATGTCCTTACCACGCACAAAAAATTCTGACATCTTCTTTTTGGTTGATTATTATTATTATTTATAGCATTTTGCGGTTCTAGTTCATGAAGTTGAGAGTTCAGATAAAGTATTTATAAACTTTAGTTGGCTGCTAAACTAGGTCTATTGAAAAAAATTGCCAAATGTCACGTCGGTTACCCTGGTTTTAATTCTAAAATATACGTCTTTTGAAAAACCAACGGTAGTGGTGTCGAGCCCCAGGTGTGACAAAATTATTTGGTTGAGGTCTTCGTATTCAAGCGTAATATATTTTTCTTTGAGTAACGGACTTGATATAAGTCAGGTAGTCTAAAAAAAGTGGCTTTTGAAATATTTTTTTTTCAACAATGGGTTCCCTCTCGGGTTCCCTACAATTTTTCTCAAACTATATTTAAAATTTAAATTTGATTGTTTTAATATGGGAGTTTTTCGCTGATTCCCACTTTTTTAATTTTAGTACTCCATTGCTGACAGTAGTGAGAGTACTAAATGTCCGTTAATTCGGCCCATTTTAATTTTCATTGGTCCTTATTCGACCAAAACTGCTATGTTGTAGCGTAAGCCACTTTGCTAATTATAATGGTTGAGATAAGATTCTAGTTTTTAAAAAAATAAAGAAAATCAACTTATTCTTTTAAATAATTTTTAATTAATAAGTAACTCGCTACAATTGGCATAGGACAATAAGTCTATTTCCTTCTTCTTTGGGTTCTTTTAGAACTCCTTGATGATGGTTGTCTAAACTGCTGAAACCTGATAAGAAACTAAATTCAGTGGAGATAGACCATAGTTGGTATTTCATGTGAATTTTTTAAATAAACAAAAGGATAAGCGAAGTTCCCTATTCGCCTGGTCCCCTCCGCCTCTGCCTAGCATAATCCCATAATCTTTTGGATTTTTCTACTAAATAAAAACTACATAAATAACTTAAGATCTAAAACATTTTTATCGCTAATTTGCCCGACTACTTTATTTAAACTAAAATCTCAAAGATTTCTATTAACATAAAAGGCGATGTCAGATAAAACAGAATCTCAAAACGATTTGATCTGACAAGCTTTAGGTGGGTACAAAGTTAATTAATTTTCAAGATAATTAATTTCAATCCCAGAGATTTAGAAGATAAACCGTTTAGTAAGTTTGCTTTTTGTATAATTTCAAATGAAGTTTATAATTCGTTATTTTTTTTTATTACTTACGGTGAATAAACAAAGATACGGGTCATTAGTTATTTACTCTTTGATATATGATATGTACATAACCGTTGTTTATGTACAATTAAATATCTTAATGTACTTACATTATTTAAGTTTGTTTTTGCTAGTTTATCGTTTATGTTGTGCAGGTAAAAGCAATACTAGGAGTAACTGTTTAACAATCTTAAATGTTGGATGAAAATTTTGCTGAATATATGCTTTTAAAATTGAACCTCTATAAACCTGTGAAAAAGTGTTGTCATAACAAAGCCCTAGTTATTTCTGTCTGAAGCAATTTGAAAGGAATCTAAATTTGCTCTGGATGATCAAACATCAGAAATAAATTAATTTCTGAAAGCTCACGTTGTTAACGATCTGCAAGGCAGAAGACATTTCTGAAATTTTGGTTTCATGCAGAATTCGTCGTACCCGAGGTTGTACCTCTTTTTATCAATTTTGGTAAGAACATATTTAGCCGACTTAAAAAAAATTTAGTCAGTATTATCAATAATTGGTGTGCAAAAAAGACGCAATTATCAAAATTAATCAATTTTTGTTTTGTTATTGGAGTTCAAACAAATAGATTTTTTCTTAATATAATTGCTTTTGCAGGCAAACTCTGGTTTTTTTTTAATTTAAATTTCTTATTTCTTATTAAATGTTACATCGATGTGCTTAGAAAGAATGTGACTTTCTAACCGATGTTTGAGATTTAATACATTGTCGCAAAGAAAAACATATGTGGGGAGTAAAACATACCTATTTTTTGAATAGGTGCGCAATCTTGGATTTTTAGGTCAAAGTATATAATAATATTACTATTAAAATATTTATTTTTTTAACCCGATCGACGTTTTAAACTTTGTTATCTGTATACTTTATTTATCTTGGTCCCTTAAAATATTGTCGGCGATTGAGTGAGGATCATATCTTCATGCCTTTCTCGGGACTTGAACCCAGAACCTCTAGACTATTAGTATAGCGCTCTACGATTTGGGCTATCAAGTGTCTGGAATTTAAAATTGTCTTTTAAAAATAATTTTAATAATTATAACGTATCTGAGAAAAATATAAAATACCTACAAAAATATCGAGAAGTGATCCCACTTTGCCATCGTTCTGAATATACTTTTGGGAGGGTTGATATCGTTATCTAATTCCCTGAAGGGAACAACTAAGGGGCCAAACGTGTAACTCGAGTGCCAACTGTGTTGGGGCTCGATTTTACCACTACAGAGAGGTTATTAGTCATGTGACGCCACAGACAGGTAGGTAAGTAGAATGACATTCCGAAATTATTTGTATATGTGTGCGGGGTGATCCATTATTTTTTTACCATGTTTGGAAGTCTATATCTCGATAACTAGATTAGAAAGAATTATGATCGCTGAGTTAATATTAACCTAGCTACCCCACCTTTTTTTTTTCAAAAACTAAAAATTTTTATTTCCTGGTGAGGTTGTTAAGGTAATATTAACCTAGCTACCCCCTTTTCTTTTTCGATTTTCTCAGAAACCAGAGGAGCAAAAAATTTTTTGATTGGGGACGAAATTAGCACATAATTGGCACATAATTATGGTCTGACCAAATTTTGATTTTCTTGAGGTGGGGTCGCTAGGTTAATGGAGATGTAATAAATATTAATTTTTTTAAAATTACCCGCGAATCTGAAAACAGTTGAGACACCCATCAGTTTGTACGTAGTTTTTCACATGACAGTTGCCAAAATAAAAGTAACACAATCAGCTGCTGTCGCAATGGCTTACTGCAAATGAAAAGTTTTAAAAATGGTAAGTTGAGTCAATAAATGACATTTCGGTCATTTCAAGCGATCGGACGGGACAAAAAAGTAACCCATTATTAGAAAAACCAGCTGTGACTTTTTTCTGATAAAAATTATGACTATATTTTCTAATAAATAATTTCCTAAACCCATAGGTTATGCAATAAAATAGTTTAAAACAACAAGTTGTAACGAGAGCTTATAGGGTGAACCGAGGGGTGAACCTTTAAACTTTGGGTTGGACGGCTCAAGAAAAACCAAACCTTAATTTTAGTAAATTCTTACTTTTATATATTTTAATTTTTTAGAAAAATGCTTTATCATGGCTTTTCCAAACTAAACAAAAGGCATTGGAATTAAAGGAGAAAGCACGCTGTTAACATTTATGTTAAAAATTATTGTGAACCATAAACCAGTAAACCTTTTCTTTTGGGTTGGACGGGACAAAAAATACAATAATTGAAAAAATATTATTTGCTTTAGGTCTGAAACTGTTTATATATTTCGGCTTTTTTTACATACCAAGAAAATATAGCAGTTTTATGAGTTATTTCAAGATTTTTAACAAAAACCAGTACATTGTTAAAGCGTTTTTCTTTTTTTAATTAAAATTACATTTGCTTGAAATGGCCCATTTGTCTTACGCAAAGATATTAATGGATCACCATAATCATAGTTCTATTTCACCTAGTTAACGAGATAAAGGCTTACAAACGTGGTCAAAATATTATTATAATGGATACCTAAAGTGCCTAAGAATCTAAAAGTTAACTTAGGACTAGTTTGGTTGTTTTGTTTAACCAAAGTAAAATTAACCTATATACTCAGTTTTTGTCCGTATTTTTTATGAAAAATAACTTCTCTGACTTCTAAGAAAAAGACGTTTTTGCATTTATTATTATCATTACACATTCATTGCACTATAATGACCTAAATGGGTATCAACTAAACCATACATTAACACTAACAAACAACCACACAACCGTGTGATTTAAAAAAAATAATTAATTATTTAATGATCTCGCTCACGGTTTAATTACCCGATAATTAATAACAATTTAAAGAAGTGAGAAACAAATGCATGTTTCCTCCCATTGTATGGAATTAGTTAACACCACAGACGTATGAAAGGACGGGTAGAATGCACTCCAATTCACCATACGGTGAAAATACAACGCGATCGGTGACCAAACCCCAGGTTCTGCCAAGTTAGCAAGAAGGCAAAGCTAACGTACTTTTTCCTATCTCGCAAAATTTACTTTTTTAATGGTGCGCCTACTAAATACTAATTTTTGTTGTTTTTCATGTTATTATCGACATTTTATCAACCCCAAAATGAGTGGTCGCTGTCCTTATAGACCAGCCGTCTTCTGTAACTCGAGTGATAATTACTCTTTTGCAATTAATAAAGATTGCTTTTAAATATATTTATATGCTTTTTAAAAGGCGATTTTTGGATCATTAAATAAATTATATCCGAGATTAAAACATGATTTTAGAAACAAGAAACTAAACTCAAAACCCTCCTTTGAGTTGCGTAGTCGGGTAATAAGGGTATTTGCTTTAAATTAAGGCATTTTTTGACTTAGAGCCCTTATTTTTACTTTTGATTTTATCAATATGACATAACGTCATCGTAATACCGTATTTAACACTGTCAGACATTACAAGCTAGTGGTTGGTTTGAGTATACACTAATAAACAGTCAAAGTTTGAGACATAGGAAAAAAATGCATGTATGCGTTTTTTTTAAACAAGGAGTACATCGTGTGAAGTCATGGAGCGGATACAGCCGACCTCAAAGGGAAGGGGGGAGGGTGGTTTGGCCTGACCAAACCCAACCTGGCCTTTTTTTCGTGTATTTTTTAGGTTTCCTTAAAAGTTAGGTTAGCTACAAAGGGGGAATCAATGGCTTCCTATATCTGTCCCTGTATATAGGTCGTAGAATAAGTTAAAATCAGTAACCACGCAGATAAGAACGTAAATAAAAGGTTCCAGACATGGAGATTAACCGAGGAGAGTACCAATAAATGCTAAAAATATCCGTTAAATATCTCAGAATTATGTGCTTTTTATGAGAGACATATAGAATAAAATTAAAATTTTTTACTTTTTTAGTGAGTTTTTGAGTCCATAACATTTTAAAAAAATCACTTAAAAGGTAAAATATATTTAGATTTTTTCCTATTTTTATAAAGCATATAAAAAGCACATAATTCTGAGATATTTAAGGAATATTTTTAACCTTTATTTAAGGTTGTTTCTGCTAGGTTTATATAAAGCTAGCGAGAACAGTTTTTTTTAAAATAACTAAAAAAGTTAAAATTTTTTATATTTTTTTATATTTTCATGGAGCACATAATTGTGATATATTCAACGGATATTTTTAACCTTTATGGTTTGGCTTGCTAGGTTTATACAAAAACTCAAAAAGTACAAAAGTTTTAAAACGGGACGAAATTTTTATTTTTATGAGGATTATGGATCATTCTCTCGAAATTAAAAAATCCTGATAGATACGTATTTTTCGAGACGTTTTCTACCTGTCCTTTTTTATCTCTGATCAACACATAAATTACGTCGGACGATTCGTGCTGCACGCTTAGATGGTCTCGAATATAAAATTTCGCTATTATGTAAACATCGGACCTGAACACGTTCATGGGCTAATTGAACGGGGAATGTTGTAATTTGCGGTAATATTGATGTATTATAGGCAAAGAGTTAGATCTACGTACATTACATGTTGACCTGATAAGTGTGATGCACAGGACTGACTGAGGCAGATGACGTGGAGCTTACCCACGAATAAGGAGGAAGGGATGCACTTGCTCAGATTTGTAAAGAAGACAAGAAGGCCTGGAGAGACAGTTGCAGTCCGCGTAGCGGAAGTAGGAAGATGGGGATGCAGAAAGGGCCAATGAAGCGGCCTAATTTCCAGGTCCACAGGCCGCCCCCACCCTACTTCTCTACTAAATGTTCACTAGGTTTATTAACCTAAACTCTGGCTGAGATATGTTGATGACACTTTTATTGTCTGAATCGGGAATGACCAACAACTTTCAGAATTTCTTCACCCCCTAAATAACATAAGAGCCATCATTAAATTCACAATGGAGTTGGAGCAAAATTGTCAAATTCCTACTAGTCAAACGAGTATAAAGCGACATCAGAACAATAGTCTATCGTAAACCAACTCACACAGGACAATATTTAAATCAAGGTTCAAATCATTCTGCTACAACCAAACGAGGCATAATGCGACCTTTGTATAACAGAGTTGTTCAAATTTGTAACAATTCTCATAAATTGGAAATCGAAATAAGAAACTTTAAGAAGGATCTGCAACAGAATAGTTACAGCCTTAAACTTATAACAGACACTATTTCTAAATTTCAGCAACCAGGACAGAGATTACAAGACCAAAACCAGGCAAATGCATTCCTTACAGTTCCATACATTAAAGAGGTATCAGAGAAAATTCGAAGAGTAGCGAACAACATTAATAATAAAACAGCTTTTAAATCTAATAACACAATTCGAAGCCTTGTTATTAAATCAAAACCGGAGAACAAACAAAATAAGGAATGCATTTACCAAGTTCCTTGTGAGTGTGGTGAATCATACATAGGCAAAACAAAAAGACACTAAAGAGGTGAAACAACGAAATCAGAAATCGCCGAACATGCATGGTCAAAACAACACCGAATGAAGCGGACAGAAAGAGATTTTTTTTGCACAAAGAGTCACATTGGAAAAAACGAAAATTCCTTGAAGCTGCCTTTAATGGGCAGAATCAGGGTGTTTTCAGTAAACAAAGTATTGAAATTCCAAATATTTGGAAACTTCTTAACCTTCACGGTTGACTGATTTCCCATAGTATATAAGTACGTAGCCTTAGAAATAGATTGTAGTTTACACCTGAGGAAGATCAGAGATTGTACGGATCGAAACGTCGCGTCGGTCATGTATAAATAAAATATAGACAGTAGAAGTCCGAAACACAGAGTTAATTTCAAGTTAAAACGTGCTGTAGTTACATTAACTATTTTTCAAATACTTGCATTTAGCCCACTTTCAAATAATGGCGGCGCTAACTTGGTTTCTCGAGAATTCTTTGTTAGTCTTGAAAATCTAGAGAACCGTACCCTAGCACGTTCCTATAGAAACGTTCACGTTATTTCAATCAACAAAGAAGCTCGAAAACTGATGTGAAAACTGACTGGAACCAGCGCAGAAACCACTCAAATACCGCAACTCAACAGCAGTAAATACAAGTCGTAAGAAAGATCTATTGAAATGGGTGTTCGCGTCAGCTGGGCACTGCACTACACTTAGTTAACTCTCGAAATCCAAGAATAGGCATGCACCCTGGAGGGTCTCTGATATAGCTGCAAAATTAACTAATTTCAAATGGCATTTTTTCTATCTGAGGGGCCACCGTCAAGTTAACCTAAAACTTCCCTTTCTTGGCCGAGTATCCACAATGAAAAAAAAGATCTCTTACCTAACGACCAAACATACATGCAAGACCGAGAAGTTCAAATGAGCTAGCCGCTCGGAGAGCAAGCTACGGTCTTCCAAGCCGAGGCATACGCCATTATAATGGCGGCAACACTATGGGACACACGGGAGTGTCGGGCAACGAAAAGGAGGATGAACTCGCTCCGATCGGGGCCAGCACTCAATACGTGGGGCCGGAACCACTCTTAGGTATAACAAGGAGATAGTTGCAAAGTCGACTCATTAAATGGGCTAACGATGCACTGGCAGACTCCTGGGAAAACGAAAAAATGCAGACAGTCCAAAGAATTCATCGACGGACCGGACGCGGCCAGACTCAAATGGCTCCTGGGAAGGACACAAAAAGATATTGGACTACTGACAGGAATACTGACCGGCCACAACCAACTCAGTAAACATCTGACTCGCATCGGGATCGGGATGACGATGCATACCTAAGGATGAGGCATCAAGTACTCGGACAAAGTACTGGACTTCGTGAAGAGAACAGGAAGGCCCGAAGAGCCCACTACCGTACAAGCGATACAGGTGGTGGATTAGGGGGCTGGGCTGGAGTTGCGAAGTAAGGTAAAAAGGGACCGATTGGGCCTACTTGCCAGGTCTTGGGCCGCCCCCTATTTACTACTGCTTACTACTAAAGATAAAACATGCGAACTGCCTCGGATTCCTTTGTTTTAGGTCAAAATTTCCTTGAAACAAGATAAAAACGCTTATTTGAAGAGCCGTTTTGCTTGCCGTCTGGAGACAATGATAGTATCGGATAGTCTTAGTTCAAGAACCCAGGGGGATGGGGTTAAACATTTTCAAGATCACAAGACCTTGATTCGAAATATACTTTTTTTTTCAGTGCAGTACGTGTCGACTTAAAGAGATACAAGATGCAGAGACAAACCAAAGACCAAATAATTCTTTGCCCACCAGAGGCGTATTCTCGCGTTGAAATTGTTTCGAAATATTTTTTAAAACAATTTCAAGCACGATGTCATTAGTTCAAAACGCGAGAAAATGAATAGTTCAAAACAGTGACGTTGCTGACATTTCTTTCCCTGTAACCTCACTTTTTTCTGTTTTATTTCGTTATTGTTTATTTAACAAAACCTTCATTATTATCATTTTTGATAACTTCTCCATCACGGTCTACAAATTTGTTAAATATAACGTTACGTGGATCGTCTTCTATTCTAATTGCTGGTAAAAATTATAAACAGTGCTTTAGAAAACAAACAGAGTCTAAAAATGGAAAATTTTTACGTGACCTCTGCGCATGCTTGGGTTTTGAAACGGGAAAGGATTTCGTTTTGAAATGTTTTTAACCAGTTTAAATGTGACGTCATTGTTGCAACGCGAGAAAATCAATGTTTCAAACTTTTTAAAAAACTTTTAAACAACATTTGTTTTCTCGCGTTGCAACGGTGACGTCACATCGAAACGGGTTAAAAATATTTTGAAACGGAATCCACTCTAGTTTCAAAACTGACGCGTGCGTAGAAGATACGTCAAAATTCTACATTCTTGTTTTAACCGTTTTTTTTTTGTTTTTGCGTGAAAATGTATGAAAAATCGTATTCTAGATATCTTGTTAGCCATTCTTCATGGTATCCCTGTGGTCTTATATGATTTTCTGGGCTTAAAAGAACAGTAAATAAAAAAACTTCCCTATCCACGTAGCTTCCATTGCTTGCCATCCATGCTACTAAAACGGGTCGTACACTCGAAGGTTTTGTTAGATAAACCAGTAGTTGATCCATTTTAATTTTAAACACCAAAAAAATAAACAGAAAAACGAAAAAAAAAGTGAGGTTACACTAAACTACGTCAGCGTTTTGAACTACTCATTTTTTCTCGGTTCTAAATGATGACGTCACATCTAAATAGTTTTAAATAATATTTCAAAATAATTTCAACGCGAGAAAACGCCTTAGATTTTTAAAAAGTCTGTTTGTGATCAATCCAATGCTGACAAGCTAAAATTAAAGCTGTTTTTCTTCTCGAAAACACGCCTCGGATGTATTTTTGTGTGTGCCTAATTAATAACTTGGACAGTTTGCAACGTGTTCCTTTAAAGTATTAATGTTCGCTTATCACGATAATATTTTAACTTTTGCAAACTAACGACTTTTTTGTTTAAGAAGTCGTTTCGATTATTCACAGCTGTTAACTAATATTTAGCGGACAATTCTCGGGTTTAAAACCTTTTTTAGTTTTTAGTGTCAATATCATGTTTGTTTGAGTGTAAACAGAACTAAAATATTAAATCTAATCAATGGTAAATTGCCCAGTAATAACATATGTACCTATACTATAATAATTTAATTTTTTCTTTTTATACCCTCCAAAATATATTAAAGATATTTTACAAAAGCTTAAGTGGGTACTCGAGTTTGATAAATAGTCGAAGTCCTTAAAAACCTTTTGTTGCTTTGGATAAGGGTCTCCAAATTTTTAAAAATGGAACCATAAGGGGAATACAGTATTTTCCACCCGAAATTTATACTTAATTGACTGTCAACTGTCAGCGAGAATTTTCGATCTGACGTTTTGTTTTTCCTTAAAAAGACGGTTGGTCACAGTTGGGCCAGTACCTCATAGCTGTCTTTAATTTTACTTTTAATATTAATAATAATATTAAAATAATTATATAATTAAAAAATTAAATTCAAATTTTAAAAAATTAAAAAATTAAAATTATTAATAAAATAATTAATAATTAAAATAATAATACTACTGGTAATACTTTTATAAAGATTTCATATAACTTTTTTGCACAATTTTTTATGTATAATTTTATGGATAAAAGCACCACTTTCATGAACGCCTCAATTTAAAATGTTTGTCCACATTTCCAGCCTTGTCTAGCCAAAAATAACGATATATTTTGTCATGTCAGTGTCAACAAGTGCACAAACAATGAAAAATAAAACGAATGCGTGTCAAACTAGGTTTATTGGTGGCACAATTGTAAGCCATTTTTAAATAAGTTGCGTTTTTTTCCGCAGCGTTGCATTGGCGTTGGACAACGCGAATGTTTTTTTTGTTTGGTGGAATTAAGATGTGTTCACACGAGACTAAAAACGGATTTTTAAACAGTTTTCAAGATTATTCCTAAAATCATTTGTGAGACTGTGAGAGAACTATTACTTTTATTTATTTTAATCGTTTTCTTGTGTTAAATTGGGCAAATATTGTCTAATATATCAGAATTCATTAAATTTTATGTAGATCAGCCTTTATTATTATGGGTGCCGATGTCAAAAGATGTATGTCCGAGAATGACGGAAAATCGTCGTTGTTTTCATTCTGTCTTTTTTTGTCATGCTATTGTTAAAGGAAAGAAGCATATCCCGACTAAAACTTTAAATTTGCGGACCTACCCTAGCGCTGATTATTTCCACCAGCTTTGAAAGTCGGTGGCGTTGCGGTGGCTGCTAAATTTTTTGGTTAGAATTTTTTTTATTTTACAAGAGCAGTGCCTTTATGGGCTTTATGTGACCAAAATGGTTCAAGACTCGTCGTAGTCATGATCTTAAGATTTTTATTCCGACGGGACATTCAATTTTAATTAAAGGAGCCCAATAAGAACTTTCGGCGTTTAAAAAGTGGAAAAAGCAATACATCACAAAAAGAAAAGGAAGCAGTAAAATTACAGCTCGTAAATGGGCTTTGTGTGTTCATTTGATTTCATTTAAATAAATAATTTTATTTTTTTGTGTTTTTTAATAAAGTAAACTCATACCTTTATCTACAAACAAACATATTTTATTTTTATTTTTTTAATATTGGACCTTAATCCTAACTAAGCCCAACTCGTCCCAACTAATTCCATATGACAATGATACCATACACAATAAACAACAAGTCGAACAAAGATAGCCATCTCTTTATTCCTGAGATCACAGCTACGTTTACATTTGCACGCATAAACCTTTTGGATCCGTTCGAGGCCGTATCAACAAAAGCAAAAAACCAAAATTACAAAAAAGGTACATCGATCATTGTGTTTTTAGATAAAAATTCTAATCTATTTTTATGCAACTTGCTGCAACTGCATATATAATTAAACGTAAAAATCTGACCAATATGAAACAAGTTTTATGCTAAATCTGGGTTTAAGAATTTTTAAGCCTTACCGAATGAGGTGTTAACCAAAGCGGGTTTAAAGCGCATTTACACAGACAAACTTTCCTTTGATGTTGAAATGCCGACAAACATTTACACGAGCCTCTTGAGCAAAATGTTCAAAGAAATGTTCGAGAAAAGTCGCGTACAAAAAAACACACGTAAATTTTGGAGAGAATGTTGAGCAAAATTTGTTTGAAGAAATGTTGGTAATAAAAATTTCTTACAAATTTAAATTTTATAGTTTTATGGGAATTCATTGAATTTAACTGAAAATAGAAAGACTAAGTTTTAAAACAAGGTATTTTTAATTAAGTGCTTTCCGACGGAAAAACGATTTGATGTCGAAATTCACGTTTTTACCTCATAAGCAACTTCGATTGATCTGATTTTTATAGGGGATATGCCAGTATACTTGTAACTTTTTAATTTAAAATAAAAATTGGCACTTATTTATTGCTGTTGCTGGGTTAGGAGAAGGTAAAAACCGTAGACTAGTGAGAGGGGGTTTTGGTCAAATGAACATTGACACACAAAATTACAGCAGTGTTTGACAGCGCTGGCTTCCGACTGTCTAAACCTCCCTATCCCCCCCCCCCCAGGGAACAACTAACTACTCTCCAGAACAGTTCTCTAAAAATATCCACCTGCATTTTAAAAAGTAATTACTTCGAAGACATTTTCGTTTTCTTTTTGTAATGAAAGAAAACCAAAAAAGTTAAAGAAAAGAATTAAATGTTATTACCTCCACCATTAACTATTTTAACATTGCATATGACAAAACTGATAGCCAATAATAATGTTTCGCTTGCCGTCGTCTTTTTTTCAGAAAAGTTTAAAATAAAAGTTGTTGTTCCATTTTTTTAAAGAATTGAGATCACTGATCACTGATGTAAAATTATATTTATTCTCATCTTCAAAAATATGTTTCCAAAATAGATAGCAATAACTTGCTCAAAAATTTACCCGAACAAAATGTTCAAAGAAAAGCTCACAAAAATGTTCGCGCGAAAAATTTCAGTTCTTTTGCACGAGCTTTTATTTGAGCATGTTCGTCTGTGTAATTGCGCCTTTAACGACCCATGCAAATGAAAATCGGCGTTTTAAATTTAAATCGGGTTTTAACTTTGCGGTGCAAATGGACATTATTATATAATATAAATAGAATTGCAAACGAAGTATCTTCTTCAAGTGCCATGCTCTCTTGGAACGTTGGCTATCATCAGCGCGATCTGCACCCTATCCACTGCCTTCTGAAAAGTGTCATAGTACTAACGTCAATTTTCCTTCTATTATTAATTTTAAGATATTATTAATTTTAAGAGAAATATGGCCAAAAAGAAATATGGCCAAAATATTCAAGTTTACGTCTTTTGATGGTAAATAAAACTTCAAGACTCTTATTCAATCTAAAGGCGCAATTACACAGACGAACATGCTCAAACAAAAGCTCGTGCAAAAGATCTAAAATTTTTTGCGTGAACATTTTTGTGAGCTTTTCTTTGAACATTTTGTTCGGGTAAATTTTTGAGCAAATTATTGCTATCTGTTTTGGAAACATATTTTTAAAGATGAGAGTAAATAAAATTTTACACCAGTGATCAGTGATCTCAATTCTTTAAAAAAATGGAACACCAACTTTTATTTTAAATTTTTGTGAAAAAAAGCCGACGGCAAGCGATTATTCTTGGCTATCAGTTTTGTCAGATGGATTAGGGTTACTTACAATTTTTTTTTCTTAGGGTTTTTCTCGGATTTTTTTGCCCGGGTGTTTTTTTGGGATTTTCTTGCAAGTTTTTTTTATTTCGAAGGGTTTTTTCCTAAATTCAAAAAACAACCCAGGAAAATTTTTCTTTTTCAAAAAAATTTTGAGTTTTTCAAATATCGACAAAAACTCAAAAATTGCACTTTTAAACGGTAATCCGCGCCTCACGACTATGAGGAGTGGTGGGGAGGGGATTTAATTCCTCACACCAGATTTACCTAGTTAGTTTAAAATGAAGATAGATATTTACTGTCAATTTAATGTAATAATCAAGGTCGATTACTGACACTGAGCAAACAATATGCAAAGGAGCAACATTCCGATTCAGAAGTCTAGTCTATTACTGCTAAATTATATTTTTTTAGACAAGGGTCGGGATCGTAGGGTTGTAAAAGTGGGTAATAAACGGGTATTATTTAGACCGAACATGCTTTTGTTCATATATTTGAGATTTATTAAAATGTATATAGGTTTTTTAATTTGACTTAATTATTATTGTATTGGTTTTTTTATCATAACATTTTACAGGCAACAGCAATAAATAAGTGCCAATTATAATTTTTTTATTCTCCTTTTTTTACAACCCCAAAAAAGTTACAAGTATACTGGCATATCACCTATAAAAATCAGGTCAATCGAAGTTGCTTATGAGGTAAAATGTGAATTTCGACATCAAATCGTTTTTCCGTCGGAAAGCACTTAATTAAAAATACCTTGTTTTAAAACTTAGTCTTTCTATTTCCAGTTAAGTTCAATGAATTCCCAAAAAACTATAAAATTTAAATTTGTAAGAAATTTCTATACCAACATTTCTTCAAACAAATTTTGCTTAACATTCTCTCCAAAATTTCCGTGAGTCTTTTTGTACGAGATTTTGCTCGAACTTTTTTTGAACATTTTGCTCAAGAGGCTCGTGTAAATGTTTGTCGGCATTTCAACATCAAAGAAAAGTTTGTCTGTGTAAATGCGCCTTAAGAAGAACATCCACGTTACGTACTTTGTCCACCCAAGATATCCTGAGCATTCTACGATAGCAATAGATCTCGAATGCCTTCCATTTTTTGCACATGGCATCAGTCAGTGGCCATGCCTCTACGCCGTAATACAAAATGGTAAACACATGACAACGAAGCACTCGAATTCGGAGTATTAAGATAGCGACTACACAACACTGATTTCATTTTGACAAAGGATGATCTAGCCTGTACAATTCTTGCACGGACTTCTTGCATGTTGTCCCAGTTTTCATTGAGCTGACAGCCCTGGACCGCTATTCTCGTAACTAAATACGCTCGGCGTTTCATACTCGCTGACCGTATGATAACGTAATATTCGCATACCACGTGACCAAAGTAACAAAAATGGTATTCACGTATATTGAACGCAAGGCGTCGACGAAGTGCGCTCAGCGCGTGGCGACCGTTTGAGAAACACCTACCATTTGCCAGCTGTTTTGCCCTCCGCGCGTACGATTTTCCTACCCTACAATACTTTGTAGAGTGCTGCAAAAAATATAGTAGTTTTTTCAGTTTGCGTTTTTATTAATAATTAGAAAAATAAAAATCTCTTATTAGTAGCTTGGGGACGGGTGACAAACACGTACACATCAACCTTACTATTTGATGCTCGATGTAAGACAACTTTTTTTTCCAAAAAATTACAACAAAAACTTTTCTTATCAAAATCGACATCGAAATAATTGAGCATCCGTATAATACTAGAAATAGAAGCAATCAAAATTCTGTAAAACCAAGGGTAAAAAAAGCCATTGGTCAGCGGTGCTTTTTGTATCTTTCATCGGATGTGTACCAAAAAATATCTGGTTTTGTTAGACTCCTGCCCACATTAATTGTTTTCTTTCAAAAATAAACTAAAAGCTTTCATGAAATATGAAATTAGCAAACATGAAATAAATAGCTTAATTGATATAAAAAATAATTAGCAAACAATATAGGAAACTACCTTTATTTCTGTGTTTTCATCTGTATTTTCTTTACTTCTGAAATATCACATTTTTCACATTAATTACCATTTTTATGTTTTTCATCTTTTGTCATTTTATTTATTCATAAATGTACTAAAAATTACTATTTTCTTTTTTTAATTTAACTGTTTCATGAAAACATACATTTTTCCACGCGCGAGGTTTCTCTTGTGGATGTATGAATTCTGTGTTTGTTGTTGAATTGGTTAGGTTATTTTTTTATATACCTTAGAGTTTTATTTTCTGTTTCTTAAAATGTAGAAAACGCATGTTCACTATAATTAAAAGGTATAACTTACTAAATATATAAGTAACTATTGTGAAACCATTTTAACCATAAATGCTACATAATAAAGTATCAATATGAATATACGACCGTGCCGGAAACACCACTTTCCCTCACTGAGTGCCGGAATAAATTTAAACTTTCCCGCACTGAGTGCGGAATTTTTTTGTAGGTGTGCGGTTAAGTCTCGGGGTAAACATTGTGCGGGAACGTGCTACTAGTTTATATCACAGGGTCAAAGGGCGGGTTTAACTGAGCTAAATCAAACCATCAAGTAATTTTTTAAAGGATCAACATGCACTTGTGCAAGTCACCATTTGATTTACCCTTTCTGAACTACGGATCGAAATCGATCACGTAATGGCCTCTTTCTTACACATAGAAAAAGAAAAGGAGCGGCAAGACTAACAAGAAATAAAAATGCAAAATTCGGTGATGCCAAGATGTGCTAAGCGAATTTGATTCTGTCTGCTCGTAGGGCAGCGCGTTCGGCAGAGCGAATACGAAAAGTCGTCGATCAGCGTGCCGCTGAGCGCGCTGTTCGCTATTCGTTTCGCTTAGCGACTTCAAAACGTTACGTATTACGAGAATACCGGTCCAGGTATTTATACGATTCTACGCGTTCGACTTGTTGGCCATTTACTTCCAGTATGCCTCTTATGTTCTTTTGCTTGGCTATAACCATCCATTTTGTTTTTCCAACATTCAAGTTAAGCCCAAATTGCGAACTTTCGGCTGCGACTCGATTTATCAGCTCTTGCAGGCCTTCCAACGTATTCGCAACGAAGTATACCCAATAAAAATATTGAATGGTGAGTCACTTAACAAACCAAAACAAATCTTGCAGTTAATAATTTTTTTATAATTGCTATAAAATTGATGTAAGTCGCACATGTAAACGTATCTATGACATTTCCGCCATGTTTTCGAATGTCCGGTGAATTCGACGCCATTTTTTCCACCGCAACGTTGCAGAAAAAAATGCAACTATAATTTAATTTTCACGAGTCTTCTATTTCAAAAATGTAAACAAATAGTCTTTTTCTGTCAGAAGAAACGTAACCTAAAGCCTTCAAATTAGACAATAAATTTGGATTTCTGTCAACTTTTAAACCTGGTTTTGTTCAGTCATTGTGGTTAGGTTTTATCCGAGGTTTTGTCTAAATAAAAATGGAACAGACTGTAGTTATACCTCGTTATATACTCAGTTATATAGTTGTAAGAGCGAGTGTAAGAGTTGGGTAATGTTTGAACATTTAACCAATTGTTTCTCGTAGGTAGTCAGGCAGAAAATAAATCACCCCACTAATTTTTCAACCCCCGACTAAAAAGAGGGGCGTTATAAGTTTGACACCTATATGTCTGTCTGTGTATGTCATAGACCATGTAGTTCACTGAACCACTTAACCGGTTTCGATACGATTTTTTCTATTCGGAGCTTATCCTTAGGTCCTGGTTTATTTCAGTTTTTGTCAGGAAAAAACATCTTCAGGGAGCAAATGAGGGTAGTTTTTCGGGGATTTTTATTTTGTTTAATATGTAAAAGAAATAACAAAATGCTTGAAAGATGCTGATGGATTATCGGGGGAATCGTTTATTTGAAAATGAACTTGGAAAAACATATTTCGTTTTTTTTTGGTCGTAGTAAATTTCCTGGGTTCCCTATTATAAATAATAACTAACAGTGGCCGTCCCAGCCATTTGAAAAGGGGGGGGGGCGGTTTCGATACGAAAAAAAAACCAAAATAAAAGCATAACTTAGTAACTACAAGCTCAGACAATACTCAGATTTTAAATTGTTTATTTCATAACTTTTTTATTCAAAAAAAATGTTTAAATGCGCCAAAAATTTCAGAAAATTACATTAAAAATGCAATTTTTCAGTCAACTTAAACTAAAATCGTAAATACCAACGTATCATAGCGCCGCAGGCGAAAATTTTAAAGAAAATTGCACTGAAAAATGCATTTTTTGATTTAAAATTAAAATAAAATTGTAAATATATCAATGGTTCAAAAGCTTGGTAGGCGAAAATTTTTGAGAAATTGACACTACAAATGCCATTGTTAACACAAAATTAAACTAATACCGTAAATATCAAAGGTGTTATAGCGCCGCAATTTATGCCATAATTTTGATGTTCAAAATAATAATAATAATATCTGAAATCCGTGCTTGAGTAACGTACAATTTTTTAGTTATAAAAAAACATCGATAACAAACAAATCACAAACAGAGATCTAAAAGCTTTTTATCTTGAAACATTACCTTTTATATTGCATATCTCAAATATAAGATGCCTATCTCAAGAAAAGCTCGTTTCCAGTTTTTTCGGGCAAACCGGTCAATGACTCGCTCAATGTCAATTTCAATATGTCTATACAGCAACGCTAAGCCCATATTTTCCATCTTCTGAGGCAGGAGAAGCTTTTGCCCACTTCTGACCAATATTGTTTCCAAATACTGACTTCTCCCAATAAAAGTTGAAGAATTTGTTTTTGCTCTGATTTTGGCTTCACGTTGTATAAAACTTGATATGAATATGTTCAAGTCAAAAGTACTTAGAATCTCGTTATTGAACCTTTATTTTATGTCCGAAATGATTGTGTCTAAAACTTGTTTATAAATTGAAACTCTTATAATACTGTTCTGTAATTCTAATATCGTGGTTTTCGTCTGTTTCAAACTGTCCCAAAATAATGTGGAGGAATTCTAGAATATCTTTAACGGAACGTTCTGCAATTTCTCGTTGTTTCTCTAAAGAGTTCAAGGTTACCACCAGCATCTTTGTTGTCTACTTTTTTCTGGAGCAAAGGGGGGGGGGCGATCGCCCCACCCCCCCTGGGACCGCCACTGTAAATAATTTTTTTTTGAAGGTCTAGGTTTATTAGTTGAGGGATCTTGTTAATGAAACGTCCTTTATTTGAAATGCCAACGTTTCGCAAAATTTATTTGCTTCTTCAGGGCTATTCAAGACGACCATTCCATGTGTCCATTTTATTGCCAATAGACGTCATCCATGGGTAAAGAGGCATTATTTTGGCAGAAGTTCGTATTTAATTTTTACACTTAATGTGTTGGTTTATGGTTTTTTTTTTAATTTTTATTCAAAATTTTACGGCACTTCTGCCAAAATAATGCCTCTTTACCCAAGGATGACGTCTATTGGCAATAAAATAGACACATGGAACGGCCGTCTTGAATAGTCCTGAAGAAGCAAATAAATTTTGCGAAACGTTGGCATTTTCAAAAAAAGGACGTTTCATTAACAAGATCCCTCAACCCATAAACCTAGACCTTCAGAAAAAATTAAAAATAGGATCGTTAAACCATTCTGCTCTACATAATCTCTATTCAATATTGATCTCTGACGAAATTGATCTGTGGCAAACACCCTTTTTAATTTAAAAAGGGATTTAGTAAGGAGGAATAAATAACAAAATCAATGAATAGCGAGCTTTCCCTCAAAAAGGTAATGGTAACCGTAGATCCGGATTTTGCAACTCCAGAGCTTAGGATATCTGTAAAGATAATTATATCTGTCTCCGTAGAGACGCTTAATTTTCCTTCAAAATGAAGGTACATCTGCTGATTCTGCAATTTGACATGAATCCTGTGTCATATTTTTCCATCATCATTTCATCATTTCATCTCCTAATTCCTAGCACCGTACTGATGAGCACCACAAGTGCGAAATCCGGATCAACGGTTACCATTACCTTTTTGAGGGAAAGCTCGCTATTCACTGATTTTGTTATTTATTCACCCTCACTAAATCCCTTTTTAAATTTATTAACTCCAGAGCTTAGGATATCTGTAAAGATAATTATATCTGTCTCCGTAGAGACGCTTAATTTTCCTTCAAAATGAAGGTACATCTGCCGATTCTGCAATTTGACAGATGGTTGTCTTTTACATGAATCCTGTGTCATATTTTTCCATCATCATTTCATCTCCTAATTCCTAGCACCGTACTGATGAGCACCACAAGTGCGAAATCCGGATCTACGGTTACCATTACCCTTTTTAATATTTTTAATAGGCTCGATATTAGGCGACAAAAATAACAAAAGAAACATAAGTCAATTCAAAATGAAAACATAGAACAAGTAAAATCACTGCTCCAATCTAGAAGGAAGCTCTCACGACGTCAGCGAGCGCGACAAAACGCGGCGCGACGAGCGCAAATCTTCACCGAAGCGACGAATGGTGTAAACGCGACCACTAATTGGTAGTTAGCTCTCGGTTCAGCGGCGCAATTAATAAGGCGAGTCAACGACCTCGCGCGCAATAACATCGCTATATTCGCCCCGCACGGTTAGAGAGGTTTAAATACATCAGGGTTTTAGCGTAGTTCTAGGGAGATTACCCGGGAGATTATTAAGAGTAAAGTCATTGCAAGTTCTTCAAATTTGATGTGCTGTGCTGGGAATATGCCCAGTCATCATCTTTCCCCTCCTTTTCTCAGCAGAGTACCCCTCTTTTTTCTGTTTTAAATTAAGTAAAATTGAGCTTGAGGGTGACTTTTGGCCTTAATTTAGACGAAACACATTTTTTTTAAATATTGTTTTATGTAATAGGTAAATGGTGTAATGAAGCGACGAATGGTGTAATCGGGACCACTAATCTCGATTCAGCGGCGCGATTAATAAGGCGAGTCAACGACCTTCCGCGCAATAAAATCGCTCTATTCTCCCCTCGATTGATTCGCCCCGCACGGCTTGAAACAGTTAAAAACACAAGGTTTAAGGCCGCTTTATTAATTTTAACCCTGGGACAAGTTGACACCGGTTTAAAAAATCAAATAAAGGCCATAGTTATGTACAGGTTAACCCACGTGTGTTTAATTTTTTTAGGTTAACCAAAACATTATTTGATCCATGCTCTCAGCTGGAGTTAATTTAACCATGAATTATTTTCGTTTGTTGTTGAATAATAAAATACTTATTGCATTAATTAACTGAATAATTATTAATTTTCCGAAGTTTTCAGTCCCTTACTTTACACATGAATAAAATTGGTAAATCGGTCCTTAGAAAGATTATAAAATTGTCAAGGACTGCAAAATGTGTAATAAAAGTAATTCTGGGAAACAAGATATAATTAAAATACGAGGATTATTCTCGGGATTATTGCACGGTCTGACAGAAGCTAAGCAAAACATCTCCAACAGCGGTTTTTACTGGGCTTGCCAGTAGAAAATTTTTCGCACGTTTTGAGGGGAAATGCGAGAAATGCAAGGGAAATACGGGAAATGTGTGTAGGAAATATTTGGAAAATACGGGCAATGCATGAGAAATACGGGAAGTGTGAGAAATAAAGGAAATGCGTCGGAAATAGGGGAAATGCGTGAATTCGTGGGAATTACACGAAATGCAGGAAATGCGTGGGAAATACAGGAAATGCGGGAAAATAGTGTGAGCATAATTTATAAAGAGCAAAAGAGTACATCATTAATCAGTATTCAAAATAACAAGATGGTTAATAATTTTTAAAATAATATTCATGGTAAAACTTACCCATACCCTCCTCTATACCCTGTTACAAGGGCGATTACAGCTTTTTTTTAAAGGGGGGGGAGGCGGTTAGTAGGTATTGGTTTGAGTTAGTCAAATTTTAATTCTAGATTTGATTCCAAAATCATGTGCCTTAAATACGCCGCAGGGCATTGTGGACTAAAATTGATTAAGATAAAACTAATATTGTAACAATGAATGATATATTAAATATTTTGATTACAAAATTATAGGTACAAAAATAGGCTGACAAAAATACTAAACGTACAACAATCAATAAGGTTGTAGCGCCGCATGCGTAAATTTGAGCAACTTTTGAAAATTAAGCCAAAAGTTTTGAGCTTGTTTACGTTTTCGTCAAATTTTTTAAAAAAGGTGGGTTGGGTAGGCTGCAACCCTCCGCCTTGCATGATAATACATATATATAGTAAGTATATAAAGTAAGTAATAAATAGTAGCAGTGGTGCACCCAAAGAAATATTTTGGATGGGGGCTCAAAATATGGCCTTGTTGATTTTTTAAAAATAACGAATGAATTAAGGGAAAGTGGTTATAAGATAACGCGAAAGATTTTAAAAAAGTAAACTAAACGTGCCATTTAAAACAAGTTCTTAATGTCGGTTGGTAAAAATTGTGTAAATTTTAAGTAAAATCGCAAAAAAGAATGATTTAATAGCGCCGCAAGCAATTTTTTTTTAATGTTACTTTTAGACTTGATGTTTCATTGATTATTTTCGTTGGCTGTTTATTTGGTTTCAAAATAATATAGAAATAAAAAAAAATGGTTATTACTGAATATTGTTGTGATATGGGGAAAAAGAGTACTGTTCTAATTTAATAGAGAATAGAGTACAAAGCTTTAAAAAAAAGAGTACTGTACTCATAAAAAGAGCGCAAATACGTGCAAAATAGAGGAAATAAACGAAAAATTCCGAGTGGTAAAACCAAGGCGGTGGAGCCTCTTTATAGTACACAATGCTTCAACATGCCTGTCGTTCATTTCACTCTGGGCCAAATAAATTTGCAACAACACGTTTATACCTACATGCGCGACATGTATCTACTTAATTATAACAACTTACCTACGAGAGGCACAGACAAAGCAAACAAGACAAGGCAACCTATAAACAAGACTGCCACAAACTAACTTCTACTAAATTGCAGTCAGAGATATGAGAGAGATATGAGGGTAGGAAGTCATTCGAGAAAAGCAAGTTCCAAACGGAGATTCAAACACAGTGGATCACTTAATGTGTCATCAAAAAATTAAAAAATTATGACATTTCCTGAATCGAATAAAAAAATAATTACGAAAATCACCTTTGGAAGTTATGTTGGAACAAAACATCGAAAAAAAAAACTCTCGAGAAAACTTATAACCTTGTCTATTTTAAGTCGCTTAAAAATGGGGACACTGTGCCCCTTCTACCCACTCTTTCGTGTCTATTAACTATGCCCGCGTTAAATTTCAGCGATGACGCCTTAGGCCGAGTTTTCGCGAAATTAAGCAAAATTAATTGCGCTGGGAAAATTTTGAAAGGAAAAATTAATTACACATAATTTCTTGGGTATTACTAATAGTTTTAATAATTTAACACTTCAATAAACATGGGCGTATACAAGAGAGGACTTAAGGAAATCAAGACACCCCCCCAAGACCCTGGATGACAAAAAATCTTAACAATTCAAGTACACTTGATTTCAAAAAAAACTCATACATGCATTTTTTCCTATGTCACAAAATAGTGTATACTATTATAAGGCACGACCAGCTTAGTATGCCTGACAGCTTAAAATTCAGTGTGACATCCTTAAAAATGCCACAGATATCAACATTTACAAAAGTCCACTCGAGTTATATAAGACGGCTGGTCTATAAGAAGAGCGGCCACAAATTTTGGAGCCCTCTTTATAGAACAGCCTTCGAGTGATAATTTGATATTGTACAATATAGATTTTACTAAAGCATTATTTTTGCTGATTTTTTAGTATTATGCAAAATTTAATATAAAAATAAGGTTGCCTTTAATTTAAGTTAAAAATTTTTTTCACTTTTAGAGACCTTTTTTAAACAATATTACAAATTGTCGTACTTTTAAAGTTTTTAGGCATTTTAGCTGGTAGTCCGTATACACTTTTAGAAGGGTCAATTTTGTGAATGCATGTATGCATTTTTTTTAAAATCAAGTGTACATCTGGCTGACCAGAAAAATCATTTGCTGAGTCATAGATAGCATATTTAGATTTAGATACCCTAAATTGGGAAAAATTTACCGCGCAGGCACTTACCCCGTCGGCCCCTAATGCGCAAGAACTTACCTGGCATAACATTTACTGGGGATTCGTGAGGTTTGGTGGGTAAACCCCCAGAAAACCTGTACAAGAAGCCAGCAGCGCAACTTGGGATTTTTTTATTAGAACCTATATAAATAATTAGAGCTAATTTAGTGCTCTATAGTCTCATTTATTTTTCTTAATATATAATACGAAAATTATACTACAAATATTGTATTCTGATTTCATTTTCTGATAAACAAATAAATCGTTTTTATTTTACAGTGAATCAATAACTTAACAGTAACATATAACTATTAAAACCGAGCAAAGCACTAAATTTATATTCCATAAAAAAATGTAGAGCTCGTTTTTTTAAACAAAGAGCGCGTGCGCTGCTAGCTTCTGCGGAAGCTAGCAGTGCAAGTGATTGTAAGCAAACGAAACGTAGATTAGTGCTACAGAGTTATACCATTTTTAACAAAAAAAACTACTCCTCTGGAAAATTCTTTTATAGGCATTAGGTTTTTAAGTCTATCTTATTTAGTTATCCCAAAATTCTTGATATCCAATTTATTAAATTAAAACTTTAAGAACTATTTCAATATGTTAAGGCACTAATTTCCCAACGCCTTAAAAAATTTAGAGCTCGCTTTTTTTAAAATATAGAGCCTGCGCTGCTAGCTTCTAACTAAAAACTACTCCTCGGGAAAATTTCCCTATATTAGAATAATATTTATAGTAAAATTTTCGTATTATATATGGGTTGTTCTTGATAAATGGTAACATTTGGTGTAGGTAATAGTTTTTGAAAAAATAAAAATTGATTTACCACCTTCTAAGTGTATTTAATGATCCAACATACTATAATATGATACGCAACTGAGATAACAAATCTCTAGTTTTTGAGTAATTTTTGTTTTTGTGTTCACACGAGTGAAAACTGTATCGCATAGCATTTTTGTTTCTGGTGATTTTGCCAAAGACTTTCTAGTTTTTGCCATTTTATTTCTAAAAATTATTGAGTTTTTTAATTACAAGCGAAAAATGTCACAGGTGTTATCAATAAAATATTCTGAAAGATCACACTAGTGATGTTCACACTAGTGACATATTTATCAAAATGTCTAAATAACAAAAAAATTTAAAAAGTTACTACTTTTCTAATTTACTCTTAGTTAAATGCCTACATTTTATATTTAAATCACATTTTTGAAAATAAATATCTTACCATTTACTCCTTATATTTTTAATAATATAAAGAAACATGTGTGACATTTATCTCCTCCAAAACCATCATACTCTTTTAAAACCGCCAAAACTTCACAAAAACTGAATTATGTGACACATTTCAGGTTACACTCCTAAAGCCGCATTTACACAGACAAACTTTCCTTTGATGTTGAAATGCCGACAAACATTTACACGAGCCTCTTGAGCAAAATGTTCAAAAAAATGTTCGAGCAAAATCTCGTACAAAAGAACACACGTAAATTTTGGAGAGAATGTTGAGCAAAATTTGTTTGAAAAATTGGGGGTATAAAAATTTCTTTACAAATTTAAATATTATAGTTTTATGGGAATTCATTGAACTTAACTGAAAATAGAAAGGCAAAGTTTTAAAACAAGGTATTTTACACCTCATAAGCAACTTCGATTGATCTGATTTTTGTGACTTTTTTGAGAGATAACAAATCTCTAGTTTTTGAGTAATTTTTGTTTTTGTGTTCACACGAGTGAAAACTGTATCGCATAGCATTTTTGTTTCTGGTGATTTTGCCAAAGACTTTCTAGTTTTTGCCATTTTATTTCTAAAAATTATTGAGTTTTTTAATTACAAGCGAAAAATGTCACAGGTGTTATCAATAAAATATTCTGAAAGATCACACTAGTGATGTTCACACTAGTGACATATTTATCAAAATATCTAAATAACAAAAAAATTAAAAAAGTTACTACTTTTCTAATTTACTGTTAGTTAAATGCCTACTTTTTATATTTAAATCACATTTTTGAAAATAAATATCTTACCATTTACTCCTTATATTTTTAATAATATAAAGAAACACGTGTGACATTTATCTCCGCCAAAATCATACTCTTTTAAAACCGCCAAAACTTCACAAAAACTGAATTATGTGACACATTTCAGGTTACAAGGCGCATTTACACAGACAAACTTTCCTTTGATGTTGAAATGCCGACAAACATTTACACGAGCCTCTTGAGCAAAATGTTCAAAGAAATGTTCGAGCAAAATCTCGTACAAAAGAACACACGTAAATTTTGGAGAGAATGTTGAGCAAAATTTGTTTGAAAAATTGGGGGTATAAAAATTTCTTTACAAATTTAAATATTATAGTTTTATGGGAATTCATTGAACTTAACTGAAAATAGAAAGGCAAAGTTTTAAAACAAGGTATTTTTTACCTCATATACTTGTGACTTTTTTGGAGTTGTAAAAAAAACGAGAATAAAAAAAATAATAATGGGCACTTATTTATTGCTGTTCCTGTAAAATGTAATGATAAAAATTTACGCTTAAAAGAATATCTCTTTATTTTACTTCCTAGTTTAAAACACGATACAATAATAATTAAGTAAAATTAGAAAACCTATATACATTTTATTAAATCTCAAATATATGAACAAAAGCACGTTCGGTCTAAATAATACCGTTTATTACCCACTTTTACAAACCTACGATGCCGACCCTTGTTTAAAAAATATAATTTAGCAGTAAAATAATTAGACTTTTGAATCGCAATGTTGCCCCTTTGTATATTGTTTGTTCAGTGTCAGTAATCGACCCTGATTATTAAATTAAATTGACAGTAAATATCTATATCTTCAGCATTTTCATGAACCTTTTGCTTTTTTAAGCAACCCTTGGGACCTTAAACTAACTAGATTAATCTGGTGTGAGGTATTAAAAAACAAAAATAAAAGCTAAAGGTAAAGTTACAAAAATATGTTTAAAAAAAATCCCCCTCCCCACCATTCCTCATAGTCGTGAGGCGCGGATTACCGCTTAAAAGTGCAATTTTTGATTTTTTTGCCGATATTTGAAAAACTCAAAATTTTTTTGGAAAAGAAAAATTTTCCTGGGTTTTTTTTTGACTTTAGGAAAAAAACCCTTGGAAATAAAAAAACACGCAAGAAAAACCCAAAAAAACCCCTGGCAAAAAAAGTCCGAGAAAAACCCTAGGAAAAAAATATTATAAGTAACCCTAATCCATGTGACAAAACTGATAGTCAAGAATAATGTTTCGCTTGCCGTCGGCTTTTTTTCACAAAAATTTAAAATAAAAGTTGGTGTTCCATTTTTTTAAAGAATTGATCACTGATGTAAAATTGTATTTATTCTCATCTTTAAAAATATGTTTCCAAAACAGATAGCAATAATTTGCTCAAAAATTTACCCGAACAAAATGTTCAAAGAAATGCTCACAAAAATGTTCACGCAAAAAATTTTACATCTTTTGCACGAGCTTTTGCTTGAGCATGTTCGTCTGTGTAATTGCCCCTTAAACTGTGTCTTCTGTGCTTCCACATTTTCAGCTAAATGAGTTGGATGTTGTATGCGGTGATGCCAGATTTTAAAAAAAAATCGGTGTCTGCATGGGATCACACAAGTGACACCAAAATCAATTAAACGTGTTTTTTTTTGTTTTTTGAAGACAATAAACTTATATCAAGGTATTTTTTTTAGAATTTAAATTTTTAAGTTTCGATGATTATCTAAATAAATTTTATGATCCTAAAGTGTTTTTTGTTCTATCTGAATCTATTAACTTTTAAAATTACAGATCACACCACGTGGCATGTCACATAGTGTGAACCACTTTACTTCTATGGAGACATTATTGCTGGATAATGATAGCCTCAGGGTACACTAACTATCCTCCCACTAAATTAGCTCTAATTATGTAGGTATCTTTTGTTTTCTGAATTCTCTTAATTAGGCCTAGCAGCGCATGCGCTAACTTTTAAAAAATGCAAGAAAAATAGTTCTAAGTGGTTATAGGTTCTAATAAAAAAAATCGCAAGTTGCACTGCTAGCTTCTTGTACGGTACCTGCACGGTAAGTTCTTGCGCACGAGGAGCCGACGCGGTAAGTGAATGCGCGTTAAATTTTTCGCGGCCGTGATTATAGATTGCGTGAATTCTGCATACGCCACTGTAACAAGAACAAATTATAAATAAAAAAAACATTGCATGCAGGGTGAAAGAGTCCATTTCTTATAACTTCCAGTCCTTCTTAGAAGAAAAACGTTTAGATAGTCCAGTGGAAGGAATACGGCATGCCCCTCGTTCGTCAATTTGGTTATTTTTTGAGACAGTTAGTGCAACATTGAGATATCTCTGTCTCTTGTTTTTACCTAAAACCGAAAAAGACAGAAATATCCGAGTGCTGCAGTGAAAGTCTCAAAGGAATACACTAATAGATGTTGTGAAGAATGAAATTGTCTCGGAAATTGTACGCATATAAAAATACCCCCGGAAATACATAGAGTACTTACCTATACAATTAGATAATCTAATCGGTATTCAGAAAGCCAGCACTATTTAAAGCCCGTTATAAATTTTAAAAATACATACTTTTTCAAAGTGTAAACCTAACCTGGAAACTTTTAACTCTCGCTTTAACTCTTTCCAAGACTCTTTCTCGATGAATGCTTATAAAAACAGAAAAGTCGAGTAGCCCCCAGGATAATTCCAAAGAGCTTTACATTGCATTAATAAAAAATATGTGCGAAAAGAGATGAAAATTAAGGTCTTTGGATTTTGTTCCAGGGATAAAAGTTTTAAATTTAAATGGAATTAAATTAAATCTAATAAAAAGACTGAGCCATGCCATTACTAAAGAGACACCCACTCACACTAATTT
Organism: Oxystoma pomonae; assembly: GCA_963921995.1. NCBI lineage: Eukaryota > Metazoa > Arthropoda > Insecta > Coleoptera > Brentidae > Oxystoma > Oxystoma pomonae. The sequence continues at coordinate 25,490,237 of OY998165.1, forward strand.
CTGAAGATTGTAAACATAATCCCGGCCATAAGGCTTCAAATTTTCCTACCTGAGCATTTAAGTAAAGAAATCGCCATGCTTTATGAATAAAATAAATGTTAACCTAAATTGCTTCATGGTTGGTGTAACCTATTTCAAGAACGGTCGAAAATCTAGAATACAGATGATTTGGAAACTAAAATTAAACTAACTTAAAGTCCTATGGTGACATTATTTATTCAACATACCCACGTAAATACTTTATTTTATCTACCTACCGATCAGCATAGCAATATGCTATAGATATGTAAGTACTTATTAACACATTAACTACCAGAAAGGTTTAAAATTATTTACATAAAAGTAAAAAGTAGGTATATAGACATTTAAATGGTTCTTTAAATATTCCAGACACCAAAGTATTAGTAAAAAACAGTGTGTAATGTTGATTTATAACGGAGTATAGAACTATTATGATGTAGGTACCTATATATAGTTTAATCCGCACTTTACTTTCAAAAAAACACAACACTGAAGAGTATATATTCAAAAAGAGCGAAATGTGAGTCTCCAAATACCGTTACCTTTGAAGATGTACCTTCTTTAAAATGCAGGTTGTGGCCAGGATTACCAAAAGTTGCATAGATATTTGTGGCGTTGAATAAATTAGAACATGTTCGATTTTGAGTATGCTAGATTTTGCCAACATATTTAGGCCAACTTGCAGCGACTTCTTGCCGCGACAAATCACAGCGACAAAATTGCATTGTCAGGTTAGGTCAGAATATTGCATGTAATTGGTTTGTAAATTTAAAAAAAATTATTTCCCACTTATCCTTTTGAAAACAAAATAGGAGGATAGTTAGTGTACTCAAAGGCTAACATTATCCAGCAGTAATGAACTCTGAAAGAAATGACTCCATGGAAGAAAAGTTGTTCACACCATGTGACATGTCACGTGGTGTGATCTGTAATTTTCAAAGTTAATACATTCAGATATAACAAAAAAACACTTCGAGATCATAAAATTTATTTAGATAATGATTTAGATCCTAAAAAAAATACCTTGATATAAGTTTTGTGTCTTCATCAAAAAACAAAAAAAAAACAAGTGTAATTGATTTTGGTGTCACTTGTGTGATCACATGTCAACCCACAGTTTAGAAGTTTAACCTGAAATGTGTTACATAATTTAGTTTTTGTGAAATTTTGGCGGTTTTAAAACAGTATTAACGTTTTGGCCGAGATAAATGTCACACGTGTTTCTATATATATATATATATAAGGAGTAAATGATAAGATATTTACTTTCAAAAATATGATTTAAGTATGAAAAGTAGGCATTTTACTAACATTAGAATACAAAAGTGTGAACGTCACTGGTAATAAAAAGATTTAATAATTTTTAGAAAAAAAATGGCAAAAACTAAAAAGTCTTTTACAAAAGCACCAGAAACGAAAAAGGAAATAGAAAAAAGAGAGAAAAGAAGAAATCAAGTAGGGGTATATTATATATATCGCAACATATTATATTTATTTAAAAAGTGGTCAATCAATTTTTGTGTTTTTAAAAACTTACACCAAATGTTACCTTTTTCAAGAACAACCCAGCTATAAAGATTCTTGATTTTGGTAATATAGGTATAACTGGCGTTAGCTGGCTATCACCTGTATTAGCAGATGAATTCACAAACTCAAAAATAACTCAAGAACTAGTGAATTGTTATCTCGGCCATATAGCACAACCAACTACAGCAACATTTAATAATTACCAAAATTCAAAGAACACTAATTTGTTTTTTTTTAAATTACCACTTGAAATGCTACCTTTTTTCAAGAACGACCCAGGTATGTTTGTAGCTGAACTGTTTCACTTGCAAATAAACTTTATAAACATATGTTTAGCAATTAACTAAACAATTAAAACAAAAGGTGATTTAACAAGTTCTGAAGGTGGTGCTAAGATAAAAAAAAAAGTGTGCCCATTCCTAAATTTAAAATAATTTATCTTTTAAGTGATGACGATGCCATAATGAAACACTTTTCAATTCTTCAAGGGACCTAATTGAATTTAAGGAGTTTAAGCACGGATCACCTACCAAGGTACTCTGTGGTTTAAGGTGTATTTCAATGTGACACTGATTAAATAAAAGATAAATGTACATAGGACCTTTATTTCAATCAATCTTCCAAGTGATTTATTAGACTCTACTTTCAGATCCAGAAAAACATTAACTAAAAATAGAAATTTACCTCGCTTTACCTAATAGTTGATGCGACTTTTTTAAACGATTTGATTTCCACATGGTTTATGGTACGCTTTAACTTTCGGGACCCAAAAAAGAGACAGTTTTTTTAAAATAAAAAATCGATTCTTATATACAATGCACACAAAAACGGCCCTGGTTCGGTACTCTGTGCCTGAAAGTCGATCCCTTGACGATCTAAAGAATTGCAAGGTTGCCAACTCTCACGTAAGTTTGTATATCACTGGGTCGGTAAAGATTCAGTTTATTTTTCTCGAGATTTTTCTTTGTTTTAATAGTTAAGGTTTAATAAAATAGATTTTAGGATTGGGTTACATAAAGTGGGGTGATCATGGGTTGGGTTTGTTGATTTTTTCTTTTCGTTTTATTTAATATTTTTCCCCTAATTTTTATTAATTTTTCGAACCTGGCAACATTGCAATATTTTGACAGTCAAAAATAAGAAAAGTGAGGTTAGAGTGCTGCAGTCTTACCAATTGGAGCATAATTGTGCGATTTGAGCATAATGTTAAGGGCTGTAGCACAATTTGAGCACATTCAAAATAATAGCACATTTTCTCAAATCAAAGAAAAAGCCAATTTAAAAAAAAACAGACGAACATTTTTGATGATCTGCAATTGTCCATGGCTAGAACATGAGCTGTCATCTTTGTAATTTTATTCAAAGTTTGATTTTACGAATTTTACACATTAGGTTTTTTAATCTTTGAAATATTTTTAGTAAAGAAGCACAAAATTTAAATTCGTGGTTGGTAACACTGGAGTGCTAATGTTTATTATGTTTTCGGGAACATCTGCGAAGCTCAGTATGGAGTTTTATAGCCCCAATGCATTTCCTTGGGTAATACCAAATGGCGAAAGATCTTTGACTTTTTCTTGTAAATTTTAAAATATTTTTTACTTGTATTTGGAAAATACACTATATAGAGGGTCTATTTTCAGATCAAAACATTTTTTTTTCAAAAATCGTGTATTCGGAAAGTATGCCTACCAGCCCCCCAACATTTTGTCGTTCCAGGCTTTTTATTGCTTTGCTTTTTGACAATAGGTACTTTTAGTTATTTTTAAACGCATCTCTATACTTATAATAACTAATGCGTTTAAAATAAAGCCATAAAGCACTGCATTTTTGCCTTATTTCGAACAGCTGACATCGATCGATGCCTGCGTTGCTGTGGTCGCAACGTTACGTTCATCCCGACGTACGCAACGAGCGCAGTCAACTGTTTGCGAGGCTGTTTGTTCTACACTGAGAATTTTTTTAGTAAAGTAGTTGGCATCCTTGTTGCCAAAAAACCCCGCAAATAACCTTGCTAGAACAGCAAAGTTTCTTAGTAAAATAGGAAAATAATGATCAGTAGCCCTCGCCAAAAAAATAGTTACGCCAGCAAACAAATTTAGTAACCTAACATTCTAGCAAAAAGCTTTGCTGTCCCAGCTAAAAATGTTGCTGTTGCAGCAAAATGTTTTGCCTAAATAGGCGCCACCGCCAGTAAAATTTCTCAGTGAACTTCGCATCCACCATAAAATCGGGCCACGTTCGAAACATGGCATAAACAAGTCAAAAATGTAGTGTTTTTTGGCTTTGTTTTCAACGCGTTAGATGTACAGGGTGTTCCATATTCGATGCTCACCATGGGGATCTCCTAAACGAAAGGAGATAAGAAAAGGTTTAAATTAGGGCAAAGTTGCGCAATTTGACTCTTTGCTCAAAATCAAACAAAAGTTTACAAATTCCGGGTAGTTCAAGAGATAGGCGAAAAAAACGAAATCTTTATTTTTAGTTTTTATTTTTCTGCGCCTTTATTCTTAAAGCTGTCAAAAAACGCTTAAAACTTTCTACAGGCACTTTTTTAAGATCTACCTAATGAGAGGTCCGTTTTCGAGATTTGACATTTCAGTGTGACAGGAGCACTGTCAAGTTCATTTTTTCTTATGGACACATGCTTTTTTCTCCTGAGATTTGGTTCATAAAGGATGACAGATATTTTACAACCTCATTTTGACAAGTACCTGACGTTTTGAGTTATTTGACCATCATCAGCCCAAATTCAGAGACTAAAAAACAAAGAAAAAAACGAATTTTTAAAATATTAGATAAAGTTATTTGTTATTTCCAAAATATCTTAAGTAAGTTTAAAGCAAAAATTAAATTTGGTCTGATGATGGTCAATAAACCCAAAACGTCAGGTGACTTGTCAAAATAAGCTTTCAAAATGTTATTTGTCATGCTTTATGAACCAAACGCCAAAAAAAAGTCCATAAGACAGTGACACTGAAATGTCAAGTCTCAAAAACGGTCCTCTCACTTTTTTTGGTAGCTTTCAGAATAAGGGCGCAGAAAAATAAAAACTAAAAATGAAGATTTAGGTTTTCTCCGCCTATCTCCGAAACTATCCGGAATTTGTAAACTTTTTTTTTAGTTTTGAGCAAAGCATCAAATTGCGCAACTTTGCCCTAATTTAAACCTTTTCGTATCTCCTACCGTTTAGGAGATCCCCATGGTGAGCATCGAAATTGAAACACCCTGTATACTGATTCGTTTAACTAATAGACACTTAAAAGTTAATATTTCAACACATCGGTATACCTAACGCGTTCGAAACAAAGCCAAAATACACTACATTTTTGACTTGTATATGCCACGTTTCGAACGCATGCCCGCTTTTTTGACGGGTGCGATGACAGAGCAGCTGATTCCACTCGTTGTGTACGTAACGTTACGGACCCACGAACGTACGCAACGATTTTAATCAGCAGTTCTATCATCGCACCATTCAAAAAAGCGGGCATCGTTCGAAACATCGGATAAACAAGTCAAAAATGCAGTGTATTTTGGCTTTATTTTGAACGCGTTAGGTTATACCGATACGTTGAAATATTTACGTTAAGTGTCTAATAGCTACACATCCCTAATGATATTTGAAAAGTACCGCTACTTACCGGGTGACGGGCGGCTGCCACTGCTGCTGCCGCTGCTGCGTTCATTCCTGCACTTGGGTACATCTTACGTCAAAAAAACATTGCTTGCTAGAACGTTTTTGATATGGCACAGACTCCTCCTCCGCAACTTTTAATTCGGGTAATCCCAGAAGTAGAGGTAATCCAAACACAAAAGAAAAATAAAACACTAAGCAAAGCACTTATTCAATCTCACTCACTGTATAAAAAAAACAACACAAAACCGATTCCAATATTCCAGAAGTTAATCCTCAACAAACAAAAATTGATGATAATAAATATGGCAACAACAAATTATAGCGATTAGGAAACTTTCGTTCGTAAACGCGGCGATCCAAGAGCAGAGACGAGAAATCGTCGCGCGCACCTTCTCGCTAGCACGATTCACAAACGACTGACTGAGCGGAGTTCCCCTCTCGCCCGCTCCGCTTCACGAGGCGCTTGCACCGCAGCCCCCTATAACCGCTAACACACACCCCACACTTCTTTACAAAAAGCTTACAACCCCTGAAAATAGCGGCAGCAATAACGGTGCGCTAGAAATGGGTTACACTCTTATCAACACGAACAAATTGATTGCGCCCTGATATGGCGGGGATCTTAATGTGACGTTAGTTCAGTTTCTTGATCCCCGAAAACTATTTTTTTCCTGGGGCTTACTTTAAGATAATAGATACCTTCCACGGTGCAATTTAGAATAATAAACATAATGTAAATAACTCGAATGTGTCCTCGAATGCAATCGACGAACTGGGTCATGTTTTAATCCGTAAAACTGTGATTGCAATTAGCCAGACTGTGGCACCGCGGGGGGAGGAGGGGGAAACTGTCTTTACTTGTTATGTGTATTCCCACAATGCCAGCAATAACTGCTCGATGTTGTCGACGCTGCGGTGGCCATTTACCCGCGTCCCCCAGATCCCCCAACCTACATTCCTTTGGATGCCTATGCAGCCGCGCCACTTTGCATTTGCTTGACTCACACCCCTAAAATGATCCGTACATGTTCACTACAAAAAATGAGAAAAAAATAAAAAAGAAAAAACTGCCCTCAAAATGGCTGCCTGGCAGAAAGCATCTCATTTTAGCTGAAACAGGGGTGGAATTTGTCCTTGTTCCACCCGCGTGATTTTACTTCAGCCCCTTTCACCCTTATAAATATGGCGCCCTGATTGCCAGTATACCAAGCTGGTCTTTACTCCACGTGGACTAACACATTCAGTCGACACAACACGAATCGGAATCTCGCCTGACGCTTTTTACCCAATGTAAGCCCGCAACGCCGACACCGAGCCCCTTTTAAACGAGAACGCTATTTTACCGATCGCAGGGCCAATGAGAGCGCGCCGTCGTCCAATGAGCGGGCTCGATTGTAGGTTCGTTGCCACGCAACAAGCCGACAGCGGCCGTCAACTCCACGTGGAGTACGAGGTGCCAGTACATTGCTTGCAGGATCTGTACGCAGCAGGCAAACCAGCAAAAATAAGAGCCGACCAAAAAAAAAATAATATAACCGCCGAAGATAAAATCTTCTCGTCGGGGTGCGGGCTCCAATCTAGCAGAACAAAAGCATTACCCGATCTACCAGTTATCGAAGCAAGTGTAAAAATATCAAAGTCTGATATTCTAATCGAATTTATAAGTGGGATTAAGACGAATTTTAAAGAGATATTGGAGTTTAAGTCTTGTTATCCTTAATACTTTAATTAATGATAGGTATTATTAAATTACCTCGCTGACGCTAAAGAAAGTTCAGTACAGGAAATGGGTTTCATCGATCAAATAAATTTAAAGAATTTTGTTTCAGTCTTGAATATAAAACATTTATTGCTTTGTGTTTTTACGATGTATTTATGCCAGTAGGAAAAATGACTATTCTTATGGCATGAATAAAATTCTTCGTAACCAAATTGAGGAGTTTTCCTGCAGTTGCATGATATTTAGAGTTAGATAACTTTTTTTGGATTCGCATAGACAAAGAATCCCGCACGGATAACATGGGTTTATGGCCTACCGTGAAAGTCAACCATATTTTAATATTTTGAAGATATTGTACTTTAGCTGAAAAATATGAAATTCTCTGAGGATCGTATGTCTGTGATAGGAGATATGAGCCATGAAAGAACGTATGTTTACTAAACACCTACAGATAATTTTTCTCATAACTTGATAAGTACTTTGTAGATTTTCGAGATTGGGGTGTCATTTGAAAGGTACTTAAATGCTACACAGAGGCGTAACCAGGATTATAGTTTAGGGGGGCTTTAGTATTTGGGAAAGTTAGTTAAAAAAAAAACGTAAATGAGACTAAAATGTTTTTGTGTTTTATTTTCTCTGGTGGTGGTTTTTTAAGGGTCCGTCGTATTTAAAAGGTAATTTAAGAGCGTAGGCAGAGTATAGTTTGAGGGGAGGCATGGGCTTTTAAAAGTCAATAAATAAGAGAAACCAACTCTATTTTTTTGCATTAATATTTTTGTCTCGTTTATTCAATGAAGTGAGTACTCTTTAAATGTATAGGTAGTGGCGTACGCAGGGGTGGGTTTAGTATTTCTTTGCCCCCTAGATCTAATAAATATTGAATCCTAAAGATTAAACTCTCGCAAAAATCAGAAATAAATTGTCATCTGAAACTATGTTGCTACTTAAGTCCCCCAAGAAACCTCAAGCCCTCCCCTAGAAACAAAATTTCTGCATACGCCACTGAGTACGGGCCAAGGTTCGGTATTAGGTTGGGTTTCGTGGGAATAAATCAGAAAAATGGAAAAAATCGGATTTAAAACATTGTTTTGGTCGGTTTTCTTAAAATGTTTTCTTGTTGATTGTTTTAATTTTATCATTTTAGATTCTTCATCAGAGAAAAACAGTAGCGTAGTAATTACTTATATTAAAAAGAACAAAAACTTAATGAGTAATTTAATTTTGATACAAACTAATACTTCTTTACTATCATACTATGCATATTTATTTTTAATAAGACAAAGTTTCTTGCTTCCTCGATGTGCAATTGGTTTCTAAAACAAAAAACAATTTTCAATGACAAATACATAGATATGTAAAAAGTGTTTCATCACCAACTCCTAATTTGTTTTCAAAGCAAAATCAAAGCCCACTTAGTTTAAACTTACCTAAACCTCTGTATAAATCTCAATCCATTCGAATAGGGTGCATTATTACATTTTGTATTAATTTATATGAACCTCTCCATGTATTTATGACTTCGCTAAGATAGAATTTCAGATACACCCCTGTAGCGTATTTGATTACCTTTAAAATGGGGCCAAACTTGCGTATAACTACCAGCGAAAACCGGACAAAATAAAGGTTAACTCTGATTTTGGCCCTCATAAGCATGTCCACACAAAATCCTGAGTACGCCTCTGTAGACTAATCCATTACCTTGTAAACGAGACCAGACTTGAAAATAACCGTTCCCCCAAACAGGATTAAAATAAGTTTTTACTTTTAATTTTTGTTTTTTTTTTAAATTAACCCTCCCAGACAATCAAGCTTTACTAAAATATAATCCTAGATACTCCCCTGTGCAGTATTCAAGTACCTTCCAAATGACACCCCAATTATAAAAATCTACAAAGTTCTTTTTAAATTACGAAAATTCTCCGTATGTGTTTAGAAGACGTACGTTCTTTCACGGCTCGTATCTCCTATCACAGACATACGATCCTCATAGAATTTCATTTTTTTAACCCAAAGTACAATAGGGAATTATTGAAACGCAATTAGGGCCCGGCACTAATAAGGCCAGGCACTATTTTGACGCTGTTGACAGAAACGCATGCGCAAGAACGACCATATTTAGTGCCGACACTAATAAGGTTAGGACATGCACTTATTTGTGGAGGAATTATACTGGGCCGCATCTTGGCTGTGTCTAGCCGTATTTGACGTTTTTGACAAATGATCGCCATTTTTTTAACTTAACCCTACTTTCGGAAATTTTTTGTGTTGTGACGGCCAAAAAAGCAAAAATTGGGAGAAAATAGTTATATTTTTATGAAATCGGATGACATAGCACAAGAAAATTAAAAAAAGCAAGGCCCAAATACTTCGTTTTACCGATGAAGGCAATATTTATTTGCTACGAGAAGTAGTTCAACAAAATCCCTTCAGAACTCTAAATGGTCCTTCTCTCCACCTTCCACAAAGACCTCTGCTTCCAACACATCGCCCATGCTTTTGATCACTCAAAATATAAAAAAAAAACAACACAGAATTTCGAAAACAGGCAGCATATAATGTAGGTTAGAAATAAAGTCGTATCGTCACCGTTTTGCTAGAATCGCGTTCAATAATTCTATAATTTGCACCTTTTAGAGTCAGGCACAGCCTGTGTTAAGGTCGGCGCTAAGTAGGCACTATCCAGTGCGGCCGTATTTCAATAATTCCCTAATATCTTCCAAATATCAAAATATAGTTAACATTCACGGTAGGCCATAAACCCATGTTATCCGTGCGGCATTCGTTTATGCGTTAAGGAGAATCCACAGGACGCCCACGGGTTATCAGAATGTGCAAAATCAAACCGGTTAAATAAAAGAAAGTTCAATCATTAAATCGTTTACTATAGAACCTGCAATTCGTCAAACCAATTTTTCATCCGAACTTTATTTCATCAAACCCATTCAATAACAAATTTGAAATTTAACAGACCCGTTTTTAATCGAACCATTGTTCATCAAACTCATTCAATATCAAACTCGTAATTTGTAAAACCCATTTTTAATAAAACCTAGAATTTCTCAAACCATTATTTATCAAAACCGGATTTCGTCAAACTCGTTGTTTATCAGAAAATACTTGCTAAATTGATAGCGCATTCGTCAATTTAATACTTACATGAACCGGTGGCGTACACGCAGGTGGCGACATCTATACACAAAATATTGAACACTACCTGTGAATACATTTATTGAGCGACAAATGTATCGCGCGCCGTGACGCCGCGTCACCCTCGTGTGCGCCTCCAGTTCATGTAAGTATTATATTTAGCAAATATTTTGAGTTTGACGAAATGCGGTTTTGATAAATAGTGGTTTGACAAATTCCGGCTTTTATTAAAAATAGGTTTTACAAATTACGAGTTTGATGGTGAATCGTTCTTACGAAGATTTTTTTTATTAAATACGGCAGTGGCGTAGCCAAGAGGGGGGGGGGTTTAGGGTTAACCCTAACCTACAATAAATTAATCATGATCAAAGGCCCCAGCGCGAGCTATAGCTCATACACTGTTTTGAACCTTTACTCTGGTTTATGACGTGTGTTTGTTGTGATGTATTAAATTTTGAAAATTTTGCCTGCGGTGCTATGACGTCATTAATTGTTACAATTTTAATTTAATTCTAAGGAGTTTTTATCATCAGCATTCAAAACGTGTAATAAATGGCATTCTTAGTATAATTTTTCTTAAAATTTTCATCTGTGGCGCATTTATGATTTGGCGACAAATCTATATATATATCACCGCAACCCACCCCTTTTTGGCATCTAAGCCAATCTAGTTTTTACAAAAAAAAATTGAAATATGTTTTGTTTTTTTCAAAATTTTCGCCTGTGGCGCTTTATCAATGTTCAATATTCTTACAATTTTGTTTAATTTTGTCGAAACAGTTCACGAGCTCAAGCAATACGCTCCTACCATATTTTTAAAAATTTGCCATAGATAGGTAGTTGAATTTTATTAAATGATGAACCCCCCCCTCCCAGAGTCGATAGCTGACTACGCCACTGAATACGGTATGATAAATTTCTGGTTTGATAAACCATAGGCGATCAATCCACACAGAACCAACAGACAAAGTTCGGACAAAAAATCTGACATTTTTTGCGCGAACAAATGTTCGAGCAAATGTTCGGGCAAATTTTTGCAACCTCTTTTGAAAACATATTTTTAAAGATGAGAATAAACATTTTTACTTCCCTTGCTAAAGGGACCGTGTGATACCTCCTTGGAAAGCTTATAAAAATTGTAGTTAAATGGCGCCAAAATTTTTGACTACATATATATATATATATATATCACATAAAAAATGCAAAAAACCATTGAAAAATTCAATTTTCTGTGCCATATATCTCGAGTTATGAAACGAAATGTTAAATAAAAAGTAGCTTAGGATAAGATCCAGGTCACACCCTATTGTCTTATCAAATTTCATACAAATCGGTTTAGCCGTTATTGCGTGATTAATGGAAAAAAATCTTATGTATACGAGGATATATCTATATATATATATATATATATATATATAGCACATGTAAAACGAAATGTTTTTAGAAACAGTAAAGTCTGAATCTATATATAGCACATATAAAATGTATTGGAAAAGTCCGTGCACCTGGAGAAGTCTGGAAAGACTCTGAAAAAGTTTGGAAAGACCCTGGAAAAGTCTCGATACACTCTGGAAAGTCTGGAAAGACCCTTGAAAAGTCTGGAAAGACCCTGGAAAAGTCTGGAAAGACCCTGGAAAAGTCTGGATATACTCTAGAAAAGTCTGGATATACACTGGAGAGGACTGGAAAGACCCTTAAAAAGTCTGGAACGACCCTGGAAAAGTCTGGAAAGACTCTGGAAAAGTCTGAATATGATCTAGAAAAGTCTGGAAAGACCCTTGAAAAGTCTGGATACACACTGGAAAGTCTGGAAATACCCTGGAAAAGTCTGGAAACACTCTGAAAAAGTCTGGAAAGATCCTGGAAAAGTCTGGATATACTCTGGAAAAGTCTAGAAAGACCCTGGAAAAGTCTGGATACACTCTGAAAAAGTCTGCAGAAGTCTGAAAAGACTCTGGAAAAGTCTTAAAATACCCTGGAAAAGTCTGGAAAGTCCCTGGAAAAGTCTGGAAAGACCCTTTGGATACACTCTGGAAAGTCTGCAAAGACCCTAGAGAAGTCTGGAAAAGTCTGGATATACTCTGGAAAAGTCTGGAAAGACCCTGTAAAAGTCTGGATACACTCTGGAAAAGTCTGGAAAGACCCTGGAAAATCCTGGACTAGAAAGTCTGGAAAAACCCTGAAAAAGTCTGGAAAAACTCTGGAAAAGTCTGGAAAGACCCTGTAAAAGTCTGGATATACTCTGGAAAAGTCTGGAGAAGTCTGGAACGACTCTGGGAAAGTCTGGAAAGACCTTGAAAAAGTTTGGATACACTCTGGAAAAGTCTGGAGAAGTCTGGAAAGACTCTGGAAAAGTCTGGAAAGACCCTGGAAAAGTTTGGATACACTCTGGAAAGTCTGGAAATACCCTGGAAAAGTCTGGAAACACTCTGAAAAAGTCTGGAAAGACCCTGGAAAAGTCTGGATATAATCTGGAAAAATCTGGAGAAGTCTGGAACGACTCTGAAAAAGTCTGGAAAGACCCTGGAAAAGTTTGGATACACTCCGGAAAGTCTGGAGAGACCCTGAAAAAGTCTGGAAATACTCTGGAAAAGCCTGGAAAGATTCTGGAAAAGTCTGGTTATATTATGGAAAAGTCTGGAAAGACCCTGGAAAAGCCTAGAAACACTCTGTAAAAGTCTGGATACACTCTGGAAAAGTCTGGATAAACTCTGAAAAAACCTGGATACAGTGTGAAAATGTTCGAGTACACCATGGAAAGGTCTGAATACACCCCTGAACAGTGTAGATACACCCAAGAAAAGTCTGGATATACTCTGGAAAAGTTTGACCAACCCAATATAACCCATGTATATATGAGTAGCGATTTTTTATATAATATATGTTCTTCTGAGCGAGGGAAGTTTTGGAGTAAACCTTTACTCGATTTATTTTGATCTCACATCACTGATCTCAATGGAACACCGAATAGACTTTTTTTATTTTTTGTCAAAAAAAAACAACGGCAATTGAAACATTATATTATTACTGTTGGAGGTACTAAATAAGTTTGTAATTCTCTCTCAATTTTGAGTTCTGTTTCATTACAAAAAGAGAACAGAATTATTCTTCCAAGTAAGTAATTACTTTTTAAAATACAGGTGGATATATTTATTATAAATATATCCCCTATAGGGGACTGTTTTGGAGAGTAGTTTTTTAGGACTCTGGAGGGGGGAGGTTTAAAAAAATCAGAACGCTAGAGTACTTTTTAATTATTTTTTAACTATCAACAATATTTTATAAAAAAATTGTTGGTAGTTATTTAATTAAAAATCCGGAAAGAGTTCGGTATTTATATTTATTAGTTTCGTTTTGGTGATATATACCGTCGTTGATGGCATTTAGTTTTAAGCAATTTTGGTAAAAAAATGTAAAAAAGAATGGCATTTTCATATAGATTTAAATTTTACGGAATTACTACATTCAATAATAGAATAACAGAATAAGAATTACGGAAAGTGGTCCGCAAAAACACGTGTTTTTACATTATTGGATTACAAAGCTTAGTAATTCGGAAGTGAAAACTTGGATCTATAATTTTTATAAAAAAAAACAAGAAGAAACAAATTAAAGCGTACTCAGGCATATTTTTTTGTTTTGCGTCGGAGAGCGCTTTATGAAAAGCTTTGTTCTAAAAGTTTGATAAGAAAACTGCGTTGACTTTGTTGTCATGTCAGACTTGACCAAAGTCCCCTCTCACTACTCTACGGTTTTTATGCCATTAATTATATTTTTTTTAAATCTCTCTGGTAAAAAAGTAAATTTCGGCATCAAATTCTTTTTGTTTGTTTAAAACATAACATTTATTTTTTACTTTTTCTATTTTTAGTTAAGTTCAATTCAAAATAGTTGTGGTCGAACATTCTCGAGAACATCATCGCGAGCTTTTTGGCGAGTTTTTTCTCGAACTTTTTGCCACAAAAGCTCGCCTAAATGTTTGTCAGCATTCCGAACATCAAAGGAAAGCTCGTCTGTGTAAATGCCCCTTTATATATAACCTCCATATAACTATAAGATACTATAAGGGCTCTGCCCAAGCATTTTCTGAAAAAAAACTGTAGCGATAATCACTTTCCTAATCAATTTGGCCTGGAAAAAATGCAAATGCGCGAGCAGACTGGGCCTTGCCCAGAGGTAAACCTGTTTTTTACATTATTTTCTTTGTTTTGCAAAAATAAGGCACATCTTGCGGTCCTTGGACCATTATAGTATCTCATAGTCATTGGTTTGTTATACTCGGGTTATATCGTTCACTCAATCACTATTATCATCATCATACCATGTTGTCACTTTATTGTGTGTTATTATCTGTGGTTTTATTTTGATTTTTGTCAAACTTTTTTTAGCAATTTATGATTCTATATTATTTTTTTAACATGCGCTAGACACAGGGACTTGCTTAACCGTAATTTCTGATGAGTTAATCTGCTCAGGAGTTGCAGATTATAAAAAGGTATTTTTTTAGTCCACCATACCGACAGTGAACAGGCAACTTTTTCAGTGATACCAAAATGGTATGGGGGACTATTGAAATCGTGAAATTTTGACTTTTCTTCCAAAACACCTTAATCGACGAAAAAGAAAAATTTGTCTGTCGGTCTGTTGTCTGTCTGTATACACGATAACTCAAGAACGCCTTCTATCGGCTGACCATGAATTGATTAACTTTTGGGTAGGGGGGTGGGGGGGTTGAAGGGGGAAAAAGCAAGTAGCGATATACGATTTCAGATTTAACTTTTGTTATAAGGTTCAAATCTTTTAAAGCTACAGTTTTCGAGATATTTTCATTTCCTTTCAACATTTTTTATGTTGTATTGTATTGTATGGTGAACTATCCGTGCTTTCTAGCACCAATTTTTTATTTTAATCCAGTACTAAGTTCGAAGACAAATTTTAAGGAAATATTAAATAGAAAAGCTGACTTAAATACTTCTTTATACAATGCTTAAATGTTATCTCCAATATTATAATTAATGTATTAATTAATTGCCTGCTAAAGCTTTTAAGTTTATTGCCAGCATTTATTATGTAGTTATTAATGCATGTTTTGGTGCCTATTTATGGATTTAATATTTTCTAGTGGCTAAAGGTAAGTTGGAATACAAAGCATAAAGTGAAGGGGCTTTATTACTATTCACACAGTATTGAGTAAGCCCCCATTAATATAGAACAGCCATATTTGTATCATTTTTTTAAAAACTGCTGCAATAATAAAAGTTATTGAACGTGGCGGTCGCAGCTTTACCAAAAGGGGAGGGCGTGAGGTCAAAATTTTTTAAAAGTAAATAAAGAGTTTTATGCTAAAGTTTTAAAATTAATGTAACTTTTGACCCACGCCGCAGGATAAATTTTTTGAAAAACTATCAAAAATTTTATTGTTTTTATGAAAAACCGGCGATTTTTTAAATGAATTCTCGAAAAAAGGGGGGGGGGCGATCGCCCCAACCGCCCCCTCCTGCGACCGCCACTGGCATCGATTTTAGTTGCTCGAGAAAAAATACGAATTAAAGATTCAGATCGGAACGCTTTTGCAACCTCGCTTTGGAGTTTTTATTTTATTTTTGTTGAGCAAAATGAGCAGAAAACGGCAATTTATTCTAATTGATAATTTTCTTTCTTCCTATACTTAAACAGAAAATCAAAATGTAGGTTCTTAACTAATCAAGTTTTTGTTTAAAACCTATTTAGTTAGAAGAACAAGAAAGTTGGCAGTGGCTTAAAGCTTTGCCTTCTTCCTTAGGGAACTTGCTGGATAACGACTTTTTCAAGGTTTGGCGGCTTTAAGAGTTGGTCTCCTGTGTATAGGCCTTAAACCTGTACCTGTGGAATAGGTATTTACGACGTCACTAGACCGGAAAATTGGCTCGCCTGCGGCTCGCCCTGTAAGTTTCCTGCGTCGACCTGTAAAGACACTTTCCGGGCGTGTATCGTACGAACTTTTTTTTTCAAACGACTCTGTGGGGGAGTTTCATCATTTAATAAAAACTACCTACCTATGGCAAATTTTTAAAAATTAGGTAGATGCCTATTGCTTGAGCTCTTGAACTGAAGAAAGGGGAAAGGGGGAGGTTTAATAGGTGTTGAGTTAGTGTTATATATATACAAAACAAAAATACTTATTTTTAAAAGCAGTCTCATCTAGTCTTATTTGCAGATTTTTTTACAATTTAACCATAAAATGCGCCGCAGGACAAATTTTTGAAAAAATTATACTAAAATGCTATTTTTTACGGGTTTCAAATGTTGTTGAAAAATAAATTGCTTAAAAGTAAACAAAATTAGAACAATATGTATGTAGTATGAATGTAACAACAGGCGAAAATTTTGACAAAAAACAAAACAAAAAATTCTTTAAAAATTTTGATCTGTTAGGTTTTTTGTAAAATATTTTCGAAAAAGAAGAAGAAGGGGTGGGTTACGGTGGTACATATAGATTTGTTGCCAAATCATAAATAAGCGGCAGATACAAATAGATCTTTTTTAATTAACTCTTAACTGCGCCGCAAGCAAAAATTAAAAAAAAATACACTAAAATGCTATTTTGTACGCGTTTCAAATGTTGTTGAAAAATAAAATTATTTATTAAACAAAATTGCAATGTAACAATAGTTAATATTGGTAGAGCGCCGGAGGCGAAAATTTTGACAAAAAAAAAATTCTTTAAAAATTTTGATTTCTTAGGTTTTTTGTAAAATGTTTTTGAGAAAGTAGATTGGATTTGATGCCAAGACGGGGTGGGTTGCGGTGGTATATATAAAGCTTTGCCTTCTTCCTTAGGGAACTTGCTGGATAACGACTTTTTCAAGGTTTGGCGGCTTTAAGAGTTGGTCTCCTGTGTGTAGGCCTTAAACCTGTACCTGTGGAATAGGTATTTACGACGTCACTAGACCGGAAAATTGGCTCGCCTGCGGCTCGCCCTGTAAGTTTCCTGCGTCGACCTGTAAAGACACTTTCCGGGCGTGTATCGTACGAACTTTTTTTTTCAAACGATCAGAAAAAACATTTCAGTACCTACCACTTACGTAATCCAGTGGCGTAGCCAGAAATCGACTCTGTGGGGGAGTTTCATCATTTAATAAAAACTACCTACCTATGGCAAATTTTTAAAAATTAGGTAGATGCCTATTGCTTGAGCTCTTGAACTGAAGAAAGGGGGAGGTTTAATAGGTGTTGAGTTAGTGTTATATATATACAAAACAAAAATACTTATTTTTAAAAGCAGTCTCATCTAGTCTTATTTGCAGATTTTTTTACAAATTAACCATTAAATGCGCCGCAGGACAAGTTTTTGAAAAAATTATACTAAAATGCTATTTTTTAGGGGTTTCAAATGTTCTTGAAAAATAAATTGCTTAAAAGTAAACAAAATTAGAACAATATGTATGTATGTATGAATGTAACAACAGGCGAAAATTTTGACAAAAAAAAAACAAAAAATTCTTTAAAAATTTTTATTTCTTAGGTTTTTTGTAAAATGTTTTTGAGAAAGTAGATTGGATTTGATGCCAAGACGGGGTGGGTTGCGGTGGTATATATAGATATGTTGAATAATCATAAATGAGTCGCAGATAAAAATTTTACGAAAAATTATACTTAGAATGCCATTTATTACACGTTGTATTGTGTATTGTAACTATTAATGATGTCATAGCACCGCAGCCAAAGTTTTTAAAATTTAAGATATCACATCAAACAAAAGTTACAAACCGGAGTAAAGGGTCAAAAAAGTGGGAAAGCTATAGCTCTCCCTGAGGCCCTTGATTATGATTAATTTATTTTAGAGTGGGTTGGCCCTCCTGGGGGGTTTTACCCCCCCCCGGCTACGCCACTGCATAATCTATGAATAGTCCCCTAATAAGAAAATGTTAGCCTTCTGCTTCTTGTCGGCTAGATAGCCATTGCCGCTAAGGCCAGTAAGATCAAAACTAAAGAAAAACAAGTAAATTTTTGTAGTTAGAAATGATTTTTGTGCTTTTAGCTTGTGCAAAATTGCAAAAAAATTAGAAAAATTATAGTGTAGGGCCTGTTAGCTTCACACAGCTAATTCAGTGATGACTGACGACCAGATATGACCGACCATGGCCAACTTGTCAAGTAGACTAGTGATAAACAATGAAAGTGATATTTATTTGCAGAGTATAGATTACACAAGCTTGATGACTTGATGTGGTCGATTTCGAAAATATGCCACAAGATATCTTCTCTTTTCTTAACATTTTTTAATTCGCACCAGTTTATAAACTAGTGGCGTAGCCAGAAATCGACTCTGGGGGGGGGGGCGTTTCATCATTTAATAAAATCAAGTACCTACCTATGGTAAATTTTAAAAAATTAGGTACTTAGGTGCCTATTGCTTGAGCTTTTGAACTGAAGGGAGGGTAGATAGAATTTTTTTTTATAATAGGTGTTGAGTTAGTGTATACGAAACTAAAATACTTATTTTTCAAAGCACGTCTCATCTAGTCTCATTTGCAGGTTTTTTTAAATTAACCTTTAAATGCGCCGCAGGCAAAATCTAATAAAATGCTATTTAAAAAAAAAATGCTTAAAATTGTAAAAATAGTAAATATTGATATACCGCCGCAGGCGAAAATTTTGACAAAAAAAACAAAAAAATCTTTAAAAATTTTGATCTCTTAGCTTTTCGTAAAATACTTTTGAAAAAGTAGATTGGGTTAAGGCGCAATTACACAGACGAACATGCTCAAATAAAAGCTCGTGCAAAAGATCTGAAATTTTTTGCGCGAACATTTTTGTGAGCTTTTCTTTGAACATTTTGTTCGAGTAAATTTTTGAGCAAGTTATTGCTATCTATTTTGGAAAAATATTTTTAAAGATGAGAATAAATATAATTTTACATCATTGATCAATGATCTCAATTCTTTAAAAAAATGGAACACTAACTTTTATTTTAAACTTTTGTGAAAAAAAGGCGACGGCAAGCGAAACATTATTATTGGCTATCAGTTTTGTCATATGCAATGTTAAAATAGTTAATGATGGAAGTAATAACATTTAATTATTTTCTTTAACTTTTTTGGTTTTCTTTCATTATAAAAAGAAAACGGAAATGCCTTCGAAGTAATTACTTTTTAAAATGCAGCTGGATATTTTTAGAGAACTGTTCTGGAGAGTAGTTAGTTGTTCCCTGGGGGGGGGATAGGAAGGTTTAGACAGTCGGAACGCAGCGCTGTCAAACACTGCTGTAATTTTGTGTGTCAATGTTCATTTGACCAAAACTCCCTCTCACTAGTCTCTCTCTCTCTAGATTCTCGTTTTTTTTTACAACCCCAAAAAAGTTACAAGTATACTGGCATATCCCCTATAAAAATCAGATCAATCGAAGTTGCTTATGAGGTAAAACGTTAATTTCGACATCAAATCGTTTTTCCGTCGGAAAGCACTTAATTAAAAATACCTTGTTTTAAAACTTAGTCTTTCTATTTTCAGTTAAGTTCAATGAATTCCCATAAAACTATAAAATTTAAATTTGTAAGAAATTTTTATTAACAACATTTCTTCAAACAAATTTTGCTCAACATTCTCTCCAAAATTTACGTGTGTTTTTTTGTACGCGATTTTGCTCGAACATTTCTTTGAACATTTTGCTCAAGAGGTTCGTGTAAATGTTTGTCGGTATTTCAACATCAAAGGAAAGTTTGTCTGTGTAAATGCGCCTTTAGATGGCAAGAAGGGATAGGTTGCGCTGGTGTATATAGATTTGTTGACAAATCATAAAGGCGCCGCAGATGAAAATTTTAAGAAAAATTATACTAACAATGCTATTTCTTATAGACGTTTTGAACGCTGGTGATAAAAATTCCTTAGAATTAAACTAAAATTGTAACAATTAACAACAAAGGCAAAATTTTTAAATTTTAAAACATCACACCAAACACACGTCACAAACCGGAGTAAAGGGTCAAAAAAGTGGGGGAGCTATAGCTCTCTCTGGGGCCCTTGACGTGATGCCCTTGATCATGATTAATTTATTGCAGATGATCTCCTGGGTGGGGTTTTAACCCTCAACCCCCCCCCCCCTGGTTACGCCACTGTATAAACGCAACAAAGTTCAGCTGATAGCGACTTTTTAAGTAGTATTTACACAGGCGAATATTCCTTTGATCTTCAAAATGCCGACAAACATTCGCGCCAATTATTTATTTAAAGATTCGCGCAAAAGGTTCGAGCCAAAAGGTTCGGGGTTCGGGTAAAAAGGTTCGTGGTGTTTGGACAAAATTTGCTGAAAGAAATATTTGGAATAAAATAAAAATTAGAAAAATTATTGTAATGAATTGTAATATAAAAATTAAATTTTGATACCTTTCCGACGGAAAACGATTGACGAACTCGATAAAAAATAATGAGGATTACTT
Source organism: Oxystoma pomonae (assembly GCA_963921995.1). NCBI lineage: Eukaryota > Metazoa > Arthropoda > Insecta > Coleoptera > Brentidae > Oxystoma > Oxystoma pomonae. The sequence continues at coordinate 25,510,707 of OY998165.1, forward strand.
TATTTAATTTTGGGTTTGGTGATGGGGTTTGGTGGTGGGGTTTGGTTATAAAACCTAAACACTTAATTAAGGAAAACCAAAAAAGTGATAAAGCATAGCAACAATCAGGTACAAACTTATTTAGTAGATATCTACCAACCCCACAACCTACCACCCAGCAAATAATAATTTTTCCTATTTACTCGAAAATAAAATTAAATATTTTTGGTGTTCCAATTTAATTTCAAAAATTGAGGTCAGTGATGTGAGACCAAAAATATTATATATTCCCACTTTCAAAAATAATATAATAATTTTAAAAAAATCTTCGAAAATTTCCGGAATGTTCGTGGCAAATGTTCGCTGCAAATGTGCGTTGCAAATGTTCGAGTGTTCGGGCAAACGTTCGTCGAAGAAGGATCGCCAGATTTGGCCCGAATTTTTGGACGAACCTGTGTAAATGCGCCTTTAGATTTTTCAGACAGCAATCGACGTGACTCTTGAAGCAGCTTCTATTATTTTCTAGATCTGAGTCCATTTTTGTAACCAAAACTTTTGAACAAAATCAAAAGGACTTTTTTAGAAGTGTCAAAAGTGCCAAAGAAAAAACAAAAGCTAAAAGCTGTCAACAAGAAGTCATGGCCAACTTGGCCAAAAATGGGACCGGAAAAGGATCAAGGGACCGGAAAATTTAACAAAAAGGCTCTTTCTTGAGAGTGGAAATATTTCGAAAGAACACGCCTTGTAATGTAGTTTTACGAAAAGTGGCTATTCTGCGGTCGTTTGAAAAAAAAACCAGTTAAGTACTTCTGAAAGACGTACGTAAAGTTAGCAGAACAACTTTTAAAATTCAGCAAAAGTATATGCTCATTATTTGCCGCTAATTAGTTGCTAAATGAGAATGGGAATATTATATAAAATCAAAATTCGCTTGGCGCATAATTTGCCGCTAATTAGTTGCAAAATTAAAAAATTTATCGCCGGGTTGGCTTTGTCTTAGTCTTCTGAGAACAACAAACTTTTTAATTTTGCAACGAATTAGCGGCAAACTACGCACCAAGCGAATTTTGATTTAATGCAATATTCTGATGGGTGCTCTGCTACCTTTATATAAAGTTACCAAAACATAATTTTTTTTCAAAAAAAGGGCGCAACAAATTTTTTAACTTTGCTGCACCAAGCGAATTTCGATGTAATGCACCCCAAGTAACACAGCTTCGACAACATAGACTTTAAAGCCAAGTCAATGCTGCAAAAACGTTAGTACAGCTCTCCTATTGCTTTAAAATAGCTCTTCATTTTACCTGTAATTTTAGCTGTTAAGAATGTTTGACTACTAAATTTACATTTAAAATAAGTTCTATTGTCATAGGGGCCGTCCATAAATTACGTACCATTCGAGGGGGGTGGGGGGGGGGTTGTTGAAAGGGTGACAAAGTGTTACGAGGGGGGGAGGGTGTTACGTAACACTTGGTGTTTCTCCATAAGTGATGGTTTTTTAAAATTTTTGTTAAATTTTGAAATATATAACCTGTTTTTTTTGGTTTTCCACTTGGTTGTCAACATCTTTTTTTAATAGCCAACTATTTTTTGTCCTTCTCCAGGGGGAGGGGTTGGCAAAATGCTTAGAACATTGAACTACTAGAAGGAGCTTTTTTTCAGACCTAGGGCAGGGTGTTTGAGTTCAACATCTTCATCCCATTGTTGTCATGTAAACCTAAAGGCGCAATTACACAGACGAACATGCTCAAACAAAAGCTCGTGCAAAAGATCTAAAATTTTTTGCGTGATCATTTTTGTGAGCATTTCTTTGAACATTTCGTTCGGGTAAATTTTTGAGCAAATTATTGGTATCTGTTTTCGAAACATATTTTTAAAGATGAGAATAAATAAAATTTCACAGCAGTGATCATTGATCTCAATTTTTTAAAAAAAAATGGAACACCAACTTTTATTTTAAATTTTTGTGAAAAAAAGCCGACGGCAAGCGAAACATTGTTATTGGCTATCAGTTTTGTCACATGGATTAGGGTTACTTATAATATTTTTTTCTTATTGTTTTTCCCGGATTTTTTCTCCCGGTGGTTTTTTTGGGATTTTCTTGCGAGTTTTTTTTTATTTCCAAAAGTTTTTTTCCTAAATTCAAAAAACAACCCAGGAAAATTGGGAGTTTTTCAAATATCGGCAAAAAACTCAAAAATTGCACTTTTAAGCGGTAATCCGCGCCTCGCGACTATGAGGAGTGGTGGGAAGGGGAATTTTTTAAAAAAATATTTTTGTAACTTTACTTTACCCTTAGCTTTGATGGTGTTTTTTTTTTAATTCCTAACACCATAGATATAGATATTTACTGTCAATTTAATGTAATAATCAAGGTCGATTACTGACACTGAACAAACAATATGCAAAGGGCAACATTCCGATTCAAAAGTCTAATCTATTACTGCTAAATTATATTTTTTAGATAAGGGTCGGGATCGTAGGGGTATAAACGGGTATTATTTAAAACGAACGTGCTTTTGTTCATATATTTGAGATTTTATAAAACGTATATAGATTTTTTAATTTGACTTAATTATTATTGTAAAAGACTAAACTAGGAAGTAAAATAAAGAGATATTCTTTTAAACGTAAATTTTTATCATTACATTTTACAGGCAACAGCAATAAATAAGTGCCAATTATTATTTTTTTATTCTCGTTTTTTTACAACCCCAAAAAAGTTACAAGTATACTGGCATATCCCCTATAAAAATCAGGTCAATCGAAGTTGCTTATGAGGTAAAATGTGAATTTCGACATCAAATCGTTTTTCTGTCGGAAAGCACTTAATTAAAAATACTTTATTTTAAAACTTTGTTTTTCTATTTTCAGTTAAGTTCAATGAATTCCGATAACAATATATATTTTGAATTTGTAAAGAAATTTTTATACCCCCAATTCTTCAGACAAATTTTGCTCAACATTCTCTCCAAAATTTACGTGTGTTTTTTTGTACGCGATTTTGCTCGAACATTTCATTGAACATTTTGCTCAAGAGGCTCGTGTAAATGTTTGTCGGCATTTCAACATCAAAGGAAAGTTTGTCTGTGTAAATGCGCCTTAATACGTTTTTCCCTGTTTTTAATATTATTTAAAATACCTTCAATAATTTTTAGTTCCGTTTAATTAAATGGTCTATATATAGTAATAAAAATTTATGTTTCTATAAAAAGTAGAATGTACACTCCTGGCGAAAAAAAAGTAGGACACGGAATTGAAATATGGGTAAATATAACACCCTGTATTAATGAAAATTTAAATTGTTAGTCATTTGTTAGTTATTAACCTCTCGTTATTTACCTTGATACATTTGACACTTATATTTGTCATAATAGTAAATAAATCAAAGGAGATTTTTTTAGAGTAATTTATTAAAAAATTCCTTAAAATCCTATGTTAGAATCTAATAGAGTTGTAAAATTCAACTTATAACTTGAGTTACGAAAAATAACTGGTCTATAAGAAGAGCGGCGAACCATTTTGCAGTTAATAAAAATACATTGCCACGCTGGGCAAAGCGCTGTAACAAAAACAATACCACAGAGAAAAAACAAGAATACAATAAACGGCGATAAAAAACTGAACTTTTTGCTAATAAATAAAAACAATAATTTTAATACTTAATGGGCTCGCCGTTCTTGTCTAAAACAAGCTGCAGACGAGTCGGCATTGAAAAACTTAAATTTTGAAAATATTTTTCTTCTTCTGAGATAATATCTACGGCTCTTTCAATGGCTTCATCCAACTCGTCTGAATTTCTGGGGAACCAATTTGGCTGATAAATTATCTTCACAATCCGTCCCCAAACATTTTGCATGGGATTTAAATCCGGGCTGTTGGCCAAGGTAGAGTTTCAATATTGTTCTCTCGAAACCAAGTGTTTACTACATTCGCCGTGTGCACACACACTCGTTATTTTCATGCAAGGCCGAAACAGATGGATACATAATATTACGAACAATTTCGATGTATCGTTCACTGGTAAATCTACCTTCTTTTCTCCAGCAAACACCCATACCTCTCGCACTAAACCATCCCCACATGTTGACGGAAAAATATCCTGCTCTCTTGATGTTGTGTGTGTATTCTGGATCATACCTTGAATTTGGTGAACGATAAACCAAAATTCTCCGACTATTTGACGATGACTGGAAAATTTTTTCGTCCGTAAAGACTACTTTCTCCCAAAAATCATTCCATTCTAAAAGATGATTGGCCGCAAAAATTACACGAGCCTGTTTCTGCTCTTCCGTTAAAAGAGGCTTTTTTGCTGCAACTTTACACGATAGATTTAAATTTTGTATTCTACTACAAGCAGTTCGCCGGGACCCTGGAAACAGGCTTGCAACAGCAGCATGGGAGCATGTGGTAAAAGGATTCTGCCTTAAATGATCAAGGAGTCGTCCGTCTTGCTCTATTGAACTAATTTTATTTCGTCCTGATCCTTCTTTCTCTTTATGGTATTGTTTTCGGTCCAACGCTTGGTCCAGCGTAGTACTGTATTTTTATTAACTCCATATTATTATCTTCCGTAAGTCGATAATTTGAATTTAGGTAAATTCTGAAGATCGAGGCATTTTTTATTTGAAGTATACTGCAAGAAAGCGTCAGATAATTGTCAGATATTTCAAAATGTTGACGAATGGTGGCCAAACCAATAAATATCTGAACGTATAGGGTGACATACTAAAAAAAGCAAATATATATTTTACATGTTCTACTTTTTTTCGCCAGATTTTTACAACTATAAAAATAAGACAAATGTGCTATGGACATCCCTATTTATACTGAAATTAATGACAAGCCGGCAACACGGATTTCCTGCCTTTGTTTACCAAGAATGGCCAAATATGACGAATTCTAACCTAATATTTAGTTAAAATTTTAATTTAATGTACCTGTGACAAGAAATACTGCGGTCCCCCGGCTTCTGTTTCAACTTGCATATAATAATACACTTCGGAACCATTTTTCGCCACAAACTTTTCACAAAAATATCAAAAAAACACTATTGACAAGTGCTGAAACTTTCACTTTCAAAATAACAATGACATTCCAGGAAAAATCGAGAAACCGTAACAAACAATCAATGTTGCCACGTTGACTACAAAAGAAGATGTGTAAGGAAAACACATGTTAAATTTTCAGAAACGTCGAAAGTTGTAAATAGGTTGTGAGTATTATATATTGTGTATATGTGCTTTTTCAACATATATCTTAAACCTCATTAATTAATTGATAAATAAGCGTGAAAACTTAATCCAAATTTAATAAGTTTTTTGTTGCAAATTTTGTTATTAAAATTGGCAACACAGATTTCTTTCTCCCCTTTCCCCACTGTAGATGTTGCACTCAAACAACCAGTGTAACCAGACAGACCAGACTCTTTCTAGTAGTTCAAGGTCCAGTGTTACGAAGTGTTACATGGGGGGAGGAGGCAGTCAAAAATTGCCAAAGAGGTTGTTAAGTTAAGTAATTTATGGACTTATACCTAAAAATATGCTAAAACTTAACTAACAAAATAGTTTGAATCTTTCTTGTTTTCTTAAAATAAAACTGAAAAAAAATTCACGATGGCAACGGCAGTTATTTGTTGTATCCTAATGCAATTTTTAATAAAATGCAGCTGCTTCCAATGCCATTTAGCATTTGAGAATAAGCGCCCTCTACCGCTAGGCCGGACCGTGAGCCCACAGCTATAACGCCAAGATTTGCTTTTGCTTTAGAAGATGCTTGGTTTCACGGGTGGGCGAGCGGCCATGTTTTGTATTATGGCGAAACATAACCTCTCAAAAATTTATGAAAAAATAATCTTTTTTACATAAATATGCTCAAATCTAAGTCTGAAAATCCTTCAAAATTAACTAAATATGCAAGACATGATGGTTTTCCTTTAAGTCTGGATTAAAAAAAAAATGTCATTAACAAAATCCTTATTATCTCAAATTTTTGAAGCGCGTGCCGTTTAACCAGGTATCATGATAGGTTTCGTCATCAAACGGGCCTTCCCATAAATATTTAAGTGCAAAAATGCTGTAATTTGTTGGCACAGGCAAAAAATATTCCTCAAAATAGCTGTGACTTTTCTTGACGTTTTCAAGTCGTTGTGGCAGAAGGCAGCAAAAGCATTATTGTTATCTTTTTTGCCGCGGAAACGTTATCCCAGCCTATTTACAGCACGCTGTGTTACTTGGGACCTTTATATAAAGTTAGCAAAACATAATTTTTGTTTAAAAAAAAGGGCGCAACTAATTTTTTAATTTCGCAATTTTTTAGCGACTAATTAGCGGCAAATAATGAGTATACAATTTATTTAAATTTTTAAAATTGTTTTGCTAACTTTATGGCGATTTCTGAATGCCTTAACGGACTTGGCTCAAGATCACAAACTGATTAATGACATTATAAAGAGGTCTCTAATTACAGCTAGAGTTCCAGCTGTATTAGAACCACTTGGTGCCTGCTGGAATGATGGAAATAAAAATAACAAAGAGACAGACAGAGTCATAATAGAGACTTATCGGGGGTAATACCATAGTGCTTTGAGAATGATCTATAATTCTGGAAAAACAAGTTTTTTGAAAACTGCACAAGTTTATTTCTTCCGTTGTGTCAAATCAGAAATTATCCAACTCCGCAAAATAATAAAATAACCGAGTTCGGTTTTTCAGAATTAATTAATTAATTAATGGTATTCGTTAGAGAATTTCAAAAATATAGGAATTAGACTGTTTATTGTAATTAATGGTACAATTATTTAGGTAACATACAAAGAAGTATTTTTTTCTCCATAACTGAAGTTACACTGCTTGGCCCTGCCATGCATTCGTTCAGACCTTCATTTTTCAAAATTTCCCCTGAACTAGTGCGACTTTCTCGCATCGACGATCGCCTGATGATGCTCTTCGTCCATCTGCAGATAGCTCGCGATGGACTTGGAGCTAGCATGACCTGTCATCTTTATAAGTTCCTGTTCAGCAACTCCGCTTTTTGCGAAATGAGACACAGCAGTTGCCCTCAATGAGTGATTTGTAATCTTTTTTTTCTTCACATGTAGTCCCACCTGTGCAGCCTGCGTCCACTTCGCCATCTTGTTCTGGCCATTGACGTCGCAATTTCCGGAACGGATTTATCGTTAGAAACTGGCGATCATTTTTTCAGTGCATGAAAAAGTCGAACCGGACAGAAATTGGGGCGAGTTTTATTCAATATCAGCCATTTGGATGAAGCGCATGGCTTAGATCCAACTTGTGGTTTTTCCAAAAATTAGATTGTACTCAATTCTGTTAATCTTTTCACCTGCATTGTCCACTTCTTCTTTAAAAAACTGCAACTTGGTCCTGCAGCCTTCTCCACCTCTCAAGGCTAGTTCATAGGATAACACAAAGAACAGCTTCTTTTGCAACCGGTCTTGTGTCCCTTCATCACAGCTACTCACTAGTTTGAGCTTAGTTTTCTCTTGTCTTCTTGGGACTGCAGATGCCGTCGTTTTGCGTTTTTTGCTTCTCTTGCAGATTTGAAAATTATATCTTGAAATGGGTCAAGCTTTATGTCATATTTTTTATAATATTCATCCATGATTAATTTTGCTGTGACGTTCCAAATTGTTTTTACGGTAGTTTAAGGTTAAAGGTCAAAGGTCAAATGTCAAAGGTCAAAGGTCAAAGGTCAAAGGGTAAAGGTCAGAGGACCCATCCCGTTTAGTACACTTTATTCTTTGGTTGAGGGGAGATAGGATTAAAAATCGTGATCAATCACAAATTATTAGTCTTATCTCCGCCCACCAAAGCATTGTATATAAGATAGAGCGTAGATTAATTTAGTTCATTGTTTATCGTCTCCTGATGATGCTAACGTTGTTAGCGAAACGCGCGTCGAGTGCAAAAAAGTGTAGTTTTGGTTTGTGGAAAACAATCATAATTTTGTTTTAGTGCAACCAAAGGTTCCAAATTCCCAACATAGTTCTGCACGAAGGTAAACAGCTACTATCATCTTCTTGTTGTCATCTAGAGATGCTCATCTTGTGCCAGCTATAAAGTTGACATAGCTAAAGTTAATGCCAAACATTATGAAAGTTAACATTATTTTGACGTTTGGTGCCAAATTTAATTTGAGTCAGGCCATGCCATTTTATATACCGGTAAGTCCCTTATATAAAAACAAAAGATCAAAAGACATTGGGTTGAAAAAACGAAAATTCAAACTTGGATGAGTATCCCACAAGGAACAGAAAAAGGACCAAAGTGAAAAGAGAAATGATCAAATGAGGTTTCACCCTGTGCAACCAGCGTGGGCTCATCAGTAATTCCACTGGTCACCCTCCCCAAACATCAGTCAACACCATCATGGTAATTTTACAAAAATGTTTGTAATTTAACAATTTCATATGTAAAACTACAAATTTTGTTTTAAAACTACAAAATACAATAAAAACACATTTTTTATTTAATTATTTTTGTTAACAATATAATGACGAACAAATTGCTAAAAAGATTTTATATATAGATTATAGAGTATAAAACCCGCGGGATCCGTAACATATTTCATTATCTACATTTCGAAAAACCGACAAAGGGTGTTATGTTACTGTTCAAAGGCACTACTGGAATCCGGTGCTTCCTCGCCTCTATACTGTTCAGCGATGGTGTTAAATGGAAAGTTTCTTACCTTTATAGGTTACCACAGGTTATGTCGAATGAAACACTTTGGTTCGTAAAATATCGTCACCCTCTTTCGATAGAGAAACGAATTTTGCTTAACACATGTCAAGGATAATAGGTATTTACGTCACTAGACCGGAAAATTGGTCTTTACAGGTCGTCGCAGGAAATTTACAGAGTCCTGTAAACCTGCGGAGACTTGTAAAGACACTTTCCGGTCGTGTATCGTACGTACTTTTCTTTTCAAACGATCAGAAAAAGCATTTTAGTATCTATCACTTTCGTCGACGCCTAGCCGTGTTGCGTAATTTATGAACAGTCTCCTGATATTTTCTGCTTCTTGTTGGCTAGATAGCCATTGCCGCTAAAGCCGGTAGTTTTTAAGATGAAAACTAAGAAAAACAAGTCAAGTTTTGTGGTTAGAAATGATGTTTGTGTTTTTAACTTGTGCAAAATTGTATAAAACATTAGAAAAATTATAGTGTAGTGCCTATTAGCTTCACACAGCTAAATCAGTGATGACTGATGACCAGTTATGGCCAACTTATAAAAGGTTTGTTCTTTATTTACCTATATTTATAGTATACTCTTACTTTGAGAATTAAAACTGTGTGGTCGGTTTTTCGGTGTATGTGACTCTTGAAGCAGCTTTTATTATTTCCTCCGGATTCAACTCATTTTCTAGATCTGAGTCCATTTTTGTAAACAAAACTTTTGAAACAAATTTAAAACAGCTTTTTTAGAAGTGTCAAAACTGCCCAAAAAAACAAGCTAAAAGCTGTCAACAAGAAGTCATAGCCAACTTGGCCAAAAATGGGACCGGAAAAGGATCAAGGGACCGGAAAATTGAACAAAAAGGTCCTTTCTGGAGAGTGGAAATATTTCGAAAGAACATGCCTTGTAATGTAGAACTTTCCGTATGAAAAATCGTGATTTTGACATTATTTTCTTTGTTTTTCAAAGTTATTATTGTTACACATTTTGTGAAACTTGGGCCATTGTAGTATCTCTCTGCGCCACTGATTTAGACGATTTTTACTAACTTTTGTTCTGTCGTCACATAGCCTACTACTGCATTTAATTTTGTTTATTGGCACCAGTTCAAAATTAACAAACTAAATAGAGTGTGTAAACATTCCTCAACTATTTAACGCATCTTTTCATTCGGAGAACAAACGTAACGTTGTACAGTCCAGATATTTATTACATATCAATTTAATTATGTCCGTCATTCAAAATAGAACGATTTTTGGCAATAGGTACTATCCTAAACCCTAACAGTGGGATTTACTAAGATCTAAAATAGTACCCCCCACAGATCTAAATATTTACACCTGTGGGGGGTACTAAATTTTAAAACCAAATTTTAAAAAAGACTTACCTATACAGAAAAGACACAAAGTTATTCAATATTTTGTATTATTATTGCAAAATACCATTGAAAAAAAATGCCCTAAAACTAATTTTTTTTGACAGGCTTCAAAATGGCATATGGTGAATACGCCAAAATTTTGGCACATAATAGCTTCATCATCTGTGTTTGAGGTTATAAAGTTGGTGATTTTTTAAACCTCTGGGGGTGGTTTAAATTTATAGCCCCCAGAAAGGATTGTTTTGTGGCAATTAGTAATACGTTCGTTTAAAATTTCCCTAAGTAACCGTTTTTACAAGAAGTAGTTTACCTTATTTAATATCCCAAGTTGTTTATTAATAGTATAGTATAGTATATTTATTTATCTTTTCGCTACAATTTGTAGATAAGACATGTCAAACTTAAGCTAGAAATGTATAATAATCTTAAATTACAGCACAAATAAAATAAAATATAGACATAAATGTATAGGAGAGAATTCATCCTAAATTGAACTTGTAAATTGAATAAAAAACAAATAAATAAAAAATTTTGTTAAAAAAAACAGAAATGTAAAACAAAAAACAAAGATATGACAAATTAAAAGTATATAGGACAGCACAACGGACAAAAATAAATAGATTTAAAATAATAGATATAATAAAATAAAAATAATAGACTAGGAATTCAACCCAAATTAAACTTGTTAATTTAGGTTTAAAGTTTTTAATAAACAAAGGCACAATACCACATATTAAAAATACATACATAATAAAATAGCTTTAATTCAAATATTAAGTGTATACAATATTTTAAAAATATATGTAAAAGTATTTCCAATTAAGTTGATGTAAAGTTAATAAATTCATATAAGTCATAAAACACATTTGTAGTCAAGAAGGTTTTGAGTGTTTTTTTAAATAATTTATGTGGAGTTATTCTTTTGATTGCTTCGGGTAGATTATTGAAAAAAAAAGCATCCAGCATAGATTGGTGACTTTTTATAAAAAATATGGCTATACTTTTGTAAACGGAGGTCATTTTTTTGTCTGGTGTTGTACTGGTGGCTATCTTTTTGGGACAAATGTTTATTTTTATGAATATAGGTGAGTAGCTTGAGTAAGTAAATTGATGTTAAAGTTAATATTTTATGATGCTTAAAAGAGTCTCTACAGCTGGCGAGGTATGGTAAATCAAAAATCAATCTTATAATTATTTTTTGAAGAATAAAAACTCTGTTAACTTCGCAAGCCTGTCCCCATATTGCTATGTTGTAGGACATGTGGCTATGTGCTAGTGCATAATATGTTGTCATTAAGGAATTTTTGTCCAATACCCGTTTTAGAGTGGACAGTGCATAATAAGCTTTACCTAATTTATTGCAGACCTGGTCAATATGAGTTGTGAATGACAAGTTTTGATCTATTTGGATACCTAAAAATTTTGCGACGTTGATTGTTTTAATATTTGAATTATTTACATGGAAAGAAAAGTCGTGAGGTGATCGGTAGATATTAAAGGACTCAACACAAACTATCTTATTGTAATTAATAATAAGATCATTCTTTCCACACCACTGACTGATATGCATCCTGTGGATCTAAGGCATAAATGACAATACAAGTGTCATCAGCAAAAATAAAGATTTTTTCTGCTATATGATCTGGCAGATCATTAATGTACAGTAGGAATATGAGAGGGCCTAGCACGACCCTGGGGAGTGCCTATGTTCACTTCGTATAGGTCAGAGTAATGATTTTCAAATTTTACACAGAACTTTCTTTCAGTTAAAAATGACATTGTTAATTTATTAGAAATTCCCCGAAATCCTAGTTTTTCTATTTTTTTTGAGACAAAATCTAACTTAATCGTATCGAAGGCTCGTGTGAGATCAAAGAATATCAAAATTGCACAATTATTTTCATCCATTTTATCGTTTATAAACTGAACCTAGTTGATGCAGGCAGTTTCAGTAGATAACCCCCTTCTAAAGCCATGTTGGCAAGGTGTAAATAAGCTGTTTGATTCTAAAAAGTCATTAAATTTTACAACAACTACTTTTTCAACAATTTTCGAGAATGTACTTAATACCGAAATAGGCCTATAGTTTTCCATACATGTATCATCCCCCTTTTTGTACACTGGTACTACCGAAGCAATTTTTAAGTCATTGAGGAAGGATCCACTTTCAAGGCATTTATTTATGATCATGGTCAGTGGGTCCAAAAAGATGTCAAGGCGCTCTTTAACTAAGATTATAGGAATGCTATCTTATCCACTGGATTTCTTATTTTTAATTTTATACACAACATTTAGAACTTCATTTTTCGTGACAGGTGATAAAAAAATTCAACCATTTACATTTTCTGAAGTTGTACATGATTCCGAAAGATCGTTCTGAAAGTGGTGAGATAATTTATTACCTACAACACTGGAAAAATAATCGCCAAAAGCATCAGCAATTTCTTTCCTGTCAGTCAGTATTTTATTGTTGTGTTGAATTTTTTCAATATTTTTTACTGTATTTTTATTTTTAAAATTTTTATTTACTATCTTCCAGAGTGTTTTTGATTTATTTTGAGAGTTGTTTATAAGTTTTCGTGTGTGTTGTTGTTTTTCAATTTTTATTAAATTATTAACATCTTTTTTGTTCTTTTTATGGAGATTATTTATATTTTCGTTTTGCAATGATTTTTTTATAATATTCAAGCCTCGCAAGTCGTCAATTTTTTTTAAAAGGTTTTCTGAAAAAACTATTCGAACCTTGTTACGGCACTGTGTTTTAGTTGATATCCTCTTTTTTGGACAAGCAACATTAAAACACCAAGAAAAATTTTTCAAAAAGACAATGAACATGTCATTCACATTATCACTATCGAGTAATTCTGCAATATTAAATTCTCTTTGGAACCTGTATTTAAATTCCTGTATAGTTTGATTATTAACAACTCTGGAATAAATATCTTTATTTGTATTTCGTATTTTATTATGTTTTAAAGGTAAAGTAAAATCAACAAATTGTGCATAGTGATCTGAAACTCCTGGGTCAAAATTTTCAATTTTGCAATCTAAGAGATTGGTAATTACATAATCTATGCTGGTGCGACTCGTATAATTTTTATTTGTTTTAACTCTTGTATCGTTTTCTATTAATGACTTAAGGTTATGACTACTAACTACATCACATAGTCGAGAAAAATCTGTTTTAATATATTTTCGTATGTTTAAGTCTCCAAATAAAATAATATATTTGTATTTTTTTAAGCTAAAATTTATGACTTAACTGATAGAGTCAAAAAAGGATTCTTTGACTGTACCCGGAGATCTATACACATTTACTATACTTATTTCTTTTTGTATACGACAATACAATACTCAAAATCTTGTTCTACTGAGAAGCAATGTTTAATTTAATAAAAATGTTCAACTAGCTCAGTTTTTACAAATATTGCTGACCCACCCTTTATTTTTTCTGTTCTAGTATAACAGCTTATTTTTGAATAACCATCGATATTACACACAAAATACTGCGGGATCAATTTGAGAAAGAAAAGCGTCAGTTATATTAATTTTACTACACAAAGTCCTTCAACGTTCAGGTACAGATAGATGTTCTTTATTATTAATTTTCGTTTTTGTTAAAATTGTGGGGACGAAAAAGCTTTTTGTTACAATTTTATCAATAAAAAATAAATAAAACACCTCCAATTTTGTCCAGAAAAACGCCATATTTTCAACCCGTTTTCAGCACAAAAAATATATTTATGAGGGCGCTACGAGGCAAAACAAACATAAGTGAAGGTCACTGATTATGCACGAAAAACATACCAAACAAAAGAACCCAAAACAACTATATTAATTTATTTACAAACTGAAAGTAAAACATTGAGGTTATCTAAAAGCTCAGTCAAAATAACTTTCCTTACTCAAAGCCCACTCATTTTAAAGCTGTTGCTTTCATCAGTAGAGGTTGGTGCAAACCAAGGTGCAAGCAGAGGTAAAGGATTCGAACTCGCTGTTTGTGATTGAACGCAGCGCTAATATTTTTAAACTGACATTTCGACAGTGAAAAATTGCATTTAAATTTTTTAATACATTTCATAAATAAAAACACCTTTTAAATAAATACAAAATTAATCTACTCCTTATTTTATTATCACCCATCTAAATCATTGTGTGACATCAAGTATTAATTGGAAAAATCAACCCCGCGTGGGTTTCAATTTTTAAATTTTCTTTTCTTCTAAATTGAAACTTTCTTTTTAAATCCAACAAAAGATTGTGTTAAGATGATTATTCAATAAACAAATTTATTAAAATTCTTCTTATAATTCAAACTGTGTCCAAAACTCAAGGAGGGTTGGTTTAAAATGCTTAAAATAAAAAATTTCACTTAAACTTAGGACCGTTCTAAAATAGAATAAACCCTTTTAGTAAATCCCACCGTAAATGATGTTGCATGGCATTATTGATTTTTTTTATACCTTCATCAAAAACATGATTTTAGTAACTGTCTGCAGATAAATAAAGCATGGCTTTTTTGGTTACGGATGCAAAAAAACTTTTTTTTTGATCACGGGTGCAAAAAAAGATTTCTCTCCGTTTTTTACCCAAAATTAAAGAGAAATAGCGAAAAATATTATTATTGAAAAAATCTCATTATGCTTGCCAAAAAATTAATCAATTTCCGCCAGTTTTCACCTAGAATTTACGAAAAAATCATTTAAAAACATTCGTTTGAAATTTTTAATAGTAGTTTTCACAACTAGTGGCTAAAATAGTGCTTGTTTTTACAAGCGTTGGTTTAAATAACGAGCGCAGCGAGGTATTTAAAAAGGCGAGTAAAAAAAGCGCAGCTTAATCGCAAGTTGTAAACACTATTTAATACCTTTATCAGAAAATCCAAGAAAAACAGGAAAATACAACCTTAAAATCTCGAACGAAGAGCACTTCTTTACACTATAGATGAAGGCGGCTGGTAAATGAAATAACAATCGTTTCCATAGCGATGTGTCTTTTTACTCGGTGACGTTCATTGTTGCCCCATTTTAATCTTTGACAATTTGATATTTTGACGATGATTTTAAATGATTTTTTCTTAAATACTTGCTGAAAATTGGGGGAAATGAGTTAATTTTTAGGCAAGAATAATTAGATTTTTTCAATATTACTATTTTCCACTATTTCTCTTTAACTTTGGGTAAAAAACGGACCGAAATCTTTTTTTGCACTTGTGTTCAAAAAAAAAAGTTTTTTTGCATCGGTAACCAAAACAGCCATGCTTTAGTTATCTTCAGACAGTTACTGAAATCATGTTTTTGATGAAGGTATTAAAAAAAAGTATTTTCCTGTTTTTCTTGGATTTTTTGATAAAGGTATTTAAAAAAATAGTGGTCACAACTCGTGGCTAAACTATGCTTTTTTTTCTCGCGTTTCTAAATACCTCGCTGCGCTCGTTATTTAAACCAACGCTTGTAAAAAAAGCACTATTTTAGCCACTAGTTGTGAAAACTACTATTAAAAGATCCGTGATCAAAAAAAAGATTTCTGTCCGTTTTTTACCCAAAATTGAAGAGAAATAGCGGAAAATAGTAATATAGAAAAAATCTAATTATTCTTGCCTAAAAATTGAGCCCATTTCCGCCAGTTTTCACCAAATATTTATGAAAAAAACGTTTAAAAAAATCGGAAAAATATCAAACTGTCAAACATTAAAATGTCGCAGCAATAAAGGTCACCGAGTAAAAAGGCACATCGCTATGGAAACCATATTGTTATTTCATTTACAAGCCACCTTGATTTATAGTATAAAGATGGTGTCTTGCGAGAGGTGCTTTTCGTTCAGGATTTTTAAAAGCATATTCCTGTTTTTCTTGGATTTTCTAATAAAGGTATTAAAAAAAATAGTGTTTAAAACTCGCGGCGTGCTTTTTTTACTCACGTTTTTAAATACCTCGCTGAGCTCGTTATTTAAACCAACGCTTGTAAAAACAGCACTATTTTAGCCACTATAAGTTGTTAACACTACTATATTGATGCCAAACATAAAAAACAAAAAAAAATTTTTGGTAAAACTTACATTAAAAAAAAAACACAAAAAGCACTAAATACGTCAACTAGTTGGTCGAGGTCAAACTTATTAGCCATGTTTGATGGATTTTTGCGTGCGAATACAGAGGATGCCCACCATGCCCCCCCCCCCAATTGACGCCCTTGAGAGAAAGAGAATCATTCAATAAAAAAACACTGTTTCGACAGGCAATCCTCTATCCTACTTAACCCGTTTTTCCATCTCATCTGACAGCTATTATGCATCCATCTCTTCACTATAAATCCAAACTGAAAGAGTCAAGATGTTGATGACGTTTTTCCCTAAATTCTCAAAGCCGCATATTAAAAAAAAATTAGTGAAATCGGGGAAACTTTCCATATAATCACCATTAACTGCCCGCGTGCATTAGTGATATCAGGGAAACTTTCCATATAATTACCATTAACCACCCGCGTGCATTAGTGAAATCAGGGAAACTTTCCAAATAATTACCATTAACCACCCGCGTGCAAATCGTACTTAAGTAGACCATTAATATTATTGTCAATAAATAATTATCTAATTACTAATTACTCGCGAGAAGATATAAAGCTTCAAGCCCGCTGCGGTTGTTTTGAGAATTCACAGACCAGTTCTCTGTTGTTTAATGTTAGGACCATATACCTACTTAGAACTAGCAGAGAGTTACCTAAAGTAGGTGGCCCAGCTAAGAAAATAAAAAAGTGCTTTTTTTCTCTGTTCATAGTTTTTAATTTTAATTCTCTACTACGCTTAAGTCAAATTGTCATAAGCTAAATCGGCAACATTTTTGACACCAATGACAGATACGCTAGCGCAGGTAATACGGCGGAAAACAAAAGATCAAAAGATCTTGGGTAGAAATAACGCCCTGGTGGGTGACCAGTGAAACCACTGATGAGCCCAGGCTGGTTACCCAGGGCGAAACATCGTTTAATAATTTTTCTTTTCGCTTTGGTCTTTCGTGTGTTCCTTGTGGGATGCTCATCCAAGTTTGAATTTTCGTTATTTTCACCCAAGATCTTTTGATCTTTTGTTTTTTGGTTTCTTTTCGGTTAAAGTAACTGATTTGGAGATTTTTGAACTACTTTTTTGTTTTAATTGCCTTAGGAGCATGGTCCTACTGGAAATATTAATACGCCAGGACGAATCCGTATCAGGTAACTTGGATAAGTGCCAGTGCGGAACGATGCCTATTTGTGAGTGATTCAAAGTTGGAAGTCAAAGTATATGATGGTGTTTAATGATGTATGGTGGAGGGTGACCAGTGAAACCACTGATGAGCCCACGCTGGTTACCCAGGGCGAAACATCGTTTAATCATTTCTCTTTTCCCTTTGGTCTTTCATGTGTTCCTTGTGGGATGCTCATCCAAGTTTGAATTGTCGTTATTTCCACCCAAGATCTTTTGTTTTTTGGTTTCTTTTCGGTTGAAGTAACTGATTTGGAGGTTTTTAACTACTTTTTTGTTTTAATTGCCTTAGGAGCATGGTCCTACTGGAAATATTAACACGCCAGGACGAATCCGTATCAGGTAACTTAAATAAGTGCCAGTGCGGAACGATGCCTATTTGTGAGTGATTCAAAGTTGGAAATCAAAGTGTATGATGGTGTTTAATGATGTATGGTGGAGGGTGACCAGTGAAACCACTGATGAGCCCACGCTGGTTACCCAGGGCGAAACATCGTTTAATCATTTCTCTTTTCGCTTTGGTCTTTCGTGTGTTCCTTGTGGGATGCTCATCCAAGTTTGAATTTTCGTTATTTCCACCCAAGATCTTTTGATCTTTTATTTTTTGGTTTCGTTTCGGTTGAAGTAACTGATTCGGAGGTTTTTTAACTACTTTTTTGTTTTAATTGCCTTAGGAGCGTGGTCCTACTAGAAATATTAACATGCCAGGACGAATCCGTATCAGGTAACTTGGATAAGTGCCAGTGCGGAACGATGCCTATTTGTGAGTGTTTCAAAGTTGGAAATCAAAGTGTATGATGGTGTTTAATGATGTATGGTGGAGGGTGACCAGTAAAACCACTGATGAGCCCACGCTGGTTACCCAGGGAGAAACATCGTTTAATCATTTCTCTTTTCGCTTTGGTCTTTTGTGTGTTCCTTGTGGGATGCTCATCCAAGTTTTAATTTTCGTTATTTCCAGCCAAGATCTTTTGATCTTTTGTTTTTTGGTTTCTTTTCGGTTGAAATAACTGATTTGGAGGTTTTTTAACTTCTTTTTTTTAATACGGCGGAGTTGCCGCTCTGTATAAAAACATCAGTCTTGCCTGTCAGACTGATGTTTTTATACAGAGAATTTTATTTCTAACCTTATATTTTGGCACTTAGTTACTTTCTGATTTTTTAATGTAAAGAATGACAAAGCTTAGCGTTAAGAGAAAGTTACTTGTTTTTGCTTTATTTGCATCCTGTTTTGTTGTTCATTCTGTTTCGTCTTTCATTATAACAGGATCACCGATCAGACTTTGTAAAAACTAAAATATTGAAAAAACTTAAGTTCGTTTAAGAGTTAAGAGCTTCTAATCTTTTTTTTTACAAGCTTTTATTTAACTTCGCCTCTATGTATGTAATGTATGTTTGTATGTTCGGGTCAAATCTTGCAATGCAATTTTGACTAACTTCTAGATGCGATTATAGTTCCGGTGACAATACAATAATATGGTATTATTAGGCATCCCCCTCCCACGAGGGGAGTGGAGGGGTGAAAACGCCTTAAAAGTTTGTCCGATTTCAACCAAAATTGGTATACGGAGTTTTTTGGGGATAATAAATACAAATTTTTGATCAGATTTTGAGAATTCAATATAGCGGATTCAAGATGGACATATATACATCCGATTGTCTTCAAATTTGGTACGCGTTTAGAGTCTTCGTGACAATACAAAATTAGTATACGGGAGTTTTTGGGGATAAGAAATACGAATTTTTGAAAATTCAATATGGCGGATTCAAGATGAACGATTTTTGCTCATGTTTTGCTAACCCATTTTATCTTTTTCTTCAAATTTGGTATGCGCTTATAGTTCCAGTGACAATACAATAATATGTTATTATCAGGTACCCACCTCCCTCTAACGAGGGAAGTGGAGCTTTTTAAATGCAAGCTTTTATAAAATGTAAAGTGCACTAAAAAGTAGAAAATAATATTTAGCAAAATACCGGATAAAAGGGCTCGGAGTTTCATCACCCAAAAGGTCGGAATTGCCATACAGCGTGGAAATGCTGCGTCTGTGCTTGGAACGATCCCAGAAGAGTTAGGTTTGGAAGATTTTGTCTTATTATGTAGATCAAGTTATGAAAGTAGAGTGGGTGTGTGCGAGTCGAGTTTGTTTATTTTATTTTGTGTTGTTTTATGTACGTTAAATTTTATATACTTTACCGTTTTACAATAAACCATTAAATCTCTATGTCAATCCATATATCAGATAATTGTTAGGGTAGCTTTGGTCGAGTTGGGTTGGATTTACTTACCCTTGCTTTTCTCTGCTTTATACTAAATTTAGATTCTTGCGAACAATCATAATATAATCAATAACATAAATTTATCGAGTAAACATGGCCAAAATTCCTATAATACGCGCATCGCTTTTATTATTATGATATCAGAATGCTAAAAATTATTTTCTACTTTTTAGTGAACTTTATATTATATAAAAGCTTTTTCTATAAAAAATTATTACTTTATTTTTATGTAAACTATAATATTATTATGACTTATGTTCCCCAAAAAAAAATTTTATCAAACTTTATTAATTTATTTTTACATTTTTAGGTTGGTTTATTAATGTCTGCGCTTAATTTCTATCAGTTTGATTATTGACAACACAAGCAAAAGTTGTTAAAAATAAAATAATATATGTTACAATATTTTTATGTTTCGCTATATGATCAGTGCCCTTAGTTACAGTGTTGCAAATTCAAACATCAAAATAGTGCCGACCTAATTCCCATAATTCCCTATTTTCTACTTTTGTTTAAATTTGTACTTAAAAAAATTTGTAATATGACTCTCCAAAAAAGGACAAGGCGCTTTATAAAAGCGTTTTTATCATCTTTTATTCTTAAACCAAGAAATTCATGGACGTTATACATTTTTTTCTTCAGGCATCCAGAGATCCTTTTTTCAGTGAAACTAAAAGATTTGGGCTGAAACTCTGTAAGTACTTACCTATAATTATATTTAAAATCAAGAGAACGAACCCTCTCAGAAGCACACATTGTCCATCGAAAAACCATTTTTTATTCAAAATCGTCCGCATTGTCCATGGAACATTTATAAATGTCTATTGGACAAAGGGTTTTCCTGATACAGTGGATGGTCCAAAAGACAATTTTGATCCATAAAGAACTATGTTTTTTCCATTTATTTTTTGGATATTCAATAATGCATAACCATTTTTCTTGATTCATTGGATCAAAAATATACTGTATCCGGCGGATGTCCATTTTATGTCCACCAAAGGCGATGCACTTTATAGTTTTTTGACGGACATCCTTTTTTTTAGTCCATTTGGCGCTCAAATAACCTATGTCCACAAAGAATCATTGTTCATGGGTAAAAGTTTTAACCTAGGTTTTAACTGAACCGACTGGGTAACAATAAGCCCAAGTCTAAAGATTTCCATTTTTAGGTCAAAACAAACAGTTTGTTTTTTTAGTAATGATTTTATATCCATTGATTTACATTTATTTTAAATTTACTTTACAGTATTTTCAAAATTAATATTAGTTAAAGAAAGTTTGTTAACAAATTAGTTTTCCTGTTCCATTAGTAAGTCGACTTACTAAATTAAACTTTTTTATTTTTTTTTCAAGAACTGTAAGGGTCTGCAAATTTACAAAAGGTTTATTTTGTCCTTTACATTTCAAACTATCCAAAAAAGCTTCTTAAGTCATAGGGAATACTAATAAAGTAGGCTAGTAAATGTGGTAAAAACAATAAAATAATATGGGATTGTGTTTCGTTGTCTTTTTTTTTCCTCAACAAATTGAGTTTTATGTAGTGATATAATAATAAAAATGTATAATGTAACTTAATTTAATTAAAGGTTTAAAAAATTCTTTACTAATTTCCATGTTTAAAAAAACTATTTTAAAATTTTTAAATTCTTGCAGCTTTTTGAAAATTACAAAAAATGTTGAGTTTAGTAAGTCGACTTCTTGAATTATACGTCAATGTTGTAATTTTTCAGATTATTTAAGGATATCCATTGAATAAGTCTATTTTTTACCACATTGGATATACAATGGAACTATTTTTTTGGTCCAATGGACAGCCATATTAGATCATTTTTCTTACCCCCAGATGCACCGTAAAAATATTCGAATTAGTTTAGCTAATCCATGCTTCCTCTTTGTTCATTTTTGTGGGATCAGGAGAGAAAAGTGCTTACGGTGCATTTAGTGGTTAGTCCACACAACCATAAGAAGCCACTTTTAGAATTTTACTTACTGTTGGACAAAGTGGTTAGTCCACTGGATCGCAATTTGTTTAATTATAGTGGCCCAAACTTATAATAATAATAATTTATGAGATGTCCTAGAAGAGTCGAACGTTTTGACATATATATTATTCAACGGATATGTCGATGAAAAAATTTCTTTCAGATTTGGTTATCCAGAAACTTCACTTCACTGGACATCCATTGGACTAAGTTGTGCCGTCTGGGCTTGTGCGGATCGAGTCTCAAGTCTCAAATTTTACACATGTTTTAAATGTTGTTATCAAATATTCCATAAAATGTAACTAAAAAATGTAACCATGAATGGCGTTATAGCTTCGCAGGATACGTTTTTTGAAATTCAAGCAAAAAATACTTTAAAAATGTTGGGGCATGTGTTTTTCTAAAATACAAGAATAACGCTTGCTTGATTTTAAATTTCCCTTGTTACTCAGTTCCTTTTTTAAAGTATACAGGGTTCCTAAGATTTTCCTTAGAGATAGGATTTCAATAAATCAAACAGAAATGGCATAGAAAGTTCTGCGCGAACAAAAGAAACAGGTATATATATCATAGTATCATGTATATAAATCATAGTTGCAATAATAACCGTTGACAAGATGTCTGCAAATTCCGCTAGATGGCGGCCGCACTATGAGATGATCGAGGAAAATTAAATGTTCTCAGGTCCAAACCACAGCTTTTTCTTGCTTAAAGGAGGCGGCAGGGTCCATTATTTACGATACTGAGCGATAAACTCGTGAGGTTGTTAACATTAGAAAGAAATATCTTCGCTTTTAATTAAATTTCTTTCCATTCTGTTCTACTAGTGACATCTATCCGGAAACGGCCAAACCATGCAGCTAGCACTAGCAGCCAAAGAAATCAATAAACGGCGCTGTTTTTCCTGCAGAGCTTTTTGCTTGCGATATTATTGATTTTAAATAAAGCTGGCCCTACACTACATTTGATATTTTCGAGGTGTTTTATGACGTGATCTCGAAACATGTAGCGAACCAATTCTTCAAAACTAGCGGGAGGGTAAAAGCGAAAAATAAGGGGCTGCCAATATTTGTAACACCCAAAAAGGGGTGAAAAGATTTATTTTGCTCTGTTTCTTTACAAAAAACGTTTTTTTTACGAAAAACTGGAGCTCTGCCACTTTTTTTATTTTTTTCTTCAACTTTCTCGAAATTTTCGTCATACCGTAGAAAAAAATTATTTCCCCCATGGTCATACTCTACTTCTATTCGATCAGTTTTCCTAAAACGGGGGATCTTGGTTTCCAGTGAGAAGATAAAGGGCGCCGCAGGCAAAAATTTTTCAATTAAATTAGCCGAACGCAAAAATGTTAGAAAAACAAAGCACGAAATAAAAATGGCGCCGCTTACAATTTTTCTTCAAAAAATACGTAATTTCGGGAACGCAAAGAAATAGGTCTAAAGTGTATAATTTTTAAAAAAAAAATATCAATTTTCTCGTCCTCCTCCACTGGGACTACAGGGGCCGTGCACAAATTACGTAATGGTCATAGGGGGGAGGGGGGTTACAAAACGTTACGTAGGGGGGAGGGGGGTTTTCGACAGCGTTTGCATTTGTGTGAAACTAAAAAAATTTGTAATGAAAATAAGTGAAAAGTTTTTTTTTTTTGGGGGGGGGGGTAGTGGTCTTGAAATCGTTACGTAATATTAGGGGAGTGGCGTGCCAAACCGTTACAAAAAATTACATAGGGAGGGTGTCAAAAATTGGTAAAATCACCGTTACGTAATTTGTGCACGGCCCCACATCTGACTGTTCCTCCTTTTTGATTTCGAATCGAAGTGCAAAACCCGGGTTGGACGTTCGAAGGCGTCAACCCGTCCTATTTGCTTGATAAAGTTTCTACGGAAATATCTCAGTCGATTTCTCCGGCCGTGTATGAACGCTTTAGGTTAGTCATTTGCATGTATCTCAGTCCCCAGCCTGTAAACAGTGCCTAAGGACAATGGTTACAGAATGAAAAGCCGAAAAATATTTTTTTTACGATATCTTTTATCTACTACGTGTAAGATGTAGTGCCAACATCGTCCCATGCCCATCCTTTTCTGCCTAATGTGCTTTTCCGTTTATCTGCGTCTTATACACGGCTGCTTGGCCCCCTAAGGATTTGCTTAGGAACCCTGTATATGCTCCAGTTTTAACAAATATATGCTTAGAACCACAGCAGTCGAGCTAGACTCTGTCTTGCGGTTAGGCGGTTATAGCGGCCATCCAATGTGACCAGTTTAGCCCTTAGCAGTGCATTCGACGCTCGGGCAGCAAGTGTGCGAGCTTGAGAAATCAACTGAATCATTTTGTTTTTGGGGAAAAGCATTCTAACCGTTATAAGTGCGTGGCCACTTTATTAATAGCGATCAGCACAAATTGGCCTACTACGTGCCATTACCGCTGCTCATAGGGGGAGTTTTTAATTCCACCGGTGCCAACAATAGAGTTCGCAAAAATTTATGTTGTCCACCGATAGAGTTTTTAAATTTCTGATGAATTCACCGTTTGTTGGCACCGATGTCCACTATTGTCTAACGACCCCAAAGGTTGGTGGAAAGGTTTGATGGCTGATGTAACCTCAAAAACTACCTACCCTCTACGCCACAAATCTTTTCTGTAAATTTATTAGGGCGTTTATTTGTTTTTTAATCAAGAGGGATTTTTTTTGTGATCAGGGATGGAACATAAATTAAAAGGAGTGGCTGCACAAATGATCATGAAACTCTCTCAAGAAAATAGTTCCTCTAATGATGAGAAACTGGATTTAATCTCGTGCGTGCCCGCGCACGCCGCACATGACTGTCATAACATTTCATATTGACATCATGTGACGCGCTAGTGGGCACTCACGAAAAAGTCGTAGGTGGGAACCGGGTGTTACTCTCGTACCCGAGACGTTTTCTCATATGCAAGTATTTCAAGAAGATTGAAAAACAATGACGTCACATTCCACGTCATAGTTTGACAAGGCGTCTGTCAAAAACCAAAAATATATAAGGAACCCTTTCACAAATATATTTATATAAAAAATCTTTGTGGGAAAGGTGGAAAAACAAAAATAAAGACGCTTTTCTGATTCTTTCCATTTACAATGGACAAATAAAGACACTAATGTCCATTTGCACCGGAGTTAAAACCACATTTAAATTTAAGACGTCGATTTTCATTTGCAACGTATTTTAAAACCGGATTTCAGGGTCGTGAAACCCGGTTTGATTAACACCTCATTCGGCAAGGCTTAAAAATTCTTAAATCGAGATTTACCATAAAACTTGTTTCCTATTGGTCAGATTTTTGACGGAAAATGTCAAATTCAATCAGCTGTCATTTTTTTTTCATATTTGTTGAGTGCGTTTTGGTGAAGACAATGAATTTTAAACTAGAAGAACCCAATGATCTGTCACGATCATGTGTTGTGGAGGGCAAATAAACGATTTTCCAAAAGACGCAACGTTAATTTCAAGGCAGTAGCTTCAAGTTACGACAGTCGTATCTAGAGTTGCGACAGTCGTTTTTGGAATTGGGCTGCTTTTTCTGTGTTGTGTAGGGTTTACTGGCGTTGTATTGTGTTAGGTGGGGTTGGTTTTCTTGTGAAAATGTAAAAAACGGGTTTTTCGCGACTGTCATAATTTTAGTCAAAGTATTATAATTTATAGTGATTTTCCTATTGGTGAAAATGCTCTGCAGATAACTAAGGTTACCGATGCAAAAAGAACTTTTTTTGATCACGGGTGCAAAAAAAGATTTCTGTCCGTTTTTTACCCAAAATTGAAAAGAAATATTGGAAAATAGTAATATTGAAAAAATCTAATTATTCTTGCATAAAAATTAAGCCATTTCCGCCAGTTTTCACCAATTATTTACGAAAAAATCATTTAAAAACATCGTCAAAATATCAAACAGTCAAAGATTTAAATGTCGCAACAATGCACGTCACCGACTAAAAAGGCGCATTGCTATGGAAATCATTGTTATTTCATTTACCAGCCGCCTTGATTTATAGTGTAAAGATGGTGTTTTGCGAGAAGTGACCTTTGTTTAAAAAATAGTGTTAACAATTTGCGGCTAAACTGTGCTTTTTTTACTACTCGCGTTTTTAAATACCTCGCTGCGGTCGTTATTCAAACCAACGCTTGTAAAAAAGCACTATTTTAGCCACTCATTGTGAAAACTACTGTTTTATTGTAGTTTGTTAGTTTTGGAAAGTGGATAAAAGCGGTTTGTTCGCTGATTTTTGGAAGAAAACCGGTCAAAAAAAAAGATGTTTGCCCAAAGTTCAATGACCTGTGTTTTCTTTTTATTGTTTTTTTTTTCGTTTTATAAGAATTTGTAAGAAAGAAATATAATACGAAAACTCGCTTGTTGCAAATGTAAATGAAAAAATACAAGAACTTTTTTTTACCATACATGGCCTTTCAGTTGAGCAGCAGCTTCCAGAATTGCTAGAGTGTCTGCCTCTCAAAGTTAAATCTGGCCTGGTGCAAACAAATTTTCTTAAATCCGGATTCACAATTAAATCAGAATTTAGCTAAATCGAGATTTAAGGAATTTGCGGTGCAATTGAACATAAGAGTTGAAGAGAAGTTAGCCACAGTATTTAACGTCGTCGAAAAGAGTAAGAAGCAATAGAGGGCAGCGGCAAAAAGTTTCAATGTGGAGGCTAGACGAAAGACCCATGCGCTAGTTCGAAACGAACAAAAAAATCGTTTCTAAACCATTCAAATTGGTGGATAACGAGCGGGCAAAATTCATATTTCAACTAACCCCTTTAAATAATTAAAAAAACAAAAATTTTTCATGTTTATGCAGATTTTACTTGGGAAGAAATACATAATTTACTGAATGGTAAATGGTTTTTGAGCATTAGTAACAAGAGATTTCAGAGTGGTGACGTCACCAATCAATCACCTAATTATTTTTAATTAAAATTAAAATCAGGAAACATTACTTTTGATTTTATATTAATTTCTAATAGAAAAAGTCAACCAAAATCAATAAGTTTTACAAGATACTAATATTTTTTTACGGGAAAATTAAACAAAATAATATGAATATTTAAAGAAGTTAGAACTACTTTTAAGAAGTCAAAAACTTGAAATGCGTTTTTCTCAAAACTAGAAATTTGCACATTCGCTCTTCTTTATTAACACGGCAGTAGTTGTGCTCTAAATCCGATTTTGCGGGAGCAGAAAGATCGATTTCAAATCCGGTGTAACAGATTCGGAAAACCGAACACGCTACTTTTCGGATCGATCTTGGAGAACCCAGAGCGGTCTTAAATCAATAAACGAAAGCGCTATGTATAGTTACCAGACACTTAAAGTAAATACTTCAACGCGTCGGTGTCGGTATACCTAACGCGTTCAAAACAAAGTCAAAAGACACTACATTTTTCACTTGTTTACGGCATGTTTCGATCGAGACCTGCTTTTATGGTGGATGCGATAGGGGAACAGCTGACTCCACTCGTTGCGTACGGAGGAATGTACGTACCGTTACGGACCTACCAACGTACGAAACGATTGCAATTAGCTGTTCAGGCCTTATTGGTCAGAAGTAGGCAAAAGCTTAAATTAAAACATATAACATGATAAGGTTTTCGAGGCAATGAATAAATGTGACGATATTTTTCCGTTGACAAAAACATTCTTGGATGATTGCCAGTAAAACCGATCACAGACAAAGGCTGCACTGCGTGCACTACGGTGGCATAGAGGTTTTAACCAATTAGCGCTCGATCTTAGGACGCCATGTTGAAAATTCCCGAGCGCCGATTGGTTGAAACCTCTATGCACGCAGTGCAGCTTTTGTGTGTGATCGGCTTAAGTAATGCTTAGTCAGAAAGAAGCTTCTCCTGCCTCAGAAGATTGAAAACATAAGTACTTAAAAACACTATGACAGAAATTCGTCTGACGGGCTTAGCGTTGCTCCATATCAACAGACATATTGAAATTGTCATTAAGCGAGTCATTGACCAGTTTGCTCAAAAAAACCGAAAACGAACTTTTTTTTGAGACAGGCATCTTATATTTGAGATATGCAATAAAAAGGTAATGTTTTAACTTAAAATGCTTTTTTGACCTCAAAAAAAAGTATTTAGCTGTTAGGTTTTGTTTGTGGTTTGTTTGTAATCTATGTTTTTATAACTGGAAAAATTATACGTAGTTACCCAAACGCAGATATCAGGAGGGTAGGGGGTTAATTAACGCCCCCCACCCTGGATTTAAATTTTTTAGGAAAACATTTAAAAAATCAAAACTAGGGCATAAATTGTGGCGCTCTAACACCTTTGGTATTAGTTTAATTTTGTGTTAAAAATAACATTTGTAGTGTCATTTTTTTAAAAATTTTCGCCTGCTGCGCTTTGAAACCATTGATATATTGAAAAGGTTAGTTTAAATTTAAATAGAAAACTGCATTTTTACTGCAATTTTCTTTAAAATTTTCGCCTGCGGTGCTATGATACCATTGATATTTAGGATTTTAGTTTAATTTGACTCAAAAATTGCATTTTTAATAAATTTTCGGAGCATTTAACATTTTTTTAAATAAAAAATGTATGAAATAAACCACTTAAAATCTGAGTACCCCCCTCCCGCTTGTAGATACTAGGTTTTGTTTGCATATATTGATATGTTCCTCATAAAAGCTATGCTTTTATTCCAGTTTTTTTTCGTATCGAAACCGCCCCCCCACCTTTTAAAATGGTTTTTGTTTTAAAATAGGATAGCCGTGCTGCTTAAAGACCCCGCGTCTACGACCCTATAATACCACGTAAGCAAAAGGAAAAATTTACGATATAATGTACGCGTTAAAGGAATGAATAAATATCAGTGTTTATCAAGATGCCAAGCAAAAAACATTTTACTTTGCTGTCGGACTGTGTTAAAGCACGCGATTTGTAAGCGGTTTTACAAAAACTGGGTGCAAGAAGGTGATTATTTCATGTTGGTGCGTAGTGGTGGCGCACGCTGGGTCCGTATTTGCAGATTGGACAAAATTAATTTTGTGCACTTCTACACGGTAAAAAGTTTTGGTTCAATTTTGAGTCAATTTAACTCAACTTAGAGTGAAATTACGGTAAAAATGAATATTTAAATCAAAATTGAATTAATAACACTCATAATTGAGCAACTTTTTTATTTAAGGTCGTAGTTACAATCTGGGGAATTGTTTTTAGCAACACTGTGCGGGAAATCAATTTAACTATGTCGACCTGATTTGCATTGCATTTGTTTTCCATGGCAACGCGGAGACTTTATTTATGTTTATCCATTAGCGTCGTCAAAAATTTGGGGTTAGGTTACTTATTTTGACTTTTCGCGTTTTGCGCCTCTAAAGCACATAAGTACAAAATGTGTACAGGTGCATTTATAATTGAATTGGAAACACTCCCGCTACCTGATACCGACCACAGGTTAACTTAAAAGCATGCAGATTTAAAAATCGGCTACTGGCGCTAGACGAAATAATCGTATTCTATTTTAAACAGGAGCGTCAACGACTAGCAAGAGTCTTTCCAATCTCTAAATGAAGCTTTACTGACCTGTTTTGTTAGTATTCAAAATCTATCCTTTGCACTCCAAGATTTCACTAGGACACTTGCACATAACTATGCCGCAATAATTTAAATTAAAAAAAAAATGGTTTAATCAAAATAAAAACAAAATTATGTGTGGTTAGGGGCGCCGAATATTTCTATGCTAATTCCTAGTAATCCCAGCGAGCCAGTAAAGTTCTCTTGGTTCTTTGATAGACTCGGGGTAATGCCCGCGCAGCGCTAGGCTTTTTTCGGCGGGCGACTGCATATGCGGAGTGGTTTCATATTTGTTTTAGAACAATGTTTTTGATTTTTGAAAGATAAACATAATCTCGAATGGTTTTCTGTCAAACGTAAAAATACTCTTCTGTCCCACTGCGGCCCGATTTAAAGTTTGTTGACAAAACACCTGCAGGCGCCATGGAATCGTATAAATTCTGCGATCTATCATTCAACACTTAAACTGCGTGTGTCTCCCAAATTCAATGAAGTGTAAACGTTTATGATTGATTGATCGGTTTTCTTTTCCGAAGTGCACAGGCTTTTAAAAAAAAGGAAACTTAGTTTTTATTTTCGCTAAAGTAAGGAAATATAAAAAGGAAAAATGTAATCCAGAGGAAATTGTGATTATTTCTCTAATTTTTTTTTGTAAATCGGGTTTGTTCTAAACCGAAATTATTTTGAGGCTTTTGGGATAGATGACAGCACCAGAGCTTTTATTTTGAGGAAAAAATAATTGAGAATTTTTAAAAATCCTTCAGATATTTTTGTTAAGCATTTAAAAATGATCACCCCTGCAAAATTTCAGATAATTCTGATGTTTAGTTTTCCCTGTGCACTCTGGCAAAAGATCAAAAAATTAACGAACAAGGCGTTGCCAGTTGTACTTTTTTTTACTTAAAATCTGGGGAGAAACTATACCCTTAATGCCCGGCGTCGACTCGTTTTGACTCAAAATTTTTTACCGTATATTACCTCAGCAAAACGAAACCCGCCTCCTTTATAAAAAGCTGATTTTTTCCAGGCTAGAGCGTTTTCACGACTCTCGGTCTCAGTCGAAAGTGTCCTTTGTGTGCACATAACTATTAGGCATCGTGTTGAAAACGCGTTCAAATCGCTTCATGAAAACCGAAAAGTAAATCATATTCAAAATAGAAGTGGGCGATGTTTATCGATATTTTTAAAACATCCCATCCCATACGGTATCCTCGCAGCAAATAAGGCGTAATAAATGTAAAAATTTAACTTTTTTCTATTTTCAATATTCCATCCTTGATTATGTTATTATTAGGTATGTTTCTATATTTTATTAGTAGCTTAAGGAAAATATTAAAATAATTTTAATTAAGTCGTATTTATCTAAAACAATAAATATTTGTAGGTTTTTATTTTTTTTAACGTTTATTACATACTGAAAAAGACGACTACACATTTTTCAAATAATAAACATCGATGTTCGATGTTGACGAAACATCGATGTTTTTACACCGATGTTTTCATGACATCGATCATAGGTGTTAATATTTCCAGTAGGATTATGCTCCTAAGGCAATTAAAACAAAGAAGAAGTTAAAAAACCTCCAAATCAGTTACTTCAACCGAAAAGAAACTAAAAAACAAAAGATCTTGGGTGGAAATAACGAAAATTTAAACTTGGATGAGTATCCCACAAGGAACACACAAAATATCAAAGCGAAAAGAGAAATGATTAAACGATGTTTCGCCCTGGGTAACCAGCGTGGTCTCATCAGTTATTTCACTGGTCACCCTCCACTATACATCATTAAACACCATCATACGCTTAGATTTCCAACCTTGAACCACTCACAAATAGGCATCGTTCCGCACTGGTACTTACTTATCCAAGTTACCTGATACGAATTCGTCCTGGCGTGTTAATATTTCCAGTAGGATTAGAATTAAGAAGAAGTTAAAAAACTTCCAAATCAGTTACTTCAACCGAAAAGAAACTAAAAAACAAAAGATCAAAAGATCTTGGGTGGAAATAACGAAAATTCAAACTTGGATAAGTATCCCACAAGGAACACACAAAATATCAAAGCGAAAAGAGAAATGATTAAACAATGTTTCGCCCTGGGTAACCAGCGTGGGCTCATCAGTAGTTTTACTGGTCACCCTCCACTATACATCATTAAACACCATCATACACTTAGATTTCCAACCTTGAACCACTCACAAATAGGCATCGTTCCGCACTGGTACTTACTTATCCAAGTTACCTGATACGAATTCGTCCTGACGTGTTAAGTTTGAATTTTCGTTATTTCCACCCAAGATCTTTTGTTTTTTAGTTTCTTTTCGGTTGAAGTAACTGATTTGGAGGTTTTTTAACTTCTTCTTTGTTTTAATTGCCTTAGGAGCATAATCCTACGGGAAATATTAACACGCCATGACGAATAATTGCGATGAATAGAAGATTATTAGATAATAGAGCAAATATGTTTTTTCAAAACTAGGCAAAAAAGCTTAATGACCACGTTAGTGACCCTCTTAATTCAAACACTACGTTTTACTAGAAAAATGTCCATGCTAGTGACATTTTATAAGGTCCATGGTAGTGACAAAATAACTTTTATCAAAAAAAAATACTTCCCAAAATAATAGAAACCAAGACAAGATTTTTATTGGAATTGCACTACTATACGCTAACTGATAAATGTATACACCTTAAAAAAAAACAAATGGTAAGATACTTAAAGAGTCCATGGTAGTGACACCTCATAAAAATGCGTGATTTAATCTTTTCCTAGGGTTGCTGGATACTGCAAGTTCCAGAATTTTCTGGATAGCTTGGCCTAGCTAAGCATGCAACTTCAACAGAGTTTCCAAAATTTTTTTGTTTTTCTTAGTCCGTGGTTTCAGTACCATAATGATAGTAGTGACAATAAAACCTAGGGACAAACTTTCCATTGGTATGAACTATCTTAAAGCGGTGCTATGGCTCTAACAAAGTCATTATACATGCTAATCCCCAACCCACATAATGACCTATTGTTCGAGGTGTGGAGTTCACTATAAAAAGGTTAAAAACATCTGAGGATCCCTACTTTCATTCGGTTTCCCGCTGTTTACTTTGTTTATATCTTTGGTGCTACTATACCACATCGTTGCCGAAACTCTTTCTAATGTTATTATTTAAAAAGAAAGTGAAAAAAGTTTGTCTAAAAAATATTTTTTTATACCCTCATAAAAACCATGATTTTAGTAACTGTCTGCAGATAATAACTAAAGCATGGGTTTTTTCGTCACCGATGCAAAAAAACTTTTTTTTTGATCACGGGTGCAAAAAAAGATTTCTGTCCGTTTTTTACCCAAAGTTAAAGAGAAATAGTGGAAAATAGTAATATTGAAAAAATCTAATTATTCTTGCCTAAAAATTAAGCCATTTCCGCCAGTTTTCACCAAGTATTTACGAAAAAATCACTAAAAAAAAAATTAAACTGTCAAATATTAAAATGTCGCTGCAATGAACGTCAACGAGTAAAAAGACATATAGCTATGGCAACCATTGTTATTTCATTTCTCAGCCGCCTTGATTTATAGTGTAAAGATGGTCCGTTTTGCGAGAAGTGCTCTTCGTTCGAGATTTTTAAAAGTATTTTCCTGTTTTTCTTGGATTTTTTGTGTGTGTTTTTTTTTACTCGCGTTTTTAAATTCCTCGCTGCGCTCGTTATTTAAACCAACGATTGTAAAAAAAGCACTACTTTAGCCACTAGTTGTGAAAACTTCTATTAAATATTAAATTCTGGGATAGAGATCGTCCATGGTAATGATATTTTCGGATTAAACAAAATAAAAAATCAACAGATTTTGAGAAAAGTACTGGGGACATAAAGTTGCCCGTTTGAATGAGAATCGCCCTACTAGACTAGACACCAATTTGCATTTTACATACACATTAAAAGAGTGAGAATCTTTTGTTAAAATTTTGAAAGAAATAAGTAAGTATAGTGCTTGCAATGTCAGTTGGCACGGTCTGAGCACCAAAACTTCATAAAACATCGGCATAGTGTTTGTAAGTCGGAGGCAGGCAAATAATATCGAAGAATATTTAGTTGCCAAATTCTATAATTGTAGAGTAACACTGTAAAACGAAGTGTGCCAACTGACACACAGCAGAAATGTAGTTGTAAAAAATTTTTCAATAACCAATTCAAGAAATAAATGTGTGTATTTTTAAAATGACGATTTGGCCCAGCGTGCAACGGTAATAAAGCATAAAAATCGTGAAAAATTATCGAACAAAGCTACCTACATGCACATAAACAAAGTGGTTGTATTAAAAGTGTTTTCTGACGTATTTTTATTTTTTTTTAATTGGCCTCATTTGTTTCGATTTTACTCAAGTGTTTCAAGCACAACAAGGAGGGGAGGGGAGGAGAGGGGAGAGGGGTGGGGAGGGGAGGGGAGGGGTAGGGGAGGGGGAGAGGAGGGATGGGGAGGTTAGAGGGAGGGGAGGGGAGGGAAGAAGGAGGGGAGGGGAGGGATAGGGGAGGGGGTTGATTTTATTGAAGAAGTTGAATCCAAGAAGATTCAATATAAATTTGAAAGAAGATTAAATCTAAATGAATTAATTCATTTGAATTTTTACTATACTATATTGATATATAATACTATATAATAATAACAACTAAAGATTGTTCTTAAAAAAAGATGCTCACACTAACATTAGTTTAATTAATCTAAGAGTTTACGTATTAAAATAACTCGACTATCTCTTTAGGTAAAGCAGCACGCTATGCTTTAATTTAATCTCTCCTTCCCAGATAGCACACGATGTCTGCAATGCGTCTTATTTTGGTCTGATTTACGCCGGAACGTCTTTTTTGGGACGTCTTTGTGTCGCTTGCTTTTATACATCTTATAGACATCTTATTAACGTCTTTCTTAATAAGTATTTAAGTGTTTTATACCTTGACGTCTTAAAGACGTCTTATTGATATCCACTTAATAGTGTAGGGGCATATTTTGATAATTCCTATCCCGTGGGATTTTTTATGAAGGAGTTTTGTGACTATGTGGGATTGATAGCTCTTTAGTCACAGAATCAAGTGTTACCGGGCGTTTTGTTCGCATCCGTGTAGAAGGGGTTGATATGACGACATCTTTCAAGATGGCGGTCAAAAATTATAGAAAATACAACTTACGCAATCGGGGAATGATTATACTCGATTCCATATAACTCGAAAACGAGGATTACAAAAAAATTACTCTTAAGATCATCCGACCTTAAATGACCATGAAAATCGCTAAAAAACAAGATTTTTGCCATTTTCTCTTAAAAATCTTAATAATTAGACGTTTTATCAGAACAACTTCAAATGTACCTCAAACTATAAGGCATATATTGCAAATTGGGTCCTTAGAGTTGCGCGGCTAAACTGTGCTTTTTTTTTACTCGCGTTTTTAAATACCTCGCTGCGCTCGTTATTTAAACTAACGCTTGTAAAAAAAAGCACTATTTTAGCCACTAGTTGTTTAAACTACTATTTTGACATCTAAAACCTGGTAGCGAAAAGAAAATTGGTCAATAGGGTTTAATTAATTTGTAACACTACTTTGTTTGCCTTATAGGTTACCGATACCGAGTCAGGTTTCATTCCAGGGGTCAGTTTGATATTCAAAAGTGGTACTAAAAAGGGTGATTATCATGATAATATGAATAGAAAAAATTTTGAAGCATGGTTTAAAAATCAGTTAGTGCCAAACTTGCCAAAAAATCTCTCATTATCATGGACAATGCTAGTTCTGGTTTAGTGGAAGATATACCAAGAAAGTCTTGGAAAAAAAACTATGTTAATTAACTGGCTAAAAAATAAAAATATTGACTTTCCTGAAAAAGCGATGGAGGACAAAATTTGGGCACTTGTTGGTAAAAAAAGCAACTTAAAACAAAAATATTACTTAGATGAGTATGTCAAACCTTTGGGCCACAAAATATTACGGTTGCCACCATATCACTGCCAATATAACGCCGTTGAAATGGTATAATCTCAGTGCAAACGAAAATATGACAGGTACATGCTAAGCCTTAAAGGAACGACAGAAGAAGTTCTGCTGACTTGGAAAAGGTATTTTAGGTACTTTAAGTATGTTTATAGTTATTTACCTAACAAGTGCGGAAAGTGATACTTTACCGCATGAGACGTCAGTTGACCGAAAGACGCGAACGACTTCGTCCAAGCTGGCAAAATATTTTCATTTTATTGTTTAAATTTTGTATATTTTGTGACGAAATAAAATATTTAAAAAACCAATAAAATACGACAAAAGCGGCCAGTAAAAAAGTTTTTGGCTCATAATTGTTCTATTTTTATTTTTTAGAGTACTTGACGAAATTTCTGTTGATCAGTGGGAGAACTATGTTGGCCATATAAATAAAGTTATTTTGGAATCTTGGGATAACATTAAACGGGGTGGTGCTTCTGAAATTGCAGCTTTAATGATTTCGTTGGAAAGTGAAGATGAAGAATTATGTTCTGAAAAATAAAAGTACAATTTTTGGTATATTAGTTTGTTAACCTAATGTTTTAATTAAAATATAAATTTATTAACAGGCTTTTATTTATACTGTAGCAGTAAAAAAGCAAAAAACCAAATTATTCATGCAAAACAGTAAAAATGTGGGCTGTTACCCTTATTTTTTTATTATTTTTGGTAATTATTTACTGCTTAGTGAGCTTATTAAGTTCACCTGTAATAAACCACAAATAGTATTGTTTCAAAAAAACTGAATGTTGTTAACGGACATTATCTAGGACATACTACCTTTTGTTGATAGTTGTCAAAAAATGTCAAAAAAGTACAAAAGCCATTGTCCTCGACTTTACCTTATTGCAGCGAATTAGTCAGCTAGTTTTTTCCAGATCAAACTCTTTAACCATGTTTGATTGATTGTTGTGTGCACGTGCTCAGGGGGGGGGGGGTGGCAATTTCTCCCCCTCATTGACGCCACTGTTTATGATGTTTGTTTTTTTGTTGTTTTTAAGTTTATGTAAATTGATGAAAGATCAGAAGAATCGCACAAAATTGACACAGCCCCCTATTACACCAAAGGTGGATGAGGCAATGGAGATCATCACACTCTAGAATACAGCAGCCTCTTATCCATCCCATGGTGATAAAAGTGTCCTTTGATCCATCGACGAATTGTAGCCCCTGCTGAGCTCGTGCTACAAACTTATATATTTATATACTAAAAAAGAAGTTAAAAACCTCCAAATCAGTTACTTCAACCGAAGAGAAACTAAAAACAAAAGATCAAAAGATCTTGGGTGGAAATAACCAAAATTCAAACTTGGTTAAGCATCCCACTAGGAACACACAAAAGATCAAAGCGAAAAGAGAAATAATTAAACGATGTTTCGCCCTGGCTAACCAGCGCGAGCTCATCAGTAGTTTCACTGGTCACCCTCCACTATACATCATTAAACACAATCATACACTTTGATTTCCAACCTTGAACCACTCACAAATAGGCATCGTTTCGCATTGGTACTTATCCAACTTACCTCATACGAATTCGTCCTGGCGTGTTAATATTTCCAGTAGGATTATGCTCCTCAGGCAATTAAAACAAAAAAGAAGTTAAAAACCTCCAAATCAGTTACTTCAACCCAAAAGAAACTAAAAAATAAAAGATCAAAAGATCTTGGGTGGAAATAACGAAAATTCAAGCTTGGATGAGCATCCCAAAAGGAACACACAAAAGATCAAAGCGAAAAGAGAAATAATTAAACGATGTTTCGCCCTGGGTAACCAGCGTGGGCTCATCAGTAGTTTCACTGGTCACCCTCCACTATACATCATTAAACACCAGCATCATACACTTTGATTTCCAACCTTGAACCACTCATAAATAGGCATCGTTTCGCACTGGTACTTATCCAAATTACCTGATACGAATTCGTCCTGGCGTGTTAATATTTCCAGTAGGATTATGCTCCTAGGGCAAAAAAGATCTTTTGATCTTATCTTTTGTTTTTTAGGTTCTTTTCGGTTGAAGTAACTGATTTGGAGGTTTGTAACTTCTTTTTTGTTTTAATTGCCCAAAATCACAACAAAAAAGGTGAGAAATATCGATTATTTTTATATCCTTTTAAACGACGTTAGAACGACAGGGACAGAGAATTCTGTCTCAACCACTTTAGGTCGTGAATGGCTTGTAGGTGGGGAAAGTCGGCAGAGCGCAGACGGTCGGATTATATTTTTATTGACAAGCTTTTTCGTGTTATTTATTTTAAAATTTCAGGATGTTTTAAGCAGTTTAGAAGTCGTTTTAAAACCACATTTTGTCAACAAACGTTTATAGTGTTTTCTTACCAGTAGGAGAATATTTCAGCGAATTTAAAGTGATATTTTGGAACAAATCCTCCAATGTTTTGAAAACAAAAGGAGAGCAAGTGAAATCAGTCAGTGACAGCCAATGCCGGTAGGTTCACAGAAAATAAAAAGAAGTTTATAAAATATACTTAAATTGGTAGATCCTCAGATAAAAATATCATTAAATACGTTTTTATAAAGTTTTTTTCGAGGTTTTTTTTTATAAAGACGATAAAATAAAGCATGAAGCATGATGAAGTAGCTAATATGCAAATAAGATATTTTCGAAGGTTTTTTTTATAAAGACTATAAAATAAAGGTAGTTAAAGTCCTTAAACCAACTTGCAAACAACAATAAAAGTTAATTCACATGTGTTCAGTTTTGTAAGAATATTGAATTCCTACCTCCTATCAGAATAGTAAGGTTGATTTATACTGCCGCCGTTGCCATCTGCGCTCGCCCTTCAAATTAATGTTTAAATCTTTTTGTCTGTCCTGGATGTCTCTATATACCCTAAACATTATTGACTTTATTGTGTACTGAAGAAGTCAGTATAAGTAAGTTTCTACTAATGACCAGAAAACTAACAAAATTAACCAACACAATAACATAATTTTTTGCTAGTGGGTAATGTTTTTTTTTTCTTGATATTCCAGGTGCTATGAACTGTGTTTCTTTGTTTTAATGTTTAGCATAATTTTATTGTGTTGAAAATTAAAATTGCTATAAATCATATACAAACTTTGTAATAAATTTCTTTTTTATACAATTATACTACAAACATTTATTGTTAGGAAGCTTCCAAAGCTCAAATTGGCAGAATTATTTTTTGCATGTTTTTTAAATTATTTTGCAGATTTCATTTTATAGTAAAATTTTAATAATATAGTCCATGTGTAAATTTATATTTAAGTAGGTACACCATTGGTGTGTTTACTGTAAACAAAAGAAAGGTAAACATTGTTCCATATAATAATATAACCAAAGTCTCCGTAAGTGTCAGGTATCTTGTCTCTTTTTAATCTATCCGACTCTGGAAAAACAACTCTTTGATGGAAGATTCCTTTTAATAACTACTAGGTATATAGGTAGGTAGATATGGCATTTTGTAGTTAGGTGTTACATGAATATCCATATAAAAATAAATTTTTCCTACGACCACATACAAAAATTGCGAAATTTGCACTCTTTTCTGTTTCTGAAAGGTGCATATTTTACACGCATATCAATTTTTATTTTGGACTAATAATCCTAGAGAATGTTCCTTCTCTTAAGAAGAAAATATTTTCGTCTCTAAAATAATAAGGAAATTCGGATTAATAGCATCAGGTCGTAGGAAAAGTAGCGCACATAACTCGTTAGAAAGTGACATTGTTAGATTCGTGTGATTTTCGCACTTGGCTGGCGCCTCGCGCGAAAACTTTTACACTCTTGTGAAATATGTAACTTTCTTCATGTTATGTAATTATTATTATAACGTTTATCTTAACAGTCAGAGCACGTACACGGAAAATTTTTTAAAGTTTTAACGAGTTCAAACCGAGAATTGATTAAAAAATTAGGTCAATTATAAGTCAGCTTAACTTAATTTTCAGTCAAATATTCTTTTTGACCTTATTTCTTTTCACTCAACTCATTTTCCGTTGTGGACTCGTTTTAATTCAAAAGTTTTTACTGTGTACATAATTATCTGGAGTCACTTTAACCAACTAATATAATAGGTATAATTGTTATATTTCATAAATGTATAACTTAAATAGAGACATTATGTTTACCACAGTTGCGATCAAACAATGCCAGATTGTCCTGAAAGTTGTATCTCTCTCCGGTTTGTTTTTTTAAACATGGAGAAACACCTTATTATTATTCAAATATATAAAGAAATTTAGGTATATTATATAATTGCATTTAAATTTCCTTGAATCTTCACAATTTTAAATCAATAAAGAATTTATAATGTGGATGTACATGTTATGGTACTTGAAATATACCTCATTTTTTCGATCGAAATATCATATGAAATACCTGATATTTTGGCCGAAAGAATAATTCTTTTTATTTCCCAATATATATCGGGAATAAAACCTACAACAATGTGACAACCTCGCATTTGTGGCGGATCAGCCATATAAACGTGTGTACGCTGCTCCATTCATAATTTCTTTACGGCGTTGTAGCTTTAGCATAATCGAGGTTTTGGTATTTTTTACAGATTAATCGAGAGTTTTTTAATATTTTTTCAATAGATTTTTAAGTGTTTGTAGCAAAAGTGATGTGACAAAGTGCGTAGTGTGACGAAAACTGGAGATTGCAGGTGAAAACCAAACATTTCACAGGTTTGATATCATATATTTTTTCGACGCCATCTTGTGATAAACCGCCATAGGCGTGTAACTAGTGTTGCAATAAATACTAAATGTAATTAATAAATATAGGAAAGAAGTAAGTTTTTTTGGGATATTTTTGCGAATTTGTGATAAGAACAATATGGTAAGCACTTATAATTAATTACACTATATTTGGTATAATGAGCTGCGACATTTTTAAATATCCTATATGAGTAGCAAAAAAATGTAAGAGGTGCGTATGATATTTATTTATAACAACATTCACAGTTTTGATACTATCTGTAGTCATCTTATTTTTTCTGCTGAGATTTGTTTATAAATAGTACAAGCGTTCTCGGTATAAATATAAATTTTTAAAACATTATTATATCACACACAGGATAAAGAATATATGTTTGTTACAACAATATAGGTAGATACTCCACATAAGATTTTTTTGTATTTATTAAAAATATAAAGATACTTTTGTACGTATTATATAAAAATTAGAGTAGAATGTATAAATTCCATTTTTTTACACAACGAAAAACCATCATATAGTACCTATAATATAGGTATCATCCTTTTTCGAATTTTTAGTCGAATTTGCTTATTTTTTCCACATTGGTTTTTTGGTAATTTACCTAAACAGTGCGGAAAGTGATACTTCTCTGCACACGATGGCCGTTAAGGGCGAAAAAGGCACTTTTGACACGTTTTTAGTACAACAATTCCCTACTTGCATAAAAAGCTTCTGCCTAAGGTTATATATATTTGGTATTTTTAAAATTAAAACGGAAAAATAATTTTGATTCCATTTTTAATTTAATCTAGTTGATAAATGCATCTAAAAACTCCAATTAGACTTAAAATTCACGCCATGCTAAAAAAATACTTTAACCTATGCTAATTTTTTAATAAAGTTTTGCAGGTCACTGCGTGTTAAAAAGTCTATTGTTACATATCAATTTTAATGTGGAAAGTTCAACTTCCCACACGCCGTGCGTAAAAAAATAAGCACGGCGTGCATAAAAAACTGTCATAGCGTGCGTGAAAAAACGTTTAACGCACGCATTTTTTTTTAAATGGTACGTTATGGACCAAATTTTTAAACTTTGAGTTTGAAATGTGTGTTCTAAAAACTACTTTTTGATCAAGAAAGTCATCATAAACACTCGTAGAAAAAAAATTGTACCTAACCCTTGCGGAAGTGCCGCCCGAACTCCTCCCGTGCGTAAAAGTATCACTTTCTGCACTAATTAGACAGATAACTAACTGGAGAACATTTAAAAAATTAATATTTTTTATGTTATATCTTTACTTACTCGGTATCAATTATTAAGTATAAAAAAATTAAAGATTGTAGTTCCAAAAAAAATTTGACAAGTCTGAAAATAACGACCAAACCTTTTTACATTCATAAATAACGAGCCGCTTCTGGCCGCTGCACGTAAGGTGGTTGGGAATGTGTGAGGGGGAGCATGTCTGGTGCAGCGTTGCCGTTGGAACATAAAATGATTTTCCCTAAATCTAACGACTGATATATGTACCTTGAAATTACCTCTATGTTTCGGACTTCCATTCTCTATATTTCAATTTTACACGAAGTTTCGATCATTACAATCTCTCAGGTGCAAACTACAATATATTCCTAAGGCTACGTACTTATATACTATGGGAAATCATTCAACAGTGAAGTTTAAGAAATTGCGTCGCCTAAGAGGGGGCTTCCAAATATTTGGAATTTCAACACTTGGTTACTCAAAATACTCTGATTCTGCTTAATAAAGGCAGCTTCAAGTAATTTTCGTTTCGTCCAGTGTGACTCGGTGTTGTTTCCCATGCATGTTCCTGATTTCGTTGTTTCACCTCTTGGGTAATAGTCTGATGTTATTTAAGCCTAACAGATAGTGGTCTTTTTGTTTCACCTATGTATGATTCACCACACTCACAAAAAACTTGGTAAATGCATTCCTTATTTTGTTTGTTCTCCGGTTTTGTTTTACTAAGAAGGCTTCGAATTGTATCACTAAATTTAGAAGCTGTTTTAATATTAAAGTTGTTCGCTACTCCTCGACTTTTCTCTGATACTCCTTTAATGTATATGGTAAGGAATGCATTTGCCTGGTTGTGGTCTTGTAATCTCTGTTTTGTTTGCTGATTTAGAAATAGTAAAAAAAAATCAATGAATAGCGAGCTTTCCCTCAAAAAAGGTAATGGTAACCTTAGATACTTATGAGGACCAGCAGTGCGAAATCCTGATTGAGTGATTGATTTTGTTATTTATTCACCCTCGCTAAATCCCTTTCTAGATTTATCAACTCCAGAGCTTAGGATATCTGTAAAGATAATTATATCTGTCTCCGTAGAGACGCTTAATTTTCCTTCAATTTGAAGTTACATCTGCTGATTGTCTTTTACATGAATCCTGTGTCACGTTTTTTCATCATCATTTCTTCTCTTAATTCCTAGCACCGTACTGATGAGCACCACAAGTGCGAAATCCGGATCTACGGTTACCATTACCTTTTTTGAGGGAAAGCTCGCTATTCATTGATTTTGTTATTTATTCAGATTTATCAACTCCAAAGCTTAGGATATCTGTAAAGATAATT
This sequence comes from Oxystoma pomonae, assembly GCA_963921995.1. NCBI lineage: Eukaryota > Metazoa > Arthropoda > Insecta > Coleoptera > Brentidae > Oxystoma > Oxystoma pomonae. Next base: position 25,553,112 of record OY998165.1, read on the forward strand.
ATATCTGTCTCCGAAGAGACGTTTAATTTTCCTTCAATTTGAAGGTACTCTTCTCTCCACATAAAACTGGTACATCAGAAGTTAGCAGCCTGTTTAATTTTTAAAATTTTTATAGTACGGCGTTGTCTTCCTATAAGTGACAATGTCACAGACTTCTGACAACATCATGTTTTGCATGTCAGTGTCATCCAAATTTAAAAAAATGACGCCTCACCTTTCCGAATTTGATAAAGCTCAAATCTTAGCAAAACTAGACGGTGGTTGGTCTATTCGGTAAGTAGTTGTTCATTATGGGAGAAGCAAGTCTTCGATGGCAAACATAAAAAACCGATTTTAAGAGGAGGGAACTATCCACCGAAAGGAAGGCACCGGTTTGACGAAAGTTACTAGCCAAGAAGCAATCAATTTTTTGGAAAATCATCTGTTTGCCAAAGCCAAAAAAGTAAAAACTGAATCAAATTTTGCAGGATCCATAACAACATTAGGCAGGAGGATTAAACGTTCGAGGCTAAGGTGAGGAAAAGAAGCAGTCTCGATTAATTTTTGCGTTGAATTGTTCTCTGAGGGACGAAGAATTTTGGCAGCAGCTGGTTTATCGACCGCCAAGAACCCGATACGAAGAACGATATATTGCTGGAAACGAAGACCGGGCGTAAATGCTTGGAGCTGGATATCGGCTAGAGGACATGACGCCCTATTTGGAATTAATGGGCGATTTACAGCTGAAGTTTACGTTAATATTCTGGAAAACCTAATGCTTCCACAGAGGTGAGAGTCCCTTATTCAGATTATTTTGTATTCCAACAAGATAACTGTCCAGTTCATATGGCCAAAATTGCACAGCGATGGTTCCAGGATAATAATATCGAAGTTTTGCCTTGGCCCACAAAAACCCCTTATGCGAATCCAATAAAGAACGTTTGGGGACTTATCGCAAAGAAATTAGCAACTTTTAATATCACTCCCAGGAATTCAGAACATCTAATGGAACTCATCGTAAGGGCATTTAGGAAAGTTATTGCTGAAAACCCAAACTTATTTGAAAATTTAGCCAATTCAATGCCCAGAAGACTTCAAAACATCATTGCGGCCAACGGTGCAATGACGCGCTATTAAAAATAAGTATTTTTTTATATTTGTTTAATTTTGTTATTGTTTTTTTAAAATTTTATTTTTTTCATAACGTCAAACCGATGTCTTCCTTTCGAGGGACAGTTCCTTCTTCTTGAAATCGATTTATTATGATTACTATTTGCTTCTTGCTTCTTTCATAATGAGCTAGTCGAATAGACCAATTACTGTGTAGCTTTTGTTTAGCTAATAAAACATTTTTGTTTTTTTGAAATGTGGATTTTATTTTTAGTGGCCTTATATTTTTATTTAGTAAAAAATAAACAAGCCGTCTCCTTATAAAAAGTTTATATATGCCAAAAATATAGCCTAAAATGACAACGTCAAAAAGTCAGTGTTGCACATAGGAAAATATAAAAAATCGTATTGCAGCTACCTTCTGCTGTACCAGTTTTATGTGAAGGGAAGTGTACATCTGCCAATTCTGCAATTTGACAGATGGTCTCCTAATTCCTAGCACCGTAATGATGAGCACCACAAATGCGAAATCCGGATCTATGGTTACCATTACCTTTTTTGAGGGAAAGCTCACTAATCCCTTTTTAGATTTAGAAATAGTATTTGTTATAAGTTTAAGGTTGTAAACATTCTGCTGCAGATCCTTCTTAATGTTTTTTATTTCATTTTCCAAGTGATAAGAATTGTTACGAATTTGAACGGATCTGTTATACAAAGTTCTTATTATGCCTCGTTTGGTTGTAGCAGAATTATTTGAACCTTGATTTAAATATTGTCCTGTGTGAGTGGGTTTACGATAGACTGTTGTTCTGATGTCGCTTTCTACTAGATTGACAAGTACATCAAGACAAGGTATTTGACAATTTTGCTCCAACTCCATCGTGAATTTAATGGTGGGTCTTATGTTATTTAGATGATGAAGAAATTCTGAAAGTTGTTGGTCACTCCCGGTCCAGACAATAAAAGTATCATCAATATACCTTGGCCAGAGCTTAGGATTATATGTTGCGGTATCAACCGCGTGTGATCCGAACCACTCCATGTAAATATTATACTTAATACTAATACTAAACATAAAACCTATCTTTCACTACCAGTAATAGAGTAATCCTACCCTAATTAGGTAAGGTGTTACTCTTTTTTACCTTTTCTCTAAAAATCCTTCATGCTGGACCAAAAATAGATTAAATATTGCCTAATTTGGCAATGAAATTTGTACCGTTTTTTACTTAGCCTCACTGACGCATTTGAAGCTTTAACGTAGATCTTTTTTTTATCAAGTGGTTGGTCTTTATAGTTAAACATCCGCGGTAGTCGAAAATTACCTATGTTTTACATAAATTTTGGATGATCGAGTTTGTCAGCTTTTGATGCAAGAAATATGTCAAATCCTTTTTGTCAAGTCAAACATCGATTTACAGTAATTTTGGAAATTCAAAAACAAACACACGAAATGTTTTTTTCCTTTTTCGCTGTTAAATAGTGTCTAAAAGTCTTAAAATGAAGGTCCAAAAAACCGTATTTTTGAATTTTTAAATTTCGATTTCTTTTTCAAGATTATCTAAAAATAACGTGTTTTAAGGGCGCCTGTGTTTTTTTTAAAATAAATTATAGAGGTTTATCAAAAAAATGGTTTGCTAGTTGAATTTTGGCAAAATTTTTTCTACAAGTTCTTTTTAAAACTATCAAATTATATTAGGTATCCATTATTCTTCACAAGATTACTTTATTTAAACACCATTGCCCTATTTTTTATTTTTATATTGAACTGTCTTGACAACTAACTGTGACCTATTTTGGAGGGAAGAATAACGTCAGTTTTGTCCCCACTTAGTAGAATAGTGGGATTTTTTACGTAATTTAGTTCTAACCAAAAATGCGACGGTACCCTTTCAGTTATTTCCCTGGTAAAAAAAAATTTTCATAAATGACTCTTCATTTTCCATTTCATAGAAAATCAACTTTACACAAAGTGCATAATGTCTGGCGTGAAAATTGACTTCCTAAAATGCCTAAAGGCCATCCAAGTTATTTAATTTATATAGCCGTGACTCCATAGCCTGACCATTTATACTGACTGATATATCAGCGTGAATAAAGGTTAATTATACAGGAGAGTATATAACTTTTGAAAAGTACTATAGGCCTATAATACATAGTATAGCGAAGACAGGATGGTGGGAGAGGCGGGTGATATTGCTCCCCATAATTAGAATTTTAACTATGTTTGCAAATCTTCATGGTTTGAATTGAAGGTTTGGTGGGTGGATCTTTGACAAAATTTACCAAATTAATCATTTTTCTTAATAAATATTATTATAACAGACGATCATAGTTCTAGAGGTAGGGGAGACCAAATTAAGCAGAGATATTTTAAAAAATAATAAAATAAGGAATAAGGATGGAGAAGGATCTTTATCTTAAACACTCCGGACATTTTGTTGAGCCATTGACGAAAAAACTACATCTCTCCGATAGTGGAATATATATTATTACCTCTCCGTCTAAGTTCATTATGCCAATATTTTTTTTTGCTGATCGATAAACGATTTACCATTGGACCAATGATGGGCAAGTATTCCCAAGTAAGACAAAAAGTTACCAGCTAGACATCTGCTACCTTCAGGTCGATTGAACGAATAACTGAAAATTTATAATGGGCCAATATGTATCCGTCACTGTTTATAGGATAGTTTCATCACTAACTGATTTTGGAGCTAGTCCATCAATCACCCAGCAAACATGAAATTACTAAAAATGTAAAATATTCACTGTGCAAAAAAAGTAAAGATTTATGATGCTGCACTTTGTGGTTCCATTACAAATAAAGCAATATTTTAGTACTGTAATTAAAGTACTTCAAGCCAGTGCAATATTTACGATTTTTTTGTATTGTTCCTACAAATATTATAAAATGCCTTGTTCCAAATCAGTGCTATTTTTGTACTTACGATATGTTTGCTAGGCAGTCGGGGTTTTAAGAGAAACACTTCCCAAGGAACAATTAACGTTCTAGCAACTCGCTTTTGCACCAATTTGGCGGAGATTTTTTGAGTTGTGTTGACGTTGCATGCGACTAGAGTCGCGTGCAACGTTTCCACACCGTCGCCGAAGCGACTACGACTAAAGTGATCTCTGGATAATTGATTTGACTTCCACGTCTGCAACCACAAATGGAGTAATTTCCAAACACCATTAATTAATTATTCTAAAATATGTAGCTAGGTAACTTACAGTTATAACATTAGTTATAACATTAAAATGGCTTTTAAAAGTTTCCCATCCACTAAATTTACCAACGAACCTTAGTTTTCCGTTAAAAATGGAGCTTAGCTTTAGCTTTAAAAAATAAGCGGGCCTTATTTTTTTGCTAATTAATTTTTTTATTTAAATATTGAAAATTTTAAAAATGCTTTAAACCTATTTTAAACTGTAGCCAGTCTAAAAGAGTACTTAAAAATTACTAAAAACAACTAAAAAATCATTAAATCCCAGCAAAAAAACAAGATTTTTTTAACGATTTATACAAATGGCGTAGCGGCGCAAATCAGAGAAAGAGAAGAGTATGGCGGCAATAATCCTTTATTGGTTTACTGAAAACCTAACCATTTTACGACTAAGGAGGTGCCCCCGCCCTCTATAGTTGTTAGTCCAAGTTATATTTTGAAATTGGCCGCAACTGCATTGATTACTTGGCCACAATTGTCTCGTAAAGAGAAACGTTTAAAGAACGTAAATTAATTAACTCTAGTTAATTATCAACGTTTTGGCGTCGTTGATTTGTCGTTCGTTGTGGTCGTTGAAAACCTCACAATATTCCAGTAAAAATAAACGTTGTTGGAGGGTTGTCAAATTTACTCTAGTTAATAACGTGCACAAACGTGACTAGTTTTTGTACTTTACGCAACGTTAATTTTAATTTAAAAAAAAGGAATTTGTGGTCCGTGAAAAATAAATAAAAAGAAAGGTTCGTGGCATATCGGACACACATTTTGCTTTTCAATTCATTAAGACCAGACCTCCAAGAACTAATGGATAGTCCAGAAACCTACAGGCCTGTTTCATCCTTGTTAGGAATCATCAGGGTAACATAGGACTGTACCTGGCGTATGAAGCATAACATAAACAACCACACCCAGCGAATTTAAACAACTTTCGTCGTCAAACAAGCCTCAGCAACAAGCCTCCTCCGGAGTGATTGTTGCTGAGCCTTAATATGAGGCGACGTAGTATAACTCCAATTGGGGGTGGAGTTGCTGCGAACGTTGTATTTTGAACGGTCTTCTTTCAGTAACCGGTACAGTTTCGCAGGTCTCGTTTTTTTTGTCCTGCTCGCAAATTTCATTCTTATTGATGTAGAGGGGGGGGAGTGCTACCAAATTTAAAATTGTTTATTTATCCAAAATTAGATGTCAAAATCATGGTTCAATGCGCCGCAGTCAAAATTTTTTGAGAAAATAACACTTAAAATGCAATTTCCGACTTAAATTAAAATCGCAGATATTGATGGGGTTTTGGGAGTTTGAGTTGTTTATTTACCCTTAATTCGTTTGTAAAAATGCTAAAATGCGCCGAAGTCGAAAATTTGTGCGAAAATGACACTTAAAATGCCATTTTTGACATCAAATCGCAGGCAAAATGTTTTGATAAAATTACATTAAAAAGACCATTTTGAAAAGAAATTGTAAAAATGAAAAGTGTTACAGTGCCGCAGGCGAAAAATTTGGCAGTTTATTTTCAAAGAGTTTTGTTTAAAAATAAACTCCAAAAATAAAGTAACTAAAGCAATTAAAAATTGTTACTTGAGTTGGGTGTGCGATTCCTGAACGCACCATGTACTTTATATAATGCATTCCTCCGAGTCTCGCTTTATTTTTTACTTTCTTGTTTATTTTACTTTTTAATTTGCCCTGTACAAATCTTGAACGTGTCGACAAGAGCCTCTACACATGTTATACGCAGCGACTGAAAGCAAGAGGCTTGGTATGTATGCATACTGCCTACACAGAACGGCTGCTTTGCAGTAAGAGAGGCCTTGTCGCTTTATAGCGGCCTGGAACAAGTTTTTCTGTGGAAGACGAGCAATATTTTCGGACAAAATCATAAGCACATGACAGTATAGCATATTTAATTAGTATAGTAGCAAAAAGGAGGTCGCCTTACTACGAAAGCGTAGAAGGGCCACAAAGCAATTTTTATTTTAATTCCGACTTTGAACTCGGAATTCCGACTTACACCTAGGAATTCCGACTTAAAACTCGGAATTCCGACTTAAAACTGGGAATTCCGACTTTCAACTCAGAATTACGACTTACACTCAGAAATCCGACTTTAAATTCGGAATTGCGACTTATAACTCGGAATTCCGACTTAAAACTCGGGATTCCGACTTAAAACTCGGATTTCCTACTTAGAACTCGGAATTCCGACTTATTAACTTTTTTTTTTAACTCTTATAATGCTTCGGCTGGAAAAAATTGAGGGGGGACCAAAACAGCGATTTTTTTTATTCTTAAACTGTTACACTTACCACAAAAATGATGAAAGTCTTTTCTATAGAGAAAAAAAAATACATTTAATAGTATTTTTTTTCTTTTACTATTTATCTACCCGAGATAATTTTTGTGTCATAATCCGTTAAATATCACTTTTTTCGAAAAATGACAGAAATAAAAAAAAATATTTTTTTTTCCAACATTTTTCAATTATATTATTTTTTTAACATATATTCTTTTAGTACTGTAAATGTCAAAAATCAGAGGGGGCCAGTGTTATGAAAGTTAGACTTTTGAAAAACAATAACATTTATAATATCACGGACTCTTCATAACCTATTTTTCTCGGTGTTTTTTAAATTTTTTATCTTTTGTGGACCTTTTCTGGAAAACTCAGTGGGAAGGGGGTTAATAAAAATCATATTCATTATTAGAAATAGTTGTAGATTGCCCGAATCGTATTGAGAATTCCAGTGTTCATTATATTAATTTTATTTCTTTATAAAGTTTAAAAGGGGGGGGGGTTAATTTTTTTTATGTTTTTTTTTTAAACTGGCGACTTAAATATTTAAAAAAATCCGAGTATTATGACACTTTCGATTTGGTTTCTCATAAGCTATCTGCAAATTGGTCGGTATCGGACACCACTAAGACCTTCAAATAAGGGCCTGAATCCCTTACGTAACTTCTCTGAAAAACTGTCAGGAGAGGGTCTTTTTCTTTAATCGACTAATAATTTAGATTGCCCGAATTTGGGTCTCCAATCTGGATCTGTTTTCGTTTCGAAAATATTTTTAAAAAAATGGTGGGGGGGCACAAGGACACCTACGTCAGATTTTTTTTGTATCTTTGGCAAAAATACACAGACTTTAATCCTTTTCGTGCAACGCCACTCGTTTGGAAAATATCGAATTTTCGAACTTTTTTTTTGTGTTTTTGACCTTTCTCTAGAAAAATTGGTTGGTTGGTCGCCAGTTTAAAAACAAACATAAAAAAATGACCAACCCCCCACTTTATAAACTTTATAAAATAAATTTTTAATATGATGAGGACTGGAATTCTCAATGCGATTCGGGCAATCTACGACTATGTCTGATAATGAATATGATATTTACTAACCCCCCCCCAACCCCCACTAAAAGTTTTCCAGAAAAGGCAGGTATGCAAAAGATTTAAAAAAAAACATACAGAAGAATAGGTTATGAAGATATTATAAAAATTATTATTATTCAAAAGTCTAACTTTCATAACACTGGCCTGTCATTTTTTCGAAATAAACTATATTTCGCGGGTTACGAAAAAAAAATTATCTCGGGTAAATTAAGAATAAGAGAAAAATAATACTATTAAATGTATTTTATTTTTATTTTTTTCCCGGTTAACCGTTTAAGAATTAAAAAAAAGTTTTGGACCCCCCCTCAATTTTTTTGGGGTGTTTACAGTCAAATTCTGAGTTATAACTCGGAATTCCGAGTTGTAAGTCGGTATTCCGAGTTCTAAGTAGGAATTCCGAGTTTAAAATCGGAATTCCGAGTTTAAATTCGGAATTCCGAGTTGTAAGTCGGAATTCCGAGTTTAAAGTCGGAATTCTGAGTTTAAAGTCGGAATTACGAGTTGTAAGTCGGAATTCCGAGTTGTAAGTTGGAATTCCGAGTTCAAAGTCGGAATTAAAATAAAAATTCCTTTGTGGCCTTTCTACGCTTTCGTACCTTACATATCTTGCAAGTGAGACCTCCTTTTACTCTACGCGGGTCAGAACTTGGGTATAATAACATCCCTAACGAAGGAGACCACATTTTTCCTATACAATAAGAAAATGTCTCCTTAATTTGAATGAACGAACAAGGATCAAGGAATTAGAAGTTGCTACTGCGCAGACTCTGTAATAAGCAGACAACAAAGTGTGAAATAAGCGTTCCAAAATGCCCCCACATCTGCAAAAACTGTAGTGATTTACTAAAGTTAAATATAAACATACCAAATCCATTATATTCTTTTGGTTTCAGACCCGCTTCTCAGATAATCTGGACAATTAGACCGCCAACTGGAACAAATTAACATAAAACTGATTCTCACTGGATTAAATGGTTTAATTATTGGTTTTTCTCGTTCCGAGTCTGTAGATATTACTTATAGAGTGATTCAGAATTAATTAGGGAATTATATTAAAAGTTAGCCTTTATCACTAAGGTAACATAAAAGCAAGCTTAGAGACTAAAAATTTTGAAAAAGAAGATGACAACATACAAGTTGTTGTATCTCTGTAACTAAAACGTTCTTTGTTGTCGAACTTAAACCGGAAAAAGACGGAAATACAAGAAACTAAATAATTGAACCAACTCATCTTGACATCTCAGTTTTAAGCAGTTTTTTGTCAGGAACATTTCAAATGCGTAAAAAATAGCATTTTAGTGTATTTTCTAAAAAATTTTGCCTGCGGCGCATTGAAGCCTTAATAACAAAAAAAATCTGCAATTGAGACTATAGATCCGCCAGAGAATTCACTCTTGCTTTTAGAAATAAATATTTATGTTTCGTACACTCTTACCAACACATATTAAAACGCCCCCCCCCCCCCACTCCCTTCAGTTCAAGAGCACAACCCCACCACTTTAAGGGGCCACGGAACGCCTAATTGTTAAAAATTTGCAGGTAAAGTTGATTTTTATTAAATGACAAACTCCCCATCCCCTTCGCAGTCGATTTCTGGCTGCGCCAATGTAATAAGATAACCCAAGCACCTTTTTTTCTGTATAGGTACCTGTGTAAACCAGTACCAAAGGAAACCTAACCTAATTACAGTGACGTACTCAAAAATTGTTTTGGGGGGGGGGCTTGCGTAACAGAATGTATAAAAATTCAATTGTTAGGAGACGATTGTGGCTCTAGGGGGGGCATGAGGCATTTTTTGGATATTGGCCATGGTCACAAATTACTTGTTTTTTACCTAGACCTTAAAAGTTAAAGCTGGTCCGTTTCTAGTTTTAAAAATATGTCAAATTCTTCTTGTTTATGCCTAAATTAGAGCAAATAAACTTTCGGTAATTTTTGCTACAAATTTTGGCTCGAATAGGCAATAAAACTTTAAAAAAATAATTTGGTGTATCAATCCCAATAAGTTGAACTAAAAGCAATGGTTACTAATTGCTAAAAAGTCAATTTTCAGTTAGGTATAGTTACTATAATTATCTTACTTTAACAAACGTTGCAAATTATTTAAACATAAAATATATTTTCTATATAATATTTTACTCACCATATATTTTTTTTGCCTTTAATAAAAAATAAAACTTTCGAAAGTTGTGACAATCCGCCCATAATGCGGTACAAATTGATCCGCAAATGCACATATCCCAAACCCTGTGGGTGAGAAGGAGATGCAGGATATTAGAGAGATTTCAGGAAACGAAAGCAAAACAATAGGTAGTTATTAGAAAGTTTTCCAGAACGATGACGATGTTTTAGGCGGCCATGCTAGTTTGCATAACAGTAGTTTACATAACAAGCACGTTATGATGGTTATTAAACGCGAAGATGAAGTTTGAGATGCGAGCCGCAGGTGAGTAACTTAATTTATTTGAGCGTTTAATGACCATAACATTAGTGTAGAGTTAGTGTGCTATACTTCACCTACGACCAATGAAAATGTCATCATAAATAGCAGAAATTATTAAAAATATCAAACGCCAACACTGTTAAGTCAACAACCTTCATAACCTCAAGTTTCAATGACATTCTATCTAAAACGTCAAAACAAATAAGGTTACTAAGATACTTTTCATATATCTTTTTAAAAACAAGGTTTTTTTTTAAAAAATGCTTGCTATTTAACGACTGGTCAAAAAGGCCAAATTTATATACACTCAGTAGATAATATTTGTTTGAAAGTTTGAGACAATGATGTAAGGCTACGTACTTATATACTGTGAGAAATCACTCGACCTTGAAGTTTAAGAAGTTGGCTCCGCCCAAAGGAGGGGTTTCCAAATATTTGGGATTTCAACACTTGATTTACTGAAAATACCCTCATTCTGCCCAATAAAGGCAGCTTCAAGGAATTTTCGTTTCTTCCAGTGTGACTCCTTGTGCAAAACCTTTGCTTCTCCCAATTCATTCGGTGTTGTTTTGACCATGCATGTTCGACGATTCCTGATTTCGTTGTTTCACCTTTTTGGGTATTCGTCTGATGTTCCTTAAGCCTGACAGATAGTGGTCTTTTAGTTTCGCCTATGTATGATTCACCACACTCACAAGGAACTTGGTAAATGCATTCCTTATTTTGGTTTGGAGTTGTTTTACTAAGAAGGCTTCGAATTGTATTACTAGATTTAAAAGGTGTTTTAGTATTAAAGTTTTTCGCTACTCTTCGAATTTTCTCTGATACTCGTTCAAATTATTCATGGAATTGTAAGGAATGCATTTGCCTGGTTTTGGTCTTCTAATCTCTGTCCTGTTTGTTGAGATTTAGAAATAGTATCTGTTATAAGATAAGGCTGTAACCATTCTGCTGCAGATCCTTCTTAATGTTTCTTATTTCGATTTCTAAGTCATGAGAGTTGTTACAAATTTGAACGACTTTGTTATACAAAGTTTTGATTATGCCTCGTTTGGTTGTAGCAGAATAATTTGAACCTTGATTTAAATATTGTCCTGTGTGAGTGGGTTTGCGATAGACTGTTGTTCTGATGTCGCTTTCTACACGTTTGACATGTACATCAAGAAAAGGAATTTGACAATTTTGCTCCAGCTCCATTGTAAATTTAATGGTGGATCTTATGTTATTTAGGTGGTGAAGAAATTCTGAAAGTTATTGGTCATTCCCGGTCCAGATAATAAAAGTATCATCAACATATCTCAGCCAGAGCTTAGGTTTATATGTTGCGGTATCAACCTCACATGATTCGAACCACGCCATGTAAATATTGGCCCCCACTGGCGAAAGCGATGAACCCATTGGCAGACCGTCATCCAAAGCATAAAACCTATGTTTCACTTGACATTGGTGTATAGACTTTTGACATCAAAACTGACAAGTCTATCCTCGGGTCCTAAAACAAAAGATTGAAGAATATTTGAAAATTATTCAATCTCTTGCAGGCAAGACCGCTTCAGTTGTAGAAAATTCCAAACTTTTTTTTAAATTTTGTAAATAAAAAATATTAAAACTTTAATATTAAAACAGCTTTTAAATCTAGTAATACAATTCGAAGCCTTCTTAGTAAAACAAAACCGGAGAACAAACAAAATAAGGAATGCATTTACCAAGTTCCTTGTGAGTGTGGTGAATCGTACATGGGCGAAACTGAAAGATCACTATCTGTTAGGCTTAAGGAACATCAGACGAATACCCAAAAAGGTGAAACAACGAAATCAGGAATCACCGAACATGTATGGTCAAAACAGCACCGATTGAAGTGGGCAAAAGCAAAGGTTTTGCACAAGTAGTCACACTGAAAGAAACGACAATTCCTTGAAGCTGCCTTTATTGGGCAGAATCAGGGTAGTTTCAGTAAACCAAGTGTTGAAATCCCAAATATTTGGAAGCCCCCTTGTGCGGAGCCAACTTCTTACACTTCAAGGTTGAGTGATTTCTCACAGTATATAAGTACTTAGAAATTGATTGTAGTTTGCAGCTGAAGACGATCAGAGATTGTACTGATCGAAACGTCGCGTATAAATAAAATATAGACAATGGAAGTCCGAAACACAGAGTCAATTTCAGTAGATAATAATTGCATATTTATTAATTATTATAAATCTATAATTCTTTCGATCGAAGCGCACCCAAAAAAGCAGGTCAGCTAAGTCAGCGATTTGGACTGCGGTAATGGAACAAATTATGACGCGATGGATTTATTGGGAGCAAGGGGTTCACTTAAGGGGATTTGAAAAGTAGTTAGGACAGACAGTTTTTGGCACCGAGACAGGCGGTTGGCGGTGGCAAGCGGTACCGTCCAGAGTTCTGACAGAGCAAGCCGTATACAATAACATAAGTGTAGCACGCTAATTAAAGTGTTTCCCTGCCAAAAATACCGCGTCAAAACTCGTAAAAAAGAACTAGTGAAAGTTTATGAAACATCACTTTCAAGTGAAATCTCATGAACTTTCAATGTTGGAAAAAGATTCAAAACTCGTCAAACATCATGAATTTTTAGGAGTTTTGAAAAGTTTTTAAAACAATATGATAAGAGTTGATAAGATTTCACCAGTATTTTAAAGGCTCTGCTTTCACTGGTTTTGTTAAGTTTTCAGCAGATTTTAACCAAAAGTTAAGAAGATTTCGCAAGGTTTTATGAGAATACACATGTTTTCAGCAGTTTTTAAAAGCACCACCCTCCATTAGATTTCACAAGATTATATGAGAAAATCCACATGTTTTTAGCAGTTTTCAGCAGATTTTAAGAGTTGATAAGGTTTTAATGGTTTTGACAAGTTTACATATTTTCAGCAGTTTTGAGCAGATTTTAATGGAAATATAAAATAACGTTAAAAAGATTTCATGAGATTTCTTATGTTCTCAGCAGTTTTGAGCAGTTATGAAAAGACCCAGGAACATGGAAAAATTCAAATGTTTTTAGCAGATTTTATGAGAAACAACATTCAGATTCACCAATTTTCAGATTTTAAACGAATCCATATTAATAGCCTGTTGAACATACATTTATATCTTAATTATCATTGTTTAATATATAGAAAAATCGTGGACCAAATGATTAAATATCTTGGACAAAATGAGTCGAACACTTTTTATTTCATACAGATTTTATTTTAAAAGATATCCAAAATGAAATCTTGTAAAATGTTTTAAAAACATTCATTTATACTTTTAAAATCTCATCAAAATTGTACTTGCTAAATCTCATGATATCTCCTGTGTCTGACATAAACTTACGAAATCTCTTAAAATATCTTGATAGTTAAATTTTGATTATATATTCTTTTTAATAATTTATGTTTATAGGTACTCATAAAATCTTTTAAATTCACATCTTGTTTGTCAAATCTGGTTGTACTTGCATGTCTATATTCTACACTTTAATACTTATATAATCTTGTCAAATCTTCACAACCCTTTATCCTGTTTCTCATGAAATCTTGTAAAATCTTTTAAAAACGTCCCTTCTTTTAGACTTGTGAAATCTTGTAAAATCTCGTCAAAATCTTGCTTGCTACACCTTATGAAATCTCATGTGTCTGGTGTAACATAATGAAATCTTGAGAGTTTTCAATAGTCAGAAATTATTTGAAAATTGTGTCCGGTGTAACATCATGAAACATCATAAGAATTTGTCAGTCTCAAGTCTCAGTCAAGTCTCTTCAAACCAATAAAATCTTTTAAAATCTTATCAAGACTTGATCAGTTTTTAAGAGTTCTGAAGTGGTTTTTTTGGCAGGGTTGTCTCTCTATTGTAATTCCAGCCCTTTTGGCAGCTTGTAATCTTGTGCTTTTATTAATTAAATCTCTAGTTGTTTTTACATTTTTGTGGTATAATTTCGGTCATAACCAGCTTAGAGGTTCGCCGGTCTCTCGAGGGAGATCCCGTGTCTCAACCCACTAGGCAAATATTCCGGTTTGGGCCAACTCTGTTGACTCAACCCGGTCGTTGAAGCAAAAGATTCAACACTCAGGTCAAGGTTCTTCCGCGCTGGAGGGTCCTCCGAATATCTTTTTCTTATAGTAGAAAGTAGTTTAAAGGGTAACAAATTGACTAACCCTAGAGCACCCCCGAGCACGGGCCTTACCGTTACAAGATGTCAATTTAACGAGACTTATTTTTGGTTAGGTACTAAAATTATATTGGATTTATTTATGTTTAATAAATATTTATTGTCTTAAAAATATAGAAAAATAATTCACATTTTTGCGTCAATTAAATGCTCTTATTCAATAAAGTTTTATCGCTTGTCACGCCATCTTGTGGTTTACGTCTAAGCTTCATTACTATCCTAGGATCATAAATAGGTTGGTAGGTAAAATTGTTTTTAACCTTTTTTAAGCCATTGTTCACTAAGCCATAGTTTACTATGTTGGCAGTACGGACGAGATTCTTCAAAAACCGTCATAAAATCTCGCTCTTACAAAAAATCTGGCGATTTTAAAACACAACTTTACACTAACTTCTTTTTTGTCAAGAGTAATGTGTCCATTTTAATTTTTGTGTAAAAACCCTATTTTTTTTATTTATAGAAACAAACCTTCAAGACTTTTAACATATAAAAAAATGTCACTGTCACTGTTCAGAAAAGTCACACAAATTCTGTGTTTCTTTTAATGTTTAATTTATTTAGCTGCGCTGTAAAAATAGTCCTGCAGAATGTCTTTAAAATATTAATGTTGCTGCAATTAAGAGAATTAACTAGAAAGTGGACTGTAAACGCACTGATTTTCTCTAAAAGTTTGCCGCAAAGAAGTTTGAATAAAAATTATTTTATGCACGTTAGGGATAAAAAGTGCACTTTTAATTCCTCATTTTAGGGATAAAAGAGGCACTTTTAATGTCTTAGGGATTAAAAATAATTTTAATTCCTGGGGGATTTAAAGTAAATTTTTCCAAATTAAACAATAATTTTAAATTTTATTTGTTTGTTCAAATGTATGAACGAAAAAAATAATTAGCATATGCGGTACTTAAATCTAGTTCTTATTATGATATATATTTACATTTACATTTACTTGGGTGCAATTTGCAAGGCTTAAGGCGCAATTACACAGACGAACATGCTCAAATAAAAGCTCGTGCGAAAGATCTGAAATTTTTTGCGCGAACATTTTTGTGAGCTTTTCTTTGAACATTTTGTTCGGGTAAATTTTTGAGCAAGTTATTGCTATTTATTTTGGAAACATATTTTTAAAGATGAGAATAAATATAATTATACATCAGTGATCCGTGATCTCAATTCTTTAAAAAAATGGAACACCAACTTTTATTTTAAACTTTTGTGAAAAAAAGGCGACGGCAGTCGAAACATTATCATTGGCTATCAGTTTTGTCATATGCAATGTTAAAATAGTTAATGATGGAGGTAATAACATTTAATTATTTTCTCTAACTTTTTTGGTTTTCTTTCATTACAAAAAGAAAACGGAAATGTCTTCGAAGTAATTACTTTTTAAAATGCAGGTGGATATTTTTAGAGAACTGTTCTGGAGAGTAGTTAGTTGTTCCCTGAGGGGGGGATAGGGAGGTTTAGACAGTCGGAACGCAGCGCTGTCAAACACTGCTGTAATTATGTGTGTCAATGTTCATTTGACCAAAACCTTCTCTCACTAGTCTACGGTTTTTACCTTCTCCTAACCCAGCAACAGCAATAAATAAGTGCCAATTTTTTTTTTTTTTTGATTCTCGTTTTTTTTACAACCCCAAAAAAGTTACAAGTATACTGGCATATCCCCTATAAAAATCAGATCAATCGAAGTTGCTTATGAGGTAAAACGTGAATTTCGACGACAAATCGTTTTTCCGTCGGAAAGCACCTTGTTTTAAAACTTAGTCTTTCTATTTTCAGTTAAGTTCAATGAATTCCCATAAAACTATAAAATTTAAATTTCTAAGAAATTTTTATTACCAACATTTCTTCAAACAAATTTTGCTCAACATTCTCTCCAAAATTTACGTGTGTTTTTTTGTACGCGATTTTGCTCGAACATTTCTTTGAACATTTTGCTCAAGAGGCTCGTGTAAATGTTTGTCGGCATTTCGACATCAAAGGAAAGTTTGTCTGTGTAAATGCGCCTTTACGAAGGGTGGACAGTTGGAGGCAACATTTTTAGTTATAGACGTATTCTGCACATACGCAGCAGTCGCCGCTGCCGTTGTCGTCTTATTTTCTGAAATTGATCTTCCTATGGTTGATGCTGATGCCATATCGACATCGGATGAGACATTGGTGAAAATTTGATCGGCAACATTCTTCTTTTGATACAATGAATTTTCAACATAACCTTCAGAAACCGAACTGCTTTTCCAGCCACCATGTCTTTTCAACACATCTATAGTTGCTCCCGAGTAGGCAAGTAAAGAAGCTGATGATCGGCGAAAACAATGCCCAGTATATAGATTTGCGTCTGGTAGTCCCAAGTAGCCAGCAATTCTCCTTGGTAGCTGTCCAAACATTTTTGTAAGACACAAAAAATCGTGTATGCTGTGTAGGTGGCCTTAGACCAATATATTTTCAAAAACTAATTTGACTAATACCTTGTAAAGATACCTATAGTGCCCACTAATTTTGTTTCTTTCAAAGATCATATTAATGGAATAAGAGAAATCTATTGTTATAATGATACCAATAGGTTATTTGCTTGGTTCTTAAATGCGAAATATGGGTATTGCTAACTTTAGTTAAGCCATTATTTAAAAATTACTACAATTTTTAAGGAATTATCATAAATATCCAAACCTCGACCCATGTAAACACCGCGCTTTATATATATATATATAATGTAATAAAAATTACATGGGTATAAAAATTCATTTGTAGAATAAAATTACCCTTCCTGGATGTGCCACTATTATCCTGATGTGCGCCATCATATTTTAAAACTTTTTCCTCTAAAACACGAAAGCACTATTAAATAAAACAACAATACCTCCCTATAATTCGAAGTCGACCATGATTTGCGGTTGTGAAACGTGTCTTCGCAACATCTCCCTAATACAAGCCCCAACCATTCTCCCCTTATCCTTCTAATGTAAAGTGTCAGTCTTTATCCTGGAAAGTTAATGGGCGGAGACTGTATACTGGTTTTGGAGACAAAATGTCGTAATTCGAAATAAGTATAATATTTTCTTAAATTTTATTTTTAGGTAAGGTACGTGGCAAGTCCTATATAAGTAAGTAAGTCATAATTATAATACCAAGTGTTGATTATAGGCAAATATTTACCTAATCTCAAAGTTGATTTAAAGCACGTTGCACGGTTGAATTGGACACAGGTTTCAAGCACGGTGCAGGCGGCAAAACATCAAGCAAAATGTAGAATTTAGAGTTAATATGTTTTGTTTAAAGACCAAGCATTGCATTGGCCCAAATATGGCCCTTTTCCTTGGCATTTAACCGTCAACTCCACGTGGACTAAAGAGAATAAGAATAAACATCTCGGAGCGAGTAGAGATATCGTTCTAAATATAACGTCTTTCAAGTATGTATCTACCTACAGTTTAGTTTTTTTTTATTCTGCCGTTTGGTTTTGTCATGTTAAATTTTATTCAATTTTATTTATTATCTTATTGGGACCTATTTGATAGATGAAAAGAATAAGCCAAAACTTGTCAAACTCAGATCTACGAGAGGGAGGGTGGGCGATTTTGCACCGCTGTTTTTTATTTTTCTTTTGCATACTTCTTTGTCGCCTTTCCTCATTTTTGAAGGGAGCATCCTCCAACTTTCTGCTTAAATTTTAAAAAAATTGGTGCTAGAAAGCACGGATAGTCCACCATAAAATCAATTATTTTATGTTGAAAGGAAATGAAAATATGTGGAAAACTGTAGCTTTGAAAAATTTAAACCTTATAATAAAATTTTTGGGTAATATTTATGGAAACCAAAATCTGAAAACCGCATATCAATAGCTGCTTTATTTCTAAAGTTGATTTTTTTTATATATTTTAACGTTTTTTCAAATAAATCAAACACGAATTTGAACAAAGTTTATATTCCATATTCATAGAAACCTAAATCTGAAAACCGTATATCGCTACTTGCCTTTGTTCCAAAGTTTCTTCCCCTTCAACCCCCCACCATCCTGCCCAAAAGTCAATCAGTGCATGGTCGGCCGATAGAGGATTTTTGTACGAAATTTCGTTAAAATCGATTAAGATGTTCTCGAGTTATCGTGTATACAGACAGACAACAGACCGACAGACAACTTTTTTTTTCTTCGATTTAGTTGTTTTGGAACCCTAGTAACTCATTTTTCAAAATTTTCGCCTGCGGCGTATTTAAAACAAATGATTTTCTTAAAAAGTCCAGAATTGAGACTAGATCAAAAGAATCAACCCAACAAACGAAAGAGTGTCGGGAACACTCGGCCGCTACGAGAAACTGGCGGATTAGTGACGGCTCGTATAGGGGCAGGCGATAAGCAGTCGATACGAAAGCGACAAGGCACCGGCTTAAGTTGGCCGACGGCTGTGACTCAAAGGAAAACACCAGCGGAAGTGGACCGGCGGATATGCCTCCAAAAGCACTCGCCATTTGCTCTCCGCAGGACGCGATACGGCAAGTTAAAACCAGCACCAGAGTATATCACAATGTTAACAGAAACATTTAATAAGCAGGTCTTGTCTTAGTGGTAGAGTACTTGGCTCTCACCTGGGAGGCTCTGGGTCAATCCTCAGGGCGTCCACTACTTTTTTTTTTAATTACCGGTGGAATACCCGCGGCTGATCCAGGGGTCGGTCGAAACTCTAGCCATTGGGTGGCTTTCTTAATGTGTTATTAATGCCACTGGCGGCTGCACGGCCCTGTGTTTTTTGGGAAAATATATATATCATGCAGGGTATCTAGATCCACCCTAACTTTTAAATAAATGTATATTTTGTCGTACACACTAATAGTGCTTTCGTTTATTGCTCTAACACTAGTATCTCTCGTACTTCAAGATCGATCCGAAAAGGATTTGGATGTTCGATTATGTACCACTCCTACTCCGAGTAGCGTGTTCGATTTTCCAAAATATTTACTCAGGATTAAAAACAGATCGATTTTTCTGCTTTCGCAAAATCGCGAGAGTAAAGGATTTAGATCAAAACAATGTCATAACCCTACTTTTTTGACAAAATTTTTATCTTATTTTTTTGCTGTCCCAGTAAACACACTTGTGACTTTAACCTAATATTTATATAAATATAAGGTTCATATATTTACGTAAAATATGTTACATCATATTTACGTAAATCTCACATAAAAATATTTTTATTAAAAAAATTATGGAAACAATACGTCAAAACTTTGACTGTATATGTCATCATAAGCAATGTTAATTTTACGTAAATAATATGACTTTATAAATAAATTCTTAAAATGTACATAAATATTACGTAAATAGTGGGACCTTAATTTTAAATAAAAAATATTACATACCTGTTATATAAAAAATTATATGTAATATTTAAGTAATCCAATTTATGTAAACGTTACATAAAATTATTTACTTTAAATGAAAGTAATAAAATGTATAATAATTATTTAAAAATTTAGACATTACGTTTAAATTTAAAATTTGACATACTACTACTTACGTAAAACATTTTATGTAATATTTATATCATCTAAATTACGTAAACGCTCTATAACATAATTTACGTCACCTTAAAATTTTGAAATTTACTTAAATATATTATTAAATTATTATTATATTAAATTAAATATTATATTTATATTAAAAGTAAATTAAATTTTACCTTATTAACAAATAATTGTGTCCTCTATGTGACCTTAAATTTACATAACAAGGTAAAACTGTTATGTAAAATATACGTAGTTTTTACATAACTCTTATATAACATGGATGTAATATTTATGTAGAAGGGATATTTAAAAATTAGGAGGGCTTTGCACATGGCATTATGCAGAGTTTCCGCACCTTAATTTGACTTAAATTTTACCTTATTAATAAATAATTGTTACCTTTATGTGACCTTAAATTTACATAACAAGGTGAACCCGTTATGTAAAATATACGTAGTTTTTACTTAACTATCACGGATGTAATATTTATGTAAAATGTATGTCATTTTATTAACATCACATTTATGTAAAAATTAGGTGGGCTTTGCACATGGCATTATGCAGAGTTTCCGCACCTTAATGTGACTTAAATTTTACCTTATTAATAAATAATTGCTACCTCTATGTGACCTTAAATTTGCATAACAAGGTGAACCTATTATGTAAAATATACGTAGTTTTTAATTAACTCTTACGTAACATGGATGTAATATTTATGTAAAAGGCATGTCATTTTATTTACATCACATTTATGTAAAAATTAGGTGGGCTTTGCGCATGTCATTATGCAGAGTTTTCGCACCTTAATGTGACTTAAATATTACCTTATTGTGACCTCTGAGTGACCTTAAATTTATATAATAAGGTAAACCTGTTATGTAAAATATACGTAGTTCTTACTTAACTCTTACGTAAAAAGTATCCCCAGCAGCATTTTTCTGACTTCCGACTAATTACAACCTAACATGACGTCGGTTTTGGCCCAAATTTAGGTCGGCAGTTGGTTTTTCCATCAAACAACGTATTTTTTACTAAGACCTGACGTCGCCAACAATTAGTACATCAGTGGTGATGTCTATATTACCAAAACTGACGTAGCCAAATGTTGGTGATACTCGCTATTTATCAGCGACGTAAATTAACGTTAATTACGGCGACGTAATTTTTAGAATAAAATTCAAGGTCGGGCCAAAGTGAAAACGGACGTCAATAAATTTAGTTGTTGCCAAGATTTTCTGTAAATGGCAACACTGCAAATACGAAAGTATTTTATAAATATAGTTTAAATGGACTTATGTTATAATGGAAAGTTTAAAAGTTTCTATTGTATAGTTTACAAAATAATCTTATAGGCGACTCACCTCGGGACACCCAGTATAACGTCCAATTCATGAGACGTAATATTTAGTATGAGTTTTAAAGTAGAATTGTAATAAAATTGACGTTGCCAAACTTTTATTTATTAAATGTAACTATTCCGAGGTCCACCGACGTGGGTGCGTGACCTACAATTATACTACAATATTCTAGGTCGGGTCGTTCTACAAGGCGACGTCGCAGGAGGTGTTCTTGTCCGAATAGGTAAATAATCATTACAAATTTGGTCGGCGCCCGAAACGCCACTTTAAACGTTGATATGCAAATTAACTCATTTGTTGGCAACTAAAATGCATTTTTTAAATGCCTATAATGTTTTACTATAAGAAACGGGCATCCTTATAAAGATTTTATTTTTAGGTTAATTTTTTTCAAAATTAATTTCTTAATATTTTTGAATTATTTTTGTGGGTTTCTGGTTTTTTAATGTTTATTTTAATTATATTTATCAGTAAACTGACCTTCGTTGGAAGATTTGGATCCATAGAATGTGTAAAACTAACTTTTTTCAGTTACCTACAATAACTAAGATAATAATTATTGTCATCCACAGTTCATTGAGATGTGTTTGTTTAGACATATAAAAGTTTTACCTAATAAGTTTAAACTTGGTGTGCACAGTAAAACTTTGGGTCGTGGGTCTACGTAATTTTACGTAACATTTGACCAAAACACTGTGCATTACCCGACGTCGAAATGACTCGAATTTTGATTCCCCACTTAGGTGCTAAATCGAGTCTTCAGGAAGACTGATAGACGTCGGAGTCGACGTTAGTTATTTCTTGCCCTACGTGACCATAACGTAATATAACGTCCAAATGCTTGTTGGGATGTCATTTTATTTACATCACATTTATGTAAAAATTAGGTGGGCTTTGCGCATGGCATTATGCAGAAATTTCGCACCTTAATGTGACTTAAATTTTACTTTATTGTGACCTCTGAGTGACGTTAAATTTAGTTACCATAAATTTTACGTAATATCTACATAATGGTATTTACTGGGGTTTGTAAACTTTTTGTAGATCAAAGCAGAAAAAAATGGATCAAAAAAAGAAAGTTTATTGAAATTGAAGAATTGTGTAAATTATACTAAGGAGCAAGTAAGCTAAAAAAAAATACGGCTAGAGGTACAAACGACTAGATTACTTTTACTTTTTAAATTAACTTTCTGTTACGGTTACTATTTGTGGAAATAAATAAAAAAGCGAGGTTAGAATATAATTTTTCTAGCTAATGTCGTATTCGATAATCAGTCTCTGCGCGAGCACTCCGCTTGGGATTCGGAGCACCCGCGGGATGATTCGTGACGTCAGCACTCTACTCCGAAACCGCCTTTTTTTAAAAAAAAATTGCAAACACCAATAAAAAATATTGAAATTTTTCCGCGGCATTTTTTTTGGTATTATATTCAAATTATTTAACTTTTGAAGAGGATAAGGATATTACCGCACGTTATCTGCAGGATTTGTAGCATATAGGTCTTATTTGTAGTTTGGTGCATGTTCAACCTTAGTTTATATAAAAAGGAGCTCGCATACTTTTGCACCGGTATCTATACTCTGCCCTTTAATCCCTTCTCACTTTCCCTTTCTTGGGGGCACTAATGCTGTCCCGATTTTACAAAGAAAAGAGCCTATGTTCACAAAAAGAACCCCTCCCCTACGTACTACGTCGAGATCTCTCTTGGGTCACCTTTTGTTTGACCATGTCAGTTTAGGTAAAAAAATATTTTATTAGATCGAGGTTTAATCATAGGGAAAAAAGTTTAATAATACCACATAAGGTATAAAGGCGCAATTACACAGACGAACATGCTCAAACAAAAGCTCGTGCAAAAGATTTAAAATTTTTTGCGCGAACATTTTTGTGAGCTTTTCTTTGAACATTTTGATAGCAAATTATTGCTATCCGTTTTGGAAACATATTTTTAAAGATGAGAATAAATAAAATTTTACATCAGTGATCAGTGATCTCAATTCTTTAAAAAAAATGGAACACCAACTTTTATTTTAAATTTTTGTGAAAAAAAGCCGACGGCAAGCGAAACATTATTCTTGACTATCAGTTTTGTCACATGGATTAGGGTTACTTATAATATTTTTTTTCTTAGGGTTTTTCCCGGATTTTTTTGCCCGGGGGTTTTTTTGGGATATTCTTGCGAGTTTTTTTTATTTCCAAGGGTTTTTTCCTAAATTCAAAAAACAACCCAGGAAAATTTTTCTTTTCCAAAAAAATTTTGAGTTTTTCAAATATCGCCAAAAAACTCAAAAATTGCACTTTTAAGCGGTAATCCGCGCCTCACGACTATGAGGAATGGTGGGGAGGGGATTTTTTTTAAACATATTTTTGTAACTTTACTTTACCCTTAGCTTCGATTGTTTTTTTTCATTCCTCACACCAGATTTACCTAGTTAGTTTAAGGCCCCAACGGTTGCTTAAAAAAGCAAAAGGTTCATGAAAATGCTAAAGATAGATATTTACTGTCAATTTAATGTAATAATCAAGGTCGATTACTGACACTGAACAAACAATATGCAAAGGAGCAATATTCCGATTCAGAAATCTAGTCTATTACTGCTAAATTATATTTTTTTAGACAAGGGTCTGGGATCGTAGGGTTGTAAAAGTGGGTAATAAACGGGTATTATTTAGACGGAACGTGCTTTTGTTCATATATTTGAGATTTAATAAAATGTATATAGGTTTTTCAATTTGACTTAATTATTATTGTATTGTGTTTTAAACTAGGAAGTAAAATAAAGAGATATTCTTTTAAACGTAAATTTTTATTATTACATTTTACAGGCAACAGCAATAAATAATTGCCAAATAATATTTTTTTTATTGTCGTTTTTTTTACAACCACAAAAAAGTTACAAGTATACTGGGATATCCCCTATAAAAATCAGATCAATCGAAGTTGCTTATGAGGTAAAACGTGAATTTCGACATCATATCGTTTTCCGTCGGAAAGCACTTAATTAAAATACCTTGTTTTAAAAATTAGTCTTTCTATTTTCAGTTAAGTTCAATGAATTCCCATAAAACTATAAAATTTAAATTTGTAAAGAAATTTTTATACCCCCAATTCTTCAAACAAATTTTGCTCAACATTCTCTCCAAAATTTAGGTGTGTTTTTTTCTACGAGATTTTTCTCGAACATTTCTTTGAGCATTTTGCTCAAGAGGCTCGTGTAAATGTTTGTCGGCATTTCCACATCAAAGGAAAGTTTGTCTGTGTAAATGCGCCTTAATGTTGTATTGGATTACATTGGCAATCGTATGGCTCACCAAGATATTATTTAATAGGGAGATTTTGCCTCTTCATACAGTTTTGAGAGCTGTTTACAGTTATTTTTCGTCACCAACGATAACCAGAAAATCATACCAATAAACAGTTTTCGGAATGGTTTAAGACTTCGACTTCTCAGCGTTGTGTAAAATAGGGGTAGGTAATCTCGCAAAAATTGGATGGATAAACCGTAATTTTTTATTTGCCTTGTGGCTTACTGGCTACTTACTCTCAAACAGTGTTGCCAGGAGGTTGGAAAAAAAGTATCATTTGCAATTCGAAAAATTATCAAGTTTAGGGAAAAATTATCATAGTTTTTATTTTTGCATGACATGCCCTTAAAATGTATGGTTATTGTTGAGTGGCCAAAAAAAACATAGGTACCTACAGTTTTTGTGCTTTTTGTTTAGCAGTAAAGGAGAAAGTGAAACAGAAGATTATCAGATGACCGACGTCGATTAATCAAGTTTATAGATCGGGAGTTGATGTCAACTATTGTTAATATATAACTATTCTAATATGTATACAACTACTATTAATTCAAATTTTCAAAAAATAAAAAAAAATGTTTTAACAATAAACAGCATTCTTTTTTAAATCTGTGGATGGTGTTCTTAAGTCACGAGCAGGACAATCCTATACAAGTATAAAAAACAGGATGGCTGCCTGACTACAATGCACCTGTTTTAAAATAGTGGATGGACCAGGCGCACGATGTAACCAGATTGCTTATTATTATACAGTTTTTTACATCAAAGTCTTCACTGTGTGAAGGATTTGTTAAATTATCATAGATTTGGGGGTTGATAATAGGTCATTATTAATTATCATCTTTCACCCAAAATTATTATAGATTTATCATGTTCCTGGCAACACTGCTTTCAAAAAACATTATTGTGTGTATATGCGTTTATTCTTTTTCTGCCTTTTAGTCGAGGTGGGTCCTTCCAAGAACTGCAAAAGGTATAGCTAACATAAATTTCGAAAAGTAGTTTAGTTGCTTGTCAAAATAATAGGGCAATTAAACACGGGTATTTCTGTTGAAACGGGCCCCTGGAGAGTGGCTGGTGTAATTTGTTGTTATTATGTTTTCTGTACCTATAGACCCGGTTTATTGAATTCTAGATGCCTCTAATTATTATTGTAACGCGACTTAATATCATAGAATAACTAGAATTAACCTGTTTTTTGACACGTCAAGTAAAAAACTAGTATACATTAATTATTTCTAATAAGTCATAAAATATGATGGAGTACTTTTTTCTGATGGAGAAATCGGAACTGACAAACCAGTATATATAAAATAAAATATTTTCAGACCTTTTTGGATGGGTATTATAATAATATTCATTTGAAAGTTCAAGATGGCTGGACAACTTTTAAAGAGGATTTAAAATAAATCGAGTAAAGATTTACTCCAAAACTCTTCCAAGTAACACACATTGTACATATTAGAATTTACGACCAAAGTAAAGCTGTGAAAACGTTTTGTCAGCACCTTTTTGGTTGTAAATTAGCTTGCTTAGTTTTTCTCATACTTTTTGCTTTCATAATGTAAGCGCAACCCATTTTGATGACCATACTGGTATTAAAAGCAAAAGTATTTGTTAAACTTTGCTCAAAAATACTATTCTTTGGGCAGAAAAATATGCAGATTGGTTATACATTAAAGCCAAACTTTGTAGCTTTTGTAAATCAGTTCTCACACCAATAAAAACTAAATTGGAGCAATAAAGTAAAAACAGAAAATAATATTTTTTGCTATAATACAGCAAGTTTAGCTGTCGAGTTTTTTCGGGTCGTTTCGACAATAATGCTCTTTCTCTGCACGAAGTTGTAAAAATAGTTAGAGAAAAACATTTTCAGCTAAAACACAGTAATTTTAGCCGTTGGGTTCTTTCGGCTTGCTTCGCGAATAATTCATATTAAGAAGAAAAAGTAGTGGAAAAAAAAACATTATTTGCTAAAGTACAGCAATATTAGCTGTCGAGCTAGGTCGCGTTGTTAGTTTCAATGGCGGCCATTACACGAAAACAACCTTAAAAGAACACATTATTTTTTCCAAAATAAAATCATCAATTCTATAAAAAGAGTAGATTTTTGAAACTAAAATTAGTTTTAAGGTAGAGATAAATATTTTTTGGATATTTTGCCTCCAATCCAAAAAAAATATATATCAAGAAAATTAAATAAAAAAATCGACTATATTAAGTATGTGTAAGTATAAATAAATATTCCCATCATCCATACATCCATACTTGTGTTTATAAAACCGCATCAACCATTTATTTGTATAAAAATCTATTTTTGTTTCTTTTGCAACTTTGCCAAAGCTATCGGTTGTGAAAAGTGCTGCAATAGTCATTGCAGTAACCAAAAAATGATTGCCAAATTCAAGATGACGTGTTTGCAAAAGTTTTTCAGCACCTTGTGTTACTTGGGCTCCTTGCTTAAAAAAATAATACAGACTTTTCTAGGGTGTATTCAGATTTTTCCTGGGAATATCCGGACTTTTCCAGGGTTTATCCAGACTTTTCCTTAGTAAATCCAGACTTTTCCAGGGTGTATTCAGACTTCTACTGGGTGTATCCAGACTTTTCCAGGAGAAATCCTAACTTTTCTTGAGTGTATCCAGACTTTTTCGAGAAGTATCCAGATTTTTCCGGGGTGTATATCTGGACTTTTCTATTACATCTTATATGATTTTATTTGATGATACTTATGATACTTATTGATAAAATTTTAGCGCCAATAAACATAGATTTGTGTCCATCAACATCCAATCTTTTCCATCCCACATAACAGTTTGTCATCCTTAGCATGTGCATAGGATATCCTCAAGAAGAAAAATGATATGCTAAGGATGTTCTAAATTAACATTGGAACATCCTAAGCATGTGCTAAGAATAGATTACCCTAATCACATGCTATGCAGGTTCTTAGGCTGTGCTAATAGATATTCTTATCAGATGATTGGCATGTGCTAGATCTATAGTATCGCAAAACCAATAAAAATCCTAAAATATTGCTTTAAATAAAATAAAAAATATATTTTTGAGCTGTAAAAACCATGTCCTATCATAATACACCCTAAGAAAAAAAAATAAAAACAAATAATTAAAAAAAGTGCGATGCGCCGACGGAGTTCGAACCGACAACCTACAGGTTAATAGACCAATGCTATCCACTGTACCATGCGCTTGTTAAGAAATAGGTCGACTGAAAAGTATTATATAATCATGATTAAAGCTTAATCAGAGAATTTTCGCGTTTGGTGGATATACATGGACAAGCATCTCTAAACCAAGGGTTACCGGATTCGTTTCCGCTCATCGATATTTTTCGAGTTTTTTTAAAACTTATTTCATAATTGGTATACAGACCGCTTCAAGCTACTGCGAACATAGGGCGGAAGAAGTCTAATTTGCCAGTGTACGTACATGCAGAGACACCGCACGCCTATCAGTGAAGCAACCAACACTCAGGCCGCCGTTCGCCTTGTATTTAGTACGCCTCTAACCACGGTGCTGTGTGGAGCGTAGTCAATGAAACCGGAATTTGGTCAATAAATACGGAAATTTTTATAACGTAATTTTCTTATTTTTTGTCACTGATAAATAAGAGCTTTTTATTGTCAACTGCTCAGATTTATCAGTGACGACGTGTTACAATGAAAATAATAAGGAGAAACAAAATAAAAGCAAGTTCTCAAAATAAAATAATACATTCTAAAAACCAAAAAGATTCTCCCAGTCAAAAAAAAATTAAAGCAAATGTTCGAAAAGTCCTCCTTGCTCGGCTAGACAATATCCGAGCCTACTATAAAAACCCCTTCTAACGTTTCCAAGCATGTTAGGGGTGATAATTTGAAAAGCTTCTTCAAAAACAGATAGAAGTCATTAGGAGCAAGATCGGGAGATCGAGCTGGCCATAAAATAGTTCCCCGTGTACTTATAACCCGATTAGGAAATACATTATCAAGATATTCCCTAACAAGGCCAACATTGTGAGCGGAACAACCATCTTGTTGAAACCATGTTTCACCAAATATTACACCTAACAACTGCCTAGCAGTTGGAATAATGTGCTGCTGCAGTAGATCCAAGGATCTAGGACCATTCAAATTGCAATTGCCGTTAATAAAAAATGGCCCAATTACGTGTTCCCCTACAATACCCCCCCCCCCCAAACATTTAGTTTTTGGGGATACTGTGTTCTTACGTCAAAATATAAATGCAAATTTTCCCTCGACCAATATCGAACGTGTGTTGGGTTATGACGATTTGACCATCTGCACTTTTTCGGCAACTTCGTAGACATCCATTTTTAGTTTTAAAAATGTATTATTTCAATTAAGAACTTACCCATCTGTTTCTCGAGCAAGGCAGAAATAAAACAAAATGAATTTCCAAAAGATAACACTGTAGCGTGCTTCGAATCCACCTCGGTCGTACGGCACGGAGAGTAAATTGGACTTGATTCCCCCTATGTTCGCAGTAGCTTGAAGCGGTCTGTATACTTTGGATATGCTAAAGATGTTCTAAAAGTTACCGTCTTTATTGTTATTTCCTTAGCATATGCTAAGGTAATACTAGAATCGCATCCTTTTGATGTTTTTTTGCAGTACCAGAATAGCATGTGCGCTAAAAAGACTAAATAAAATGTTTCCATAAGTGATATATACTTTGCATAGCTATGCTGAAGATGTTCTAATAGTAACCTTCTTTAGTGGTATCTCCTTAACCAAGCAACAATTTTCTGACCAATGACCACATACTTCACCTAAATGGACGTTAATTTGGGTGTATAAATTAGTGACCTTCAGACGGTCTTACATATTACGACAAAATTCCGTTGCTTTAACGTTAGATAATACTGCAGTAACATTGTTACCGTTTATCCAACGTTTAGCCGACCTGTCAGGCGTTGGTGCATTTTATAGTAAACCAGTGACGTCGTGTGGACGTTTTTATGAGACTTTAGTTACGTTCTGCTGATGTATCAACGTCTAAACAACTTTTACATTGCGTGAACTTTCGACGTTTCTGGCCGGTCTAGCGACATTTTCCGGCCGGAGAATTGCCGAACTTAAGTGCCCTTTTCTTGTGAAGAAGAAAAGTTTCCAAAGGAGCTAATGACATTATATGCTCCTTCTCTGCCGCACTTATGTTCGGCAGATCGCCCTATCTCTCTCTAGATTTTAAATAACTAGCTCAACTGAAAGAGATGACATTATCCTACAAATATATGGGCGAAAGAGAAAGACTGGTGCCCTTTAAACAGTAATGTCTGATCCACAGCTTCATTTCTTGCCGCTCACTAAAAATACTTTTTGCTTTTGCTTCCAAGAAGTAGGATCTTTGAAGTGTGCTACCATATTTGAAAAAACTAAATTTTATTTCACAGTTCACCGACCATTTATTTAGAAAAATCGAATAAAAAGTAAGGTAATGGGGACTGTCAACCGTCATCGGCGGAATTGTTGGAGCGTTTTCCAGTCGCATTTTAGGTTGATAGTAACCAACGGTCGTGGCAAGTGGTTCATTTGGGAATGTTTGACGACTGTAGTCCATTTAGTTAAACCTTCTTTGATTTACGTGTATTTTTTGGGATTCTCATAATATTCGCCATTTTTGATGCCGTCGTTTATGTTCGAAGTGACCGCTATTGTTTATATTTACTAAATACGGCAAAAAATACTACAGACACCATTGAATGGCATTTTGGAGACGTTTTATGTTCCGGGCGAGATAGGTATTTGACCATGGAATCCTAAAAAGAGGGCTTTAGTAGCATCCATTTTTTTTTAATTAAAAAAAGCAGTATGTTTCGTGTAAACACAAACAAATCGAGAGCGCGCGAGTTTTTTCATTCCTTTTCTAAGCATATTTTTCAGTAAACCGAATTGCGTTTTTAAATTTTGCTCCCATAGATAAAAATAAGTTCATTCTAGTAACCGAAAATCCCAAAGTTTGAGATGGGCAACATTTTGGGTAGTGAAACACCACCAAAAAATCAATAACAAAGAGGGCGCTAGTGTAGTCATTTTGGGTCGTATTTTACGATGTAACAAGAACGATTACTATTCCGACTTCACTCACTGCACAACGACGTAAGGACTCAAAAATCATCCACCATTTTGGTGTAAATCCGGGTCGGCATGTTGGCTAAAACGACGTCGCATCATAACGTCGGGTCGCATTTAACAACGTCGCTACTCCGTTAAATTGCTGCTTGGGTAGCATATGCCAAGAAAATACTTAAAAAACTCTCTCCCTAGAAAAACTTCTTTTGATGTTCCTTTATGGTACTAGAATAGCATGTGCTCTAAACGGACCAAAAAATGTTTTAAAATTGATATATTGTTTGCATGGGTTAAAGATGTACTCAAAAGGACCTGCTCAAATGTTACACTCATAGCATTTGCTATGTATATCCTTAATAGCATATACTTAAATAGTATGAAGCAAGTATATGCTAAAGATGTGCTCAAAAGGACATCCTCAAAAGGAGGTTTAACGCATATGCTCTGCATGTAAATGTTCTTTCATTGCTTCTCGGGGGAGTATCTGGACTTTTCTATTACATTTTTTTAAAAATCTAAAACTAAACAATTTTATGTCTCTTGCATTAAATATATATAATACTTTTCATTATATAAAATATTAAAAATAGAAAATAAAAATAAAGCAACTACTTCTACAAAGTTTTGAAATAAATCAATAATGAGATAAACTTTGGGGAGATAACCCTCTGAGCACTAAAGGTAAAAGACCTCGTCCAACGGCTGAAGGTCGGGAAGTGTATCCAAAACAAATGCAGCGTTACCCGTCTGGATTGCACGGCTTATTCTCTGCTTCAAAAAATAGGTGGATCTAGGTTTAAATGATGAAGCATAGATCTTAGCACTCGGTGCTTTCACAAATGATTTAGCTTTTTCTCCCCATGGACCAAAAGTTTCTATACGAAAAGGAACCAAAAAATAATTTAGAGAAATTTTTGAATAATTTTTTATTTTATTTTGTTCCGAAAATCGCATAACACAGATGTTTGACCATTAACACGCAAAAACTGCTGAACCGATCTGGATGAAATTTGGTAAGAAAATAGGATCTCTAATGTAGTAAAAGCGTAGTTTTACAGGAGAAGCAAAAAACGCAATACTGCTAAACAAAACAACATTTTAACAAATACATTTTTGTTAACAAATTCTTTGCATCACATTAGTTATTAACCATCAATATCCCTTTAATTATAGGAACAAAATTTTAGGTAAACTAAAAAAACGGGTTTACTAATTTAATTTAAAACTTTTATTGATTAAGAATAAAAAACTACAAAAAATATTAGTAACTTATTAAAAACAAAAAAAGAAGAAAAACATTGTTTAATTATTTTGAGCGTTTTTCCTTTTATTGGTATGTGATAACGCATCGTAAAAATGGTGATGATATTTCTCAATTACTTCTTTTAGTTCTTGTAAATGGTTGTATTTCTTATCAGAAATTGGTAATTTTGAGTTTTATAGAAAATATATGATTCCATTCGCACAATACCGGGCAGATACTTTGGTTGTCGTATATCTACAACAACGGGATCTAGTTTACGTTTTCCTGGACGAATTGATGTAAAATTGGAAGACATATCATAGTTCTTAAAGAATTTATAATCAAGAAACTTTATATTTTGTATGGTAACTCTCTTCGAGGTATGCGCATTCTCGCAATATATTCGGACAGAGAATACATAAGGGGATATATCCAGACAGTACAACTCTGTCCCAAGGATGTCCAGTGGAGTTTTCTGGACAATGCAGCAGTCCATTGGACAACCAAATCTGTAGGAAATTTTGTCCAAGGCATATCCAATTGCCAAAACGTTGGACGGCTCTTGGACATCCCAAAAAAGTCCAAGTTTCAATATTTTGACTATTGTAGCACTATACTAAATTCATTGGTTATCCAGTGGAACGAACTTCTGTCCAAAAGTTATCCATTGGCTATCCAAAAAGTATCATTATGGTTCACTGTTGGAAAAAATTAATAATTAAAATGTTTATCCAGTGGACAGTTTTGTCAAAAGCGGCGATATTTTCAATATTTAATTATATAGGTACCTATATTTTTGATTCACTCCAACAACAACTCAAGTCTGATTGTCGATCCTTGCGGATGCATGGAGTTCCTAGCAAAGGGTGGGTATTAAAATACTAAAATACCAATTAATCCAAAATAATGAAAAATACTTACTTAAATGATTCGGCTAGATATGAGAGAAATGTTATTGTTGGTAATGAATAAGAAAAACATGATCCGTTGGATCTCCAAAACAGTTTGGATAAATGACTATATCCCAACAAGCAATTTGTCGACGACTCAACGTTGTGCACCGCGTGCCAACGTTACGTCGAAACGTTTACTTTTACTCAAACATCACCCACTTTTGCACCAATTTGGTGGATGATTTTTTGGTTGAGTCAACGTTCCGATCGCGACTACAATTGAAGTAATAGTTCAATGGGTTTTGGAGTACAATTATTTGTTCAAAATATTGTTCATTACGTAAAATGATAAATAAACTATTCGACTACAAATTAAACTATTTCTAAAATAAAATGATATTCTATGTCATATATCATGTTTTGCATCATCAAAACATGCGAACCAATGCCAAAATATATAAACAGACGGTAGTTTACTGTCAAATGTGCAGGTCGTAGCTTTAAAAAACAAGCGCGCCCTCGATTAAGATAATTTTATGAAATAAAAAAAAATCATGATTTAAAAATCGCTTCGAAAAACCTCTGAAGGTGTTGCTTAGGATTCCTAAAAACAAAATACGAATTTTTACATGCAAAAAGATCGTAGTTTATTGTAAAAAAAAGTAAAAAAATAATTTTTAATGTTTGTTTACATATTAGCATACAATGGTTTTTACAATCAATTATGGCGGCACTTATTAGTTTCTATGACAATCAAAGGAGTCCCGTATCTCGACCGCTTTAACTACTTAACTTTGTTTTGAACTGATCCCCTAACTTAAAAGATGCGAACACGCCTCAATTTTTACCCAATCGAAATTGCTCCACTGTTTGGCTTTCTGCTGCTCACTTAATTTCCGTCCTTGTTGTTTACACAGGACCTTCCTTTTTCTTTTCCGCCACACAGAAGATGACACATTTTGATCCAGTATATCAGCTAATGCTAGCTAAAGCCTTCTGCGACGAGAAAATATCGAAGAATATTTATACAATTTGTTCCTTTTCATATCGCAAAATGTTGAAACAAAACTAATAGAAACCACAAACCTTTTATAAGGTTTGTGATAGAAACTTATTTACAAAACACTTTTGACGTTTGTATGACAGACAGCAGTGCTCCAAAATTGGTTTGTTGCAAACGTAACAGAAAACTTGGTTAGATGAAAACAGGCGCGCCCGCGTCTCCAACAAACTGGCCAGAAAACGTGGGGCAAATTGATCAATTTTCGGTTTAGCACACACCGATTTGTAGTCGGCGCCTTCACAACTAAGGAATTACTGTTAGTAAAATAGACGGTCATAAATAGTTGTGATGGCGACTGAAGTTGTGATAAACGTTTAGGCGTCGTATAATAGTCGAAGTAGTCGACGGTCGCCATGATAACTATTCTTTATCCGTAAAACAACGTTTAAAATTAGTGCAATTCTAATTTTTACAACTTGCACAACTAAAAATTGCTAGTTGGGATTTATTAATGTGCCAACTAGGCCAAGCCCAATTGACAGATTTTTTGAAAAGTATTGAATGTTGAGTCAATGTATATAAATACATCACTTTTACTGAACACAAAATGAACGTCCGCCGGATAGAGTTTATTTTTGGTCCGATAGGTCAAGAAAAATCGTTATCCATTGGATATCCAAAAACTAACTGAAAAAAAGCATTTCTTTATGGAACAAAATTGGAAGTCCTTTGACAATAGGGGCGGTTTTGGACAAAAAATGGCTGTCTGATAGACAATTTGTGCTGTCTGGGTGTATACAAATAGTGCTCTAAACCAGAATCAATGTATATAAATACATCACTTTTACTGAACACAAAATGAACGTCCGCCGGATGGAGTTTATTTTTGGTCCGATGGGCCAAGAAAAATCGTTATCCATTGGATATCCAAAAACTAACTGAAAAAAAGCATTTCTTTATGGAACAAAATTGGAAGTCCTTTGACAATAGGGGCGGTTTTGGACAAAAAATGGCTGTCTGATAGACAATTTGTGCTGTCTGGGTGTATACAAATAGTGCTCTAAACCAGAATGCACCGAATTACTACGTCTTACCTATCTCTACGACCACCCTTGCAGTATTCGTACGCAGCTAGTGTATCCTAATCATTTTTTCTGTGGGTTTCACTTCTTCTCTTTTCCATTCTTTTTTCCTCTCACTTTTTTCGACAAGGAAGAAAATAGAAGTGAGCGGCATGAAGCAAAACTGAATAAGAATTGGTTTGGGTTACGTCGTACGTTGGAAGCACAACTTTAACTCTTTTTTAGTCCACCATACAAATATAGTATGGGGACTATTAAAATCGTGTTTTCTTAATTTTTTAAAAAAGTTGTTTGTCAGTCAGAGTGCACCTACGCAGAAGAAAACAAATGAATAAAACTGAAACGAAAACATTTTATTAAAGCAAAAAGAAGATTAAGAACACAACTACATATTATTATCAATCAAAATAATATTTAAAAAGTATAGAGGTCCAAAATACAGAAGTTAAGACAGATTTGTATAGTAAGGTCAATAAAATACTAACGGTCTCGCAAGTCTTCGCTTATATGCTATGTTGGCTGATTTTTATTTACTTTTGTCTGACTGTCAAAACTTTAAGGCTAGTTTATACAAGCAATCGCTCCCACCCCGGCTAATTTCGTCCACTCTTCAGAAATTTTGTGTTCCTCTAGTTTCCAAGAAAAGGACCCCGCCCACCTAGCATTGCCACTGGCTTTCGGTTGGAATGGGCTAGGCGTTTGATATGTTGTAGATCTGTTCTCCCTGATCAATGTTTAAATGGACCTCTTTTTGATCCGACCCACGGTTTCAGAGATATAGGTGTTGAAAGTTTGAGATTTCAGATTTTAGGGATTTTTCACTAAAATCTTTTTTTGTCTATTTTGTTGTATTCGCGTAGCTAACTTGCTACTTCCAGTACATCAGTTTTTAGGTAGAGAATTGAACGCAGTTGAAAAAATTGACATATTTCATTTAGGTCACTCTCAGTGGCCACACAAACTTGAAAAACGTAAATTCGTAAAATCGCTGATTAAAAAAGAACAAACGGTGAAATATTTTTTATTTTTTAATGTTATAAAACAATCTTCAGCGGAAAAATAAAGATAAGCTACATGTGTATAAGCTCATCACACTTTGCTGCTCGGGTTATTGTCCCCATATGCCATGCTAGAGACCAGAATGCTCAGCCGATTTTGACAAAAGCGGTACCGCTGGAGTGCTCTGAGTCTTAGAGGTACTATATGTCATATATTGTTAAAAAAAAAATCAATATGGCGGATGCAAGCTGCCATTCTTTCATTTTTACACATTGTTTTCGTCGGAAAAAAAGTTTTTGAGATATCATAATATCATGTGATATTTGGGTGTTCCTTAGTCTAAATAAATGTTTTCGTCGCGACGTGTCTGTCGGTCTGTCTGTCCGGGACACGATAGCTCCTAAACCGCTAAACCTCATGACATACACATATACATAGTAGAAATTGGGACAATAACCCGAGCATTTTCCAGGTTCACGAGCGTTTTTTACAAACTGTGATGAGCTCATACATATGTAGATAATATTTTTGTTTTCTCTGCAGATTTTTGTAAAAACGTATCAAAAAATAAAAAATATTTCACCGTTTGTTCTTTTTTAAGTAGCGATTTTACAAAAAACTGCTTTGTTGAAAAAAGTTTTTTACGATTTTCAAGTTTGTGCCGCCACTGAGTGACGTAAATGAAATATGTCAATTTTTTCAACTGCATTTAATAGCCTGGTCCTCTACTTAAAAACTGGTGTACTGGAAGTGGCAAGTTTGCTACTCAAATACAACAAAATAGGCAGAAAACTGATTTTAGTGAAAAAACCCTAAAATCTGAAACCTCCAACTTTCAACCCCTATATCTCTGAAACCGTGGGTCGGATCAAAAAGAGGTCCAGTTAAACGTTGATCAGGGAGAACAGATCCACAACATATCAAACGCCCAACCCATTCCAACCGAAAGCCAGTGGCTTTAAAAAACATTTTGGTTTTCTAGCTTTACAGATTTGAAACGAATAGAAATAGGATTTGTTCAGCTTGAGTTAAACTTCGGGCACATATAACCACACTTTCTCGTGCTTTCGGCAGGTTTTTCTTTTACTTTTTTTGCAAACTAGCTGAAGAACCCGCAGCTTTGCCTACTGTGTTGCCTGTTTTTTCCCGTTTTTCTTGCTTTAACTATTGGTTCCGTAATCCGATGTTGATAAAATAAAGCCTGTATCTTACCCAGGACTCATAGGAACCCAGATTAATGTAGGGGCATATGTCGATAATTTCTATCCTGTGGGACTTTTTATGAAGGAGTTTTATGACTATGTAGGATTGATAGATTTTTAGTCACACAATCAAGTGTAACCGGGTGTTTGATTCGCATTCGGGATATGACGACATCTTTCAAGATGGCAGCCAAAAATCATAAAAAATAGAACTTTCGCAACCGGGGCATGATTATACTCGATTCCATATATATATATATATATATATATCCATATATATATCCATATATTCGAGGACGAGGATTCCAAAAAAATCACGTTCAAGGTCATCCGACCTTAATTGAGCTAGAAAATCGCAAAAAACAAGATTTTTGCCATTTTTTCCTCAAAAAACCTTAATAATTCAACGTTTTGTCAGACCAACTTCAAATGTACCTCAAACTATTAGGCATGTATGCCTTAGAGTTTGATGCAGTTTGTTGACCTTGAAAAATACCTCAGTAAAATAAAATAATGCAAAAATAACATACTAAAGGGCGCTATTCATGAACTATTAAAGCGAAGATTTGATAGGAGACATAAGAAGGTCAAGTCCAATAATATTGTTAAAAAAAATTTGGTTCAGCTATGACGCGTTTCAATATGGCGGCTGATATATCAACCTATAACCACATTTTATTTTATCCAATTTCGTAAAAAAGCAAAAACGACAAAGTGGCCATCAACTTTTGTTGACTTATCGGAACTTACTATGAAAAAAGTTTAGTTGAGGCATGACCTTGATTCACCTTGAAAAGAGTATGTACAAGTGAAAAACCAGCTTTTTGTAGTGTTTTTAACTTTAAGTGCCGGAAATGAAATTAACATCTTAGCCATAAATAAACACTTTATTTTAAACTTCCCTACCATTTTTTTTGATCTGACGGCCTTGATGTTGGTGTAACATAACGTTAAATTATTTCAAAGAGAAAATTTGAAATTCGATGACCTCGAAAGTGATTTTTTTGGAATTCTCGTCCTAGAGTTGTATAAAATCGAGTATAATCATGCACCGGTTGCAAAAATTGTATTTTTTATGATTTTTCGATAGCCATTTTGAAAAATGACATCTAAAACATCTGGTCCAGAATATGGCAATGTATATCTAACTTCTGCTAACTCTCTTATAGGTAATTTAAATGACTTTGTTGGCTAGACAAGTATAGGTCATTTTTAACGGAGGATAGCATAAACATCTGGGCGCCAGTCAAAAAAAATGGTAGGGAGGTATAAAATGAAGTGTTTATCTAACGCTAACATATTAATTTCATCTCCGGAACTTAAAGTTTTTGCGTAGTGGTAAATTGAGATTGACACTACAAAATGCTGGTTTTTCATGTGTACATGGTATTTTCAAGGTCATGCATCAACTAAACTTTTTTTTTCATAGTAAGCGGCGATAAGTCAACAAGAATTGATGGTCATCTTGTCATTTTTGCTTTTTTACGAATTAGGATAAAATAAAATGTGGTTATAGGTCACCATTTTTTTATATCAGCCGCTATATTGAAACGCGTCATAGCTAAACCAAAATTTTTTTAAAGGTATTATTGGCCTTGACCTTCTTATCTTTCTTACCA
Organism: Oxystoma pomonae; assembly: GCA_963921995.1. Classification (NCBI taxonomy): domain Eukaryota; kingdom Metazoa; phylum Arthropoda; class Insecta; order Coleoptera; family Brentidae; genus Oxystoma; species Oxystoma pomonae. The sequence goes on from OY998165.1 coordinate 25,591,724, forward strand.
AATTTGGTCCTCTTCGCTTTAATAGTTGATGAATAGCGCCCTTTAGTATGTTATTTTTGCAATATATAAATTTTACTAGGGTATTTTTCAAGGTCATGAAGCTTCCAACTGCATCAAACTCTAAGGATCGAATTTGGCATATATGCCTAATAGTTTGAGGTACATTTGTAGTTGGTCTGACAAAACGTCGAATTATTAAGATTTTTTTAAGAGAAAGTGGCAAAAATCTTGTTTTTTGCGATTTTTAAGGTTATTTAAGGTCGGATGACCTTGAAATTATTTTTTTTTGAATCTCCGTCCTCGAATTATATAGAATCGAATATAATTATGCCCCGTTTGCGAAAGTTGTATTTTTTATGATTTTTGGCCGTCATCTTAAAAGAAGTCGTCATATCAACCCCTTCTACACGAATGCGTACAAAACACCTGGTAACACTTGATTGTGTGACTAAGGAGCTATCAATCCCACATAGTCACAAAGCTTCTTCGTAAAAAATCCCACGCACTTACCCATGCCCCTTCACTAGATGGATGATTATTGTACTTTTGGATGAGGACGATACTTTAAAATCGAGTCAACATGTCTGAGAATTCTTCCGAAAAAAAGACAAAAACAAAACAAAACTTGGACTATACATGAATTTTTTTATTGGTCTGGTTCATGTAAACTACTTTATTGTTCATTCAACTTGGCTAAGAATTTTTAGATGTCAACTGAAATTTTTAATTTTCTTTAATTGTGCTATCCTGGATTTTTTTTATGTCATTTTATTTACGAGGTATGACAAAAAAATATATATTTAAAAAAAAATAGGACACCTTGTATAGTTTGACATTTTAATCTATCTCTTATGGTTTCCAATATAGAGGCATTTAAACTTGTATGGAATTAAAAAAGAGAAGATCAAAAGATCTCGGGAGGAAAGAACGAAAATTCAAAATTGGATGAGTGTCCCACAAAGAACACACAAAAGACCAAAGTGAAAGGAGAAATAATTAAACGATGTTTCGCCCGGGGTGACTAGCGTGGGCTCGTCAGTGGATTCACTAGTCACCCTCAATCCAGACATCATTTAACAAATAAAATAGGCATCGTTCCGCATGGTACTTATTATAAGTCACCTGATACTGGTTCGTCCTGGCGTGTTAATCTTTATAATAGGAATATGCTCCTAAGATAATTAAAACAAGAAGTTAAACTTCTAAATGAGTTACATCAACCGAAAAGAATTTTTTTAGATTCTTTTCGGTTGATGTAACTGATTTAGAAGTTTAACTTCTTGTTTTAATCCCTTTTTTAGATTCGTTTTGTGAGTGATTCAGAGTTGCAAGTCAGAGTGTGCGATGGTGTTAAATGATGTCTGGATTGAGGGTGACTAGTGAATCCATTGACGAGCCCACGCTAGTCACTCCGGGCGAAACATCGTTTAATTATTTCTCCTTTCACTTTGGTCTTTTGTGTTCCTTGTGGGACACTCATCCAATTTTGAATTTTCGTTCTTTCCTCCCGAGATCTTTTAATCTTCCGTTTTTTAGATTCTTTTCGGTTGGTGTAACTGATTTAGAAGTTTGCCCTGTTTTACTGGGGATATTTGAATGAATATCGAAGTTTTCCATACAGATTTAGATAAAAATATCTTGATTATCGTAAAAATAGATCCTACTGTGGAGTATTTCTGAAGAGAAAATTTTTCGCAGATTTCAAAAATATAGCACGATTAAAGAAATTAAAAATCTCAGTTGACGTGTTTTTGAATTTTTTTATTCAACCAAATTCTAACCCGCTAGAAGCACCGTTCCGTTTCAAGAATCCACGCTGTATATTAAATATATGCTTCACTTTTGTGCACCTCGGAACGCACTTAATTGCTTTCGTTTAAACAAAATTGGGTCTAAATATCCGTACGCGTTTTCCATTAGCCAAACTTGACAAATGACACTAATGACAAACGCAAAATTTGTTGGAAATGACCTTAATCATCTTAAGCCCCGTTCTGAGCTTTGACGTGTCAATCCCCTCCAGTCTCGCCGGTGGAATTCAGCCACAAACATTTGCTTTTTGAGGTTAGATTTTTGTTTAATTAATAAAACCATTTAAGGATGAACCGGAATACTTTAATTACTTTTCATCTTTGGTGTAAAACACAAAAAGGGACAAAAAATACCTGCAGAAGGTACTTCCTAATATTATTTTACTTTCTTTGGAACGAAGGATTGTGCAAAATAACTGAAAATTTTCAATTCTAGAAAAACGAAACAATTTGGAAGAAAAACACGGAAAGTGTTTAAATAGACGACTCTGCCAGCGGCAGCCAGCGACAGATGAGTGGAGGAAATAGGGTAAACCTGGATGTTTGGCAGGCCATCACCCCGATTTCGATAATTTTTGGTACTTTTATTCTTACCATAAAGGGAATAAAAATCCCAAATTTGAATTTTTTTTTACCATTACTTTTTTTCAAATTAATTACTAACTAACTAAAACTAGGACGGTGGTTTATAGCTCGTTTTAAAGGTATTTTAAATACCTTTCGAATAATGTATCACATGATATACTTTTTGTTTTAAAAAAATTTGAAATAAGAAAAACATTTTTTTATTCTTTTTTATAAAAAGTTATTTTGTTTCTGGGTATTTCGCCAAACTATTTACAAAATTTCAAGATGGAGACTTGATGGGTTCATCAAAAAAAAATTATTTTAAAAATTAAAAATTAAAAGTTTTTTTTTAATTTCAATTTTTTTTAAACAAAAAATACATCATGTGATACATCATTCGAAAGGTATTTAAAATACCTTTAAACCGAGCTATAAACCACTGTTCTAGTTTAAATAGTTATCGAGATATTTTCATTTCTTTAGGTACATGTTGAAGCAAAATGTTAGTTTGTTTTGATTTTCAAAAATTAATTTAAAAAACACTAATGGTCAAAAAAATTTTAAATTTGGGATTTTTCATTCCCTTTATATTTATGGATAGAATAAATGTACCAAAAATTATCGAAATCGGGGAGATGGTCTGCCAAACCTCTGGTTGATTTGAATTGAAATGACCCGTTCGTGACACGACGAAGCTCTGAGAACCAGGCTCTAAACATAAGCTACACATTTTTGACAGTCATCGTCTAAAAAATCAGCTACTAAAAACAAAATGGGCGTGGTTACAGACTCAACAAACCGTTTAGTATTCTGTTGACCGTGGGTAAGGGCGGCTATTTGATAAGACCTTGTCACTTTTTACAAGCGAACGATAGACTTCTATTGGACGAGGCGGATGTTGACGTGTTGTAGACGCTTAGAACTGGACCCCGTCTCCGTGTTTTTCTTTTGAGTTTAACTTGTTGAATCCAGGTTTATCCCAACCAATTTAATTAAAATTTCACCTGAAACAATAATCGTTATTTAGTTCATGCTTGCCAGCTAAATCAAAAAATATAATTACAAAAATCAATTAAGTTGTAGAAACAACAAAGCTAAAGTCCGGTGGAGATCGTAAAATTTACAAGAAAATCTCGAGGGCCTTTCTCCACTTGGTATTACCTAGAGGCCCTGTATACGATTTTTGAGTTATAGTTTTACCAGAGGTGAGCAACTGGATTTGACAGTTGTTAAGGAATTGTGTGTTCGCAATGATAGTTGGCAGCCCCAAACAATAAATTATATTGTCAGTGTCACATTTTTGATTAAGAAACGGTTTAAAAATGGAATATGCATATCAAAAACTGTAAAAACACGTGCCTCGATGAATTCATATACAGGGTTCCTAAGATTTTCCTTAGGGATAGGATTTCAATAAATCAAACAGAAATGGCATAGAAAGTTCTGCGCGCACAAAAGAAACAGGTATATTGAGCAATGGTGCCAGTTTGTTATTATCTCCGGACTGCTTTCATGAGAAAAAATTGTCGCCACTCTTTCATTGTGAGCATAAATCATAGTTGTAATAATAACCGTTGACAAGATGCCTGCAAATTCCGCTAGATGGCGGCCACACCATGAGATTAAAAATTAGAAGTTTTCAGGTCCAAACCACAGCTTTTTCTTGCTTAAAGGAGGCGGCAGGGTCCATTATTTACGATACTGAGCGATAAACTCGTTTCCATTCTGTTCTACTAGTGACATCTATCCGGAAACGGCCAAACCATGCAGCTAGCACATTAGCCAAAGAAATCAATAAACGGCGCGGTTTTTCCTGCAGAGCTTTTTGCTTGCGATATTATTGATTTTAAATAAAGCTGGCCCTACACTACATTTGATATTTTCGAGGTGTTTTATGACATGATCTCGAACATGTAGCGAACCAATTCTTCAAAACTAGCGGGAGGGTAAAAGCGAAAAATAAGGTGCTGCCAATATTTGTAACACCCAAAAAGGGGTGAAAAGATTTATTTTGCTCTGTTTCTTTACAAAAAATGTTTTTTTTTACGAAAAACTTGAGCTCTGCCACTTTTTTTATTTTTTTCTTCAACTTTCTCGAAATTTTCGTCATACCGTAGAAAAAAATTATTTCCCCCATGGTCATACTCTACTTTTATTCGAAAAAATTTAGACACAGAGACGGGATCAGTTTTCCTAAAACGGGGGATCTTGGTTTCGAGTGAGAAGATAAAGGGCGCCGCAGGCAAAAATTTTTCAAATAAATTAGCCGAACGCAAAAATGTTAGAAAAACAAAGCACGAAATAAAAATGGCGCCGCTTACAATTTTTTTTCAAAAATTACGTAATTTCGGGAACGCAAAGAAATAGGTCTAAAGAGTATAATTTTTAAGAAAAAAATATCAATTTTCTCGCCCTCCTCCACTGGGACTACAGGGGCCGTGCACAAATTACGTAATGGTCATAGGGGGGAGGGGGGTTACAAAACGTTACGTAGGGGGGAGGGGGGTTTTCGACAGCGTTTGCATTTGTCTGAAACTAAGAAAATTTGGAATGAAAATAAGTGAAAAGTTTTTTTTTGGGGGAGGGTAATGGTCTTGAAATCATTACGTAATATTAGGGGAGTGGCGTGCCAAACCGTTACAAAACATTACATAGGAAGGGGGTCAAAAATTGGTAAAATCACCGTTACGTAATTTGTGCACGGCCCCACATCTGACTGTTCCACCTTTTTGATTTCGAATCAAAGTGCAAAACCCGGGTTGGACGTTCGAAGGCGTCAACCCGTCCTATTTGCTTGATAAAGTTTCTACGGAAATATCTCAGATATCTCCGGCCGTGTATGAACGCTTTAGGTTAGGCATTTCCATGTATTTCAGTCCCCAGCCTGTAAACAGTGCGTAAGGACAATGGTTACAAAATAAAAAGCCGAAAAATATTTTTTTTTACGATATCTTTCATCAGTTTGGTATTAAAGTCGAGCAAAAACAATTTTTATTCCAGTCCCAAAGGTATGAAAATGGAAAACATTAGAAAACAACAACCTGGAATGGATTTACTACGTGTAAGATGTAGTGACAACATCGCCCCATGCCCATCCTTTTCTGCCTAATGTGCTTTTCCGTTTGTCTGCGTCTTATACACGGCTGCTTGGCCCCCTTAGGATTTGCTTAGGAACCCTGTATATAATCTTTAAAACATAGATTTTTGCAATCGATCCATCGCCAACTACGATTTACCGTAAAAAGTAAAATCCCCTATGTAGCCCTTTCCTGGGGGGCTATTTTTGGAAAACATTCTGAGAACCTTAAATAGCAACTCCTTATTTTGACTTCATATCTGAATTTTAGTTGAAATTCTCTTTCCAATGGTACCCCATTCATAAGGTTTACTTCACTAATATTCGAGTTATTGGCTTTCAAAATGTAAAAAATTCAATTTTCAAAGGCCCATATCTTAGAAACTTAAGAAAATATCTCTATTGTGTTTATTATTAATTTTGAGGGTTTTTAAGGGCAAATAAAACATGACAACAGTTTGACGTTTGCACATTCCTATTTACAGTTTATTGATTTACAGTGATTTTGACGAAAACGAAAACCATCCAGGAAGTGGATGTAAATCGATCTAAAATGATAAATATATTTGAAAAATTGAATTCCAAGTATTAAAATTAAACAGTGGGATTTACTAAGATCTAAAATAGTACCCCCCACAGGTCTAAATATTTACACCAGTGGAGTGTACCAAATTTTAAAACCAATTTTAAAAAAACACTTACCCATACCGAAAAGACTCAAAGTTATTGATTATTTTGGATAGTTATTGCAAAATACCACTGAAAAACTATTTTTTTTTGGCACATAATAGCTTCATTATTTGTGTTTGAGGTTATAAAGTTGGTGATTTTTTAGACCATTTGAGGGGGGTGTTTTAAATTTATAGCCCCCAGAAAGGATTTTTTGTCGCATTTGGTAATAAGTTCGTTTATAATTTCTCTAAGTAACCGTTTTTACAAGGATTAGTTTACCTTATTTAATATCCCAATTTGTTCATTACCCAATAAAACACCTCATATTTTGTCCAGAAAAACTCCATATTTTGAACCCGTTTTCAGCACAAAAAATATATTTATGAGGGCACTACGAGGCAAAACAAACATAAGTGAAGGTCACTGATTATGCACGAAAAATATACCAAACAAAAAACCCAAAACAACTATATGAATTTATTTACACACTGAAACTAAAACATTGTGGTTATCTAAAAGCTCACTCAAAAAAAACTTTTCTTACTCAAAGCCCACTCATTTTAAAGCTGTAGCTTTCATCAGTAGAGATTAGTGCAAGCCAAGGTGCAAGCAGAGGTAAAAGATCCGAACTCGCTGTTTGTGATTGAACGCATCGCTGATATTTTTAAACTGACATTTCGACAATGACAAAAATGTAAAAAAAACTTGCATTTTTTTAATACCTTTCATAAATAAAAACACCTTTTAAATAAATACAAAATCAATCTACTCCTTATTTTATTATTAATCATCTAAATCATTCTGTGACATCAAGTATTAATTGGAAAAATTAATTAACAAGGATAAGTTTTAATTAGAGTGACATATAACCCCAATGTTCATTTATTTTACAGAGTGTTTACTATTTAAACCCCGAGTGGGTTTAAATTTTTTAATTGTCTTTTCTTGTAAATTGAAAATTTTCTATTAAATCCAACAAAAGATTGTGTTAAGATGATTATTCAATAAACAAATTTATTAAAATCCTTCTTATAAATCAAACTACGTCCAAAACTCAAGAAAGGTTCGTTTAAAATGCTGAAAACCAAAAATTAGCGGGTTAGAATTTGGTTTAATAAAAAAATTCCAAAAAAACGTCAACTGAGATTTTTAATTTCCTTTAATGCTATCTTGGATTTTTTTTATGTCATTTTGTTTATGAGGTATGGCAAAAAAATATATTTTTTTAAATAGGACACCCTGTAAATTTTGCAATTTTTTTAATCTGCAAACAATTCTCTCTTCAGCAATACAACACAGTAGGATCTATCTTTTACGATAATCAAGATATTTTTATCTAAATCTGTATGGAAAACTTCGATATTCATTCAAATATCCCCTGTAAAACAGGGCATAGACTCTATCTTATAAGATAGAGTATTAGTGTGTGGTATTGTCAAAAAGATAATTTTTTTAGAATTCAAAAATGTCAAACTATACAGGGTGTGCTCTTTAAAAAAAAATTTTTTTTGCCATACCTCGTAAACAAAATGACATAAAAAAATCCAAGATAGCACGATTAAAGAAAATTAAAAATCTCAGTTGACGTGTTTTTGGATTTTTTTGTAAAACCAAATTCTAACCCGCTAGAAGCACCGTTCCGTTTAAAGAATCCACCCTGTATAAAAAGAAATCTATTATGAAAATTTAAACGGTAAGAGGGTTTTTTCCAGTTTCATGTGGTTTTCGTAATCTGCGTGGATATATGTGGGATACAACATTTGCAGCAAGCAAAAAAAACAGTCTTTCATTTCGTCAAGTAGCCAAGAATGCCGCAGTTTCCAAAATGCATTAAATTTGGTTTATTAAACAAAACAAAACCTTTGGCAAGGATATAATAGGGGTTATTTTCTCACAACACAAGTACGCACACAAATTTTTGGTGCAGTAAAAAAGGCAACCAAAAGCGCGCATATCTATTGGTTAATATTAAAAAGCGCGGCAACACTCTTGTGTGTATCCTTTGAATCATGAGTTGCCTATATATTCATGAGAAAATGCACAGGTGGAATATTAAAAGTTTGTTTGAACTAAACTTAAAATACCTAGGTTTTTTGACAATTTCGAAATTTTATGACATTTTGGGCATATTTTATGACACTATTGAAATTTTATTCATACATAAGATTTTATGACAAGTGGCCACCCTAAAAGTATGTGTGAGCAGATCATTACTATGAAATAAAGGAACAATTAACCTTACCTATTTCCTTTGCTTTTCTTCCATTTTCCATAAAAACTGGTAATAGATTCGATGGCGATGCCAATCGACTGCGCCAAGCCGACGTAGCTGAACTCCTTGTTCTCGCCATTGGTCAGCAGACTGCTGTTTCCTATGAGCAACGTGACAACGTTGGACGCTCCGTTCTGCTGCTCGGCGAAGAAGTGGCAACACTCGATTATCTGTATGTAAATGTGCATCTCCTTGTCCCGCTTCTTCGGGTACTTGATAAAGGGAATGGGGGTGCGTTCCTGCTGGCGTTGCGCCCTGAAAAACCTGTTGCCCCGGTGAAATTGGTTCTCTAGCCAACGGATGGCGTCTCGGGCCTCCAGTTTGTCCTTTTTTAGGTCGTCTAGGGCCTGGACCACTGAAATAAAGATTAGACAATAGAATTTTTTTAAAATATTGTTTTATTTAGTAATAAGTATTTATTCCCAACCAACTTAAGTAGTTCAATCATTTAACTCGTATAAGACTTTGCCTCAAAACTTTTGTTATGTCCGTTATTTACACCAATAATGCAAAAAATTAACAAAAAAAAGGAAAAACTACCATTAGAGAAACTTAAATTTAATCATCATTAACTGGGCGCACAATGAAACGCATATTTTATATTTAGGAGAGTATTTTAAATCTCTGTAACTTTTTTTAGGTTTTATTATATTGAAATTGGGTTTTTGGTATCGCATAGCTGGTATTTATTGCTAAAAAAGGGTTAAAAATAAAGTTTGCCATTTTTTATTTTATTCGGTATGCAAGGTGTGACAAAAAGTACTGTTTTTATGTCAAAGTTTAAAGTTAACGAAAATAAAAATAAAAAATTGGGAAAAATTTAAAATTATTAAAATGGTTATCAAATCTTTCTTAACAAAATTAATTCTCAGATTTTTTATTTTTCTTTTGTTTTGGAGATATGATTTTTTTCCAAAATTTATTCTTATTTTACATTCTTTTGCCTCTTGGATTTGACCGAATTTCAAAAATAATTTTAAATATGCATTTTCGTACCCAAAGTTATTCTGAAAATTAATCTTGATTACCAGTGGCATCCAAGTTGTGAATTGTAACAGATGTTTACAAAAAATACTTTATATGTTTAACATCAATTTTCTCGCTATTAATTAAAAAAATATATTATTTTTTTCAGTTATTACTAACTAGTGACCATTGTTACCAAAGCGATTTTTTTATTTTTTTTGATAAAAAATGGTTACATAAATTAGAGAAAGCAGGTTCAGCTTATATTTTTTTAAATTATTATGTAAATAATGGCATATCAGGGGCGTGCATAATTTTTTATTTTTAAAATTTTTTATTTAAAAACATTATGTTAGTTCTGTGTGATCCTAAAGTGAATTAGTGAAAACCAGTCATAAAATATAAAGTTTTTTGAAAATTTTGGTATCATTCGAAAGGTCCAATTTTGCACACCTATTTTGAAATTTTGCACGCCTATTTTAAAATTTTGCACACCTATTTTGAAATTTTGCATACCCTATGAGAACCCGCAATAGGGTTCTCGAGTGAGGCTGGCCCCCCAGATATTTTTTGAAAATTTTAGTATCATTCGAAAGGTCCAATTTTGCACACCTATTTTGAAATTTTGCACACCCCATGGGAACCCGCAATAGGGTTCTCGACTAACGAGGCTGGCCCCCCAGATATTTTTTGAAAATTCTGTTATTTGAAAGGTCCAATTTTGCACACCTATTTTGAAATTTTGCACGCCTATTTTGAATATTGGCACACCTATTTTGAAATTTTGCATACCCCATGAGAACCTGCAATAGGGTTCTCGAGTGAGGCTGGCCCCCCAGATATTTTTTCAAAATTTTAGTATCATTCGAAAGGTCCAATTTTGCACACCCATTTTGAAATTTTGCACACCCCATGGGAACCCGCAATAGGGTTCTCGAGTAACGAGGCTGGCCCCCCAGATATTTTTTGAAAATTTTAGTATCATTTGAAAGGTCCAATTTTGCACACCCATTTTGAAATTTTGCACACCCCATGGGAACCCGCAATAGGGTTCTCGAGTAACGAGGCTGGCCCCCCAATGTTTTTTGAAAATTTTGTTATTATTCGAAAGGTTCAATTTGCACACCCCATGGGAACCCACAAAAGGGTTCTCGAGTAGCGAGACTGCCTCCCCCCCCCGATGATATTTTTTGAAAATTTTGGTTTCATTTGAAAGGTCTAATTTTGCACACCTATCTTGAAAAATGGGGGCGGGCCAGCCTTGTTACTTGAGAACCCTATTGCGGGTTCCCATGATGTGCTTGTTATAAAAAAAAAATTACATAATAATTTAAAAAAATATAAGCTGAACCTGCTTTCTCTAATTTATGTAACCATTTTATATGAATAAAAGTGTATTCTGAAAAAATCTAGCTCCGCCCCTGGTTTCAAAAAAATAAAAAACCGCTTTGGTAAAAATAGTCACTAGTTACTAATAACTGAAAAAAATAATCTTTTTATTTTTAATGAATAGCGAGAAAATTGATGTGAAACATATAAAGTATTTTTTTAAACATCTGTTACAATAGAATCCACAACATGGACGCCACTGGTAATCAAGATTAACTTTCAAAATAACTTTGGGTACGTTTTATTTTTAATAGGCCTACCAGAGATTCACGAGGCAAAAGAATGTAAAATATGCATAAATTTTGAAAAAAAATCATATCTCCAAAACAAAAAATCTGGGAATTAATTTTGTTAAGAAAGATTTGATAACCAATTTGATAATTTCAAATTTTTCCCAAATGTTTTTTTTTTAATTTTCGTTAACTTTGACAAAAAAAAACAGTACTGTTTGTTACTTTGAACTTTGGTTTAAACCTTTTTTTAGAAAAAAATATCAGCAGTACGATACCAAAAACCACATTTAAAAATAATAAAACCTAAAAAAGTTACAGAGTTTTAAAATACTCTCCTAAATATAAAATATGCGTTTCATAGTGCGCCCAGTTTAGAAGATAATTCCAAAAAAAAAACAAAAAATTTCAGAGATTTTAAAAACTCTGGTTTTTTAATGGCAAAATAACATTCCTGATTTACTCAGAGGTCGACAGCAGTAAATTTGACATATTTAGATGAAAAAGTCATCCGAAATTTAACGGCAGTTACTATAAAATTTATGACCAGCGCCATCTACAGGAGAAAATATGTTTTTTCCTTTATAGGTGAAGTATAACCCTTTAGACATACCTGATGCGAGTATTAAAACAATAAACTTCCTAGAGTATAACAATTGTTTATTTAACCATATAAGTGTATAGAAGAGTATCCAAAAAAAACGTAAAAAACTTCAGATTTAAAAAGTTTATCATTTTTTAATGAGAAAATAAAATTCCTGTATTACTCAAGAGGTTAACAGTAGTAAATTTTGCATATTTAACATAAATACCGTAGAATACCTGACCAGCGGCACTTACAGGAGAAAGTTTTTACAAGGCAAACCTTTTTCCTTCATAAGTGACACTGACCTGCTGACACTGACACATACCTGCTGACACTGACACATACCTGCTGTGGGTATTAAAACAATAAACTTCCTAGAGTAGACCAATTGTTTAACCATATAAGTGTACTTGATTAACGAATCCGCGTCCACTACCAAATATGGCGAAAGCGCGGTTTTGCCCCCGATTCGCGTTTCCAACGCTCTCACTTCGGCCGCCAACCAAAGTTGGCCCATGTGTTTCATCTTGCTGATTCGGCCGTTTGCAGTTTTCGACTCGCCGTTGAGGGCGGGCGATTTTGAGTCTTGCTCCTCTTGTCTTTCCTAAAAAAGGAAGGTTTTTTTGTTATAGTTGCATTTTTAACTTCATAAGTATTCGCGTCTTATTTTAAAAAGTTGAAAGTACAAGATTGGCGGTTGGCCCATAAAATACCACACAAAATGTTTTTTGACACACAAAAAAACAAAAAACTGGGCCCGGGTGTAATCAAATTTATACTTTTTTATGTTGGCGCAAAAATAGTATATTGCATAACAAGTGTAGAAAATGACAAATTTCACACGAGTGTTAGAAAGTTACCTGCTCACGAGTTATGTACGCTATTTTGCCGACGAACACTCAAGATTTACACCAATTTCTGTAATTGTACCTTGAACTTTGTTGATAAATAACAAAAGAAAACTACTTCTAGCAGTAGATCAGCGCATGGCGTAATTTTTATTTTTCGACTTTGTTTGTCAGTGTCTTTATAAGTTTAATTAGGTTTCTTGTTAAATATTACTTTAAAAATATTATACTTAATTTGTCTAGATATTACAAAAATCTTTTTCTACAACCGAGCGAAAAGTACCATGTTTGAGCTTCAAAAAGAAAGCGCAAAGTTGCACACAAAGTAAAAAAACACTTTAAAATTAAGTATTGGATTTTTGAACAAAAAAATACATAGTAAATGTTTTTTTAAATACTCTAGAGGAATATAATAGTGGCAAATTTTCTCTGAGACTTTTTTGTCTTTTTTTATAAACATTGATCATTTATCACAATTAATAGCCAACTGTTTGCTTTAATTTCCCAATTGAATTAATGTATATTAAAAATAAAATTGATTTCTGCTTTCTAAATCATTTTTAAACCAGTCGAAAATGATATCCCTAACCGACCATTAAGTAAATTTATAATGATAAAATAGTTGAGGTAAAAAGATATTTTTAAAAAATGATAAGTATTTTAAGATAAAAGACAAAAGCAAAAATTTTTGGGCCTCAGAAAATATAAACACATAAATAACGATTAACAACCCTTACCAGTTCTTCCATGATTGCCGTTGCCGACACTCCGTTCTCCTCACTCTTCTCCTCGGCCTGGCACACCAAAAAGTTTTTGTCCTCGTTAAACGTGACCCCCGTTTCAGCAATGCTTGTCAAAATGTTGCCAAACGACAGCAACTTCACCAGTCTAATGATGCATTCCTCTTTCGGGGTGACGTTCTTCTTGGACAGGTAGTCCCAGTCGAAATCTTTTTGGGTGTTTTTGAAAAAGTCCGAGCCTTTAAGGGTTAGGTCCTCGGACAGTGGAATTCGGGTCTGTTTTTTTATAATTTCTCCCACCTACAACAAATCAAGAAACTAGCTTAATGACCAAGTTTTTCACTTATTGCAAATAAAAAAACCATTTTTTTTTTGGTACTGGTGCAAAAAAAAGTCTGGGTTGGATTTTTTTTGCACACGTTATAAAATTAAATGTTCAACAGAGTAGGTGGTGGCAAAGCCGACACTCTTGTGTAGCACGATAGCCGCCCTTGATTTGTTTTCTAGATTTTTGTATGTTTTCTCGTTTTTTGATAAAGGTATTAATGAAAATTCTTTTTAGAACTAGCACCTAAACTGTTATTTTTCATCACTCGCTGTAGTCGTTCTTAAAACGATGCCTGTAAAAAATTACTAAGTATTTAAACCGAATCGCGGTATTTACCGCGCAAAAATTACCGCGTACGCCAAAAGTGCGCAGCTCATTACCGCGCAAGATTTTCACCGCACCATACCAGACCCAAAACTTTTTCGCGCGGTTAACGTTATACGCAGATAATGGTCTTGCGCGGTATTAACCTTGCGCGGTATTAGCCTTGCGCGGTATTTTCATACGTGGTAATATTATATTGCGTGGTAAAGGTCTTGCGTGGATTTTTTGCTCGAAGTCCGCAATTCATTTCCACTAGTTAAAGTTACTATTTGGTGTTTCAGGAGACTTTTTGTTGTATTGAAAATGCCTTTTTCCTCAAAATTTTTGCAATTTCCTGTAATTAGGACAAAAATATACAGGTGTTCTAACCACAAGGACTGCGTGAAGTCAGTCTGCGAACTATAAACGTAATTTTTCACATTGTTAGGCTATAAATGAAAAATATCTCCTATATTGAATGTTTTTTGTTTAAACTTCCTTGGACCAATAATAAAAAGCTCTCCCTCAGGGAAGGTTTCTAATGGTTGACAGAAAAATAGAACAGTCAGATTTTTAGATTTTTCCTAATCCAAACAGTTTTGAAAAAAATAATAAAAATGTAGGTGTGTACCAACCTATTTATTGTATTCATTCCTAAAAACTGTAAGGTATTAAGAAAATGTCCAGCGCTATAAAAATTGATGGGTTCTAAGCAGAATTCGTGAGTTCGGTCACTTTAATCAATGTCAGTTTACTGTAGTATCTACCGTCTTAAGACAAAGTATCAAGCATAAATCAAGTTTTTCGATCTTTAAAATCTCAGTAGATACCTGGGCACAACAGGCCCATTTGAGGTCGCAGTGCATGGTTCAGCCTTCCGTAGAGAGCTAACCACCAGTTTTGAATACATCTACCGTCTTATCGTATACAATATTGTAATAGCTATTTGACAAAAATAAATTATTTGATTTGATAAATCTGACTGTCCAATGTTTGTGGTGGAACAGCTAAATATCTAGATAAATAATTAGCTACCTTTAAATTAACCCCCATCATCTTATGACTACCCAAATTGACGTTAAGCAAATTCACCAAAATCGCTATCTGCCTAATCAAAGTTTTCGTGTTATCGCAGCACGATTTTATCACCTCCAGATCATGTTGAAGCCACTCGTTCAAAATTTTGGAACCCCCCTCGGAAATAATTTCATTCATTTAGTAATTTTTTTGTCATGTTGGTCGCGATTCTTCAGAAACGACAGAAAATCTCACTCGTCAGAATTCTGGAAAGTGGCGATTTTTTACTTATCGCCTCATTTGAAATTAAAACACAGCGTCCTTCATATTTATCCTGACGTTGTAAGATAAACTGCGTCATTTTTGTAATAAAATTTAGTAATTTTATATTTTAAAGATATTCTGCAGTACTAGTTTATGGCGGAGCTAAATTGTTACTACGCGTACCAATAAACATCAAAAAGTGTCGAAAATTCTCACCATGTAAAAGGAAAGACAGAATTTGTGTGACTTTTCTGAACAGTGACAGCCAAATATTCCATAGCTATCTATGGATTTGTATGTTAAAACTTTTAAAGGTTTGTTTACACATAAAAATAAGCTTAATACCATACATTTTTAAATAAAAAACAGAGTTTTCAGAAAAGCAGCCTAACAAAATTAAAACTCTCATATTGTTTATTTACTAGAACAGTAATAAGAAGCTAAATTTTAAGGAATATTAGCAAATAGTCCTGAAAAAAAAGCATTAAGTGTAAACTTGTTTAAACATCGTGAGATTTTTTTGTAAGAGCGAAATTTTCTGACGGTTTTTGAAGAATCGCGACCGATATGTATTTTTTTTGACTTTTCTGAACAGTGAGCGAAATGTTCCATGGCTATCTATGGGTTTGTATGTTAAAAGTTTTAAAGGTTTGTTTACACATAAAAATAAGCTTTTTAAATAAAAAACAGGGTCTTCAGAAAAGCAGCCTAAAAAAATTCAAACTCTCATATTGTTTATTTAGTAGAACAGTATTAAGAAACTAAATTTTAAGGAATATTAGCAAATAGTCCAGAAAAAAAAAGCATTAAGTGTAAACTTGTGTTTAAACATCGTGAGATTTTTTTGTAAGAGCGAAATTTTCTGACGGTTTTTGAAGAATCGCGACCGATATGTAATTTTTTTGACTTTTCTGAACAGTGACAGCGAAATATTCCATGGCTATCTATGGGCTTGTATGTTAAAAGTTTTAAAGGTTTGTTTACACATAAAAATAAGCTTAATACCATACATTTTTAAATAAAAAACAGGGTTTTCATTAAAGCAGCCTAAAAAAAATTAAAACTCTCATATTGTTTATTTACTAGAACAGTATTAAGAAACTAAATTTTAAGGAATATTAGCAAATAGTCCTGAAAAAAAAGCATTCATTGTAAACTTGTGTTTAAACATCGTGAGATTTTTTTGTAAGAGCGATTTTTTCTGACGGTTTTTGAAGAATCGCGACCGATATGTAATTTTTTTGTGGGAACCAAGCAGTTTTTGAGACCAATAAACATCAAAAAGTGTCGAAAATTCTCATGATGTAAAAGGAAAGACAGAATTTGTGTGACTTTTCTGAACAGTGACAGCCAAATATTCCATAGCTATCTATGGGTTTGTATGTTAAAAGTTTTAAAGGTTTGTTTACACATAAAAATAAGCTTAATACCATACATTTTTAAATAAAAAACAGAGTTTTCAGAAAAGCAGCCTAAAAAAATTAAAACTCTTATATTGTTTATTTACTAGAACAGTAATAAGAAGCTAAATTTTAAGGAATATTAGCAAATAGTCCTGAAAAAAAAGCATTAAGTGTAAACTTGTGTTTAAACATCGTGAGATTTTTTTGTAAGAGCGAAATTTTCTGACGGTTTTTGAAGAATCGCGACCGATATGTAATTTTTTTGACTTTTCTGAACAGTGACAGCGAAATATTCCATGGCTATCTATGGGCTTGTATGTTAAAAGTTTTAAAGGTTTGTTTACACATAAAAATAAGCTTAATACCATACATTTTTAAATAAAAAACAGGGTTTTCATTAAAGCAGCCTAAAAAAAATTAAAACTCTCATATTGTTTATTTACTAGAACAGTATTAAGAAACTAAATTTTAAGGAATATTAGCAAATAGTCCTGAAAAAAAAGCATTCATTGTAAACTTGTGTTTAAACATCGTGAGATTTTTTTGTAAGAGCGATTTTTTCTGACGGTTTTTGAAGAATCGCGACCGATATGTAATTTTTTTGTGGGAACCAAGCAGTTTTTGAGACCAATAAACATCAAAAAGTGTCGAAAATTCTCATGATGTAAAAGGAAAGACAGAATTTGTGTGACTTTTCTGAACAGTGACAGCGAAATATTCCATGGCTATCTATGGGTTTGTATGTTAAAAGTTTTAAAGGATTGTTCACACATAAAAATAAGCTTAATACCATACATTTTTAAATAAAAAACAGGGTTTTCAGAAAAGCAGCCTAAAAAATTCAAACTCTCATATTGTTTATTTACTAGAACAGTATTAAGAAACTAAATTTTAAGGAATATTAGCAAATAGTCCAGAAAAAAAAGCATTAAGTGTAAACTTGTGTTTAAAAATCGTGAAATTTTTTTGTAAGAGCGAAATTTTCTGACGGTTTTTGAAGAATCGCGACCGATATGTAATTTTTTTGACTTTTCTGAACAGTGACAGCGAAATATTCCATGGCTATCTATGGGTTTGTATGTTAAAAGTTTTAAAGGTTTGTTTACACATAAAAATAAGCTTAATACCATACATTTTTAAATAAAAAACAGGGTTTTCAGAAAAGCAGCCTAAAAAAAATTAAAACTCTCATATTGTTTATTTACTAGAACAGTAATAAGAAACTAAACTTTAAGGAATATTAGCAAATAGTCCTGAAAAAAAAGCATTAAGTGTAAACTTGTGTTTAAACATCGTGAGATTTTTTTGTAAGAGCGATTTTTTCTGACGGTTTTTGAAGAATCGCGACCGATATGTAATTTTTTTGTGGGAACCAAGTAGTTTTTGAGACCAATAAACATCAAAAAGTGTCGAAAATTCTCATAATGTAAAAGGAAAGACAGAATTTGTGTGACTTTTCTGAACAGTGACAGCGAAATATTCCATGGCTATCTATGGGTTTGTATGTTAAAAGTTTTAAAGGTTTGTTTACACATAAAAATAAGCTTAATACCATACATTTTTAAATAAAAAACAGGGTTTTCAGAAAAGCAGCCTAAAAAAATTAAAACTCTCATATTGTTTATTTACTAGAACAGTATTAAGAAACTAAATTTTAAGGAATATTAGCAAATAGTCCTCAAAAAAAAGCATTAAGTGTAAACTTGTGTTTAAAAATCGTGAAATTTTTTTGTAAGAGCGAAATTTTCTAACGGTTTTTGAAGAATCGCGACCGATATGTAATTTTTTTTACTTTTCTGAACAGTGACAGCGAAATATTCCATGGCTATCTATGGGTTTGTATGTTAAAAGTTTTAAAGGTTTGTTCACACATAAAAATAAGCTTAATACCATACATTTTTAAATAAAAAACAGGGTTTTCAGAAAAGCAGCCTAAAAAATTCAAACTCTCATATTGTTTATTTACTAGAACAGTATTAAGAAACTAAATTTTAAGGAATATTAGCAAATAGCCCTGAAAAAAAAAGCATTAAGTGTAAACTTGTGTTTAAAAATCGTGAAATTTTTTTGTAAGAGCGAGATTTTCTGACGGTTTTTGAAGAATCGCGACCGATATGTAATTTTTTTGACTTTTCTGAACAGTGACAGCGAAATATTCCATGGCTATCTATGGGTTTGTATGTTAAAAGTTTTAAAGGTTTGTTTACACATAAAAATAAGCTTAATACCATACATTTTTAAATAAAAAACAGGGTTTTCAGAAAAGCAGCCTAAAAAAATTAAAACTCTCATATTGTTTATTTACTAGAACAGTATTAAGAAACTAAATTTTAAGGAATATTAGCAAATAGTCCTGAAAAAAAAGCATTAAGTGTAAACTTGTGTTTAAAAATCGTGAAATTTTTTTGTAAGAGCGAAATTTTCTGACGGTTTTTGAAGAATCGCGACCGATATGTAATTTTTTTGACTTTTCTGAACAGTGACAGCGAAATATTCCATGGCTATCTATGGGTTTGTATGTTAAAAGTTTTAAAGGTTTGTTTACACATAAAAATAAGCTTAATACCATACATTTTTAAATAAAAAACAGGGTTTTCAGAAAAGCAGCCTAAAAAAAATTAAAACTCTCATATTGTTTATTTACTAGAACAGTATTAAGAAACTAAATTTTAAGGAATATTAGCAAATAGTCCTGAAAAAAAAAGCATTAAGTGTAAACTTGTGTTTAAACATCGTGAGATTTTTTTGTAAGAGCGATTTTTTCTGACGGTTTTTGAAGAATCGCGACCGATATGTAATTTTTTTGTGGGAACTAAGTAGTTTTTGAGACCAATAAACATCAAAAAGTGTCGAAAATTCTCATGATGTAAAAGGAAAGACAGAATTTGTGTGACTTTTCTGAACAGTGACAGCGAAATATTCCATGGCTATCTATGGGTTTGTATGTTAAAAGTTTTAAAGGTTTGTTTACACATAAAAATAAGCTTAATACCATACATTTTTAAATAAAAAACAGGGTCTTCAGAAAAGCAGCCTAAAAAAATTCAAACTCTCATATTGTTTATTTACTAGAACAGTATTAAGAAACTAAATTTTAAGGAATATTAGCAAATAGTCCTGAAAAAAAAGCATTAAGTGTAAACTTGTGTTTAAAAATCGTGAAATTTTTTTGTAAGAGCGAAATTTTCTGACGGTTTTTGAAAAATCGCGACCGATATGTCATTTTTTGTGGGAACCAAGCAGTTTTTGAGAAATATATTAAAAAACAACCATTCTTTTTGTATTGCTTCTTGACAAATGTAAGGTTTACAAAAAGGTAGAAAAATATAAAGTGAGGAATTCCAAGATGAATATAAAGTAGGTTTAATCATTTTTATGAGAGTGGTACTTTTTTCAAAAAATTACTTAGAATCTAAATGTCTATATTCATGGTGCCAAGTATTCACTTACCTTTAAATTAACCCCCACCATCTTATGACTACCCAAATTCACGTTAAGCAAATTCACCAAAACCACCATCTGTCTAATCAAAGTTTTCGTATTATCGCCGCACGATTTTATCACTTCCGGATCCTGTTGGAGCCAATCGTTCAAAATTTTGACACATTGCAAGGAACCTTCCTCGGAAATGATCTCCAACATGTCATTGACATTCATTCTTTGCACCTTTTTGTAAAGCGATTCCTTTAGGTCGTGTTCCTTTTGGGGCAGGCTGTTGATTAGTTTGGAATTATTGCCGTTTTCCATTTTGCATTTTTCGCTTATGGATTCGTTGGAAACCTGAAACGTTCGGGTTATGTCGGTTATAATTTGATGAGGCGTCAGTTTTTTTTTATGGAAAAGCCGAAGGAATACCTCAATTGTCTTAGTGCAAATAGATGTCTACCTTACATAAATAAAGTTGCGGGAGTAAGGGGCTTACAGAAATCTTTTATTAAACAAACAATAATAATAATTATACAAATAATTATATTGATAAATAATTATTTGTCAATACAATATCACCTATCACACAAAAAAACACCAGTTACTGTATAAAATATACAAAGTATATACACAAGTTAAACTTAAAATGCAATCAAATTACTACTAGAAATCATTCTGCAGGGCAAGTGATTTAATAATTGCAAATTGGAACTTGCAAATTAAATATGTTAAGATATATCATATCTAGATTCAAGTGCCTCAGAAAATATCTCTGACTACCAGAGTTGAGAAAACTTTATTTTGCATTATAGTACAACATTTCAAAAATAAAAACAATTCAAAAATGGATGCATAAAAGTTATATACAGACCGCTTCAAGCTACTGCGAACATAGGGGGCATCAAGTCCAATTTACTCTCCGTGCCGTACGACCGAGGTGGATTCGAAGCACGCTGCAGTGTTATCTTTTGGAAATAAATTTTGTTTTTATTATTTTGTTTTATTTCTGCCTTGCTCGAGAAACAGATGGGTAAGTTCTTAATTGAAATAATACATTTTTAAAACCAAAAATGGATGTCTACGAAGTTGCCGAAAAAGTGCAGATGGTCAAATGGTCAAATCGTCATAACCCAACACACGTTCGATATTGGTCGTAAGAACACAGTATCCCCAAAAACTAAATGTTTGGGGGGGGGGGGGTATTGTAGGGGAACACGTAATTGGGCCATTTTTTATTAACGGCAATTGCAATTTGAATGGTCCTAGATACTTGGATCTACTGCAGCAGCACATTATTCCAACTGCTAGGCAGTTGTTAGGTGTAAGATTTGGTGAAATATCTTGATAATGTATTTCCTAATCGGGTTATAAGTACACGGGGAACTATTTTATGGCCAGCTCGATCTCCCGATCTTGCTCCTAATGACTTCTATCTGTTTTTGAAGAAGCTTTTCAAATTATCACCCCTAACATGCTTGGAAACGTTAGAAGGGGTTTTTATAGTAGGCTCAGATATTGTCTAGCCGAGCAAGGAGGACTTTTCGAACATTTGCTTTAATTTTTTTTTGACTGGGAGAATCTTTTTGGTTTTTGGAATGTATTATTTTATTTTGAGAACTTGCTTTTATTTTGTTTCTCCTTATTATTTTCATTGTAACACGTCGTCACTGATAAATCTGAGCAGTTGACAATAAAACGCTCTTATTTATCAGTGACAAAAAATAAGAAAATTACGTTATAAAAATTTGCGTATTTATTGACCAAATTCCGGTATCATTGACTACGCTCCACACAGCACCGTGGTTAGAGGCGTACTAAATACCCAAGGAAAGTCATGCAAGTAGTGATCGCAAAACTGAGTATTGGTTGCTTCACTGATAGGCGTGCGGTGTCTCTGCATGTACGTACACTGGCAAATTAGACTTCTTCCGCCCTATGTTCGCAGTAGCTTGAAGCGGTCTGTATATATATATATAATAAAAACTACCTAACTGAAAAACTTTTTGAGGAAAGAGGGTTCTTGAATTTGAGGCAGTTACTTTATCAGAAAATTACGAAAAGAAAATTTATAGCTTTGTCATCATCCACACAGAAAAAGACATGTCACAAGACGAACCTCAGGAATAAGGAGGTGAAATAAGGTTATGGGAACAAAATGTATCAGATCTTTCGCTCCTAAGTTATTCAATATGATTCTTCTAGAAATACGGAAAGTAACAAAACCAAACCGTCCAAATTAAAAAATTGTAAATCAAGTACTGATATTAACAGATTCTTTTTGAGTACGTAGTAGTAAGTAGAAAACCTAAATGTGTCGTTATAAAACACGGAAATGTCTTACAGCCCGAATTGTGTAACAGTTAAACTTCGAGTATGTCTTTTATCCAAACAAAATTGACTAAAAATCTATAGCGTCTTTTCTCACAAGTTTTGCCTTGGGGAAGGCGAAAAATCTTATTTATTTAAAACTATGGGATATTATAACGGCCCTGCCCTTGCATTTTCCGAAAAAAAAGCCGTAGCGATAATAATTCTCCCAAACAAGTTAGCCTGGAAAAAATGTAGTGCTAAACAGATTTTTCGTCTTTGCCCAGGGCCAACCCTGATTGTCCAATGATTTTCTTTGTTTTTCAAAGTTATTAAATTATTATTAAATCCTTTATTTAGCAATAACAGCTAATCAATAATACAAGTCATACAAAATACAGAAAAAATATCACAAGAACAAGTCAAAATACCTATATTTAAGCTACCTAGTACCTACACCAAAATATGAATTAGGAATAAATAAGGAAAGACTTCTATATAAATAAAAATGTTTAGTAGTAATATTTTAACAAGCTAGAGCCTACATATACAATTTTCTAGAGTGGAAAATTACAACATAATAAAAAAATTTAAAATTTTAGAATAAAATAAAACAATAAATAATACATAAAATACAATACAAATACAAATATTTGATACACAAAACAAAGAAAAAACATGAAAATAATACATAAAAAGTAAATTCCAGAGGTTTTGGGTTATGTTTACGTATAATGTACACTAGCCAGAATTATAAATAGAAACTAGAGACATAAAGCTATTTGTAACTCATCGTGGTACACGTATCCGCATCTAGCGAGAACCAAGCACATTGATTGGTCAGAAACTTGTAGCCCGTTCCAAAGAGCAGATATATGCTAATTTAAGTTGTTCTTGAACGCGGTAGGTGTTGAGATGCGTTAGGTATCACGTATCGTTATGGCACACGTATCGTATCTCAGCACCTATTGCGTTCAGAAACACCTTAAATTAGCATATATCTGCTCTTTTCGAACGTGCTACAAGTTTCTGACCAATCAATGTGCTTGGTTCTCGCTAGATGCGGATACGTATACCGCGATGAGTTACAAATAGCTTTATGTCTCTACTTAAAGTAAATATTTCAACGCATCGGTATCGGTATACGTAACGCGTTCGAAATAAAGCCAAAATACACATATTTTTGACTTGTTTATGGGATTTTTCGAACGATGCCCGCTTTTTTGAAGGGTGCGATGACAGAACTGCTGATTGAAATCGTTGCGTATGTTCGTGGGTCCGTAACGATACGTACATCCTTCCGTACGCAACGAGATTCTGTCATCACACCCGTCAAAGAAGCAGGCATCGTTCGAAACATGACATGTACAAGTCAAAAATATAGTGTATTTTGACTTTGTTTCGAACGAATTACGTATACCGATACCGATGCGTTAAAATATTTACTTTAAGTGTCTAATATCACAGAGAATCAATAAATGTAGCTTTAATTTTCTTTTAAAAACATTAATACTATTGAGGGTCTTTATTTTTTCTGGTAAATGATTAAACTCATTCATACCTTTAAAAAAAATCGATTTTGCTGCTGATGCTGTGTTTCTATGTTCAATATGGAAATTATTTTTCTGTCTATTGTTATGATGATGTATCTGGCTATTGTAAACAATCTTTTTTGCAAGATAAGATGGAACAAGTCCAGTTTTAATTTTAAATATAATAATTAATTATTATAATTAATAAATATGTCATTATTATCTACTAAGTGTATATAAATTTGGCCTTTTTGACCATTCGTTACAATAAACACCAGTACGTTATATTTGGCATACTCTGCTAGTGGAAGCCATTGCAGCAGTCCAAGAATGTCTCTTACAGGGGTATACTTGTTACATGAAAGTATAATGCGCATGGATCTATTACATTTTTAAAAACACAACAAAAAAACACACAAAGTAGAAAAAAATCACTAACCACTGTATATATAAGGGTTTTATACTGCAACAAAAAATTCTCTAAGTAGTAGTTTGTTTAAAAAAATGCAAATTAGAACCTTCATAAATACATTTTTTTGTTGAATGTAATCAAAGACATACAAAAAAAATGCGGCCATTTTTTAAATAATTCTCATCCCTATTTCGTATTTTGTATTTTTGGGGGCCAAGGGTTGAGTACTACAACATAATAAAAAATCAAAATTTAGAGGAAAGCCATTTCCAATGTAATTTTTAAATGATTCTTTAGTGGAATCACGACGGAACATATGGCATTTATGACACAAGTGAGCAAAGAAGTTCTGAGCTGCAGACTATGAAAAAGAAACTATACAGAAAATATTAATACTTTCTACAATCGGTTTGTTAACACTCTGACATTCACTGGATTTTTTTATCCTTACATACTCTTGTTTTCAAACTTTGACTTTTTATTAGTGTATACTCAAAAAAACCACCAGCTTATAATGTGTGATAGCATTAAATTTGGCATTACGATGACGTTATGTCATATTGATAAAATCAAAAGTAAAAATAAGGCTTCTAAATCAAAAAATACCCTAATTTAAAGCAAATTACCTGACTACGCAAATCAAACGAGGGTTTTGAGTTTAGTTTCTTGTTTCTAAAATCATGTTTTAATCTCGGATATAATTATTTAATGATACAAAAAATCGCCTTTTAAACAGCACATAAATATATTTAAAAACAATCTTTATTAATTGCAAAAAAATAATTATCACTCGAGTTACAGAAGACGGCTGGTCAATGAGGAGAGCGAGTACTCATTTTGGGGTTGATAAAATGACGATAATAAAATGAAAAAAACGATGGATTCAAAATAACACAACGGAATGGAAACAACTAAATATTAAATATTAATTTTATATGACTGTCTTGAAAAAGGGGGTTTTGCGCACGGAGAACACGATCTGAAAACGGCATTTTGCGCACCCCGGGGGCAAAACGTTTTGCACACGCTTAGTCATTTTTGCGCACGCTTACGTCATTTTTGCACACGGGTCTCCCGTCATTGTGATTTTTGTTGTTGTCACCCAACAATATAAGTTGACCGAGTTCCATAGCAACCGTCACAGCTCCTTTGTTTTGTTGATTAGATATTTCAAATAGAATAATATACATTTTATTAATAAAAACGACTTAAATTGAAATTTGATTTTTATGGTCTCTGTTTATTTGCAGTCGTATAAAAAGTATCGTAAAAAACTCGTTTGAAAACCTCTTTGCACACTCCCTCGACTGTCTACATCGTGTGCAAAGAGTCGTTTTCAAACCTTGTTGTTTAAATAACTATTAAAACAATAACAAAAATTAGTATTTAGTGGGCGCACCGTTCTTTGAATTGAAAAACTTAAATTTTGAAAATATTCGATCTTCTGAGAGCACCTCCAATCAAATGCATCGTTTAACTCTTCAGCATTTTGGGGTCTCCAGTTTCTCTGATAAATAATTTTGACAAGTCGGCCCCATATATTTTCTATTGGGTTGAGATCAGGGCTGTTGGATGGCCAAAGAAGAGTTTCAATATTATTGTTTTCAAACCACTGGCGAACTACATTAGCCGTGTGCACGGGACAGTTATCCTGCTGGTAAACGAAGTCGTTGTATTCGTAAAACATCTGCACAGATGGCAACATAACATCCTCAAGAATCTAAACATATCTTTGATTGTTGAATTTTCCTTCGATTTGCCAAAACATACCCAAACCTCTAGCGCTAAACCAGCCCTACATATTCACTGAAAAATGTCCAGCTTTTGGTGGACGATACACTAAAATTCTTCTGCTGCTTGAAGATGACTGAAATATATTTTCATCTGTAAAGACCACCATCTCCCAGAAGTAATCATCATGAAGAACATTATTTAATGCAAAAATAACCGTGGCCTGTTTTTGTTCTTCCGTTAAAAAAGGTTTTTTTGCAGCAACTCGATAGGAAATTTCATAGTTTTTAATCCTTCTGTTAATAATTGATAAGGAACCTGGGAACATCGTTACATTAGATGCTGCAACGGACGTGGCAAAAGGATTTTGTCTGAGCTGGTCGATAAGCCTTTCATCTTGTATCTCAGAACTTACAGGTTTTCATCCTGATCCATGTTTTCTATTCATCGAATTATTCTGTATCCAGAATTTTTTTCCATCGCGCTATCGTCATTTTATCAACTCCAAAATGAGTGGCCGCTCTCCTTACAAACCAGCCGCCTACTGTAACTCGAGTGATAATTTGTGCTTTCGTAAATTTTGTAATTTGCGGCATTTTTGACTTTGAAAGTTATTGTCAAAATCAGTTTGGCACATGCCGTCTATTTTAAACTGGTGAATGGAATACATACACTATTAGAAAAGTAAATTTTGCGAGAGTTAAAACAAGAGTACAATTCATTAAAACTTAAAAATTAAAACCTTTACAGCTGTCTCTTTAGATACTAAGTACTGAGAGAAAGCGGGAGTTCAAAATATTAACCTTGAAAAGGTAGCTAAGTACTGAGAGAAAGCGGGAGTTCAAAATATTAACCTTGAAAAGGTAGCTAGTTGGCTTGCTAAAAATTATAATTATGTTGGGAATTTGGAACCTTTGGTTGCACTAAAACAAAGTTATGATTGTTTTCCACAAACCAAAACTACACTTTTTTTGCACTCGTCGTCTCCTGATGATGCTAACGTTGTTAGCGAAACGCGCGTCGAGTGCAAAAAAAGTGTAGTTTTGGTTTGTGGAAAACAATCATAACTTTATTTTTGTGAAAAATTATAATCATAGAAGAATCTCGCTGTTATAAAATGGAAACTTTATAAGGACACTTCTGTTAAATATAAAGTTTTAGTTGTTATTTGGCTCGGTTTGGCTCCATCTAGAGAAAAAACTTATCTGTTTGTCAAAAAAAATTACAGAACGATTTTTCTAATATTGCTTATGAAATTATGAATATAAAAATTTTTTTGGTTTTTGACATTTTTTTTTTGACTCTCAAGAACTCCAAAACCGTACGAATTTTATAGGATTTCATCTTTTGACAATATGCCAAAGAACACACAAAATATGGGGTGATATAATTAAAATAACAAAAAACTCATATGCAACCAAAACTATCGAATTTGACACAAAATGTGTCAAATGTAGTAATAAACTTTAACCCACGAAATAACAAAGAACACACAAAATATGTCAAATTTAGAAATGAAAATACTACAAAACTTTACCCAAGTAAAAGTTTATGAATGAACACCCTGCACGTACCTTTATAATGTCAACATCTTCATCAGACGATTCAGCTAATACATCCTCTGTGTCGGAAATAAAAGAATCGTCATCGGAGCTGTCACTGCTGCCATCTACGTCATTATTGTCATGGTCACTTAGGTCACTTTCCTCGTCGCTGTCAATTTTTAAAACCTTCCTTCGTCTTAGTTTGTTTTTCGAATTCGTCTTGCCGCTACCAATTAAACCTCGAAGAATTCCGTGATGTTTCGCAGAAGGTTTGTTCTCATCGCGACATGGAAAATTTAGCACAGCTTCCTGGATTTGGTTGGTTATGTTTTGAACAATCTGTAATCAAAGGACAAATTAGCTTATATAACGAACTGTCCAGATCAGCTAATGAGCGATTCAAAGATGGCTACATAAGATAAACAAACCGTTTTACCAAAAGCCGTAATGTTAACTAAAAAGGTACTTTTTAAGCACTGATCCTTTGAACATATGGAAAACATGCCCTTTTTGCAAAATACTCAAAAATAGGCTCGCAATTAACCACTAGAGAATCCTGCCTCTGCTATTCCACCTGCCTCCTCCCCACTCTGAGGTCAATTTTAAATTTTAAGTTCGTTATATAACCTACCTCATGTCTAACTTTTTATAAAGTGTGTTAAAAAAATTATGGGCTACAAAAAATTTCACAGAAAATGTAAAAAAATTGACGTGTTCGAATTTTATAACACAATTTTTATTTTTTTTCCGACCTTGACAACTGTCAGAGACACTCTTTAGAAAAAAGTGATCAAGCAAGTGATGTTTCCAAAACATAAGAAAATTAGAAAAATCTAAACCAATAAATTTTTATTAGATATATTTTAAAACAAAACTTAATTAACGAGTGGGACTTCAGCTAGTTTGCCCCGATATTTTGAGAACCAAAAGATATCGAGAGATTCACCCTGTATGTAGATGGCAATGGTGCATACCTAATTCTAACAGTTCTAACAGTTACTTTGTTTATACGGGCCTCTTAAAGCGCTTTTATTTAAAGACGGTTTGAAAATTTGGTCGTATAAACACCACTAAAACCATTTTAAGCACCAAATCGATTTTATTTAAAAGCGATTTAAGAAAGTGGTCTATGTCTTTAAAACCAATTCTAGGATCGGTATAAACACTTTAAAAATAGGGTTTTAACTTAGTTGTTTTATTTGTTTTTTCTTTAAACTGACATATTCAATGACATTTAATTGAGAACGTATAAACCCTCGGCCAAAGCGATTCTATTTAAAACACTCCTTATATAAAATCGGTTTTAGGTGCGTATAAACGTAGTAAATGACAACTAAGCATTTTAATTAAAAAGTTCGAATTAAAGGGACGAAAATAAAACACTCCCTTCCCCAATTAAAATAAGGCCCTTTCCCTTCTTAGAGCCCAATGAAAAGTTCTCCCCAATACTTCTCAAAAACTCTTCATTTTTGCATTATTTTCTTTGTGTCAAAGTTATTATTGCAGGATGACCAAAGCCTTTTTGTCAATTCTTTTTAGGATTACTAAGACAAAAACCAAAAAATTTTAGAACAGTTTGGAAACATTTTAGGACATTTTCTTTCCCATACCAAACTCTTCCTGCAAGGAACCATGAGTATTTTTAAAAACTTCAGGTTAACATTGAGCCCATCCATACTTATAAGAATTAGCAGTTTTGGAACCAGTACATATTCTTTCATAAAATCACAAGCTACTTCTTTAATATGTTCGGAACTGCAATGGCCCATAAATACAGATATAATATAGACTACTGGTATCATTACGTCATTTACAGAATCCCAAAACTGAATATATACATCATTACATGTGGTTTTGTCAAATAATAATAGAGTAGGAATTTGAACCAATGATTTCTTTTAATTTTTGTTTGAAGTGGACTGCCAAACCAAATTGAACAATATAATTTGTTTTTGTACGATTCAGTGAAATATTTTACGATTTGGAAACATATTCTTAAATAAGTCGCAGATGCCTTCGGAACTGCGAAACGAGTAATTTTTTTCAACGGTGTGTAAAGCCCATACTGCCGTCATAAGGAACAACTCGTGAGCGACCTAAACTTGATTTGTGGAAAAATAGAAAAGAAGCTTTGAATTGTAATAAAGTCTCTAAAACGTTTTAGGTGTAATACAGACAAATGATTTTTTTGGCTATAGATAAAGATTCAAAATATGAATTAAAATACCAAAAAATAATTGTGCGTTTTGCAGATTAAACATACATACGGTAAAATAACATGGCCTATTCGGGCAGTCCTGCTGGGCAAAAGTAATCCACCGACTTTACGTGTTTTTTTCTTAGCAGTGGCGATATACGTGGTTATAGCTTATTAGAGATCATAAAAGAGTTGTAAATACGTGGTTTTATAATTTTTTTTCAGGTGAAAAATAAAAAATATACATATTTTTTTTTTTCATTTTATCCTGTTTTCAACCAACCAGTACGTTCAAAAAACCTTTTCCTTTCTGACGGCAGCATAGGACCTCTGCTTTCGTAGATTTGTCATTAATGGAAAAATTTTCTTGGTTCCTCTTAAATGACAATTTCGGCTCTTTTCCTGAGATTTTTTTAAGTTTTGGTGCTTTTGGGACCTACCATGACTTTCTACCTGCCTTACTCCACTGCTGTCTATTTTAAAGTCAACTCTGCATATTTTATAATCTGCAAAATATTCATTCATCCTTTTAATTTTTTTTACCCAAGAAAAAGAATTTTCCCTAAAAAATACAAAGTATATAATCACTCTAAATACAACATATTTGCTTGGAGGTAATAACTTACCGACTAGGCAATAAATACATATTAAAATTTATTTATTCTCTTTCTGCTCAGGTAGTGTTAAAATCAACAAATGACAGAAATAAAATTATGTAAGGTTATAATTCAATCTAGGCTTTCTTGGTTCAGGGTGCTAAAAAAACACCGATATTATGCGATGCCATCCGGCCTGTAATCGGAACGGAGGTTCAGTGAGCCCTACCGTAGACATTGCACAAAAAGGGTAGAATAAACTCGAAAAAAAATCAGAGAAAAAATAAACTTTTTTATTTTAGTTAAAATTTTAGGATGCTCAAAACTTTAGGATTTTAGGACATTTGGTCACCCTGTTATTGTTACACATTTTTCGATCCTTGGGCTATTACAGCTATATAGTTGTATGGAATAAAGACTCAACATATAACGATAATTTTGAACAGAATTTGACTGTCCAAATATCCGCCACTCTTCCAGCTTTATGTTGTTATCTTATGCTAATTTCATTTTTAGTCCGGCTTTGACAACTGACCCGCAGCTATCGCAGACATGCCTTGGGAAAACTCAACAACCAAGTGATGTTGCCAAAACATAATAAAATAAAAAAAATCCAATTGTCTATCCCTTTTTATCTCCATAAATTTTTGTTAGATGACGTTTTAAAACAAAACCTAATTCATGAATAGGATTTGAGCCAGTGCAGATATCAATAGTATAGACCCGATCATGGCAGTCCTTGGGGTGATCACTAAGGATGCTTACTAGAAAGTTTAAAATAAGGCGAATGACATTTTAATGACTACAGTAACTTAATTATAAAATAAGTCCTTTCCGTTCTCAGAACCCCAATAGGTGCCTGTTATTTGCTTACCTGTGAATAAACACTCAACGTGAAAGCAACTAGTGTCGAGAGCTGAGGTGAATTGGTCGATTTTAACTTCGAAATGGTCAACAAACATATGACGACAATTTTGAAGAGCATTTGACTGTCCAAATATCCGGCAGATTCGGGTTCGGAGGACCCGACATCTGACGGAGTATCCCCAGATTCACTGGCAATCACAGGTTTGGTATAGGCGATGCACTCTTCCAGGTTTTTGTAGGTTTGATGACACAAACTGTAGACTTTGGTCACTTTTTTATTGAAATACCATATATCGATTAAAAGCAGAAACCTAAAAATTAGAAAACAGCCTATAGAAATAGGACAAAGATAGATTAATGAATATTTGTAAAAAACAGAGTTGCCACAAGATTGCCTAGGTAAAATTCCCGAATTATTTTTTCAAAATCCCGATGTCATAGCGCTGCCGGCATTTTTTGCAGTTTAAGCAGAAAATGCTGGTTTGGTGTGGGATCTAGTCTCAATTCTAGATTTGTTGCCAAAATTCTGTCATAAGCATGCTTAAAATTAAACTAAAATTGCGACAATCATCTATAGGATGTCTTACAAGTTTTTCGTAATTAATTTTAAAAATTTGGGTTAAGAGACGCTAAGATGGGGTAGGATATACTCTCTATATAGGTTGGTGAAATGTCATAAATACCCGCAGGCAAAAATTAAGTTACACTAAAAAAGCTATTTTTACACGTTTTGAATGCTGTCGATAAAAACTGTTAACTAAAGTTGTAATAATTAATGACATTATAGCGAGGGCCAAAAGCAAATTTTCTTGGGTTTGGTGAGGTGCAAAAGGGGGAGGGGCGATTGCCCACTGAAAAAATTATCTGATATTGTGATCGAAACAAATAACGCAGAGTGTAAAATTTTTAAAAAAGTAGTGTGTAATATTCTATATTTAAAACGAAAAAAACCTGTAAAATTCTCAATATTTTATAAAAATATATTTTCTTTTATTTATAAATCAAAAGGTAGCGCTGCAGGAAAAAATTTCATTGAAATTTATGCTTTTTTTTGATACTGGGACTTTTCATCCATAGTATATTTGCAGAGTTAAAAACAAACACAAAATATCCATCCTATCCGGTATTAAAACCCGGAACTTGCCGGTCAGCATAGCCGCCTTGACCTGTTTGTTTGTTTTTAATAATATACCACTATTTTATACTGAAACTTTATTTTTCCCAGTGTACTTTAATTTTAAATTTAGTATATTTTTTAACATCAATTATTATAATCTGACTTGTAAAAGTGCTTAATAAATATTTCACATCAATAAATATTTTTATAACCTGATTGATAGACACTTAAAAATTATTTTTATTTCCTGGATAATTAGAAGAAGTAAGTATGGAAAATCCTCTGAATAAAGGTAATGAGTTTTATGTACCCTTTCCAATTAAAAAAAAAAATACAAATAAATTTGCTCTAAATATGCTTTATCGGAATACAGAGTACAAGCAAAGAGGGTAATTTTTTTATAAACGTACCCCACCATAGCTTTTTTACTGTTGTAGAAAAATGAAAATTCATTCAAATATCTCAAAAATATTAATTTTTTGAAAAACTTCAAAATAAAAAAATGTATGTTCCATTTTAAAAAATCATTCATGTTGCAGTAACAGCTGTCTCAGTTGAGTTTTTGTTTCATCTTATCCTATCCTATGAAAAACTGTAAAAAAGTTATGTCAAGGTATGTTTATAAAAAATCACACTGTACATCTGTAAATTTACTTAACTCAGTGGCGAAAACTCAAAAAAAATTATTCGGTAATTAAACCCATATTATGTAATGACGTCATTTTGGTTTATCCTTGTTTAATATATTTCAAACCACGGTGACAACAAATTTTTAGGCAAAATTAATGCCTGATGATTGTTAATTTTTTTCCGGCAGTGTCAATCAATGTCAGTTTGTTGACAAAATAAATACCTATTAGGGAACATACGCTTTGGGCCGTCAGTATGACGTCATTACAAACGGGTGTAATTTTTAAAGAAAATGTCTTTAAAAATATTTATTTCATATGGGTTGTAGGCATGAAAACTTATAAAGAAAAACTTGGTGTCCTGCTGGGCAATAATACATTTGGCTTGGGAATAAAAAAGCACTTTTAAGTAACGTGGATTTATCGCTATTTGCTCAAAAAGGACACGGGCATAGCGTGTTTATTATAAAAATTGTCAATATAAATAACTCGGTTAATAGACAATATCTTACCTAGCTAGTAGCCTTTTGATATTCTCAGACCGCCCAATCTCGATAATACAATCAGCGTTTTCATCGGTATTTTCCGCTGGAAACTGTTCGATGAACTTCGAATTTTTTTCAAACAAACTAGTCAAATTATTCGAGGTTCCCTCAAATGGAAATCGACACGCCAAGCATCTCATGTAATGGTAAACGGCGTCCAGAAAATTATTCTGACTCATCGCCAGCGTCCCCATCTGGTTGTGGGGCATACCAAACTCTGGCTTATAGCATACAGCTTGTAGATAATATCTTGTAGCCATGATATGTTCCCAATTTGGATAAATTTCTAGCTGGTATCGTGACAGGTCTCCTAAATAGACCAAACATTGGTGCACAGACTGCTTTGCCCACTCTAAAACTTTGGCATTCTCTTCGGTCTGCGGATCAATTCTTTCTTCGCTAAATATCTCAAAATCAATCAGATTTTTTAAATCGATATTAAATTGACACTGAATCTTAGACAGCATGTGGTGGTAGAAACCAATCCCGGAATTTATGTGTGCTTGAATATTTGCTATGTCATCTTCAGTGTATTCGTTTTTTTTTAGTTTTTTCGCTGTTGATATTACATCATAAAATGCTTTTCTCCATAAAAGTTCTTCTCCTATAATAAATAATTTTCTAATCCATCTCTTAGTTTTTTCGGTTTTCATCATTATTTTTTTACCGTAACTTTCTTATTTCTTAACCGATTTTTACAAAGTTGGCGGTATTGTATAGATAATTATTAAGGTTTTATGCTGCGTACCAAGAAAAAGTAGCCATCTTGAAATTTAAAGCAAACAAAAGCCTTTTTTTAATCTCGTTGTTTTCAATGTCGTCAATTCTTTTTTTAATTTTCTGAAACTACTATTCATGCTCATTTAAAAAATCTATTATTAATCAAAATGGGTTAAACTCTTTTTGAGATGTTAAATTTTATTTTGGTATTATTTTTCAAATCCATTTCTTAGTTTTTTCGGTTTTTATCATTATCTTTTTACCGTAACTTTCTTAATGCTTAACAAACGTTGTTGGAAATAAAAAAACTGTACTTAATTATCCTTTATAAAAAAAACGCCATTTTTAAATTGAGCATGGCAGACTTAATAAAATTAAGTCCTCTTAGAGAAAGAAAACTTGGATCCTAGGGGGCTCGTGCATCAGTCGGGGATGCACGGGGGTTTGGTAAAAAGTCTATAAAAGGCCTATTTGCCAGGCGAAAGCCGCCCCTTCTCTAAAAACTAAAAATTAAAATTGTCAAATACTAAAAAGAAGAAGTTGGAATAAAAGCTTTTATTTTATTAAGTCCGCCATACATATTTAAGAATGGCCTATTTCCTTTAAAAAGGATAATAAAGTAGAGCTTTTTTCTTTTCAACGAGATTTGTTTTGTAAAAATCGGTTAAGAAATAAGAAAGCTAAGGTAAAAAAATAATGATGAAAACCGAAAAAACCAAGAGATGGATTTGAAAAATGATACCAAAATAAAATCTAATATCTCAAAAAGTGTTTATCCGACTTTGATGAATGATACATTTTTTAAGCATGAATGGTAGTTTTTTTTTAGTACGCAGCAAAAAACCTTATTTTACTATCTATACAATACCGCCAACTTTGTAAAAATCGGTTAAGAAATAAGAAAATTACGGTAAAAGAATAACGATGAAAAACGAAAAAACTAACAGATGGATTTGAAAAATGATATCAAAATAAAAACTAATATCTCAGTGTTTATCCGATTTTGATGACTGATAGATTGTGGTTTAAGAAAAAAAAATAAAAATAAAAAAAAGTGACAACATTGCAAACGACGAGATTAAAAAAAGACTTTTGTTTGTTTGCATGCGCCATTTTAAATTTCAAGATGGCGATTTTTTTTTTAGTACGCAGCATAAAACCTTATTAATTATCTACACAATACCGCCAACTTTGTAAAAATCGGTTTAGTACTTTAAAAGTTATAGCGAAAAAACCTTTGTGCGGTTTTTTATGGCCCACCCGGTATATAGATAATATTGTCTTATGTCTTGGAACACTGATTTATTTAACTTCCCCTTAAATGTATAATGAAATAAACCATATCATAGGTGTAAAAACGATCTCACCCATTGGATAGAATTATTTTTACTGTTTAAGTATAATGGTAAATAATTTAGTCTTTCTTTGCTGGAATTTCATTAATTTTCAGTTTTTTTTTACTGCATATACCTCAAGAGTTAAATTTAATGAAGGAAAAGGAAGGAAAAAAATTGTTTTGGATTGAATTGTAAATTTTATTTACTACTAAATAAATATGTATTTAGGTAAGTGTCCCTTACTGAAAATTATTTATTTACTTTTTAACCAGGAAGATCCTGTACCATTGAAAAAACTAAAGTTGATATAATTTTTGACGAAACCATAAATATGGCGAGATTTTTTCGTTCCAACTATTTGGAGCTAATTTTTTAGCGCCTTTTATCTTAAAAAATGTGTATCTCGTTTGAAAAATTTTAGTAATAATAAGCTTTTTTTTCTTAGGGCCACCTGTACTGTTAAACCCAGGTTAAACTTAACTGATGTGTAGCAGGGTAGGAAATGATACCTTGAGATTTTAAGTTAAATTTAAAAGCACATTCTAAACACCGATTCACTTTAAGCTCGCTTTAATATTGTAGTGCAATTGGCAATTAGCCTACCAAGTTAACTGACCTTTGCGACCAAATAGAATAGGGTCTGAGAATATCAGTCGCTCACAATACTCGCAAAATTTCCTCCGCTGAGCCTGAACTCCTGGACCAAACAGGTCACTGATGGTATGCACACAACTGCGGGCATCGTCCAAGCGTTTTGCCTGGTCACTTATGGTCCTGAAAAGTGTGGAAAATGGAATTTGGCATGATCACTTTATATTTCCAGGCATTTCCTGACCAATTTAACACAAAATCCAAGACATTAAAATACACCCAAAGCTTCACAAGTTCAAAAAACCCTTTGAGCTTATGCAGACAGGGAGAATCGAAGAGAATACACATTTTTTTGAGCCAGTAGTGCAGTGAAGAGATTTTTGGAGAATCAGGATTTGTGTATGAGAACAAGTTATCTATTTTTTGCTATGAAAATTAACTGTTAAGGTTAAAATGACAGCTTGCAAAAATTTTGACATATAGTTCTTATGAAATAGGGGGGTCATGTGATACCTCATGTATGAAAAGTCCATCTGGGTCCATCCATGCTACATGCCCTCTGAACTCAAACTATACCCAAATATATTTAAAAAAATGTACACTACTGAAATACAGACTCTTTGGTAAATAACTTAAAAACTGTAGAGTACCTTAAACTAAAAATTTTATTTTTATTTTAATATCAAGAAAACCAATTATTTACGTGCAGGTTTTTGAACAAGCCCTTAGTGGTAGGTTGTTTTTTGCAACTGTTTATTGCGTATAGTGATCTTTGTGAACATAAAAATACATTTTGAAATGTTTTCAACAAACAATAAAAAAAAATATACTATATTCTTTTTTGATAATACCATCCCAAGGGTTGAACCAATCCCCAAATTATGTAAACCTCCTGTCAAAAGGGCAAATATTCTAGCCAGGTTCTGTCAGGGCCCAGTAAGACATGAAATATGCATCTTTTTCCTTGTCTTTTTCAGTTGGCATCTGACAGAACCTATAATTTTAGTCCTGCCGAGAAATGTGTACACCTCTTCCTGAATTCACCCCTCCTACCATCATTACCAGACATATCCAACTAACCATAGATGCCACTAAGTAGTTTAATTTATGCATCAGTGAATGCCTAAACTTTAGCAGCCTAGAAAACTGTCAATAAATGGTAAATGGATGGTTACCTTAGTGGTAGGTACACTTCTATACATAATGTTATTGGTATATATAATGTTATTGGTAAACCACTTATGATATATTAAATTAAAATCGAGATTAAAATTGAGTTGGCAGGGCCAGTTTTTAAACTTTTTATGTATGTATTATTATGCATGTCGGAAATAAATATTACATTAGATTACATATAATTTTTATACAATTAAGTATGCAAAATAGTAAAAAGCTGGGCAAAAAATATTGTGCCACAAAGAAAAGTACTGTCATCAATTTTGCACATAAACTTTAATAACTTCCAATAAACTAAAAAAAGGGCATTTGATAAAAAATTATTTTTAATTTAAATCTTAGGTTTAGAGCTTATCATGATTTAATATTTCGTCGTCCTAGATGAGAATGGAACTACCATAACCGCATAACACTACTTCTGAGTAAAATAAGAATATTTTTTAGCATAAAAATGGTTATTTTTTTGTTAGCCATCATAAAAAAGTAATAAGTAATGGACATTTTTAAAGTAGTTGCTATCATTAACTCAAAATTAAATATTTTGTGGAGTAGGACCATTCACATCTAGGGCGACAATTTTAGCTGGTTATAATATACCTAGTAGTTTATATAATAGCTATTAAAGTTTCTGTTTTCTCCTATTTATTAAAATACAATACAAATAACAAATTGGATTCAAAAGGATAAAAAGAACTCTCACATGTGACTTAACTTTAATACCAATTTCTCCAGATGCTGTTAGCCTGAGGAGAAATATGCATGTCCATTTTTAAACCAAAAGTGAGTGTAAAGGCCATAAATAAAACCATTGGACAATATTTAGTATAAAAGCGAGTCAGATACTGTCTTGGATAGTGTTTTACAGGTGTATCAAAGACCATTTTAATAAAGCATTGAGTGAAAATCATATAAAATACCTTTTTCTGAAAACATTTTTTAAAAAAATCATTTAGAAAATTTGAAAAATACATAAAATATCAAAGTTTCTCTGTATGCCTACTGTCATAAACTATCAGTCAAGGCAAAAAACCTTTTCACGGGGGGAAATACTTTACATTTTTTTTTTAATTTCTTTTCTTCTACACTTTTGACTGGTAATATCAAGAGGTATATCTCAGAGAATGTACAGTTCATTCCAAATTTCAGCATGACAGCTGATATTTTGACCGAGTACCAAGTACTTGGCTAAATTTAATGGCCGAGTATCTAGTACTTGGCTTCCAAGTTGAAGGAAATGCTTTGAATTACATCATGATCTTCCTCTTATAGATTATAAGTTTTAAGTGTTTATGTTATTAAATTTAAGTAATTATTATTACTTAGTTTCTTGTATTATTTACCACTCGTCTCATTTCTTTGTTTTTGACATGCATAAATGGATTGTTTTTATTAGTCTACTTTTCTACGCCTACTTGGCTGCATAAGACCAAGTGCTTGGTGCTCACCAAGTACATATTACTCAGTTAAAATTCTGACTGAGCACCAAACTACTTGGTACTTGGTGCAGCCCTAATTTTAATACAGAAACTATATTAAACTATCAATGTGAGTGTCAAAAAACTGGTTCAGTTAAATTTGGAATCCATTGTACATGGATAATACTTGAAAATAATGGTACAAAATCATACCATTGATTGGGAAATTTTTTTTATAAAAAGCCTCTGGTTTTTGCAGGGGTTTCTGCTTTGGCCTGAGGGCCTTTAGACTGATCAACTATTTATTCCAAAAATTATGAGACCAAGAGTGACCCAGAAAACAGTATGTAACATTTATAGAGAAAAATGAAGATGAACTTGAAGTCTTCAATCAATTTTCTTCCTCACAGACATTTCAAGTGCCTAGCCTTGTATCTAGCAGACCTTTAACTTATTAAAAATGCCTTACAGTGGTACAGAGAAACCAGACTTTCTAGCTGAAAGTCAAATACTGTACAGTTGGTAACTATATCTAACCTTTAATATTATGTTGAGATTATGTGAAGCTTTGAGAATTTTTAATAAAGAGCTCTTGATATTGCTAGTCATATAACTAACCAAGTTAAGTCAGGTTTAAGGTGGATTCAGAGTTCTGCAATGAGGTATGGGGTAAGCCGCAAGGAAAATAAACAATAGCAATCACATGCATACACACATGCATGCTCTTACTGTTTACTGCTTGCAGCTTACAGAACCCTATGAACAGCAGCATGCATTTGTTATAGTTTATTTTCCTTGTGTCATACCTTTACCCAGCAACATAAAGCATAATTCCCGGTAATTCCTTAATTTAGTGCTTAATTTTTCATCTTTTTTTGACATACTGTGCTCGAAAAAAGTTAGATATAAAAATATAAAATTAAACACTAAAGTATCCTTCATAATTGGTATAGTAATTCCAATAGTCGTAATTTTTGTTATAAGGAATGCCGAGGGAGTAACCACTAGTTCAGAAAATGTGACATGATTGCCAAATTTGTTGAATTGTCAGTTATTGCAGGGGATTACCAAGAGATTTCTAAAGACTTCCAGGTTCTCTTAGGGTCTGCAAGACAGAGTTTGGTGAGGTTTAGTTAGTTGCAGGGGCTACAGGGGACTGCGAATGGACAAGATTTGTGACATGATTGCCAACAGTGGTTACCCCTCGGGTTACCCGTGACCTTCAGTCACTAATCATAGCCTATCAATCAGCTGTTGATAGTGGTTTCTCCAGTCAATGTCAGTCAAATTATCTCTTTTAGGTTACCCAATATTATTCTCATGTTCATTGGCGTTTCATGAAAAATAAAAAGTCCGTCATATAATTAAGGACACTAGACATTTGCTTATAAGTGTGCTAATTGTTTTTACATTATTTATTCTTTACTTTTTACCCATAGGTACCTATGTATCATTATGAAGAAAGAGTTTAAAGTAGGTACTTTCAAAATCTTTCAGTTTCAATCTAGTTATAAAGTAAGTAATACTTTTTACCTATAGGTATACTTATGTATTATTATAAAGAAACAATTCAAGTAGGGATTTTTAAAATATTTCTCTTTTAATCTAGTTAGTAGTTATAAAGTAATTACATAGCTAATAATAAAACACAACTAATTCTTCTGTCTGATTCTTCTTAATGGTTCTGATTAAAACTTTTCCTGATTTCTCATCAAAACTTTTCATTGATGTTATGAAGTCACTTGTTTTGAAATGCAACTCACAGACCTATGAAAATAGAGATTTGAATTCTTGTTGTTCATAAGAGGTTCATCAGGATTTCTTATACCTATATATTGTGATATAAAATAATAAAATATGTGGTTACTATTGCAGGTAAATGTTAAAATTATATTATTAATTTTTTGTTCTAGTGTGTAGTGTTTATAAATTATTTTTACTATTGAAATGGATTTTGTTGTAGTGTTATAATTTTCATTACCAAAAAAGAATTATCTATCTATAAGTATCATATAAAAATAAAAACTTACCCTAGAAGTTTTGCTTGGCACCAAATGTGGTCGCTCTATGGCATTGATCCATTTTCCACAGATATCGGGATTTGGCAAGCAAACACCGCACACCAATTTGCAATTAGTAATACAGTTGGCATTTTTTAAACAAATTTTAAGAAAAGATGGACTTGACAGTGACTTTGAAAAATGAAAAATAATTTAATTTTTTATTTTTCCGACGGTTATGGTGACAGCTTCATACGTACAGGTTAGAAACTTCTATCCACAGCTGATCTATTCTGACAACTAAGTTGGTAGGCTATAATTAGTGACCAAAGGTCACGGGTTAGCCCCCCTAGGGACGCTCTGTCACTGTCTTTCTTGTTAATAAGACAGTGACAGAGCATGTGTTATAGCTAAAATCATAACTATTGCAATTACTATACCAATTATGAACAGGGCATAAATCTCCCACAAAATTTAAGAATTGTGCTGGGTAATGCTGCCCTTATTATGAAATAGATATTTTCAACCATGCAGCACTTACCTATAAAGCTTTTTGTTAAGCTCCTCGCCTTGTTTTTGTTGAATATCTGCAGGGTTATAAACTTTCTTCATGTTTCAACTCATCGTCCTCACGAAGTTTTCGGTCAAGAATTCATCAATTTCTCTACAATTTCGACCCTTTGCGCTGCAAAATTTGAAAAATTCATTGTATCATTATTACTTTTTTGATATTTTGACACCATCCCAATATTTTTATCAAAAAAAAAACCATGACACATGACATTTACGTCACAGAATCATTTTGTTTTTTGCTTTTCGGCATTTTGTTTGGAGAAGTGGATTTGAGGATGAGAATTTCAGTTTCTATTGGAATTCTCATCTTTCAACCTTTTGATGGTGGATTTACAACTAATGAGGCAGGTAAGCCCGATAATTTTTTTTAACTTTATGTTTAAATTTTGTATCAAATGACAAGTTACTTACCAAATCTGAGAGCTCGGCGTGTCGACGAATTTTAAGTCATGTGAGGACGGAGTAAACGGATTTAGTCTTAATAAATGAATGTGGTGCCATATACACCCAGTATAACATTCAAGTTAACATTCCCACATAGCAAGCCTTGGATATTGTATATTACGAAGATATTTAAAATTAGGATATACCTATATCTACAGGGTTCCTAAGATTTTCCCTAGGGATAGGATTTCAATAAATCAAACAGAAATGGCATAGAAAGTTCTGCGCGCACAAAAGAAACAGGTATA
Source organism: Oxystoma pomonae (assembly GCA_963921995.1). Taxonomy (NCBI): domain Eukaryota; kingdom Metazoa; phylum Arthropoda; class Insecta; order Coleoptera; family Brentidae; genus Oxystoma; species Oxystoma pomonae. The sequence goes on from OY998165.1 coordinate 25,633,603, forward strand.
TTGAGCAATGGTGCCAGTTTGCTATTATCTCCGGACTGCATTCATGAGAAAAAATTGTCGCCACTCTTTCATTGTGAGCATAAATCATAGTTGCAATAATAACCGTTGACAAGATGTCTGCAAATTCCGCTAGATGGCGGCCACACCATGAGATAATCGAGGAAAAACTGGGATTCACAGGCATTGCATTTTTATTTCCTTTCGAGTCGCTTCAGGTTCGTAAATTTTGTGTTTTTAAAATGACGTATATTCGAGAAGAAAAGATTTTTATTATTAAAAACTAATAAAAAGTGACAGTGCGGACGAGGTCATTGGGCTTTTTGTTTTTGCGTTTCCAGATCGACCGGTTCCTGTGGCTCAAACTGTCTACAACATTTATCATCATTTTGAAAGGTACGGGTGCATAAATGGTTGTAGAAAGTGTTACCACGACGGCGAAATACCAGAGCATCCCGTTCTTCCACACAGGGTGGAACAAGACGAAATGGTATGCGCTTACGTTGAGGCACATGAACCATGTTCGACGAAACCGATTGCGGAGGCACTGGATATTCCCAACAGTACTTGCCAATGGATCCTAAAACAAGTCGCAGGAATTGCAACCAGGTGATTATTTTCGCCGGTTAGAATATTGTGAGGTTATGAGGGATAAATGTGACAGGAACGAAAATTTCCTATTAAAAGTTTTGTTTAGTGACGAGAAGACATTTGAACTTCATAGCTCTCACAATCCACAAAATAGCCGCTATTGGTCCCGCGAAAATAAACATCTGCACGCAAGTGTTAGAACGCAACATCCTCAAAAATTAAATGTTTGGAGCGGTATTGTCGGGGATCACATTATTGGACCCTTTTTCATTGAAGGGAATTTGAATAGCCAAAAATATGTTGATCTTCTCCAACACCAGGTTTTACTACGGTTGAGGGAACTCAACATAAATTTGGATGAATTGTGATTTCAGCAAGATGGCTGTTCATCCCAAAATTTACGCCAGGCTACAAATTACCTTCGTCAGGTATTTGGTGATAGAATTATTTCCACGTATGGAAATATCCGACGGCCTCCTCGATCACCAGATCTTGCGCCAAATGACTTTTTCCTATGGGGTTGTTGGCACGACAAAATTTTCCAACACCCTCACTTACGATCTACGACTATACAGGAGTTGAGGGCGAAAATTTTGGAGGCGGTCAACTCTATCACCCCTGAAATGTTGGCTGCTACGCGCCAAGAGTTTTACAATAGATTGGGATATTGTGAGGCTCAAGAAGGGGACAGATTTGAACATCTAATCTAATTAAAAATTAGTGGTTTTCAGGTCCAAACCACAGCTTTTTCTTGCTTAAAGGAGGCGGCAGGGTCCATTATTTACGATACTGAGCGATAAACTCGTGAGGTTGTTAACATTAGAAAGAAATATCTTCGCTTTTAATTAAATTTCTTTCCATTCTGTTCTACTAGTGACATCTATCCGGAAACGGCCAAACCATGCAGCTAGCACTAGCAGCCAAAGAAATCAATAAACGGCGCTGTTTTTCCTGCAGAGCTTTTTGCTTGCGATATTATTAATTTTAAATAAAGCTGGCCCTACACTACATTTGATATTTTCGAGGTGTTTTATGACATGATCTCGAAACATGTAGCGAACCAATTCTTCAAAACTAGCGGGAGGGTAAAAGCGAAAAATAAGGGGCTGCCAATATTTGTAACACCCAAGAAGGGGTGAAAAGATTTATTTTGCTCTGTTTCTTTACAAAAAACGTTTTTTTTTTTACGAAAAACTTGAGCTCTGCCACTTTTTTTTATTTTTTTCTTATACTTTCTCGAAATTTTCGTCATACCGTAGAAAAAAATTATTTCCCCCATGGTCATACTCTACTTTTATTCGAAAAAATTTAGAAACAGAGACGGGATCAGTTTTCCTAAAACGGGGGATCTTGGTTTCGAGTGAGAAGGTAAAGGGCGTCGCAGGCAAAAATTTTTCAATTAAATTAGCCGAACGCAAAAATGTTATTAATTACCTAATTTCGAGAACGCAAAGAAATAGGTCTAAAGAGTATAATTTTTAAGAAAAAAATATCAATTTTCTCGCCCTCCTCCACTGGGACTACAGGGGTCGTGCACAAATTACGTAATGGTTATAGGGGGGTTACAAAACGTTACGTAGGGGGGAGGGGGGTTTTCGACTGCGTTTGCATTTGTGTGAAACTAAGAAAAAAAAAATTTTGGGGGGGGGTAGTGGTCTTGAAATCGTTACGTAATATTAGGGGAGTGGCGTGCCAAACCTTTACAAAACATTACATAGGGAGGGGGTCAAAAATTGGTAAAATCACCGTTACGTAATTTGTGCACGGCCCCACATCTGACTGTTCCTCCTTTTTGATTTCGAATCAAAGTGCAAAACCCGGGTTGGACGTTCGAAGGCGTCAACCCGTCCCATTTGCTTGATAAAGTTTCTACGGAAATATCTCAGTCGATTTCTCAGTCCCCAGCCTGTAAACAGTGCGTAAGGACGATGGTTACAAAATGAAAAGCTGAAAAATATTTTTTTTACGATATCTTTCATCAGTTTGGTATTAAAGTCGAGCAAAAACAATTTTTATTCCAGTCCTAAAGGTATGAAAATGGAAAACATTAGGAAACAACAACCTGGAATGGATTTACTACGTGTAAGATGTAGTGACAACATCGCCCCATGCCCATCCTTTTCTGCCTAATGTGCTTTTCCGTTTGTCTGCGTCTTATACACGGCTGCTTGGCCCCCTAAGGATTTGCTTAGGAACCCTGTATAATATAGGTATAAATAAGTTTCTGATAATTTTTCTGTTTTTTCAAAAAAGTAATTACTTTACAGAAAAATCAAACTTTAATTAAGTTATTATGTCCAGAAGTGTACATCCTAAAAAAGTAAATTCACAAAAAATAAAAAAGTGGCATGGGACTATTCACAAAACAACTGTGTTGGTATACCAACTGAACCCCTAAATGCACCGTAGGCACTTAATCGCGATTGGCTATCTAATCCATTCTTTTTCTCTCTTGATCCCGCATATATGAACAGAGAGGAAGCATGTATTAGCTAAACCAATCCGAATATTTTTACGGTGCATCTGGGGGTCAGTGAGCCAATAATGTATGCTTCAGTATCGGAGAGATGTAGTTTTTTCTTCAATGGCTCAACAACAAAGTCCATTGTAATTAAGATGAAGATTCTTGCCCGTTGATTCAACATCGAATTAGTATTGGCAAAATAACTGTGTTGGCATACCAACTGAAGTTATTCAGTCAGCCAATAATGTATGCTCCAGTAATATCAGAGAGATGTAGTTTTTCCTTCAATGGCTCAACAACAAACTCCGTTGTATTTAAGATGAAGATTCTTCTCCGTCGATTCAACGTCGAATTAATATTGGCGAAACAACTTTCTTGGCAAATTAACTGATGTTTGTCAGCGGTACCGGTCCACTGAATAATTTCCGTCAGTCACTCAAAAGTCATTCAGTCATCCAACCAATGAAGAAATCCGTTAAACCTTGTTTATAGGGAATTTATAAATAATCAAAAAATGTCTTCTTGAAAAAGCCTGTTATTTCAGTAGAAGATTCGAGTTTCTGCTTGATAATGAAACTGTTGGTAATTATGCAGTATACGGTTTTCTGCCATTTTTGATTTTTTTTTGAAAAATTCTTTATGGGGGCACCTTCTAGGGTCCCTAGGACCCCAAATCCGCCTGCGCCCGATTTTTTTTTTTAACGAGAAAAAAGGGTGCCCAGGGGGGGTTGTAAAGTGTTTTTTTAATTGTTTTGGGTTGGTTTGAATTAGGTTGGGTTGGACTGTGTTGGTTTGGTTTGTTTTAGTGAAAAAAAATTTAAAAAAAACAAAAAAAATCAAAAAAAAATCCAACCGGCGCAGACGGATTTGGGGTCCTAGGGACCCTAGAAGGTGCCCCCATAAAGAATTTTTCAAAAAAAATAAAAAATGGCAGAAAACCGTATACTGCATAATTACCAAACTGTTTGACCATGTTAAAGCTTTTAACTTTAATTTTGGACCTTTTTTTTTTTTTTAACTGGATAGCATTTTTGTTAGTTATTATTTATTTTTGTTTTACTTGTTATTTTCTATGTTCGTTTGTAACATGTTCTATGACATGTATATTTTAGCAATATTTTTAGCTGCATGTATTATTTTTCAGGAATGGACGTGCAATTTTTATGTAAACGCTTCCTTCTTTAAAAATCATAAGAATCTCAGTTCTCTAATTTGGCTAAATGTAGTTTAAAAAAAAAGAAGAGCTCTACCTAACCTAATATTTTTTTAAACTTGTCAGAGTTTTTAGGATAGAAATATATTTTTTTTGAATAATTTTCGCTTTTTAACCCAAATATGTCGACTGAATTTAGACAAGACATGCCCCCCAAGGGGGGCTATGGACCCATCAACTATAAACGAGTACCAGCCAAAACTCTTTTCAGCGGTAAGTGATTATTATGTAACCAAGGCATAAAGGCCGTTTCGTATTTTTTACCGCATTGGTGAAATGTATGAAACCCCAGGCAAAATCATACGATACTAAATAAATTATTTAATACAATATTAAACCGATACTTGCACTTTCAGGTTGGGCTTTGCTTGGAGGCTACATTGGTGTAACTGCAGGTGCAGCTTACCTTTTCTCTCTTAACTATAAAGCTGTAAAAGCTCGAGAACTAGAAATGACCTCTGCAAACTTTGCCATTTATCCCATGTTAATTGCAGAGAGAGACAGAGCATATTTATTGCAGTTAAGGCGCAACAGAGATGAAGAAACAGAACTTATGAAAAATGTTGAAGGCTGGAAGACTGGAACATGGTATGGGGAACCTTTGTATGTTACACAGAAGCCTGATACATTAAATGAGCCAAGATTCCAAGAATACTATGTGCATGCCAAGTATAGGGAGTTTTCTAAAAGGGCTGACATAGGGATGTACTCATAAAAATGTAATGATGGTATGTATGTTTCAATTTTTCTAGTTTAATCTTAGATGTGAGTACATATGAAGATGCTTATAATGGATGTCATTTAATTATTAATTTATGTCAATATATTAAAACATTTATTAAAAAAAATACTTATACTTAATGTTAGCTTTAACATCCAAGGTAAAAAAACCGCAAAGGTTCTCTTGAAAGTTGGTGAGTTTGATTCTATTTTACAGAGTTTTATAAGATTCTACAAGCCAGACTAAAAACTGATAAAATAATCTGTACTTCACGAGATTTCTCTTAGTTTTTACAAGTTTGTTTCACATTCCGCATGGAAAACATATAACTTTTGTAAACGATTTTACATGGTTCTTTTTGCAGAGGCGCATGATTGCACTGCAGAGGAAAAAAAATATTTAACTCAATCAATTAAATATACTTTATTGTAGGAACTTAAAAACAAACAACACTGGTACACTTATTAAAAATTTTCATTAAAAAATTCACTAATGCTATAGTAGGCTTTTTCATATAAAAATGTTTTGAGTCCTAATCTAAATTTTTTAAAATTACCTATTTGTTTGAAGTTAACAGGCAGGTGATTAAAAATATGTTTACTTTTATAAATGATTGAATTTTGGGTTAAAGCAGACCTGGGTATAGGGAGCTGAATTCTAAGTTACGTTGCCTAGTTGTACAAGTTTTTGGATATGATAACTCATCATAATGTTTTTTATGCATAAGACATGCAAATTCCAAAATAAATATGCGATACACTGTAAGTATTTTACGTTTCAAAAATAGTAGCTTGCAATGCTCCCAATACCTAACCTTACACATGTAAGGAACTGCTCTCTTTTGGATAACAAAAACGAAAAATAAACCAACTTAGCAGTATTTAAATCAAGTTCATTGGATGCTATTCTTACCGCAAAGCAACCACTTGCCAATCGTTTGTTCAAATTTGTTATATATTCATTGAATTTAAGTTGGTTATCCATGTGAATACCAAGAAATTTACCCCTTGACTTATTTTCAATTGTTTGTGTATCCAAGATTAAATCATTAAAAAGAAACTTAAACCTTAAACTGTTGGTTTTCTTAGAATTAAAATAAAATTCCTACAAAATATTTGGCATGACCTAGAATATGGGATATTTTTCCAGGAAATGTACAAAATTTGGGGATTGGTGCATGCCTTTAAGAAATTTATTTTATTAAATTCTTTATTTAGCAAATAGTACAATTAAAGTACAGTTAATTTAATAAAAGGATTGCAATAGTATAAGGTCTTAAAATTAATAATAAGATAAATACAAAACCAACCAAATATTTAAGGAGGAGTCCTTTTAAAACCATCAAAAAACAAATGTTAATTTAAAATATACACAAAAACAAAACGGTACAAACAAGAAAAGAAAAAAAAAATACATAAACAACAAAATAATCAGCATTCAAAGTCAAAAACAAGAAATATATAAATATTTGTGATAAATTTTTAAAAAAATAGTAAACAACACCATGCGAAATCACTTAATACTTTTTTGAGAATAAAATTTGGATAGTTGTTTGTTAATAATTCTTACGAAATTAATAGGAGTACTTTATTAATTTGGCTGGTCACTTTGCAGGAACACAAAGAGGCTATTGAGAAAGCAATATGAATGTAATAAAAAAGTAATGGTACATTCCAAGGTATGCAGAAAAAATATGTTCATAGTGTTTAAATAGTCGTGTTTTATGCACCATGCTGAATTTATTTGAAGCCAGAGCAAAAATTTTTAAATGCAAGGCCTAAATAGAAGTGTAGATAGAAAGGCATTTTCTATCTACGATAGAAGTAAATTCACTATGGACATATTTGTTCTGTTCATCTTGTAATGTAGCATTAACTTATAATTTATAATTATTGCCTGATTAAAAGAATTTTTATTTTTTTATATTTCTACAAATGTGTCATCCAAACAGTCTTCAATGGGTTTTGAAAATCTGGCGTTTTTGCGAAACAGATTAATTTTGTTTGGGGGTTTGGTCAAACCATGTAGTACTTCATTGGGATGGTGCTCATTCTGAAAACGGTACACTGAAACTGGCTCGGACGAATAAAGAGGATATTTCCTGTAGAGCTAAAACCAACAATAATTTTGTAGTGCGATACCCAAGAATTTATTCTGTAAGGAACGTGACAGAGAAGTTGGGTTGAGTTTTTACAGTTCTATTTTTTATTTAAAATTTAAAAAAAATCTAGAGGGGGCAAAGTAAATTTTACTTTCTGAAGGAAGAAAAGTGCGTTTTTCTACCCTCACTTACTGATCGAAAACAAACGTAAATTTCCCAAACAAAAATTGAAAAAAAAATGAGAAAACCTAAACACATCTTGATCACCGCACCCATTGGTAATGAAAGTTTTGATTAAATGAGGCATACAGAGGTAAACTGTTTTATATAAGCACTAAATCTATTTTATTTTAAAGCGATTTATCGCTTCAAAACAAATTTTAGGGTCGGTATAAATGCTTTAAAAACGTTTTAGCCCGTTGCTTCCAACCTAAAGAAACCCCTAATAGCATTTGATAGATTAGATTTGAGGGAACATTCAGGGAAAATCCTCTAAGCATACCAGGGATGTTCAGGGAATGTTCTGTGTCCGCAGTTTTGATATTCCTAGAACATCCTAGTAGAACATTTATAGAATATTTTCGCAGGATTTTCATAGCACATTTATGAGCTTGAAAAAATATGTTCTCTCACAAAACATGCTAAAAAAAATTTAAAAAAAAAGTTTTTAAACAGCGATGGGATTCGAACCCTCAACCTTCTGGCATCAATATAACACTTTTCCAACGACTTATGGGAGAAATTATATATATTATATCATTTTGGACATTGTTTTCTGTTAGAAGAGCACCGTGAATTGTTCTTTTTTACATAAAATCAGGATCATTCCTGAACGGCTCAACGGATTTTCATAATTTTTTTTTATGGGATAGAAATATTACCCCCCTCCCCGAATCCTCCTAAACGGTAGTGTAAGGGGATTACGTTATTTGTTCAATGCAGGATAACTCGCGAACGGCTCAACGGATTTTCATAATTCTTTTTTTATTGGATGAAAATATTAACCCGTTCCCCGAATCCTCCCAAACGGTAGTGAAAGGGGATTATGTTATTTGTTCTATGCAGGTTAACTCCCGAACTGGTCCCCCAACATGCTTTTTGAACAAAATAAAATCAATTCTGCTGTGTAAGCATGACCGTAGATAAAAAAAATATTATTTTCTTTCATGGCATGATTTGATGATATTTTTTTAACAAAATGGTCTTGTAACTAAAAAGAGCGTATTTTTTTTTAATAAAAAGAAAACTTGCAGCGACAGATAGAAATATCCCAAAAAAAACTTAACCGCAGCTGTTAAGGATAAAAAACGTTACAATATTGTGTTATATTTTTATGACTTTGGTAGAACATTGGTAGTTTATCTTGACTAGAATATTTGCTGAATGTACTACCCAGGATATTCCCAGAATATTCCCCAAATATGCTATCAATGTGCTAATGTAAGGACATCTTTAGGACCTTACCAGAAGAGAGAATATCCTGCGTAGAATATTCGGTGAATGTACTGTTCACGATGTGTAAGAATGTTTTTGGAATGTGCAGCTGTCCATATCCAAATGGGAAGACCATTTTACAGAAATTGGCAGAACATTCAAGGAATATCCTGCATAGAATATTCGCTGAATGTTCTATCCAAGCTATCCAGGGAACTTATTTTTAATGTGCTGTCAATATCCAAAAGGAAGGGCATTTTCCAGACTATAGTAAAACATTCAGGGAGTATTCGCATGGAATATTCGCTGAATGTACTGTCCAGGATATCCTAAGAATGTTTTTTAAATGAGCTGTCAATATTAAAAAAGGGCATTTTTCAAACTTCCACTTTCCTTCATAAAATGTTCGCTGAATATACTAGATAGGATATTCTGAGAATGTCTTCTAAATGTGCTTTTTATGTGCTAACTTGAAAGTTATGCAGAGCACGTTTTTGGAACATCCTACGAATATACTGTGAATGTGCCAGAACATTCAGACATTCACAGCACCTTACTGATGGGATATCTCTGGAATATACTGTGCTATTAGGGCCTGGTTTTACCAAATAATCTGTTGTTGACTTAAATGTTTTATTTTTGTTTAAACTGAATTTTAATGACATTTAATAAAACACGTATAAACCCTCGAGAAAGCGATTTTATTAAAAACCGGTTTTAGGCGCGTATAAACTTAGTAACCCTGCAAAAAAACCGCATTAAATCTCTTAAAAAGGTTGACGTAATTTTATAACGTTTTATCAGGTTTTATATGTTTTCTATGAGGTAAAAACGAAGGCTGTCTTGTTGCTCTTTAAGGCTCGTAGAATCTTATAAAACAGCATGAAACTCACCTCAACTTTCATGAGATTCTGTGCAGTTTTTTCTTACTAGGCAAGGGAATGAGGCTGGATCTACATGTATACGTGATACCTTTCCGTTGTGTACCATGTGATCAATTCCGGCCAATGAACTTTGAAGGGAATAAAATGAAGGACATGTGCATCCAGCCTTAGAGGCTCAAGGTTCTGCCAGAGCCATTAAATGTTGACTCCCAAAGATTGAATTTTTCCCAGAAATTAAAAATAAAGCTATCAAACTGTTGGCATAATAAAAAACTCAAAACAATACATGTTCAATATGGTTGAAACGAACATGGGTGTGCCACAGGGCTCAATCCTGGGCCCCCTGTTCTTTATTGTTTATGTAAATAAACTTCTTTTTAAGGGCCAGTGTCTTGGCACAGTTTGCTGATGATGTGTCTGCCATTGAGACAGACCCATCAGCGGTGGGACTGTCCAGCAGGAGATGTGGACAAATAGCTTTATGCTTTATTATACAATTGCTTATAACCTACAGTATTTTATTCTGAGCTTCAGCTAGTGATGCAAACAAAATATTCATAGCCCAAACAAGAATCATATGCACCATATTTAACTTAAAACGGACAACGTCCTGTAGACCCTACTTTCATCAACTGGGTTTATTAACAGCACCCTCATTGTACTTCAAAAAACTGGTTATTTTTGTGCACAAAAATCCTGCGAAATTTAGAACCTATGAGGAGTACCACAATAACATGCACATGATTACTAGAAACCGGCATAATTATACACTACTTGTTCACAGGTCATCTTTCTATGAAAGATCACCTCACTACAAAGCTTTAAAAGCTTACGATCTGCTCCCAAATAACATTAAACAAATAAAAAAATTTAATCGGTTCAAAAAAGAACTTACAGCTTTTCTCATTGAAAAATGGTACTATAATTTTAACTTTGTGGAAAATATGTAATATGTACACTTGATTTCAAAACTCATACATGCATTTTTTCATATGCCACAAAATTTAGCTTTCCATTAGTGTATACTATTATAAGTCACCACCAGCTTAGCATGCCTGACAGCTTAAAATTCAGTGTGATATCCTTAAAAATGTCACAGATATCAACATTTAAAAAAGTTCAAATTATTACTCGAGTTATAGAAGACGGCTGGTCTATAAGAAGAGCGGCCACCCATTTTGGAGTTGATAAAATGACGATAATGCGATGGAAAAAGCGCTGGATTGAAAATAATTCTACGGATAGGAAAGATGGATCAGGATGACCAAAAGTAAGTTCTGAAGTGCAAGATGAGAGGATTATTGAACATCTCAGACAAAATCCTTTTTCAACGTCGGTTGAAGCAGCTAATGTAACATTATTTCCGGATTCTTTAGCAACAGTAAATAGAAGAGTAACGAAATCAGAAGTCTCTTGTCGAGTTGCTGTAAAGAAGCCTTTTCTAACAGAAGAACAAAAACAGGCCCGAGCGACTTTTGCACTGAACAACGTTCTTCGTGATAATGACTTCTGGGAGAGGGTGGTTTTCACTGACGAAAAAATTTTTCAATCTTCTTCAAGCAGCAGGAGAATTTTAGTTTATCGTCCACCAAATTCTAGATTTGAACCCGAGTATACAAACCAAATTAAAAAGCTGGACATTTTTCTGTACACATGTGGGGCTGGTTTAGTGCTAGAGGTTTGGGTTTTTTTTGGAGAATCGAAGGAAGATTCAATAGTGAACGATATATTGAAATCCTTGAAAACGTTATGGTGCCATCTGTACAGGCTTTACATGAAAATAATGACTTCGTTTATCAGCAGGACAACTGTCCAGTACACATGGCTAATGTTGTTCGCCAATGGTTTCAGAATAATAATAATATAGAAACACTTCCTCGAATCGTTTAAAATAATATACTAAAGGAATTGGAGACCACGAAATGCTGAAGAGTTAAGCGATGCTATTTATCGCGCATTGCATTAGCTCTCAGAAGACCATCAGTATTTTCAAAATTTAACTTTTTCAATGCCCAGACGTTTGCAGCTTGTAATAGAGAAAAATGGTGATCCTAAAATTTTTATTTTAGTTCTTTTTTAAGTTAAAATAATAAGTATTTAGTTTACCATCGTTTGTGTCCTAATCCAAGTTTCCTATTCGTCGAATTGTTTTCAATCCAGCGCTGTTTCCATCGTATTATTATTATTTTATCAACTCCAAAATGGGTTACCGCCCTCTTTATAGAACAGCCTTCGTCCGTTACTCGAGTGATAATTTGATATTGTTCAATAAAGACTTTACTAAAACATTAGTTTTTAGTATTATGCAAAATTTAATATTAAAATAAGGTTGCCTTTAATTTAAGTAAAAAAATATTTTCAGTTTTAGAGACTTTTTTAAACAATATGACAAACTGTCGTACTTTTGAAGTTTTTAGGCATTTTAGCTGGTAGTCCGTATATATTATACACTTTTAGAAAGGTCAATTTTGTGACTGCATGTATGCGATTTTCTTTAAGTCAAGTGTACACTTTCTAATTTAATATTGGATCTACCGGTTCAACATAATATTTAAAACTTGTGACGTTGCTGTTTGTATTGTTATATGATTTATGGCAATAAAGTTGAGTTGAAAAAGCCCTCCCACAGGATCAGTGTCTGCGTACGACACTGATTTTTGATTATATTACCTCTGAATTTGCCAAATAAAACTGATCTTTTGGCTGAAAACCAGGTATTTTAAATTCTCCATCGTATTCCGTGCAATATTCCGGTTTTAGGGGAACTGGAGTTTGTTCTTCGATTATTTCTTTTTGCGCTTCAGTATAAAATTGTCTAAGAAGCATTGCCTTTCTGGTTCCTAAAAAACATAATGGAAACTGATAAGCAGTAGCGCACCCAGGAATTGACTTCGGGGGGGGGGGGTTAAGGATAAATAATTAAAAAAAACTTAATTTGAAGTAAAAATGTGACCATAAACAGGCATCTCGGGGGGGGGGGGGTTAATCCCAAACCCCCCCTTCGGTGGGCCAGTGCGATAAGCGACTTAAACAAAACGGGCTCTTTTTAAGAAAATAGGTATTCTTATACTAGGTATTATTACATGGTGTCAAGTTTGGATTATTTTTCACTTTTTGCAATATTTTCGTTGTTAAAACCAGTAAGTAGTAAAATTGAAGTTAGACAAAAAAGTCCTTTCTTTAATTTAATTGTTATTTCCGTCCTATTTATCGGTAAGTATTTTTTTTCCTTTACGAAACAACACATGTTTAAAAAATATTTAGATTTTACGTATCATCACTTTTAAAATGTTAAAAAAAAAAAATTCTTCCACTACCCTGAAAAAAAAAGGTTGAAAAACCAGCTCCTATCGATATTTTTAAATTGGTAAGTACGGTGGCGTTCAATTTTGTTTTTGGGTTGGTGGGAGAAACAAACACTGAAATAAAAATGAAACCAAATGTTAATTTTTACAATTAGTCTATAAATTTTGGAATATTATATTTCTGAAGTAATCAAAATTTTAAAAACCGGACCATCATAAATCAGTTTAAAAGCTACTTTTAAAAAGTCAAACAAAAATTAAGTTTTGCCTTCAAACCTAAAAGCCTAAAAACTCCATCTCTGTCTATCAATTTTAACAAAATATATTATGTTATTAACTGTAATAGAAACGATTTGGCTTTTTAAGTTACATTTGGACTTTATTGCAGTGGCGCGCTCAATTTTTTTTTAAAAGATCAAATAAATTAATTTTTTTAATACTATCCGCCATTTAGAATTTTTATTAAATAAATCGAGTAAAGATTTACTCCAAAACTTCCCTCGCTTAAGAAAATACAGACTTCCTGGATATATCCATTCTTTTCCAGGGTGTATCTTGACTTTTCCTGGGTGTATACAAACTTTTCCGAGATAGGACCAGGGTTTTTCAGATAGTAGCCAGTCTTTTCCAGCGTATATCCAAACTTTTCCAGGGTGTATCCAGACTTTTCCAGGGTGTATCCATACTTTTCCTGGGTATATCTAAACTTTTCCGGGATGTGTCCAGGCTTTTTTAGAGTGTATCCAGATTGAACCCATTTGGATGACATTTGGTAAGAAAATAAGGTGTAACCTGGATCTAAACATAGGCTACTTTTTATTTAACGTTTCGCTTAATGACTTGAATTATATTTCTTATTATTATTTTATTTTTCAGGGTGTGTCCAGGCTTTTTTAGAGTGTATCCAGATTGAACCGATTTGGATTAAATTTGTTCGCGAATAAAAGTGGATTTTTCCAAAGTTCTTGAATTTTTTATGTGCTATATATACATATATATAGGGTTCGACTGTTCTTGTCTATAGAGTGCCGAAATAGCGTGTATTGGAAAAGAAGCGCAATGGCTAGTAAATGAGAGTCAAAGAGATATTGCCGATGGCACCCACAATTAACTAAAAGATTCCCAAGTCCCGTCAAATTTAATGATAAAGGTTGTCTTCAAAGGGCGTAAAACAGTGATTGAGTATTTTCTTATTTTAGTTTGAAATTAGAATTCGTGAAATTAATTAAAATGCCGATTTATCCACAAACTTTTACTACCGATTGACATTGCTCTTTCAATAAAGCTGCGAAAAGTCTGATCCTGGCCTCCCATAACCAGCTAGCTGTCTCGCGTTCTCACAAAATTATACTTTTTAAAGAATAAACAAAATTAAAACAATGTAGCGCAGTCTTTCAATCTGCAACCCTCTACTCTTTCTACTTAGAACACTTTTTGTAACCGTGTTCATGTCTTGTATTTAAAACGAATTTAAGACTGTTATTAAATTTGATAATAGAGGGTTCTTAAATAAATAAAAAAAATCTGATTATTGTAGACTCCTTTATTTTACAAAAATAGCCGAGGAAACGGGCCTCCTCTCTCCTCCTCAGATGTACTCTTGATTTAAAAAAAAAACGCGTACATGCAGTCACAAAATTGACCTTTCTAAAAGTGTATAATATATACGGACTACCAGCTAAAATGCTTCAAAAGTACGACAATTTGTCATATTGTTTAAAACTGAAAATATTTTTTTGCTTAAATTAAAGGCAACCTTATTTTTATATTAAATTTTGCATAATATTAAAAAATCAAAAAAATAATGTTTTAGTAAAGTAACGGACGAAGGCTGTTCTATAAAGAGGGCGGTAACCCATTTTGGAGTTGATAAAATAACAATAACACCATGGAAACAGCGCTGGATTGAAAACAATTCGGCGAATAGGAAACTTGGATTAGGACAAAAACGATGGTAAACTTAATACTAATTATTTTAACTTAAAAAAGAACTAAAATAAATAATTTAGTATTTAACAGGATCACCATTTTTCTGTATTACGAGCTGCAAACGTCTGGGCATTGAAAAGGTTAAATTTTGAAAATACTGATGGTCCTCTGAGAGCTGAGCCAATGCGCGATAAATAGCATCGCTTAACTCTTCAGCATTTCGTGATCTCCAATTCCTTTGGTATATTATTTTAACGATTCGACCCCATATATTTTCCATTGGGTTAAGGTCAGGGCTGTTGGCTGGCCAAGGAAGTGTTTTTATATTATTATTCTGAAACCATTGGCGAACAACATTAGCCGTGTATACTGGACAGTTGTCCTGCTGATAAACGAAGTCATTATTTTCATGTAAAGCCTGTACAGATGGCAGCATAAGGTTTTCAAGGATTTCAATATATCGTTCACTATTGAATGTTCCTTCGATTCTCCAAAATGAACCCAAACTTCTGGCACTAAACCAGCCCCACATGTTTACAGAAAAATGTCCAGCTTTTTTAATTTGATTTGTATATCCGAGTTCAAATCTAGAATTTGGTGGACGAAAAACTAAAATTCTCCTGCTGCTTTTTTTTCGTCAGTGAAAACCACCCTCTCCCAGAAGTCATTATCACGAAGAACGTTTTTCAGTGCAAAAATCACTCTGGCCTGTTTTTGTTCTTCTGTTAGAAAAGGCTTCTTTGCAGCAACTCGACAAAAGACTTCTGATTTCGTTACTCTTCTATTTACTGTTGCTAAAGAACTGCTGCTTCAACCGACGTTGAAAAAGGATTTTGTCTGAGATGGTCAATAAGTCTCTCATCTTGCACTTCAGAACGTACTTTTGGTCGTCTTGTTCCGTCTTTCCTATCCGTAGAATTATTTTCAATCCAGCACTTTATCGTCATTTTATCAACTCCAAAATGGGTGGCCGCTCTTCTTATAGACCAACCGTCTTCTATAACTCGAGTGATAATTTGAACTTTTGTAAATATGGATATATGTGGCATTTTTAAGGATGTCACACTGAATTTTAAGCTGTCAGGCATACTAAGCTGGTGGTGCCTTATAATAGTATACAGGGTTCCTAAGCAAATTTTTAGGGGGCCAAGCAGCTGTGTATAAGACGCAGACAAACGGAAAAGCACATTAGGCAGAAAAGGATGGGCATGGGGCGATGCTGTCACTACATCTTACACGTAGTAAATCCATTCCAGGTTGTTGTTTTCTAATGTTTTCAATTTTCATACCTTTAGGACTGGAATAAAAATTGTTTTTGCTCGACTTTAATACCAAACTGATGAAAGATATCGTAAAAAAAAATATTTTTCGGGTTTTCATTTTGTAACCATTGTCCTTACGCACTGTTTACAGGCTGGGGACTGAGTTACATGCAAATGCCTAACCTAAAGCGTTCATACACGGCTGGAGAAATCGACTGAGATATTTCCGTAGAAACTTTATCAAGCAAATAGGACGGGTTGACGCCTTCGAACGTCCAACCCGGGTTTTGCACTTTGATTCGAAATCAAAAAGGAGGAACAGTCAGATGTGGGGCCGTGCACAAATTACTTAACGGTGATTTTTCCAATTTTTGACCCCCTCCCTATGTAATGTTTTGTAACGGTTTGGCACGCCACTCCCCTAATATTACGTAACGATTTCAAGACCACTACCCCCCCCCCAAAAAAAAAAACCTTTTCACTTATTTTCATTCCAAATTTTCTTAGTTTCACACAAATGCAAACGCTGTAGAAAACCCCCCTCCCCCCTAGGTAATGTTTTGTAACCCCCCTCCCACCTATGACCATTACGTAATTTGTGCACGGCCCCTGTAGTCCCAGTGGAGGAGGGCGAGAAAATTGATATTTTTTTCTTAAAAATTATACTCTTTAGACCTATTTCTTTGCGTTCCCGAAATTACGTAATTTTTGAAAAAAAATTGTAAGCGGCGCCATTTTTATTTCGTGCTTTGTTTTTGCGTTCGGCTAATTTAATTGAAAAATTTTTGCCTGCGGCGTCCTTTATCTTCTCACTCGAAACCAAGATCCCCCGTTTTAGGAAAACTGATCCCGTCTCTGTTTCTAAATTTTTTCGAATAAAAGTAGAGTATGACCATGGGGGAAATAATTTTTTTCTATGGTATGAAGAAAGTTGAAGAAAAAATTAAAAAAAGTGGCAGAGCTCAAGTTTTTCGTAAAAAAAACGTTTTTTGTAAAGAAACAGAGCAAAATAAATCTTTTCACCCCTTCTTGGGTGTTACAAATATTGGCAGCCCTTTATTTTTCGCTTTTACCCTCCCGCTAGTTTTGAAGAGTTGGTTCGCTACATGTTTCGAGATCATGTCATAAAACACCTCAAAAATATCAAATGTAGTGTAGGGCCAGCTTTATTTAAAATCAATAATATCGCAAGCAAAAAGCTCTGCAGGAAAAACAGCGCCGTTTATTGATTTCTTTGGCTGCTAGTGCTAGCTGCATGGTTTGGCCGTTTCCTGATAGATGTCACTAGTAGAACAGAATGGAAAGAAATTCAATTAAAAGCGAAGATATTTCTTTCTAATGTTAACAACCTCACGAGTTTATCGCTCAGTATCGTAAATAATGGACCCTGCCGCCTCCTTTAAGCAAGAAAAAGCTGTGGTTTGGACCTGAAAACATCTAATTTTTAATTAGATCATCTCATGGTGTGGCCGCCATCTAGCGGAATTTGCAGACATCTTGTCAACGGTTATTATTGCAGCTATGATTTATGCTCACAATGAAAGAGTGGTGACAATTTTTTCTCATGAAAGCAGTCCGGAGATAATAACAAACTGGCACCATTGCTCAATATACCTGTTTCTTTTGTGCGCGCAGAACTTTCTATGCCATTTCTGTTTGATTTGTTGAAATCCTATCCCTAAGGAAAATCTTAGGAACCCTGTACACTAATGGAAAGCTAAATTTTGTGGCATAGGAAAAAAATCATGTATGAGTTTTTTTTGAAATCAAGTGTACAGAGTCGCGGAGGGACGCCTGCTCTACAGATCTTACACAAAAATAATCTTAAGAAAGTGATTAATTAATTAATTAATTAATCTCCTTCACGCTCGCGTCTTCGACTAAAATAGACTAAAGCGCTGAAAGCAGTTTTCCTGAGAGTTTTCCTAAACTGTTTGCTTGACAAAGTTGCCTAGCCTGCATCTCTCTTCAGTGCATCTGAATTGAATAGCGTTCTTTCTCAGACACATGCATGTCGGCAAAAATTTTGACGCCATTAAACTACGGTTAATTACGTTATTAGCGAAACATGTCGAAAAATTGTTAATTTTTATTTTTTGTTTCAATATAGTGGAATTTAGTAAACAGTTGTTTAATTTTCCGCATAACAAATTTAAAAAAATGATAATGTGGAGATTGCTTACCTTTATTCTGGGCAGGTGCAGTAGCGCTCTGTCAGGCTGTTACCTTTATTAAAGGTAACCACTGGCGCTAGTTAGCGTCGAATAGCGACTACCTTTACCGTTAAAAAGACAACGAACCAAACTTGGATGTGATTCTGTGGTAGAAGATTTTTAGGTTATAAAAGTTTGTTGTTTTTTATTTTACAAAAATTTTGTGTATTTGGATTTTATTTTTTATTAACCGTGTTTATAGTAGTAGTGGGTGCCTTTTTTACCGTTTTTTTTTTTGGTAAACAGGTACGAGTAAGTAGTTATTTTGTGGCGTCGTCTCCCAATCCTATCACTAAATTAATATTTTACTCCATGATATCGTTAGAAAAGCAAATAAAAAAAAGTCTTGAGAAAAAAACAACAAAAGTCAATAAAAAAGCAAGGTTATGTTTACCGCCAAACGATTGACTACGTTCAAAAGCTCTATTTTTATTCTCTTGAAGTTACCTTGGTAATTATGTAGTATACGGTTTTCTGCCATTTTTGATTTTTTATGAAAAATTCTTTTCGGGGGCACCTACTAGGGTCCCTAGGACCCCAAATCCGCCGGCGTCGGTTGTTTTTTTTTATTTTTTGTGTTTTTTTTCATTTTTTTTTTATTTCTGCTGTATAAATGCCTACACTATTCCTCATAAGCTCATCTTTTATTTTAATTTTAATTATTATTTGAATTTTAATTTTTATTTTAACTTTTATTTTTATTTGCCTGTGTAAACCCAGCATTACCCTACTAGCTACTTACCCTCGTCTTTCATTTCGTTTCGCACAAGATGCATGTAACTTTCTTTCATTTCCGAGCAATGCTCCTTTTTGGGCAATTTGTACGAAGCATCTCGAACGATCCATTTTCTGCTGTCGTTTTTATATTCGGGTTTCCAACACTCTTCGCTTATTTCGCTGCGCTTATCGTCAGCGATTTCCTGTTTCGGAGGGCAATCTAACTCTGGAGTTTGCATTTTTACTTTTTAAATGATGTACTAATTCTTTTTGTTTGTTATTTGTGACAGTTGGTTGTCAGCTGTGCAGATAGAGAAATAACATGGTAGAAAGAATGAAAAAGACTTATGGGTAGTTCCTTGCGTTGCGGCCAACACCGTCTCAACTAAAAAGCCAGTTAACTCCTAGCGTCTCAGTGCCCTTTAGCCTATTGTGACCAGCCATTTTTATAACCAAACTGACAGGTAAAACATGGACTTTCAATATGGCACCGAGAGTAAATCAAATGATACTAAAACGAAAATGAGTTAACTGGCTTTTTAGTTGAGAACGGTGTTGGTGCGGGCCGCTCAGGGTGCTTATTCTTATGGGTAGTTCCTTGTGTTGCGGCCAACACCGTCTCAACTAAAAAGCCAGTTAACTCCTAGCGTCTCAGTGCCCTTTAGCCTATTGTGACCAGCCATTTTTATAACCAAACTGACAGGTAAAACATGGACTTTCAATATGGCACCGAGAGTAAATCAAATGATACTAAAACGAAAATGAGTTAACTGGCTTTTTAGTTGCGAACGGTGTTGGTGCGGGCCGCTCAGGGTGCTTATTCTTATGGGTAGTTCCTTGTGTTGCGGCCAACACCGTCTCAACTAAAAAGCCAGTTAACTCCTAGCGTCTCAGTGCCCTTTAGCCTATTGTGACCAGCCATTTTTATAACCAAACTGACAGGTAAAACATGGACTTTCAATATGGCACCGAGAGTAAATCAAATGATACTAAAACGAAAATGAGTTAACTGGCTTTTTAGTTGAGAACGGTGTTGGCGCGGGCCGCTCAGGGTGCTTATTCTTATGGGTAGTTCCTTGTGTTGCGGCCAACACCGTCTCATCTAAAAAGCCAGTTAACTCCTAGCGTCTCAGTGCCCTTTAACCTATTGTGACCAGCCATTTTTATAACCAAACTGACAGGTAAAACATGGACTTTCAATATGGCACCGAGAGTAAATCAAATGATACTAAAACGAAAATGAGTTAACTGGCTTTTTAGTTGAGAACGGTGTTGGTGCGGGCCGCTCAGGGTGCTTATTCTTGAAAGTGAGGGAAGGGCGCGCTCTCGGGGCCATACTAGGGAGTGACAAAAAAATTACTAAAATCAAAATTAATAACGGGTTTTAAAGGTTTATTCTACTCCCTGGATGAGCTCTCTTATATTGAACTAGGAGAACGCAGCATTCCCTCGATATATCACTTGATTTTGACTGCTCTCCAATTCGCTACCCGAGAGAATTTGGCTCCCCACACCTCCCTGACAGTCAAGAATAAGCACCCAGGTAAGTGAAGTTGACTCGTCAGTGATAATTTTAAAGAAAAACTATTGCACCAAAATGCACTACCAATAAAACTTTTTGTACCACTTTCTTCAAGAATTTACAGCGACTTTCATGATGGGTGGGGGGCAAATGAACGCTGCCCCCCCTAGTGATATTTTTGAAAAAATATATTGCATCAGACTGTACTATTCATGCACTAATATGCCCCATCCATAAAATATTTTGCAACCCCTCCATTGAGTAGTTAAAGCTGTTTTTTTTGAAATTAACTCTGTGTTTCGGACTTCCATTGTCTATATTTTATTTATACACGACGTTTCGATCAGTACAATCTCTGATCGTCTTCAGGTGCAAACTGTTTTTTTTACTGTGAAGTTAGCCCCCCACCAATGATATTTTTGAAGAAAAAAATATTGACAGACTGTATTATTTATGCACCAATATGCACCAACAATAAAACTTTTTGTGCCCCCTCCCATGAGTAGTTACAGCTGATTCTTTACCGTGAAGTTTGCACCCCCAAAGATATTTTTGAAAAAAAAATGCATCAGACTGTACCATTTATGCATCAAAAGCATCACCAATGAAACTTTTTGCACCCACTCGTTTGAGTAGTTATACCTGTTTCTTTACCGTCAAGTTATCAGCCTCGTCTTAATGATATTTTTGAAGAAAAAAATATCGCACTAGGATGTCTAACTTGCACATAAAATGCGTGCACAGGCAGTAAAATGCTAGTTTTTTTAAACAGTGTAAGTAGCTGTTATGTAAGCACAGTAAAGCTCAGACTCATTCTCATACAGATAAAGGACACTCACAGTGAGCTGAATTCTGTATTGAGGCCTCTGATCTCGAAAGGCGCGTTTCGAGATCAGGAGGGTTATTCTTGAATCGAGAGAAAATTTGCTCCCAGGGAGTCGAATTCTTTCGCTACTATGCATCTCATTGGTCCAAATCTTCGGTTAAAATCGGTTTCTCTCACTTTTGCCCGATATTGATGGAAAGTAATTCTCATAGTCAAGAACAATAGAATTACTTTCGATCAATATCGGGCAAAAATGAGAGAAACCGATTTAAACCGAAGATTTGGACCAATGAGATGCATAGTAGTGAGGCTTTAATATAGAATTCAGCTCACTGTTCCGAGATTAGTGGCCTTAATACAAAAATCAGCGCACTGTTGCTCTTGTAACACATTAGAAATTTTATCAAGTGAAAATATACAGATCGTCTTCAAATTCATTTAATGAGTAAACTAAAAAATATAATCTTAATATCCGGTGGCAGCACTATTTTTGTCCAAAACTTTTTGTAGACGTCGAACCATGGAATTTTATAAGTTTCGACAGTACTGAACATCGTCAGCGATCTCCTCCCACGCATTCAATATGGCATCTAGTAGTTCTGCCTGGTTTCGAGGCCTCCAATTTCTTTGGTAAATGATCTTTACCAATCTTCCCCACACATTCTCCATCGGATTCAGGTCTGGAATGTTCGATGGCCATGCTAATACTTCAATGTTCTGGTTTTGGAACCATGTCTTGCAAACATGGGCAGTGTGCACGGCGCAGTTATCATGCTAGAATATGAACTGGTTCTCTGGATAGAGAACTTCAACCGATGCCAACATGACCTCCGAAAGAAGCTCCAGATAACGTACTGCAGTGAACCGACCATCAATCTGCCAACATACCCCCAGCCTCCGTGCACTAACCAAGCCCCACATGTTGACGGAAAAATGACCCGCCCTGGTTATTTGATTTCTGTATCGCTCATCAAGCCGAGAGTGTGGAGGCCGATAAACACTTGCTATGTTTTCATGGATATTGAATTCGTTTTCAATATGTTTTTAAAAATTTTTTTCATGAGTTTTCATGACAGGTTTTCAAATTTTGATATTTAACAGCAGAGTTTTGGTACTTTTTTTTTTTAATGTATTTTATTCAAAAGATGATATTGGCCCTTGCCACACATTTTTTTAAAATTTTAATTACTACTCTGTTTGCAAGGGGAAGTGAAGAAAGAAATGCTGGACTGGCATATGTGCATAGCACATACACTTTCGAGCCAAATATTTCTTTTATTTTCCATTTTTTTTTAAAGTCTTTAAATAAACAAATCTTTAGTTATTTAAGTAAGGTTATGTTATTATTCTTCTTTTTTCTATACACTCCACCAAATTTTAGAATGCCGGTTCCACAGTTTCACTTCTATTTTTCTCTCTGTCTCAAAAAGAGTTAGAGCAATAAAATATAATTTGGCGTCTGTCTGGTAATCCGACGCAATACGCATGTGTAAACTCAATCCCCGTTTTCATTAAAAATCGGTATTTCGATCTCAATACGATCTTGATCCAACCCTAAAAATTTTCAGGGTCGCATCTAGATTGAAATCGATTTGAATACTGGAAAAAGAGGCGTTTTCATGGACGGTATCGGATTGAAATCGTTTTCAGAACGAACTCAATTCCCATGAAAACGTAGCATTTAATTCTTCTGCGATCTGAGGAGGATTGGAATATTTTTTCATTGGTAAATATTACCCGTGCTCAGTAATTTTCATCACGGTGATGATTTAGGGCAAAAATTACTCTTGCCTGTTTTTGTTCTTGAGTTAGTTTTGGTTTTCTTGCATCAGTACGGCAACGTAGTAACTCTGAACCTTTTGTTCTCCTACTTGCCGTGGAGCAGGATGCAGGAAAATTTGTCACTGAGACTGCGTTCACTGCGGAGTCGAATGGATTTTCCCTCAAGTGAATGAGCAACGCTTCGTCTTCTTGTTCACTAGTCTTTTTAACCTTGGCAGTGCCTTCTTTTCTTTCTAAACTGTGTGTAGCCAGCCAACGGCTTCTTATTCTGCAAACTGTGGCTTTGTTAACACCATAGTGGTCGGCCGTTCTTCTCACCGACCACCGGCATAGAAAAAAAATTGGGTTCGGTCTGTCTGGCAGACCAGAATAATATCTACTGTACTGTGCTACGGAACTAATTATGACCTTGGCGCCCGACATAGAAATAGTTCAGTGAAACACAAATTGTTGGAGCACCACACATGATAACCACAAAAATTAATACTACAAAAGAATATTGATTTTTAAATAAAAAATCAATATTACTTTACAAATGTAATATAATATTGATTTTTCTTGGCATAGCAAAAACAAAAAAAGTTTAAAAGATAAATCAAAAGTTGATGTTTTTGTGAATTTTTTAAACTTTTTTTGTCTTTGGGTGCACAATTTTAAAAAAAATTGAAGTACATTTCCCAAATACAGGTTTAAAAACAAAACAAGGGTTCATTATATTTTTCACTGCCTTAACTCATTATTGGAGTGTTGAATACAAGAATTCCTTTATTTTTTTTACAAAGTTTAACATTTGTTATCCCTCCAATGCTAAGGGAGTAAAAAGGAAGTGAATCATCTGGTAAAATAAGTAAAAATATAAAATATTACCTTATAGTAAAAATCGAGGTAAAAATTATTTAAAAAGAAGATAAATGACCTAGAAATAGTTATTGTTAAAATTATTCCACAGATAATTGTGAGGATAATTGCCTTTAGTCATAATTTAGTAAACACAATTCAATATAAAGCCTCAAGAAAGAAAACATAATTTTTTCCAAATCATTTTTGTTTGGCTTCATGAAATGCTGATTTTTTTTTATTTATCGCAATAATCTCCTCTTTTTAGACTATTAGAAAATCTTACAAATCTTATTAACTTGCTTATACCACCAGAACAAACCCCTAATAATTAACTTTATTATTGTGGTTAGTTTAGGGATTAAGAAATATAATAAAGTTTGTGTCTTGCCAAATAAAAAATTAAAGTATGTTCCTGGTTTTGTCAACTTACTGTTTTTATACTGCAAGGCATCAATAAGTTCATTGACAACATCATTATCATGACTTATAATTAAGTTTACTCCTGCAAACTTCACAAACAGTTTTTTACTTTTTTACTTGGCAAAGCGAAAATCTTAGACAATAGCCTGTACGTCTTACCAATTGATTTAAAAATACTGAGGGAGAGAATCTTTTCTTCTAAAGTAAGTCTTCTGGCTTTAGGTTTCTGCTGCTGTACTCTAATCTGGCATATAATAAGCATTTTCTGCGAGTGCTAATTTTCTCTAGAATGATTGCACATAACTGGTCATTTTATGCAATCGCTTTCTACTATCAATAACTTTCCTATAGAAATGTCATGCTTTTGGTGTGAGATTAGCTTGTGCCCAGAACATTGACTTCATTAGGAATTAAAGAGCGCCTTCTTTTAACTGTAAAAAGAAATAAAACAAACATTAGCTAATTAGTTAAAATTATAACATTTATAAATACATTAAATTTGTAAAAATGTAACTAAATCAAACAAATTGATCGTTCTCAGGATAACCACCAGTTGGGGTGTAATTTTTTTTTAATAAATTTGTGACCAAATTTTCAAAATTTTATGATTTTATGACTGGTGGTCACCGTGCTTTCTCCAATGAATTTATTTTAAACCCGACATGTTTTGGAAGCTCAGGCTGCCATCATCAGGAGTCCCTACCAAAGTTTTATTAAGGGAGACTAGGCCAAATTAATGGACCATTCTTCCATATTGGAAAAAGAAAGAGAGGCTAAAACCCATTGTGAGAAAAACTTTAAAATTTAAAAAACAAAATAAACATATAAATATGCAATACATTATAGTTATTTAATTATGCCATGGATAGACTTTGTGGGGTACTAAGAAAACTAAGCCTGACTTCTGTTTAAGCCTCAGTTTAAGGTAGGTACTGTAAACACTTCTAAGTACTGGGATAGTCACGTTTTTTTTAGGGAGTGTCTAAAGAGCCTGCAATTCAGCTGAATAGCCGTGAGGCTAAAGAGCCAGCAATAATTATTTATTATGTGTTTTTCATATTTTCTTTTTTTTTAAATTAAATTAACCCAACCTAACCTAAACAGACTCAAATCAACTTATTAAAAGACAAAACAACACAAAAAAACACACTTTAAACTAAATTAACTCAACCTTAACCTAATTAAACAAGCCAAGAAAATATGTAGGGGTTGTAGTGTGTTTTTTTTGGGTTGTTTTGCCTTTGAATAAGTTGGTTTGAGTCTGTTTAGGTTAGGTTGGGTTAATTTAGTTGGTTTGAGTCTGTTTAGGTTAGGTTGGGTTAATTTACTTTAAAGTGTGTTATTTTGGCTTTTAATAAGTTGGTTTGAGTCTGTTTAGGTTAGGTTGGGTTAATTTGGTTTAAAAAATTCAAAAAAAACGAAAATATGAAAAACACATAATAAATAATTATTGCCGGCTCTTTAGCCTCACGTCTATTCAGCCGAATTGCCGGCTCTTTAGACACTTCCTTTTTTTAATTTTATAAGATAAAATATGCTCACTTTATGATCAGCTTGTCATACATACAACGCTTTAATGTATAGGCAGGAACACTAAAGACACATAAGATTAGTCCCTCTTTACAGAGTAAAACAAAACTTCTCAATACTTTTTGACCAGGGCTATAATATTTTTGTGAACAGTTTTGGTATCTACTAAAATTAAAAAAAAAACTTACCTGCCTTTCTTTCTGGGTTGCTGATATACGATTGTACTACACCTCATACTACACTTTATTTTACTCATCGTACACTATAAAAGCCTGTAGCTTGTAATAATTCCTTTCTTTTGAAAAAACCAAAAATAACCTCAACAAACGCCATTGTCGTTGTCATCCTTAACCTATGGTCGTTGTTGGCTAAAAATCAATAAATCCGCCCCTACGCGCTGGCGTCAGCTAAGGGAGAGATATGACAAATTTAGAATTTTTGTACTACTATCGCCATCTATTAAAAAAAAAATTACCAGACCCCGAAATAATTATACCTAGGCTTTTCCATAAGAGAAAAAGGTCTACAAACTACAAGTAGTTTGTCTATGACCACCGGTCTTCACTAAGTCGCGTTATTATTTGCGTTTTCACAAAAGTAGACAAATGTCTCGGCATATTGAATCGCAACTGACAAGACCTCATGTTGACATCTATTTGTCATGAATGTTTGTTATCTACATACACTGCTCAGAAAAAAACAATTTTACTATTCCAAAGTTAGTTTACCATACACTTTCTTGTTTTTTAAAAGTCTCTGGAATGTACTATTTTTTTAAAAATTATTTTCTCATACATAGGGTAGTGTGGTGCAATATTTTTTTATTCAAAAATATGGTTAAATATGGTTGAGGAGGTGCTAACTTCACGGTAAAGAAACAGGTGTAACTACCAATGGTGCAAAAAGTTTTATTGGTGGCACATATTGGTGCATAGAGAGCACAGTCTGGTGCAATATTTTTTTCTTCAAATATATCTTTAGGGGGGGGGGTTAACTTCACTGTAAGAAAACAGGTGTAACTATATTTAAAAGAGGGGGGGCAAAAAGTTTTATTGGTGCAGCCTTGAGCAATTTTTTTTTTAAATATCACTGGGTGGGGGGCAGCGTTTATTTGCCCCCCCCCCCCACATAAAAGTCGCTGTAGTTTCTCGGAGAAAGTGGTGCAAAAAGTTTTATTGGTGGTGCATATTGGTGCAATATTTTTTTCTTTAAAATTATTACTAGTGGGGGCAACTTCACTGACCACCCCGCACACTATCTAATTATCTATCTATCTAAGTTTTACTGATAGTTTGCACGTTTTTATATTCGGACTTCCAACACTGTTTGCTGCTTATTTCACTGTGCTTATCGTAAGCGATTTCCTGTTTCGAAGGGAAATCTAACTCGGAGTTTGCATTTTCACTTTATAAATGTATATTCTTTACTAACTCTGTTTGTTATTTTTGATTAATACACAGTTGGTTGTCACCCTGCAGATATTGAAAAAACAGAGTAGATAGGAGGAAAGGGATTTGTAGGTAATTCCACGGTCACTCGCGTTAAAGAACCCTGCCACTTTTCTATGGAGAATGAGTTTCGACTAATTTTTGTATTATTTAAATGTTGTAGGAGACGAGTAATTTTTGTCATAGAAACTTCCCCTACTTTGTATAGTACAAATGGCCGTTTCCAACACTGTTCACTTATTTTGCTTTGCTTATCGTCTGCGATTTCCTGTTTTGAAGGGCAATCTAACTATTGAGTTTGTATTTTCGCTTTATAAACGAATATTTTTTTACAAAATCTCTTTGTTTGTTATTTGTGACTAATAGACAGTTTGTTGTCATTTTGCAGATATTGATATATTCCATGGTAACTCGCATTGAATTTCGGAAGGTATCATATTTAAGATGGTGATCAGAGATCGAGCTCGTACGTTTATAATGGAGAGAAGGTCAAGTTTATAAACATTACGTCTTTAATGTTCCTCAAAAAAAGGGTCAAAACTATAAATTTTGTACAAAAAGTGATGCCCGAATATACAGACAAAGTGGTGAGGCAAAGCTTTGTGTCTCCGAAAATATATCCCGAAAACTTTTAAAAAAATAATCAAAATCTGGGGTTATGTACCCACATAGTAATTTGTCGTCCTTAATGGGTGGATAGAATATCCCTAAGAAGAAAAAGGGTGTGCTACGGAGGTTCTTAATTAGCACAAACTATTCGAAGCATATACTTACGTAGAATTTCCTTTAAAAAAATTGGTGCTAGAAAGCACGGATAATACACCATAAAATCAATTATTTTATGTTGAAAGGAAATGAAAATATCTCGAAAACTGTAGCTTTGAAACATTTGAACCTTATAACAAAATTTATGGGTAATATTTACGAAAACCAAAATCTGAAAACCGCATATCAATAACTGCTTTACTTCTAAAGTTATAATTTTTTTTATATGTTTAAACTTTTTTTCAAATAACTCGGAAACTAAAGCTGCCACGAATTTGAACTTTATAACAAAATTTGTAGTCCATATTTATGGAAACTTAAATCTGAAAACCGTATATCGCTATTTGCTTTTGTTTTAAAGATACAATTTTTTAAATATTTTATTCCCTTTTCTCCCCTTCCACCCCCCACCCAAAAGTTAATCAGTTTATGGTCAGCCAATAGAGGATTTTTATACCAAATTTCGTTAAAATCGATTAAGGCGTTCTTGAGTTATCGTGTATACAGACAGACAACAGACCGACAGACAACTTTTTTTTTCATCGATTAAGGTGTTTCAGAACCTTATATAGTAACTCATTTTTGATAAAATTAAGAAAAGTCAAAATTTCACGATTTTAATAGTACCCCATACCATATTGGTATGGTGGACTAAAAATAGTATATGTTAAGGACATTTTAAATGCTCAGCATGTACTTTACCTAATTTAATTATTAAGTTGCGACGTGTAATATTTGCATGCGTTTGTAGAGAATAACTATTCGCAACGGATATCTCTTGTATAATGCCTTGCTAAGCATTTTATACTTGGTAACGTGATTTCGTTGCACCACAGACGTTTAGACATTTAGATCTAAATGAAATAATGATGTTCTTGTGTAGCATTATCTTAAAATAATAAGCACCAAATATAAGGAATAATGTCCTAATAATGTGCATACGCCATAAATCTCTAAAATCATACAAGAAAATAATATCATAAAAAACACTTTTTAATAATCTTATATATAGGTATGGTTTTTCGAGGAACCACCCTTCTCACTTTCATTTTTATATTAATGACAACAGAATAAGAGAACACTTTGAGTAGGATATTGATCAAACAAACCTTCTGGACGTAACATAACTATAATGAAGACAAATTTATTGACCAAATAAATAATATTAATAATCATAATAGACATTACTTTAATACCACGAAGAATTTTTACTTTTTTTACCAACGCAAGCATTTTTACATTTATGCAAAAATAGTCGCAAAAAATTTCGCCTTCGGCGCTATAACGTTGTTAATTGTTACAAATTTTTTTTAGTTTTTGGTTAAACAGCAAACAATTTTGCCTCCATCACTATAACACATTGATTATTAGAATTTCGGGTTAATTTTAAGAAATTGTTGTCAGCGGTATTTACGTGTAAAAAACGACATTTTTAGTATAAAGCCTTCGTCTGCGGTGCATTTCATAAAAGGAAAAAATGAATAGAATTTTTGAGGAATGTTCTGCTTAAACTGCAAAAAATTTGTTACAATTGTAGTTTAGTGCTAAGACAGTTTTGTCAAGGACATTTCAAATATGAAAAAATTACACCCTTATTAAAATTTTTTGCGGTCGGCGCATTTATAACATCATATTAGCAACAATTTAGTTTAATTTAGACAATCTTTTGTCAACAATATTTTTAAAAAATTTGTAGGTAAGGCAATTTTGGAATAATTTTCTTTAAATTTTTGCCTGCTGTGCATTTAATATTAATCGAATTCAACGCACCTACAACAAACCCTCCACCACTTTGAAATCGTCTGTATCCGTCTGTAAAAAACTTTAAAAAAATATTTACTCAATTATTTTTTATAAGGCTTTCGTACGAAACCCCCCCCCCCTCTTGATCGCTGGCGGTACGCTACTGGTTTTAAAGGACTATATTTTTGCCAAAAGTAATATAAATAACATTGTTTTTTTCATTATTTGTACACAACTTTTTGAGAATACCTAATGGGTACCCACATATATCCATTTTGTTTAAATTATTATTCTGAACTATCGTCGATCGTGTTCTTTTTAAACTCTATTGCATTTCCGAGGCATTTTAGTTCATAGCAACACTCGGGATAGCGTTTGGATAGTATCCCTGGATAAATATAACATGGCGGATTGGCCAAGACTGGAGCACACCTAAATTTAAAAAAAAATAAAAAAAATCTCAGTGGTGTTGGTAAAAGTATTCGTATCCCTATCGAGTCGACCAATCAGACAGTTACATTTTCAATTTTATTGCGAAAGTACTATTTACATGATAAAATAATAAATATTACTATATTTAACTATATTCCTGTAACATGCTAAAAACCTTGTGTCGTACTTAGCACATTGCAAAATAATGTGATTTCATGTAAAAAACACATGGTATTACTTAATAATAAAAATATTTAAGAGGGTTTCTGTCAAATTTATCAAATTTTATCTAAAGAAGGTCCTTAGCATGTTACAGGAATATTAAAACAAAAGAATATTCTATTCATATTAATAGTACATATGGACTAAAATACGTTTTTAGTCCTTCCTATACATCCTAATTTAAATTTTGACTAACACGTAAAAGATATATCCTGTTACGTATGGTTTGTAGGTACGGACTAACATGGCATTTTCATGCGTTTACTTAGTTGTATTTAAATAACCATAACCACTAAAGATGTGTCTGGGGTATTAGTAAACGTGTATATTCATTAGAATGTAATAACTTTTCTTAAAATAATAGCCACTAGCCAAAATATAGGCAAACAAAATATTAGAATATTTTATTCATATTAATAGTAAATAAAAACCCCCTCTGTAATCGATTTATGTAACATTTATATCATCTAGAAGGAATATTCCTATAATATTTCTGTCGTTTTGAAATATGGACTAAAATGCGTTTTTAGTCCTTCCTATACATTTTAAAACGACCAATCAACAGAATTATAAAAAAATGTCCTGTTACGTATAGTTTTTAGATATAGGGATTAACTTCGTATTTTTATGCATTTACTTAGTTGTATTTAAATAACCATAACATTCATTAGAATTCAACAACTTTTCTTCAAATCATAAAATAACAGCCACTAGCCAAAATATAGGCAAACAAAATGTTACCGTTTTATAAGATATGTTCCGTCACTTGTCACAAAATTACATTTAACTTAAAATCAAGGTAAGCAAAGAAAAATAGTGTCATACTATTTTATTATATCAATGGAAGGAAAGTATATTTCGAAACAACTAATTTAAAACTAAATTTAGATTAAGAGTCAAAGAACCTTAAAGTCCCTGATTTTTCTCTGCCCGTTTTTGAAGTCCCGTCAGTTATCACCAATTTTTTGTTATACCTTGAATCCTAAATAAAAAATTAATTTGCCTTTACTTTTAAATTATTATTATAAATTATTAATGATTTGTCCCGTCAGTTATCATGGAATTGCCCTTTAGCTTCTGCTACGTGGTATTCTCGTACGGTATGGTCCGGTAAACTAGTTGATTAGACAGTTCAAGTTAGTCATAGGATATACGCGTAAACGTGGAATATAATG
This sequence comes from Oxystoma pomonae, assembly GCA_963921995.1. Taxonomy (NCBI): domain Eukaryota; kingdom Metazoa; phylum Arthropoda; class Insecta; order Coleoptera; family Brentidae; genus Oxystoma; species Oxystoma pomonae. The sequence goes on from OY998165.1 coordinate 25,665,139, forward strand.
CAATATTTTGTCTCTTTTTTATCTGTAAAAAACAAAGACTTCCGCTCGAATACAGACGATCAAGGTCACGTCTTTAGCATATATCATCATCATCATAGGCAATGACTCGATACCGAGTATGATTTTCCTCTATTCTGTATCGTCGCTATCTGTTGTGCGTTTTTTGATGGCTATGTAAGCCAATTCTCGAGCCGCACACCCTTCCACAGTCTTGGCACACCCAGAAGTCTTTAGCATACAGACCGCTTCAAGCTACTGCGAACATAGGGGGAATCAAGTCCAATTTACTCTCCGTGCCGTACGACCGAGGTGGATTCGAAGCACGCTACAGTGTTATCTTTTGGAAATTCATTTTGTTTTTATTATTTTGTTTTATTTCTGCCTTGCTCGAGAAACAGATGGGTAAGTTCTTAATTGAAATAATACATTTTTAAAACTAAAAATGGATGTCTACGAAGTTGCCGAAAAAGTGCAGATGGTCATAACCCAACACACACATTTTGACGTAAGAACACAGTATCCCCAAAAACTAAATGTTTGGGGGGGGGGGTATTATAGGGGAACACGTAATTGGGCCATTTTTTATTAACGGCAATTGCAATTTGAATGGTCCTAGATACTTGGATCTACTGCAGCAGCACATTATTCCAACTGCTAGGCAGTTGTTAGGTGTAAGATTTGGTGAAACATGGTTTCAACAAGATGGTTGTTCCGCTCACAATGTTGGCCTTGTTAGGGAATATCTTGATAATGTATTTCCTAATCGGGTTATAAGTACACGGGGAACTATTTTATGGCCAGCTCGATCTCCCGATCTTGCTCCTAATGACTTCTATCTGTTTTTGAAGAAGCTTTTCAAATTATCACCCCTAACATGCTTGGAAACGTTGAAGGGGTTTTTATAGTAGGCTCGGATATTGTCTAGCCGAGCAAGGAGGACTTTTCGAACATTTGCTTTAATTTTTTTTCGACTGGGAGAATCTTTTTGGTTTTTAGAATGTATTTATTTTGTTTCTCCTTATTATTTTCATTGTAACACGTCGTCACTGATAAATCTGAGCAGTTGACAATAAAACGCTCTTATTTATCAGTGACAAAAAATAAGAAAATTACGTTATAAAAATTTGCGTATTTATTGACCAAATTCCGGTTTCATTGACTACGCTCCACACAGCACCGTGGTTAGAGTCGTACTAAATACCAAAGGAAAGTCATGCAAGTGGTGATCGCAAGCCTGAGAATTGGTTGCTTCACTGATAGGCGTGCGGTGTCTCTGCATGTACGTACACTGGCAAATTAGACTTCTTCCGCCCTATGTTCGCAGTAGCTTGAAGCGGTCTGTATATAACATACACGCAAGCTGATCTAGTTTGCTAAAGCCGAAGAAAAAACGTTACGAGATTTTCCGAAGGAAGTAAAAAAATCAAAAGATTGGTGATACGAACGGCCGAACCAAAGAAAGCAAGATAGAAATACATGGTTCGATCCGGAAAATTTTACGTTTACCGCTAGGCACCTTGCACAGAAGGGTCTGACTAAGGTCTGAGTCTTGTACGTGTCATGACCAATTTAAACTCTCACACAGGCGAATTTCGAGGAAAAGCTGGTCAAAAATCCGAATTCAAAATTATTGGAAATACCAGTTATAATTTTATTAGATAGTTACCTAGGTATATTAAACCACCACCCTTTTATTAATATTCTCGTCCCTCTTAAAAATATTTTAGTTTAAAGTTGACCTTTTCAAGAGAATTTTGTAATTGTTTTGTGGATATTTCAATTCAACAAAATTTTTGAGTTTCTACTTACTACTAGCAATAGGCTCCATGACGATATTTTGAAATTTTCCCACAATATTTAACACTCAACACGTACAAAATTCTCATGAAAGGTCAACTTTAAACTAAAATATGAGAATATTAATAAAAGGGTGGTGGTTTATTTATTTATACCTAAGTAACTATATAATAAAATTATAATTGATTTTCCCAATAATTTTAAATTCTACATTTCTGATTTTTGACCAGCTTTTCCTCGAAATTCGCCTGTGTGTGTGTCTGTTGACTCGATAAGGATACCCACGGATGCGGATACCCAAGGTTTTCTTCTTCCTTGGATAATAATGTTCATTCCTGTGCGAAAGATTAAAAATTTAAATTAAAAAAAATTGAACCTACCCTTTTAAGCTAACGTCTCGATTTTCCTGACATTCTGCAATGGCGCAATCATCGGGCAATCTTTTTACTTCATATAGCTTAAATGCTCCTAGATTTTTGTAATCAGTGAAACATTGTGCTCCATCTACAGATAATTTTTGAATATAGAATAAGTATAAAAAGAGGACTTTTTTGATTGCTCATAACTTGAAAGGTATTTGTCTTATTGAATAAATAATTTTCGCCATTTTGGCCACACAGGACTTGAAAATTTAAGAGTTAGATGTTAACATTTATATATCGTAAAGTTAGTACGTGGATTTTTTTTTTAAGTTTATAAAGCGAAGATAGATTTGTTACTTTAATTTCAATATTGGCCCGTTTTTAATGATTTTCGCCGTCTTTAAAATTCAAAATAAGTTTGAATTTTCCAAACCCACTCATTAGATTTAAGAATATAGATGTTCTTTTTGTCTGTCAGTGACCTTAGCTCAGGAAATGTCAAAGTGTCAAAATCATTTATTATAGAAACTGCATGTCGTTAAACCAATTTTTTATCCGAATCTTATTTCTTCAAACTCATTCAATAACAAATTCGAAATTTATAAGACCCGTCCTTAATCGAACCATTGATCATCAAACTCATTCAATATCAATCACACATAGCACAATCGCGTGTTTTTGCGTAAAAACTGCGCGAGAAAAAAAAACGTTAATTTTGAAAGTTGCTAGAAAAAAACGTTTATTTCATATATGAAAACAAGCTTAATAGGTCGCTTTTTAGCGTTATAAAAAAAAGTTGTTAAAAAAGGCGTTTTAATAACGCAATTATGAAATCAAAACAACAACGTTTTTACGTTATTTCTAGCAGTGAATTCTAAGCAGATTTCATCAACATCAAAATCGCATTAATTTTGCGCTTTTTCTACATGAATCTGGCGTTTTTAAAACTTGAATTTCACCGTTTTTCTATTTACTTTCTACATTGTATATATGTGTAATTATCAAGGAACACGCAAATCCTATTGATCTAATTTTATAAAATCATGAGATGAAAAAATTTTATATTTAAAATAAAAATAACTAATTAAAATTTTGTAAAAAGTAAAAACTATACAAAAAAATCTTTTTTTTTTTACTTTTTACAAAATTTTATATATTTCTATTTTAAACATATCTTTGAATATCATGAGATTGATACAATTGGATCAACCGGTTTGCTTGATCACTTCACATAAACTTATGAAATATTATAGAACATAAGTATTCCCACGATAGTATACCTACTTGGGAAATATTAAGAGATAATTTTTGACAGCAGAACACATTTGGAGGTTAAAAAAATAAATCAATAAATAAATTTAAAAAATTATAATAAAAAAGCAGGAAGCAGTTTAATATATCTGTAACACATGGTTACCACTTTTTTACTTAGTTGCATATTTGGGTTGTTTGTAGCCTGAAAGAAGCATGGCAGGAAAAATCCGACAAAGCCTTGTCAAACTCGTAGTCACTGTTTGTGAATGTCCCTTACGCATTCTGAAAAAAAAACGTTATTTCATATATGAAAACATGATACAAGGTCGTTTTTTAACGTTATATAGAGAAAACGTTTTTTTAGTTAATTCCTAAGTAGGTATGTAATTTCAAACAAACAAACACAAAAAAATCGGCGCGTAAACAAATTTAAAATTTCCTCTGGATCTAAATTGAAATACTTCTCAGCTCTGAGCCAAATATGCAACTTTATTTTACCATCTATAGTTTTTCTAATGGCTCTCTGGATGGGAGGTTTGTCCTCTATCGGCTTAATGTTTGTTACTGTAAAAAAAATCAGATGTCAAAATTTACACATGTCTGGATTTTAGGAAAATTATTTTTTAGCATATTTGACGTTGAACAGTCATTTATAATCTATAAATATAAATTAATAAATAAGAAAGAATAATAATAAATAAAAAAAGGACCAATGACCGCACTAATAAGATTACGAGTTTCCTCGTAAAATTTTGTAATAAAGATGAGGCTATCAAGTATGCAACGGCTACAGTGGGCGATATCAAACATGGCGCACAGTTGGTCTAGAGAGAGGTTTTAAGAAAAAAAATATATAATCTTCTTCTATAAGCATGGCAGGAAAAATCCGACGAAGCCTTGTCAAACTCGTAGTCACTGATTGTGAATGTCTCTTACGCATTCTGAAAAAAAAAAACGTTATTTCATATACGAAAACATGATACAAGGTCGTTTTTTAACGTTATATAGAAAAAACGTTTTTTTAGTTAATTCCTAAGTAGGTATGTAATTTTAAACAAACAAACACAAAAAAATCGGCGCGTAAACAAATTTAAAATTTCCTCTGGATCTAAATTGTAATACTTCTCAGCTCTGAGCCAAATATGCAACTTTATTTTACCATCTATAGTTTTTCTAATGGCTCTCTGGATGGGAGGTTTGTCCTCTATCGGCTTAATGTTTGTTACTGTAAAAAAAATCAGATGTCAAAATTTACACATGTCTGGATTTTAGGAAAATTATTTTTTAGCATATTTGACGTCGAACAGTCATTTATAATCTATAAATATAAATTAATAAATAAGAAAGAATAATAATAAATAAAAAAAGGATCAATGACCGCACTAATAAGATTACGAGTTTCCTCGTAAAATTTTGTAATAAAGATGAGGCTATCAAGTATGCAACGGCTACAGTGGGCGATATCAAACATGGCGCACAGTTGGTCTAGAGAGAGGTTTTAAGAAAAAAAATATATAATCTTCTTCTATAAGCATGGCAGGAAAAATCCGACGAAGCCTTGTCAAACTCGTAGTCACTGATTGTGAATGTCTCTTACGCATTCTGAAAAAAAAAAACGTTATTTCATATACGAAAACATGATACAAGGTCGTTTTTTAACGTTATATAGAAAAAACGTTTTTTTAGTTAATTCCTAAGTAGGTATGTAATTTTAAACAAACAAACACAAAAAAATCGGCGCGTAAACAAATTTAAAATTTCCTCTGGATCTAAATTGTAATACTTCTCAGCTCTGAGCCAAATATGCAACTTTATTTTACCATCTATAGTTTTTCTAATGGCTCTCTGGATGGGAGGTTTGTCCTCTATCGGCTTAATGTTTGTTACTGTAAAAAAAATCAGATGTCAAAATTTACACATGTCTGGATTTTAGGAAAATTATTTTTTAGCATATTTGACGTTGAACGGTCATTTATAATCTATAAATATAAATTAATAAATAAGAAAGAATAATAATAAATAAAAAAAGGATCAATGACCGCACTAATAAGATTACGAGTTTCCTCGTAAAATTTTGTAATAAAGATGAGGCTATCAAGTATGCAACGGCTACAGTGGGCGATATCAAACATGGCGCACAGTTGGTCTAGAGAGAGGTTTTAAGAAAAAAAATATATAATCTTCTTCTATAAGCATGGCAGGAAAAATCCGACGAAGCCTTGTCAAACTCGTAGTCACTGATTGTGAATGTCTCTTACGCATTCTGAAAAAAAAAACGTTATTTCATATACGAAAACATGATACAAGGTCGTTTTTTAACGTTTTATAGAAAAAACGTTTTTTTAGTTAATTCCTAAGTAGGTATGTAATTTTAAACAAACAAACACAAAAAAATCGGCGCGTAAACAAATTTAAAATTTCCTCTGGATCTAAATTGTAATACTTCTCAGCTCTGAGCCAAATATGCAACTTTATTTTACCATCTATAGTTTTTCTAATGGCTCTCTGGATGGGAGGTTTGTCCTCTATCGGCTTAATGTTTGTTACTGTAAAAAAAATCAGATGTCAAAATTTACACATGTCTGGATTTTAGGAAAATTATTTTTTAGCATATTTGACGTTGAACGGTCATTTATAATCTATAAATATAAATTAATAAATAAGAAAGAATAATAATAAATAAAAAAAGGATCAATGACCGCACTAATAAGATTACGAGTTTCCTCGTAAAATTTTGTAATAAAGATGAGGCTATCAAGTATGCAACGGCTACAGTGGGCGATATCAAACATGGCGCACAGTTGGTCTAGAGAGAGGTTTTAAGAAAAAAAATATATAATCTTCTTCTATAAGCATGGCAGGAAAAATCCGACGAAGCCTTGTCAAACTCGTAGTCACTGATTGTGAATGTCTCTTACGCATTCTGAAAAAAAAAACGTTATTTCATATACGAAAACATGATACAAGGTCGTTTTTTAACGTTATATAGAAAAAACGTTTTTTTAGTTAATTCCTAAGTAGGTATGTAATTTTAAACAAACAAACACAAAAAAATCGGCGCGTAAACAAATTTAAAATTTCCTCTGGATCTAAATTGTAATACTTCTCAGCTCTGAGCCAAATATGCAACTTTATTTTACCATCTATAGTTTTTCTAATGGCTCTCTGGATGGGAGGTTTGTCCTCTATCGGCTTAATGTTTGTTACTGTAAAAAAAATCAGATGTCAAAATTTACACATGTCTGGATTTTAGGAAAATTATTTTTTAGCATATTTGACGTTGAACAGTCATTTATAATCTATAAATATAAATTAATAAATAAGAAAGAATAATAATAAATAAAAAAAGGATCAATGACCGCACTAATAAGATTACGAGTTTCCTCGTAAAATTTTGTAATAAAGATGAGCCTAAGTGGGCGATATCAAACATGGCGCACAGTTGGTCTAGAGAGAGGTTTTAAGAAAAAAAATATATAATCTTCAAAACATAGATTTTTGTTTTTGATACATCGCCAACTACTATTTACCGTAAAAAGTAAAATCCTCTATGTAGCCCATTTCTGGGGGGCTATTTTTGAAAAATATTCTAAAAACCTTAAATAGTAACTCCCTATTTTGACTTCATATTTTAATTCTCGCTGAAATTCTCTTTTCAATGATACCCCATATCATAAGGTTTGCTTTACTAATTTTTGAGATATTGGCTTTCAAAATGGGGGGTTTTATAAGAGCAAATAAAAAATGACAATAGTTTGACATTTGCACATTCCTATTTACAGTTTATTGATTTTCAGTGATTTTGACGATATTATTCCAAAAATATGAAGTAGAAGGTCAGATTGTCAAACTGTTGTCATTTTTTATGTCCTCGTAAAAAAAAACCTAAAATCGATAATAAACACAATAGAGATGTTTTGTGTAGCTTCTAAGATATGGGCCTTTGAAAGAATTTTTGCCATTTTGAAAGTCAATATCTCGAAAATTAGTAAAGTAAACCTTATGATATATTTTTCTTCTTCCTTGGATAATAATGTTCATTCCTGTGCGAAAGATTAAAAATTTAAATTAAAAAAAAATTGAACCTACCCTTTTAAGCTAACGTCTCGATTTCCCTGACATTCTGCAATGGCGCAATCATCGGGCAATCTTTTTACTTCATATAGCTTAAATGCTCCTAGATTTTTGTAATCAGTGAAACATTGTGCTCCATCTAAAGATAATTTTTGAATATAGAATAAGTATAAAAAGAGGACTTTTTTGATTGCTCATAACTTGAAAGGTATTTCTCTAAGGTTTGCTTTACTAATTTTTGAGATAATGGCTTTCAAAATGGGGGGTTTTATAAGAGCAAATAAAAAATGATAATAGTTTGACATTTGCACATTCCTATTTACAGTTTATTGATTTTCAGTGATTTTGACGATATTATTCCAAAAATATGAAGTAGAAGGTCAGATTGTCAAACTGTTGTCATTTTTTATGTCCTCGTAAAAAAAACCCTAAAATCGATAATAAACACAATAGAGATGTTTTGTGTAGCTTCTAAGATATGGGCCTTTGAAAATTGAATTTTTGCCATTTTGAAAGTTAATATCTCGAAAATTAGTAAAGTAAACCTTATGATATAGGGTACCATTGGAAAGAGAATTTCAGCGAGAATTCAAATATGAAGTGAAAATAGAGGGTTGCTATTTAAGGTTCGCAGAATATTTTCCAAAAATAGCCTCCCAGAAAAGGGCTACATAGGGGATTTTACTTTTTACGGTAAATAGTTTCTTTTTCTTAAAACCCCTCTCTAGACCAACTGTAGGCGATCGAAAAATAGGGACGCCATAAGGTTTTTCGGTATAGAAGAAATTGTAGTAATTGTTTGATACATTCACTTACCTTAGAGTACAAACCAAAGATGTTTAACTAAAATAGACCTATCAAGTCATTCATAAATGGCTTTGAAACGCGATCAGTCGTTAGATTTAGGGAAAACCATTTTATTTTCCACTGGCAACGCTGCACCAGACATGCCATGTCATTCATAAATTGCTTTGAAACGCGATCAGTCGTTAGATTTAGGGAAAACCATTTTATTTTCCACTGGCAACGCTGCACCAGACATGCCATGTCATTCATAAATTGCTTTGAAACGCGATCAGTCGTTAGATTTAGGGAAAACCATTTTATTTTCCACTGGCAACGCTGCACCAGACTTGCCATGTCATTCATAAATTGCTTTGAAACGCGATCAGTCGTTAGATTTAGGGAAAACCATTTTATTTTCCACTGGCAACGCTGCACCAGACATGCCATGTCATTCATAAATTGCTTTGAAACGCGATCAGTCGTTAGATTTAGGGAAAACCATTTTATTTTCCACTGGCAACGCTGCACCAGACATGCCATGTCATTCATAAATTGCTTTGAAACGCGATCAGTCGTTAGATTTAGGGAGAACCATTTTATTTTCCACTGGCAACGCTGCACCAGACATGCCATGTCATTCATAAATTGCTTTGAAACGCGATCAGTCGTTAGATTTAGGGAAAACCATTTTATTTTCCACTGGCAACGCTGCACCAGACATGCTCCTCCTCACACATGCTCCAACCACCTTACGTTTAGCGGCGGCCAGAAGCGTCTCGTTATTTATAAATGTAAAAAGGTTTGGTCGTTATTTTCAGACTTGTCAATTTTTTTTGGAAATACAATCTTTAATTTTTTTATACTTAATAATTGATACCAAGGGTATGGAGAGGTATTATATTTGTCATTGTGAAAATATTTATGTAAAGGTATAACATAGAAAATATTAATTTTTTAAATGTTCTCCAGATGGTTATCTGTCTAATTAGTACGGAAAGTGATACTGTTACGCACGGGAGGAGTTCGGGCGGGAAAGACACTTCCGCAAGGGATAGGTACAATTTTTTTTCTACGAGGGTTTATGATGACTTTCTTGATCAAAAAGTAGTTTTTAGGACACACATTTCAAACTCAAAATTTAAAAATTTGGTCCATAAAGTACCATTTAAAAAAAAAACTGCGTGCATTAAACGTTTTCTCACGCACGCTATGACAGTTTTTTATGCACGCCGTGCTTATTTTCTTACGCACGCCGTGTGGGAACGGCCATCGTATGCAGAAAAGTATCACTTTCCGCACTGTTTAGGCAATTTACCAAAAAAACCAATGTGGAAAAAATAAGCGAATTCGATTAAAAGTAGTGGTATTTCGAAAAAGGATGATAACTATATTATAGGTACTATATGATGGTTTTTCGTTGTGCAAAAAAAAAATGGAATTTATACAGTCTACTATAATTTTTATTTAAAATGTACAAAAGTATCTGTTCATTTTTAATAAATACAAAAAAATCTTATGTGGAGTATCTACCTATTTAAATATTAAAAAATAAAAAGTTGTAACAAACATACATTTTTTATCCTGTGTCAGATATAATAATGTTTTAAAAATTTATATTTATACCGGGAACGCTTGTACTATTTATAAACAAATCTCAGCAGAAAAAATAAGCTGACTACAGATAGTATCAAAACTGTGAATGTAGTCATAAATAAATATCATACGCACCTCTTACATATTTTTGCTACTCATATAGCATATTTAAAAATGTCGCAGCTGGGGTCGGTTCATTATTACCATTACCATATTGTTTTTATAACAAATACGCAAAAATATCCAAAAAAAACTTAGTTTTTTCCTATATTAATTACATTTTGTATTTATTGCAACACTAGTTGCACGCCTGTGGCGGCCTATCACAAGATGGCGTCGAAAAAACATATGATAACAAACCCGTGAAATGTTTGGTTTTCACTTGCAATCTCCAGTTTTCGTCACACTACACACTTTGTCACATCACTTTTGCCACAAACACTTAAAAATCTATTGAAAAAATATTAAAAAACTCTCGATTAATCTGTAAAATATACAAAAACCTCGATTATGCTAAAGCTACAACGCCGTAGAGAAATTATCAATGGAGCAGCGTACACACGTTTATATCGCTGACCCGCCACAAATGCGAGGTTGTCACATTGTTGTAGGTTTTATTCCCGATATATATTGGGAAATAAAAATAATTATTCTTTCGGCCAAAATATCAGGTATTTTATATGATATTTCGATCGAAAAAATGAAGTACCAAAACATGTACCTCCACATTATAAATTCTTTATTGATTTAAAATTGTAAAGATTCAAGGAAATTTAAATTCAATTATATAATATACCTAAATTTCTTTATATATTTGAATAGTAATAAGGTGTTTCTCCACGTTTAAAAAAAAACCGGAGAATTTGCATAATTGCATGTAAATGATACAGTTATAAAAATAATATGTTTTTAAAAACATTACGTGTAGAGATACAACTTTCAGCGCAATCTGGCATTGTCGCCAAATTGTTTACCTTATGTCTGATCGCAACTGTGGTAAACATAATGTCTCTATTTAAGTTATACCTTTATGGTACAAACCATATTTTGATTTAGCATATTCACATACTATCACAAAAATGTCAACCCTATGTGCACGGTTATTTGTGCGATTCACAAAACATAAAAAATAGCGAGCAACGAGGCACTGGCTGGCCACTTGATACGAAAGATCTCATCGATAGGCAAAGTGGCCGACCACAGCGCCCCCACATGTCGCGCCGATGCTTCCGATATTTAATAGGCCTTCTATCTACTTGCGTTTTAGTGAGCTTTGAACATATTTGGCGGCCATTTTGACAAATAACTAATGTATTAACTGTCAACATTGTCAAAAATGGCGGCGGCATACGTGTAAAAGGGTAGTAAAACGGAAGGTGTCGGCTGGCCTCCATGTCGGAGGTATCGGTCGCGCATGTTCAAAAAATTAGTAAGTTTTTTATAATTTGCTTTTGCGTCATTTTTGAATAAAAAAAAATAAGTGAAGAAAACGCGACAAAAAATAACGCAAAAGTTAGTAGATAGATGTGCGAAATCTTAATCTATTGGGGTTTTGGAATTTGTTTTCGACTGCTTTTTAGATTATTTAGATTCATTTCTCCTCGATTTTAAGTTACTTTTAAAGATGTAGTTATAAACAAATAGATATAACATGGGATGAGGTTCTTTTCTAGTGAAAAAAAACTTTATTGTTTCTGTTAACGTCAATTTTATTTTGATGTGATTTTTGTGCTTTGTGGAAAACCCGGAATTTGTCAAACCATTAATTTTCAAAACCGGAATTCGTAAGATCCATTGATAATCAGAAATTTTGCTAAATTGATTGCGCATTCGCCAATAATACATGAGCGGGAGGCCCACACGCAGGTGGCGTGGCGGCGTGGCGTTTCGATGCATTTGTCGCTGCTACGCGCGCATACTTGTACAGGTAGCGTTCAATAGTTTGTGTGTAGATGTCACTAAACTTGAATTCCAGTTGAGAACAAATTTCTGATAAACAACGAGTTTTACGAATTCCGGTTTTGAAAAATAATGATTTGACAAATTCCGGGTTTAACTCAGATTAAAAAGAGACAAGATACCTGACAGTTACGGAGGCTTTGGCTATATTATTACATGGAACAATGTTTACCTTTCTGTTGTTTACAGTAAACACACCAGTGGCGTGTACCTACTTAATTATAAATTTACACATGGATTATATTATTAAAATTTTACTACAATATGAAATCTGCAAAATAATTTAAAAAACATGCTAAAAATGATTCTGCCAATTTGAGCTTTGGAAGCTTCCTAACAATAAATATTTGTAGTATAATTTTATATAAAATAAATTTATTACAAAGTTTGATAGCAATTTCAATTTTCAAAAAAATAAAATTATGCCAAACATTAAAATAAAGAAACATAGTTCGTAGCACCTGGAACATCAAGAAAAAAATATAATATTACTAGCTAAAAATTATGTTATTGTGTTAATTTTGTTATTTTTTCTGGTTATTAGCAGAAACTTACTTATAGTGACTTGTTCAGTACACAATAAAGTCAATAATGCTTAGGGTATATAGAGACATCTCGGAAAGACAAAAAGATTTAAATATCAATTCGAGGGGCGAGCGCAGATGGCAACGGCGGCAGTATAAATTAACCTTAATATTCTGATAAGAGGTGGGAATCCAATATTCTAACAAACAAAAAAGTTTTATTGTTGTTTGCAAGTTGGTTTAAGGAATTTACCTACCTTTATTTTATAGTCTTTATAAAAAAAACCTTCAAAAAATATCTTACTTGCATTAACTACTTAATCAAAAGTATGCCTTGTTTTATGGTCTTTATAAAAAAAACTTATAAAAACGTTAGAAAATATTTCATTTGACGCATTGAGAATTAACCACTTCATAAAAAAAACATGTTTTTTAATATTTTAATCTATCTACTAATCTAAGTATATTTCATAAACTTTCTTTTAATTTTCTCTGTACCTACCCGCATGTACCGCCACTGACTGATTTCACTTGCTCTCCCTTTGTTTTCAAAATATTGGACGATTTGTTCCAAAATATCACTTTAAATGCACTGAAATATTGTCCTATTGGTAAAAAAACACACTATAAACGTTTTTTGACAAAATCCTGAAATTGAAAACGAAAAAGCTTATGTCAATAAAAATATCATCCGACCGTCTGCGCTCTGCCGACTTTCCCCATCCTCAAGCCAATCATGACCTAAAGTGGTTGACACGAATTCTCTGGCCCTATCGTTCTAACGTCGTTTAAAAAGATAGAAAAATAATCGATATTTCTCACCTTTGTTTTGTTGTGATTTTATTTGTAAATAAACAATGTTTATTATTGTTGGGAATTTGGAACCTTTGGTTGCACTAAAACAAAATTATGATTGTTTTCCACAAAACCAAAACTACACTTTTTTGCACTCGACGCGCGTTTCGCTAACAACGTTAGCATCATCAGGAGACGATAAACAATGAACTAAATTAATCTACGCTCTATCTTATATACAATCCTTTAGTGGGCGGAGATAAGACTAAAATTTGTGATTGATCACAATTTTTAATCCTATCTCCCCTCAACCAAAGAATAAAGTGTACTAAACGGGATGGGTCCTCTATCTTTATTTAAACTATTTCTGGATTTAATGATTTCCATACTTTCATATGCATTCAAAAGTCTTTTGTTTGGTACACTTTTTAGAAGTTTTAGGTTATCTAATGTGAGTCTATGATTGTTTTCAAAAGCATGCTCGGCCACACTTGACTTTTCTGTTCTTCCGTATTTTAAGTGTGCTAAGTGTTCTTTAAAACGTGTTTGAATAGAGCGTCTCGTTTGGCCAACATATTTTTTGTCACAATCCATGCAACTAATTTCGTAAATTCCACTTTTTTCTAGAACTGTAGTTTTATCCTTAAACAAAGAAAGATTTGAAGCAGAAAAGAATAGGATTAGGAATATAGCTGGCGAAAACGGTTACGACGAAGGCTTAATAAATAAGCTGATAAATAGACATTCTTTTCAAAAGACCTTTCGGAATTTTACCTTTTTCAGACAAAAAGATACCTGCGACTCAAAATTTGTATCAATTCCTTATAATCCTAATTATACGAAAGGATTACACAAAGTATTTAATAACACCGGTCTTAAATTAGTATATCAATCCGGTAACACAATAAGAAGCTTACTAGGAAATCCCAAGGATAAAACTACAGTTCTAGAAAAAAGTGGAATTTACGAAATTAGTTGCATGGATTGTGGCAAAAAATATGTTGGCCAAACGAGACGCTCTATTCAAACACGTTTTAAAGAACACTTAGCACACTTAAAATACGGAAGAACAGAAAAGTCAAGTGTGGCCGAGCATGCTTTTGAAAACAATCATAGATTCACATTAGATAACCTAAAACTTCTACAAAGTGTACCAAACAAAAGACTTTTGAATGCATATGAAAGTATGAAAATCATTAAATCCAGAAATAGTTTAAATAAAGATAGAGGACCCATCCCGTTTAGTACACTTTATTCTTTGGTTGAGGGGAGATAGGATTAAAAATCGTGATCAATCACAAATTATTAGTCTTATCTCTGCCCACTAAAGGATTGTATATAAGATAGAGCGTAGATTAATTTATTTCATTGTTTATCGTCTCCTGATGATGCTAACGTTGTTAGCGAAACGCGCGTCGAGTGCAAAAAAGTGTAGTTTTGGTTTTGTGGAACACAATCATAATTTTGTTTTACTGTTTATTATTGGCCAAGGAGATTTCGTTGGACCAGATATCTTCTCTCTTTTTAATCTAAGGGTTTTAACTAAAAATGGGTTTTACAAATTACAAGTTTGATATTAAATGAGTTTGATGTACAATGGTTCGATTAAAAACGGGTCTTATAAATTTCGAATTTGTTATTGAGTGGGTTTGAAGAAATAAGGTTCGGATAAAAAAATTGGTTTAACAAATTGCACTTTTATGGTGAATCGTTCTTGCGATAAAAATTTTTATTAAATACGGTCTGATGTTTGACAAACCATAGGCGTAAGTCAAAGTGATGTTCAAAACGAGTCATGAAATATCCATGCTAAGACGCGGATCACTTTTTGATTTTTTGCCGAATAAGCTAAAATATATTTCTACGGCCACCGATTTGAATGTTTGAATATTTCGAATCGGCGGCCTTAGAAAGAAATTTCGGCGTCGCTGTCTTCGGTACCAATGGAGCTATCACAATTGCTTCTTGCAAGAGCAGCATTTTAGTGGCATTCTTAAAATTCTGATTGAAAATAATTATAAAAGTTGCGTTTTTACGACGGAAATTTTGTCGTCATTCCACCAAACCAACACCAAACATTAGTTGCGTTTTTTTCCGCAACGTTGCATTGGCGTTGGACAACGCGAATGTTTTTTTTGTTTGGTGGAATTAAGATGTGTTCACACGAGACTAAAAACGGATTTTTAAACAGTTTTCAAGTTTGTTCCTAAAATCATTTGTGGGACTGTGAGAAAACTATTACTTTTATTTATTTTAATCGTTTTCTTGTGTTAAATAGGGCAAATATTGTCAAATTTATCAGAATTAATTAAATATCATGTAGATCAGCCTTTATTATTATGGGTGCCGATGTCAAAAGAGGTATGTCCGAGAATGACAGAAAATCGTCGTTATTTTCATTCTGTCTTTTTTTGTCATGCTATTGGTAAAGGAAAGAAGCATATCCCGACTAAAACTTTAAATTTGCGGAAATACCCTAGCGCTGATTATTTCCACTAGCTTTGAAAGTCGGTGGCGTTGCGGCGGCTGCTAATTTTTTTGGTTAGAATTACTTGTTTTTAATTTTACAAGAGCAGCGCCTTTATGTAATATGTGGCCAAAATGGTTCAAGACTCGTCGTAGTCATGATCTTTGGAAGATTTTTGTTCTGACGGAACATTGAATTTTTATTAAAGGAGCCCAATAAGAACTTACGGCGTTTAAAAACTGGAAAAAGCAACACATCACAAAAGGAAAAGGAAGCAGTAAAATTACAGCTCGCAAATGGGCTTTGTGTGTTCATTTTGATTTCATTTAAATAAATCATTTTATTTTTTTGTATTTTTTAATAAAGTAAACTCATATATATATTAGTCCTTAATTTTAACTAAGTCCAAGTCGTCCCAACTAATTCCATATGACAATGATAGCCATAAACAATAAACAGCAAGTCAAACGAAGATAGCCATCTCTTTATTTCTGAGATCACAGCTACGTTTACATTTGCACGCATAAACCTTTTGTATCCGTTTGAGGCTGTATCAACAAAAGCAAAAAAACAAAAATACAACGTCGATCATTGTCTTTTTAGATAAAAATTCTAATCTATTTTCATGCAACTTGCTGCAACTGCATATATAGGGTTCCTAAGCAAATTCTTAGGGGGCCAAGCAGCCGTGTATAAGACGCAGACAAACGGAAAAGCACATTAGATGTTGTCACTACATCTTACACGTAGTAAATCCATTCCAGGTTGTTGTTTTCTAATGTTTTCCATTTTCATACCTTTAGGACTGGAATAAAAATTGTTTTTGCTCGACTTTAATACCAAACTGATGAAAGATATCGTAAAAAAAAAAAAATTCGGCTTTTCATTTTGTAACCATTGTTCTTACGCACTGTTTACAGGCTGGGGACTGAGATACATGCAAATGCCTAACCTAAAGCGTTCATACACGGCCGGAGAAATCGACTGAGATATTTCCGTAGAAACTTTATCAAGCAAATAGGACGGGTTGACGCCTTCGAACGTCCAACCCGGGTTTTGCACTTTGATTCGAAATCAAAAAGGAGGAACAGTCAGATGTGGGGCCGTGCACAAATTACGTAACGGTGATTTTACCAATTTTTGACCCCCTCCCTATGTAATGTTTTGTAACGGTTTGGCCCGCCACTCCCCTAATATTACGTAACGATTTCAAGACCACTACCCCCCCCCAAAAAAAAAAAACTTTTCAATTGTTTTCATTCCAAATTTTCTTAGTTTCATACAAATGCAAACGCTGTCGAAAACCCTTCTTCCCCCTACGTAACGTTTTGTAACCCCCCTCCCCCCTATGACCATTACGTAATTTGTGCACGGCCCCTGTAGTCCCAGTGGAGGAGGACGAGAAAATTGATATTTTTTTCTTAAAAATTATACTCTTTAGACCTATTTCTTTGCGTTCCCGAAACTACGTAATTTTTGAAAAAAAATTGTAAGCGCCGCCATTTTTATTTCGTGCTTTGTTTTTCTAACATTTTTGCGTTCGGCTAATTTAATTGAAAAATTTTTGCCTGCGGCGCCCTTTATCTTCTCACTCGAAACCAAGATCCCCCGTTTTAGGAAAACTGGTCCCGTCTCTGTTTCTAAATTTTTTCGAATAAAAGTAAATGGGAGAAATAATTTGTTGTTGTTGAAAAAAAATAAAAAAAGTGGCAGAGCTCAAGTTTTTCGTAAAAAAAAGTTTTTTGTAAAGAAACAGAGCAAAATAAATCTTTTCACCCCTTTTTGGGTGTTACAAATATTGGCAGCCCCTTATTTTTCGCTTTTACCCTCCCGCTAGTTTTGAAGAATTGGTTCGCTACATGTTTCGAGATCATGTCATAAAACACCTCGAAAATATCAAATGTAGTGTAGGGCCAGCTTTATTTAAAATCAATAATATCGCAGGCAAAAAGCTCTGCAGGAAAAACAGCGCCGTTTATTGATTTCTTTGGCTGCTAGTGCTAGCTGAATGCTTTGGCAGTTTCCGGATAGATGTCACTAGTAGAACAAAGAAATTTAATTAAAAGCGAAGATATTTCTTTCTAATGTTAACAACCTCACGAGTTTATCGCTCAGTATCGTAAATAATGGACCCTGCCGCCTCCTTTAAGCAAGAAAAAGCTATGGTTTGGACCTGAAAACATCTAATTTTTAATTAGATTAGATGTGTGGCCGCCATCTAGCGGAATTTGCAGACATCTTGTCAACGGTTATTATTGCAACTATGATTTATGCTCACAATGAAAGAGTGGCGACAATTTTTTCTCATGAAAGCAGGAGATAATAACAAACTGGCACCATTGCTCAATATACCTGTTTCTTTTGTGCGCCCAGAACTTTCTATGCCATTTCTGTTTGATTTATTGAAATCCTATTCCTAAGGAAAATCTTAGGAACCCTGTATAATTTAAGAATTTTTAAGCCTTCCCGAATGAATCCAGTTTTAAAATCTACAAGTTCAGTTGGCCTGTAATTAGAATAATGGCCTTTTTTCTGCTTTTTATATTATTTTCAACCATTTTTCACCTACCTTTATCGTTTAGGTATCCAAATTTGTTCTTATACGTCCCATTTGCAACAATAATTGAAGATTCTTACCATTTTCGAACAAGAAAAGACAATTGATAGCAATCACATTGACACAACGCGGTCAATCTCTGCGGCAGGGCCGGCTTCAGATTTTGTTTTAGTTATTTGCCACTTATATTTTAACATTTTCTTTAATTTTTAAAGCTTTTTTAAAGAAGCGTTTAGTTTTCTTTATTAATTTAAAACTTTTGAGGTTAAAAAACAGACCCACATAACTTTTCCTAAACAAAAAGGGCAGACTGCAGGCCGGAAAAAAAAACAACACCTTCTTAAATAAAAAAAAGACTTCCACATCTCAGTTTACATAACTAAGGGCTGTATGCATAGTATAAGGGACCATTTGCACCTCTTATAAAAAATCCCCGTTAGGTGACTTTATCGCTTAATAACGCGTTGTAAAGTAGCTAACGTCACATTATTTTTATGGCAGCATGTTTAGTTTTTGCCCGCTATCTTTGATTTGTTTCTAGGCGACTTTATACGGAATTTTTTATTATCAAGATTTACAAAAAGAATTTTTCCAATAATATATTTTATTTAAAATTTCCTATTCTTGCGTTTCTTACGGTGAATTTTAATTATTAGTAATCTTTAAAAACAAGAAAACCCATCAGAGAAAAGGGAGGTTATGATAAACAGATCGAAATCACTTGTCACAGTTGCCATTGCAAGTCAATGTTCTTACGAAATTGTAGCCAAAGAAAATTATTATTAAACAAAAATCGTTACTTATCTTTACAATTAAAAAGAATACAGAACATATTTGCATTTAAAAATAAATTTAAATATTTTGTTTTTAGGGTTACGTTCAGATTAAACGCCGGACGTCGTCGGGTGATATTAGCGACATAAAGCTATTTGTAACTCATCGCGGTATACGTATCCGCATCTAGGTAGAACCAAGCACATTAATTGGTCAGAAACTTGTACCACGTTCGAAAAGAGCAGATATATGCTAATCTAAGGTGTTCTTGAACGCGATAGGTGTTAAAAAGCGTTAGGTATCACGTATCGTTACGGCACACGTATCGTATCTCAGCACCTATTGCGTTCAGAAACACCTTAAATTAGCATATATCTGCTCTTTTCGAACGTGCTACAAGTTTCTGACCCATCAATGTGCTTAGTTCTCGCTAGAGCGGAAATAGCTTTATGTCTCTATTTTCAGTCACTGTCTATCAAACAATTAAGGCATACAAAGACAGCAATATTTGTTGGACGTAGTTTTTGATTGTTTACAATCATTTCTGCTGTTTTATTTTTAATGGGGTTTCCAGACTCTTTTTCCTTTGTTTTAGGCATACAACTGAGATACTATATTGGCTCAAGTATCGTAAAATGTGTAACAATAACAATAACTTGGAAAAACATAGAAAATTTATTAATGTCTATTGGGCATGCATGTATATTTCCTAACAAGTGCGAGAAGTGATATACAGTTAGACGAACGACGCGGAGCGGAGTTCGAATAAGCTTTAAGTGCGGGAATGAATCTTCTCGCACGAGTTAGGAACAATTTTTTTTCTACTGCGGTAAAATTCTTATTTAAATGTTATCTTTAAAGACAAAATTCACACCACGCATTGACTTCACAAAACCAAGGTTTTATATGTAATACCTGGCTGAAAAAATCTCAGGCTCCCTTAATTTAAAAAGGTCAATAAAAGCGGCAGGCCTCCGCCGCGTTTGAGTTTAGGTTCAACCTGCCCTAAAAGGGAAAAATGCATCTTTCTGAAACAGGCTAAAATATTGATAGACTTAAGTAGCAGCTCGACAGTTGAGTGGGACGGAAATCTGAGCTTTATAGAAAAGACCTAAGGAAGGGACAGGATATTTGCATTTACAAACCGTATTTTAATAACTCGTTGGACACCGGTGTTCTAGGTGCTAAAAATTAGGTAGGGGTTGTTGCGGGGAACAGGGACAAGCAACTGTGGTTTCATAGTTCCATAAGGTCAGCGGTATTAGGTATGCGGTAAAGCGCAAGGGAAATACACAATTGCAAATATATGCGCTTGAGGTTTACGAAACACTACAAACCGCAGGATGCGTTTGCTATATAGATAATTTTTCTTGCGTCTTACCGCATACCTCACGCTTACCTTACGGAACTCTGAATCCACTTTAATGCATGTCTCACCTCATGTCCACCGTAAAAATATTCAGATTAGTTTAGCTCATCCATGCTCCTTATTAATTTTCATGTAATAAACAGAGAAAAAAAATGATGTAATCGCGATTAGTGGCTACGGTGCATTTAGGGCCGGTTTCTCAATAGCGGGTTAGCAGAGAGTTAAATTAACTCGGGTTAGAAATCCCAGTTTTTTGCTGTTTTAAGCCAATATTTTTTTAGGTTAACCCTGGGGTACAGTAACTTACCGTCGCCTTGAAGCCAGGGTTACTCTGGAGTTAACTTTAACCCGCTCTTTCAGAATTTTTATAAGGTTATATTGCTTGAGTTAACGCTAACTCGCTACTGAGAAACTGGCTCTTAGGGGTCAGGCAAACGGCGTATTTCACCGCTATCAAAATGTTTAAAGTATATGTAAAAAGGCTTATTTCATTTAAGAAGGTAGTACCCTTGTTTATTGTCCTGTGTGAGTCAATATTTAAATCAAGGTTCAAATCATTCTGGTACAACCAAACGAGGCATAATCAAAATTTTGTATAACAGAGCCGTTCAAATTTGTAACAATTCTCATGACTTGGAAACCAAAATAAGAAACATTAAGAAGGATCTGCAGCAGAATGGTTACAGCACTAAACTTATAACAGATACTATTTCTAAATTTCAACAAACAGGACAGAGATTACAAGACCAAAACCAGGCAAATGCATTCCTTACAATCCCATACGTTAAAGGAGTATCAGAGAGTATCAGCGAAAAACTTTTTAAATCTAGTAATACAATTCGAAGCCATCTTAGTAAAACAAAACCAGAGACCAAACAAAATAAGGAATGCATTTACCAAGTTCCTTGTGAGTGTGGTGAGTCATACATAGGCGAAACTAAAAGACTACTATCTGTTAGGCTTAAGGAACATCAGACGAATACCCAAAAAGGTGAAACCACGAAATCAGGAATCGCCGAACATGCATGGTCAAAACAACACCGAATGAAGTGGGCAGAAGCAAAGGTTTTGCACAAGGGGTCACACTGGAAGAAACGAAAATTCCTTGAAGCTGCCTTTATTGGGCAGAATCAGGGTATTTTCAGTAAACCAAGTGTTGAAATCCCAAATATTTGGAAGCCCCTCCTTGGGCGGAGCCAACTTCTTAAACTTCAAGGTTGAATGATTTCTCACAATATATAAGTACGTAGCCTTAGGAATTGATTGTAGTTTGCACCTGAAGACGATCAGAGGTTGTACTGATCGAAACGTCGTGTATAAATAAAATATAGACAATGGAAGTCCGAAACACAGAGTTAATTTCAAAGTTCGGTAATTATGCAGTATACGGTTTTCTGCCATTTTTGAAAAATTCTTTATGGGGGCACCTACTAGGGTCTCTAGGACTCAAAATCCGCCTGCGCTCGTTGTTTTTTTTTTGTTTTTTTAATTTTTTTTTCACTAAAACAACCCAATCCAACCCAGTCAAACCCAACCCAAAACAATCAAAAAAACACATTACAACCCCCCCCCGGGTACCCTTTTTTCTCTTTAAAAAAAAATTGGGCGCAGGCGGATTTGGGGTCCTAGGGACCCTAGTAGGTGCCCCCATAAAGAATTTTTCAAAAACAATCAAAAATGGCAGAAAACCGTATACTGCATAATTACCCAAAGTTCTTTTAAAAAAGCCTGCAAAATTAAAGAGAGCGTAAAAATATTATAAGTGACAAAAAATAAAAAAGCTGACACCGGCCCTCCCTCGGCAATTGAAGAGATTGTATGTGTTCTGTCAATAGTGATGAATTTTTTGTTGAAAAAAAGGCTAAAATCTTCAAATATTGTAAGCAATAAAGGTAGGTGAAAACATAAACATTAAATGGTAAATAGTCATTATTTTCAATGCAAGCCAACATGACCTTATAGATTGCATATCGACATTCTCTAAGAATGTACAAAAGCAATTGTGCATGAAATCGGCTCCCTGGTTTTAACTCTGCGGTGCAAATGCATGGACCTTATATATTATATAGTATAAATAGAATTGGCAAACGAAGTATACCCAATAAAAATAAATCAAATTATTGAATGGTGAGTCACTTAACAAACCAAAACAAATCTTGCAGTTAATATTTTTTTTTATAATTGCTATCAAATTGATGTAAGTCGCACATGTAAACGTATCTATGACATTTCCGCCATGTTTTCCAATGTCCGGTGGATTCGACGCCATTTTTTCACCGCAACGTTGCAGAAAAAAACGCAACTATTGCAAATATCATGAAAAGATTTAAAAATACGTTTACATATGCAGTTTCAGCAAGTTGAAAATAGATTCGAATTCTTATCAAAAAACGCATTTATCAATGTACTTTTTTTTATAACGAAACCGCGAAAGTGCAGTTAGGTCGGGACTCTAATTATAGTTGTGGATGGAGACGAGTGAATATGCAACTTGTAGTGCTTGTTTGTGTATTGTACGAATCATAAAAAAAGATGGCTAGCTTCGTCTGACTTGTTGTTTATTATGTATAGCTATCTTTGTCATATCGAATTAGTTGGGACGAGTTGTACTTAGTTAGGATTAAGGTCTACCATTTAAAAAAAATTGAATAAATAAATGTTTGCAGATATGAGATTACTTTATTAAAAAACACAAAAAAATGAAGTGATTTAAATAAAAACAAAATCAGCACACAAAGCCCATTTTTAAGTTGCAATTTTAATGCCTCCTTTTCCCTTTGTGATGTGTTCCTTTATTTACTTTTTAAACCTAGGCGATTCTTATCCGCCCAAGTAACACACATTGTACATATTAGAATTTATGACCAAAGTAAAGCTGTGAAAACGTTTTGTCAGTACCTCTTTGGTTGTAAATTAGCTTGCTTAATTTTTGTAATACTTGTATACTTTGTAGCTTTTTTAAATCATTTCTGACACCAATAAAAACTAAATTGGAGCAATAAAGTTGAAAAAAGAGAAAATAATATTTTTGGCTATGATACAGCAAGTTTAGCTATGTTTTTTCGGGTCGTTTCGACAATAATGCGCTTTCTGTGCAGGAAGTTGTAAAAATAGTTAGAGAAAAACATTTTCAGCTAAAACACAGTAATTTTAGCCGTCGGGTTCTTTCGGCTTTCTTCGCTAACAAAGTTAAAAAAAAATGTAAAATAAAAAGTAGTTGAGGTTTCGTGATAAATATTATCAGTAAACTGTCCTTCGCATGTCAATTTGGTCCATGGATAAAGCCAAAAATCCGATATTAAGTGTGTGTATAAATATCTATACTTGTGTTTTCAAAACCGAATCAACTATTTATTTCTATAATTGACCAAAAAATGATTGCCAAATTGGGCTAGGCGACGTTTTATCAACACTTTCAAGACGTTGTGGCAGACAACAGCAAAAACATAATAATAGAGGAGTTTTAAAAAGTTTATCAGCACCCTGTGTTACTTGGGAGTAACTCTCTAAAGAGCAAGACGTTAGCCAGTCTTGAACCATTTTGGCCACATAAGACACTGACTGCTCCAACCAATCACCGCAACGCCAACAACTTTGAGAGCTGGTGGAAGTAATCAACGCTAGAGTATGTCCGTAAATTTAAAGTTTTGGTCGGGAAATGCGTCTTTCCTTTACCAATAGCATGAGAAAAAAGAGACAGAATGAGAACAACAACGGTTTTCCGTAATTTCCGTGCATACTGCTTTTTGACATCGGCATCCATATAATAAAGGCTGATCTACATAAAATTTAATGAATTCTGATATTTTTGACGATATTTTCCCTAATTAAAACACCCGAAAACGATTAAAATAATAGTTCTTTCACAGTCTCACAAATGAATTTAAGAATAAACTTGAAAACTGTTTAAGAATACGTTCTTTAGTCCACCAAATAAAAAAAAACATTTGCGGAAACAAACGCAATTAATGTGAATGTGAATTTCGATAGATAGTTTGGTTACAAATGATTCGGGGTTTACCTGGTATTTTATTTTCGGGATTATTTTTAAGCAGAGCAATCCATCCAAAAACACAGTTTTGCACCAATAAAAGAGAAATGACCAAACCTATTACTCCACAATGCATTTTAATTTTGTTATTAGCTTTATATTCAACTATTAACTAGATAATAAAATCATTTTCAATTTCTACGTAGTTAAAATAAGGTTTATCTACTTAATAGTACCCTGACCAGCAAGAAGATTTAATAGTAGTTATGAAATCATTGAGGATAATTATAATTATTAATTAAAAACATAATGATAACCTAAATAAGATTTATGTTTGTTTATTAAAGAAATTAAAGATTTTTAGGAACATTATTTTACACAGGGTGAGAGGGATCCTTCGAGAGAAATCGGGAATGGATCATTCAACCTTTTGGCCACTAGTGACTTGATATTTAATTTGTGTATGATTATTAAGCTTTACTTGCGCATTACCTTAAGTACTCAAAAGGTATTTATGCACCTAGGTCAAAAAATACCGCTTTAACACCCGCAGTGTGTAAATAACAGCCCGAGGCGTTAGCCGAGGCACCGATTGCTGTTACACGCTGAGGGCGTTAAAGCTGTTTTTGTCCGAGGGACATACAACATTTTATATCTGACGAGCATGTTCTAATTTTAATATTTAAAAAATTAATTAATAATAATTTATAATTTTGTTGTGACATTATTAAAAATTACTTCAAAATATACAGGGTTCCTAAGATTTTCCTTAGGGTTAGGATTTCAATAAATCAAACAGAAATGGCATAGAAAGTTCTGCGCGCACAAAAGAAACAGGTATATTGAGCAATGGTGCCAGTTTGTTATTATCTCCGGACTGCTTTCATGAGAAAAAATTGTCGCCACACTTTCATTGTGAGCATAAATCATAGTTGCAATAATAACCGATGACAAGATGTCTGCAAATTCCGCTAGATGGCGAATATCTAATCTAATTAAAAATTAGATGTTTTCAGGTCCAAACCACAGCTTTTTCTTGCTTAAAGGAGGCGGCAGGGTCCATTATTTACGATACTGAGCGATAAACTCGTGAGGTTGTTAACATTAGAAAGAAATATCTTCGCTTTTAATTAAATTTCTTTCCATTCTGTTCTACTAGTGACATCTATCCGGAAACGGCCAAACCATGCAGCTAGCACTAGCAGCCAAAGAAATCAATAAACGGCGCTGTTTTTTCTGCAGAGCTTTTTGCTTGCGATATTATTGATTTTAAATAAAGCTGGCCCTACACTACATTTGATATTTTCGAGGTGTTTTATGACATGATCTCGAAACATGTAGCGAAACAATTCTTCAAAACTAGCGGGAGGGTAAAAGCGAAAAATAAGGGGCTGCCAATATTTGTAACACCCAAAAAGGGGTGAAAAGATTTATTTTGATCTGTTTCTTTACAAAAAACGTTTTTTTTACGAAAAACTTGAGCTCTGCCACTTTTTTTTATTTTTTTCTTCAACTTTCTCGAAATTTTCGTCATACCATAGAAAAAAATTATTTCCCCCATGGTCATACTCTACTTTTATTCGAAAAAATTTAGAAACAGAGACGGGATTAGTTTTTCTAAAATGGGGGATCTTGGTTTCGAGTGAGAAGATAAAGGGCGCCGCAGGCAAAAATTTTTCAATTAAATTAGCCGAACGCAAAAATTTTAGAAAAACAAAGCACGAAATAAAAATGGCGCCGCTTACATTTTTTTTTTTCAAAAATTAAGTAATTTCGGGAACGCAAAGAAATAGGTCTAAAGAGTATAATTTTTAAGAAAAACATATCAATTTTCTCGCCCTCCTTCAC
The DNA here is from genome assembly GCA_963921995.1 of Oxystoma pomonae. Classification (NCBI taxonomy): domain Eukaryota; kingdom Metazoa; phylum Arthropoda; class Insecta; order Coleoptera; family Brentidae; genus Oxystoma; species Oxystoma pomonae. Next base: position 25,691,289 of record OY998165.1, read on the forward strand.
TGGGACTACAGGGGCCGTGCACAAATTACGTAATGGTCATAGTGGGGAGGGGGGTTACAAAACGTTATGTAGGGGGGAGGGGGGTTTTCGGGGGGTAGTGGTCTTGAAATCGTTACGTAATATTAGGGGAGTGGCGTGCCAAACCGTTACAAAACATTACATAGGGAGGGGGTCAAAAATTGGTAAAATCACCGTTACGTAATTTGTGCAAGGCCCCACATCTGACTGACTTTTTGATTTCGAATCAAAGTGCAAAACCCGGTGGACGTTCGAAGGCGTCAACCCGTCCTATTTGCTTGATAAAGTTTCTACGGAAATATCTCAGTCGATTTCTCCGGCCGTGTATGAACGCTTTAGGTTAGGCATTTGCATGTATCTCAGTCACCAGCCTGTAAACAGTGCGTAAGGACAATGGTTACAAAATGAAAAGCCGAAAAATATTTTTTTTTACGATATCTTTCATCAGTTTGGTATTAAAGTCGAGCAAAAACAATTTTTATTCCAGTCCTAAAGGTATGAAAATGGAAAACATTAGAAAACAACAACCTGGAATGGATTTACTACGTGTAAGATGTAGTGACAACATCGCCCCATGCCCATCCTTTTCTGCCTAATGTGCTTTTCCGTTTGTCTGCGTCTTATACATGGCTGCTTGGTCCCTAAGGATTTCCCAATCAGCATTTTCAGAAACTTCTGGTGACAGATATTTATATAATTATTATAAAGAGGGTTCCATTGATACCCTAGGGTATTTAGAAGTTTATTGAAGGCTCTAAATTGATGGTACCCTAAAGTAACATAAAACTGGCGTTAACAATATTTCCACGGACATCCTTATAAAAATTAAAGTCATCGGTAACAAATGTTATATAAATTGGTGTTAACAATGTTTCCACCAACATATTTATAAAAATATAAGTCATCAGTGACAAAAGTTATATAAATTGGTGTTTGAAATCTTTCTGTCAACCCACCTATAAAACCGTAAGTAACTATCAATTAAAGATATATAATAGATTGGGTTTTAAAATGTTGCTATCAACCCACTTATAAAACTTAATTAACCAACAACAAATTTATATAAGATAAGATTGAAAATATTTCGAGAGACACTTATAAAAACTTGGGAACTCACACACAATAGTTATATAAATTGGTGTCTGTAATATTCTTATGAACTCATTCATAAACCTTTTTTGCCCATAAGGTGTTTTCTATAATGTTGTTATTAATTTCTTTATATAGTGATTATAATACAACTGTTTTTAGAACAAAAAAAAACAATTTTAATTTATTTTGGCAATTATAGTAACAAAACAAACAAGATTTTTTAAGGTTAATTTTGTGACATCAAAAGGCGCGTTTTTGCGAAATGAAAAGGAGCGTTTTTGCGACATCAAAAGGCGTGTTTTTGCGAGATACCATACCGTTATTATCTTGTTTTAATTACATCAATCTGAGAGAGATAACAGATCCAAATCTTCTTGAGATAGTTGCCGATGACAGATACGGGGATCGAATGCATTTTGCACCCGACTCAAAAAACTCATCACGTGGTCCGACATGAACTTGTATAGGCAAATCTCGCTTAGACCACGTGATACGTGTTATGATTCGGGGGACCCACGAATGAGAAACGCATAGATGGGAACCGTGTTTTAGAAAAAAAGAACAATATAGTAACCGTGTTAAGGTCGCAAAAACGCACCGTGAAACGTCGAGCGAATACGCTGATACTGCTGGTCGACGGCAAATGTGAACACCCCGGAAAATACTCGCCTGTACACCCTTCGACCCCGCAATCTAACTATATTCTTGAGATAGTTACCTCTGACAGTTATGCGGGCTTGAAATGTGTGCAGGCGGGTTTTTTTCCTGGTATGTGTAGTATGCTGGATCTCTCGAGGAATGCATTTAGGAAAAGCGAACAATGGTAACTATGTTAAGCTCGCAGAAAGGGACCATCAGTGTTCAACACTGCGCCATCTGCAGCCCTTTGTTCCAAGTAGCATTATTTTTTAAAAGGGTCATAAAATAGTGTTGACGAGGTAAACAGTGGTATAATTGTTTTGTTTTTTTTTATAGAATTGTCGGAAATTTTGGCCATTTTGAATTACAAAAATAGGTTTTTGGCCTAAATAAAAACGTTATTTATGGGGTTTCAACATGTGTTTCAATCGAAATATTGCTTGTTAGGGTTAAGAAGAACATACAAAATTCAATATTTGTCCCAGAAAGAAAAAAACGTGTATGAAAAAAAAAACTGATATTTAAATGAATATTTTTTTTCCCATTTTCTCAAGTATTTTTGGAGCCCATGAAATTTACGTGAGTGTATTCGAAAACTATACAGTACACACGGGACCGCAGCTGATTTTCGGAGTAGGATGACTTGAAAAACAGCTTTTATTTGACTATAGTATATAAATATTCATATTCCTGCTTCAGCTTATCTCACTTTCATTTTTATTTATTTTAGAAGATTGCTAAACACCATTTTATAAATTTTTTATTGTAAAAAGAAAAAGAATAATACATAACAAGCAAAGGGAAGAAAGATGGAAAATTTGTATTTCTAAATCCATAAAAACCTTTAATTTGTTATGTAGTGTTGTTCGAACAGTTGTAAAACCTTTTTATAATAATCTCTATACTTGAGAGCTCATAAGGAAGTTTTTAAAATCTATATGTTGTTTTTCTATCCATTACTATGTACCATTAATTTTTATAAGCTGGTGTTGAACAGTTGTTTTTCAAGTCTTTTTTACTCATTTAAGAGATATATTAGAGTTATAAAATTATCACCAACACTAAATAATATAACTTTTGGTTATTTTATGAAGGTTTTATATTATTTGCTGTAACTTGGGTTGCTTAGGAACCCTGTATAGTCGTCCGGCTTAAGTCCCAAATAGCAATCAATTGTTCATTCTGTGCAGAAAGCATGAAATTTCGCACACTTATTTTTTAGACAATTCTTTAAAATTTTGGTCGAGGAAATCGATGATCGGATGTATATGAGCCAAGATGGCGGCGATTTTTTCAAAATGGACGTCTATTTTTAAAAAAAATTGTAGGTTCGCCATCAAAACAAGATTATACTCGAATCTATATAATTCGATAGAGAGGAATTGAAAAAAAATGGTAACATTGACGTATGACCTTTATCGTCCTCGAAAAGTGACATTTTGTTGTAATTTTATAATTTAGAAAGAACATCAAAATATCTTTTCTCATTGACTTTTTGCTTACAGGGTGATTGGTTTAGTTAGACCAGGCCATTCAAAGTAAGCCTTTTAAAAAAAGCTACATTATCATCCGTATCTTTTTGAGTTTTTGAGGAAAAAATGTCAAATTTGGTAAAATTATTACAATTGTCAATGTCAACTGTAATTCTAAAAAATTTTTGGATAGGTCGGGCTGCGGACGACGTGCCCCCAAATTTCCGATTTTAAATTTGATAAAAGTTCATATTTTTTTAATCGCTTAGATAAGACATGCATATTTAATAAAATAATCGATTATGTATAACTGAGGTATTTAGATTTTTATAAAAATAATTTTAATTTGATATGGTCATTGGTCGCCTAAATTTTTTTTTGAGTATGTTAAAAAAAACGGGATTTTCAACGTTTTCTTCAATTCTTCTTAGCAACGAAAAATTTTGCTGGATATACCCGTTGATGACTTCTGATAAATTAGAAGGCCCTAACAAATCGATTCAGATATGACATTCCCAATTCTATTGAGCCGTTTTTACGCTATAGGCAAATAAAGTTGACCTAACATGTGTTTAGTCGCCCCGAATAGTACTGTAATGTAACCTATTGTTAATTTTTTGCGGAAAGCACCAAATTGGTACGCTTATTTTTTAACAATTTTTTAGGATCGTGGGGAAGAAAATTTATGATCGGATGTACAGAAACCAAGTTGGCGGCGAATTCTTCAAAATGGCGATCTTAAATCGAAAGTTACTTACTAAAAAAAAATTATACTTGAATCTATACAACCTAATGAAGAGAAATTTGCCAATACTAGTTAAATTGACGTGCAACGTTCGATGACCTTGAAAAATGTCATTTTACTTTAAAAAATACTTTTCCATAGCCTTTTATTTAAAATGTTGTAATTCTGAAAACAGCGACAGGTCTTGCTTTATACACATCTCTTCTAAGTGACTTTTTGCTTACAAATTTGTTATTAATTTTTAATGCTACCTTATCAACTAAAATTTTTTTGGATAGGTAACATGCGATAAAAGATTTTGTTAGGCACACAAAAATATTTTATCAGATTTAATATCGGATGTTTCTATGGCACGTCGTTCGCAGCGCCACCTATCCAAAAAAAAATTAGTTGATAAGGTGGCATTAACACAATTCGTAACAAATTTGAAAATTCTACTTTAAAAAGTAAAAAAAACACAGATGATAATGTGGCTTTTTTGAAAATCTTGCTAATCCAATTACCCTATAAGAAAAAAGTTACTTAGGAGAGATGTGTTGATGTCATGTTAAAATTATAAAACAAGAGCTGAGGCCGTTTTCAGAATTATAACATTTTAAATAAAAGGCTCTGGAAAAGTAAAATGACATTTTTCAAGGTAATCGAAGGTTTTGTCGTCCTTTCCCATATTCCTCAAATTGTCATCATTAGTCAAGTGATTTGAACTGATTGGAGTATTGTTGGATATCAACCAACGATCAGACGTATCCAGAATACGGTCAGCGGCAGATAGCCGACGAGCGGCCATGCTCCGGGTCTCTACTCCCCGAGAAGGCATAACTAAAATTTGGAACACCCTGGCCAAAAGCTTAGAGGTCCCAAAAAATTTTCCACCTTCCCGCCGACCTTCAGTCAGGCGCCTTAATCAAATAAAATCAAAAAGTGCACGTGACACACGAACTATGGCTGCTGCCTGAATTAGTTGTGAGTTGACGTGAATTTAAAATATGGCCAAGGTGTTTGCACTTGGGGCACCTATACACATAAAACAGTTAAAAGGAGATCGCCCAAGCGACTTCCACCCGACTAAAACTAAACTACTGAAAAGTAGTTCTTCGCAAACAGTAGCAGAATAAATGGCCACTAGGCAAAACACAAAATAGTTCGAAACAACTATGGTCCTTGAAACAGTTCAACAGGTTAGGAGATTAATCCACTGGAGTACGTGATTACTTCGTAGAAAATAATACAACCGTGAATAATTTTCCCCGAGCGCTGTAAGGGTGTACTAAAGTGTGTTGGAAGAAAGTTATGGTTTGATTCAGTTCGAATTCTTTTCCCGATGTTTCGAGACGGATTCTCACAACCGAGCAAAAGTTATATTACGGCACTAGGATGAATTCTCGCCCTGTATAAATAGGGGGAATTTAACCTTTATACGTATACGACCAGATACCGGAAACCATAAATCGTCGTGGGCCGGTTATCTGTGCTGTCCCTGCAAGCTGCTAGGGCTGGACGGCGGAAAATTCTAGCGTTCTGGATGAGGCAGGATGGCGGCCAATGTGACGTTCCAGATGGCACCGGGAGTCTCAGCTTAGTTCGCTGCACCAGACTACTGCTAGACGAATCTTGAAGTTCCCAGATATTTTAATAATATCAAAACTGCAGGGCATTGGCTCATAATTTTCCAATGCCCACAAAACATGTTTATAATCTTTTACCCCGAGCGCTGTACCAAAAAATGGTCAGCCTCCAAATAACCTTCTCGCAAACCGAGGTTATAAATATACCCCAAAACTCACTTTGCGGAGCGCAGTCAAAGCCGCACTGGGTAACAACACCCCTAAGCCTACTATATACCAAATTTCACTCAATTCGGTTCAAAAACAAAAAAGTAGATTTCAAGAATTGAAATCTAAAAAACATTGCCTAGGCCCTAGCTCCGTTAATATGAACTAACCTAAGACATGTGATATATCAAAATTTGTGTCACAAGGATGCGCAACTTGTGGCTATAACAGATTTTTGAAAAAGTTTTCATTTTAAAAGATATTTAATATTTTGACTTTTTCCAATCTAAACTCTTAACAGGCAATAACTCCGTTGTCAAACGTCGGTCCGAAAACCTAATCACACCAAAATATGAGGCTCGGCAAGACGCTCATTTTGACGTACGCCAACCTTCACCACTTCGTATAGTCCCGGAGTTATTTGCGCTTTCCTGAAAAAATTAAACAAAACATGATGTTTTAAACTCATTCAAATCTGCTATCACTCAAATAACTTACTAAAACACCCCCGGAGAGCAAGATCCCGGGATACAAGGTGACTCCAGAGTGAACCAAGAAGCTAGAATACCGATTTAGGGGCTTAAAAAGTTACTGAAAAAAGGCGATCTTACGACAGTTTCACGTCAATTTAACTAGTATTGTCAAAATTCTCTCTTTTATAAGTAACTTTCGATTTAAGACAGCCATTTTGAAGAATTCGCCGACAACTTGGCTTCTGTACATCCGTTCATAAATTTTTTTGACCAAGATCCTAAAAAAATTGTTAAAAAAGTAAGCGTACCAAATTTGGTGCTTCCCGTAAAAAATTAACAATAGGGTACATTAGTGTACTATTCGGGACGTTGACCTAACATGTGTTTAGGTCAACGTTACTGGCCTATAGCGTAAAAACGGCCCGATAGAATTTGGAATTTCATATCTGAATCGATTTGTTGGGGCCTTCTAATTTATCAGAAGTTATCAACGTGTATATCCAGTCAAATTTTTGGTCGCTATAAAGAATTAAAGAAAACGTTGAAAATCCCGCATTTTTTATATACTCAAAAAAAAATGTAAGTGACCAATGACCATATCAAACTAAAATTATTTTTATAAAAATCTACATACCTCAGCTATACATAATCGATTATTTTATTAAATATGTCTTATCTAAGTTATTAAAAGAATATGAACTTTTATCAAATTTAAAATCGAAAATTTGGGTGCCACGTCGTCCGCAGCATCACCTATTCAAATTTTTTTAAGAATATCAGTTGACCTTGACAATTGTAATAATCGTACCAAACTTGACATTTGTTCCTCAAAAACTAAAAAAGATACGGATTATAATGTAGCGTTTTTTAAAAATCTTACTTTGACTGGCTATACCTAAACCAATCACCTTGTAAGCAAAAAGTCAATTATAAAAGTTATTTTGATATTATTTCTAAATTATAAAATTACAGCCAAAATCTTGTTGCGGCTTACTAAATTATGAAAAATTATGAAACAAAAACTTCTCAAAATGCATTTTTTTAAATAACATGTCACTTTTCAAGGACGATGAAGGTCATACGTCAATGTTACCACTTTTTTTCAATTCCTCTCTATTTTTGATGGCGAGTCTACAATTTAAAATAAACGTGATTAGTCACTTGAAACATAAACAATGATTGCAGCCTAGGGCGTTAAAATAGCACATTTGAAAATGCGGACGTCAAGTGCATGTTTGCTGAAACTTTTACGACTGGTTGTACATAAAATATTCATAATCCAATACCCAGGGGCGTTAAAATCGACTTTTAAAAATACTGTTTTCCCAACATCGCCACACACAAATTTTATAGTAAAAAGTAGAATTAGTTTTTGGGTTCATCAGTTTTATACGTTTATGTGCAGGAGAATAATCTCAAATTAATCAAATATTCTTCCCCGTTGAAAAGACAATCCCCTCTCTGTTGACCAAAAAAATGGGGTGGCCACCTTTAATTTTTGAGCAGTGTATATGAATTATATCGGGATTGCTGTAAGTCACGAAATAAAACTAGGGAAAAATCCAACAATAATTTCTATTTTTTTTTACATCAGGTATACATAAATAGGTAGATATTATCTATTTAAAAGGGGATTGTGAATGTTGAAAAATCAAAATAAAATGAAAAAGCCAGGATGTTACATCTGAAAACGAGTGGCCGGAAGGTGGTTCTATGACAGAGTATTTTACTAATCTGTGGTTCTACTCTGGAACAAGGAATGGGTTGTCAAATAAAGAGAATTACCGTTTTTATTTTGATATTCCAATACAAATTTTGTTCAAAAGGTAAGGTGCCTGCATTTAGCAATGCCATCCATGATTTAATATAAAGGGTGTAACAACGAATTATTAGTACGATTTCGAATAACAATCCCCGAACACTTCAATTGGTTATTCAAGTGGGATACTTTAGGCGCGTTTCTGCGAGCTTAACATAGTTACTAATATTCTCTTTTTCTAAATGCATTCGTCTGATGGAGACCCAGCATACCAGGAACATACCGCCTGTACACCCTTCGACCCCGTTTTCTAACTACCTTTTTGAGATAGTTATCCCCTGACAGATATACGGGATCGAAGGGTGTAAAGGCGGGTATTTTTTGTGATGGTGTAGTATGCTGGATCTCTCTTAGACGAATGCATTTAGAAAGAGAAAATAATAGTAACTATGTTAAGCTCGCAGAAACGCGCCTTTTTTGGCTATATTTGAATTTTCGTAGGGCACACCCACGGATGTCTTAACCTATAAAAATGGATAAAACGCGAACGGAAAATCATTGCTGCATGTGAGCGGCCATTATTTTGTTCACCATGTTATGACTTTTTTTTTTGATGGCAACACTGATTTAAAAAAAAAAATGATTGGTGTCACTGATATCTGTCATATGGTCAATTTTATGTCAGATTTGATTTTTGGATGTTTTACTCCACTTCTGTTTGTGGTGAACTTTCTTAATTTCCGTAAGTACCCACATAGCAATGAAAGAACATTTACATGCATAGAATATGCGTTGAGCACAAATTTAGCATATACTTGGTACATACTATTTAAGTATATGCTATTAAGGATATCCAGAGCAAATGCTATGAATGTACCATTTGAGTAGGTCCTTTTGAGTATATCTTTAAGACATGTAAAGAATATATCAATTTTAAAACATTTTTTGGTCAGTATAGCGCACATGCTATTCTGGTACCATAAAAGAACATTAAAAGAATGAGCTTCTAAGTATTTTCTTGGTATATGATGCTGCTGCTATGGGAAACATCTTTATTATATCCAAAGTATATATCACTTATTGAAAGATTATTTGGTCCTTTTAGCGCACATGCTATTCTCGTTCTGCAAAAGAACATCAAAAGAATGCGCTTCTAATATTTCCTTAGCATATACTGTATTTACGACAGATATTTCTTTCAAAGGGCATATAGGTTAGAGCAGGTAAGATTTTATATATTGATAAATTTCTATGAGATTTTTTGAAGTTTTTTTATAAAATTTTATAACATTTCATGAGTCATAAAAATATTTTTTTGTTGTGATTTGTCTGTTTCAAAGCCCTTAACTATGTAGTAAGTAAAATTATAAAAGAATATTAAATTTATTATGGAAACCTATAAAATATTGTTAGTCTGTTAGATTATAAAATTTCCTGGAAAACCCATAAAAATTGTGGATGTATTCAAGCCCTTAGTATATATTTTTTTAGTGATGGACTCATAAAAGTATATTAAATTTTGTGAGTTTGTCTGACTATAGAATCTATAGGATGACTTATAAAAACTTGTGTTTTTACCAACCCATAGAAAAACTATTACTAAAACAAGATGTTTATAGAAATCTTTAAAATTTCATTAGTTTGGCTGGCTATAAAATATTCTAAAAGTCTTATGGAAAATGTGCTTATACAAGCCAATAATACTTTATAAAAAACAAGGGTATGATCATAGAAACCCATTAAAGAACCCCGCACCCGGTTATACAGGATTATATGGGAAGTTTTTTTTTGGTGAAATTCGCTATAATTATGGTATCTTGTAGAAAGATATATAACTAAAAAAATGTGAAATTATAAAAGTTTTTCTATGTCTAGTTCCTGAGATATAAACGGTCAAAGTTGGAAAAAAGGCGGTTTCCGGCTATGTTCTATCAATAAAAACTCGTAACACTTATCTAAAAAAAATGAAGTTATCATAAAATTAAAATGGTAGAAGCTTGTAGACAAACCCCATCCATGATGATGTCGTTTATGACAGTTCATTAGGTAATATACAGGGGCTAGTCAAAAACTGATATTTATTATACTTCTACTACTACCGAATTTTTAATACAAACATGTTGTATTTGAGCAGAAAATGATAGTTTTAAATTTTAAAGAAAAAAATAGGTTTGGTTTTTTAGTAGCTTCCTTTTTCTTAGATAATGACTTTTCTTTTATAGGTCAATTTTTCTGCCAAATAAAATCGACAACATTTGACTGTACCTGTAAAAACCATTTTGTGAAAAACAATAGTAATTTTTTTAGTTACATTGGGTTCAAATAATTCACAGCAAATCGTTTAACTACCAAAAAATTGTTGTATAGCCTTTGGTTCAGATACAGGGTCTATTCAAAAAAATTTGAAGTATTTACTTTTTAAAAATATGTTAAAAAATTAAAAATAATCTACAGGGTCCATCAAGAAGATAGTTTGTTTTATTTTAACCAATTAAGTAAATAGAAATTGAGATATCATTGTTCTTTTGTTAAATTTAGTTTAAAAAAACGTATAAAAATACAGGTAAAGAACTTAATTTAATTCTGTATCTACAGGGTCCGTCAATAGAAAAGCTTTTTTATTTAATCCACTTAATTAAACTGAAATGCTGCACTTATGCAATATTAAAACTCAACCTCCACGAATCTACTTTGTTTAAGATTCGTAATGTTAAAGTAATTAACTTGTTTACCTATATTTATTTTTGTTTTTTAGTTTAGTAACATTAAGAAAAAATAATGTCCGTCTAAATGAAATGCAATTGTTAATATTTAATCAGTTAAATAGAATAAAAATATTTTCTCTTCACGGAGCCTGTAGACTATTTGGCATTTTTCAACATATTTTTTTAGATTTTTATATTAGAAAGAATATACTATTTTAAAATGTGCAGTAAAAATGCAGAATAGGTACTTCTCTTTATTCGTCTCGACGTAAGTCTTAAAATGATCTAAAATATAAAAATTATTATCTCTATATACGGACATATAAAATGTGTTTGTTTTTTTTATATGGTGGAAAATAGATATTGAAATAATCAGGTAAAGTTTTATTAAAATTGACCGAGTCGTTTTTAAAAAATAAATTAAAAGCCATGTACGGGTAAAAAGTAAAACATTAAAAAATTTTTGAATTGACTCTGTATCTGAATGAAAGGATATACAACTACTTTTTGGTAGTTAAACGATTTGCTGCGAATTATTTTAACCCAATATAACTAAAAAAATTACTATTTTTATTCACAAAATGGTTTATTATAGGTAGAATCAAATGTTGTCGATTTTATTTGGCAGTAAAATTGACCTATAAAAAAATTAATTATCTAAGAAAGAAGAAGCTACTAAAAAACCAAACTTATTTTTTTCTTTAAAAATGGGCTTAAACTATTATTTTCTGCTCAAATACAACATGTTTGTTTCAAAATTCGGTAGTAATAGAAGATTAAAAAATATCAATTTTTGACTAGCCCCTGTATATTATCTAATGAACTGTCATAAATAACATCATCATGGGGATGTCTACAAGCTTCTACCATTTTTATTTTATGGTAACGTACTTTTCTTTAGATAAGTGTTACGAGTTTTTATTTATAAAACATAGCCGAAAGTAGCCTTTTTTCCAAATTTGATCGTTTATATCTCAGGAATTAGACATAGGAAAACTTTCATGTTTTCACATTTGTTTAGATATATATCCCTTTACAACATATCATAATTATAGCGAATTCCACCAAAAAAAAAACTTCCCATGTAATCCTGTATAACGGGTGCGGGGTCCTTTAAATGAGTCTGGTTGTGATTACAAAATCTCCTAGAAAACGGTTCTTTCATAAATCTATTAAATATTTGAAAAAAATTTTTATACGTATTTATAAATCTGTAAGATTATAATGGTAAAGCCATGATGGTAATATAAGACTTAAAATATTTTAGCACAATTTAAGGGGCAAAGTTTTTTAAACTATATTTTTCACATTTGTATGCCATGATTTTGCTCATATTTTAAAGTTTTCTTTCCAAACTTTCGATTTCTAGAATAAAACGCTTACAAAGTTTTCACTGTTTTTTAAGTGTTCTAAAAAAGTACTGCCAAAAAACATTTTTTCTGTGTTAAAATGAGAAATTTATAAGGCTATTGGAGAGAGACTGCAGGCTATAAAAAAGTATTTTATAGAGAGATGGAAATAATTTAAGGCAATTGTTTAATCAAAATTTCTGTTTTTTTTTTATCTGTCTGTCATCTTTATTGGTGTGGTGATTTTTATTTTTCCATTTTTACCCAAAAAACAGCAAAAATTGTAATTGTTCGAAGCGTAAAGTGTATAAGACATAAAGTGATATTAATTTCTTTCAATCAAATTTGTTAACAGCCTTTAAATTTACCAAAAAACCTGTCCTACTATAAGTGTATTTTAGCACATCTAAAAATAATTTAACAGGTATTTAACTAAATTATTTTAAGGTTAATCATGGTGCTGTACCAAAAGATCAGGTAAAATTTTACCTCAGAAAACCTTATAAAAACTAATAAAAATCAGATGTGTTTTTTCTGAAATTCAGTGGCAGGGCACCATTAATTTCTTTTTGAAATTCAGTGTTGCCACTAAAAAAAGTCACGACATGGCGAACAAAATGGGCGCCATTGTGCAGCAATAATTTCTCGAACATTTTAAAGTTAAGACATCCGTAGGCACACCCCTTTGAAGGGGTGAGTTTTCACCACCAGAATAAATAAGGAAAGTGGGCCAAGTACCAGTACAAATGCTTTCAGAAAAGGGTTAAAATTTTGAAATTCTAGTCATTAGTTTTCAAGATATTTCAAAGTACGCTAACAAAATTGTAAACGATTTTTGTAGCTGATAGTGAATATCTCAAAAACGCTGGATATTCAAAATTTAACACTTTTGTAAAGACCTTTAAAATGAGGCTTTACTTGACCAAGTTTCCCTCTATTTAAAATATAGTGGTAAAACTTACGTGTTTCTTACGAAAATCCCAATATAGCCAAAACGAGTCCCATAACAAATTGACGTGTTCAATATTTTGTTCAAAATCGCACTCCAAATACTGGAAAACATCTGTTTCGTGTTCGTTGTTACATCCTGTATAAAAGATTTTAGCAACAAAAAAAAACGCATTTTCAAATGATGCACGTTGTACCTGAATTATATAAACTTATATATATATATATCTGTACAATAATATTTAGATAAAGTACAAAAACTAAGAATAATACAACGAAATAACAATTATTAAATAATATTTAACCTAAACTGTACATAATAATATCGTGTGCTTAATACAACTATAAACTAAAAAAAAAAATTCTTTATTTTTGTTTAGTTTAAATAATTGTTACATAAATATTGTATTTGATTATTAAATATTACGTCGTTTTTCGATTCGTTATGATTTCTTCCGAGATTCTTTTTTGTTTCAAGAAAGTTATCCACAGTTGTTGTAGTAAGCTCACGAAATAATTTGGAAATTAACGTTTAATACATAAAAATTTTGTGTGTAGGTATTTTGGCTTTGGTTTACGAGTAATTACTATTAATATTATTTAGAGTTACATTTTTAGATGCCTCTTGGGATTTTTTAAAGTACAATCGTAATTTATTTAGACAGATTTCGTACTAGCGGTCGTAGGGGGGGGGAGGCGGGAGCGATCGCTTTTTCCAAAATTTATTGAAAAAATCGCCGGTTTTTCATAAAAACAGTAAAATTTTTCAGTTTTTCAAAAATTTTTGCCTGCGGCTCCCTATTGAGTCGAAAGTTACATTATTTTACAATTTTTGCATAAAACTTTTTCTTTGCTTTTACAAAATTTTGACCTTACGCTCCCCCCTTTTGGTAAAGCCGCGACCGCCACTGGATTTCGACTATATGCATCGGGCAGTATGGGCAGTCAGTCCAGTAAAAAATGTGTTGCTGTCAATATAGCGGGATTTTTGATAAACCCAAAATCAATGTCTCTGGATGTTAGCAGTACAAAAATTTCTTTAGAGTTAAGGTTGCCAAATTAAGACAGTAGATTAAAACTCGCCGAAATTCCAGTCTGATATTTGACGTGCAGTTGTTTTTCAAAAAAATATTCATTTACTACGTTTAGACGCACCTAAAACCGGTTTTATATGAAGACGGTTTTAAACAAATAATTTTTTTCAAGGGTTTATACATCGTTCTTCATTAAGTGTTATTAAATATGTCAGTTTAAAGAAAAACAAATATAATAAGAAAGTTAACGACAGAATTTTCGGTAAGACCAGCGTTGACTATATCTTTAGATCAAAAGCAATGCGCTAAAGCGTTTTTATAGTGTTTATATCAACCCGTAAATCGGTTTTAAACAGATAAACCATTTCCTTAAATCGCCTTAAAATAAAATCGATTTAGTGTCTAAATAGTAGTTTTCACAACTAGTGGTTAAAATAGTACTTTTTTTTAAAACGCGAGTAAAAAAAATCACAGTTTAGCCGCGAGTTGTTAACATTATTTTTTTTTAATACCTTTATAAAAAAATACGAGAAAAATAGGAAAATACTTTTTTTTATACCTTCATCAAAAACATGATTTTGGTAACTGTCTGCAGATAACAAAAGCATGGCTTTTTTGGTTACCAATGCAAAAAAAAATTATTTTTTGATCACGGGTGCAAAAAAAGATTTCTGTCCGTTTTTTTACCTTTTTTTTACTCGCGTTTTTAAATACCTCGCTGCGCTCGTTATTTAAACCAACGCTTGTAAAAAAGCACTATTTTAGCCACTAGTTTTTAAAACTACTACTAAAAATCTCGAACGAAGAGCACTTCTCGCAACACACCATCTTTACACTATAACTCAGGGCGGCTGGTAAATGAAATAACAATGGCTTCCATAGCGATGTGAATTTTTAACCGGTGATTCATTGTTGCGACATTTTAATCTTTGACAGTTTGATATTTTGACGATGTTTTTAAATGATTTTTTCGTAAATACTTGGTGAAAACTGGCGGAAATGCGTTAATTTTTCGGCAAGAATAATTAGATTTTTTAAATATATAAAAAAGTATATTTTTTTTGCACCCGTGAAGCCATGCTTCAATTATCTACAGGCAGTTACTAAAATCATGTTTTTGATGAAGGTATAAAAAAAAAACGGTTTTAGTAGCGTTTATACGACAAAATTTTCAAAACTTCCTGATATAAAAGAGCTTTAAGAGGCTCCTATAAACAAAGTACAGTATTTTCCACTCGAAGTTTATACAGATTTAATTTACGTTAACTGTCAGCGAGAATTTTTGATCTGACGTTTGATAATTTTGTTTCTTTTACTTTTATCATGTGTGCTGATAATATTCTTATTAAAATTTTTTATCTATAATTTTAGGGATAAAAGCATAACAACAATTAAAAATTTTTGTCCACATTTCCAACCTTGCCTAGCCAAAAATAACGACACGTTTTGTTATAACATGTCAGAGTAAAAAAGTGCAAACTATGAAAAATAAAACGAATGTGTGTCAAATTAGGTTTACCGGTGGCACAATTGTAAGTTATTTTGAAATCATTTTATTTTCACGAGTCTTTCATGGCATATAGAACATATAGGGAATGGATATCACCAAAGAAAAAGTGACAAATTTTGAACGAGCGGATGAAGCAATCTGAGAGGCATAGCGGTTAGGTAAATTTATATTCCCTGGGTTAAGTTGATCTCTGGTCCGACTTGACGTTTAACCCTACTTTTTCGTTTACTTTTTCTTTTGTGTTGTTTACTTCTTAAAGTTAGAATTTTTTGGCCTTTTTTTGAGTCTTTTTTTATCCTGCTTCGCGGCTTGTATAAAAATTATCACTGGCTTTTACCAACAAGAATGGCGTACTTACCGAAAAAAGTGTAAATAGTCCTCCAATTTTAACCAATTTGTACAACACTTCAGCAGACAACCCTAATAGCACAGGATATTTCAGGAATATCCCAGTAAGGTGCTGTGAATGTCTGAGTGTTCTAGCAAATTCACAGTATATTCGTAGGATATTCCAAAAACGTGCTCTGAATAATTTTCAAGTTAGAACATGAACAGCACATTTAAAATACATTCTCAGAATATCCTACCAATATATTCAGCGAAAATTCTATGCAGGGTATTCTAGGAATGTTCTGTGAATGTTTTAAAAATGTCCTTTTTTGGACATTATCAGCACATTTAAAAAAACATTCTTAGGATATTCAGCGAATATTCCATGCAGAATATTCCCTGAATGTTCTACTAAAGTTCGGAAAATGCACTGCAAGTTTTCTTTTTATTAAAAAAAAAAACTCTACTTTTAGTTACAAGACAAAACCATTTTGTTGGCCTAAAAAAATATAATCAAATCATGCCATGAAATAATATTTTTTTTTATCTCCGATCATGCTTACGCAGCAGAATTTAAGATTTTATTTTTTTCAAAAGCTTGTTGGGTAGGCTAATATTTATTTCCAATAAAAAAATAATTATGAAAATCGGTTGAGCTATTCGGGAGTTATCCTGCATAGAACAAATAACATAATCCCCTTCCACTACTGTTTGGGAGGACTCGGGGAGGGGGGTAATATTTTTATGCAATAAAAAAAGAATATGAAACTCCGTTGAGCCGTTCGCGAGTTATCCTGCATTGAACAAATAACGTAATCCCCTTCCACTACCGTTTGGGAGGATTCGGAGAGGGGGAAATATTTTTATCCCATAAAAATCTGTTGATCCGTTCAGGAGTGATCCTGATTTTATGTAAAAAAGCCATAAGCCCCCTTAGCGCAAAAGGTTAAGTCATTGGAAAAGTGTTATATGGATGCCAGAAGGTTGAGGGTTCGAATCCCATCGCTGTTTAAAAACTTTTTTTTTATTTAATTTTTTTAGGGTGCTTTGTGCGAGAACATATTTTTTCAAGCTCATAAATGTGCTATGAAAATCCTGCGAAGATATTCTATGAATGTTCTATCAGGATGTTCTAGGAATATCAAAACTGCGGACACAGAACATTCCCTGAACATCCCTGGTATGCTTAGAGGACTTGAGGGAACACTCAGGGAATGTAGTTGAACATTCGCTAGCATAAATCACTCAAAATTAAAAATAAATGTAACAAAATTATTGCCATGAAAACAACAATAAAATACGCCATTTTGAAAAGCTGTTGTCAACCCCTTAGTCGATTTCGATTTATCACGGTTCTAGTTGACCTTGTTTCTAAAATTTCCCAGGAGTATAAGCAAAAGAAGGAGGCCTCGATTGTGTAATATCTTTGAATATAAAACAAAAATAAGTTAAAAAACCTCCGAATCAGTTACTTCAACCGAAAAGAATCAAAAACAAAAAATCAAAAGATCTTGGGTGGAAAAAAACGAAAATTCCAACTTGGATGAGTATCCCACAAGGAACACACAAAGAACCAAAGCGAAAAGAGAAATGATCAAATGATGATTCGCCCTGGGCCACCAGAGTGGTCTTATCAGTGCTTCCACTGGTCACCCTCCCCAAACATCATTCAACACCATCATACACTTTGATTTCCAACTTTGAATCACTCACAAATAGGCATCGTTCCGCACTGGCACATATTTAAGTCACCTGATACGGGTTGGTCCTGGCGTGTTAATCTTTCCAATAGGGTATGGTATTAAGGTTATCTTTGAATTTTGTTTAAATTTACCGATAATTGTCTATGTTTACATGTGTATATAATTTAAAGTTTTTAATTTTTATGAACTTCCGGATTATACTTAAATTTTCATATCAAAAATGCTATGACATCTACTGGCTGACATGAACAGAACAAATGCACGTAGATAGCACATCCTGTGAAGATCCATACCTTGAGAACCGCAATCATTTTGAACCAGCAAAATAGGCTGGTTTTGCTTCTCAAGGCATGGAAAATGACAGGATATGTTATCTACATCGATTTTTTCTGTTCATGTCTGCTGAAAGGTAACGTCATAGCAATATTCATCTGAAAATTTAAAAAATCCTGAAACTCATAAAAATAAAAAACTTTGTCTAGATATATAGGGTGTTCCAAAAAAAAATCGGACTTTTTGGATGGCCTACAACTTCCACAATAATTTTTAGAATTTTAAAATTCAAAGTTTATTTGAAAAAGGAAACTTCAAAATTTATGTGCCCAATGTCAAAACTGACATTTATTTAAAATTCAACATGGCAGACAGATTTAAAAAATGGGTATTTTTTACCCCCCCTGCAAAAAAATTGTTTGCGCCACTGTAATAAATTTAAGATACGTTGTAAATAGCCTTATCATTTAAAGGTGTATAACCGTTTTATTTTTTTTTAATCGGTTAAGAAATAAGAAATTTATGCAGTGTTAAATTTGATGGTGTTTGTGTGGAAGAAAAGTTTCTTACTATAAGTCATCTTTTTATTCGACGTTATACAATTTATCAGAATTTAAAGATTTTAAAGTTTTTTAAAAGCTAAAAATCTAAATTTTACACGCCCAGCATAAAAACTGACATTTCTTTAAAACTCAATATGACAGAAAGATTTTAAAAATGGGTATTTTTTTATCCCTCTGGAAAAATAATGTCAGTGTAATAAAATGAAAATGTTCATTTAATAACCCTATTTTTTTAACGTATATTCACGTAACGATTACAAAAGTTGGTTAAGAAATTGGTTTTGCAGTTTTACGTTCGATGTTCTTTTAGTAATAAAAATTATCTTTTTTCCTTGACGGGACAAATTATATAAGGCAACAGGAAAAGAGAGGCAAAATTATCATCTTTTAAAAATTCAAGATTGACCCCTCAAAAAAATAACGTCCAGCAATACTGTAATTAAATTTAGATATGTGATAATGACCCAATTACTATAGTCTTAATAGAGTATTGTTTTTTTTTGTGAACAAATAAAAATATTAATTTTTCTTTTAATTGTAGTTTTTTTTTGAATATCCTGGGACTTTCCATCCATACAAGGATCAATCGCCCAATCTTACCAAGATAGGCAGAGTAAAGTTTTTTTTTTTAATTTAATTTAATTGCAGGGTTTCTTATTTTACATCATCTATAGTAATGAATTATCTTCGTCTTAATATTTGAGACACTGTAAATCCATTTTGAAACAGATTTTTTACAAAGTGCTTATGTTCTCCCTGGAACACCATTTTGATTTAATAATATAAAGTAGAGACGCGCATTCTGACAGGCAAAGACAGTTATTAAAGTTTTTTGTTCTTTTTTCATGGCCTACTAAGTCCTAATTCTACTTTGCTACACCAAATGACTTAAATTAATAGGTATGTAATGGTTACAAATAAAAATTCAGATTTTTTTTACTTTTTAACCGACTTTAATTCGTTACGTTAAAAAAATAAGGCAGTATCTTAAATTTTAAAGAAATGCCAGTTTTGAAATTAGCCGCATAAAATTTGGAGTTTTAGTTTGCCAGCTTAAAAAGATGACTCATAGTAATGAAACTGCATAACTTTTTTATTTCTTAACCGATTTAAATAAACGTAACGTGTATAGGTTAAAAGAATAAGGCTATTTAGCGCACAACTTAATTTTGTTACAGTGGTGTCCAATTTTTTTTTCAGGAAGGTAAAAAAAGCGCTTTTGAGATTTGTCCGCCATTTTGAATTTTAAAGAAATGGAAGTTTTGACATAAAGTACATAAAACTTGGACTTTTAGTTTTTAAAAAAGCTTAAAATTTATTTTTGACCAAACCATATACTGTCGAAAAGATGATAACTTTTAGTGAAACGGTCTTTTACCACACAAACAGCAATAAACGTAACACTGCAGAACTTTCTTATTTCTTAACCGATTTAAAAAATCAAAACGCTTGTATGCCTTTAAAGGATAAGGCTATTTAGAGCACGTCACAATTTTGTTACAGTGGCTCACACAATTTTTTTGCAGGGTGGGTACAAAATACCCATTTTTTAAATCTGTCCGCCATCTTGAATTTTAAAGAAATGTCAGTTTCGACATTAAGCGCATACATTCTAAAGCTTCCTTTTTTAAATAAACTTTAAATTTGGGATAATTATTATGGAAGTTATCTGTAAATTTAAACAACATTCGAAGATATTACGCAATCGAGGTCTCTTTCTTTTGCTTATTCTTCTGGGAAATTTTAAGACCAAGATTAACCGGGACTGTGATAATTTGAAATCGACTCTTGTGACAAAGAAAATGTGACGTTTCCCAACCGTTATGCCTTTCTAGCTATGAAACTAATATTTCAGATTGGTCGGTTGGGATATCCGTTCCCTACATGTCCTATTTTCCCTGGAAAAAACCTAACCTAAAAACTTCAAATGTGACAACTTTCTAACCTGAGGTTAGGTTTTGTCTAAATAAAAATGGAACGAACTGTAAGAGAATACTCCATAGGTTTTTGGAGTCATAAAGCCTTTGTCTGTTTACTATATTACCCGGATAAAGGGACTAATAGGTCTATGGTATTAAACTTAGGTAAATGGAATGTAATAAAATACAGATTGGTGTTATCAGGGAGGACAAAATTTGCACAACGTCGCACATAAATTACTACGAAGAAAATAAGTCAAAAAATTTTAAAATGAGAAAAAAATATGAACGCGAGAAAATATCAAGTGGGACCATATAACAAGAGATAATATAATGGCCCTACTTTTTGCATTTTCCGGAAAAAAGCCGTAGCGATAATAACTCTCTTGCGTCAGGACTGCGCAGTGGATTATGTGCCTTTAGCCTTGCCCAGGGTCAACCATGATTTTTACATTATTTTCTTTGTTTTTTAAAGTCATTATTATTACACATTTTGAGACACTTGGGCCATTATAGTACCTCACAGTTATCATCAAAATTGTCCTGGCAATCTGTAGACAACTGAAAATATTAGACTTGACCTCAAAACTGAAACCATTAAAGGTTTTTTAATGTTTTGCTGGAGTATTTACCAAATATCAAAAATTTTGGCAGATATTTTAATGAATACATTTTGCAAAATATTTATTTTGTAAGCCCAAACGTTTTCGAGATATTTGCAAGAAACTGGTAAAATTTAAGGTATTTTAATAAAAAGAATGCTATTTTAATGTTTTTCTCCCCCGATAAACCGTTTTTGACATTTGAAGTCATCAAATTTTGGTAACCTTTTGACGAGCCTTTTGATATGTTTTTAGCACATAGTGTAGGGGCATATGTGGATAATTTCTATCCTGTGGGATTTTGAATGAAGGAATTTTGTGACTATGTGGGATTGATAGCTCTTTAGTCACACAATCAAGTGTTTACCAAGAGCAATAGTTTTGTTCGCATCTTTCAATATGGCGGCCAAAAATCATAAAAACATACAACTTTCGCCACCGGGGCATGATTATACTCGATAATACATATAATACGAGAACATATAACTCGAGAACGGGTATTCCAAAAAATCCACGTTCAAGGTCATACGACCTTAAATGACCTTGAAAATTGCAAAAAACAATAATTCGAGGTTTCGTCAGTACTACTTCAAATGTACCTCAAACTATTAGGCATATATGCCAAATTCGATTCTTAGAGTTTGATGCAGTTTGAAGCTTCATGACCTTGAAAAATACCTCAGTAAAATTAACACATTTCAAAAATAACATACTAAAGGGCGCTATTCATCAACTATTACAGCGAAGAAGACCAAATTTGGTAAGACGGAAAAGAAGGGCAAGTCCAACAATATTGTTTAAAAAAATTTGGTTCAGCTATGACGCGTTTCAATATGGCGGCTGATTTACTAAAATGGCGACCTATAACCACCACATTTTATTTTATTCAATTTCGTAAAAAAGCAAAAATGACAAGGTGAAAAAAAACTTTAGTTGGTGCATGACCTTGATTACCTTTGAAAATACCATGTACAAGCAAAAGACCAGCTTTTTTGATGTTTTTTTCCAATTTAACACTACGCAGAAACTTTAAGCGCCGGAGATGAAATTAACATCTTAGCCATAAACAAACATTTCATTTTAAACCTCCCCCGGTAAAAATGACCTATATGCCTGCCGTTTTTATTAAGTTTCGGAACTTCTGCAGGGGACCGGTGGCACATGAATGTGTGACTAAATAGCTGTTTAATCTTCATCCTTGAATTTTATTATGAATGTGTATAAACAAGTGTAGTCATGCCTTATTCGCATAATTAGAATTTTTTATGCTTTTTCGACCGCCATTTTGGAGAATGGCATCTAAAAGCACTGGTCCAGTATATGGTAATATATATCTAAATTCTGCTAACTCTCTTATAGGTTATTTAAATGACTTTGTTACTTAACTTAATAAAAACGACAGGAATATAGGTCATTTTTACCGGCGTATAGCATAAACATCTGGGAAGCCATAGCAAAAAAAAATAGCAAGGACGTGTCAAATGAAGTGTTTCTTTGTGGCTAAGATGTTAATTTCATCTCCGGCGTTTAAAGTTTTTGCGTAGTGGTAAATTGGAAAAAAAAATCACAAAAAGCTGGTTTTTCACTTGTACATGTTATTTTCAAGGTAAATCAAGGTCATGCATCAACTAAACTTTTTTTATAGTAAGCGGCGATAAGTGTCGTTTTTGCTTTTTTACGATATATTTTCATATATCAGCCGCCATATTGAAACGCGTCATAGCTGAACTGAATGTTTTTTGAAAATATTTTTGGACTTGACATTCTTATCTTTCTTACCAAGTTTGGTCCTCTTTGCTTTAATAGTTAATGAATAGCGCCCTTTAGTATGTTATTTTTGCAATATGTTAATTTTACTGGCGTATTTTTCAAGGTCATGAAGCTTCAAACTATATCAAAATCTAAGGATTAAATTTCGCATACATGTCTAATAGTTTAAAGTAGATTTCCAGTTGGTCTGACAAAACCTTGCATTATTAAGATTTTTTGAAGAGAAAATGGTAAAAATCTTGTTTTTTATTATTTTCAAAGTCATTTAAGGTCGGATGATCTTGAAAGTAAATTTTTTGGAATCCTCGTTATCGAGTTATATGTAATCGAGTATAATCTTGAAAGCCATCTTGAAAGATGACGTCATATAAACCGCTTCTCTTCGTCTTAGCCGTTGATGCTGGCGCGGCGCATGTGCAAAACAGCGTTACTAATCCAAACGGGATCATAGAGAGAGACAGGGAGATAAATAAGAGAGAATGTATATGGTTCTCAGGAACACTGTCCTGCAATAAACCGTTAACAACATGCATTGTTCCAGTTTTCTTGAGGTAAGGCCCATTCTTTTTATAAATGCAGTTGACTACAGGAAAAATCTTTAATTCTTTATTCCATCGTAAAAAAATAAGTGCATCAAACTAAAAACAATATAATAACAGTACTGTTAGAATGTTCTTCCGACAAAAACATTGTACAATTTGTCGGACACCTGATCGGATTTATACTATAATATTTTTTTTATCTTCTAAACTGCTCATACAATTTTTGAAGCAAATACATTAGAGAACTTACGCTAAATGCTCCATGTTTATAAAATCAAAGTTCTGTACAGTTTTTTAAGTTATCAACTAATTTATTGTCGCCAGATTTTAATTTTGATCAACTTAAACTCTCATTGTCCCAAAAATATTACGTAGGGGAAAGACGGGTGAAATGGGGAAGTTAAGTACAAGCGATTTTAACTCAAATTTGTAATTTCCAAAATGTGGTTTCAATTTTTTCAAAGATTGAATTTCAGCTGGTCTAAATCTTATGTTGCCCGTTTTGCCCGCATCTCCCCTAATTTACAAGTTTATTTTTACAATTAACTTCTTTAATTACAATAAGGTACTACGTTTTTAGGTGCGACTCAATACGTTTTAATGATGGATTTGACAAGTATATGTAACTGGGTATTTAAAACAGATTGAATATACCACGAAAACGTAGGTTGCATTAACAATCTATATTTTTTATTAAAAAATAAGCCATATTACATAATATCATTTAAAGCTCGAAAGGGGTTGGCATTAAGCAATCATTTTGGCTCGTCGGTGCTCACTGGATGATTCGGTCTCAGCGTCTAAAAATAAAACTTTGTTTACATAATCAGCAAGGTGTCTAAACTTTCTGTGATTATTGGTTTGTAGCTTTATTAGTCACCCTTGATCAAAAAACTAAAAACAAAGTTAGTAGGGAGAAAATTAGCGCCTATTTTCGTCTTCCTAAAATTTTATGTACAGGGTGACTTTTTATAAACCTTCCCTGTGGCAAAATTTTTATTATTAGTTCTAGAAAGCTGAGATAAAAAGAATTTGATATAAGAGTACTTTGACCATGGCAAATCATATTGTTAAAAACATATTTTTTTAGAATATGAAAAATTTGGAAATAAATAGGTTGCTCAATTCCTCATAAACTAATCACGTTATTTTTGTCGGACGTTAAGGGACATGGAAAAAGTAATCTTATATCGAATGCTTCTTATTTCAACTTCCTAAACCCAAAAATAAAAAAGTTTGCCACAAGCAAGATTTATAAAAATTCAGTTAATTATTATTAAATATCACTATAAAAATAAGATTATTTTTAAAAATATTTTTGACGTATACTTAATTGATTGGTAAAGCAAGTATGATACCATTACTAGAAACAGTGCCCAACCATTCAACTAATGTTGTTTAATTTATGGCCTAACTAGCTAAATACGCGCATTCTTTACTCCTACCAACTTAAAACCAACCCCTACCACCCGCCTTTCTCCAACTCTCGTTCATTACCCTTCCACCCACTCCCCTTCCTTCCCTTACCTTCCAGCTAGTTAAGATATCTTCATAATATACAGATGTTTCATTTAAATATCCAAAAACAGTTTCACTTGACAGCTGTCAGTAAACGAAATGTCAAATAAAAAGTAACCTATATCAACACACAAACTTTCGCATTTAGAATATAAGTAGGATAGTAGGATTGATTTTTTCTTTAATATATTTTAGAACTTGTTTATTGGAATTGAAAATAACATAACTACGCCATAAAATCTGAACATAAAGTTCAGAATATTTTTGTTCTCCCAGAAATTAAATTTCGCCCACTGTGCGCCCGCCAGCTGGATTCCGAAAAATTGTAAGAGATGCGCTACCACTACGTTGTTGAAACACTTACTTTTTAGCAAAAATATTTTTCTTCAGATAACCATATTCTACAATTCTGTACAGGGTGGCTCTTGCTTACGGACTGGAAGCATCCGAAGACGTGCTGCCGTCACTGGAGGTGATCGAGAACGACTTGCGTGACGTCCTCCTTTGTCTGAGCACTGAAGCATCAAAGTTGGGGTGCCTTCTCGCGTGCTTGCTGAAAAAAAAATATGATGTACAAAATGCCGTGGATATACCCAGCAAACATGAATTAAAAAAATAGTACTTTTTAAGCCCTTGCTTTCCGAGCTGCTAATAACGGCAAAGTACTAAGTAGGAAGTACTTAGTTAGCATTGATTTGGAACAACGGCCTGCATCAGGCCAGCAGGTATATATTTAGTACAAAGGAAGTTGTACTTTTACTTTAATTTTTTCCTTGTACTTTTTTAATAATGGATAGAATGTAGTAGAAATAGGTAGAAAGTAGTTAAAAAAAAAATTAAATAAAAACAAAACAAACAACATAATCTCACACTCTAATAACAAAGTATACCCCAAAATGATCCATTTGGGATGTTCAAAATATCCCAGAGATTGCCTAAATGTCCCACAGAAGTCCCATTTAGGTCAAATCTCAACCACCATAACTTCAGAAGAGGATTATGATTCTTTGATAAATCACCATCATATTTCCTAAATTTCTTGTTAATAATTTTCAAGTTTACAGTTCTTGCTTCGCTATATCTAATAGTAGTATCTTCTATGGAGAAAAAATATTGAAAGTAACGCCATCTACTTACAATAGATGCAAGCTAACTATTTTGTTGGGGTGCCTTCTCGAATGCTTGCTGAAAAAAAATATGATGTACAAAATGCCGTGGATATACCCAGCAAACATGAATTAAAAAAATAGTACTTTTTAAGCCCTTGCTTTCCGAGCTGCTAATAACGGCAAAGTACTAAGTAGGAAGTACTTAGTTAGCATTGATTTGGAACAACGGCCTGCATCAGGCCAGCAGGTATATATTTAGTACAAAGAAAGTTGTACTTTTACTTTAATTTTTTCCTTGTACTTTTTTAATAATGGATAGAATGTAGTAGAAATAGGTAGAAAGTAGTTAAAAAAAAAATTAAATAAAAACAAAACAAACAACATAATCTCACACTCTAATAACAAAGTATACCCCAAAATGATCCATTTGGGATGTTCAAAATATCCCAGAGATTGCCTAAATGTCCCACAGAAGTCCCATTTAGGTCAAATCTCAACCACCATAACTTCAGAAGAGGATTATGATTCTTTGATAAATCACCATCATATTTCCTAAATTTCTTGTTAATAATTTTCAAGTTTACAGTTCTCGCTTCGCTATATCTAATAGTAGTATCTTCGATGGAGAAAAAATATTGAAAGTAATGCCATCTACTTACAATAGATGCAAGCTAACTATTTTGTAATAAGATGTAAGTATTTTGTACAATAATCGCTGATTTACACCTCTGTTGTACATGTTTGCCACTACTAATAATATGCTTGATTTTTTGTATTTTTTTGTACAAATTTTTACATAATCTATTTTTACCTCCGAAAGTTTATTTATTTTTTGCTTATACCAAAATATTTTTAAATTACTTGTTTGGATAAACCTAGAGAAGGTTTTATTGCCATCAACTCTGGCTGCACTAAGATTTTTTTTTAAATAAAGTTAAACTTCTTTCTTTAATAAAAACAAAGTACTAAAATGTTGTTTTTTTTGCACGTTTTTAAAATATGAAAATTCTGCTTTACAAAAATAATAAAAAAATGCACATTATTGCTGGGATAGATTTATAGAACCTAGGACCACAGGAAAACGTGTCCGCTTCATTGCAAAATTCAAACGGTGCTTAAAAATCAAAATTGTCAATTTTGCAATTTTTAAAATTTTTATTAAGACGGCAAGGAAAAGTCCCATTAATTCTTCACAAATTTTATTTGAAATCACCGACCGGTTTCGACAAAAACGTCATTGTCAAGGGGGGAGTTGGATCACAAATCTGTCAAAGTAAAACCGAAATAAAACATGCTAAAAATAATTAATTAATATAATATAGACACATTTTAAAAACAGAAATTTCTTAACATTACAGGACTATTAAAATCGCCGGTGTATTTTTTTTTGTAATGTTAATTTTTTTGTAATATTTATTGATTTGGCTCAATCAAAGGTTAGTTGTAAGTATAGTCTGTGACTAAACCTCGGCTTATTTTGTAAAAGTCGATTAAATAAATAAATAAAAATAAAATAAATATACCGAACTTCGTAAATATGTTGGGTAAGTTTTTTTTTAATTAATTATTTTTAGCATGTTTTATCTCGGTTTTACTTTGAGAGATTTGTGATCCAACTCCCCCCTTGACAAAGACGTTTTAGTCGAAACCGGTCGGGGATTTCAAATAAAATTTGTGAAGAATTAATAGGACTTTCCTTGCCGTCTTCATATGAATGATCTTCACTCTGGAGACTTCACTCAACTTTAAAATTTTTGCCTTAAGAGAGACATCTTCTGGAAATCCGACAATTGATAATAATTTAATTAACTTTTACAAAAACAACACAAAGACCGATATAAATTCCAATTTTAACTTCCACACAGTTGACACGGACGAGGTGAAAAAGTTTTTGTTTTCAATAAAATCAGCTTTAGCTGGAGTGGATAGTATAAATATTGAAATTATTCTTTTATGTTGTCCAAGAATATTGCCGTTTTTAAGTAACATTATAAATTCATGTTTGTTGAGTGGTCAGTTTCCGGAACAATGGAAAATCGCACATGTTAAACCACTTCCTAAAAAAAACGCACCAGAATCTTTTAATGATATGCGCCCCGTCAGTATACTGCCAGTTTTATCAAAAGTGTTGAAAAGGTTTTAAATGAGCAAATTAGACAACATCTGAATGTATATAACATATTACCTCCGCAGCAGTCTGGATTTAGATCGGGCTACAGCTGTACAACGTCGCTTTTAGATGTAACGGATGATATAATCAGAGAATCGGATAAGAGAAACAGCACTGCTTTAGTTTTAATAGACTACTCCAAGGCGTTCGATAGAATAAATCATAATCTATTATTTGCGATTCTGCACTACATTGGATTTTCAGACTTTTCCATCAGTCTTATAAAGGAATATATGACAGACAGATTTCAGTTTGTAGAAACAGAAAGTGGTGTATCGGACAAGGGTAGGATATCCAGTGGCGTGCCGCAGGGTTCAATTTTAGGACCTTTATTATTTACAATTTACGTTTCTGGAATGTTGAATTGCTTGCGCCACTGTGAATCTTACACCTATGCTGATGATACCCAACTGAGAAAGTCATTTAAAAAAGAAAATAAAGATGTGGCAGAAGAACAAATAAATAGTGACATTGATCGCCTTGTAGTACATTCAAAATCTCACAATTTAATAATAAATCCAGAAAAGTCTTGTGTGATGCTTTTTGGCAAAAAGTTGGAAACACCAATTAATATTAAAGTAGATGGTCAAAACTTAGAAGTGACAAAAACTGCAAAAAATGTAGGACTTATTTTTGATGACCAGCTGCGATTTAAGCCACATATTAATAAATGCATTCAACGTGCATATTGCAATTTAAAAATGTTGTATCCTAGCAAAAATATTTTATCTGAGAGTCTTAAAGTGAAGTTGACCGATTCTTTGGTTTTAAGCCAGTTTAATTACTGCGATATAATATATGATCCCTGTCTGGACTCAAAAGATTCGGAGCGCATTGAAAAAGTACAAAGGGCATGTCTACGGTTTATTTATTCTATAAGAAAATATGACCGAATTTCCTACAAACTAAAAGATGCTAATTGGTTAAAAATGAAACAGAGAAGAAAGCTGCATTCTTTGTGCTTTTTTCATAAGGTCATAAACACAAGACAACCCCCATATTTGTTTAAAAAAATTAATTTTAGAACGAGTTCTTATGGGCTTAGTGAGAGATTAAAAAACTGCTTAACAGTACCTCCACATCGCACCAGTCTCTTCGAAAGATCATTTTCTTATAACATAACAAAAATATATAACAGTGTTCCTCGTAACATTAAATCAGTCAAGATTTAAGAACGAAATAAAGAAGCTTTTGTTTGTGGTATGTCCTGTTTTTTTTGTTTTTTTTTTATTTTAAATTTATTCTGCGGATGTGCATTTTTGAAAAATCAACAGTATTCTAGAGTGTTCTTTTTGTCGTTTATAATAACTGTATTAATTTTTGATATTAACCAAGTCTTGTTTAATTATTTTATATGTTAATTTATTAATATCCCGGTTATTATTTATTTATTTGTCGTTATTTGTTTTTTTTTCTTTTTTGTTTAGATATTTATTTCACAGGTTCTCTTTTTCGATTTTTTTTTTATTATTTGTTTTATTTAGATTAGTAATTCTATTTTTTTGGAAATTATTTAGGTATAGGTAAATATATTTTTTTTTTACTTGATACTTATTCTTAGTTTGTATTTTTGTGGTACTAACCATAGGGGCCAAACTTTGATCAATTTTTATTGTTTTTGGCTCCTTTTTGCAACTAAAGCTAAACCAATGTATAATCTCGTCTATGATAATCTTGTTGCAACTAAATGTATTATTTATTTATTTATTTATTTATTTATTTATTTATTTATTTATTTATTTATTTAAGCTACCACTGGCAACGTCCTTTTCTATAACTTTTCCAGGGTGTCCAGGAAAAACGAAACATCAGAGTTAGGTAAAATGTTGCTCGATTTCTCATTTTTTAATTCTTAACAAAAATATCTGAAGAATTGTTCAAAATTTTCAATATTTTTTTTTCAATTTCTTTTGATAACAGACACTTAAAGTAGACACTTAAGGCTATAGTTTCTCCCCAGATTTTAAGTAAAAAAAAGTACAACTGGCAACGTCTTGTTCTTTAATTTTTTAATATTTTGCCAGAGAGCACAGGGAAAACTGAACATCAGAATTAGCTGAAATTTTGCAGGTGTGATCATTTTTAAATGCTTAACAAAAATATCTGAAGGATTTTTCAAAATTCTCAATTATTTTTTCTTCAAAATAACAGCTCTGGTGCTGTCGTCTATCCCAAAAGCCTCAAAATAATTGCGGTTTACAACAAACCCTATTAAAAAAAAAAAATTGAGAAATACTCACAATTTCCTCTGGATTACATTTTTCCTTTTTATATTTCCATGCTTTAGCGAAAATAAAAACTAGGTTTCCCTTTGTCTAAAAGCCTGTGCACTCCGGAAAAGAAAACCGATCAATCAATAACACTTCATTGAATTTGGGAGACACACGCAGTTCAAAGTATTGGCCGATAGATCGCAGATTTTATACGATTCCAAGATAACTGCAGGTGTTTTGTCATCAAACTTTAAATCGGGCCGCAGTGGGACAAAAGAGTATTTTTACGTTTTCTGACAGAAAACCATTCGAAGTTATGTTTATCTTTCAAAAATGTGTTTTCAAAAACATTGTTCTAAAACAAATATGAAACCACTACAAGTGTGCGGTCGCCCGCCGAAAAAGGCCTAGCGCTGCGCGGGCATTACCCCGAGTCTATCAAAGAACCAAGGGAACTTTACTGGCTCGCTGGGACCACTAGGAATTCGCATATAAATATTCGGCGCCCATAACCCCACATAATTTTGTTTTTATTTTGATTTAACCATTTATTTTAAATTTAAATTATTGCGGCATAGTTATGTGCAAGTGTACTAGTGAAATCTTGGAGTGCAAAGGATAGATTTTAGAAGTTCAGTTTTAAAAACACACGGATACTTGAGTACTAACAAAACAAGTCAGTAAAGCTCCATTTACAGGTTGGAAAGACTCTTGGTAGTCGTTGACGCTCCTGTCTAGCGCCAGTAGCTCATTTTTCAATCTGCATGCTTTTAAGTTAACCTGTTGTCGGTATCAGCTAGCGGGAGTGTTTCCAATTCGATTATAAATGCACCTGTAAATGCAACCTTAAACATTACACCAGTTATTTTAATACGTACTTGGGTAGCGTTTTTTTAGCAGGTAATTCTGCAATAAATGGTTTTCTTTTATTTTAGTATTTTACTTGGTTTTTTAGCGCCGCAGAACGCGAAAAGTCAAAATAAGTAACCTAACCCTAAATTCTTGACCCGGTGTTAAGAAATCTCTGGTGTTCCACTGTGGCTAAACATAGAAAAAGTCTCCGCGTTGCCATGGAAAACAAATTCAGTGACGTAAAAAAAACAAAGACAAAAGTCGATGTTTCGAACGATGATGATGATTTTTTGAAGGTTGCGATGACAGAACTGCTGATTGAAATTGTTGCGTACGTTCCTGGGTCCGTAACGTTACGCACATCCCTCCGTACACAACGAGTAGAATCAGCTGTTCTGTCATTGCACACGTCAAAAAAGCGGGCATCGTTCGAAAAATGCCATAAGCAAGTAAAAAATGTAGTGTATTTTGTTTCGAACGCGTTACGTTTAACGATACCGATGAGTTGAAATATTTACTTTAAGTCATCTTTCTCCCAGGTTTCAAACCCGCTTTTTAAAAAAACCTTTTTATATTTCCTTGCCTCAAAGGAAAAAAAACTAGGTGTCCTTTTTTCTAAACGCCTGGGATGTAAAGCTATTTCCTTATATCGTAAATATGGCCTTAAAAAAGTAAATTTAGTAAGTTTGTTGGACATTTTTTACTTAAAAATTAATGCTTTATATCCCAGCAAACTAGGAGG
This sequence comes from Oxystoma pomonae, assembly GCA_963921995.1. NCBI lineage: Eukaryota > Metazoa > Arthropoda > Insecta > Coleoptera > Brentidae > Oxystoma > Oxystoma pomonae. The sequence continues at coordinate 25,723,111 of OY998165.1, forward strand.
TGACGGTCGGCCGCTAAGTGATACCGGCGGATTTCTGACGGGACGTATGGGCACTTGCAATGCAGCCGCTAAAATCGTCCTGTACTTTGGAACATATTTGGCGCTCGCTAATTTAAATTCATTCCGAGGTTGGTTAAACGCCACCACAATGCGCTTTTTAACGAGTAGGTTCTTTGCTTGCTGAAAAACGCCTGACCGTATTAAGGCCGATTCTCACTTACGCGTCACCGAGCGAGGCGGTGCGTCATTTTGTATGTTGGCGTTATTTTATATCATCACTCTAAAAGGGATAGCCATATAAAATGACGCTCCGCGTCGGATCAATGGTAAATTTTACTTTTTGCTGACATCGGCATACCGTCGCCGTACGATTATAGTCCGATATGGTTTAACAACATGGTACCGACCATCCGCCCATAGCTGCTTAATTTGATCGGTCTAACGTAGGCCAGCTGGTCTCGGCCCGACATCGGTAAACTATTTAATTCCGACATTGGTTTCCTAAAGCGGTCCAAAGACAGCGATTGACGGAGGTCTGTCGGTGGTAGCTTAAAGCGGCCCGACATTGGCAAACTACAAGGTTTCGATAATGCGGGTGCTTAACCAGTCGGGCTGGTTTAAGTGGCAGAAGAGGGGATTTTTGAGAAGTACCACCATCTTGTCAAGTCCGCATTCTAGTTTTGAAATATCTTTGCTCATTATGTATATAATATTATCTTCCACTGTACAGGGAACATAGTGACATTAGCGCCATCTCTACATACTAGGCAGAAACTATTAAGCAGTCTAAAAATTTTAAGATGACGTAGTCGGACCATCGTCGGTTGCCGATTCTCGACCAATCAAACAAAGTTACAATCGGACCATCGTCGGCCCTAAAGCAGATAAAGTGGTCGTCGGCATAAAGTCGACTATAGTAAATCGGGTCATCGTCAGTTGCCGATTCTCGTCCGATTAAACAAAGTTCCAATCGGACCGTCGTCGGCCCTAAAGCAAATAAAGTTAGTTTCGGCATAAAGTCGACTATAGTAAATCAGGCCACCGTCAGTTGCCGATTTTTGACTGATTAAACAAAGTTCCAATCGGACCATCGTCGGTCCTAAAGTGGTGTTGGCATAAAATCGGCTGTAGTAATGACCTCCGTCAGTTGCCGATTATTGACCGAAAACTGAAAATCGCAATCTGACCAACATCGGGCCAGAGTGTAGTCACCGATGACGGCACACTGCTGACGCTGTCGACATTGGCCCGATTTAATACCGACAATTTGTGTTTGCTGGGATATTATATATAAGTATCACTTAATTATATCGGTCAAGAAATAAGAAAGTTACAAACCTTTTGGTGTTATTTTCTTCTCTTTGCACAAAATTCTCAGCCATGGAGACGAAAAGTTAACCATTTCGTATTTTCAAGCGACGGTTTATTTGAAGAAGCTGCAGAAGGCAGAAATAAATACTTCAGAAATTACAGAGAATATTCTAGAAAATCAAGCCGAAAATTCGCATCAGTTGTTAATCTCTTCAAATCTCTACATTTCACATTTGCGCGGAAAGCAAAAATCTTGCACAAAAATGACTGAAAAAGCCCTAGCCCTTCTTGCATAAGTTTGCTGTTATGCCTAAGTTTTTTTAAACGTAGGAGAGATAAGATCTGGGTATACTAGCGAACTGCATTAAAAAAGCGCAACGAAAAAAGAAACAAAAAACATAAATAGCTTTTTGCATTGCGATTTTTCGATGATCTTCGTTAGTATACCCGCTCCCTCGATGAGGGGGGGGGGTGTTAAGTTAACTAACTAAAATCGTTTTAAAAAAGCCCGATGCTTTTTGTTTCCAAAATGATCAAAATTATTAAAATCGGACTAGTATTTCCAAAGTAACATTCAATTATATCCAATGTCCACACTTCCCTATACCTCGTTCCACTGTGCGCCGCCTCGCTCGGTGACGCGTAAGTGAGAATCGACCTTTAAGCGTCTTATCGCTTCGTAGGCGGTAGCTCTACGTAACCTTTTTCGCGGCGGGTTCGCAACATAGAAATGATCATATTTCTATGGTTCGTGTACAGATTTGATATAGAAGGCTCGTGGCGTAGTGGTAGAGTATCAGACTCTCACCCGGGATGCTTAGGTTTGGATCCCGGCTGCGTTCAACACTTTTTTTTTTAATGACACGTAATAGAGTCGTGCCCACCCGCCTGTCGGCCGACACGTGCCCAAGCGGTCATGGGAGGTATACATGCCGCGGCGCCCCAAGCAGTCGCGCCGCTAGCTGGCTTCAGAAAAATTGTTAGAGATGCGCTAGCGTCCAGACCACGTTGTGTTTGTTGGGATCATGCGCGCTTTTGAAACGCTTTTAGATTGAACACTAATTCTGTGCTATGTTAAGTGGTTCCTGACTCGTAGTGGCGTAGTAGGAAACATTTTCGGGGGGGAGGGGAATATATTTCCGAAAGTTGTTCGGACGTCAAAATCTTTTTTCAGAATAAATACATTTTTTTAGATCGCAGAAAATTCGAGTCGGGGGAGTTTGTCCCCAAAATCCCCCGCTACTACGCCACTGTCCCTAAAAACCATAAAAAATTACCTGTGGGTACCCATAGATAGAAAATTTTTCACGAACGTCATCAAAGTACCTAAAAACAAGGTCGTAGATAAGGGGGGATAAGGGGGTAATGTCCACCTCCCCAAACCGAGATCCGTATCCGTTACACTCCCGATGTTTGCTGGGTAGCTTTCGCGCGTTTGCTCCTCTGTGTAGCTGACCCAACCCACATTTTTTTAAATATAATTTACAAAAAAAACGAAAAAATTAAAATTTACACCGTCAGTTTGATTGTTAGAATTTTAGTTTATATCCGGTTTCACAGAAAATTTTGGCTACGGCGCGAGAACACATTGATTGATACATTACAAAAAGCAACAAATCTAAGATTATTACCAGATCCCAATCCAGTTTTTTTCATATTTCATAAAAAACTTATAAAACATCAAAATTTCTGAAGAACTTTCTTCTAAAACTGCTGCATTATAACGCATTGTTTGCTACATTTTAGTATATTATATAGGTCCCTGGTATATTTTAACAAAATTTTCGCCTACGACACATTTATGACATGATTTTAGCAACAAATCTAGAATCAAGACCAGATCCCAACCCAGCTTTTTTTATAATTGTTAAAAAAACGTTAAAAATATTACACTGCAAAAAATTTACGTGTTAAAAAATGCGTCATTACTATATTTCTACAAAATATTCGCCCACGGCGCCTTGCGTCGCCCTAGATGTGAATGGTCCTAATCCACAAAATATTCAATTTAAATAAAAATGTCTAAATTTTTTGTTGAGAAAAGATCTAACCTTCCTTTACTCTTTTACTTATTACTTTTTTTTATGATAGCGAACAAAAAAATAACCATTTATATGCTACAAAAAATATTTAATCTTATTTTACACAAAAGAAGTGTTATGTGCCCACTAAGCAAGATCTGTGACATTACAGGTTTTCAACGTTAAAAAAATGTAGAATTGATGTAACTTTGTATATGTTGAGAAAAATGTTTGAAAAAAGTAAAATGTAAGTTCAAAATTAACATTCTATATGAAAGTATCGTTAATATTTAAACTGAAAAATAACATTATTTGAAGTTTAATAAATGTCAGTATTGAAACATATTTGCTTCTTTACAGTTACATGATATTACACAATATTGTAATTTTATTAAATGTCAAATTTAAAACAAATTTGGTTCTTTATTGTGACATGACAAAATACACTATTGTAAGTGTAATAAACATCAAAGTTGAAACAAGTTTAGTTTATTAATGATGGCAGGAAAATAGCAGTATTGTGAGCTCAATTAATGTCAACTTTAAAACAAACTTGGTTGTTTATTGGAAAATGAATGTAAGTTTTATGCAAAAATTCCAAAATTAATGAAACTTTTAACCCAAATATGGCGAAAATTTTTGAAAAAATAAATCTTGCAATTTTCTTAATAACTTCCCACAAAAGGGAAAATAAGTATAAATAGTAAGTATATGTATTCGCAGTAACGTACGATCATTTTATTGATTTTATGATTTGATTTTTTTACAGTCCGACGAAATTATATATATATATACCTAGGTAGGTATTTTAATTTTTTTGTAATTTTGGCTAATTATGATTCGATGAATATTTTTATTTATATTCTATTCATTAAAAACAATTAATTAAATTGATAATAAAAAAAGCTATTTCTTATTTTCTGTAAAAATCATATTAACCAATGACACCACTGCATTAATATTAATACACCATGAATTGGTGGTTAACAAATCCGAGTTGGTCTAGTGAGGGTTCGAGTCCCGTCAGCGCATATTTTTTTTCTTTTATTTTGATTATTTTTTTTTTATTTGTTTAAGATGTAACTACGAAGATCAGAGATTTGAAAGCACAAAAATATATTTTTTATGCTCTTTGGACCAATATTTAACAAGTTAGAGGTAAGTTTAAAAAAAAATAATTTAACCTAGCCTTGTAACATTAAATGTTACATGCAAGTCACATACTTGTTAAAAAATAATTGTTTTTGTTAATTAAATTTAAACATATTTTTATAGAACCACAAAATGTCAGAAATTATTTTTAACGAAAAAAATTTAATAGAAATATAATAATGCCGAACCAATCTGGACAAAAATGATTTGAACCGATAGCCACGAACTCAATTGCTATGTTGCCAGGCTTACGGCAGGGAAGAGTCGAAGTAAGTTGTGATTTTGTATTAATTCAATTCAAGCAGCCCCTACCTCCAAATTTTTTCGTACGTAAGCGCTATTAGAGTTCACAGCACCTATCCGATCCGATTCTGGAACGATCAAATAGAGAGAAGCGGTTTCAACCAATTAGCAGGCTCACAGGTTTTTTATTAGAGGAAGTCGTTCGCTTGCCCATTTCCAAAAGCATTTTTAAAGCAGTTCTCTTGAAAACCGCGCAAAAGTCATGGCGAGATTGAATGCGTTTTGGAAAAACAAATAAAATTCTGTTCATATGTATCAAATGCAAATTGTCCAAATCAGTAACCAAATCTAAGGAAATTGCAGAGGACTATTCTGAAGCAATATTTAAAATGTGGCGGTTTAATGCAGATGTGTTCTGAAAAGATAGTTCCGGCAACTTTTCAGCACTTTTTTCACCACACATACATTTCTTAAGCATTTTTATAAGTCTTATAACAAAAATAAAAAAATACTAACTGCAAAAAATGCACAAAAACTAACAAAACCCCGTCGGATCGCTCGGACCTGAGTAGCCACTTTTTATCAGTGAAAAATAAAAAGAACATATTGCAAGAAAGATTTAATATATTTATTACATCAAAAGCTATCTAATTCGAGCATCCAAAATTTGTTTCAAAAATAGGCAATTTGTGACTACGGCGGATATCCAAAACGTGTCTAACTATAAAGGAAAATTACTTGGTAAAAAAGAGCTACATTAAAGCTTCAAATTCGTCCCTGAATCTAAGTAAAATTGGTACAGATTTTGTTGGCAAATTAGCCAATATTTGACTTATGTTTGGTCCACCATAGTACACGGAAAAAAAGTATTTAAAAATAACTAGAAGTATATTAAAATTTTAAAAATTATTTATTATTATATGTTACAAATATACAAGATTTTAAAAAGTATTATAGAAATATATTACAATAATATATTAACTGCTAAAATTCAGCATATTACATATAAAAATCCATCGTATTTTAAAGTTGAAAATGTACTTTATTCAAAATTAAAAATCATTCTATTTCATTTTAAAAAAAATATGTTTTTCCGTTTAATATCTCTTATTTTAAGATTAAATATATGTTTTATTGAGATTTAATAAATTAATATTTTCAAATTTAAAATCTTTTGTTCTAGATGGAATTAAAATAAATATATTCTATATTAATATATATCACAAAATTCCAATGTTTTAAAAAGTAATATCCCTTTCCAACATCTCTTGAAGTTTTCCTTTCTTCGCGTTTGCGCCTTTTCCTATATTTTTTCTCTTTCAGCCACACATTTTTCTTCTTTTCTAGAAAAGAGTAACAAATTTAGTACAAGAAATACATTCAAAATCTGGCGAGTAATTCATTAAAACGTAAATCTTTTAAATTTTTGTAAAAAATTAACAAAATTAAATAAGTTAAATGACACCGTTCCTACGTACATACAAGTTTACAAACTAACGTTTAAATTTAAAAAAAAAACAAAATAAAATAAAATAAAATTAGACAAGATCAAGTCAAGGTTAGATTTTCTCCTAAAAAAGGACTTTGACAGAAAAATAAAATTCCTGTATATAGAATTATTTTAATTGTTTTGTAAAATTAGTTTTACCTATATAAAATCTCTTAAAATTTTTTATTTAAAAGGAATAGTTTGTTTAGGCATTTTATTTCCATATAATTTGGGTAATGTTGTATTTGCATTATTCCCATGTTTCTCACCCTCGATGTCGTCGAACGGTACGACTGTGCTAAATTTTAATTAGTATAAAGAATTTTTTATAAAAGGCAAAAATAGAAAAAAAATCAATTCGTGCCTCGATCTGTTTTAAAACTTACCTTAAAATTCCGCAAAAAGTTCTGGTATTTGCCAATCTTGTAAAAGTTTTTGCAAATCACCGGGTATAACGAAAGATTTTTTTCAAGTTTCGGCTTTTGCCGGTCAAGACACATCCGTCACGTCTGAATATCGAATGACACTTATTTAAACTTTTTATTTCACTTGTAATGTTTTATATTTCACGAAAAAATTGCGTTAAAATTATTTTAGTTTTAAACAAGTTGGCGTTTTATTTTAAAAACTATATTTTTTAAAAGGGCTTTAATATATTGTTTTTTAATGAATTTTAGAATATTGATATTTTTAAAATATTTTTTAAGATTTGTATATTTATTTTTAAAACATATGATATTTACTGTAAAATTTTAATAAATCTAATTTTAGATTCGAATATCTGGAAGTATTATAATTCTAATATATAAAAAAAAATATTTTCTTTAAAACACAACTTATTAAAAATACAATGCATTTTTTTTCCGGGTAACACTGTTTATGAAACATTCTTAAACGGTCCCTAATTATAAGTAAGTACTGTACTGGTTTAGTAAATAAAAAATGTGGCTTGGTCTACACGGAAAGAATTTTAGGATGCTATTTGTCCTACAAGGACTAATTCTATCCAAAATTGAGTTGATATAGCACTAGTCCAGAATTGTATTGGTTTTACCTATTGGTTTGATTGGTCACCTCAAGCAACCTGGCATTGAGTAGATTTAGTCTTATCTGGATCAATATCATAAAACATAAACTATTGAATTAAATAAGGTCTTGAATCATATTGATAAGAGTTTATATAGCTTTAATCAGACCTTTTTTTACATTAGGATCGTTTTATAAATAAATCTATTAATTTATCCGTTTTTTGATCAAGTCTATTAAAACGATTATTAAATCTCTCTTATATTAAATTAAATATGTCGCTAACTGGAAAAAGTATATAAAAATATTTATAGATGGCATTTAAATACAAGCTAAAATTATTAATTTTTTTACTAATATCTAACACATATTTGACTGATGCTATCCTATATTTGTCGGTAAATTAGATAATATTTGTTACCGGTTTGATCAAATTCATAAAAGTAGGGATAATATTTAATCTTTATTTGACTAAATTTATCCCCAATTGAGTGCTTTTGTTTAAAATGATAGTTAAAATGATCAAATAATTTAATGAATTTGATCAATCATCTGACAATTTTGTTTCCAAAATGGAAAAAAATCTCAAAATTTCCTGTCAAACTATAAGAAAAAAAGAACAGTTTTGGTTAATAAGAACGTATAATTAAAAAAATATATTTCGATTACAAAATCATTTAAACAATATTATTTTAGAAACTTTAACTGACAAAAATATTAGAATCACTATCCTAAATCATAAATTGCCATTTCTTCTTTTTGCCATGCATACTCTTTTTTAACGTTGCAACCTTGACTAGTGGGTAGGTATCGTCTATCTAAAATAAGTAAAAGAAAATGAATACCTACTTTCAATATATCAATGCTGTGTTGGACATATTACCAATTATTATAATTTTTATAACATTAATAATTTGAGCTAACCATTTTAGAAATTAAATTTTAAAAAGTTTGTTTTTTTTTGTATTTTTGAATTATTTCTTTACTTAGTCCCAGTCCCATGTTGTTAGTATTGCTAAATAAAGTAAATAGACTTACACAGTAGCTGTTGCTGGCACCCTCACACAATTTCTATCAAATATATGATGGTCAAGTTTCTTGTCACATTTGCCGGTTACTTAGGCTTGTGACTAATGTGCAGTTAGGTACCTAGTCCGGGAGGGTCCCTAAAATAAAACAAATTAAATGAATTCTATAACAATGTGACGAAAACGGAAAGCGAGCTATTTGATTGCTAAAACTAATAATTTACACAGTAGATTGCTCTTCCCCCTCACATAATTTCTATAAAATATATGAAAGTCAAGGTTCTTCTCCGTTTAATTATAGGCCTGTTACTGTTGTACTAAAAATATAGGTAGTCTGGGAATTTTTTGGCTAGGAGTGTTCCCCAAACTAAAACAAATTAAATTAATTTTATAACTATAAACAGGGCTATTAAAGCACCGGACAAGCAGATAGGTACTTTTTTCTGAAAATAAAGTAAATAAACTTACACATTAGCTGTTGCTGATATCTCTCATATAATTTCCAAAAACATAGGCTCGTTACTGAGGCAGTCCAAGAACTTTGTAGACCTAAAATAATATATTAATAATAAGAATATTAACCATAACCTACCCTTACCTCTATTTATATCAAAACTAATCCGAGAACAAATCCTTATGAGTTGTAACTCTGGCACTACCAAAGACACTTCGCCACAGGCTATAAACTCCGTTAAACTACGCGTGTTATAACGTTACCGTACCACTTTAAATGGTAAAATAATCATTTAAAGTATCAACATCCCACCCAGTCTCTGCAGATTTTGGCGTTTCTTACCAATCGACTCAACTTCGGACTGAATCATCGTCTTCTTGGAGTTTTGTTATTAAAAATGATATTGTTTTATCGAAATTGTGTTAATATTATTTTTAAGCGGATAGCTCTATTCAAAAAGAAATCAGCTTTTCTTTCGATACATTAATCAGAAATGATATTATTTTATCAAATATTTTGTTGATTTTAATTCTGTGCGGATAGCTCGTGTCAGGAGGACGGAATAATAAGTCAAAAATGTTGTTTAAATAATGTATTATGCATACGGGATATAACAATGTTTGGTAATCTTCTAGAAGAACGCTATATCTAGACTGCCTAACCAAAGCTCTCCTCTTTTGAACTCTCGAGACGGACAGAAATTATTAGGTACTATTAAATAATATCATCAATTTTTTTGAATGAAAATTTAATTACGCTGTTAATTTGTGTCACATCACCCGACACTGACTTAACAAATTGTTTGCAACCGTTTATTGTTCCCGATAGTTTCTCCGCAACTGACTTACGCACAATACTGCATTCACTTCCGGTGTCTATTAGCGCACAGAGCTTATTATTGTCTACAAAAACAAACTTGTAAAACAAATTTACCGAATGAATCTCAAAAGAATTGACTTGTTTCTTAAAACCTTTTTCTGTATGATTTTATCTTTTGCAAATGTTACAAAATTGTTTATTAGCAGTAAAAGTTGTATTTCTCACTTGATTTCGGGTCTGATTTTACTGCCTTTGCTTTTCAAACTTATAGTCAACAAACCTGGTGACAGCAACGTCGTCTAGTTTTTCGAAATACACCTTTTGATCGACAAGGCGGATCCATTTGTTTATTGAAACTGTGGAGTCTACTGGATCAAAATGCGGAATATTTTCCTAGGTAAACACTTCAGGACCTGCCTGACTACAATCCCGTTTAATTTTGCAAATTTCACTTTGTAAAATTTTAATTTATTCTTGTAACGACACTTCCGATTGCCCTACATCACTGTGCCCTAAAGGCGGCATATACGACCGCTCAGAAGACATTTTCACACAAATTCATAGTTTTTGCAAACTTCCGGCGCGAATTCGCGTATCCCACTTCTGACTTGTCAGGAGGACGGAATAGTCAAAAATATTGTTTAAATAACGTATTATGCATACGGGATATAACAATGTTTGGTAACCTTCTACAAGAACGCTATATCTAGACTGCCTAACCAAAGCTCTCCTCTTTTCAACTCTCGAGACGGATAGAAATAATTAGGTACTATTAAATAATATCATCAATTTTTTTTAATGAACATTTAATTACGCTGTTAATTTGTCTCACATCACCCGACACTGACTTAACAAATTGTTTGCAACCGTTTATTGTTCCCGATAGTTTCTCCGCAACTGACTTACGCACAATACTGCATTCACTTCCGGTGTCTATTAGCGCACAGAGCTTATTATTGTCTACAAAAACAAACTTGTAAAACAAATTTACCGAATGAATCTCAAAAGAATTGACTTGTTTCTTAAAACCTTTTTCTGTATGATTTTATCTTTTGCAAATGTTACAAAATTGTTTATTAGCAGTAAAAGTTGTATTTCTCACTTGATTTCGGGTCTGATTTTACTGCCTTTGCTTTTCAAACTTATAGTCAACAAACCTGGTGACAGCAACGTCGTCTAGTTTTTCGAAATACACCTTTTGATCGACAAGGCGGATCCATTTGTTTATTGAAACTGTGGAGTCTACTGGATCAAAATGCGGAATATTTTCCTAGGTAAACACTTCAGGACCTGCCTGACTACAATCCCGTTTAATTTTGCAAATTTCACTTTGTAAAATTTTAATTTATTCTTGTAACGACACTTCCGATTGCCCTACATCACTGTGCCCTAAAGGCGGCATATACGACCGCTCAGAAGACATTTTCACACAAATTCATAGTTTTTGCAAACTTCCGGCGCGAATTCGCGTATCCCACTTCTGACTTGTCAGGAGGACGGAATAGTCAAAAATGTTGTTTAAATAACGTATTATGCATACGGGATATAACAATGTTTAGTAACCTTCTACAAGAACGCTATATCTAGACTGCCTAACCAAAGCTCTCCTCTTTTCAACTCTCGAGACGGACAGAAATAATTAGGTACTATTAAATAATATCATCAATTTTTTTTAATGAACATTTAATTACGCTGTTAATTTGTGTCACATCACCCGACACTGACTTAACAAATTGTTTGCAACCGTTTATTGTTCCCGATAGTTTCTCCGCAACTGACTTACGCACAATACTGCATTCACTTCCGGTGTCTATTAGCGCACAGAGTTTATTATTGTCTACAAATACAAACTTGTAAAACAAATTTACCGAATGAATCTCAAAAGAATTGACTTGTTTCTTAAAACCTTTTTCTGTATGATTTTATCTTTTGCAAATGTTACAAAATTGTTTATTAGCAGTAAAAATTGTATTTCTCACTTGATTTCTTGTCTGATTTTACTGCCTTTGCTTTTCAAACTTATAATCAACAAATCGTTTTTCAGGACAATAAAACCTCTTGTGGCCTGGTTCATTACAGCTGTAGCAATACATTTTTGAGGTATTTGCAAATTTCTAGTCATAATTTTGATACCTTTTTCGGCTTCCATCCTGATCGCTCGATCTTAAGAATGTTATTAAATCATCTAACGATTGATAATTATGGGCAAAAGCTATTTGTTTTTTATTTTTGTCAAAAATACCGCCTATAATTATGTTTAATTTGTCAATTTCCGAAATCTTCCTATCTTCCCAAGACAATTTATTTATTTTAGCAATTTTCTTTTTAAAATAATCCACGTGTAATACGGCTTTTGAAGAGTCGTATAAAGCAGCCTCTTTAAAAAAAAAAATCGCGATTCAACTAGCATCATAATCAAACGTATTTCAAAGCTGTTTTTTTTTAACTTGTCCAACCGGTACATGTAGACTCACTGTCCAAAAACCAATCACAGGCTTGCCCTCGTAACTTATCAATTACAAACCTGGTGACAGCAACGTCGTCTAGTTTTTCGAAATACGCCTTTTGATCGACAAGGCGGATCCATTTGTTTATTGAAACTGTGGAGTCTACTGGATCAAAATGCGGAATATTTTCCTAGGTAAACACTTCAGGACCTGCCTGACTACAATCCCGTTTAATTTTGCAAATTTCACTTTGTAAAATTTTAATTTATTCTTGTAACGACACTTCCGATTCCCCTACATCACTGGGCCCTAAAGGCGGCATATACGACCGCTCAGAAGCCATTTTCACACAAATTCACAGTTTTTGCAAACTTCCGGCGCGAATTCGCGTATCCCACTTCTGACTTGTCAGGAGGACGGAATAGTCAAAAATGTTGTTTATATAACGTTTTATGCATACGGGATATAACAATGTTTGGTAACCTTCTACAAAAACGCTATATCTAGACTGGCTCTCCTCTTTTCAACTCTCGAGACCCCAAACAGGCCTGTCACATTACTTACAAAATATGCCTATATAGTATAAACACTGATTTAGGTTACACAAATCTTAAGTACCTACTTCTTCGAAATATCAACTATCGGTCTATATTATATCTCTTAAAAATACGCTTAATCTTTTATTTTGTTTTCTTTAAATTTACTTATGAACTATTCCCGACACTCGATCAAAAAAGAAATAGAATTACCACTTCTTTATGGTGATTTATTCAATAAAAAATAAACATTGTGTAAAAATCAGTCAGTGTTTGGATTGATCCCATACGATGTAGAATAAAATATATTTGAAATACGAACAAATGAAACAACTTCGGACTAAACTGCCGTCTCTTTTAATAATTTAATCAAGACTGATATTATTTTATTAAAATTTGTATTGATTTTGTGTGTGTGATTACTTTATTGACTATTGTGTTGATTTTATTTTTACGCAGAAAGCTCGCTCAATTCCAAAAGAAGTAGAATCAGATTTTCTTTATGGTGATTTAGTCATTAAAAAATAGACATTCAGTTATGCAAAAAACATTATCAAAGAATAAGTGGTTTTGCATTTATTTTTGATTAAAACTTGCTAAACCCTTAGGATGTATTTATCTTTAAAAAATTTGAATCTATAAAACTCTACATACAGATTTAATAGTAGGAAATATAGAACCAATTATCTGTATTGTTGAAATAATACAAAAATGAGTAAAATATATCTAATTTATTGTTAAATCGGTGGAAACCTTCTATCCAAATTTACTGATATCAGGCCAATCCTATTTTATAAGATTAGGCAAAAACTGACTGTATCAATTTAAAAGTTATAAATAGCGGTAAATATGGGACCAATGGCCACTAAAATGCATTCTATAGATTCTATAAATCAATTTTATGATTTTTATCAAATTATTTCTTTCCGTGTACCAATTGAGAATTTAGGTTTTAATTTTGCAGTGTTTTAAATTATCGTTTTCGAAAATCAACCACACCTAATGTGTCTTTAGACGGCTTCTTTTATAAGCGTTTGCGGTTCAAATGTTCAAACTTGACTGAAATCTCGCCAGGCACTTACGTATTAAGTGGCCGTTACACTGAAAATCGCAATTGGTGCTTAAAAACTTTTCACGGAGCATCCTCCTATAGGATGAGCTTGCGAAATAATTGTGAAGAGTCTTTCACCATTAGCAGCGAGGCTTTGAGATTTTGAGAAAAGCAGGAAAATGCATTATAAAGCTGCGAGCAAAAGGTCCAAATTAGATTTCAAGCTCAGTTTAATATAAGTTGAATGTATGGGGCCATTAATCTCTGTAAACGAGACTGGACGAGGTACACTCGATTTAAAAAAAAACGCGTACATGCAGTCACAAAATTGACTTTTCTAAAAGTGTATAATATATACGGACTACCAGCTAAATTGCATAAAAACTTCAAAAGTACGACAATTTGTCATATTGTTTAAAAAAGGTCTGTAAAACTGAAAATATATTTTACTTATATTAAAGGCAACCTTATTTATATATTAAATTTAGCATAATACTAAAAAATCAACAAACATAATGTTTTACTTTATTGAACAATATCAAATTATCACTCGAGTAACGGACGAAGGATGTTCTATAAAGAGGGCGGTAACCCATTTTGGAGTTGATAAAATAACAATAATACGATGGAAGCAGCGCTGGATTGAAAACAATTCGACGAATAGGAAACTTGGATTAGGACAAAAACGATGGTAAACTTAATACTAATTATTTTAACTTAAAAAAGAACTAAAATCACCATTTTTCTCTATTACAAGCTGCAAACGTCTGGGCATTGAAAAGGTTAAATTTTGAAAATACTGATGGTCCTCTGAGAGCTGAGCCAATGCGCGATAAATAGCATCGCTTAACTCTTCAGCATTTCGTGGTCTCCAATTCCTCTGGTATATTATTTTAACGATTCGACCCCATATATTTTCCATTAGGTTAAGGTCAGGGCTGTTGGCTAGCCAAGGAAGTGTTTCTATATTATTATTCTGAAACCATTGGCGAACAACATTAGCCGTGTGTACTGGACAGTTGTCCTGCTGTACAGATGGCAGCATAACGTTTTCAAGGATTTCAATATATCGTTCACTATTTAATCTTCCTTCAATTCTCCAAAAAAAACCCAAACCTCTAGCACTAAACCAGCCCCACATGTTTACAGAAAAATGTCCAGATTTTTTAATTTGGTTTGTATATTCGGGTTGAAATCTAGAATTTGGTGGACGATAAACTAAAATTTTTTCGTCAGTGAAAAACACCCTCCCCAGAAGTTATTATCACGAAGAACGTTGTTCAGTGCAAAAATCACTCTGGCCTGTTTTTGTTCTTCTATTAGAAAAGGCTTCTTTGCAGCAACTCGTCAAGAGTCTTCTGATTTCGTTACTCTTCCATTTACTGTTGCTAAAGAACCCGGAAATAATGATACATTAGCTGCATCAACTGACGTTGAAAAAGGATTTTGTCTGAGATGGTCAATAAGTCTCTCATCTTGCACTTCACAACTTACTTTTGATCGTCCTGATCCATCTTTCCTATCCGTAGAATTATTTTCAATCCAGCGCTTTTTCCATCGCATTATCGTCATTTTATCAACTCCAAAATGGGTGGCCGCTCTTCTTATAGACCAGCCGTCTATAACTCGAGTGATAATTTGAACTTTTGTAAATGTTGATATCTGTGGCGTTTTTAAGGATTTCACACTGAATTTTAAGCTGTCAGGCATACTAAGCTGGTGGTGCCTTAGAATAGACTGCACTAATGGAAAGTTAAATTTTGTGGCATAGGAAAAAATGCATGTATGAGTTTTTTTTAAAATCAAGTGTACATTTATTGCAGCCTATCTTTACCTTATTTTTGAATTTTTACTGTTATTTCGTGATTCCTTGTCACTATTTTTTATTTTGATTTCACTAAAGCTGGGTCTATACAGCCAAGTAAAAATTAAAATAAAAAATATTTTTTTTTTATACAGCCAAATGAAAATAAGGATTAAAAAAAGCTTTGACCCCATCGGCACACAGCTTTTGTACATGTAAACAAAAGTGAGGGACACCAATACTTGAAATTATTAAACTAAACTCTATCATACTATTGTCTTAAATAATATCTGTCAAAAAGAAACCAAACCAAAACACCTAATTAAATGACAAGACCAAATAAAAGGCAGGTTTGTTTGAAAGTTTGAGACAATGATGTGTTTGAAATTAACTTTGTGTTTCGGACTTCCATTGTCTATATTTTATTTATACACGACGTTTCGATCAGTACAATCTCTGATCGAAACGTCGTGTATAAATAAAATATAGACAATGGAAATCCGATACACAGAGTTAATTTTAAAAGGGAGGTTTTTTCGAAAGTTTGAGACAATGATGTGTTTGAAATTATCTACGTTTCGGACTTCGGATTTATACACGACGTTTCGATCAGTACAATCTCTGATCGTCTTCAGGTGCAAACTACAATATATTCCTAAGGCTACGTACTTATATCAGGTAGGAAATCACTCAACCGTGAAGTGTAGGAAGTTGGCTCCGCCCAAGAAGGGGCTTCCAAATATTTGGAATTTCAACACTTGGTTTACTGAAAATACCCTGATTCTGCCCAATAAAGGCAGCTTCAAGTAATTTTCGTTTCTTCCAGTGTCACTCCTTATGCAAAACCTTTGCTTCTGTCCACTTCATTCGGTGTTGTTTTGATCATGCATGTTCAGCAATTTCTGATTTCGATGTTTCACCTCTTTGTGTGTCGACGTTAACCAAAAAAAAATCAGTAAGAATAATTTATTAAGAAAGAACCATACCAATAATAGTAAACTATAATGCCTAACAATTCAAAAATTTTAGTTCGCAACAATATCCATAGAATTTCAATACATAACATTAAAATTTAAAATACTACATACCTTTTATACAGGGTGACAATTTTAAAACAGTCCATCCTAGATATCTGGAGAACCAATAGAGATATTTACCTTATTCCAAAAACAGTTCGAGGGTTTCGAGGGGGAACGTTATTTATGTATTTAATGACTTGATCCCCCCTGCCATTTTAGCACAGACCATGCCCACCAACTTTTCTTAAATTGAAACCCCCCCTCTTTGGAAAGGATTTTGCATCAGTTTTACAAAGATGTATTTTTTTTAAATTTGAGCCACTAGTTTTCGAGAAACAATTAACCTTCTAGAAAATATGAAATTGATTTTTTTGAATATAATACCAAAAAACTAAAAAAATAATACGAATTATGCATTCAAATTGTTTCCAGACCTCAAACTCCCCGATACAGGCCACGCCCACCTGTTTTTCCTAAATTAAAAGACCTCCCCTTGTGATACCTCTTTGGAAAGGATTTTGCATCAGCTTTGCAACAGTGTATGTTTCTCTTAATTTGAGTCAATAATAGCCATTAAAGTAGTTCTACGTTCAGTCAGTAATAACGTCTTCTAACATCAATTGACGACTAAAACTCTCTAATCAGATAAATCAGAAATAAGTAAACGGCATTCATTGCTTGTTATTTTAGTAGATAATTTTTTGTTAAAAAAAAACGCAAAATCCTTTTCAAAGAGGTATCACAAGGGGGGGGGTTTCAATTTAAGAAAAGTGGGTGGGGGTTATTGAATACATAAATAACGTTCCCCCTTGAAACCCTCGAACTGTTTTTGGAATTAGGTAAATATCTCTATTGGTTCTCCAGATATCTAGGGTGGACTGTTTTAAAATTGTCACCCTGTCTTATTTTCTATAGACTAAATACATATAAGTCGTAAGAGTTTTTTAAATAAATTGCTCCACCTGTTCCCGATGAATTTCAAAATGAGTTATATATTTTTTTTTTTGAAATACTGTAATTGAGCGATAATATTGATATAAAAAAATATAATAAAGCATAAAAAATATTTTTTACAAAACTTGACAAACGCGCTTATATAATTTAAAATTAGACCAAGCCCACTGCTTGACTTGACTTTTTATGTTGGCGTCAACGTAGTTTGGACGTTCCCTATTTAAGGTTGGCATATCGATGGTCGCTACGGCTTTTTTCAGAAAATGCAAGGAAAGGGCCGTTATAGTATATCATAGTTATATGGGGATAATTAAGGAAATTGGGCAACCCTGCTGAATCGTAAATGCTTAGCCGTCTAAATTTTCGGAATTTGAGCCTGAATGTGTGATTTGTCTCAGGATTTTCATGTGTTATCTAGTTTGTTTTAACTTTTTGGGCACACGGTTAAAAAATTTGGGCGGACTTAACTCAAATTTATTTTTCTGATTCTCCCAAAATGAGTTTACCAGCAAATAAATAAATAATAATATAATACAAATTTCAGCTGATGTTGCCAGATATAATTATATATGATGCTGATGAGTTTAATTATTCGTGTGTAAATCTGCCATGTATGCAGTTAATATGTACATAATTATGTATCATATTAGGCCCTAATTACTGCAAAACTGACAAGAGAAATGAAATACTGCAAACAGCGCGTTGTGTAAAATTGGCTCGTTAAAAATTCCATTGTAAAAGGTAAATTGTACCGTTTGCATTGTAAATGTTGGAAATACAAGGCTATTCAGAATTGATTAAATAAAAGTTAAAACGCTGACCTTTTGAAAGCAGTTACGATACAGTTGGCCTTGCATGGTCTTATTTTGCACCAAAGTTTAACTTTAACTTTTTTTTTGTCTCGTGTGCATGTTGTAGAATTTCTATTTTTTCTTTATTCAGGAATATTCTTATTGCAATTTTGTCACAGAATAACTGCTTAATGTTAAAAAATCCACTTCTTTAAAAAGTTTTTTAGTTGGATAACTAATGTCTTTATTATAAATTACCTTAATTATCCATTTTTTAATTAAACTAAGTTTTAAAAGGTTGTATTTGTTTACTCCCCCCATGCACACAGACCATAAATCAAGTGGGACTCTACTACTGGAAACTAGATACTTTAGTTTTTTAACGAGATTTTCAGTGTGAATGTTCCATTTTAAATGTGGATCTATGTGAACCTCAAGATATTTTACAGAATCTGCTTTTCTTATGTTTTCAAATCCAACAATGTTTAAGTTGCCAAACTGTGGTAAACCGGATTTGTATGACGAACTATAAACATGGTATCGTCAATATTCACGGCAAGGACATTGAAATCCAGCCAATTTTCTTCTTCTGCTATTTCTTTAATTTGTTTAACCTCTGCCCAGGTATGGACACTAAAAAAACTAGAGTTGTCGTCACAGAAACTTGCCAGCGTACCTTTAAGTTCTACGTCAAATAGGTCATTTATGTACGTTATGAAAAGAACTAGCCCAATTACCGTGCCTTGAGGAACCCCATATGTTATTGTTTATTTTGCTTACTTGTTCCTCAGTATAATCGGGGACCACCTTGCGTATTTTGGCCCTCTTTTGGGTTCTACTCCTATCGAGTATAACTGGTCAACACTTTCTTCCTCCTCGGAGGAAGTAGAAGAATTGAGGACCAATTCTTAAATTTTAATTAACTTTCTTTTTCGATACTTTTTTTTCGGTTTTGACCCACAAAAAGTTTATAAACAGCAAAAAAATTAAGATAAAAATATTGTCAAATCCTCCACTCTCGCGATTGTTCACATCCGATGTAACAGATTCGGAAAACCGCACACGCTACTCGGAGCAAGAGTACATAATAGAACATCCAAATCCTTTTCGGATCGATTTTGGAGGACGCGAAGGTGATGTTAGAGCAATAAACGAAAGCGCTAAAACACTCGAGGTAAAGGATCTAAATTTTCTTAAATGACCCGTTACATTGGACTTTGTAAGGAAGATGGGCATGCTAAAGGTAGGTACAAGGCGGTTTGAAAAGAGTTCTTAAAGCACCAAAGAAAGACATATAGTGCCGGAAACACCAACTCTCGAGGTAAATAATCGTCGTTTTCTTTATTGACCCCTTTGTAAAAAGGAGAATATTAGGACAGAAGACAAGAAGGGGTAAAGTAGAGGGATACACAGAGGTAAGGGGTATGACAAAAAGGGTCATATAGCCCGAGGACAATATATTGGGTGCTGCGACAACTCCAACAATCCAGCGGGCTGATTCTTGAATTTCATAGGAAAGATCGCACGGGAACGGTTCTCTTCCTGGATGCCGATTCTTGAATTTTCTAGGGAAGGTCGCACGGGAACGATCACCTCCTGGATATCGACCAATAACAGGCTTCAAAGCTATCACGGTTTATCCGAAACCGATCCGACCACGGCCGAACCTCACCCGATTGCCGTGTATCGAAGAAACCTTCTTACACTTTCATACACCTGCCTCTGAGCGGGAGTACGGACGCTCTTAAAAAACGATAATCGAGTTAGCTTTGCGCGTGCATTGTACAAGCTTGGCAGCTTCTGAGCCTTCTTATTGGCCGAAACGTAGGATGTGAACGTTCCCAGGCGACCATTCTCTCGAAATTCAAGAATCAGCACCCTGATATCGACCAATAATAGGCTTTGAAGCGATCACGAGTTATCCAAAACCTATCCGACCACGACCGAACCTCACCCGATTGCCGTGCATCGAAGGAACTTTCCTACACTTTCATACACCTGCCCCCGGACCAGGTGAATGAGCGCTCTTGAAAAACTACAATCCGGTAAAGGGATAATCGAGGCAAGGTTTTTGTTTTAATACATCATACATCCTGTATATTGTATAGCATAACTAACATTTTCATATAACAATATGCGCTAGATCAGATCTGTGCGCCCTTAATTCTCTAATATTCGTGAGCATTTTATCTTTAATATGTCTGCATGGGTGGTTCCAACATATATGTGCACTTTGAGGTTCCAGCTGCCGAATAAATTGACGAACCTAAGGCTCATATCTAATTAACTCTCTTTTTTTCAATTAAAATGTTTATTGGTATTTTGAACTTGGTCACAATTAGTAACCTACATAATATTATAGTACTAAGCACTTCTTTTTAATTTTAATTTTTGTAAAAGATGCAATGTTTGTAATCTTACCCACAAGCGTTGCTAAGCTAACAAACTGGCCAAAGTATGGGCCTGAGACTTTTTTATGATAAAAAATGAACAAAAAACCTGTGGCTGTAAACTTATGATTGTTTAGTCCTTAATCAAAAACTATTTAATTTATTTACTTTTGTTTAATACCAACGTTTTTTTTAAGTTGGAATTTTTCTTTTTTGTTTAGGCATGCGTAATTATCTTGTGTTGATAAATAAAATAATAAAACTCACTTAACAACCCTTAGCAGTCTTGAATTACTGCTGGTCTTTGGGACGAGAGAGTTCTACTTTAGGGCATAAAAGAAAAGCAGGGTAAACATCTTTTTATTTATTATTATTTACAGCTTAAATAGTTATTTTATTATCGGAAGTGATAAAAATAGAAAGTGATAAAATAGAGAGAGGGGTTATCCCAAAATTGGTGGGTGGTAACGGGAGCTATATTTGGATTCAGCATGTCATTTGACATAAGTGCTCGAGAATTATTTTTTTCGCAGACCGGTGGCATTGAAAGACGTATAGAGAGTGGTGAAGGTATAAAACAACGAATAGGAAGAACTAGAATTATAATTTTGCTCCACTGATTAAATGAACCAACGGGGTATTCCGGAAAAATACATTTTCTCGGAGAATTACCGTCAATACCGTCTATACAATTTAGTTAAGACTTATACGAAACTCAAAGCAACAATAAGTTGGAGGTAAGATGGATGAAACTAGGACCGAAACAATTCTCTTCTCTCGTCGAAAGCCACTCTCGTAACTTGTGGATTCAACCGGGGTATCTAGTTAACTATATTGCGTGCGCAAACACTAGAATTGAGAATTAAAGACAGAATAGTGGATGGACGACCTATCTCACATATTTGAAATTTTGGCGCTTTTGTGCATACTTTGACGTATTAAAGTACATAAAATCGGCATAGCCTGACTTTAATAAAGTCGTAACCGCTACATATTTTAGGTACTTTACACAGAACTATGAAATTACTGAAACAAATCCTCGCATTTTTCTTCTGAATCCCACAACACCCCTTGTAACACTTTCTAAAACTTACACCTACCACCCTCCCCCAATCTTGTTGCTTTACTTAATTTATGGATGGCCCCTGAGATGGTTACTTAACGTTCTTGCTAAAATTTCTGACATTGTTATGATCTAAACATCCTCATATCGTGCCACCCATAAAGTTGACACAATTAAAGTTAATGCCGTCCTTTATTAAAGGTCGGCACAAACCTTAGCACAAATCGACATTATTTTGAAAGCACTGCGACCAAAAAAGCTCTCGCCGCATAGCCTGAGCCGCGTTTGTGCTAGGGCATTCACGCTCCTGCCTAATGTTTGCCCTACTTCTACCTAAAGTTTGGAGCTTTATAACACCGGTTTCCAAAAAGAGTCGCGTTCGACCTTAGGTGCACGGTTTATCAGATTGCAAAATCAAACCCGTTAAATAAAAGAGTTCAAGTTCAATCATAAAATCATTCACTATAGAAACTGCAATTCGTTAAACCAATTTTTTATACGAACCTTATTTCTTCAAACCCATTCAATAACAAATTCGAAATTTATAAGACCCTTTTTTAATCGAACCATTGTTCATCAAACTCATTTAATATGAAACTCGTAATTTGCAAAACCCATTTTTAATAAAACCTGGAATTTGTAAAACCATTATTTTTTAAAACCGGAGTTCGTAAGACTCGTTGTTTATCAGAAATTTCTGCTAAATTGATTGCGCGGCGCCGTGTCGTTTCGATGCATTTGTCGCTGCTACGCCCGCATACTTGTACCGGTAGCGTTCAATAGTTTGTGTATAGAGGTCACTTGCATTTCAGTTAACAAATTTCTATTAAAGAACGGGTCTTATGAATTCCGGTTTTGCAAAATAATAGTTTGACAAATTCCGGTTTTATTAAAAATGGGTTTTACAAATTACGAGTTTAATGAAGAATGGTTCGATTATTCGCCAATAATGCATGAACCGGAGGCGTATCCGCAGGTGGCGGGGTTTCGATGCATTTGTCGCTGCTACGCGCGCATAATTGCACAGGTAGCGTTCAATAGTTTGTGTATAGATGTCACTTGTATTCAAGTTAAGAACAATAGAGTGACATTCTGACAGTGTGCGCACATAGAACGACAAATGCATCGATTCGCCTCCGATTCATGTATTATTGGCGAATGCGCAATCAATTTATCAAAATTTTTCTGATAAACAACAGGTTTTACGAATTACGGTTTTGAAAAATAATTGTAATGGTTTATAAAATTCTGGGATTTATTAAAAATGGGTTTTGCAAATTACGAGTTTGATATTGCATAAGATTGATCAACAGTGTTTCGATTAAAAACTGGTCTGTTAAATTTCGAATTTGTTATTGAATGGGTTTGATGAAATAAGGTTCGGATAAAAAATTGGTTTGATGAATTGCAGTTTATATGGTGAATCGTTCTTACGATGAATTTTTTTATTAAATACGGTCTAATAAATTCCTGGTTTGATAAACCATACCATTTATCAGTCACAAACTGTTTATAAGGGTACTATGAGAAGACAAATAAATTTGTTAGAACTTCACTTGGGACCCTATATATTGGGGCCAAAGTACAAGGTGAGCCAAAGAAAACTGGACCAACCATATGCCAAAGTCGTCCTTTAGGCAACAGTTGATGGCAAACAGTCCAACCTTTTCATAAGTGGCTCGGGACGCATCAGGAACTAAATGAATCCTGGACAAAACCTCAACAAAACTTTGGACTGCCGGCTCAACTTACCGACCGAATGTTGACAGGGATAACTAGGCTGGATAAGCACTTGGTTTGCAAAGTGGCGGAGGATACCTGCAAGTTTAGCCTTTAAAAAGTCAGACGAACCATAAGTATATGCCAGATTATGGCGGCTACACGGAGGTATTTAATTAGAACCGAAAAAAGAAAGAACGTAGTCAATTAGATCGATTTAACTTTAACTTTATTTTTGAGGCTGGTTTCCATACAATCGGCGAAGGTTATCTTAAGAAGAATAAGGTGACCTATTATTGGAACAAACACCTTTCATTCAAACATAGAACCTTTATTAATGGGGAAAAAATTCCAAAATGCGAGATAGGCCCTTTGTCCAACAATGCCTTCAATTGCTCTCTTGTAATTTAATGGGTTTTCATGCTTAGGCAGACTTTGTAACAATGCAAGGAATTAGAAGATGTGGACTGCTTGAAATAATAGGAATTTATTAGACCCTTTAGACCTAGTCGATGCATGGAAGAGTAGGGTTCACGTCAAGAATTTTTAATTTCAACAAGCCGGGAATGCTTCAACAAGCATTCTCGTTCTAAAGTGTGTATTAACGAGGGGACAAAACCGATGTCATTTATTTAGGGATACTAAAACATACGTAGCGGTATCCGTGGTGCACCCAGAAAATTTTTTTTGAGGGGAAGCTTGAATAGATAGTTTGGTTAGGACATATATATTTAGTATATAAAAATACAAAACTAAATTTAGATATTATATTATTATAAAAAAAGGGTTTTCAAAAACTAATACAATAAGTACTTCGACAGATATATCAATGTCTAAGATTGGTGTAAAGACCCGTCAAACCATCAAGCCGGGTATTTTCAATACTATTTCTGAATTTCCATATATATCCAAAAAATACTTAAATTTAAAACCTTGCAAAATGTTTCTGTTTAAAAATCTATCCTTTAAGTTGTAATTAAGATAAGCTATCTAAAAATGGCAAAAATATAATTATCTTGTAATATTCCACAGAGCTTTCTGTATTTATTACCAGTCTCTTGGTCTGTCTAAACTATTTAGAATGTTATGCTGTTGTTTGAAGGTGGTGTTGTGTCCACTTGTCGAGTTTCGCGTTTGTGTTCTGAAAGGCGAACCTCCATAGGTCGGCTGGTTTCTCCGATGTAGATATGGTTTAGTTTTTGTTAATTGACTTCTTATTGTTGTGGTCGTTTTGAGGACAGTCCGAAGATGGTATTGTTTGCCTATTCTTCTTATCTTTTCTGAGATTCCTTTGATGTATGAAATTATAAGTGTCGCCTTCCTTTCAGTATTTACGTCTGTCGTCCTTTGTGTTGGTGTGGTTTAAACAGTTTTATTAATCGTGTAGTTTCTTATAGGTGGGTATATAGATCGAGTATAAGAGATTTTGCAATTCCCAGTTTGGTTGATGTGGCGTGGTTTGATTTGAAGTTTAGATATTGTCCATTATGTCGTCCTTTGTGTTGGTGTGGTTTAAACAGTTTTATTAATCGTGTAGTTTCTTGTAGGTGGGTATATAGATCGAGTATAAGAGATTTTGCAATTCCCAGTTTGGTTGATGTGGCGTGGTTTGATTTGAAGTTTAGATATTGTCCATTATGAGTTGGTTTACGATATACGGAAGTGGTTATCTTTGAATTATTTTTGGTGAATAGAACGTCGAGAAAAGGGAGCTGACAATTTCTAGTGTATTGTTGTCCTTTTTTCGGATGATAAATATGTCGTCCATGTATCTTAGCCATAGTTTGGGTCCCCATGGCATGATATTCGGGGAGCTTCTTCTTTAAACGATTCCATAAAGATGTTGGCCACTATCTGTCCTTTTACTGGACGTAAGAATTCTGCAGACTGCATTTCAAAAAATCGATAATGGCACTGATTGATACATTGGTTCTATCAGAGAGGTGGTTGTCCTTGAGTAGCTCCTGTTCAATGATTTGGAGTGATTCTTCTAGTGGTACGTTCGTGTACAAACATTGGACGTCAAAACTGGTCGTCAGGTTGTAGGTTAACGTTTCTAAGGAAGTCCACGAAGTACTTTGAATTTTTCACAAATGACGGTGACTTTCCTTGAAGAGGCTGGATAATGTGTAGGAGATATTTAGCAAGATTATAAGTCGGAGAATTGCGAGAACCGGTTATCGGTCGAAAAGGCATGTTTTCCTTATGAATTTTCGGCATCCATATGCGGTGTTTTGCTGCAGTGTATCTTCTGTTTTGGTAGAAAATTTGGTAGATTTTTCTTTTGATGGGGGTGGTTGGATACTGAGTTATTTCTTTGTAATTTCCTTTTTGTAGAGCTTCTTTAATTTTCTGGTCGTAGGTTGTGTCATCCATTACTACAGTTGCATTTTCTTTGTCTGCAATTTTGATCGAGTAATCTGATTAAAGATCCTTGAGGGCTGATTCTTCTTGCGGTGTTAGTTTTTCTCCAATTTTGGTTTGTTATCGAAAATTGTTCTTATCTTTCTTAGATTAAAAAGAGACAAGATATCTGGTCTAACGAAAGCTCCTTGGCAAATAATAACCACTGTTTATTTACAAATATAATCACAAAAAAACAAAGGTGAGTGAAATATCGATTATTGTTCTATTCTTTTAAACGACGTTAGAATGATAGGGACAGAGAATTCTGTCTCAACCACTTTTTTTTTCATGTCCTTTAGGTCGTAATTGGCTTGTGGTTGGGGAAAGTCGGCAGAGCGCAGACGGTTGGATGATATTTTTATAGACATAAGCTTTTTCGTGTTATTTATTTTAAAATTTCAGGATGTTTTAAGCAGTTTTGAAGTCGTTTTAAAACCACATTTTGTCAACAAACGTTTATAGTGTGTTTTTTTACCAGTAGGAGAATATTTCAGTGCATTTAAAGTGATAATATTTTGGAGGAAATCGGCCAATGTTTTGAAAACAAAGGGAGAGTAAGTGAAATCAGTCAGTGGCGGTACATGCCGGTAAGTACACAGAAAATAAAAAAAATATTAAATATACTTAAATTAGTAGATCCTTAGATTAAAATATCAATAAACAAGTTTTTTTTAATGAAGTAGTTAATTCCCAATGCGCCAAATGAGATATTTTCGAACGTTTTTATAAGGTTTTTTTCGAGGTTTTTTTTTTTATAAAGACGATAAAATAAAGCATAATTTTGATGAAGTTGTTAATGCGCAAATAAGATATTCTCGAAGGTTTTTTTTGTAAAGATATAAAATAAAGGTAGGTAAAGTCCTTAAACCAACTAGCAAACAACAATAAAAGTTAATCCACATGTGTTTAGGTTTGTAAGATTATTGAATTCCTACCTCTTATCAGAATATTAAGGTTGATTTATACTGCCGCCGTTGCCATCTGCGCTCGCCCTTCGAATTGATATTTAAATCTTTTTGTCTGTCCTAAATGTCTCTATATATCCTAAGCATTATTAACTTTATTGTGTACTGAAGAAGTCAGTATAAGTAAGTTTCTGCTAATGAACCGAAAAAACACAAAATTAACAAACACAATAACATAAATTTTATGCTAGTTGTTAATATTTTTTTTCTTGATATTCCAGGTGCTACGAACTGTGTTTCTTTGTTTTAATGTTTGGGATAATTTTATTGTGTTGAAAATTAAAATTGCTATAAATCATATACAAACTTCGTAATAAATTTCTTTTATATAAAATTATACCACAAACATTTATTGTTAGGAAGCTTCCAAAGCTCAAATTGGCAGAATTATTTTTTGCGTGTTTTTTAAATTATTTTGCAGATTTCAAATTTTAGTAAAATTTTAATAATATAATCCATGTGTAAATTTATATTTAAATAGGTACGCCATTGGTGTGTTTACTGTAAACAACAGAAAGGTAAACATTGTTCCATATAATAATATAACCAAAGTCTTCGTAAATATTCCTTTGCTTTTACTCTGTTTCTTTCATCGATATTTGTAGATTCAATGGCTGTGATGATGTTGACTGCTGGTATGGTTTTGGGTGCAATGGCGTAGTTAAGTCCTTTGCTAAGTAACGATGATTCAGTCTGTGTAAGTGGTCGGGAAAAGATGTTGATGATGGTATAAGACTAGGTAGTCTTAGTTTTTGTTAGTATTCACCTGATTACGATTGAAGATACATAAGCAATCGAAACGTTGTGAAAAAGTAAAAAATAAAGACTTTGATCAAACTAGATAATGATTCTTTTCTATTAATTTTTAGGAATTAAATTACGATGACTAACTTAGTTTATCTAATAATACGTTAGTTTTAGATATTTTTTTAGTTGGCTTGGGGGAAGAATTTTATGTGTCAGTAAGCTCTCTAATATTTTTTTTAATCGCAAATTTAATTTACTTGTAATAATAATTAACTTGTATTAGGGCCAACGTCAAATCCAAAATTACATTTATTTAGGTTTTTGATTTATTTATACAAAACAATAATGGGGAATTATAGAACTCGCTACAAGATAAAAAAAACCTTATTGTAGTCAGGCTTAGAATGGAAGCTATGTGTGCGTAGTAAAAAATAATGTCTTTTCCTAATTTATACTACTGGTTTACTACTACTGATCGCGTGTAATTTTCAGTTAGAAAGAGCGCCACAATTGTCATTTTAAAGCATTGCAGTTCAATTTTTAGGGTGAGTTATACTTACCTGCAATAAAAAATAAGGTTGCAAAATATTAAAGTGCCGTTAATAAGGCTTTACCTTAAAGGACCATATGCAATAAGTTCCTAATGTTGGTAAAATTGTTGCATAATGTTTTTAATAAAGCTTGTCAGCAAAAAGTTAATTAAATTAAACTAGGTAATTAAAAAATAACAAACGCTATAGACAACTTAACAATTTTGTTATTAAAAACTGTCAATTTGTATTTACATCAGAAACCACATTAGTAAAATTAAATTTTATTAAATATATCAAGGGCTCACAAATATGGTAGATAACTTTCGACAGCAAATAACGTTTTACTAATTTCTTTTTTACGTTTTATAATGAAAAATGTTGCACAAATCTTTATGCAAGTAAGAAAAAATAAAAGCTGAGCAAGGAGTGTAATTAATAGGTCAAGTATATAGTTATTATTCTAACTAGGGCGGAAAGTCAATCTTTCCTGTACGCGACTGCCGTTGACAAGAGCGGGAAAGATACTTTACGCCTGAGTTAGGAACAATACTTTTTTCTACGTCCCCTGACTTTGCTATTAAACGAACACAAAATTTTTTATAATATTATAGTTCAAGATCATTTAGTTTTGATCTTCAATAAAGTGACAATTGAGTGCGGAAAAGTCTCGCGATAATTTCACTTGAGACAATAGTTATTTGGATCAAAAAGGAGGCGTAGGTGACGTACCTGCGATTAAGGGACCGGGCTGTGTTAAGGCAGGTAGGTGGGAGAGAGCACTCTGGTGGTCGGGGGACTGGCGACGAAAGAGTTGCCCCTCCTAAGACTGCCAGTGAAAGTACTGCTCAAACCATGGAGGTTCGATAAAAACTACAAGGTCATGATACCAGAACGGAATGAGTGACAAAGGGAAGAATTCCGCACGGAATTAAGCAGAGAGGCGACGATCTGCTATACGGATGGCTCTAAACTGTCAGCCAGGTAGACACCAGGGAACGAGAAAGAGGACGAATTTGTCAGACTAGGGGCCGAAACCCAATACATTGGACTGGAACCTCTTCTGGGAATAACAAGGTAACAGGTACAGAGTGATCTCAACAAATGGGCGAATAATGAACTGAAAATGTCCTGGAAGCAAGAGTCGAAGTGCAGACAGTCCAAGCTATTCGTGAATGGTCCGAATGTAGCCAGAACTAAATGGCTCTTAGGCAAGACCCGAAAGGATATTGGACTGCTGACAGAGATAATGACTGGGCGCAATAAGAGTAGCAGGAGATTTCGTGTGTCCCGCTTAGGGGCTCGAAGAGGAATCGGCGCAGCACTTAATAGCAGAGTGCGATGCATATGCCAGGTCAAGGCAGCTGAAGTGGGGATTTCCCACGATAGAGGAACAATAGCTGCACTCACTCAAATGAGCCGACGTAATGAACTTCGTAAAGAAGATAGGGAGGCCCGCAGGGGCATAGGGGTAAGGAACGGGGTATGGCAGAAAGGGCCCATAAAGAGGCCTAATTGCCAGGCCCTCGGGCCGCCACTATAATACTACTACTACTACTATTTACCTAACAAGTGCAGGAAGTGATAATTTTCCGCACGCGACAGCATTTGCAACGACGCGGAGCAGAGTTCGGACAAGCCGTCAAGGGTGGAAACGGCATTTTCCGTAAGAGTTAGGTACAATGTTTTTCCTACGAGTGTTTTTGTCCATCCAAATAGATAGAATAGTTACATAAATCATTTAATTAGTCCTAAATATCTTCATTTTTTATCAATACAAAAATCGTGCGGAAAAGTATCTTTTCAGCGATTTTACTTGAATGTCGTGCGAAAAATTAAAAATCATACCGAAAAGTAAAATCGTGCGTAAAGATACAAGTTTTAAAATGAAAAATCGTGCATGAAAGTAAATTTTCCGTACGCTCGTAGGAAATAGCCATATTTACCTAACAAGTGCGGAAAGTGATCTTACCGCCCGCGAGTAGTTAAAAGCTATTTCAGTTTGTTCATGATGATGATTCATTTGTGAGTGTGCTAGTCTCGTACTGTCCACTGCGACCAGTATAGCGGGTCTATTTTGACTCAGTTTTGTTTGGTGCTACAGTATATTCAGCCCCTGAAAGAGGCTCACAACTTGCTTTGGTGAAGCATCTTTCAGATCCAGCGCATCGATCTATTGCCAGGTCCATTTTTAGAATAATAGTAGATCAGAGATAAAAATTATAGTAGATTCTTGAATTTCTATAAAAAAATAGTAGACTACAAAAAAAACTTTATAAATTGTTTGCTTTCTTGCTTTAGCTCAAAACCATAAAAAGGATAGGAGTAATGCGACCCAAGTTTCTTTTAAAACATCTCTTGCTGGGGAACAGCGGGAGCTTTTAATCCCATTAGAAATTTCCTGTGTGATGGAAAAATAATACAAGTGTTCTAAACTAGCAGCTAGGTAACCCGTGCGCTGACCGTGCATTCGCTCTAGACGAATGGTCTCCGGCGATATAGATACAGAGTTTATAATCGAAAATCCCCAATTTTTGTCACCATAATGACTGTTTATCGCGCTGTTTTTGGTATCTACTGCTGTGGTAGAGGGTGCGCATAATTTATCAAAAAGTAATTAGAAACTTCCTGTGTAATGGAAAAAAGAATACAAGTGTTCTGAACTAGCAGCTAGATAACCCGTGCGCTGACCGTGCATTCGCTCCAGATGAATGGTCTCCGGCGATATAGATACAGAGTTTATAATCGAAAATCCCCAATTTTTGTCACCAAAATGACTGTTTATCGCGCTGATTTTGGTATCTATTGCTGTGGTAGAGGGTGCGCATAATTTATCACAAAGTAATTTACAAAAAAGGTAAATTATAAAGAAGTACATGTGCATAACAGTATTACATAAAAACAATAAATACGGGAAACTATACTATCACAAAATCGAAATAGATCATAACGGACTGGCCTAAAACGTTTCAAGGGCAAAAGTGTACAAAAGCAAAATAGTGTAACATATTCCCGCTAGATGGTGACACAGTACACAGCCAGCCGAAAAATGCTGGACAGCAAAACCTGTATAATATATTGCCGTTAGATGGCCGTACATAGCCGACAAATAATACTAGAAAATTGCATTGGTGTTAGCAAGTTAAGAACTCCCTCATTGTTTTAAGCTTCTTTAATTGTTTTAAAATAGCATACTTTCCGAGAACATTCAAAAAAAGGCTTTAGGTTGGTACACTTGTTTGCTTGCTTGCTTGCTTGCTTAATTGTAAATCCAGCTTAACAAATCAAACGGTGTCCATCACACCACAGCGCCATCTAGCGGCAATATGTTACACTATTTTAGGTTTATACGGATTTGCCCTTGTATCCTTTCAGTATTGTAAGGTTTTAGGTTAGTACATTCTGACCAATTACTGTTTTGCCGCTACACAGTTTTGTCATTTAAAAATTTTTGCTAACTACTGATTTGTTATTGTAAATTTTAGGAAAATACGTTTTTAAATTGTAAGGTTTTGCTAAATTATAGGCATTCGTGGTAGACTTTCACTCAAAGAAAAGTATAATAGTAGATTTTCACTTAAGAATAGTAGAATAGTAGAGGTGAGTAAAAAATAGTATATCTACAATTAAAATAGTAGACCTCGCAACACTTTCTGTGGTTTGACGAACATAACTTCACGTTGACGTGCAATGGCCAGACACTCACACAGCACATTAGTGCATGGGCTACGTGGGAAAAAGCGGCGTTTTGTGATAAAAGCACAGTTGTTCTTTAGACCAGGACAGTCAATTTGACCTGCAGCTGCAGGACAGGTTTGGGGTAGATCAGCTGATAAGTTTGAAAGTGCCAAATTAACCTTACCTCACCTTGGAGTTGGTATAAAGAAAAGTGGAAACCGGTCTGCTCAACCAAATATATGGTAGACTTGTCGGGCATTGGATAGATGTGGGTGCACTACACAATGCGACACTCTAAGATGTGTTTGCAAAAAGAACAAACTACCTTGCACGCCTGCATGCAAAAAATGTATAGGGGCTTGTAGCAACATAAGATAATTAACTATTTGATTATAAATTAAATAAAACTGATATAAAATAAAGTTAATTTTCTTAGCTTCGTAGCAATCCAGCAACATATAATTTCTTTTTTAGCCTATATTAACAGGAACCACATTTGCGAAATGATAGTGACGACGATAGTAAAACCGACAATTTGGACAAATAAACTAGATATATATTTATGTATATAGCTATTCTTAAAGTATTTTTATCATTTTTGTTTTTGTTGTAAAAATAGCAATTTTACTTATAACAGGATGAAACATATCATAAAATTTAAATAATGCATTATTTAAATTTCTCCTATCACTCTTAACCAAGATAAGGATTTTAAGTAAAACACTGAGGGGATATGGGTTAAAAAATTAAAATTACTAACAATCCTATGTCAATTTTTACTATATTTTTTACTATATTTACTATAAAATCTTACCCTTTGAATATTAAAAAGCCCAAATTGCAGCTTTTACCCCCTCCTATAAAATAAATGAAGGTTGTTATTTTCGGTTTGGTCATCCTCGAAAACCTGTAAATCAATACCCATTTCGATAATATCCAGCAAAATATACTTTTTTAAATAAATCCCTCTTTAGTTTTAATGTTTCTCTTTTTCTACCTGCCCAAAAGGATATAAATTTTTGGTAAAAAATTGAGTGACATAAGTTAAAATATTAAAATTATTAACAATACTATGCAAATTTTTACTAAAATCTTACACTTTTTTTATTAAAATGCCCAAATTGGAGATTTTAACCCCTCACCATCCCTTAAAGAAAACTTAAAATGAATGAAGGTGGTTATTTCGGTTTGTTCATCCTCGAATACCTGTAAATCAATACCCATGTCGATAATATCCAGCAAACTATTTTTTTTTAAAATATGTGCTCCTTTAATTTTTACCCCCTCCCTTTTCATCTACCCAACAGGATAAAGATTTTTGATCAAAAATTAAGAGACTAAAGTTAAAATATTAAAATTAATAACAATTCTACGCAAGTTTTTTTTTAAATCCTACACTTTCATTATTAAAATGGCCAAATAGGAGCCTTAACCTCTCCTTAACCCCTTAGAGGCATCTTAAAACGAATGGAGGTGGTAATTTTCGGTTTGGCCATCATTGAAAACCTATAAATTGATATTAATGATGATTATATACAACAAACTAAAATTTAAGAAAATATAAACCCCTCCAGTTTTTACCCCCCTCGCCAGCACAGGTTTTGGGAGAAGAGTTGTGGGTCAAATCGATTTTTTTGTCCAAAGAACAACTGTGTAAAGTTGTTTTTTTTATCACAAAACGCCGCTCTTTTCTTTTTTACTCATCGTAGCCCATGCACTACATGTCTGGTCGTCTCGTCCTCCTCCATACAGAGCCTACATTCGCTGTCCTCACTTAGGTAGACCCATTCTGTGCAATGGTTCTTTCATTCTGCAGTGTTCGGTATATAGATCAACCATTGTCCGAATCTTCTGACTGGTTAGCTCAATCCCGGCCCTCAGTTTAGTTTCCTAACTGTTTTTACGCTTACTCATAATCAAAAAGTAACAATTCCAAACATCCTTTTTGAAAATTTTTTCCAAATATACAAACACTTAACAACTTAAACAAAATAACCACAAAAATAACTTCATTTTGCCGGTAATCAGCACGCCTTGTGGTTAATAGAGATATTTTGGGCCACTTACAATAAAATTTTTTGTAGTTATCCTTAATTGTGCGACTGCGCAGTAAGGGAAAAGCGGGGAAGCTAATCAAATAAGGATAACGACGGACTCTATTTACGTCAAATAGGAATGAGGATTTTTGTGGTTATCTTTATCACAAACTAAAAAAAATGGTTGATTAATTCGTATTTTTCTTTTCGTAAAAACAGATATTTTTTATCACCTTCTAATTACTAATTGTTATTTAATATTTTCTATCTATATATATTAAATAAAAAGAAAAAAATAACAAAATTCACACCACACTGACCCCACAAAAGGTAGGTTATGGTATATTTAACAAAATTTTATTATCTTATTTTACATTTCAAAAACTCTTTTACAATTGACAGTTGTCATCCTTATAGTTAATAGGAACATTTTGGACTAACAATAAGGACAACAAATGTCAATTTTAAAAGAGTTGTTGGAATGTAAAATAAGATAACCTAAAATTTCGTTAAATAAAACATAACCTTACTTTTGTGAGGTCAGTGCGTGGTGGGAAATTTGTTGATTTTTTCTTTTTATTTAGTATATATAGATAGAAAATGTTAAATTACAATTAGCAATTAGAAAAATATCCGTTATATGAATTAACCAACCATTTTTAGCTGTGATAAAGATAACCACAAAGGTCGTTATTCCTATATGGTGTAAATAAAGTTCGTGGTTATCCTTATTTGATTATCCTCCTTTCTTTTCCCTTACTGTGGAGTCTCACAAATAACGATAATCACAAAAAATGTTATTTTAAGCAGTGCGTGGTCCGTAGTTATCTTTGTTTTGTTTATATTTTACACGTGAAAGTGTTTTATGTCATTGGCGAATTTTTCAGAGGAAAAGATTAAGGAAAATGCAGAAAATATTGCTTTATGGGTAAGCGTAGAAATAATTAGGATAACCACAAAGGTTGCTCACCAAAAACTCCCTAATATACCCGAATTATTTGTTATTTCTACAATTTTTTTAACTTTTGTTTTTAAATCTATATAAAACATCTAAATCTGTTAATTAATTTCGTCCTTCTTCGATATTCTGTAATTTTAGTACACGAATTTTCCACGTTTAAAAGTTTAATTGACAAAATGGAAAATTGGTAAAAGTTAATAAAGTTGGTTATGTCACCTAACTTATTTCGGAAATTGCCTCTTAAATCCATAATATATATTTTAGAAACTCTTAAGTTATATTTCAAAATTTATTATTCAAGTTTGAGACTAAATAAAATTTAATTTAGAATATCAGCGCAAAAAGAAAAATTATGGTCCAATAACTCAAAATTAATCAAGTGCGAATATTAATCATATTAGGCGAGTAATAACGAAAAGATAATAACTAAACAATAAGAAAAGAAAACAAAAAGACATATAGCAAAAAATAGAATAGTTTTTTTTATAGAATGTTATAGTGGCAACATTGTTGTACCTACGCGACTTTTATACACGTTAGGGATTTTTGGGCCGCCTAACATAACATTTTTTTCCTACGAGCGTGCGGAAAATCGCATTTTCCACACTATTTTTAGTGCGGAAAAATGTTTCCACACCGATATGTCAAATTTCGAAAAACCTGTACTGATTCGAAATTTCTGTTCATCATATTGCCCAACACCGTACTCAACTAAAAAGCCAGGTAACTCCTACCGTCTCAGTGCCCTTTAGCCTATTGTATCGGTCATTTTTATAACCAAATTAACAAATAAAACATGGATTTTCTGTCAGTTTGGTGTCAATATGGCGCCGTTCATAGGCCAAAGGATACTAAAACGAAAATGAGTTAACTGGCTTTTTAGTTGAGAACGGTGTTGTATTGCCTATAAAATGCCCTGGTTGCTATGGTGTGACTAACCAGTTGTTTATGCATTTATTTGTCAGTTGCAAAAAACTATTTTCAGTGTAAAACCTAAAAACTGCACTTAACTGCTTGACAGGCAGTTGCGTTCGGAAAAATCGATTTTCCGCACTTGTTAGGAAGCTATTGTGTTTATGCTTATTTGTGCTGCTGCGCAAAAAGAGAGGAGGTTAATGAAATAGGAATAAAGACAAACTTTATTAGACACGACCTTTGTGCTTATTTCTACTCTTAAATTTATATGTTATTTTGATTTTGACAATGTTTTTGAAATTAGCGAAAATATTTTGTAACTTGTGTTACCCATCAGTTAATTCCATTCGAAAGACGACAGCGTGTTATTTTTGACTGCCCAAAACCTCTTACAAATGGGTCTAATGTCATCCTTATCTTTAATAAAAATAAGCATAACTAGTGTCAAATTTAATCTTATTTTGGCTGGCCCAAAACTCCATATTTTCTGCAGCATTTAAAACGTGTCAATCAGTGGCGTACCAGGGTGGGGGTTTGTGGGTCCCAGGAGGTCCAACCCAATCTACAATAAATTAATCATGATCAAGAGCCGCCCCAGGGAGAGTTATAGCTCCCCCATTTTTCTGACCCTTTACTCCGGTTTGTGACGTGTGTTTGGTGTGATATTTTAAATTTAAAAAAATTCACTGGCGGTGCTATGACGTCATTGATTTTAACAACAATTTTAGTTTAATTCTACGGAATTTTTCTCACCAGTATTCAAAGCGTAATAAATGACATTCTTAGCATAATTTTTCTTAAAATTTTCATCTGCGGCGCATTTATGATTTGGCAACAAATCTATATATATAACTCAATCTACTTTTCCAAAAATATTTTGCAAAAAACCTAAGAGATCAAAATTTCTAAAGAATTAATTATTGTTACAATTTTGTTTAATTTTAAGCAATTTTTTTGCCAACAACATTTTAAACGTGTAAAAAATAGCAGTTAGGTGTAATTTTTTCAAAATTTTTGCCTGCGGCGCATTTAACGGCTAATTTTAAAACAAATCTGCAAATGAGACTAGATGAGACTTGCTTTCAAAAATAAGTAATTTTGTTTCGTTTACACTAACTCAACACCTATTAAACTGTCCCTCTCCCCTCCCTTCAGTTCAAGAGCTTACGCAATAGGCACCTACCTAATTTTTAAAAAATTGCCATAGTTTATTTTTATTAAATGATGAACCCCCCTCCCCCCAGAGTCGAGTTCTGGCCACACCACTTTGTCAATAATGCCATTTTGTATTATTAAAATGTGGTAAACAAAGACAAGAATTTTAGTTTTAAACCATCTACTTACTTTCTTTTGAAATACTTTTAATAATTTTTCCTTTAAAAGATTTTAATTACAAATCCTTCTGTCCTCTTAAAAGTTTTATAGCAGGCACAAAAATAAGAAAAATAAAATTGAAAAACTTTCTTGTTCTGGATTTATTATCCGAACCACTTTGGCTAGATAATTTATTGAGATATAGTTTTTTTATATTCTAAAGTAGATGTTTAGATTTAAAGCTTTTTATATTTGGCCAAGTTCATAAGACCTAATTCAAGATATTCTTTTTCACAAAAGTCATTGCTCTTACGTTTTACAGCCTGCCCCGGTCTCCCGTACCTATAATATTGGGCGATTTTAAATTTTTTTATGCACAAGCGGACAATAAAGTGCACTTTACCGCGCCCATTTGCGAATGTAAAGTGGCACTTTATCGCCCTCGGGCGGTAAAATGGCACTTTATGGCCCTGGGCGGTAAAGTAAGATTTTAACGTGTTTGGCTGACAGAATGAATTTAACCTTTTTTTTTATTGTTTTTTTTCAATTTAACCCTTTTTTATTATTTTAATTTTTATTGGAAAAAATAAATGAAAATTGAGCAAAATTTTATTTTTATTAAACATCTTAAATGCTACAATATTTTTTATTCTGATTTAAAATTAAATATACAATTAGAACAATTAACAATACTTAATGGCGAGAAAGCTGTAGCTGATAAGGAAGCTATGGCTCGAGTGTTTGCCACTGCTTGAATCTTATTTTTTAAGTCTTTACTCTGGTTTGAACATGTTGATGTTAAAGGCAGGACGTTATCTTGCGTAAAAGATGCTGTTGTGTTCCCAACAATTTTTTTTGCTATTTTTTCTCTACTGGTTTTGGTTTTCTCGATGTACCCCTCCGCCACTGAGCTAGACTTCCATCCGGCATGTAATTTGATGTTTGGGCTTTCACTGGCTTCAGCAAGTAGTTAGTCGGCATCAGGAAGATTTAGAAATGAAGCGATCTGCTTGGCACCTTGCCAAAAGTATTTTTTCCTACTACCCGCGTTGAACATTCCATATTTTTGTAAAACACAAAGAGTCTGTTGTGATCTATTGTTGCTCATCACAAGGCTAAGTATTTTCTGAATGTTCCCAAGAAACTAAGCTCCTCTCGTCCATCAATAATCATAATAATTCTGTCAATTTTAGTTTTTGACTCTTTGATTGTTACCATCAGATTCTCCCAAATCCTGAATATCATTAACTTCAAGTTTCGCTAGTTTTTTGCGACGACAGGCTCCGCACACGCCAAATATGGCCACTTTGACTAATAAAAAAACCTCTTCTGGTGCCTCAATTAAAAACTTTTCGACTTCCTTTTTGCTTAAAATTTTGTTTCAGGTTTAGGGTAGCTTTAAGCATGGAATAATAGCTCCACAACGAGGACGCTTTGTAATTCTTGGACTTTTCATTAAAATAAGCTAGCATAACGTTTTCATTAAGTTGACTTACGGCTACAGACTTTTCCATGAGACATGCAGAAAATTCTTTGTTGTAGTGCTTTTCATAGATCTTCCTTGACTTTAGTGGCAGCAGATCTTGCTTCGCTCCGTCCACAGACTTCAAAAGTTTTCAAGGTAGCTCAAATTCCGAAGAATTCATTTTTATTTTACTTTATTTAAAAAATGAAAGGTTGTTTATCGGTTGCTATTACGAAACAATAAAATTCAACCGTTGCTAGGGAAGCTAACCAACTGCCTCCTTTGATGAACAGTGGTTTGACACCTATCATTATGTAATATTATGACAAAATATTACGGCAAGTTACCATTATTGTACCAAATCCAAGTTAAATAAAAAAAATAAATACTTTGCTATTGCATAAAATATTGTATCTATCTCGGTCTTAAATTGCGTTTAACGCCCTCAGCGTGTTATAGCTCTCGCCTAACGGCTCAGGCTATAACATACATACATAAATAACTATTACAAATGAGATACTGTAATGGCCAAAGGATTGCAAAATGTGTAACAATAATAACTTTGAAAACAATGAAAAAAATGGAAAAATCATGGCTTGCACTGGGCAAGACCAAAAAAGAAGAATCTGCGCATCCCTAACTCGATCTACTCTCGCTTAAAAGAGTTTTTGCCTCTGCATTTCTTCCAGGCTAACTTGATTAGGAGAGTTATTATGGGTACCGTTTTTTTAGAGGATGCAAGTGTTTAGCATAAAAACGTGACTTATTTTTCTGCTAACCGGGAGTTAATAATTGCCTGAAAACTTGGCCATTTTTTCCCTTTCTTGCCTTGATGAGCTGGTTTTCTTTGGGTGAGTGGACTGTAGATTTAAACACGATGAACTCTTCTTGACTTTTTCTTTATTTCTTACACTTACAAGAACATTGTAAGGCTCGGGAGAAATTTACTTATTTTTTACTTTCTGACACGCAAGGGTATCAATGCAACGCCTTGCACTCTAGCTTGGACCTCGAAGTTAGCTGTCCGCGAGCTTCTACAGTAATGAATCTGTCGAAACGCGCGCTTTTTCTTTTTATACCGACCGCCAGTTTTCTAACGAAAAAAGATGGCGGACCAACTCTTAATTTTGATTGGTGCACCTTGCAATGCTATTCTAAGGGGTTTATAATTTTAAATTTATATTTGAAAATATAAAACCTTAACATGCTCCCGGCCTGAAAGTTTGATACTAACCTAGCTTAACCTAAATACATGGGCACTAGGCCTCTCATTTACATTGAGCCTTAAACTAAACTTAAGAGTCATCTATAGGTAATGGACACACGTTATGAACGGCGCGTTTTAAAATTCCAGTCGTGGTTTTCACTGACACTACTCTTACCACTTTATCTGAGCCTGGGTGCAATTGCACAATTCGACCTAAGCGCCACTTATATGGAGGTAAATTGTCATCTCGTATTAACACCAGAGAACCAACTGATACAGTAGATTTGTTAATTTTCCACTTTGTTCTCTCTTGCAATTGGTTCAAGTACTCCTTTGACCAACGGTGCCAAAAGTGTTGTTTAAGCAGTTCGAGATGCTTATAATGACTTAAACGATTTTCAGGAATACCTTGGACATCAGGATAAGGAAGCGAATTCAAGGATCTACCGATCAAAAAATGAGCAGGAGTGAGGGCTTCCAAGTCATTGGGATCTGGGGATAAGGGAGTTAACGGTCTTGAGTTTAATATCCCTTCAATCTGAATTATGACAGTTGATAGACTCTCATAAGTTAAAGTAGTATTTGCTATGACCTTTAAAAGATGGTGCTTTGATGACTTCACACCAGCCTCCCAAATGCCACCTTGATGGGGGGAATATGCAGGAATGAATGACCATTTTATGTCATGGTCAGTTGCTACTTTTTCTTCGATACTGGCTTTATTTTCTCGTAAAAAAGAACCTAGCTCATGAAGCCTGTTATTTGTCCCAATAAAATTCCCACCGTTATCAGAGTATATGTGAAATGGCTTTCCACGGCGTGCAATGAAACGTTGCAAGGCTTCTAGAAAGGCTAACGTACTCAGCTCTGTAACTAGCTCCAAATGTATGGATTTAGTTGTTAAACAAATAAACAATGCTAAATAACACTTATGAGTTTTGCAGCCTCTACCTTTCCGGTCCTTGTACGAAAATGGACCTGCATAGTCTACACCTGTGTCCGAGAATGGCCACCTTGGAGAGACACGCGGCTCAGGCAGATTTCCCATTAAAGGAGTCTGAAACCTTGGTTTGAACTTAAAACACGTTATGCATTCCCTGACAATGCGCTTGGCAAGATTTTTTCCTGATATAGGCCAAAAATTTTCCCTAACTGACGCCAGCAACATTTGAGGGCCACAATGAATTTGTCTCAAATGTTCTTCTCTAAAAATAAGAACTGTTAAATAATTTTTTGGAGACAAGATTATAGGGTGTTTCTTTTCAAAAGAATAAGGGGAATTTTTTAATCTACCTCCAACAAGGATTAAACTGTTTTTCATAAATGGATGCTTTGACTGCTCAAAGTTTTTCCTTTAGATAAGTCATGGTATTCTTGAGGAAAAGATTCTCTTTGAGCCATTTGATATAGTTTGGTTAAAGATAATCGTAGCTCTGTGACAGTTAAATACCGCCCTGAAATTTTTGGTTTATCTTCTCTGAACTTTTTAAAATTATTTATAAATCGCAATATATAAGCAAAAATACGCTTAAGTTTAGTCAATGAATGATAATTTTGAAAAGGAAAGGGCTCTTGATTAACCTGGATAAAACTTTTAGTATCTTGACAAATTTCAGGGAGTTCACCAAATGAAACTGATTTGGAAATGTCTTCTGGCCATTGGTTTTCGCAATTTTTTAGCCACGAGGGACCGTTAAACCACATAGTCGATGTTAATAGCATTTTTGGTGACATTCCTCTTGAAAGAATGTCAGCAGGATTCGAGCTAGTTGGCACATAGCGCCAATGGTCAACTTTAGTCAAAATTTGAATTTGTGAGACTCGGTTACCAACAAATGTCTGTAGCAAGTGTGGAGATGTGCGAATCCAAGCAAGTGCTACAGTAGAATCTGACCAAAGGTAATAACTCTCAAAACTTATAGTTAAACAGCTAGTAACTTTCTCAAAAAGTTGTGCTAAAAGCAAGGAAGCACAAAGTTCCAGCCTTGGAATTGTGACTGTTTGAATTGGAGCTACTCTAGTTTTGGAACTAATAAGATTTACAAAAACTTCCTGGTTGTCTTGCTGAACACGTAGATACAAATCTGCACCATAAGCTTTTTGAGAACTATCAGCAAAGCCATGGATTTGTACGCTAACAGGACATGGACAAGAAACCAATCTAGGAATTTTTAACTCATTAAGTATGGATAATTCAGTTCTAAATTGTTTCCATTGAGAGGAAAGCTCTGTTGGAACTTCTTGGTCCCATGAAAGTTTTAACTTCCATAAGGCTTGGAGAAATATTTTAGCCAAAATAATGACAGGGCTTATCAAACCTAATGGATCGAAAGTTTTTGCAGTATCTGACAAAATAATTCTTTTAGTTATGCACTTGACTTCAGGTAACTGCTCTATTTTAAAGGAAAAAACATCCTCTGTAGAAGACCACAATAGGCCTAAAGTTTTGCTTGATTCACTTGTGGCAAAATAGAATGGTTCTGAGGAAAAACTTTCACTCTTTAGGTTTTCAAGGAGCTGTGCATTGTTCGACTTCCATTTTCTTAACTCAAAACCGCCTGACTGTAAAATGGAAGAGATTTGTTGACACAATAATGTGATATTTTCTACAGAATCTGATCCACACAATAAATCGTCAACATAGATGTTTTTTTTGATAACTTGAGAGGCTTCTGGATAAGTATTTTCATGATCATATGCAAGCTGGAGCAAGCATCGAGTAGCTAGAAAAGGGGCACTCGCAGTGCCATATGTGACAGTGTTTAAAGAAAAAATCTGAAGCTCATCTTGTGGATTTTCACGCCAGTAGATTAATTGGAGTGGTTTAAATTCCTCAGCTACTTTAATTTGTCTGTACATTTTGCTGACATCTGCTGAAGCAACATAGATATGCTGTC
Source organism: Oxystoma pomonae (assembly GCA_963921995.1). Classification (NCBI taxonomy): domain Eukaryota; kingdom Metazoa; phylum Arthropoda; class Insecta; order Coleoptera; family Brentidae; genus Oxystoma; species Oxystoma pomonae. Next base: position 25,765,549 of record OY998165.1, read on the forward strand.
TGAATGTAACTAAAATTGAGAAAAGATCTTCTTGAACAGTAGGTCCCACCATCTGGATAGAGTTGTAAGAGTGACCTGAAGTAGATTCAGCAGAACAGTTAAAAACTACTCGTAACTTGGTTGTAACACTATCTTCTCGTAGGACAGCATGATGCGGTGCAAAGTACATGATTTGGTCTTGTGATAAAGGTTTAAAAATAGACATATGAGAAAAATGCTTGTATTCATTCATAAAATTACAGTACATTTCCTTTAACTTTTGTTTTTTAGCCAGTTTTTGCTCAAGATGTAAAAACTGAGACTTGGCACGGTCTTGAGAATTACCCAATATTGTGATAGGCTCCTTTAGCGGAATTGAAACAATAAACCTACCCTCAAGGCTTCTCTTATAGGTATCACGGAAGTGTTCTTCAGGTAATTGTTCTTCCAATGAACAAATTTGCTTGCAAGATAATTCCTCTATTTCCCAAAACTTCTGAAGTTGCAATTGAACATCAACATTTCTAGAAATAGAAAGATTACAAGCTGTTACAGTGCTCTTTGAAAAGCCTAGGGGACCTGTAACTATCCAGCCTAGCTTGCTTTCTTGTAAAATTGGTTTATTTTTTCCAAGACGTATACTACTACTTGACATTAGAGACCAGAAAGTATCTGCGCCAATTAATAAATCAATTTTACTTGCCTTGAAAAATGATGGATCAGATAACTTGACATGAGAGGGAATTTCAAGAATATTGGGGTTAAATGAGTATTTTGGAAGTCTGATAGTTATTTCTGGGATTACTAGACAGTGTAGATTTGATTTGAACTCAGAATGCAATGATTTGAATTGTATGTCACATGATGAACTGATTTTCGCTTGATTTTGACCAATGCCAACCACAGATAAATTTATAGGCTGCTGGGATATCTTAAGTTTTTCAGCAAAGTCCTTTGAAATAAAGTTTGACATGGAAGCATTGTCAAGTAAGGCCTTGCAGGTGTGCTCTTGACCAGACTGGTCAACAACCTTTACTTGAGCTGTTGCTAAAAGAACTTGACTTTGACTTAGAATGGAACTTGAACAAGATGTTGTTTTTGAAGAAGTCTCACTATTATTGCTTTTTTCTGATGTCTGTGATTCACTGGGATTAAGCACTACAGCAGCAGTTTGTGAATGACTCTGATGCAATAGTGAATTATGCTTTTTTGAACAAAATTTGTAGCTGCCTCTCTCACACGAAGCCGCTTGGTGCTGACTGCTAAAACAGTTTGTGCAGAGTTTCAGCTGAACAGTTTTATCAAATTTTTCTTTAGCAGATAATGCCAAAAATTCAGGACATTTAAAAATTGAATGCTGCTGATGGCAGTAATAGCAAGAAAACTGTTTTAAACTAGGATTTTCATTTGAATTTACAAATGTTTTCGGCTTAAAATTTGAATTTTGATCTTTTTGTTTAAAACCAGAATCTTTTTGTTTATGCATGTTTACTTTGTCTAAAAAATCTGCTCGGTTTGTTAAAAAAGTTTTTAACTCATCAAGTGTAGGGAGATCCCCTGAAATCTTATATTGCTCCCAATCACGCAATGTTACCATGTCTAGCTTATTGGTCACAAAAAAGATCACTAGAGGGTCCCAATTGTCTGTACTGACATTCATGTTTTCAAGACACTTTAAGTTATTAGTGATTGTGTCAACCAATAATCTGTATGAGGAGGGATTTTCAGATTTTATTTCCATCAGGTTAAAAATACCTTTAAGATGTTTGTGAACAATTAATTTTTTATTGTAAAACCTTTTACATAATGTATCCCAGGCTTCGGTATAATTGTTTTCCGTGATGGACAAAGATTGTATGCACTGAGCTGCAGATCCCTCCAGCGCTCCATGTAACATGTGAAACTTGGCAATTGTTGTAATATCTTGACAGTTGTGTACAAGTGACAGGTAGAGGTCTTTCCATTCCAGCCATTTCTCATACACCCCTGAAAACTTGGGTACCTTAATATCAGCAAATCTGACACCTACTTGCTTATGACTAGGGCTTGTACTGCCTCCTGTGATGATTTGCCCTTGCTGAGCACCAGGGGAAGGCATTTGAAAGACTGGTTGTGAGGGTGGCGGGTTTTTTGACTCAAGAAAATATTTAATTTCTGCTACAAGTGAAAAATAAGATTTTTCAAAATTCTCAGTCTCGGTTTCATCAAAATTGTCTGGATCGATTTCTTCTAACTCTGATTGAAGGGAAATAAAACTCGAAAGCAATTCTATTTCTGCCCTATTTAATCTAGTTTCAAGATTGCATAAATCCACCGGTGATAAGGTGGTGACAGCTGCCTGAATTTTTAAGGAGTTAAAAAAGTTAGTCAACCGAGTTAAATTTGATTTAAGCCCCCCTCGTTTACGAATTAACCTTAACTTATCTTTTTCTTCACTCATGATTTCTATTTATAATCTAACTTTTCATGCAAAAAATAGCTTAAAATAACCTTAAATTTTAGTTTCGCAACACATTAACCTAACCTAAGGAAAGGGAATGAAGGATAGACCCTTGAACTTGAACTGTTTTTTCTTTTGCTTACTACTTATTTCCTTTAAAAGCCCTGGTGGCTTTGTTTACATGCTATACTACCTACTAGAATGTGCTACTTTACACACCAATTTCCATCTAAATAGACTCTGCAACACACTTTTTCTAATCTAGATTACCTGGATACCAACGTCAACACAATCGGTTTTTACCACATCCCTGGATTGCCTTGAAACTTTAACGCCAAACTTTAAACCAACTGCAAACAGCTGTTTTTCTGCTTGTCGAAACTTTCGCTGACCAGCTGATCGAGCTTGACCTTGAACTTGAATTTCTTGTCCCAATCGCGCGCACACTTCAATATGACGCGATCGAGAATTTCGCTACTAGAGTGCCTACAAGTTGATTTGCACAGCACGACTTCTGGAAACTCGACTCGTTCCTTCAGAGGTTTTTTCTTACTGTCTTCTTGTTTTCACTTGCTTTTATTAACTTGTTTTCCACATGAACATGAAAATGGACGATCTGTATTCTAACCACTTGAAACTGCGTCTGTTCTTTATCGGGTCGATTGGACCAAAAATGTTTAGCATAAAAACGTGACTTATTTTTCTGCTAACCGGGAGTTAATGATTGCCTGAAAACTTGACCATTTTTTCCCTTTCTTGCCTTGATGAGCTGGTTTTCTTTGGGTGAGTGGACTGTAGATGTAGATCAATGCAACGCCTTGCACTCTAGCTTGGACCTCGAAGTTAGCTGTCCGCGAGCTTCTACAGTAATGAATCTGTCGAAACGCGCGCTTTTTCTTTTTATACCGACCGCCAGTTTTCTAACGAAAAAAGATGGCGGACCAACTCTTAATTTTGATTGGTGCACCTTGCAATGCTATTTTAAGGGGTTTATAATTTTAAATTTAGATTTGAAAATATAAAACCTTAACAGCAAGGGCACCCAGCAAACACAATTTGTCGGCATTGAATCGGGCCAATGTCAACAACGTCGGCATTGTGTCGACTTTATGCCGATACCACTTTAGGACCGACGATGGTCCGATTGGAACTTTGTTTAATCGGTCGAAAATTGGTAACTGACGATGGCCCGATTTACTATAGTCGACTTAATGCCGAAGCCCATTTTATTTGCTTTACGGCCGACGACGGTCCGATTGGAACTTTGTTTAATCCGACGAGAATCGGCAACTGATTATGGCCCGATCTGCTTTAGGGCCGACGATGGTCCGATTATATTACCTTAAAATTTTTAAACTGCTTAATAGTTTCTTCCTAGTATGTAGAGATGGCGCTTATGTCACTATGTTCCCTGTACAGTGAAAGATAATATTATATATATAATGAGCAAAGATATTTCAAAACTAGAATACGGACTTGACAAGATGGTGGTACTTCTCAACAAGATTAATCACCTCTTCTGCCACTTACACCAGCCCGACTGGTTAAGCACCCGCATTATCAAAACTTTGTAGTTTGCGAATGTAGGGCCGCCTTAAGCTACCACCGACGGACCTCGAATAGTTTACCGATGTAGGGCCGAGGCCACCTTGCCTACGTTAGACCGACCAAATTAAGCAGGCGGATGGTCGGTACCATGTGGTTAAACCATATCGGACCTTAATCGTACGGCGACGTCAGCAAAAAGTAAAATTTACCATTGGTCCGACGACGGGCCATAGTCTAACGCTGCATCGGCAAACATACATTGGGCCTACATCGCAAAGCGGACAAAAAATACTGCTGGTCCGATGTCGTAAATCGACGTCGTGCCGATGACGACAAATTCGGCAATCGACATCGGACCGACGAAGGCCCGGGAGAACCGTGTCTGCTGGGCAGGGCCGTTATACTATCTTATAGATATATAGCCACACCAGTGTTATTTTTTAAATATCCAAACCTTCGACTTATTGGTCGCGATTCTTCAAAAACCGTCAACGAATCTCGCTTTTACCAAAAAATCTGACGATTTTTAGACACAAGTCTACACTATCTGCTTTTTTGTTGACTTATTTGCTTTTCGTAAAGCTGATCCAGTAAATAAATAAATTTTTATTTAAAAAATCTCTTAAAGAACATGCGTTTATTAAATGCACTCAAAAGTAGAAAACAAACTTTATCTTTCTTATACCATAATAAAAGCGATGGGCGCAAATTAAAAATTTTAACTTGAGGTATCGTATATCGGTCACATCGACGAGTCATCTAAGAAACTGTTGTATTACTCCATAACCTAAAGATATTTTCAAAGGCTTGGCAAGCACGGCAATCTCACCGGTTCTCAGCTTCTTTGAAAGCATTATGTTTATCATTCGAATAGAAGAAGGATTTACTTCTTCGTTTGTTGTTCTCTCTTTGTCACCGTAAACTTAAAATTTTTAATTTGCGCCCATCGCCTTTATTATGGCATAAGAAAGATAAAAAATTATTTTCTACTTTTGAGTGCATTTAATAAAAGCTTGTTCTTTAATTCTTTCTTTAATTTTTAGATTTGTACCCTAAATCGACCATTTTGAATCCGCCATATTGAAATTGAAAAAATCTGATCAAAAATTCATATCCCCTTCCCGAAAAACCCCTGTGTGCCAATTTTGATTTAAATCGGACAAACTAAATCTGTTCCCCCTCCACTTCCCTCGTCAGAGGGAAGTGTGTACCTAATAATATCCTACTATTGTATTGTCGCCGGAACTATAAACGTATACCAAATTTGAACACGCACCCTTAATTTTTAGATTTGTAACCTTAATCGTCCATTTTCAAATTTTCAAATCTGATCAAAAATTCATAATCCCCGTCCTTAAAAACCCCTGCCCAGTAAACACACTTGTGACTTTAACTTAATATTTATATAAATCTAAGGTTCATATATTTATGTAAAATATGTAACATCATATTTAAGTAAATCTCACATCAAAATATTTTTAATGTTAATACTACGTAAATAATATGTTAATGTTAATACTACGTAAATAATATGACCTTATAAATAAATTCTTAAAATTTACGTAAATAATAGGACCTTAATTTTACATAAAAAATATTACATACCTATTATATAAAAAATTATATGTAATGATTAAGTAATATAATTTACGCGTTACATAAAATTATTTACTTTAAATGAAAGTAATAAAATGTACATAACTATTATGTAACAATTTAGACATTATGTTTACATTTAAAATTTTACATAACTTTTATGTAAAACATTTTATGTAATTTTTGTGTCATTTAAATTACGTAAACGTTCTATAACATGATTTACGTCACATTAAAATTTTTAAATTTACACAAATATTATAAATAAAATTTTACATATTTGTTACGTAACATGTTTAATGTATTATTTATGTCATTCAAGTTACGTAAATTCCCTGTAAAATGATTTACGTTAAATTAAAGTCCTAAATTTTACATAATTATTATATAGTCAATTGAACCGTAAGTTTACATATCAAATATTACGTAACTATTACATAAAACATTTTATTTAATATTTATATCGTCTAAATGAGGTATTAAGCTTATTTTTGTGTGTAAACAAACTTTTATATGTCGTTAATTTTAAAATTTCGAGTTAGCAATAAAAAATTCTAAAATTTTGAGATAATATCACGAAATTTTAAAAATTTCGTTGTAATAACAAACACAGGTTTTAAAATTTTGAGTTCGTAATACAGAATTTTAAAATTTCGAGATAATAACAAAAAATTTCAAAAATTTCAGATAACATGAAGTTTTAAAATTTTGAGTTTCTAACACGAAATTTTGGTCTAAACTCTCGAGATAATATCAGGTAATTTTAAAATTTTAAGATAATACCAAAAAATTCTAAAATTTAAAAATGTATAAGCTTATTTTTTATGTAAACAAACCAAACAAACGTAATTTTAAAATTTCGAGTTTCTAACAGAAAATTCTAAAATTTTGAGATAACATAATGAAATTTTAAAAATTTCGAGTTACTCATACGAAATTTTGGCCAAAACTTTTGGGATAATATCATGTAATTTCAAAATTTCGAGATAATAACACGAAATTTTAAAATTTCGAGTTCGTAATACGAAATTTTTAACTTTCGAGATAATAACAGAAAATTTAAAAAATTTCAGATAATAATATGAAGTTTTAAAATTTTGAGTTACTTACACGAAATTCTGTCCCAAACTTTCGAGATAATATTATGTAATTTTTAAATTTTGATATAAAGCTAAATTTTAAAATTTTGAGATATGTCGAAATTTTAGAAATGACTGAAACTGTTGTGGGCCTTCTGGGCCTTCGCATGTTTTCTTTTTTGGTAAACGGTATGGGCGTTCTTCCAGAGTTATATTATAGCGGTAAATTTAAACTGTCAAACCTAACTCAAAACGTACGCTTCTCGTTCTTACTCTATAAAAATATTTACTTGCCCTAAGTATACATAATAAAAAAACTTTTGTGCGTCGAAAAAGAAAATGCGGACCCTGCGTTTACCCTTATATTATAACCTATTTTTTTCTTGAAGATGACACTTTTGCTTTATTGAATTTCTTATCATAATGGCGCCCCGTTTAGCAGTAAACGAGGTTCCATTTTAATAAAATTGAAAAACATTTCTACGCGATACGCGGCCTCTTAGGCGCGCTCTACTTGTGTTTAATGGCCTCAATTTATGACGACACAAAAGAAGTTAAATGTTCTTGATTCGTAGTTAAATTCGGTGGCACAATTTTTTTATACACTTCAAATCTAAAAGACTACGTTTTCACGTGAAACTGAATACACTCAGAAAAACATCCCAAGTGAAGTACTTATCTTTTTTTGTTAGTGGTATGTGAAGCTTCTATTAGTCCCAAGTGATGAATTCAATAGCTGCAAGTAAAACGACCTACTTAGAACCGAGTTTGTTAACCCTAAGTGATTTATCTACTTACCAATATGCGACAAGTCACTTAACTTTCCCTTTACTTACGGTTAGTGAATTTTTCTACTAAGAACAAGTGAAGGTATCAAATACTGAAAAATCATGCGGAAAAATATGTTCGACAATCACATTTGCAACGATCATTGTTCTATTTGTAGTGCGATCATGATGAAAATAAGTTAAAAAAACTCGGAAACAAATCGATGACCGGAAACGAACACGGTAACCCTTGGTTTAGAGATGCTTGTCCATATACAGTGTTCCTAAGATTTTCCTTAGTGATAGGATTTCAATAAATCAAACAGAAATGGCATAGAAAGTTCTGCGCGCACAAAAGAAACAGGTATATTGAGCAATGGTGCCAGTTTGTTATTATCTCCGGACTGCTTTCATGAGAAAAAATTGTCGCCACTCTTTCATTGTGAGCATAAATCATAGTTGCAATAATAACCGTTGACAAGATGTCTGCAAATTGCGCTAGATGGCGGCCACACCATGAGATGATCGAGGAAAAACTGGGATTCACAGGCATTGCATTTTTATTTCCTTTCGAGTCGCTTCAGTTTCGTAAATTTTGTGTTTTTAAAATGCCGTATACTCGAGAAGAGAAGATTTTTATTATTAAAAACTACATAAAAAGTGACAGTGCGGACGAGGTCATTGGGCTTTTTGTTTTTGCGTTTCCAGATCGACCGGTTCCTGTGGCTCAAACTGTCTACAACATTTATCATCGTTTTGAAAGGTACGGGTGCATAAATGGTTATTGAAAGTGTTACCACGACGGCGAAATACCAGAGTATCCCGTTCTTCCACACAGGGAGGAACGAGACGAAATGGTATGCGCTTACGTTGAGGCACATGAACCATGTTCGACAAAACCGATTGCGGAGGCACTGGATATTCCCAACAGTACTTGCCAATGGATCCTAAAAAAATACGGCTACAAGTCGTTTAAGATTGGGAAGTCGCAGGAATTGCAACCAGGTGATTATTTTCGTCGGTTAGAATATTGTGAGGTTATGAGGGATAAATGTGACAGGAACGAAAATTCCCTATCAAAAGTTTTGTTTAGTGACGAGAAGACATTTGAACTTCATAGCTCTCACAATCCACAAAATAGCCGCTATTGGTCCCGCGAAAATAAACATCTGCACGCAAGTGTTAGAATGCAACATCCTCAAAAATTAAATGTTTGGAGCGGTATCGTCGGGGATCACATTGTTGGACTCTTTTTAATTGAAGGGAATTTGAATAGCCAAAAATATGTTGATCTTTTCCAACACCAGGTTTTACTACGGTTGAGGGAACTCAACATAAATTTGGACGAATTGTGGTTTCAGCAAGATGGCTGTTTATCCCACAATTCCCGCCAGGCTACAAATTACCTTCGTCAGGTATTTGGTGATAGAATTATTTCCACGTATGGAAATATCCGATGGCCTCCTCGATCACCAGATCTTGCGCCAAATGACTTTTTCCTATGGGGTTGTTGGAACGACAAAATTTTCCAACAGCCTCACTTACGGCCTACGACTATACAGCAGTTGAGGGCGAAAATTTTGGAGGCGGGCAACTCTATCACCCCTGAAATGTTGGCTGCTACGCGCCAAGAGTTTTACAATAGATTGGGATATTGTGAGGCTCAAGAAGGGGATAGATTTGAACATCTAATCTAATTAAAAATTAGATGTTTTCAGGTCCAAACCACAGCTTTTTCTTGCTTAAAGGAGGCGGCAGGGTCCATTATTTACGATACTGAGCGATAAACTCGTGAGGTTGTTAACATTAGAAAGAAATATCTTCGCTTTTAATTAAATTGCTTTCCATTCTGTTCTACTAATGACATCTATACGGAAACGGCCAAACCATGCAGCTAGCAGTAGCAGCCAAAGAAATCAATAAACGGCGCTGTTTTTCCTGCAGAGCTTTTTGCTTGCGATATTATTGATTTTAAATAAAGCTGGCCCTACACTACATTTGATATTTTCGAGGTGTTTTATGACATGATCTCGAAACATGTAGCGAACCAATTCTTCAAAACTAGCGGGAGGGTAAAAGCGAAAAATAAGAGGCTGCCAATATTTGTAACACCCAAAAAGGGGTGAAAAGATTTATTTTGCTCTGTTTCTTTACAAAAAACGTTTTTTTTACGAAAAACTTGAGCTCTGCCACTTTTTTTATTTTTTTCTTCAACTTTCTCGAAATTTTCGTTTTACCGTAGAAAAAAATTATTTCCCCCATGTTCATACTCTACTTTTATTCGAAAAAATTTAGAAATAGAGACGGGATCAGTTTTCTTAAAACGGGGGATCTTGGTTTCGAGTGAGAAGATAAAGGGCGCCGCAGTCAAAAATTTTTCAATTAAAATAGCCGAACGCGAAAATGTTAGAAAAACAAAGCACAAAATAAAAATGGCGTCGCTTAAAATTTTTTTTTTAAAATTACGTAAGAAATAGATCTAAAGAGTATAATTTTTAAGAAAAAAATATCAATTTTCTCGTCCTCCTCCACTGGGACTACAGGGGCCGTGCACAAATTACGTAATGGTCATAGGGGGGAGGGGGGTTACAAAACGTTACGTAGGGGGGAGGGGGGTTTTCGACAGCGTTTGCATTTGTGTGAAACTAAGAAAATTTGGAATGAAAATAAGTGAAAAGTTTCTTTTTTTGGGGGGGGGTAGTGGTCTTGAAATCGTTACGTAATATTAGGGGAGTGGCGTGCCAAACCGTTACAAAACATTACATAGGGGGGGGGTCAAAAATTGGTAAAATCACCGTTACGTAATTTGTGCACGGCCCCACATCTGACTGTTCCTCCTTTTTGATTTCGAATCAAAGTGCAAAACCCGGGTTGGACGTTCGAAGGCGTCAACCCGTCTTATTTGCTTGATAAAGTTTCTACGGAAATATCTCAGTCGATTTCTCCGGCCGTGTATGAACGCTTTAGGTTAGGCATTTGCATGTATCTCAATCCCCAGCCTGTAAACAGTGCGTAAGGACAATGGTTACAAAATGAAAAGCCGAAAAATATTTTTTTTACGATATCTTTCATCAGTTTGGTATTAAAGTCGAGCAAAAACAATTTTTATTCCAGTCCTAAAGATATGAAAATGGAAAACATTAGAAAACAACAACTACGAGTAAGATGTAGTGACAACATCGCCCCATGCCGATCCTTTTCTGCCTAATGTGCTTTTCCGTTTGTCTGCGTCTTATACACGGCTGCTTGGCCCCCTAAGGATTTGCTTAGGAACCCTGTATATCCAGCAAACGCGAAAATTCTCTGATTCAGCTTTAATCATGATTAACACTTTTCAATCGACAAATAGGATTGCGCCAAAACGTTTATATTCCGCGGTTTCAACCTACTTCTCTATAAGCGCGTGGTACAGTGGATAAAGCATTGGGGTCATTCCATATCAAATCAACCAAAAAATCACAAAAATTTTACGCGACCAATTCCAATTTTGATGATTTTTGGTATATATTTTCTTCTTACCATAAAAGTTGAAAATGCAAATTTTTAGATTTTTTTGATTCGTAGTTTTTTTTTTTTTAATTTTTCAAAATAAAAAAGTCAGCATTTTGACCTTAACAAGAATGTACAAAACTAGCAATATCTCGAGAACCACTTACACTAGGAAAGTAATAAATGGCTCATTTTAAAGTCATTTTGAAGCTCTTTTTTATGAAATATCACAACATAATTTTAACAAAAAAAAAAATTGAAAATAAAAAATTGAAAAAACAAAATTGAAAAATTCAAAAAGGCCATTTTTAATTTTTTTGAAAAAAATATATAATTTTGGTCAAAGTGTTACTTAATTATCCACAAAATTTTATGATGGAGAAATGATGGGTTCAATGTCAAAAAAAATATCAAAAATATTAAGTACATTAAAAAATCATGCATTTAAAAAAATAAACATATTTTAGGAGCACCAATAGTGCACTGGATATTAAAATAAATAAATTTGTTGGATGGATACAGGTTTTAAAAAATACCCAGAGGCTTTATCTACAAATTATTTTATTTTAAACTCGCAAAAGAAATAAACAAACTTTTCTACTTCGTTGATAAAAATTAGACAGAAAACACTAAGACTAACTATATACCTTAAATTTATTTTTTTAACTTTCTTTTAAGAATTTCTGATGAATCTGACATTTCTTTTTTGCTGACATTGTAAGTTCTGCCAGTAGCAGTGTTGGATTCAACTTTTTTTATAAGACTTTCTGGTTTAATAATTAAAATATCTTGAGGTGTTGGGTAAAAAAATGATGAGGCAGGTCCTCGTGGATGAAGAAAGCTTACTTTCAGTTCTCCGCTCTCATTATTTTTCCCCAAGACACAAGCCAGCCACCAAGCACTGTCATATTCTACAGTGACAAACCCTGACTCGATATTTTGCAAAATAATGCTTCCACCTTTAAAAAGATTATGTGTTTCGACCCACCTTTTTGCCATTTATTTTCTAAGTGATGGTAAACTGCACAACCTGAATTATGTGTTTATTTCGGAAAGCTTGACACATAATACAATTGCATTTCATTTATTTTTAAAAAAATTAATGCCTGATTTAAAAATCAAAATACCAGGACTTAACAAAATTTTTTATTTTTCGGATGGATGTGCTGCGCAGTACAAAAACAAACAGAATTTTCTGAATATATGCCTGCATAAAAAAGATTTTGGTGTTGAAGCAGAGTGGCATTATTTTGCCACCTCGCATGGCAAAAGTGCCTGCGATGGCTTGGGAGGAACTGTTAAAAGACTTGCTGCCAAAGCCAGTTTGCAGAGGCCCTATGACAATCAAATAATGACACCTCTACAATTGTTTACTTGGTGTGAAGAAAACATATCTGGCATTGATTTTAAATATTGCACAGAAGCAGATTATACAAATCATGAAATAATTTTGAATAAAAGATTTGCGGAAGTCTTAACAATACCGGGGACACAAAAAATTCATGCTGTAATTCCTCTTACAGAAAGCACGTTTTTGGCAAAACAGTTTTCTACATGCTTAGAGGTCGAAACACATAATCTTTTTAAAGGTGGAAGCATTATTTTGCAAAATATCGAGTCAGGGTTTGTCACTGTAGAATATGACAGTGCTTGGTGGCTGGCTTGTGTCTTGGGGAAAAATAATGAGAGCGGAGAACTGAAAGTAAGCTTTCTTCATCCACGAGGACCTGCCTCATCATTTTTTTACCCAACACCTCAAGATATTTTAATTATTAAACCAGAAAGTCTTATAAAAAAAGTTGAACCCAACACTGCTACTGGCAGAACTTACAATGTCAGCAAAAAAGAAATGTCAGATTCATCAGAAATTCTTAAAAGAAAGTTAAAAAAATAAATTTAAGGTATATAGTTAGTCTTAGTGTTTTCTGTCTAATTTTTATCAACGAAGTAGAAAAGTTTGTTTATTTCTTTTGCGAGTTTAAAATAAAATAATTTGTAGATAAAGCCTCTGGGTATTTTTTAAAACCTGTATCCATCCAACAAATTTATTTATTTTAATATCCAGTGCACTATTGGTGCTCCTAAAATATGTTTATTTTTTTAAATGCATGATTTTTAATGTACTTAATATTTTTGATATTTTTTTTGACATTGAACCCATCATTTCTCCATCATAAAATTTTGTGGATAATTAAGTAACACTTTGACCAAAATTATATATTTTTTTCAAAAAAATTAAAAATGGCCTTTTTGAAATTTTTCAAAAAAAAAAATCAAAAATTTTTTCTTTTATTTTTTTTTTTCAATATATGTTATGCAATATTCTCATATGAAAGGTCTTTATAAGAGCTTTAAAATGAACCTTCACCTACTTTTCTATTATAAGTGGTTCTTTGGATATTCCTAATTTTGTGCGCACATGTTAAGGACAAATAAGTGACTTTTTCGATTTTCAAAAATTAATTCAAAATAAACAACTGGTCAGAAAAGTCTGAAATTTTGGATTTTCCAGTTTTTTGGTAGGAAAAACATGTATACTAAAAATCATCAACATCGGAGATGGTGTGGTAAAATACCCTGGTTGACTTGATATGGACTGACCCATTGGTCTAACAACCTGTAGGTTGTCCATTCGAACCCCGTCGAGTCGCTCTTTTTTTTATTATTTGTTTTTATTTTTTTCTTAGGGTATATTGTGATAGGACATGGTTTTTAGAACTCAAAATATATTTTTTACTTTGTTTAAAGCCATATTTTAGGAGTTATACTTGTTTGGCGCTACTATAGATTTACTATCGGTTAGTACCCACATAACATTGGAGGAATATTCATGTCATAGGAATATTACGTCAAAGTGATTTTTGGAATATTCTATTGCGAATATGACAGGAATAATCAGACCTTTTTTTTGTTGAATATTCTTTAAGAGTTTATGATAGTTATATTTCTTTGGTAATAAGATAATAATATTCCCATAATAACATGATAATTAAGTTATTTTTATGAATATTCACAAAAAGAATATTTTCGTCAGAATTTTGGCATGTTGGCTGAAAATATTACTACATGGTGAAAAGAAAGCGATTTAGTTTAATGTCATATATTGTTGGTAGATGGCACTGGAATCAATATCTTCTCTATGTAGCAGGTAATATTATTATGCATATAAGACAGCTAAAAGTTATTTAAGTAATCTTTTGAAATAATCTCAAGTAGTATATCAACATAATGGTGATCCATTGATATACCTATATGCATAGGCTACTCTGTAATTGCCCTTTAGTGTAGGATGATCCGATACCCCTAAAGAATCGATACCTATTTATATAAATATACTCGCAAACATTTTTCGATACTACTCATATGAGTACCTATGAAGTATCGATACTTACTCATATCGATACTTCTTAAAATTACCGATTTTTTTGATTTTTTATTAGATTAAACCATATACAATGATTAAACCTAGGGACATATGTTTGTTTTTTGTTTGTTACGAAACAAAGTAAATATATTAATAAAAATTAAGACATATTTTTGTAAATTATTTATTACTTATTTTAAAAATAAAAACTAAACTAGAAATTCTTTCGCCTCCAAATCTCCCGAAAATAATACTTGCTCAAGATGTTTTGGAGACAATCGATTTCTGGCTTGCGTCATCGTTGCTCTAGGTTTTGAAAATAAGCACTCGCTTAGAACTGATGTTGCGACGACAATTAAATATTTGGAATGCGAACCGATATATCTGCCCAAGGAAGACATGGTCTATGCCGGAAACGCGAGGGAGACAGAAAGCTGAGGCCGACAGATTCGATTCGACACCGAGTAAAATCTTTCGATACCGAGTAGATATCGCTTAGAAAGTATCGATACCAAAAGTACTTGGTATCGAAACAAAAGTATCGATACCTACTCGGTAGTTATTAGTATCGGAATAACCCTACTTTAGTGGAAGACTAATGCATATTTGGTGGATATTTATGTGGATTAGTGATGGGCACATTGAAAAAAAAACATCATGTCAACATTGAAATGTTTAAAAAAAGTAAAACGTAAGTTCAAAATTACCATTCTATTTGAAAGTATAGCTGATACACGAAAGAAGCGCTAATTTTACGTTAATTTAATCTTGGATTTAATAAGAAATGTAAACGATAAAGTAACAAATAATATTATTTGAAGTTTAATAAATGGTTCTTTATTGTGACATGACAAAATACAATATTGTAAGTGTAATAAACATCAAATTTGAAACAAGTTTAGGTTATTAATGATGATGATGATTAATGTCAACTTGGTTGCTTATTAGGAATGCATATTAGTTTTATGCAAAAATTCCGAAACTAATGAAACTTTTAACCCAAATATGGCGAAAATTTATGAAAATATAAGGAATGATATCGAAAAGTTTACTGCTTTTATGAAAATCCTGCGATTGTTTTGATAACTTTCCACAAAAGGGAAAATAAATATAAATTTATACAGACCGCTTCAAGCTACTGCGAACATAGGGGGAATCAAGTCCAATTTACTCTCCGTGCCGTACGACCGAGGTGGATTCGAAGCACGCTGCGGTGTTATCTTTTGGAAATTCATTTTGTTTTTATTATTTTGTTTTATTTCTGCCTTGCTCGAGAAACAGATAAGTAAGTTCTTAATTGAAATAATACATTTTTAAAACCAAAAATGGATGTTTACGAAGTTGCCGAAAAAGTGCAGATGGCCAAATGGTCAAATCGTCATAACCCAACACACGTTCGATATTGGTCGAGGGAAAATTTGCATTTGTATTTTGACGTAAGAACACAGTATCCCCAAAAACTAAATGTTTGGGGGGGGGGTATTATAGGGGAACACGTAATTGGGCCATTTTTTATTAACGGCAATTGCAATTTGAATGGTCCTAGATACTTGAATCTACTGCAGCAGCACATTATTCCAACTGCTAGGCAGTTGTTAGGTGTAAGATTTGCTGAAACGTGGTTTCAACAAGATGGTTGTTCCGCTCACAATGTTGGCCTTGTTAGGGAATATCTTGATAATGTATTTCCTAATCGGGTTATAAGTACACGGGGAACTATTTTATGGCCAGCTCGATCTCCCGATCTTGCTCCTAATGACTTCTATCTGTTTTTGAAGAAGCTTTTCAAATTATCACCCCTAACATGTTTGGAAACGTTAGAAGGGGTTTTTATAGTAGGCTCGGATATTGTCTAGCCCAGCAAGGAGGACTTTTCGAACATTTGCTTTAATTTTTTTTTGACTGGGAGAATCTTTTTGGTTTTTAGAATGTATTATTTTATTTTGAGAACTTGCTTTTATTCTGTTTCTCCTTATTATTTTCATTGTAATACGTCGTCACTGATAAATCTGAGCAGTTGACAATAAAACGCTCTTATTTCAGTGACAAAAAATAAGAAAATTACGTTATAAAAATTTGCGTATTTATTGACCAAATTCCGGTTTCATTGACTACGCTCCACACAGCACCGTGGTTAGAGGCGTACTAAATACAAGGCGAACGGCGGCGAACGGCGATCGGAAACCTGAGTGTTGGTTAATTCACTGATAGGCGTGCGGTGTCTCTGCATGTACGTACACTGGCAAATTAGACTTCTTCCGCCCTATGTTCGCAGTAGCTTGAAGCGGTCTGTATGTATTCGCATCAGTAACGTACGATTATTTTATGATATGATTTTTTTTACGGTTTACGTTTTTTTTTAAATTTCTCCAAATTATGATTCTATCAAAATATTGTGATTCAATATTCTATATATATATTAGGTGTATAATTTTTTTTTAATTGCAACTGAAACCTTTGTAGGTATATGTATTTTAATTATTAAAAGCTATTAATTAAATTAATAATACAAAAAACAATTTCCTATTTTCTGAACCAATGACACCACTGCATTAATATACCGTAAATTGATGACAATTCTTACCAAAACCAAGATGGCCTAGTGGTCTAAGGCGCTGAAACCCTGTGGGGTTATTCTTAACTCGAGAGAAAATTTTCTCCCAGAGAGTCGAATTCTCTCGCCACTATGCATTTCATTGGTCCAAATCTTCGGTTAAAATCGGTTTCTCTCACTTTTGCTCGAGACCAATAGAATTACTTTCGATAAATATCGGGCAAAAGTGAGAGAAACCGATTTAAACCGAAAATTTGGACTAATGCGATGCATAGTAGCGAGAGAATTTTCTCTCGATTCAAGAATAACCCCCCTGGTGTATCATCTTTAGAGTAGTGGATTGAGTTCCGACAGTGCATATTTTATTTTTTTTTAAGATGTAATCACGAAGATCAGAGATTTTAAAGCACAAAAATATTTTTTTTATGTTAATTAAACCCATATGTAACAAGTTAGAGTTAAATAAAAAAAAAACCTAGCCATGTAACATTAAATGTTACATGCAAGTCACATACTTGTTAAAAAAAATCGAATGCAATACTGTTACGTAAATTTTTAGGACAATTGAAGTGTTAAGTAGACACTTAAAGTAAATAATTTAACGCAGCGGTATCGGTATACGTATCGCGTTCGAAATAAAGCCAAAATACACTACATTTTTGACTTGCTCATGCCATATTTCGAACGATGCCCGCTTTTTTGACGGGTGCGATGACACAAAAGCTGACAGCAATCGATGCGTACGGAGTGATGAACGTATCGTTACGTCCATCCCAATGCACGCATCGATTGTTGTTATTAGCTTTGTCATCGCACCTTTCAAAAAAGCGGGGATCGTTCGAAACATCGCATAAACAAGTCAAAAATGTAGTGTATTTTGGCTTTATTTCGAACACGATACGTATACCGATACTGATGCGTTGAAATATTTACTTTAATTGTCTAATAACAGGCCACAAAAATACGTTAAGGTAATGTAAATGTAACAGGTTTCTGCTTAGTGGGGCACTAATAAATTTTGTCCCCCATAAATGTCATCAGATAAGATCAAAAGATCTTGGGTGGTAAAAAAAACGAAAATTCAAACTTGGATGAGTATCCCACAAGGAACACACAAAGGACCAAAGCAAAAAGAGAAATGATCGAATGATGTTTCGCCCTGGCCAACTAGCGTAGCTCATCAGTGGTTCCACTGGTCACCCTCCCCAAACATCATTCAACACCATCACTTTGATTATTATATTTTGCTTTACGTTTAGATACTCACTTTTGTATTTTGCATACTATATTTTGTAAACTAGCTTTTTTTGCTAAATAAATGGATTATATATATATTTATATAAGAAATTTAAAAACGAACATCTTTTAACCATTAAAAAAAAATAATATACTGTAATCCTAACTAAGTACAACGCGCCCTACCTAATTCCATATGAAAAAGATAGCTATATAAAATAAAATACCAGTCAAACAAAGATAGCCAACATCTTTTAACCATTAAAAAAAAATAATATACCGTAATCCTAACTAAGTACAACGCGCCCTACCTAATTCCATATGAAAAAGATAGCTATATAAAATAAAATACCAGTCAAACAAAGATAGCCATATTTTTATTTCTGAACCCTACAGCACACATCAAGCACTACTTGCATATTCAATCGTCCCGATCACAACTACGTTTAAAACCATAATTAAAAATAAATTAGATTGATCATTGTGTTTTTAGATAATAACTTTTAATAAACAAATTTTGACATTTTCTGACTTACTGACTGTCAAAGGGGCAGAATTGATTAGTTACAATTGTACATGGTTTTAGGCATTCTTCCTATAGAAAATGTCATTTATTTTGATTTTTGCTTGCTTTTATATTCATACCTTATTTTATCTTTCGGTGCGAGGAATATGAAAATAAACGTGAACTCGAAATACAGGGTGGTGTAAAGGAGTCATATATTTAATGGGTTTTGTGCAAGTTTTTTAAAAACACAATTTTTAAAGTCTTTAATCCGTATTTTTTCTTTTTTGTATAATTTAATTAATTTAATATAATTAATAAAACAAGGTTCTTGAGAACGACTTTTTGCACAAGAGCGAGATATGTTGGTGGACTGAGCGGGAAGACGTGTGTGCAAAGAGGTTTTTTCAACTGCAAATAACACAAAAATAAATATTGGTTTTGACATGTCAAACTTTTTTAAATTTTCAAAATTATGTTTACCTTTCAATAGGTATTGTTGTCACGTCAAGATAACAAGACCCAAAAATAAATAAATAATTATATTAGTCACTAATTAATCACGTTAATTAAAAGAGTAGTTTTCACAACTAGTGACTAAAATAGTTTTGTTTTACAAAGTGCTGGCGCGTCGTTCGGGCAAACGCCGGTGGGTTCGGAAAAGTATCACTGTAGGCACTTGTTAGGTAAATAACAATTACATATTTTATTTTCATTTTATTAAAAATTATAAAACAATTCTAATAAATTTAAATATTTTTAAGTCATTAAATGTCATTAAATGTCAGTATACTCCCCAAAAACTACGCACTAACAACTAGTGGCTAAAATAGTGCTTTTTTACAAGCGTTGGTTTAAATATCGAGCGCAGCGAGGTATTTAAAAACGCGAGTAAAAAAAAGCACAATTTAGCCGCGAGTTCTTAATACTATTTTTTTTTAATACCTTTATTATAAAATCCAAGGAAAACAGGAAAATACTTTTAAAAATCTCGAACGAAGAGAACTTCTGGCAACACACCATCTTGACACTATAAATCAAGGCGGCTGGTAAATGAAATAACAATCGTTTCTATAGCGATGTGTCTTTTTACTCGGTGACGTTCATTGTTGCGACATTTTAATCTTTGACAATTGATATTTTGACGATATTTTTAAATGATTTTTTCATAAATACCTGGTGAAAACTGGCGGAAATGGCTTAATTTTTAGGCAAGAATAATTAGATTTTTTCAATGGTACTATTTTCCGATATTTCTCTTTAATTCGGGGTAAAAAAAGGTCCGAAATCATTTTTTGCACCCGTGATCAAAAAAAAAAAATTTTTTGGCATCGGTAACCAACAGTCATGCTTTAGTTATCTGCAGATAGTTGCTAAAATGATGTTTTTGATGAAGGTAACAAAAAAACCCATTTAAAGTTTCGACTGGTTTGAAAAGTCCGAATTTTAGTTGTCTAAATGGCCTACTAGATCTAGGAAACGGGTCATGACAAATTATTATAACGAAAGCAACAACTACTACGTTTTCATGTAGAACTGAAGACGTTTTGAATATTTTTTTTTTCATTGGGACTGATGACATCAATAATAAGCTGTTAGCACTTCCGATATTTCTTCAAACAAAGAAGTAAAATTGGCAAACACTAACCTCAAAATACATCAGGCAAATGTCAAAACTCAAATCGTGTTCAAAACGCATTCAAATCGCTTAAAAACGTAGCTAAATATAGAAGTAATTATAATTTTGCTTTATTATCTTTGTTCTACGCATTTATTTTATATATTGACAAGAACGAAATAACATCACCCTATATATTTTAGATCTTCGCAGTAAGGTAAAATAAAGCAGCGCTCATTTTACCGTTTCAGACATTAAATAAATTTTACCTTTTCCACTTTGAGAAAGCGATTTATGAAATTGCCGGCAAGGTGGAAAGTAAATGGCATAATTACAATGGTATAGTGCGGTCATAAAAAAGATGGCGGGCATCAGTCCGGGTGCTCAAAAATGTTTATGGAATAAAATAAAAACGCCGATGTTGCCCAGGGAAAAATATGGAAGTGTTTTCAGCAGTGTGGTGAAAAGTTCAATGTCATTTTGGCGTCACGATTTAACATATTTCAAAGGATTTCAAAAACGCTCCTCGGACTGTTTCGAAAGCGCTTCAATCCCGATTCCAATATGGCGGAAGTTGTCATTTCTCAAAATACGCGGTTATTGGCTGATTGAAGTATTTTGGGCTTAGCGAAGCTGCCTCGCATAGCTTATTCTTCCAGTTTCAGTGAAATTGGTTGACTAAAGTAGTTTGAGCTTAGTGAAACTGAGTGATGAGCGGATAGTATGAAGCACCGGCTATTTTGGTTTGTTTTTTCAATAATAAAATGATGGAATCTGATTTGGTAATGTGCCAAATTCAATTGGGAGAGGCTTTCGTCAGATAAGTTATTTAATGGTGGGTTTTTATATCAAAATAACCCAGGATTTAAAAACCTTATTTTGCATAATCGATCAGTGACACTACAACTGATTTAAATGCAAACAACTTATTTCGTTTCGTTTCTAAATAAACTACAAAATCGTCGATAGTGTTCAAAGTTTTAAATGTTTTCATGAGTCTGCAAATCTCGGCCAACAGTTGGTCAATCAAGTATATAGATAAATTGGGAGATGAAATTCATTCTTTCCTGGAGTTTTATACTACTGACGTGGTAAATAAAGATTTGTGCTAAAAATGTGAGTATTTCTGCCCTTCTAGTGAAAAACGCAGTAACTTTCAAATTTTCGATTTTAAAATTTTTACAAACTATTGTGAAAAATGGTGTTTTCCGAGGGGTTAATCACTAGTTTAAAAAATGTGACATGATTGCCAATTTTCTTGAATGGTCAGTGATTACTGGTGAGCGCCGAGGGATTTTCAAAGACCCCAGGGTCTTTTAGAGTCCGCAAGCCAGGGTTTGGCGGGGTTTGGTAAGGTTTAGGCAGTCGCAGAGACTGAAAGGGACTGCGAACGGGTAAGATTTGTGACATGTTTGCCAACAGTGGTTACTCCCTTGGTATTCTTCATCTTTAAAAAAAATAATTGAAAAAAATTCTACAAAAAAAAAGCTGACAAAAATATGCAGTATCTGCAAAACGTCACGATTTTCTAGATAAAAACGCAGCATCTTTATATACTGGTCCAAAATGCAGCATGTTTCTGGTCACGCCATCAAATAAGTACTGCACTTCTTAGACACAAAACACGCCGCGACTCATGGTTTTCTCGTGCATTAGACAAGAATGCAGTATTTTGAATCTAACGGACTTTCCTGTCAGTTTGTCTCAATCAGTGGTAAGTGTAAGTACCTAAGGCTTTAATTTCTCCCCAGATTTTGAATAAAAAGAAGTACAACTGGCAACGCCTTGTTCTTTAATTTTTTTATTATTTTGCCAGAGTGCACAGGAAAAACTAAACATCAGAAAATATCTGAAGGATTTTTCAAAATTCTAATTATTTTTTCTTCAAAATAAAAGCTCTCGTGCTGTCATCTATCCCAAAAGCGTCAAAATAATTGCGGTTTAGAACAAACCCGATTTACAAAAAAAAATATAGAAATACTTACAATTTCCTCTGGATTACATTTTTCCTTTTTATATTTCTTTACTTTAGCGAAAATAAAAACTAAGTTTCCTTTTTCTAAAAGCATGTGCACTCCGGAAAAGAAAACCGAGCAATCAATTACACTTCATTGAATTTGGGAGACACACACATTCAAGTGGTGGCCGATAAATCGCAGAATTTATACAATTCTATGGTAACAGCAGGTGTTTTTTCAACAAAGTTTAAATCGGGCCGCAGTGGCTCAGAAGAGTATTTTTACGTTTTCTGACAGAAAACCATTCGAGGTTATGTTTATCTTTCAAAAATGTGTTTTCAAAACGATTATTCTAAAACAAACATGAACCCACTGCGCGTGTGCGGTCGCCCGCCAAAAAAGGCCTAGCGCTGCGCGAGCATTACTAGGAATTTGCATGGAAACATTCGGCGCCCATAACCCCACATAATTTTGTTTTTATTTTGATTCAATCATTTTTTTTTAAATTTAAATTATTGCGGCATAGTTATGTGCAAGTATACTAGTGAAATCTTGGAGTGCAAAGGATAGATTTTAGAACCTCAGTTTCAAAAACACACGGATACTTGAGTACTAAGAAAAAAGGTCAGTAAAACTCCATTTAGAGGTTGGAAAGACTCTTGCTAGTCGTTGACGCTTCTGTTTAAAATAGAATACGATTGTTTCATCTAACGCCAGTAGCCGACTTTTAAATCTGCATGCTTTTAAGTTAACCTGTTGTCGGTATCAGCTAGCGGGAGTGTTTCTAGTTCAATTATAAATGCACCTGTAAATGCAACCTTAAACAATACACCCAGTTACTTTAATAAGTAGTTGGGTAGCGTTGTTTTAGAAGGTAAATTTGCAATAAATGGCTTATTTTTATTTTAGTATTTTACTTGGTTTTTTAGCAGTACAGAACGCGAAAAGTCAAAATAAGTAACCTAACCCCAAATTTTTGACCCGGTGCTAAAAAATCTCTGGTGTCTCACTTTGGATAAACATGAATAAAGTCTCCGCGTTGCCATGGAAAACAAATTCAATGACGTAAAATTTTGCAAAAAAATCAGGTCGACATAGTTAAATTGATTTCCCGTACAGTGTTGCTAAAAACAATTCCCCAGATTGTAACTACGACCCTAATTTCATGCATTTGGGCGTGTTTCAGCATTGTGTTATTTTTGTTGTAAGTTTTTTTTCAAAAATTGTTCAGTTTTGGAGAAGTTAGTAAATAAAATGAATAACCGGAGACACCCAAAACTCATAAGTAAATTTAAATCAAAATATTATTTAATGCATGTCAGTTTTTTGAATTAAAATTTTCATTTTAATTTGTGTGTTCTTTAAATTTAGAAACCAAACACTAACGCAAAATATTTATTATTATTAATCTAGAACGCAACTTATAATGTGTCGAGTATGTAAAAGACCTCCTTTATCTCCTAAACCCAAATTTTATGTCGGTGTAGAGAATGAAAATTTTGCATCCGTGGGCAGTGGTGTTACTGGGGGTTTTGGTTAGTTCATTAGATTATGGTTTTTTGATTTTTTAGCTCACACGTTATAACTATCTGCAAGAACCCAACCCAGAGAAATTAATTCAGACAAAAGTCAATAATAATTAAGAAACTGTCCCCTGATGAGTACAGACAGACAAATATTTTGGGTGAAAATGCCGGAAAATAACTCATCAAGAGATTTGAGAAGCTCAATCGAATAAATTTTAATTATTATTATTTATTTTGTAATAATTTTCCATCATAGTTTCTATTTTTTAAATTTATTTATTTAGTTAGTATTTTTGTTTTTTCTATCAGTATTTTCGTTTACAATGTCAATATTTTCGTACCATTATTAGATTTGGGTTGAAGTAACTGATTTGCAGGTTTTTTAACTTCTTTTTTGTTTTAATTGCCTTAGGAGCATAATCCTACTGGAAATATTAACACGCCAAGACGAATCCGTATCAGGTAACTTCGATAAGTGCCAGTGCGGCACGATGTCTATTTGTGAGTGATTCAAAGTTGGAAATCAAAGTGTATGATGGCGTTTAATGATGTATGGTGAAGGGTGAACAGTGAAACCACTAAAGAGCTCACGCTGGTTACCCAGGGCAAAACATCGTTTAATCATTTTTCTTTTCGCTTTGGTCTTTTGTGTGTTCCTTGTGGGATGTTCATCCAAGTTTGAATTTTAATAATTTCCACCCAAGATCTTTTGATCTTTTATTGATTATTAGATATTGTTTTACATGGCAATATTTTTTTGTCTTTTCTTTTCTACACTTTGGTAAAAAACGCAAGAGTTTCTTTGTTAAACCAACTATTATTATAGTAATATGACCACGCTTATACATAGCTCTAAATAATACTCGACAAAAATGCAGTATGCTTAATAAAATCTTTATTTGTGTTCCAAATTCACTCAAACCTATATCAAAAAATTTTTTTTAAAATTTTTAATGAATCTGTTAAAACAAAAGTTAGAAATATTTAATAAGAAAAAAATACAAGCCAAAAACGTTTTTCGGGTTTTTCTCAAAATGGAGGTAATGGAAGTTACTGCGTCCTTCACTAGGAGGGTAGATTTGTCCCTCTCACTTTTCACATGGTTCAAAGTAGGTGAGAAGTTTAAAATTTGTTCACTCTTATAAACACGGGTGTTCAGAGTCACGCTCTTTTTTGGCAAGGACACAACCCCCTTTAGTTAAGTAGGCCTTTTATATATAAATCAAGGTAATTTAAATAAAAAACAACGAATTTCTTACTTTTTCGTAATCTGCATTGCACCAATAACCTTTTTTAACTATATTCTAGACAAAATTTAAGACAAATAATTAGAAAAAAGATTATTTTGACCGCGGGACATGTAGTAGACGTCCGTCTTTGATCAATCTTTGATTGCGCGTGCGAAAACTTCTGCCACAGTTACTTCTGCCTGTTCCCCGCAATTGCCCCTACCTAATTTTTGGAGCTTTATAACACCGGTTTCCAACGAGAAATATATTTTGTGTTGTTAAACTATGGCATATACCTCAATCAATTTAGTAAAAAAGTGGAAGAAAATAAGAAATCTTTTATTTTTGGAACAGAGCTTTAGAATACCTTTATAAACAACATACCGAAAGTCCCCTAAAATCCTCTGGATCCAAGATCTGTCGTGTTAAAAAAATGTCAGATTTTTAACATATATTATTTTAGTATCGCTCTTTATGGATGTAACTAGCTAAAATGTGTACGTACTCATTAGGGCCTATTATAAAAAATCCAAGATGGCGTTCTGCTTATGTCAAAAATGAATCCGCTATATTTGAAACTACCTTCTCTTATTATCTATGGGCTAACTTCCTAATCCATTAAGCCATGATCGTTAAATTTTGTACACAGGCTAGCCATGAATGTCCTAATTTAAAAATTGGGGTACTACTGTCATCTGCCAAAAATTACGGCCGCCATCTTGTATTAAATGTTGCACATCTCTTCCATTTTAAATAGGAAGATAACCAAAGTTGCTGAAACATGTTGCTAGTAAAGCCCTTAACAACATAATAAAAATACACCTTTCTAAATCCTAAGGTGCGTGCACCATTTTTAAAAAACTCAGTTTTTTATAATACAGTTACAAAAATAATTGTTAAGTTGAATTCCTACAGTTTTGAGAGCCCATATCTCAGAAAATAACTCTAGTGTAGTGTATTTTTAAAAAACATATTTCTGTGGCTTGGATAAACAAGGGCCTAAGTGCAATTTTGCCGAAAATGAGTTAGTAGGCCTATCTTACTAACTGAAATGCGTACTTTAAAAAAAAAAATGGTCCTAAATACAAAACCCTGCTGGATTTGAAAATAGTAATGTTAAAAGGGCCCAAAATTCACAACTTTCAGTGTAATAAAGTCCTATGTTCATTATAAGCCTTTCTTAGTGGGTCTTATTTGCATAGATTAAAAAAAAAATGTTATTTAGGCCCGTATTTTTTGAGCTTACTTGCTCTTATGCCTTTTACCGATTTTTCTTTGTAGAGCTCAACTGCAAAAGTATTCCACACCTCTAAAAAACTTAGGGCCCATGTTGACATTGGCCTTTTTCAATTTATAAATGACAAGAAAAAAAGACCGAAGTGCAGCACGGATTTTAAATCTAGGTCTTATATGTTACTTAGGCTTTTTTAATTTAAAGTTTTGTAATTCGAGTCTGGCCAATGTACTACATGGGGCCCTACGAATTAATAATTAAATAACATAACCTCTAAATTTTAGACGTTAGCCGATAGCGTCATGTACATGTTTTACTTGTTTTTTTTTTCTTCAAAATGTCTCGTCATTCGTGGGCTTAAGGAATGCTTAACGCTGTTATTAAAGACATTAACAAAAACAGCCTTGCCGCAAGCGAATCTGCTACATCAAAGACACCAAAAGTGTTATTGGAGTGAAATAATATTGAAGATACAAAATGGTCACTCAGTTACGACTTCTGCACTTCACCAAAAAACTATAATACTCAGAGTACAAAGACAAGAATGAAAAAACTAAGCAAATAAGTAAAATCTTACCCAACCTAATAAAACCTAGTGCGTAGACAATAAAAAAAAGCTTAATGAAACATGCACCATTTTAAGTCATACACGGCCATTTGCACCAACAAATTTACTTATTTAGGGGTCACCTAGCATTAGGTAGCCTAGGTTAAAGAAGAGTTTTGTTTGTATTTAGGTCTCCCCTAAACTACTTTATGTGATTCCCAAATGTAGGGGCCCATTTTTGGTTTCTTTGCTCTCTCCTAACCTAAAGCTAACTTTGATTTAGCTACCACCTAATGTTAGGTGACCCCTAAATATGTCGGTGCAAATGGATGTAAATCACTCAAAGATGTTTATGTGCAGGACTTCTTAAAAAAAATCGACACATTTAAAGCAAACTAGATGAAAAACAATTATTTGTAATAGGCTGTGTAATTTTAAAAAAGTCATGTTTTCATCATTTTTTCCCTATTGTTGTCGTAGATAATAAGTAATAGTAATTTAAAAAAAAAAAATAGCTACCAATTTCTAGGTCCTATCTGCCAAAATCCCTTTAGAGTAGTTAAGGCTGATGTAAATTAGTCCAAATAGCCAAGGACCTAACTAACAAAAAAAAGTTAACGCATTAATGTTTTTTCTTGATTCTTATACTTTTAAAAAAATTAACACTTTTAGGCAAGTTCTACGAGAATTTGATTAAATTTGGAGAAAAAATAGGAAAATGACAAACATTTCAAAATTCGACACAAATTCTTCTTTATCTCAAAACTGCATTTTTGCACTTAGGACCTTGTTTATCCAAGCCACACATTTTAAGGACAATTTATATTTATAATAATTTGAACTAAAATCTGTCATATAGCCAATATGGCGGACCTGGGATACAGGGGATTATAGGGGACTTTTGGTATGGTATTTGTGAAGGTATTCTAAAGCTCTATGCCAAAAATCAAAGATGTGTTATTTTTTTTCGACTTTTTTACTAGATTGATTGGAGTAATAAAGATCGCGAATATTCGGTCCCTTCTGTGCGTCCTTTTTAATAAAGCTGAGGCTCAAAGTCGTGGCGCTTATGTTGTTATCTCTAGTTGGGCTAGATGCACCTAAGATCGAACGCGGCTCAGAATGCAGCCCCACATGATCGCTCCTGTTTGAAAGTTTATGACAATGTTGTGTTTGAAATTAAGTCTGTATTTCGGACTTCCATTGTCTATATTTTATTTATACTTGACGTTTCGATCAGTACAATCTCTGATCGTCTTCAGGTGCAAACTACAATCAATTCCTAAGGCTACGTACTTATATACTGTGAGAAATCACTCAACCTTAAAGTTTAAGAAGTTGGCTCCGCCCAAGGAGGGGCTTCCAAATATTTGGGATTTCAACACTTGGTTTACTGAAAATACCCTAATTCTGCCCAATAAAGGCTTCCTAAGCTTTGGCTGAGATATGTTGATGATACTTTTACTGTCTGGACCCGGAATGACCAACAACTTTCAAAATTTCTTCACCACCTAAATGACATAAGACCCACCATTAAATTCACAATGGAGTTGGAGCAAAATTGTCAAATTCCTTTGCTTGATGTACTTGTCACACGAGTAGAAAGCGAAATCAGAACAACAGTCTATCGTAAACCCACTCACACAGGACAATATTTAAATCAAGGTTCAAATCATTCTGCTACAACCAAACGAGGCATAATCAAAACTTTGTATAACAGAGCCGTTCAAATTTGTAACAATTCTCATGACTTGGAAATCGAAATAAGAAACATTAAGAAGGATCTGCAGCAGAATGGTTACAGCTTGAAACTTATAACAGATACTATTTCTAAACTTCAACAAACAGGACAGAGATTACAAGACCAAAACCAGGCAAATGCATTCCTTACAATCTCATACTCTCTCATACTCAGAAAATTCGAAGATTAGCCAAAAACTTTAATATTAAAACAGCTTTTAAATCTAGTAATACAATTCGAAGCCTTCTTAGTAAAACAAAACCGGAGAACAAACAAAATAAGGAATGCATTTACCAAGTTCCTTGTGAGTGTGGTGAATCATACATAGGCGAAACTAAAAGACCACTATCTGTTAAGCTTAAGGAACATCAGACGAATACCCAAAAAGGTGAAACCACGAAATCAGGAATCGCCGAACATGCATGGTCAAAACAACACCGAATGAAGTGGGCAGAAGCAAAGGTTTTGCACAAGGAGTCACACTGGAAGAAACGAAAATTCCTTGAAGCCGCCTTTATTGGGCAGAATCAGGGTATTTTCAGTAAACCAAGTGTTGAAATCCCAAATATTTGGAAGTCTCTCCTTGGGCGGAGCCAACTTCTTAAACTTCAAGGTTGAGTGATTTCTCACAGTATATAAGTACGTAGACTTAGGAATTGATTGTAGTTTGCACCTGAAGACGATCATAGATTGTAGATGGAAACGTCGTGTATAAATAAAATATAGACAATGGAAGTCCGAAACACAGAGTTAATTTCATGATCGCTCCTGTTGAAATGTTTGTTACACAACTTATTTGAAATTAGGTCGTTGAGCATTTTTAGCCAAACTAATTGTATTTTCTAAAAAACCAATCATTTTCAGAGCTTTAAATTATGTTTACCTTAGATGATCGCTCCTCATAAACTTTTTGTTGCAAACGGGACAGGCGAAGTTTTTCTCTCCGGTGTGTGTTCTCGTATGTCTCGCTAGTTCGTCGGATCTTGCAAACCGCTTCCCACATCCATCCCAGTTACATGGAAACGGTCTTTCACCTATTAAAAAATAAACGTTGTTAAAACTGAAGCAAATAAATAAAGTTGAAACTATGATTATGTAAGGCGTGTCAAAAAAAAGTGCACTTTTTAAAATGAATATAACTGTCAGATTTTAACAAACTTAAGCTTTTTAGAAAGTCAAGGCACTAAGACTTATACATTCGGTGTTGACGTTTTCTAAAAATCGAAGATGGCGAACCTATTTAAAATATAAGTATTTTTGACCCCCTTAGATATTTTTTCTGTGCGACACTGTAATAAATCTCAAACATTGGTTACAACAGTGGCGCACCCATCCAAAAAGCCTGGTATTTACATTTTTACTTCAAATTAAGTTTTTAGTCCACCGTACCAATATGGTGTGGGGGACTATTAAAATCGTGATATTTTGACTTTTTCTAATTTTATCAAAAATGAGTTACTAAAGTTCGAAAACACCTTAATCGACGAAAAAAAAAATTGTCTGTCGGTCTGTTGTCTGTCTGTATACACGATAATTCAAGAACGTCTTAATCGATTTTAACGAAATTTGGTAGAAAAATCGCCTATTAGCTGACCATGAACTGATTAACTTTTGGGTAAGGAGGTGTGGGTTGAAGAGGACAAAGGAGGGAAAAAATTGTAACTTTGGAAAAAAAGCAAGTAGCGATATTCGGTTTTCAGATTTGAGTTTCTATGAATATGGACTTAAAATTTTGTTATAAAGTCTAAATTCGTGGCAGCTTTAGTTTCCGAGTTATTTGAAAAAACGTTAAAATATATAAAAAAATCATAACTTTAGAAATAAAACAGCTATTGACATGCGGTTTTCAGATTTTGGTTTTCGTAAATATTAACCATAAACTTTGTAAAAAGGTTTAAATCTTTCAAAGCTAGAGATTTTGAGATATTTTCATTTCCTTTTAACATAAAATAATTGATTGTATGGTGGACTATCCGTGTTTTCTAGCACCAATTTTTTTATTATATATCCGTAACCCCTCCCCTCCTCTAAGTCAACTCCTGAGTGCACCACTGGTTACAAGGCCACATTATTTCCAAGTACATCGATGCAATATTTATAAATTTGGGCAAGAAATAAGAAAGTTTAAAATGTTTAAATAGACCAGAGTTTACCTGCAAAATCAAGCTTACTGAAAAACAATATACTGGTTTGAATAGCAATATCCTTTAGAAAAATTGACTAATTTTAATAAACTTACACTTTTTAAAATGCAGAGGATTTCAAATTCATAGAACCAATGTTAAAACTGTCATTTACTTAAAATCAAAGATGGCGGGCTTATTTAAAAAATAGAAATTGTTAACTCTCTTAAGAAAAACTTTCTGTTCAACACTGTATTCAAACTTAAACATCAGTTACAAAACCACATTCCTTGTGTAACACAAAATTTGGTTAAAAAATTAGGTAGTTTTCAAAGTTTAAACGGAGCAGAATTTTCCTCCGTTTTCCGGCGGAAATCTACTTGTTTGGAGGTAAACCGAGGCAAAATCCAGTCTATTTAAACGTTTAAAACTACTTTATTTCTTAACCGAATTTTTTTGGTGTTATATTAAAATGCTTGGAGGAAATATGACGTAATTAGCACGTGAGATTAAATACACTACCTACTGAACAGAAAGTTTTTTTAGGTGGTTAAAAAATGCCTAGGTATTTTTCAAATGAACCCGCCATATTGGTTTATTGTGTTTGTCTGTTAACCGAATTTTTGAAATGTTGAATCAATGTTTGAGACAAAATCATTTCTAACCACAAAAGTTTACTTGTTTTTCTTTAGTTTTGATTTTAAAAACTACTGGCCTTAGCGGCAATGACTATCTAGCCAACAAGAAGTAGAAGGCTAACATTTTCTTATTAGGGTTCATAAATTACGTAACGCTGGTAGGCATTGACGAAAGTTGTAGGTCTAAAAAATAGGAAAATATTATAATAAGTATAATTTAAAAGTTGCATTCTCCTTTCAATCCGTAACTTTTTGATGATGCTCTCGTTAACCCCCTTCGACTAAGGTGACCATAAAGAGGAAGCCTCTGTGGATGATAAATATATAATTTAGAAAAATGAAATCAATTCACGTGCCGTAGAAAAAAAAATCGGGGGGAGGGGAAGTAGGTATAAAAGTATTTTAAACATTACAGCTCCAAAGTCTACAAACGGCAAAGTTAGTAATAAGTTTCGTCTCGAACCACCTCCACCGTTACTGCGCCACTGCAATTGACAACAAGTCTTTTCCGATATCAATGGTCGTAAAAGACCGTTAAACTTACGACCGTTAATTGATTTATAAAGTTTTGTAACGCTCTCGCTAATCTCTTCTCTCCTCTGAGTTCAAAAGTGACCAAAAAAAAAGTCTCTGGAAATGATAAATATATAATTCAGAAAAATGAAGTCGATTAACAACAAATCTTTTCCGATATCGTCCTCAAAATAAGTGAGGCAAAAGACCGTTTTAAAGGATTAAGGGTCTCGAACGCGCGACCGTTCTTTGATTTACGAGCCCTTCTCACTTGTACTTTAAAAGACGCCGGACACTTTCGACATTTCAAAAGATCTTGAGAGAAACAGTGAGGAATTCGCAGCATCCTAACGGAAGCTTAATACTTGGGAGATATATTACGAATAGAAAAAGATTTATTACTCGGTATAAGTGGTAAAAGTTACCGCAAAAATCGGGTATATCTATCTACTTAAGTTGAGTTATAAGTTTGATAAAGGCTTGTTTCTCTGGGGCTTCGTAAAAGGGCTACTTCAATCAGATCTCAAATTTTGCAGCCTCCAAGATTTTTCCAATAGAAATTATCTCTTTTTTTTTTATATATTCCTTGGTATGTGTTTAATTAGAATTTGATATTATGGAAATATCCGAATACCATCTGTTTACATTTATTATTTAAGTGTATATGTATTTTATTAATTTATCACGTTCTTTTTGAGCTTCAGTCACGATTTATTTATTATGAAAATATCATCACGATTAGTTTTAAAGAAATTGATATAAAAAGAAACGTGAGATTCGAAATAGATCAGTATTCAACCTACATCGAAAAGTTCCTTCTTGCCCATAGCAGAGAGTGGGGCTGCTCTCTGACAGTAGACAATACAAACTGTTCCGTTGCTTGACCAAGTCGAGTTAAGCAAGCGTAATTTACAAGCACAGCTTGTACAGTATGTGACACGATACTTTTTAAATTTATGACCGCAAGTTTTGAAAGTAAATTATATATTTTTTTTATACCTTTATCAAAAACATATTTTTAGTTACTGATGCAAAAAACTTTTTTGTCTGATCACGGGTGCAAAAAAAGATTTCTGTCCGCTTTCTACCCAAAATTAAAGAGAAATAGCGGAAAAATAGTAACATTGAAAAAATCTAATTATGCTTGCTTAAAAATGAACCCAAATAATGTCGGTTTTAATTTTTGCAAGCAGTTTTTTTTGAAAAACCCTTTTTCTATTTAAAAATTTATTTTATCAAGCTTATTTTTGTCTGTAAAGAAACCTTTAAAACTTTTAACATACAAAACCATAGATAGCCATGGAATATGTCACTGTCATTGTTTAGAAAAGTCACACAAATTATGTCTTTCCTTTTACATGGTGAGAATGTTCGACACTTTTTGACGTTTATTGGTACGCGTAGTAACAATTTAGCTCCGCCGTAAACTAGTCCTACAGAATATCTTTAAAATATTAAATTAACAAAATGTTATCAAAAAAATTACTTACTTTCTCTTACAAAGTTAGGATAAATATTATATATATTATGTATAACAATTAATATTCCAAGCAGACAATCAGGTCGAATAAAGAATACTATTTCTTAATCTAAGTAATTATTGTTGAATTTCGCGATGGATTCCCCTAAGTATTACTTAATTGCTTTAAATAACTTATGATTGCCTTACGAAGAGCCTAAATATCCATCCAACTTGTTGTGTATACCTGTTCCAACAACTTACTTATATTGAGGACTATAAGACAAAGTTATACTGGGATCAAAATCCTCTTGGTACCAGTACATATGTTTTTCCATGTTCATTGTTTTTTCTGTGTTACCCCGAACTATAACTATTCTTTAGCTATACATTATGAAATCACAACATGGCTTCCGACATCAACAAAAATATATAAATTCAATTCATTGATTTTTGTGCCTTCCTCGGCTTGAAATTTCATTGCCCTTAATGTTCAAATTTAAGCTTTCAGTGTCGATATAAATTCAACCGTGAGTGGAATTTTTATGGCCAATTTTGCTAGTTTCAAAACGCTTGTTGAATAATTTTACAATATTTTATTTTAAAAATTATTCAAAAAATAAATTATACAAAGTCAATGCATAACTACAAACTAAAAGTTCAAATTTAAGTAAATCAGAGGGTCCTGTTAACTCAGATATACTTACAAAGGTCCAATGATAATAAAATA
Organism: Oxystoma pomonae; assembly: GCA_963921995.1. NCBI lineage: Eukaryota > Metazoa > Arthropoda > Insecta > Coleoptera > Brentidae > Oxystoma > Oxystoma pomonae. The sequence goes on from OY998165.1 coordinate 25,799,422, forward strand.
TTGTAAATAAAACTATGTGTGAGGTGGTTAAGGGGGTGGGGAGATATTTTTTTCGGCTTTGATAATGAACCTTTTTTCTTTATACACTTAGGAATTTAGAAGTGAGTTTAGGGGTTAGTTTAATCAAGTTAATTATTTTAATCAAGTTAATTAATTAAATTAAATTAATTAATTTAATCATCAAAATCGGTGGTTTATTTTTGAATGGCATAGATAAGGTAAAGAAAAAGCTAGGTACTTTTGAAATTTCTTTACACCTCTCAAATTGGCAGGCATTTTAGTAATATGGGGCTATTCTGAACAATAGTTGGGGCAATTCTGAATGTTAAGTATTTGGCCTATTTTGTCAATAATGCACGGAAAAAAATACCTTTAGGAAAGTATTCCAAAATTATCAAATTCCTTTTCTTGATGTACTTGTCAAACGAGGAGAAAGCGGCATCAGAACAAGAGTCTATCGCAAACCCACTCACACAGGACAATATTTAAATCAAGGTTCAAATTTTTGTATAACAGAGCCATTAAGAAGAATCTTCAGCAGAATGGTTATAGCCTTAAACTTATAACAGATACTATTTCTAAATTTCAGCAAACAGGATAGAGATTACAAGACCAAAACCAGGCAAACGCATGCCTTAGAATTCCATAAATTAAAAGAGTATCAGAGAAAATTGAAAGAGTAGTGAACAACTTTAATATTAGAACAGCTTTTAAATCTAATAATTCGAAGACTTCTCAGTAAAATAAAACCGAAGAACAAATGAAATAAGCAATGCATATACCAAGTTCCTTGTGAGTGTGGTGAATCATACATAGTCGAAATAAAAAGACCACTATCTGTTAGGCTTAAGAAACATCAAATGAAGTAGACAGAAGCAAAGGTTTTGCACAAGGAGTCACACTTGAAGAAACGAAAATTCCAAGATGCCTTTATTGTTACCAAATATTAAAATTCCAAATATTTGGAAGTCCCTTCTTGGGCGGACCCAACTTTTTAAACTTCACGGTTGAGTATATATGTACGGAGCCTTAGGAATAGATTGTAGTTTGCACCTGAAGACGATCAGAGATTGTACTGATCGAAACGTCGTATATAAATAAAATATCAACAATGGAAGTCCGAAACATGCACAGAGTTAATTTCAAACATATCATTTTCTCAAACTTTTCAGAGTTGTACTTTAGGATTAAGGACTAATATTAAAAAAAAATAATAAAAGTGATTGTTTGTAGATATGGATTTAATTAATTGGAAAACACAAAAAATAAAGTGATTTATTTAAATAAAAGTAAAATCAACCACACAAAGCTTTGTGAGCTGCAGTTTTACTGCTTTCTTTTCCCTTTGTGATGTGTTCCTTTTTCCACTTTTTAAACTCGCGTCTTAGTGAGCTTTGAACGTATGTGGCGGTCATTTTGACAACTAATGTAGTAACTGTCAACAGTGTCAAAAATAGCGGCAGCATACGTGTAAAAGCGTACTAAAACGGAAGGTGTTGGCTAGCCTCCATGTCGGAGGTATCGATCGGGCTCATTTAATACAAATTCAAAGTCCTGTCAGAATAAACATCTTTTAAAGAGCAAGACGACTAGTTTTAAACCATTTTGTCCACATGCGGCACTGCTCTCGTAAAATTAAAAACAAAACATTATTACTAGTCACCGACGGCCAACGACTTTGAGACGCTAGAGTGTGTCCGTAAATTTAAGGTTTTGTTTGGGAAATGCTTCTTTCCTGTACCAATAGGATGAGAAAAACGAGACATACCCCTTTATGACACCCATAATAATAAACGCTGATTTACATAAAATTTGTGTATTTTGATAAATTTGACAATATTTGCCCTATTTAACACACGAAAACGATTAAAATAAATAGAAGTAATAGTTCTATCAGTGTATCACAAACGATTTTAAGAATAAACGTGAAAACTATTTAAAAAAAAAAACGTTTTTAGTCGTGGGTGAACACATCTTAATTCCACCAAACAAAAAAGCCTTTAAAACTTTATCTTTTTAGTATCCTTTGGCCTACAATCGCGGCCATATTGACACCAAACTGACAGAAACTCCATGTTTTACCTGTCAATTTCATTATAAAAATGGCGGCAACGGTAGGTTAAATGGCACTGAAGGGATAGAAGTTAACGGCTTTTTAGTCGAGAACGGTGTGCTTATTCATATATTTGTCACGTTTCACGTTGACAGTATCTGGTTACTTTTCAAAAACCAAGCTGTTTTCATTTTTACTTCCCTCGCTAAGGGAAGTAATGTAATCATCGAAAAATCGCACTTCGGGATTTTCATGATCCTCCACGAATTTTGAGGTTCAGAATAGTGATAAGCACGAATCCAGACGCCGCCGTCGCTCTATCTGTCGGTCTGTGTGTCGCCTACTTTGTAGCCACTCTAACTCAAAAACCCCTTCACTAATGATAACAAAATTTTACATAGTGATTGCTTGTGTTGATGCGCAGACCCCTGATGTTTTTGAGCATTCTCCTATTAGACCCTTCGGAGCTACCTCTAAAAACTTCATCCCAAAAAAAAAAAATTTTTCTTACCATGTGATACCTTCTTGGAAAGCTTATAAAAATTGTAGTTGGATGGCGCCAAAATTTTTGGCCACATATATATATATATATATATCACATAAAAAATGCAAAAAACAATTGAAAAATTCAATTTTCTGTGCCATATATCTGGAGTTATGAAACGAAATGTTAAATAAAAAGTAGCTTAGGTTAATATCCAGATTACACCCTATTGTCTTATCAAGCTTCATACAAATCTGTTTAGCCGTTATTGCGTGATTAATGGACAAAAAATATATATATATATATATATATATATATATAGGACATTTAAAACGAAATGTTTTTTGGAAACAATAAAGTCTGAATCTATATATACTATATGTATATAGCAGATACAAAATATATTGAAAAAGTCCGTCTACTCGAAATAAATTCTGGATACACCCTGGAAAAGTCTGGATACACTCTGGAATGCCTGGATACTCCCAGAAAAAGTCCGAAAACGCCATGGAAAAGTCTGGAAACACCCAGAAAAAGTCAGGATACACTCTGAAAAAGTCTGGAAAGGCCCTGGAAAAGTCTGGATATACCCTAGAAAAGCCTGGAGACACCCTGGAGAAGTCTGGAAAGACTTTGGAAAAGTCTGGAAAGACCCTGGAAAAGTCTGGATACACTCTGGAAAGTCTGTAACACTCTGTAACTCTTCGAATACGCCATGGAAAAGTCTGGAAACACCCACGAAAAGTCAGGATACACTCTGAAAAATTCTGGAAAGGCCCTGGAAAAGTCTGGATATACCCTAGAAAAGTCTGGATACACCCTGGAGAAGTCTGGAAAGACTCTGGAAAAGTCTGGATATACTCTGGAAAAGTCTGGATATACTCTGGAAAAACTGGAAAGACCCTAAAAAAATGTCTTGTAAGACCCTGGAAGAGTCTGGATACACTCTGGAAAGTCTGGAAAGACCCTGGAAAAGTCTGGATATACTCTAGAAAAGTCTGTAAAAGTCTGGATATACTGTGGAAAAGTCTGGATACATTCTGGAAAACTCTGGAAAGACCCTAGAAAAGTCTGACTATACTCCGAAAAAGTCTGGAAAGACCCTAGAAAAGTCTGACTACACTCTTAAAAGTCTGGAAAGACCCTGTAAAAGTCTGGAAACACTCTGGAAAAGTCTGAAAACACTCTGGAAAAGTCTGGATACATTCTGGAAAACTATGGGAAGACCCTGGAAAAGTCTGACTACCCTACACTGTAAAAATGTCCGAGTACACCATGGAAAAGTCTGAATACAACCCTGAACAGTGTAGATACACCCAAGAAAAGTCTGGATATACACTGGAAAATTCTGACTAACCCAATCTAACCTATGTATATATGAGTAGTGGTTTTTTATATATGTTCTTCTGAGCGAGGGAAGTTTTAGAGTAAACCTTTACCCGATTTATTTTTATGTAAAAATATGTGCCAAAATAAAAATGGCGTTTTTAATCGCATTTTCATGACACCACAAATTTTGCAGGTATTTGTTTTTTTTTTGTATAAATAACTTTATTTTGTGTAAATGCCTGCCATAAACATCACAGTACACTATAGTGTGTGTACTGTAAGTAAAATTAAAAACCAAAAGAACACACTAGAAACAAAAATCAACACAAACAAAAGTGACGTCAGGAATAATACTTGACCAGGATATGGACGAGTTTTTAAAGTCTCCTGAAATTCAACGACTTGGTGACTTCAAATGCATCAGTTTAGTTAAATTGGTGGAGTGACGTCAGAACGCAATTGATAGATACTAACATAACCACAGTTTTTTTAGAAGCTGATTGTGGGATTTGAAGTCTATTAAATCATATTTGGCTACGGTGTTGACTACATAGCCCTCAATCTTAGCATGTCTTTTTCGTCTCAAAGTTAAAATGAAATTCAATTCCTCATTAGTAGAGGAACTAGTTTCTTAAGAGAGTTTCACGATCATGTGAGCAGCCACTTCTTTTAATTTATGTTCCATCCTTGATCACAAAAAAAATATACCCTCTTGATGAAAAACAAAAAAACAACAAAACTCAGCTGGTAGTTTTTGAGGTTACATCATCCATCAAGCCTTTCTACCAACCCTTGAGGTCGGTGGACAATAGTGAGCATCGGTGCCAACGATCGGTGAATTCATCAGAGATTTAGAAACTCGGTGGACAACATAAATTTTTGCGAACTCTATTGTTGGCACCGGTGGATTTAAAAACTCGCTCTATGTTGCCACTCTCAGGGCGAGTAAATTAACCCCCAGATGCCCCGTAAAAATATTTGGATCAGTTTTGCTAAACCATGCTTTCTCTTTGTTCATTTATCTGGGATCAACAAAGAAAAATAATGGATTAGATACATTTAGGGGCAAGTGAATTCGTGGCATGAACGTTTACTGAACGATTACAAGATGTTTTATGCCTTTCCTAAATGCCAGTAGATACTGGCACATTGGCAACGCTGTTATTTGGCGCAGACATTTAACACGGCCAGATTAAAAGAAAAGTTTCCTAATTTAAGTTTTAATCTGAATTTATTGCAAACGCGCCGAGCGGTGATTCGAAACAAGCCTTTTTTAATGGATATTAAAAGCTTCGGCCTTTATTTTTTTTTGCGCGGAATCGCAAATCTAGCGCTGAAGTTTTTCTCATCGGGTTCCCTGCTTAGTTTGAAAATGCATTAGCTCGAAACAAAGAGGATTTAGTTTAATTTGAAACGTCCGAGGGGGATTTAAATAGTGTTAGTTTTAACTAAATGAGATTTACATAGAGATGACAATTCGAAAGCGTAGTTTACTTTTCATTAAAATGAAAAAAATTGTAAACTTTTTGATTGATTTTAAGAAAAAAAATATACTCTTTTCGAAATTTATATTTTTGTGTAGGTGCCATCCCTAAATAGTTATTCTGATAAAAATTAAAATCTATATATGTCCTACTGTCAAAACCTGTCAAAAATATGTAATTTTTTCCCAAAATGTAAAAGAAAATATTTAAAAAAATTAAAAATTATGGCTTATAGAGCATTTCATTTTAGACAAGGCATTTTTGTACTATGTTGGGAATTTGGAACCTTTGGTTATGATTGTTTTCCACAAACCAAAACTTTGTTATAGAATTTTTGTAGTACTAACCGTTTTTTTATAAATGTCATTTAAATGTTTGAAAAATGAAAAAAATTGTCACAACGCAATGCTGTTAATTAAAAAAATATATTTTCTAAAAAAGCGATGTGAAACCTGAAAGAGAACATATTTTTGCTAAAAAAAACGTTACAATGTTTTTTACACCACTTATAGTTTCTATATAAAAATAAAAATTAGTTGAAGAAAATGCTAAAATCATGTCGATTGTATTGAACGTCTTTGCACCAAGATTTTTCTATAAACCTAAACTTATAAAAAAAAAATACAATTATGTGCTAAGTTGGTAGTCTTTAAACCTATCAAACGACGGTAAAAAAGTTTTGACTTTTTTATGTTTATTAAGTAAAAATAAGAAATAACCAAATTTCTGCAATATAAGAAAAATAATTTTTTGAATGACCGTAATACTGACTACACTGAACCAAAAAAGGCACCGTTTCCTAAATCAAAATACATTGAGCCAATGTATTTGTATATGATTTTTGCTCCGATGTAAAGTTTTATATCATAATCAAGTTTACATAAATTTTATAGCCAAAACGAGTTATTGATTTTACTGCTGCATGACACAGTTTCAAAAAAGAGTTGTTACAATATAAAGAGTCTTTAAGAATGATTTTTGTGAGGGGTGCTACGAAATCAAGGATTGAGAGACATGTTTTCATAGCCTTTAGTTACACCTAAGAATGAATTTAGTAAAAGACTGTTACGTACATAAATTTGATAACCATGTTTATGTATTTTGTATAATTTTCATAAACTTCAACACATTCAATGATCGCCATTTATTAAATTTATTTAATGCATTGATTAAAATCGTCAACATGTTTTATTTATTTCATATGCTCTTTTATTATCTCCATAACCTGTACGTACTATTAATAACAACTCTCTATAAAATGTCAAGAAACATTTTTCATTGATTCCGTTTATTAATTTTATCACTATATATGACAATTTTTATTGCCTACTACTTTTCTCCGACTTTTGTAATAGTTACGTATTATTGATGTACAATTATCTATAAAAAATTAATAAACGCCTGTTATTAATACTATGTACGAAATTTTTTTCAGTGTAGTACATGATGCTTTGAGCTCTGATATTTTTTTTAAATGTTCTATAAGACCCTTCGAACTCACCGGGATTAAGGGGCAAGATAGAAGCAGAAATAACGGAAGTACCTTATATAGTCAATATTTGTTGTTATTTTATTGTATATAAAATGATGTGTTTCAGAGAGCTCCTCCTATTTAATTCCGCCAGAGGTTACCTTTTCAAATCTAATCGAAACTTTTTTACTGCCGTTGATAGGTGATAAGAGTAACTATTTAGCAAATAATTGTTTTTTTAGAGTTTAGTGTTATAGAAAAATCTTGGAGCAAAAAAGTTCAATACAATCGACATGATTTTACCATTTTCTTCAACTTATTTTATTTTAGTATAGAAACTATAAGTGATGCAAAAAAAAGTGGTAACGTTTTTTTATCTTCTTTATATTCTCTCTCAGGTTCCCAATTGCTTTCTCGGAAAATATATTTGTTTAACTAACAGCATTAAAATTCAAAATGTGACAATTTTTCCATTTTTTAAATATTTTTGTTACGTTTATAAAAAATGATTAGTACTACAAAAATGCTTACGTAACTTTTTTATCTAGAATGGAATGTTCTATAAGGCCAAATTTTTAATTTTTTAAAAATATTTTACGTATATGGAAAATTTTAATTTTTATCAGAATAACTATTTGGGGACGTCATCTACACAAAAATATATCTTTTGAAAAGAGTATATTTTTTTTCTTAAAATCAATTAAAAACTGATCTTATTTATCCTAAAAACCAAAATCATTCATAACACCAACTTAGAGTTGGGTTTAGATTAGGGCGTTGTTAGTGATTTTTTTTTAAAATTTTTCACTGAAAATTTGTTCCTTTGTCAAAAAGGACCGGAGTGAAATGCAAGAAAGAAATAAATATTTAGTTTATTTGCCGTTACACAGTAAAACATTCAGTTGACCTATATTTCTGTTAATGTTAATATAACCGAGAATGGATTGAAAAATTTGCTCAATTTAGAGTGAATTCAAGACAATAAAAAATATTTTACTTGAAATTGATTTAATTTAACTCTTAATTGAGTTTTGACTCAACATTTTTTACCATGCTGTGTATACCAAAATATATTCTTAACCCAAGCAAATGATTTTATTAGTATACAGGGTTCCTAAGATTTTCCTTAGGGATAGGATTTCAATAAATCAAACAGAAATGGCATAGAAAGTTCTGAGCGCACAAAAGAAACAGGTATATTGAGCAATGGTGCCAGTTTGTTATTATCTCCGGACTGCTTTCATGAGAAAAAATTGTCGCCACTCTTTCATTCTGAGCATAAATCATAGTTACAATAATAACCGTTGACAAGATGTCTGCAAATTCCGCTAGATGGCGGCCACACCATGAAATTAAAAATTAGATGTTTTCAGGTCCAAACCACAGCTTTTCCTTGCTTAAAGAAGGCGGCAGGGTCCATTATTTACGATAATGAGCGATAAACTCGTGAGGTTGTTAACATTAGAAAGAAATATCTTCGCTTTTAATTAAATTTCTTTCCATTCTGTTCTACTAGTGACATCTATCCGGAAACGGCCAAACCATGCAGCTAGCACTAGCAGCCAAAGAAATCAATAAACGGCGCTGTTTTTCCTGCAGAGCTTTTTGCTTGCGATATTATTGATTTTAAATAAAGCTGGCCCTATACTACATTTGATATTTTCGAGGTGTTTTATGACATGATCTCAAAACATGTAGCGAACCAATTCTTCAAAACTAGCGGGAGGGTAAAAGCGAAAAATAAGGGGCTGCCAATATTTGTAACACCCAAAAAGGGGTGAAAAGATTTATTTTGCTCTGTTTCTTTACAAAAAAACGTTTTTTTTTACGAAAAACTTGAGCTCTGCCACTTTTTTTATTTTTTTCTTCAACTTTCTCGAAATTTTCGTCATACCGTAGAAAAAATTTTTTTCCCCCAGGGTCATACTCTACTTTTATTCGAAAAAATTTAGAAACAGAAACGGGATCAGTTTTCCTAAAACGGGGGATCTTGGTTTCGAGTGAGAAGATAAAGTGCGCCGCAGGCAAAAATTTTTCAATTAAATTAGCCGAACGGAAAAATGTTAGAAAAACAAAGCACGAAATAAAAATGGCGCCGCTTACAATTTTTTTTCAAAAATTACGTAATTTCGGGAACGCAAAGAAATAGGTTTAAAGAGTATAATTTTTAAGAAACAAATATCAATTTTCTCGCCCTCCTCCACTGGGACTACAGGGGCCGTGCACAAATTACGTAATGTTAATAGGGGGGAGGGGGGTTACAAAACGTTACGTAGGGGTGAGGGGGGTTTTCGACAGCGTTTGCATTTGTCTGAAACTAAAAAAAAAAAATGAAAATAAGTGAAAAGTGTTTTTTTTTTTGGGGGGGGGGGTAGTGGTCTTGAAATCGTTACGTAATATTAGGGGAGTGGCGTGCCAAACCGTTACAAAACATTACATAGGGAGGGGGTCAAAAATTGGGAAAATCACCGTTACGTAATTTGTGCACGGCCCCACATCTGACTGTTCCTCCTTTTTGATTTCGAATCAAAGTGCAAAACCAGGGTTGGACGTTCGAAGGCGTCAACCCGTCCTATTTGCTTGATAAAGTTTCTACGGAAATATCTCAGTCGATTTCTCCGGCCGTGTATGAACGCTTTAGGTTAGGCATTTGCATGTATCTCATTCCCCAGCCTGTAAACAGTGCGTAAGGACAATGGTTACAAAATGAAAAGCCGAAAAATATTTTTTTTTACGATATCTTTCATCAGTTTGGTATTAAAGTCGAGCAAAAACAATTTTTATTTCAGTCCTAAAGGTATGAAAATGGAAAACATTAGAAAACAACAACTTCGAATGGATTTACTACGTGTAAGATGTAGTCACAACATCGCCCCATGCCCATCCTATTCTGCCTAATGTGCTTTTGCGTTTGTCTGCATCTTATACACGGCTGCTTGTCCCCCTAAGGATTTGCTTAGGAACCCTGTATATCACCAAGTACTTGACTGAATCATTTGTATTAAATGCATATTATAACGGAATCAACAAATTGTGTAGTTGTTCTGCATCAAAAACATATGTAATTGAGCAAACTATATAGTTTTTTAAATTAAGTACATATTTTTCTGTGTAAACTAATATTTAACCATATGCAGTCAAAACAAAGTCAAGAGACCCTAAGTTTTAAATTTGTATGCCATATTTTAAACAATCTGTCTGCAATAATTGTTGCGTAGGTGGCAGCTGCTGTGATCGCAACGTTATGTTCATCCCTAATAAGCTTGCCGAGTATGCTTAAATTGTTTTGGCGTTTTCACGGATTTTAAATTATATACTGAATTTTTCTTAGGTCCTATTTTCTTTATTTGTTATTTTTTTTTATTAAATGAGTATTTATTATTTTTTACTTTAAATTGTAGTGCTCAGGATTAAAAGAATATATTTGGGTATATATTCTTAATTTATATTTACAGGTTAGGTTGAAAAGCGCTCTAGAAGCGATACCTCGGCTTTCATCAAGGCCTTCTTTTTTTCTTTTTTTTATTTTTTTGTAGGCATGTATTGTTTTATTTTTACATTTTTAGTATATAGCGTAAATAAGGCAAAAATGCAGTGCCTTTTCGCTTTGTTTTGAACGGCTTAGGTATAAGTTACGGATGCGTTTAAAAAAGTACCTAATATCTTTTAGGAACAGGTATATCAAAAACGCACAGGCTCTTTTTTGTTCTTCTTATTTATACGAGCGCGTGGTGGTTATGTAATAGTCTGTGATATATCAATACGTTTAGTTGTTAATTTTAAATCGAAGTTATTTAGTGAAAATGAGTTTCCGCTTTCGAAAGGTGGTTGGAAAACTTATAACCGCGTAATCTAGTGTACGGTTAATTGAAGCCGTTTCGAAACTTAAGTCGTTATAAGATAATTTGTAGGTGTTGGCTCGAACGGCAATTATTTATCCCAAGCGGCCTTCGTTTACGTTAACTTAAGGCTGATTTACGTTCGCTTTACGTGCATGTCCAATACTGACATCATAGATGAGGGGAACCGCCACTTTTTTATTACAAACCCCGCGAGATTTTTATGAGATTCTGTGGTGGTAGCGTGTTTTGACCTTTATTTGTTTGCCAGAGGTCATGCAAACCTGTGACTTGAACTTGTATCTGAACGTAGAATCTTCTGCTGTTTTTAATTCCGAGATCAAAAATAGAGGTTTGCATTAAAAAAAAGTAAGTTTACCCTCAAATGACCTTGAAATTAAGGTTCAAGGTCAAGTTGAAGGTTACCATTAAATTCCTCGTTGGAAGTTAACTGGAGTGCAACGAAATAATTTTTTTTCTATAATTTTTTCTCTCCCTGTATAGACGGAGAGTACATAAAAAGCAAAATCAATTTGCTTCCTTTATTTGAAAGGAAAGCTAATTTTTTTCTTAAAATGAACAAAAAATTTAGAAATATTTGTAAATTCGTTTTTAAAGATATCTACAAATTTTCAAAAACTTTTTCTTTCTTGGTGCCTCTTTCCTTCGACAGTCTGCCACATCAAAATTCCACTGTGGGGGCTTATTTTTGAAGTTCGTATAGGAAAGGGAGAGTTTCGAATGATGGTCCTGCTTGACAGCGGTCACAACGGTTGACAAATTTGGTACAAAAATCCTCTATCGGTTGACCATGAACAGATTAAATTTTGAGTAGGGTTGGTGGAGGGTTGAAGGGGGCAAAAGGGGTTAAAATTGTTAAAAAAATTGTAACTTTGGAACAAAAACAATTAGCGATATACGGCTTTCAGATTTAAGTCTTAGTCTCCGAGTTAAACGTTAAAATATATTTTAAAAAATCATAACTTCAGAAGTCAAGCAGCTATTAATATGCGGTTCTCAGATTTCAGTTTTCGCAAATATTAACCAAAAATTTTGTTATAAGGTTCAAATCTTTCAAAGCCACAGTATTCGAGATATTTTCATTTCCTTTCAACATACAATAATTGATCGTATGATGGACTATACGTGCTTTCTAGCACCAATTTTTAATTATATTACGAGCCAAAGAGACGGACAGTATCTTACCAAAAATATGGCTTCCTTTTTTCTTTCTATAATTTGAGGTTATAATCAAGACCGTTACCTATTTTTACAAGCTAACTTATATATGTCCGATTAAATTCAAATTTAGTATGCGATTATAGTTCCAGTGACAATACAATTATAAGGTATTACTAGGCACCCCCATCCCCCTACGAGGGCAGTGAATACGGGAAACGCCTAAGTTTGTCAGATTTCAACCAAAATGTGTAAACAGGGGTTTTTTAGGATAAGGTACGAATTTTTGAGCAGATTTTAAAAATTCAATATGGCGGATTCAAGATGGATGATTTTTGCTCATGTTTTGCTAACCAATTTTAACTAACTTAATCACCTCCGATTTTCTTCAAATTTGGTATGCGTTTATAGTTCCGGTAACAATAACCCCCCCTCCCTCTAATGAGTGCAGTGGAGGGGGAAAAAGATTCAGTTTCGATCAATTCAATCAAAAGAGTGACGTTTTCTGTTTTCAGTTTCAAACATTAGCAACCACAAATTTAGTTGCATCGTGTTTAGGTAAAATTTTTTCTTAAATTTGTGCTAAGACGCCTATCTACTTTAAAGCGCATTCTAAAAGTAGATGTAACTGGACGTTTAAGCTACAGCAGTATTTAATGCGTGGTCGTCTCGTCTTTAAATCATTTTGCAGCAGGCGGGTACCATAAAACATATACATAATATACTAAGGTAATAGAAATAGGGCATTTAGCAACCTGGAAAACACAACAAGCTCTTCTGATGTGCGCAGATGCGCTTCCAAAACTGGAAACCTTCGAAAAATTTAAATAATCTATCTTAGATGAGTTACGCTAAAAGAAGGATAATTATGATGGAGTAAATCTTTCTTCATTAAATTGAAGGTCAAATCCAAGGTCATCCTTGTTTTCCTCGTTTGGTTTTTGTCAGCCACTTTTTTATTACAAACCCCGCGAGATTTTTATGAGATTCTGTGGTGGTAGCGTGTTTTGACCTTTATTTGTTTGTCAGAGGTCATGCAAACCTGTGACTTGAACTTGTATATGAACGTAGAATCTTCTGCTCTTTTTAATTCCGAGATCAAAAATAGAGTTTTGCGTTAAAAAAAGTAAGTTTACCCTCAAATGACCTTGAAATTAAGGTTCAAGGTCAAGTTGAAGGTTACCATTAAATTCCTCGTGGGAAGATAACTGGAGTGCAACGAAATAATTTTTTTTCCATACTTTTTTCTCTCCCTGTATAGACGGAGAGTACATAAAAAAGCAAAGTCAATTTGCTTCCTTTATTTGAAAGGAAAGCTAATTTTTTTCTTAAAATGAACAAAAAGTTTAGAAATATTTGTAAATTCGTTTTTAAAGATATCTACAAATTTTCAAAAACTTTTTCTTTCTTGGTGCCTCTTTCTTTTGTTAATGCTATAGTTTATCACCAGATTTTAAGTAAAAAAACTACCTTGTTCTTTAATTTTTTGATCTTTTGTCGGAGTGCACACGGAAAACTAAACATCAGAATTAGCTGAAATTTTGCGAAGGTGATCATTTTTAAATGCTTAACAAAAATATCTAAAGGATTTTTCAAAATTCTCAATTATTTTTTCTTCAAAATAAAAGCTCTGGTGCTGTCATCTATCCCAAAAGCTTTAAAATAATTGCGGTTTAGACAAATTCGACAAAAAAAATAGAGAAATACTCACAATTTCCTCTGGATTATATTTTTCCTTTTTATATTTCCTTGATTTAGCGAAAATAAAAACTAAGTTTCCTTTTTTCTAAAAGCCTGTGGACTCCGGAAAAGAAAACCGATCAATCAATCATAACCGTTTACACTTCATTGAATTTGGGGAACATACGCAGTTCAAGTGTTGACCTATAGATCGCAGAAATTATAGGACTCCGTGGCAACGGCAGGTGTTTTTTCAACAAACTTTAAATCGGGCCGCAGTGGGACAGAAGAGTATTTTTACGTTTTCTGAGGTTATGTTTATCTTTCAAAAATGTGCTTTCAAAAACGTTGTTCTAAAACAAATATGAAACCACTCCGCGTGTGCGGTCGCCCGCCGAAGAAGACCTAGCGCTGCGCGGGCATTACCCCGAGTCTATCAAAGAAACAAGAGAACTTTACTGGCTCGCTGGGATTACTAGAAATTGGCATAGAAACATTCGGCGCCCACAACCCCACATAATTTTGTTTTGATTTTTTTGTTGTTTAAATTATTGCGGCATAATTATGTGCAAGTGTACTAGTAAAATCTTGGAGTGCAAAGGATAGATTTTAGATCCCAACCTCAGTTACAAAAACACACGGATACTTGAGTACTAACAAAACAGGTCAGTAAAGCTCCATTTAGAGGTTGGAAAGACTCTTGCTAGTCGTTGACGCTCCTGTTTAAAATAGAATACTATTATTTCGTCCAGCGCCAATAGCCGATTTTTAAATCTGCATGCTTTTTATTTAACCTGTTGTCGGTATAGCCGAACGGCGAGGTTGCTGTTATCGGTGGAAGATTAATTATTGAAATGCCATCATACCGCTTATAAATTTTTTAGCGCTAACCACACACACTTTACGAAAAAAGCGAAAGTCAAAAATACTTATGTGCTTTAGCGGCGCAGAACGCGAAAAGTCAAAATAAGTAACCTAACCTCAAATTTTTGACCCGGTGCTTAAAAATCTCTGGTGTCCCACTGCGGATAAACATAAATAAAGTCTCCGCGTTGCCGTGGAAAACAGATTCAATCACGTAAAATTTTGCAAAACAATCAGGTCGACATAGTTAAATTGATTTCCCGTACAATGTTGCTAAAAACAATTCCCCAGATTGTTATTACGACCTTAAGGACCGGAAAAGAATTTTCCAAATATGACGAACAGTGGGGCTGGTTGTAACAAATTTTATTTAAAAACAGAACAAAATCTGTAGCCTTAAAGATAAGAACTAAATGAAGGAATAGGTATTTACGTCACTAGACCGGAAAATTGGTCTTTACAGGTCGACGCAGGAAATTTACAGGGCGAGCCGCAGGCGAGTTCTGTAAACCTGCGGACACTTTCCGGTCGTGTATCGTACGTAGTTTTTTTTTCAAATGATCAGAAAAAACATTTTAGTATCTATCACTTTCGTCGACGCCTAGCCGTGTTGCGTAATTTATGAACAGTCCCCTGATATTTTCTGCTTCTTGTTGGCTAGATAGCCATTGCCGCTAAGGCCGGTAGTTTTTAAGATAAAAACTAAGAAAAACAAGTAAAGTTTTGTGGTTAGAAATTATTTTTGTATTTTTAACTTGTGCAAAATTGTATAAAACATTAAAAAAATTATAGTGTAGTGTCTATTAGCTTCAAAAAGCTAAATCAGTGATGACTGACGACCAGTTATGGCCAACCATGGCCAACTTATCAAGCAAAATAATGATGAAAGAGCTCATAAAAGGCAGATTTCTAGGTTTGTTCTTTATTTACCTATATTTATAGTATACTCTTACTTTGAGAATTAAAAATGTGTGGTCGATTTTTCGTTGTATGTGACTCTGAGCAGCTTTTATTATTTCCTCCGGATTCAACTCATTTGCTAGATCTGAGTCCATTTTTGTAAACAAAACTTTTGAAACAAATTTAAAACAGCTTTTTTAGAAGTGTCAAAACTGCCCAAAAAAACAAGTTAAAAGCTGTCAACAAGAAGTCATAGCCAACTTGGCCAAAAATGGGACCGGAAAGGGATCAAGAGACCGGAAAATTGAACAAAAAGGTCCTTTCTGTAGAGTGGAAATATTTCGAAAGAACATGCCTTGTAATGTAGAACTTTTGGTATGAAAAATCGTACGGAAACTGGCTATTTTCCGGTCGTTTGAAAAAAAATTATTTACCTTCAAATAACCTGCAGCTCTAGAAATGCGTTAAACTGTCAAAATTGCGTTACTTTTAAGTAGGTACTTAACTTTCAATAAGTTAATGGAACAAACAGTATAGCTTTCAAAATTTAACCAATAATAATATTTAATTAATTATAACGTATGGAGTGATTCTTTCGAGTCATGCACTAAATGTTTTGTGCGACACTCTTCTTAGGGCAGGAAAGCTACACTGAGAAAAAGGCTTCAACAAGAACACTTTTCCGGATTTTTTTAAATGTTTTAAATCGATTTTTTTGTCAGGAAAATTAAGTTACTTTGCTAAAACAAAACAAATAAATTGCTAGATCTACTTGGTAAGAAAAAAAAATGTTTTAATTATTTCAACGGGTTAATTTGGCTTTGGTACAAATAAAGATTTTAACAAACTGCGAGCGTCTAATTTAGCAACAAATTTTGGTCAAAACAACAAGGTGTATAGTTGCGGCTACAAAAGTTTTTTGACAAGTAATTTTTGATTATTTTAAAAAGGTTACTTTGTACTACAACTAAGTATTTTTGTAAGAATTAATTAAAAAACAAACGTTTTAAGTTGCCTTCGGATATCCCCGTGGACCCACGTCTAATTTTTTTGGAGTTTCAAATTGGTTCGGTGACTTTTAACCGGTCAGCTTTAGTTCATTTAGCCTGTATTTTTTTGTTATTTTATTCTTTTTTAATTATTAAAAATAAAAAACATTTGAAAATAAAGGCACAATAATGTACAGTAATAATAAGTTAAAACAATCGTAGGGTTTAGGATTTGGATCTTCGCCAACTAAGCGATTTTATTTAAAAGATCATACTGATAGTTTCATTTAGTTTTAGGCTTTCCATATTAAAATTGATTAAGAAAACTTTTATTATTATAGTCATCAAAATGCTTAACAGTTTTATTGTTACAGCAAAAGAGTCCAATTGAAAATAAAAAATCGCATATTTGGTTTAAATAGTTTTTAGTTGTGGTAAATTTGTTTTTTTAATATTATTTTAGCAAAGTGTACTTTATTAAATTAACTAGATAGTTTTTCAAGAATAAATAGACTTATATAAAAAAAAATATTATTTCAGCAAAGTTTACTTTATTAATTTAACTAGATAGTTTTTCAAATAAATAGAATTATCTAATAAATAATTTTTGTTGCTCTAGCAATAGAACTTTGCTAAAACTGCAAAGAGGTTCAGCAAAAAAGATTTTGTTATTTTAGCAAAATTTTCGCCTGACGCCTATATATACTTGTTAAATATATTTTTTTTACAGTGTAGCTTATATACAACAATGAGTATACTATGTATATGTTGCGGGAAAGCTGCTGCTTCCTTTAGCACTCTTACCCCTGTAAACTTCGTCCTTAATACTAATTAAATTACATAGACCCTTCATAAGCACCTTCGGTAGTTTCCCTAAGAACAGATTTTTAATGAAAGTTTTGCCGTCTAGACTTAAACGCAGTAGGCGGCACTTGAAACTTTAAAATTTGTTTTCGTTTGTATTGTAGCAAAATTGAGTTATGATTTTTAGCGAAAAACAAAACAAATTTGAAAGCAAAGTTTTAACAGCCACTTCTAATCTGTATGCATGTGTATATACAGTGTGTCCCAAAAGTCTGGAATAATGAATTTTCTGGGAGAACTATGTTTTTTTTAAAAAAAAAACTTATAAAGGATCATTTTAGGAAAATAGGCGTTTCAAAAATACCAGACACATTCGGATTACCTTTTATCTTCTCCAGGATATTCAAGTTTAAATTTGTGTAGAATAGATAGGAAAGTAAATAAACTGGAATATCTTGGAAAAGATAAAAGATAGATCCAAAATGTTTGATATTGTTGAAAAGCTCAATTTTTAAGGATTCAGTTACATTATTACATTACATATTTAGTTTTTAGGTCACCCTGTATAAAAAGGTATACATTTTTTGCAACCGCTTTTTTTACCAAAAATGATCCTATATAAGTTTATTTTTGCCTGACCCTGCAGCGCAGTGGGTAGCGGGTTCCAATTCCGGCTAGGTGCATGGGTATTTTGTCATTAACTGTGAAGACACACTTGGCTACACTGGGCATTGATTCTACTATGGATGAAAAAGTTCCAGTATAAAGAAAATTTAAATTAATTACATTAATTATTATTAAGTTCTTTTTTGAAAAACCCATAGTTTTCCGAAAAAAATCCATTTTATCAGACTTTTAGGCGGAAGATGTAAAGTTACGGTAGTTCTACGTTGTCACACAATGCCTCCATAACTAAAGAAATGGATAAAACCAAAACTTACAGGACCTGTCCAAAATACAAGGGTTATCTTAAATCGGAGGTCACCCAATAATGATAAACCGGCCATTAATGTTTTTATGCATCTCATGAGAAAGTCATCTTGATGATTCTTTGTTAAATGTTACAAAGGAAGGCATTATAACATGTTAACAAAAATTTTTCTTTTTTGAGAAAAGTAAATAATAGCTATTTATGTATCTAGGTCATAAAGGAGACGTTTTAATGCCTGGCGGCTCGGGTTTTTACACGCTGAGGGTGTTAAACGCATTTTATGACTGAGATAGAGATGAGATTAGATAGAAAAAAATATTTTAAAATATTCTTTTTGGTGTCAAAATCTCTCTAATATTTTGAAAATAGATAAATCACCAGTTGACAAATAGTTAAGTATTCGAAAGTGACCTGTTATATGGTTATTTCTGTCATTCTCAATCAAGCAATCTGAGACACAAACAGTTGCTTGTCATTAGCAACTTAGCAACCATATCAACAAAGTCATCATTACAAATAATGTTACGTTTTAGTCGCTATTTTTACCGTTTTTCTTGTGGTAGGTATTTACGTCACTAGACCGGAAAATTGGTCTTTACAGGTCAACGCAGGAAACCTGCAGAGACCTGTAAAGACACTTTCCGGTTGTGTATCGTACGTACTTTTTTTTTCAAACGATCAGAAAACCAATACATTAGCCGGACGTATTAAGGTAATTCTTAAGTTACAAAGGTGTTAATTTTCATACTTTCAATCTCTATTATTTTTATAAATAACTTTAATTTGTTGGTAATTGTAACTTATTACTATATATATATGCATAGAAATAAAAGTTTATGTAAGTCGGTAAATATATTTTTTGGTAATTTGTTTATTTAAAATTGGTATTAAATTAAACCTCTACCACTTAACTAACTACATAGGTATTATATCTACTAAAAAAATTATTTTTTTCTTAAGTATAAATATTGAAAATGCAATTATGCACACTGTGAATTTGTATAGTGGCAGCCGAAGCATTGAGAATTTTGGGCGCATTTCTTTGCTGGATATTAATAGTTTCCGCAGCCTGAGATATATTCAGCGTATATCTCGAACTGTTTGCATCGTCCGCTGCTGCTGGGAAGCTTCCGCGTGCTCCGGTTCCAATTTTTTTTGCATTATCAACTTTTTGTCTCAAGGATTGTTCAATGTAGCCTTCTGCCACCGAATTTGAACGCCATCCGCCCAAATTCTTAAGGATTAATATATCTCCTCCGCCTTCAATTAATAGGGTGGCTGCGGTGCGCCTGAATGTGTGTCCTGTATATTCTTCAGGATGTTCAAGATTTAAATACCTTGCTATTTTGGCAGGAGGTGCCCCTCCCACACCATGAAGACCCACTTGCTGCTTTGTGCATTTGCCTTTAGCGTAATAAATGAAAAATCTATCATGGGTGACATTCTGGGGTCTTAAATTTTTGTATTTTTTAAACAGTTCCAAGTTTTTTCTCCTAGAACAACGAAAGTTCTTGAAAAATTTGTTTTAGAATTTGGAATATTGACTATTATCATATCTTGATTTTCCTGTAAGTCTTTCAGGTTCATCTTCGTTAATTCCTCCGGCTTCATTGCTCCCGAAATGCCCATGAATGCTAAAACCTGAAAATAAAGAAATATCGGTTTTGAGAAAAGATTTTAGTACCTACCACTTTGATCGATGCCTAGCCACGTTACGTAATTTATGAACAGTCCCCTACGCAGCCTCACGCAGCCTACGAAGCTGCGTGTGTCGACTTGCGAGGTTAGATTTTCTTTATTTTGAAATTTCTTAAAATTTTCCCAAGAAAATCAAAAACAATTTGATGTTTTCGAACTTCTAAACACCTAGAAATGTTTTAAATTCATTCTATTTCGAAAATAATTTGAAAAGCCCGAAAATTTGATATTGAGATTTGTCCGCCTGCTGGCGTGCTTACTTGCTTGATTGTAAATCCGCCTTTAGTCTTCTGTTTATTGTTGGCTAGATAGCCATTGCCGCTAAGGCCAGCAGTTTTTTAAGATCAAAACCGATCAAAACTAAAGAAAACAAGTAAACTTTTGTGGTTAGAAATGATTTTTGTACGTGCAAAATTGTATAAAACATTATCAAAATTATAGTGTAGTGCCTATTAGCTTAGCTAATTCAGTGATGACTGACGACCAGTTACGACCGACCATGGCCAACTTATCAAGCAAAATAGTGATAAAACAACTTATGAAAGGCAGATTTCTAGGTTTGTCCTTTATTTATCTATATTTATAGTATACTTACTTTGAGCATTAAATATTCTTCGTCATTCGCTTTTTGAATAAATTTGACAATTTCTTCCTCACTAAAAACTCTTGCCTTTTTAGGCTTGTATCCAGCAGATTTTTTCTTCAAAAAAGCAATCAGTTTAAAAAAGCGGCTGATATCCATATTTCTTTTGACGGCCAAGCAAGATTTAAGTGTAGAGTATAGACTCCACAAGCTTGATGCCTTTAATGTGATCGATTTTGAATAAACTTGACAATTTCTTCCTCACTAAAAACTCTTGCCTTTTTAGGCTTGTATCCAGCAGATCTATTCTTCAAAAAAGCAAGCAGTTTAAAAAAGCGGCTGATATCCATATTTCTTTTGACGGCCAAGCTAGATTTAAGTGTAGAGTATAGACTCCACAAGCTTGATGCCTTTAATGTGGTCGATTTTGAATAAACTTGACAATTTCTTCCTCACTAAAAACTCTTGCCTTTTTAGGCTTGTATCCAGCAGATTTTTTCTTCAAAAAAGCAATCAGTTTAAAAAAGCGGCTGATATCCATATTTCTTTTGACGGCCAAGCTAGATTTAAGTGTAGAGTATAGACTCCACAAGCTTGATGCCTTTAATGTGGTCGATTTTTCTGAAAAATATACGACCAATACATCTTCATAAATTTTCTTAAAATTTTTTGATTCACACCAGTTTAAAACTGCATCAAAGTTTCGCTGGTAGCGCTCTTTAGATTTTTCAGGCAGCAAATCGAAAGTGACTCTTGAAGCAGCTTCTATTATTTCCTCTGGATTCAACTCATTTTCTAGATCCGAGTCCATTTTTGTAACCAAAACTTTTGAAACAAATTTAAAAAAGCTTTTTTAGAAGTGTCAAAACTGCCAAAAAAACAAAAGCTAAAAGCTGTCAACAAGAAGTCATGGCTAACTTGGTCAAAAATGGGACCGGAAAAGGATCAAGGGACCGGAAAATTGAACAAAAAGGTGCTATCTTGAGAATGCAAATATTTTGAAAGAACATGCCTTGTAATGTAGAACTTTCCGTACGAAAAATCATACGGAAAGTGGCTATTTTCCGGTTTTTTGAAAAAAAATATTATGGAATTTGAACAAAAAGTAATCCCTAGAGATATAATCTTTTGCCGGCCAAATCAAGAAAACCATGCGAAAAAACCTATCAAAATTATGTTTTGTGGTGTACTGGTAAAAACATTCCGGAAAGCAACCTAATCGTAACAGCCTTACTTGCATACTTCAACGAAAAAGTGAAACAACACAAGCCGTCTTCCCTATGGACTTATTATAGTTAGTTTTTATTATTATAGTTATTATTTTTTTACTATAGGTAATTTTATTGTTGCGTTCGTTTAATAAAAATTATTGAAAAACAAATTTGCATTATTTCGTGTACAAATTCAAGAAAAGAGTGTTACAAAAAACTATAGAATGACTCCTTTTCATAAACAATTAAAAAAAGCCCCTAAATTTAACACAAGCGGGCCATAATAGTACATTATAAACCTAAGGACTAAAGTGCCACATTTAATCACGCAGCGAAAGGTTTGTAGCCCGACCGTATGGAGGGCTACAATTCGCTAAGGGATTAAACGACACTTTACTCCCGAGGTTTATATACTATTTTATGCACTTTAGGAAAAGATCTTTGTTAAAATTACGTTATTCCTACTATAAATTTAATTATAATTTTCCAGGGATTAGTTTTTTTTTTAATCCCTGAGGGATTAAATTTACTTCTAATCTCTAAGCTGAGAGATTAAATTTATTTTTAATCCCCTAGAGATTCAATTTTCTTTGAATCCCTTAGGGATTAAAAGTGTCACTTTAGTCCCTAGAAAGAGGGATTAAAAATAAGTTGTAACGCCGGTTCTTGCTATCGCCAAAGTTCACTCCCAATGAGCATTTTTGTCTATATAAAAGTTACAGCAAATAATATAAAACCTTCATAAAATAACCAAAAGTTATATTATTTAGTGTTGGTGATAATTTTATAACTCTAATATATCTCTTAAATGAGTAAAAAAGACTTGAAAAACAACTGTTCAACACCAGCTTATAAAAATTTATGTTACATAGTGGATGGATAGAAAAACAACATATAGATTTTATAAAACTTCCTTATGAGCCCTCAAGTATAGAGATTATTATAAAAATGTTTTACAACTGTTCTAACAACACTACATAACAAATGAAAGGTTTTTATGGATTTAGAAATATAGATTTTCCATCTTTCTTCCCTTTGCTGGTTATGTATTATTCTTTTTCTTTTTACAATAAAAAAATTTATAAAATGGTGTTTAGCAATCTTCTAAAATAAATAAAAATGAAAGTGAGATAAGCTGAAGCAGGAATATGAATATTTTTATACTAGTCAAATAAAAGCTGTTTTTCACGTCATCCTTCTCTGAAAATCAGCTGCGGTCCCGTGTGTACTGTATAGTTTTCGAATACACTCACGTAAATTTCATGGGCTCCAAAAATACTTGAGAAAACGTGAAAAAAAATATTCATTTAACTATCAGTTTTTTTTTCATACGCGTTTTTTTCTTTCTTGGACAAATATTGAATTTCATATGTTGTTCTTAACCCTAACAAGCAATATTTCGATTGAAACACATGTTGAAACCCCATAAATAACGTTTTTAATTAGGCCAAAAACCTATTTTTGTAATCCAAAATGGCGAAAATTTCCGAAAATTCTATAAAAAAAACAATACAACTATACCACTGTTTACTTCGTCAACACTATTTTATAACCCTTTTAAAAAATGATGCTACTTGGAACAAAGGGCTACAGATGGCGCAGTGTTGAACACTGATGGTCTGTTTCTGCGAGCTTAACATAGTTACCATTGTTCTCTTTTCCTAAATGCATTCCTCGAGAGATCCAGCGTACTACACATACCAGGAAAAATACCCGCCTCCACACACTTCAAGCCCGCATAACTATCAGAGGTAACTATCTCAAGAATATAGTTAGATTGCGGGGTCGAAGGGTGTACAGGCGAGTATTTTCCGGGGTGTTCACATTTGCCGCCGACCAGCAGTATCAGCGTATGCGCTCGACGTTTCACGGTGCGTTTTTGCGACCTTTACACGGTTACTATATTGTTCTCTTTTTCTAAAACACGGTTCCCATCTATGCGTTTCTCATTCGTGGGTCCCCCGAATCAAAACCGGTATCATGTGGTCTAAGCGAGATTTGCCTATACAAGTTCATCTCGAACCATGTGATGATTTTTTTGAGTCAGGGTGACTGCGCATCGGAAACGCTGGTGGGAATCGGGTGTAAAATGCATTCGATCCCGATATCTGTCATCGGCAACTATCTCAAGAAGATTTGGATCTCTTGTCTCTCTCAGATTGATGTAATTAAAACAAGATAATAATGGTATGGTATCTCGCAAAAACGCGCCTTTTGATGTCGCAAAAACGCTCCTTTTGATTTCGCAAAAACGCGCCTTTTGATGTCACAAAATTAACCTTAAAAAATCTTGTTTGTTTTGTTATTATAATTGCCAAAATAAATTAAAATTGTTTTTTTTGTTCTAAAAACAGTTGTATTATAATCACTGTATAAAGAAATTAATAACAACATTATAGAAAAAACCTTATGGGCAAAAAAGGTTTATGAATGAGTTCATAAGAATATTACAGACACCAATTTATATAACTATTGTGTGTGTGAGTTTTTATAAGTGTCTCTCGAAATATTTTCAATCTTATCTTATATAAATTTGTTGTTGGTTAATTAAGTTTTATAAGTTTAATTGATAGTTACTTACGGTTTTATAGGTGGGTTGACAGAAAGATTTCAAACACCAATTTATATAACTTTTGTCACTGATGACTTATATTTTTATAAATATGTTGGTGGAAACATTGTTAACACCAATTTATATAACATTTGAACCGATGACTTTAATTTTTATAAAGATGTCCGTGGAAATATTGTTAACGCCAGTTTTATGTTACTTTAGGATACCATCAATTTAGAGCCTTTAATAAAACAAATATACAAACTCAATTCTTGTAGGAAACTTCTAAATACCCTAGGGTATCAATGGAACCCTCTTTATAATAATTATATAAATATCTGTCACCAGAACTTTCTGAAAATGCTCATTGGGCTTCCCAGTAACAGTTTTATAAAACCTAACCTAACTTAATGCTTTTCTATTGGGTATTTTTATTTCTTATCGCCGGTTTACTTGAATCTGGTACATTACCAAATCAGACTCCAAAGGTGTAGATAAGGGGAGGGACAAGGGGTAATGTCTCCCCCCCAAACCTGATGTGGGTAGCTTTCGTGCGTTCTGTTTTCCCCTCTTTGTAGCCGACCCAAACCACATTTTTTCAAATACAAAAAAAAAACGAAATAATGAAAATTTTTACCCTAAAATTGATTGTTAGAATTTTAGTGTTTAGTTAGAAAATTTTGCCTTCGGCGCTACAAGATCTTCGCCTGCTGCGCATTAATGACATTATTTTAGCAACATATCTAGGATTATTCACAGATCCCAATCCAGTTTTTTTTTTTATATTTCATAAAAAACTTAAAAAAGATAAAATTTTCTGAAGAACTTTCTTCATAAACTGCAAAAAGTTTTGCTTGCAGCACTATGACACACTGTTTGCCACAATTTTAGTTTAAGTTATTAGTATATTTTTACAAAATTTTCGCCTACGACACATTTATGACATGATTTTAACAACACTAGAATCAAGACCAGATCCCAACCCAGTGTTTTTATATTTAATAGAAAACGCAAAAAATATTAAACTGCAAAAACAATGTTAGTATAATAATAATATAATTTTTATCAACAACATTTACCTACGTGTTAAAAAATGCGTTATTACTGTATTTTTACAAAATTTTCGCTCACGGCGCATGTATGACATGATTTTAGCAACAACCCATCAAACACCGTTACGTAAATATTACGTAAAAGTTACATCACATGGTTACTTTGTTACAGAAATTCTATGTAAACTGGAAGTCACTACAAGGTAAAAAATAACTGTTCCATGTACAAACAATTAGGAAACGGCAGATATCGATTAACTAAAAAGTAAATCAAAAGGTAAAATTGAGGTAAATTTTTTTACATAATATTTATATCTCTTACAAGTAATATTACGGTAAACTTGAGGTCACGTCAATAACGATCTCTTTATGTAACTACTATATAAATTTTTTAACATAAATGTTATATAAATAATACGTATTGGAATGTAACATTTATGTAAAATTAAAGTCATATTGTGATAAAATTTATATTTCTAATTTATATTTGATAAAAGTTACTTCCATGTTATGCATAATGCCATGCACAAAGTTCCATTCTTATTACGTAAATATGATGTAATTAAAGAAACATAAATTATGTTATGTAAATATTACGTAAATTTTATATAAAAAAAATATGTAATTTTTTTTACTTTAGATTTACGTAAATACTATATTAATGTAACAGATGTGTTTGCTGAGAAATCTAGGTTCAAAACCAGATCACAACCCAGTTTCTTTATGTGGGTTGAGTTGAATTTTTTTATACTGTCCTCTCCAAATAAAAATCGTATCTAGGCCCCTGTCAGACTCCATCATTTAATTATTGAAAAAACTACCCGCATATTTTGACAAATGCCAACTCCCGCCATATTGGAATCATGATTGAAGCGCTTTCGAAACAGCCCGAGGAGCGGTTTTGAAATACTTTGAAATATGTTGAACCGTGACGTCACCAGTTCATCGCCAAAATGATATTTCTTGCATGATTTCGAAATGGTTTCGAAATCTTCTCACGCCAAAAAACGACTCAAATTGGTCCGCGCAACTGTGTTTGCAACGTTTTAAAACCAAAATTATACTGATAACTTGCGAAGTTGTGTACTTTTTTTATGACGAATACTTTAAAGAAACCTTGATTTCGTTACTTTGGGTTTTATTCTCGTGAAACAAGAAGTTGAGTCAACTTAATATTATATTTTTGTGAAACCTCAAGATTTAGTAATATTAAGGCGAAAATAAAAAAAATTGGTCCTAGAAAGCGCGGATAGTTCAACATAAAATCAATTATTTTATGTTGAAAGGAAATGAAAATATCTCGAAAACTGTAGCTTTCAAAGACTTGAACCTTATAACAAAATTTTTGGGTAATATTTACGAAATACAAAATCTGAAAACCGCATATCAATAGCTCCTTTAGTTCTAAAGTTATAATTTTTTTTATATATTTTAACGTTTTTTCAAATAACTCGGAAACTAAAGCTCCCACGAATTTGGACTTTATAACAAAATTTGTAGTCCATATTCATCGAAACTTAAATCTGAAAACCGTATATCGCTACTTGCTTTTGTTCCAAAGTTAAAAAAAAATAAATATTTTATCCTCCTTTTCCCCCCTTCAACCCCCCACCACCCACCCAAAAGTTAATCAGTTCATGGTCAGTTGTACCAAATTTCGGTAAAATCTATTAAGGCGTTATTGAGTTCTCGTGTATACAGACAGACAACAGACCGACATACTGACAGACCGACAGACAACTTTTTTTACTTGAATGCACCGTAGGCACTTAATCGCGATTGGCTATCTAATCCATTCTTTTTCTCTCTTGATCCCATATAAATTAACAAAGACGAAGCATGGATTAGCTAAACTAATCCGAATATTTTTACGATGAATCTGGGGTTAGTAACTCATTTTTAATAAAATTAAGAAAAGTCACAATTTAACGATTTTAATAGTTCCCCATACCATATTTGTATGGTGGACTAAAAAAGGAAAATATAATAGCACGTTATTTTTAACTTAAATTGTGTAAAAAGGTGTGTAAATTTGATTAGCTTCTAAGTAAGAACTGTGAAAATAATTGGAAAATAAGGTTTTTATTCACAGTTTCCTAATTGGACATGTCACGCTCAAGCAAAGGTGGCATCAACAATCTAAATTTCGCCAATTTGATTTTTCTTTCTTGAATAAAAGAAGACGTCCATTATTTTCCACGCGTGGCCGTTCACCTTAGCAAAATCCACTCAGTCCCTATTGAACTTTTCAATCCAATAAGAAAGGGATATTCAGGGCCCTACACCGGCTCTTTGTTCCTTTTTGAAAGCGGCGCAAATCGCATTTTGTGTCTGATTTTCTCGAACTTTACAACCTAATCAATCTTTTCGGTTTTAATGCAGGCTTACTTTCGCGCAGCAACCGCACAATATCTACCTTTAAATTTAAAAAACAAAGGAAAACCCAATGATCTCTACTCTTACACAAAGAGAAAGTTTTGCTTGAAACAAAGGTTTGATGGTTTAATCTTGGTTTATACCAAAGATATTAAAATAAACTACATACCGGGTGGGCCATAAAAAACCGGACAAAATATCTTTTGTCATAACTTTTAAACCAAACCACCGATTTTAATGCAACAAACTGTTCTTTGCAGGACATTGAGCAAGACTGTGATAAGAATTTTTTTTTCCGCCACCTTAAAATCTAAGATGGCGGACAGAAAAAAAACTTAAACCCTCCAAAGAGCCTCGTTTATTCTTATGTTACCGAAATATTTTGGATCTTTTAATGAAGTCGTAAAAAAGTTTTGTTTCTGCCACGTAGAACGAGGTGCGAATCATTAAAATCGGTTAAGTGTTTTCCAAAAAAAATAAAACATTTTCAATCAGTGTTTTACGGATTATGCGATTACCGTTTCAATTCTGTCTGCATACATTTTCTTATAAATTCATTATTACTAAACTGATTTTAATGAGATAAAAAGCCTCATGGCGAAAATCGATTGTTCTTTAACTACTGCTATTGAAATTTGTCGCCATCTCGAAATCCAAGATGACGGACAAAATCAAACTTGTCCCTTTAAAGAGGCTCGTTTATTTATATTCTCTGTAAACTTTTAAATATTTTTTTTAATTTCTACGAAAGCTCTGCTTTGGCTACGAACAACGAGGTAAAAGTTATCAAAATCGGTTTGGTGGTTCTCCAAAAATTAATTTTTGTTTCCATCACTGTTTTCCAGATTATACGATTGCCTTCTGAAATTGATACTCAACCGATTTCATTAAAATAAAAAGAATCATGGCGAAGATCAAAAACTCTTAAAAGATCACTATCGAAATTTGTAGCCATTTTGAAACCCAAGATGGCCATTAAAATTTGCCACCATTTAAAAAAGCCGCTCTTTTTTTTGTTGCGAGTAAAGAGAAACCGATTCTTACCATGATGTTTTTTATTTTATCAAAATCAGTTCAGTATTAATGAGTTTATGAGGAAACAATGGTTAAAACAAAAATTAACTTTTTGAGAACCACTAAACCGATTTTAATGATTCGTACCTAGCTATGCGCGTTGGAGGAAGGGCATTTTTAGGTTCTTGAAACCTAAGAATAAACGAGCTTCTTTGAAGAGATAAATTTAATTGTGTGGGTTTCAAAATAGCGACAAATTTCGATAGTGATCTTTTAAGAGTTTGTGATCTTCGCCATGATGCTTTTTATTTTATTGAAATCGTTTGAGTGTCAATTTGAGAGGGCAATCGTATAATCTGGAAAATTTTTAGAGAACTACCAAACCGATTTTGATGATTTATACCTCGTTGCGCGTGGCGAAAGCAGAACTTTTGTACAAGTTAAAAAAGATATTTAAAAGTTTACAGAACATATAAATAAACGAGCCTCTTTAAAGTGAAAATTTCGATTTTGTGCGTCATCTTGGATTTCAAGATGGCGACAAATTTCAATAGCAATAGTTAAAGCACAATCGATTTAGTAATAAGGAATTTATAAGAATATGAGAAATTGTATGCAGACAGAATTGAGCCGGCAGTCGCATAATCCGTAAAATGCTGATTAAAATTTTCATATTTTTTTTTGGGAATCACTTAACCGATTTTAATGACTCACATTTCGTTCTACGTGGTAGAAACAGAGCATTTTTACGAATTCATAAAAAAATCCAAAAATCTTCCGTAACATAAGAATAAACGTGGCTCTTTGAAGGGTAGAGTTTGTTTCTTGCCGCCATCTTAGATTTTAAGATGGCGGACAAAAAAAAAAGTCTTGCTCAATTCCCTGCAAAGAGCAGTTTGCTGCATTAAATTCAGTGGTATGGTTCGGAAGTTATAACGGAAAATATTTTGTCCGGTTTTTTATGGCCAACCCGGTATATTGAAGGCAATTTTGCTAAATCAGTAATCAAATCTACGGAAATTGCTGAGGAAGAGTTATGCCAACATTGTAGAGTTGCATTCTAAGGCAATATTTAAAATGTGGCGGTTTCATACAGATGTGTCGTTTACCCGTGAAAAGGTAGTTCCGGCGACTTTTCGGCAGTTTTTTCACCTAACGCACACCTCTTATGCATTTTTATAAGTCTTAAAACAAAAATACAACAATAACAATTGCCAAAAACACAAAAAAATATCAAAAACCCGTCGGATCGATCGGACAAATCGTGCCTCGACAAATCAATAACATTTTTGCCCTGGTTGTCAGATTGTAGGGAGTAAATGTCCTAATCCTTATTTCAATAATTGTTTCTAGAACACAAAACGATATGTTAAAACTTCCAAATCAGTTACATCAACCGAAAAGAATCTAAAAAAGAAAAGATCAAAAGATCTTGGGAGGAAAGAACGTAATTTCAAAATTGGACGAGTGTCCCACAAGGAACACACAAAAGTTCAAAGCGAAAAGGGAAACAATTAAATAATGTTTCGCCCGGGGTGACTAGCGTGGGCTCGTCAGTGGATTCACTAGTCACCCCCAATCCAGACATCATTTAACACCATCGCACACTCTGAGTTCCAACTCTGAAACACAAATAGGCATCGTTCCGTATGGTACTTATTATAAGTCGCCTGATACGGGTTCGTCCGGGCGTGTTAATCTTTCCAATAGGAATATGCTCCTAAGACAATTAAAACAAGAAGTTAAATCTTGCAAATCAGTTACATCAACCGAAAAGAATCTAAAAAAGAAAAGATCAAAAGATCTTGGGAGAGTGAGTGAGTGAGTGTTTCAGAGTTGGAAGTCAGAGTGTGCGATGGTGTTAAATGATGTCTGGATTGAGGGTGACTAGTGAATCCACTGACGAGCCCACGCTAGTCACCCCGGGCGAAACATCATTTAATTGTTTCCCTTTTCGCTGTGGACTTTTGTGTGTTCCTTGTGGGACACTCGTCCAATTTTGAAATTTCGTTCTTTCCTCTCAAGATCTTTTGATCTTTTCTTTTTTACAAAACGTTATGTTAAATAAACTTCGTTATGCATTTTAAACTGAACTTTGATGGCACTATATCTACTTTATTAGAATAATGTATTGTATTTATGCTACCTATTCACGGATGTAAAATAGAAAGGGATTGATAATACCCTTGTGGGAAAATCACTGCCGTGTGTCTTCCGCCATTTTCGCCGCCATGATGTGGAGATTTAGGTTGGCGACATTGGTTCCTTAATTTTAAATAGTAGTGTGGGAATACTGACTATCAACAGTGTCAAAAAATGACGTTTCTATAAAGGTTATTTTTGTTGTTGTTTTTTTAATACAAAAACAAAAAAGTGAAGAACTCTTTGGTAAAAAACCAACGAATAAAAACCATTTAAAAGACAGACAAATGCTTGAACGGCCACGTCATGATAATCTCTCTTATTTGGTCTGGGGAATGTGCATGTTTTGAACAAATAAATTACAACGTGGAAACATTACCACCAATTTATAAACTCAACGGGTACTGTCAACCATTGCTGCTGGCGCTCCCGCTCAAGATAAACCTTCAATAAGTTGATCTGAATCTGAAACAGGAACTTAAACGGCTAGGGACAGATATGCGCTAACAGTTTATAAATCCGAGGTTGTTAAAGATCTAGAAGACAAGAAAAATAAATGAATAGAGGGAGATATGGAGTTTGATATTAGCATATATGGCAAGCGATCACAAAAAAGTACATCTTTGGCACATCGAGTTTTACAAAATTAGAACAATACTTCATGAGTTTTAAAAAGAACATTAAAAAAAATTAATTTTAATATGTATTTTATCATTATATTTTTTTTCTTTTTCTTGTTGTCATTTCCATGTGTTTGTAACTTTCTATATGTAATTTTAAGTAAGTAGTTTAAGATTTCATTGTCAATTTTTGTGATATTGTAGCCAGTATTTTTTTGAGATTTTAAGACCAGTAAAATGTTTTACCAGTTTACTAGAAATAAAGAAAAATCAATATTTATTTTTTTATCTTTATTAACAAAACCTTAAGGTTAACATTGTATAATATCTAATGACATTTTGACATTCTTAGGTTAAATTTACCTTAATGTTAATTTTTAACACTAAATTTTGACGCTTATTTATTCAATTGTGACAATGTTTTTTGTTAACAATTTTTGTAATAAAATTTTTCTGATTCTTAATAAAATCAACAAAAATAGCTAAAAATGTTACAAAAGTTTTTGTTTTGAACCATGTTTGTTAAATACCAAGTGGCAACATAACAATTTAAATTTGCCTTTTCTTAAAAAAGTCATTTCTTGGTCATATGAATTTAATATTTTTTATGTTTGTTATGCCAGTGCGACGCAACCTATATTTTTCTGCTACTTATTCTCAGCTACAATTTGGTTCATAAATATTATTTAAATTTTCACAAAAAGTGCAAAAAAATGATTTTAGGGAAAAGCTAGAATATCAAAATGTTTAACTTTGACAGCAGTACCTCGAAAACTACATACCAGATCACTGTAGAATAATGATAGATTTTTATCAGGACAATGAAACCTACAACATATGCAGTTTTGAGCAAAATCCCACATCTTTTTATAAAAGATACAGCTACAAAAAAAATGTCGAATGCTGAAAACTTACCAAAACTCAAGGATATCTTAGTAGTAACTTGTTAACTTAGGGAAGGTATGGTCGACACAGATGTTAGCTAATAGATTTTTCCGCAAAGGTCTTCAAATATCGTAAAACTCCATGCTCGACTCCATGTGTCAAAGATGTACTTTTTTTGTGATTGCTAAATGTTGCTTGACTTGCCATAGATCTGGCTTTCAGCTGAGCCATATATGCTATTATCAAAGTCAGTATCTCCCTCTATTAATTTATTTTTTATTACTGTATCACATTGTTGCATCAGTTCTTATGTTTTAGTCCCTGTGCAGATTCAGATCAACGTAATCAAGGTGTATCTTCAGCGGGAGCGCCAGCAGCAATGGTTGAACCGAGCGTTTATTACAATTTATAACGTGTGGCTTAACAGTACCCTTTGAGTTTATAAATTGGAGGGAAATGTTTCCATGTTGTGATTTATTTGTTCGAAACCTGCACATACTCCAGACCAAATGAGAGAGATTAGTGGCGTGACCGTTGGAGCATTTGTTTATGACTTGTTTCTACTTTTTTGATTTTGTATTAAAAAACAACAATAAAAATAACCTTTCAAAGAAATGTCAAATTCAATCATATTTTGACACTGTTGACATTCAGTGTTTCCACACTACTATTTAAAATTAAGGAAACCAATGTCGCCGACCCAAATCTCCACAACATGGCGGCGAAAATGGCGGAAGACATGCGGCAGTGACTTCCATGAAAATTTCCCATAGGTATTAGCAATCCAAAATGTCTACATCCGTGTACCTATTGCAATATTACGAAATTATAGGAAATAAATAAGGGATAATTATGGAAATTCGGCAACCACGGTTTCAATTTCTGGAATTTCCGCCGTTCCGTTTTTTATGCGGTTTTTAGTTTATTTTTTTGGTTTATACCATATAACTATTAGTAGGTATATTTTCACATCGTATTCGATACCTATCGAAATGAGAATATGCTTTATAAAAATATTAAGGCGCATTTACACAGACAAACTTTCCTTTGATGTTGAAATGCCGACAAACATTTACACGAGCCTCTTGAGCAAAATGCTCAAAAAAAAGTTCGAGCAAAATCTCGTACAAAAAAACTCACGGAAATTTTGGAGAGAATGTTAAGCAAAATTTGTTTGAAGAAATGTGGGTATAGAAATTTCTTACAAATTTAAATTTTATGGTTTTATGGGAATTCATTGAATTTAACTGAAAATAGAAAGACTAAGTTTTAAAACAAGGTATTTTTAATAAAGTGCTTTCCGACGTAAAAACGATTTGATGTCGAAATTCACATTTTACCTCATAAGTAACTTTGATTGACCTGATTTTTATAGGGGATATGCCAGTATACTTGTAACTTTTTTGGGGTTGTAAAAAAACGAGAATAAAAAAATAATAATTGGCACTTATTTATTGCTGTTGCCTGTAAAATGTAATGATAAAAATTTACGTTTAAAATAATATCTCTTTATTTTACTTCCTAGTTTAAAACACAATACAATAATAATTAAGTCAAATTAAAAAACCTACATACATTTTATTAAATCTCAAATATATGAACAGAAGCACGTTCGGTCTAAATAATACCCGTTTATTACCAACTTTTACAACCCTACGATCCCGACCCTTGTCTAAAAAAATATAATTTAGCAGTAATAGACTAAACTTCTGAATCGGAATTTTGCTCCTTTGCATACTGTTTGTTCAGGGTCAGTAATCGACCTTGATTATTACATTAAGTTGACAGTAAATATCTATCTTCAGCATTTTCATGAAGCTTTTGCTTTTTTAAGCATTGTTGGGGCCTTAAACTAACTAGGTAAATCTGGTGTGAGAAATTAAAAAAAAAACACTCAAAGCTAAGGGTAAAGCAAAGTTACAAAAATATGTTTAAATCCCCTCCCCACCACTCCTCATAAACGTGGGGCGCGGATTACCGCTTAAAAGTGCAATTTTTGAGTTTTTTGCCGACATTTGAAAAGCTCAAAATTTTTTTGGAAAAGAAAAATTTTCCTGGGTTGTTTTTTGAATTTAGGAAAAATCCCTTGGAAGTAAAAAAAACTCGCAAGAAAATCCCAAAAAAAACCCCGGGAAAAAAAATCCGGGAAAAACTCTAAGTGACAAAACTGATAGCCAAGAATAATGTTTGCTTGCCGTCGGCTTTTTTTCACAAAAATTTTAAATGAAAGTTGGTGTTCCATTTTTTTAAAGAATTGGGATCAGTGATCACTCATGTGAAATTTTATTTATTCTCATCTTTAAAAATATGTTTCCAAAATAGATAGCAATAATTTGCTCAAAAATTTGCCCGAACAAAATGTTCAAAGAAAAGCTCACAAAAATGTTCACGAAAACAATTTTAGATCTTTTGCACGAGCTTTTGTTTGAGCATGTTCGTCTGTGTAATTGCGCCTTTACACCTTGATCCCAACTAAGTACAACTCGTCCTAACTAATTCCATATGACAAAGATAGCTATACATAATAAAAATGAAGTCAAATTTTTTAGTATGTTTTCACATCGTACTCAATACGTATTGAAACGATTGTCTTTTTTTCTTTCATAGAGCGTCTTCTTTGTTCCAACAAAAAATGGCGTAGCCAGGTGGGGGTTTTGGGGGTTAACCCCCCCTAGGAGGTCCAACCCAATCTACAATAAATTAATCATGATCAAGGGCTCCAGGGAGAGCTATAGCTCCCCCACTTTTTTGACCCTTTACTCCAGTTTGTGACGTCATTAATAGTTACAATTTTAGTTTATTTCTAAGAAATTTTTATCGCGACCATTCAAAACGTGTAATAAATGGCATTCTTAGTATAATTTTTCGTAAAATTTTTATCTGCCACTCCTTCCTGGCATCAAATCCGATCTACTTTTTCAAAAATATTTTATAAGAAACCTAAGAGATCAAAATAAAAAAAATAAAAAATTGTGAAAATTTTTGCCTGCGGCGCCATACCCGTATTAAATATTGTTACAATTTTGTTTAACAGGCAAGTTATTTTTCAACACCATTTGAAATGCATAAAAACTAGAATTTTAGTGTATTTTTTTCAAACATTTTGTCTGCGGCGCATTTAAGGGTTACTTTAAAAAAAAACTATTTTTATCTGCGGCTCATTTATGATTTGGCAACAAATCTATATATACCACCGCAACCCACCCCTTCTTGGCATGAAATCCAATCAGCGGAGTGAAGTTAGCTGCCAAAAAGATGGCCGAGCAGTCATAGGCGGAGGAATCCAAATAAAAATAGTAGAAATTGGTGTTGCACGGATATTTCGAAAAAATTGATGTCTCTCTTGCTAAGGGTAAATAACGCGGGCACAACTAAACTATTTTTTAAAAATACTAAAACAGTTTGTTGCACAAAATTTTAAAAGTAGTTGAAATGCACTGACTCCCCTCTACAATTTGTCCTCCCACATGCCCTCTGCTACCCGTCAACAGTTTGAAAAAATTAATATCTTGTAAGTTTAAATAATGCGGCCACAAACAAACTATTTTAAAAAATACTGGAACTGTTGGTTGCAATTTTTAAAGCAGTTTGGATGCACTGACTCCCCTCTACAATTTGTCAGCCGACATGACCCTCTGCCATCCGTCAACAGTTTAAAAAAATTAAAATCTCGTTAAGAGTAATTTAAATAATGCGCCCACAAACAAACTATTTTTAAAAATCCTAGAACTGTTTGTTGCACCAAATTTTTAAAATAGTTTTGATGCACTAACTCCCCTGTACAATTTACCACCCCACATGACCGTCTGCCACCTGTCAACAGTGTGAAAAAATTAAAATCTCGCTAACAGTAAATAATTCGGCCACAAACAAACTATTTTTAAAATTACTCCAACTGTTTGTTGCAGCAAACTTTTCCAATCTAACTTTTTCAAAAATATTAAAATTTTGAAAGAATTTTTTTTTTTTTAGTCAAAATATTTGTCAGCGGCGCTATACAAATATTAAATACTGTTACAATTTTGTTTAATAAGCAATTTATTTTTCGACGACATTTAAAACGCGTAAAAAATAGAATTTAATTGTATTGTTTTTCAAAATTTTTGCCTGCGGCTTATTTATGATTTGGCAACAAATCTATATACACCATTGCAACCCACCCCTTCTTGGCATCAAATCCAATCTAATTTTTCAAAAATATTTTAAAAAATCCTAAGAGAAAATTTTAAAGATTTTTTTGTTTTTTTTGTCAACATTTTCGCGTGCTGCGCTATACCAATATTAAATATTGTTGCAATTTTGTTTAATTTTAGGCAATTTATTTATCAACAACATTTGAAACGCGTAGAAAATAGCATTTTAGTGTAATTTTTTCAACATTTTATTCTGCGGCGCATTTAAGGGTTAATATGTAAAAAAATTTGCAAATAAGAATAGATGAGAGTGGCTTTTAGAAATTAGTATTTTTGTTTCGTATATATACATCAAAAACTCAACACCTATTAAACCTCCCCTTTCCCCTTTCTTCAGTTCAAGAGCTCAAGCAATAGGCACCTACCTAACTTTTAAAAATTTGCCATAGGTAGGTAGTTTTTATTAAATAATGAAACCCCCCAGAGTCGATTTGTTTGCAACAAAGAGCGTGATATATGAAAGAACAACATGCTTAAATTTCGATACGTATTGAATACGATGTGAAAACATACTATTTATTTCTGAAATACACAATACAGAAACAAGCAGTGCAAATTCAATACCCACTCGCCTCGATCACAACTACGTTTACATTTGAACGCATAAACCATTTGGATCCTTTCGAGTAAAAAGTTCGATCCCGCAAATATACTGTCTCGATCTAACCGCCTTTTGCATTTTCGAGGGCGCAACAACAAAAGCAAAAAACATAATTACAAAAAAAAGTACATCGATGTGTTTAGATAAAAATTCGAATCTATTTCAACTTGTTGAAACTGTATACAGGGTTCCTAAGATTTTCCTTAGGGATAGGATTTCAATAAATCAAACAGAAATGGCATAGAAAGTTCTGCGCGCACAAAAGAAACAGGTATATTGAGCAATGGTGCCAGTTTGTTATTATCTCCGGACTGCTTTCATGAGAAAAAATTGTCGCCACTCTTTCATTGAGAGCATAAATCATAGTTGCAACAATAACCGTTGACAAGATGTCTGCAAATTCCGCTAGATGGCGGCCACACCATGAGATGATCTAATTAAAAATTAGATGTTTTCAGGTCCAAACCACAGTTTTTTCTTGCTTAAAGGAGGCGGCAGGGTCCATTATTTACGATACTGAGCGATAAACTCGTGAGGTTGTTAACATTAGAAAGAAATATCTTCGCTTTTAATTAAATTTCCTTCCATTCTGTTCTACTAGTGACATCTATCCGGAAACGGCCAAACCATGCAGCTAGCACTAGCAGCCAAAGAAATCAATAAACGGCGCTGTTTTTCCTGCAGAGCTTTTTGCTCGCGATATTATTGATTTTAAATAAAGCTGGCCCTACACTACATTTGATATTTTCGAGGTGTTTTTAAAACTAGCGGGAGGGTAAAAGCGAAAAATAAGAGGCTGCCAATATTTGTAACACCCAAAAAAAGGTGAAAAGATTTATTTTGCTCTGTTTCTTTACAAAAAAGGTTTTTTTTACCAAAAACTTGAGCTCTGCCACTTTTTTTATTTTTTTCTTCAAATTTCTCGAAATTTTCGTCATACCGTAGAAAAAAATTATTTCTCCCATGGTCATACTCTACTTTTATTCGAAAAAATTTAGAAACAGAGACGGGATCAGTTTTCCTAAAACGGGGGATCTTGGTTTCGAGTGAGAAGATAAAGGGCGCCGCAGGCAAAAATTCTTCAATTAAATTAGCCGAATGCAAAAATATTAGAAAAACAAAGCACGAAATAAAAATGGCGCCGCTTACAATTTGTTTTCAAAAATTACGTAATTTCGGGAATGCAAAGAAATAGGTCTAAAGAGTATAATTTTTAAGAAAAAAATATCAATTTTCTCGCCCTCCTCCACTGGGACTACAGGGGCCGTGCACAAATTACGTAATGGTCATAGGGGGGAGGGGGGTTACAAAACGTTACGTAGGGGGAAGGGGGTTTTCGACAGCGTTTGCATTTGTGTGAAACTAAGAAAATTTGGAATGAAAATAAGTGAAAAGTTTTTTTTTTGAGTGGTCTTGAAATCGTTACGTAATATTAGGGGAGTGGCGTGTCAAACCGTTACAAAACATTACATAGGGAGGGGGTCAAAAATTGGTAAAATTACCGTTACGTAATTTGTGCACGGCCCCACATCTGACTGTTCCTCCTTTTTGATTTCGAATCAAAGTGCAAAACCCAGATTGGACGTTCGAAGCCGTCAACCCGTCCTATTTGCTTGATAAAGTTTCTACGGAAATATCTCAGTCGATTTCTCCGGCCGGTTAGGAATTTGCATGTATCTCAGTCTCCAGCCTGTAAACAGTGCGTAAGGACAATGGTTACAAAATGAAAAGCCGAAAAATATTTTTTTTACGATATCTTTCATCAGTTTGGTATTAAAGTCGAGCAAAAACAATTTTTATTCCAGTCCTAAAGGTATGAAAATGGAAAACATTAGAAAACAACAACCTGGAATGGATTTAGTACGATGTAGTGACAACATCGCCCCATGCCCATCCTTTTCTGCCTAATGTGCTTTTCCGTTTGTCTGCGTCTTGTACACGGCTGCTTGGCCCCCTAAGGATTTGCTTAGGAACCCTGTATAATAAACGTATATTTAAACCTTTTCACCATATTTGCAACGTTTGGTATTGGTTTGGTGGAAGGACGTTAAAATTTCCACCGAAAAGTTACGGAAAAAAAACGCAACTAAAGTGTTTTTCCATAAGACACAATAAAGTAAAAGCACCATACTCCGACGACGACGGCTGAGTCGAGCACTAATCCTGCTCTATTTCCTCAGGCAAACTTTGTCAGTCAATTTCTTTAAACTGAAAACGAATATCTAAATGCGATCAAATTTTTCCGTTACAGCATTTATTAGATTGCGTAACAGCGCCAAAGTGGCGGTAAGCAACTCTGGTTTGGATCTAGTTTGAATTTGTTTCCGACCGGGTCAGTCTAGGTGTCGCAGTGAGTGAAAAACGTTTTAATTTGTTAAGTAGATCGATTGTAGTTATTAAAAATCTTTCGAAAAATAAAAGTAGAGATTTTTCACTAGAAAACGTTTGTTATGTAAAAAAAATTGTCCCAATGGAATGTTTTTTAATAATAGCTATACCCAAAACAAACTTAAATTTTTTAATGAAACCAAAAAAAAAACTCTTCTAAAGTGAAAACATCATTAATTTAGGTAAAAAATATGTTTAAAATTTTATTTGTTTTTTTTTCAAAATATTGATACAAATCTGACAAAACCTTTAAACAGAATACGTCGGCATAAGGATCCGCTTTTTGTGGTTTAGGAGGTAATTCCATCTTAAATGGGCTCATGCACCTATAGGTAATATTTTGGTTATTTTGATTTTAAAATATGTTGTTTGATTATATATTGTAAGTATGAGCAAATTAAATTTCATAATAAGAAGGTGTCGATATAATTTATAGAATTTCAAAAGTCAAATTTTGTTAAAGCTTTAGTTCTTACATACATATTTTTAATTCATTTGTATATTTTTTTAAACGATTATAAAAAAATAAATAAATACATACATAAATTAATAAAAAAAACCTTTCTTTTTATAGTTACCTAATTACTATTTTTTTATTTTAATAAACTAGACCAGTAAAATTAAAGCTAAAAATAAAGAAAAATGTATTTAGAAGCCGCGGTTATACAAGCTCTGGAAGAAATAAAGCAAGGTATTTTTGTGTATAAAGCCTCCCAAATTTATGGAATACGACAGACCACAGGAAAACAGCAAAGTAAGACTTGTCAAGAAAAACGAAAAGAAAATTAAAACAACAGTCCTTAAGGAATTAAACCGCAAAAAAATAAAAAAAAGTGGACCAAGAAGAAATAAACCAAGAAAAAACCCAATAAGGAACATGAAAATGTAGCATAAGAACGGATAACAACAGTTAGAAGAAGAATCAGAAGATATTACAATAAATTCAGACAAAGTAAAAGACAAATAAATAAAAAGTGAATGCAAAAAAGACACCGGTTTTCAAAAAGATTGTTGACAGAATGAAAACCAAATATTTGTATTAATGCCGTGGAACGAATGAAGAATGTGGTATGAAGAAGATGAAAGTTTTTCTCAATTAACTGCTCCTTGCATTATAAATAATAGAGGGTTTTACTCTGTTCCTGAGATAGAACATATGGACTAAAAGTGTAATATTCTTTTTAATGATATAGGTACAAATTTTTAGTATAACCAAAGTTTGTTTTTACGTTTGATGTAAATAAGTTCCAAAATGTTGTTTTACTTAATGATACTTAAAAAGTGTTTTTGTGTAACTTAGTTCTTACAAATTTATGTTTTTTTTTATCATAAAAGGCTTATTTTTGAATACTGATTTTTTTTTGGTACTTTATGGTTTTTGTGCTTATTAAGTACAAATTTACTTTTTTCTAAATACAATGTAAAAATATACGTCTGAATTAGGGACTTCTGAATTCGGAATTAGCTTCTAAGTAAAATATTTTCATCACAATTAGGAGATTTTAACACTTTTTAAAAAATATTTTTTTTTATCAAAAAAGAAAATATATTATGTAAAAAAAGATATGCCTATAATTCAAAACATATTATTTCACGTTCTAAAAATGCCAAGCATGATATAACTAAATCTGTTATTCTAATATTTAAACTCAAACTTAAACACTAAATACGGCTGCATATGGTGCTCTTACCTTAATAATGAAAATCACAATTTTGGCAAAGTGGGAAAAATCATATTTTATAGAGTAATACTTACTGAATCAGGAAATCAGGGCATTTTATCAAAATTTTAGCAATAAACTCAAAATTCGCAGTTTAAAAAGGCAATGTCCTCTACTTTTAGCTTTTTCGCCCTTACGTAATGTAGATAGGCATTGTCTCTATCAGTTCAGCCTGAAGATTGTCCAGATCGGCTTGACCAGAGATAGTTACGCTGGCTGATTTGAGAGAGATAACGTTATCCACAATAACATGGGTGGGATAAAGATAGGTAGAGGGACAGTTCTATGTTTAATTTTAATTTTGATTTTTATATTTATTTTTAAAACTTTTAGAAAGGACTAATTTTTCCTTTAGTAAAAAGGGATTAATCTAGGAGATGATACTTTTTAAGGCTGGTTTCTTTTTAATTTAGGCAACATTTTAATTAAAGTTGGCCATATCCCTTATAACCGGTAGTACGGTCAATAGGAAAAAATATGGACCATTTTGTAGAGAAATTAAAATTAAAATTGCATATTGCGGGATTAAAAAGTCATGCGTACGTCCGCCATCTTCAAAACGTGTTACTTTTAGTATCTCTTGGTCCAATTTTAAAAAATATTTTCTTTGTATTTCTTGTATATATACGAAAATTTTTGACTTCTGCCACAATATAAGAAAGTTATGGCCAGATATATGTGGGTATTAAAGGTATTCGAAGATGAGTGGCTCTTATTTTCAAACTGCCAAGATGTCCTAAGCGAATTTGATGCTGTCGGCTCGCAGGGCAGCGCGTTCGGCAAATCGAATACGAAAAGTCTTCGGTTAGTGTGCCGCTGAGCGAGCTGTTCGTTATTCGTTTCGCTTAGCGACTGTGCGTTATGTGGCATGTGGCCCAGTACCCTCTCCACATGGGCCGATCAACTCCTACCGATTTAGTGTCCTTTAAACCACCTTCGCCGACATTCTCACTCAAAAGTGACATAAAAGTCATTAGTTTTCTGTCAATATGGCGGCGAAGGTTAGTAAAACGGTGGAAGTTGATCGATCTATGTGGAGAGGGTATTGTGTGGCCCTATGCAAGCTTGTGTGTAAGGGTCGTAACAGTGCGCTAGTTATTTACCCCAACGCTTAAAAAAAATTACCATTTCCATAATACTTGCCAGGCAAATTGTTTTGCAACGGTGCTTAAGTCATGCAGAAACATCGAAAATTACAGCTCGGTAAACCGCTTAGAATCGCCCGAAGCTTCTTGCGTAATTTTCGGTTAAGTTTCTTTTACGGTCTGTGAATCGGATAGGCGAAATTACAGAAAGTTTAGATTGTACGGTCCATAGTTTGGTTAGTTCGGCGGTTT
This sequence comes from Oxystoma pomonae, assembly GCA_963921995.1. Lineage (NCBI taxonomy): Eukaryota > Metazoa > Arthropoda > Insecta > Coleoptera > Brentidae > Oxystoma > Oxystoma pomonae. The sequence continues at coordinate 25,841,804 of OY998165.1, forward strand.
AACCCGCTCTGTTTTGCAGCACTCTGGCATATATCGATTGGGAATAAACAGCTTTAATGTTACCCCGTAAAAAAACATACAGGCCATCCGAAATTCAACGTCAGAATGCTATTAACTATAGCATTGAAAAGACAGTTAAGGTTCTTATTAGATTATACATAAGTTGTTTTTTGGCGGAGAACACGGTGCTTGGGTAATTTCTAAATGTGACGTCACCGGTTCAACTGCACTTCCCAGTGACAGTTTTACAAAACCTAACTTTTGCTATAAAATATTTGTTAGCGTTTTGTTTTTCTTCCTGGTTTATAAATCCGGGGTTATTTTGATGTATAAACCCACCATATATTAGTAGTAGTAGTAGTAGATGAGCGGTCGTAGGTCTTGCATACCCCCCGTGCACCCCCGACTGATGCACATGCCCCTTAGGATGTAAGTTTTCTTTCTCTAAGAGGACTTAATTTTTGCCTGACACGTTTTTGTCGAGGGCAGGGATCTTTGGACTGCGTAGCAAGTATACACAGTAGACCGGCTTTACACCCACTCCGAAGTGTGGTCCTGCTACATGTTAACCTTGCATTTATCTAACATCGCTATCATCCCAGCAGAAACGGTAGACTTTTCTCCTCAGCAGCCCACCGTCATATAGGTTGACTCGAAAATCGAGGTTTAGTTCCGGTTTCGCTGGTCGAGGTCGCCGTCGGAATCCTCAGACGCATTCCTTGGAGTGGTCCTGCTATCGCCTCTTACAAGTCGACTCCCGCTACCAAAGCCGTCGGAGTCCAGCCGCGTCCCACGTGTAATGGATATACAAGGTCTTTAAAGATATATCAAACCTTGTCGAATCTAGCACACATTCCTATAGAATACAAAATATAGTTTATATTATTAATATCAATCTAGGCTAAGAATACGTAGGTATTGGCATTGTTAAATTCCATCCTGCCAAACAAGGACAAAAAACTAAATAACGGTTAACAATAGTGCGTGGAAAAAAAAGTTGCGATGTGCCATTCTGTCACGGGAACCCAAATTCCAAAGAAAAAATGTAATAGCACAAGAAGGAAATAGTGGCGGACAAACAAACACACCAAACAACAAAGCTCAGGGTTTTCACGCATGGAAGTAATTTTGCTGCTGACAGGAACAGTACTGGTAACACTATCGATTTTTTATTGTATTTTTAGAGCCAAAAAAATGCTCAAAGTCAAAATACATAGAGAAGTCAGGCAGAGGCAAAACCAGCTTTTGTAAAATTCTCGTTAACTTGCCGTTAACTATGAAATTATCCTATAAGAGGAAAATTTGGGTTGAAATTATTTGAAAAATTTCGACTGCATCGGGAACTTCAACTGGCTGTACCACACCGGGGCTGGCATCGCGGGAATGGCTATCGGGGATTAACTATCCGTTAGTCGCAACGATGGACAAAGCAGTTCGATGACAAGTATATAGTATATATACATTTTATTAATTTTAGTAAATGATTTGCATATATTTACATAACTTAAGTTAAATGAGTAGTTTAGATAGCTTTGACGAACTCTATTCGGTAACAAAAAAGTTTTTTGAGAGATTAGGAAAAGAGTCAGTTGAAAGAAGGAAAAGTTTGCAGAGAATAAGTAAATTAATAGTTGAATGTGGATTCTTAGAAAGAAAGTTAGGAAAATTAAAATTGGAACAAAATATTGAGGGGTTAGAAGGTGACGATTTGGAAAACCTTAAAATTGGCATTGGAAGTTTATTGTATAAATGTGGACAAACCTTAATTGAAAGATTAGGAAAAATATCACTGGAGGTTCCATTAAGTTCGAGTAAATTAGAACCCCAAAAAGTTTTGAAAATATCTGAAAAATTTGATTTGCTTACCGCAGCCTCCTTACTGCCATCTATGGATGCTACGGAGGACACAACAAAACAATTGATTGATGCCATAGTGTTGCATACTGAATTATTAGATGACAACGGCAAACAATTATTAATAAGTTATATTTTAAAAGCTATCTTATCTAAACAGGTTATAGTACCGTTGACGCTTCGGTGACTGACATGAAAGTACATTTAC